>JARCFY010000013.1:49897017-51283017 GCA_029233225.1 Lepidodactylus listeri | reverse complement strand
GCCACATGTCTGGTTTGTTTTAACTGATTTTGTGCTCCTGTTTATGACAATGGCTGAAGGACAAGTAATTGGATTGGACTGAAGAGATTTTGCTCCTATCGGTTCTTCTTAGGCCCATCAACCTGAACGAATGAACTCTGACTCCTTCTATACATCCTTACCTGAAGAAGACACTTGTATCCACATGTTTATTTCATACCTGCAGTTGTTTGAGGTGTTTTTTTTTTGACTTTATTAAATCCCATTAATGTGATTTTGGACAGCAAATATTCTAGCATTTGAGCAATGCTGCCAATTCCACCCCCCTCAGCAACGTTCCTATGTGGGGTTCCAGCATCAAGATCCCAAGCCACCAACGGATGCCTAAAATGGTATCACCAGGTGCCTAAAATGGTACTACTAAAATGGTGCTGCATGGTGCCCCCCAAATGAGAAGGCACTCAGCCATTTCTAAGAAGTGGGGTTAAGGAGGATGCAGATGTGTAGAGAAGAAGGGGGGTACAGCATCTCAGCTGAGTACTTATTGTGGGCTTCATGACCTAACTTCATGGCTCTGGCAGTGTGAGATGCCAGTGCTGAGATACTTCTGGCCAAGTTATGCCAATGGACCGTGGAAGATAGGCGGCATAAGCTAGATGTTGCCTACTCCATGTGTTCCATCTTTGAAAAAGACACTGGGGGAAGTGCTATGGCACGCCAAACTGGTCATCTCCAGCCCAGTCTCTACTGAGTTAGCTCATGTTTTCATAGGCTACCAGCATGCCCTTCCCAACTTTTCCAGGGAGGGACAAAAATTACATAGCCAATGAAATTTTGGCGTGAACACCTGCATTTTGTTTTGGTGCTGTAAACTTTAATGATTGAAAGTCAGGCAGATGGATGTTATAGTAATGGGTTTGTAGCATGGGGTGGGTTCCCTGGACACATAGCCCTGTGGGAAAAAAAATCTGTTTTGCTCTCCCTGCCCTCTATGCTTGGGCTATGAACCTTGCTCTTATCCTCTTTCCTCCTTCGGTAGCATTCTTAATGCTTCCATGCACGTATGTATAGAAAAGCAATACCTATGGTCTATTAAGCTCTGTTACGCTGGGTGGTATAGCAACATCCCATCGCATGTGCCATTTAATAAGGAATGACTCATTCCTCTAGCAGTAAAGTTCTTCCTTTGACTTCTCTGATGCCAAAGTAAAAAGAACGGTGTGTGTACGTGAAATGATTCAACTGCTTTTCATACCGTTTCCTTATCTTCTTCCTCTTTTTTTTCTCTGCATCTGAAAACATCCTAGAGTCTAATATATTTCCCTTTTAAGATCTGGCAAACCTTTGGCTTGTCCCAGCTCGTCCCCTTGTGACGAATTAGAAGAGAATTAATAATAACAGGAAGATTAGACTGCCATTCTTTTTTATTATTGCGTGGTTAGGCTCCCCTTCTAGAAAAATCCACACTCAGAGCAGCTTCATAAACTGAAAATAAATACTGCTTTCCTCTCTTCCCGCAATTGCCGACTTTGCAAATGGATTGCTCAAAATCACAGAAAAGGGAAGAGATATTTTCTTCTGAGTCGCTCGACTGGAAATACAATTTTGAGCAAAGCAGAGCGGTATTTTCTTTTTTCCTCCCCTACTCTTTCTATTTCACTCAGGCTGATCAACACCTCTAGGGACGTAGCATTTCTGATTCCACTCCTTCCTTTGGCTCGATCCACTTTCTTCCTTCTTTACTGTTTCACAAAAGTCCTGACAAGATGGGGAAGGAAGAAAGCCCCCCACTCCTCCATTGTTCTATTTCTGGTAATCGGTGCTACTGTGAATCAGTTCCAGAGGAGTATTTCTTCGAATATGCGGCCTGGGGAGTGCAAAAGTCCCCTGAGGAAGTTGGCTAGGCTTAGCAAAACTCTTCTGGCTGCTTTTAAGCTTCCTAGGATGTTTCGCCTAGGGATAAGCAGATCTGCTGCATTCTATTTTTTCAGTGTTCTTCGGGTTTATTCTACCCTGACTTCCATTTCCCCTCAGTTCTGGTTTAACTGGAGTATATTCTGTTTGTGCCGTTGTTCATTTCTTTCCATTTTTTTGTGATTCCCCCCTCTTCTGGTATTGGGTTGTATGGCTAGCCCGATCTCGTTCGGTGAGAGAGTGTCAGTTTGGTGTAGTGGCTAAATTTGTGGACTCTAATCTGGAAGAACCGGGTTTGCAGCTCCTGGCGTGACGTTGGGTCAGCTACAAGTTCTTTCAGAGTTGTTCTCTTACGGGCAGTTCTTGAAAGAGCTCTCTCAGCCCCAGCTACCTCACAGGGTGTCTGTTGTGAGGAGGGGAAGAGAAAGGAATTTGTAAGTGGCTCTGAGACTCCAAGTGAAGGGTGGGGTATAAATCCAATCTCCTCCTCCTCCTCCTCCTCTTCCTCTTCTTCTTCTATCTGGGAAGCCAAGGAGGGTCAGCCCTGGTTAGTATTTGGATGGGAGACCACCAGGGAATTCCAGGGTTGCTGTGCAGAGGAAGGCAATGGCAAACCACCTCTGTTCGTTGCTTGCCTTAAAACCCCTAAGGGGTTGCCATAAGTTTGCTGTGACCTGATGGCACTTTACATACACATTGGTCTGGATACAGCTTCTGAAAAAGGGGAGAAGGAAGTCCTCTGTGGCTGCCAAAAAGTCATATGGACACATGAGCATCTGAAGCTGCCTTATACTCAATCAGACCATTGGTCCATCATAGTCACTACTGTCTACTCAGATTGGCAGCAGCTCTCCAGGGTCTCAGGCAGATATCTCATGTCACTTACTGCCAGATTCTTTAACTGAAGATGCCAGGGATTGAACCTTGGAGCCTATGCATGCATGCCAAGCAGATGTTCTACCACCAAGCCGTGGCCCCCTCCCAACTTTCTGCTGGAGATCATGGGACCTGTAATGACAAAAGCCATGCGGGACAGGGACTGTAGCAAGGAGGAGAATTGGGTGAAATGGATCTAAAAAGCTGGCAGGATCCAACCAAATGTTACCATGTGTCATCAGAGACACAAGTGCTCTCGCTATGTGTATGGGTGAATGCAGTCCACTTCCCAATGGAAGCCCAAATCTGCACTACAATTATCCCAGCATAAAGAAGAAAACCCTTCTTCTCTTACCTCTCATTCCTAAGAGCTTCGCAATTGCCCCCAGGTCAGGCACTGATCCACACCATTGCCAGAAGGGATATTTCACAAAGTGGCGAGTCACAAAACACTTTCACTTTTGTTTAACTTGCATAACTTCATGATGTGACAGTAATGAGAATGTAGGGTTTCCTTGGTTCAGGTTTTTTCACTATCTTTTTTTAAACACAGAGTCATGACTATGCTCCCCTGCTTGAATCGCAATTTGATCATGAAAAATGAGCAGCGCCTTTGAAATATTTGGAGGGGAGGAGGTTGCTTTGCATCGAGGCCTCCAAATGGTCCTAAGTCATAGTGCAAATGTTTTTGCATTCCTTAGCCAAGACTGTCCTTCTCTCTCCTACACTGACTTGAGAAAAATCAAGTGTTAATTTAATTTCAGGGCTTATCTTATATTTGTTTGGGGAAGGGGAAGCCGAATAATTTGTCTGTCTAGTACTCTGACATCCATCATGTCTACCAGAAGCAGCCCTGACCTGGATAGCTCAGGCTAGCCTGATTCCATCAGATTTCGAAAGCTAAGCAGTCGGCCCTGGCTAGTATTTGGATGGGCGACCTCCAAGGAATACCAGAGGCATGATGCAGAGGCAGGCAATGGCAAACCACCTCTGAAATGTCTCTTGCCTTAGAAACAGGTCTCCCTCACCACCTACTGGTGCATAAGGCTAAAAGAGCTAGAACTTCTAGCTGCCAGACAATCTTTGGATCTCCTGGCTATACTATACACTGGCATACCATAATTATTTAATTATTACTAGAAGCAGCATATTTCATTGAGCGTTCTAAACTGTGTGGGTTCTCACTCTTGGAATGGTAGCTTGATCCAGTAAGTTCTGAATATTTGCTAAGATGATAAATACCACTGATCCTGCAGACACAAAAACAAGATATGCACTCAAACTACAATGATTTGCCATTGTGCATGATGTGCTTATGATGATCTTGGGGCATACTGAATCCCAGCAAGCCATTAAATTGTGAGCATGTGCTGACAACAACTGTCTAGCCGGCAGTCAGATGCAAAGTCCTTCCAAATATTCTTGTTTTCAGTGGTAAACAAATGCAAGCGTATAGGATGCTTGATTTGAGAGAAAATGACCATTGCAAGAACCAAGAAGGATAGGTTTAAGTTTTGAACTCAAGACTTGAAGACATATTTTGCAAAGATCAAAGCGTAATTACACCAAATATATAAAGCCCAAAGAATTGTCTGCATGCTTCTTTAGTGGTGGTGGAAAGTGCTGTCAAGTCACAGCTGACTTATGGCGATCCGGTAGGGTTGTCAAGGGAAGAGACATTTAGAGGTGGTTTGCCATTGCCTGCCTCCACGTCATGATCCTGGCATTCCTTGGAGGTCTTCCATCCAAATACTAGCCAGGGCTGACCCTTCTTAGCTTCTGAGATCTGGTGGAATTGGGCTATCTGGGTCAAGGCGCTTCTTTAGTAGTGGTTACTGAAGATGTATCTGTGCTTTTCACAGTTCTGTTGCCTTTAAGAACCTTGGGAAATAGAGGTGATGTAATACAGAACATTCTCCATATGCTTACCAAACTCCAAACATTCTTCGTGTGTGTGTGTGTGTGTGTGTGTGTGTGTGTGTGTGTGTGTGTGTAAAGTTAAAAAAAAGATCTAAGTTTATAGTGAAGCGAAGCCCTCCCCCTTTCTAGGTTGGATGGAACCTGCCAGACAAGGAGCAAGGAAACAAATGTGAACTCGCCATATAGGTTCAAACGTAGGGAAGGGTTCTTTGATAGCCCCTTCAAGGACAGGATCATATCTGGGTAGCAAGCTGAGAACTCCTCTTCTTCTCGGTGCTTCAGCTGGCACTTTGGCACTTGGGGCACTGTTGCGGTAGTGTGAAAACAGAGGCGCTATGAATCTTTCCCCCATACGATCCATTTTTCAAAGTGAAGGCTCCCTCATGAGAAATTTTCAAGTTATTGCTCTTAAAGTGATTTTGGAGGCTGTAAATTTGCCGTTGGGAAGAGAAATGGGAATTTTAAACTGACTCCCTTGTTGGCCGGGCTGTTGTGGTTTTTGCTTTTGCTTTGTCTGCTTCTGCTTGGCTTTGCAAACCACGGCATTTCATAGATCTGTCTCTGCTCCGTGGAGTCAATGGCATCTATCCAGCCATGTGGTTCCTCTGACAGAACAGCATTTCCATTGGCAGAAGAATGGCCAGGGATTGCTGCTGGTTTCCCCCCACAACAGACCCCACTTTCCCCCTATGTTGTTTCTAGGCAGGCCTGTAGCCACGATTATTTAATTCGGGGGTGGGGGTGTTAAATAAGTCAGGGGACACCCTGCACACATACCCCAAATGAGCCCCATAAATAAATTTTAAAAATTGGAAGTCAGGGGTCTTGGTGGTAAGTTGGGGGGCTGGGCCCCAAGAGGCCCCACTGTAGCTACAGGTCTGTTTCTAGAAGAAGCAGCAGCAGCAGCCCTTCACTTGGAAGTCTCAGAGCGGTTTACAAACTCCTTTCCCTTCCCCTCCCCACAACAGACATCTTGTGAGGTAGGTGGGGCTAAGAGAGCTCTTTCAAGGACTGCCCTTTCAAGGACAGCTCTTATCAGAACTATGGCTTGCCCAAGGTCATCCAGCAGCTACAAGTGGTGGAGTGGGGAATCAAACCCGGTTCTCCCAGATTAGAGTCCATGCACTTAACCACTACACCAAATTGGTCATCACCCAGCATCTCTGAGAACTTTGGAGGCAGGGCAAGGGGCAGTGATGACTTTGCACTTCATGTTAACTTCATGTCCAGTGGAAAACCCGGATGTGACATCAGCATGTCAGGTGACACTTTGGAATTTTCCCTGAAGTCTATGATATTAGAGGCAAGGACAGGTGAGCGGGCTAGACTGATGGGAGGACACCTACCCAGAGGAGGCTAAGCAGATGTTTCTGAGGATCTGCTGATCCCTGGGAACAAAATGCTGGGTGTCTCAGTGGACTGATGCAGCAGGGGAAGTAGGAAACTTCTGCTCCCCAAAGTTCTTGGGTGTTTGGGCACACACCGATGTGTCGGGTTTCCCCTTTCCAGTGGGTTACAAAGAAGCTGCCTAGGTACATAAATCTCTTAATGGCTTGGGTTCAGGGTAGTGGATTATGAGTGATTGAGTTGGCCCTATGCCCAGGGATAGCGGTTTCTGTCCTGCGACATCCCAGCTGGACCTGAATAGTTCTTCCAGTTAAGAAGAAGAAAGGACACTTCACCACCTGGGTAACATTCTGCCCTAGAGACCTGGTAGCTCATCACACTGGGCAACAATGTATGGGCTTACCAGGTCTAGTCCTGATATTTCCTGACATGGAGACACCACTTTTCATGTGTGCCTCCCTTGAAATTGAGATTTAGGGAACAGGAGAGTGGAGGCTAGCTCCAGACCCCTTCTGTATTGGAAGCCATGCTGATATCATCAAGGAGCAGGACAATTTCCCTTTCTCTCGATTTGCATTGCAAATATGGGAAGGAGGGGGTTGTTGTTTTCTGCCAGAGCTGTTGTCAAGGGTCAACATAGGCAGCTGCTGGGCCCCCAGGAAGACCTACCATTGAGCCCTGGCCGTGGGAAGGCCCATGGCTCAGTGGCAGAGCCTCTACTTGGCATGCAGAAGGTCCTAGGTTTAGTCTCTGGTAGGTGATATGAAAGGCCTCTGCCTGGGACATCCTGGAAAGCTGCTGCTTGTCTGAGTAGACAATACTGACTTTGATGGACCAAGGGTCTGATTCAGTATAAGGCAGCTGTGTGTGTGTGTGTGTGTGTGCGGACAGAACTTTTCCTCTCTCTCCAAAATACTAGAACTTGAGGGTATCCAATGAAGCTGATGGGCAGTAGGTTCAGGATGGGCAAAAGGAAATACTTCTTTACACAATGAGTGATTGAAATGTGGAGATGCTGCCAGAGGATGTAGTGATGGCCACAGGCATAGACAGCTTTAGAAGGGGATTAGATAGATTCAAGGAGGAGAGGTCTATGAGTGGCTATTGGCCATGGTGACTGAGGGGAACTTCCACATTCAGAGGCACTAATCCACTGAATCCAAGAGCCAGGAGGCAACATCAGGGGAAGGTCTCAGCCTCTGTGCCCTGGTGTTGGCCCTCCAGAGGAACTGGATGGTCGCTGTGAAAGACAGGATGCTGGACTAGATGGACCATTGGTCTCATTCAACAGAGCTCTTCCTATGTTCTTATGAAGGCCTCAGCCTCTGTGCCATGTTGCTGGCCATCCAGAGGAACCAGTTGGCCCCTGTGTGAGACAGGATGCTGGACTAGATGGACCACTGATCTGATCCAGAAGGGCTCTTCCTATGTTCCTATGTGTGTGTAGATTTGTCTCTAATGTATGGCTTGGGTCCCCTAGATCTCCTCTCTCTTGGTCCCTGGCTTCTCTTTCTTCCCCTGCTGCTCTGAAGGCCATGCCTGCCACCATTTGCCTTGCCACAAAAGCCACTCCCATCTCAAGGAAGATTTAGAGGTGGACAGGTGAGTGACTAAGCAACATCTGTGTGACATTCCATTGCTGTTGGTTGATTTGCCTGGATAGGTGAGTGGCAGTGACCACCAGGATTGCTCAACTGCCTCCTCTCCCTTTGCGGAAGCAGCAGCAGCAGTTGGAGCAACGATCTTGGGATATAGCCCTTGGGAGATGGGTAGGTGGGCAAGCCAGTGGGAATCAGTTTGTTGCAGTGGTTACTGAAGTAGGATCTGGAAGATCCAAGTCTGACTCCTCTGTCTCCCATGGATGCTCGCTGGGTGACCGTAGGAAAGACACCCAGCCTCACCTGCCCCACCGGGTTGTTGTGAGGTTAAAATGAAGGTAGTGAGAACTGTGTCCCATTGGGAAGAAAGGTCGGGTATAAATAAAATAAATCAAAATAAAATAAACCCCTAGGCTCTATTCCGATCTGCGTGGATAAAATGAGGGAGAGCCACAGGCCGAGGACAGACTGGCAATCTGAAGCGGGGCAGGCACGCTTCGCAAACGGAGGAAAGGAGCCCGTTCAGACATGCGCATCTGCCCGTCGGCTCCGTTGCGTACTTACCCGTCTCCCAGCCGCTTTCCTTCCGCTTTACCCGGACACCGGTTTTTCCCGGTGTTCAGGGGCCTTCCTCCGCATGCCTCCCGCTTCCAAACAGTGTGAACTGGAAGAAGCGGGAGGCATCCGGAGGAAGTGTGAACGCACCGGCAAAAAGTTTTGTGCATATGCGCATATGCGCATATGCGCATGTGCACATATGCAAATATGCGCATGTGCGCATATGCGCATATGCGAAAAACATCAAAGGAAAACAAAAAAAGTGCAGCAGCACGCGCGAGCCGCGCGCGCTGGCTATGCGGCAGTCTGAACTCTCCGTGGCAGTCTGAATGCTCCGTATCGCCGCTGATCCGCATTGCTCTGGCCAGTGTGAACGGCCAGCTCCGTGAGTTTTTTCCCCCGCTCCAGTTCCCTCCGCTTTGCCTCCGCTTCAGATTGCCAGTCTGTCTTCGGCCACACACGCTACTCTGAGTTCCTTGAAGGAAGGATAGGATATAAATGTGTGAGACAGGTAGGGAAGGACTATGTGCTTTGTGAGCAGAAGCTCAGCCTGATCCTGAACCTCTGAATATGCACATGAGCACACAAATGACACTGCCTAATACTGAATCAGATCCGTGGTCCATCAAGGTCAGTGTTGTCTACTCAGACCAGTAGCAGCTCTCTGGAGTCGCAGATAGAGGTCTTTCATGTCACTTAGTACTTGATCCTTTTTTTAACTGGAGATGCCAGGGATTGAACCTGGGACCTTCTCCATGTCAAGCAGATGCTCTTCCACTGAGCCATGGCCCCTCTCCTTGTGACCAGTATTACTTGTGCTATTGCCAAATGTTCTTGTCCAAAAGAGATAGTGGAGAGAGCCATCTCTTGGAAACAGAGAAGGATGAACGGTATGGATCCCAAAGAAGTGATGAGGAGAAACGAGATGAATCTGGGTAATGCTGCTGAAAGGGGGGGGGGAGAAAATGGAAATGAATTACAGCATACATTTCACTTGTCTTTAAAAAAAAACATATTTGGGACAATTCTCATTTCCTCTTTCCCTTCCTCGCTTCCAAATCAAGGCGTCCAAGTAACAAAGAAGGTTGTGAAACTCTTTGGAGCTCTTGAGGTTGTTGGCTTTCTTCAAAAACAGCTTGAATATTCAAATTAAATAAAGTAGTCATTCAATTAAAAATTATTGAAATGAGCTTCAGGTTTTGTTTTTTTTCCCCCATCCATGTACCATACTTACAGTTATATGTTATGCGGCTCAGTGATGCTTTGAAGCAAAAAATAATGTCTGAGGAACTCATTAAATGCTAAATCCTATCAAAACTAGGACCCCTGTCTGAAATGAATATAATTTGCAAAGCATCACTTTTTTTCTGTTGCTTATAGCCGCACACCAGTGGAACAGAGGGAAGAAATCATAGAAAATAATGAATTCGAATTTTGCAGAAAAACAGAAATTCAGATATTCACCATAGATCATAATTAACCTCCCCAGGATGAAATAATGGGCTGCTTGTCACGTGGGGCAGGTCTTTTCATCCCCCCTCCCGAACTCAAAGATTAAAATGCTAGAGGCAGGAGAGCCCCAAAGAACAAATCTAGCAACTTACACTAACAGTGCAGCCTTTTAACCAGCCTTTCTCTAGAACACTGGGCATAGGAGATGATTGCCATCCTCCAGGTGGGGCCTGGTGATCTCCTGGAATTGCCACATATCTCCAGTTGAGACAGATCAGTTCCCCTAGAGAAAATGGCGGCTTTGGAGGGTGGCTCCATGGCAGGGGTGGCCAAACTTGCTGAACATTAACAGCCTCACAGAATAGATGTCAGATATTTGAGAGCTGCAAGACACGCACAAATATTACATACACATTTTTATTGAAAAATATGCAAATTTGCTTTTTATTAACATTAAATTAGACTGTGTGAAAGAGCCGTGTGCAGCTCCCGAGCTGCAGTTTGGCCACCCCTGCTCTATGGCATTATACCCTGCTGAGGTCCCGCCCTTCCCCAAATCCCACCCTCCCCAGGCTTCGCCTCTTCCCAGATCTCCCAACCTGGAACTGGCAACCCTAGCTTAAGATCAAGTTGTAACAAGGCATTCCCCCCCAAAAAGTAAAACTAGGAACAAGAATGAGAAAATAAGGTCATTCACTAATAGTTGAACCATACAAGTTTTCAATCCAATCAGTGCATTTTTATTCCATCCTTCCTCTAAGAAGCTCAGGATGACATCCATAATTCTCCCTTCCTCCATCTTGTCTCCATATCAACCCTGTAAGATAGGTTAAGATAAAGGAGACTTATTGTCAAGCACTGTGAAGGCCTGGGGCCAGTAGACTTGGTCTGTGGGTTGTTCAAACTGCCTGCCTTCACAGGACTGCCAGTGTCAAGATGGGGTCTGGAGATCTCCCGGAATTACAACTGATCTCCAGACTCCACAGATCAGTTCCCATGAAGGAAATGCTAGCTTCTGAGCATGCTCTGGCATCACATTCCCACTGAGCTCCCACCTCCCCAGACCCTGACTTCCCCAGGCAGTAGCCACAAATCTCCTGGAATTCCCAAAGTCGGAGTTGCCAGCTCAAGAGGGAACTGCTTAGCCAGTCTCCTGTGCACCCCAGTGCCCTTATTGAGACAGTCAGATGAAGAACTGCACCTTGCCTGGAGAAGACTCATGAAAGCTGATGAGGTAACTGACTGAAGGGTCCAATAAAATTTTGCCTAGAGGTATAAAAGTGATGCTTGCCCCCAGCCTAGGCCAGTTAATGTAAGTAGAAGAAGAAGAGATTGGATTTATACCTCACCCTTCACTACCCAAAGGAGTCTCAGAGCAGCTTACAAACTCCTTTCCCTTCCCCTCCCCACAACAGGCACCATGTGAGGTGGGGCTGAGAGAGCTCTGACAGAAACTGCACTTTTTCAAGAACAGCTGTGCCAGAGCTATGGCTTGCCCAAGGTCATCCAGCAGCTGCAAGCGGAAAAGTGGGGAATCAAACCCGGTTCTCCCAGATTAGAGTCCGCACACTTAACCACTATGCCAAACTGGCTCAAGTAGCTTGTCTGTGGTATGAAAACTGTGACAACTCTGGGGATCCTGGTTCTTGACGTTTGCCTGGCCGTTGTCCTGAACTGCTGTGTAAATTCTGACTCCCTCTGAGACTTCAACAGTACTTCTGTACAGTTTGGAAGTGCCCCTGGATCTTACTGAGAGTCTGCTGTGTTTTATAGCACTGTTTTGGATCACTTATCTTCCAGATATGTAATCCCTGAAATTTTCCCTCCAGGACGACACGCTTCATGTCTCAGCACCTGACAGTGACCCAAGGTCACCCAATGAGCTTCATGGGTGAGGGTAAAAGAGAGGAAGTTAATCTGTCTAGGTCTGTCTTTAAAATGCAAACTGCAGGATTTTGCAGCCACAGTTTGCCTAAGGAACAGGCTGGAAGGAGAGAGGGGTTTTAACCCTTCAGCCTCCATTTGGTTTTGCTCCTCCTCCCACAATTAGCATTTTAAAGGAGGAAAGATGCATTCCAGGTTCTATCCTGATTCCCTGACCACTATAACACACTGAAGTTGGCCACTTCACTGAGAACTAGGTCAGCATTGGCAGAGGAAGCAAGTTGGCACAGGGTCCATTTAAAGAGCTGAATAAAATGGAGGGAAATTTGTTGCAGAAGGATGAATATATCGAAGAAAAAAAACAACAGTCTCCCATTTAGGGGAGTGGGTGGGAAGTGAAAATGAAGTGGTAAGAGCAGTCTCATCGCATCTAAAATGGTTGAAATTAACACACTCACACCACACAAATAAGTTGTTGGCTAAACTGTGAAACTTAGGGGGAAAAAACCCTTGAGTTTATCAGGAGGCAGGTGGCGGGTGGACACTGTGGAGAGTGAATGCGCCCCCCCCCCCCCCCCCCCACGTTCAGCTTTTTGGAACTAAAAGGAAAAGTTTTTGAAGGTTTCATCCCAGGAGTTAACCCAGCTAAATTAATTGGTTATTTTACAGAACATGTTCGCTGGTGAGTTTTCATAAAATATACATCCGCTGGACAAGCTTGACTTTAATGAAATCCTGATTCTTTGCTGCCTCTTGTCTGAGGTGGAGTAGAAGGAGGCAATCAATACCGTCTGAAACAGACATTACTCATTAAAATTCTAGACTGACAATACAGGCCCGAATCTATCGCTTAGGAGACTGGGGAAGTATGTGGAAAATGGCACTTGCCTATTGTGTTTCTTAAACACTTCCCTTGTACACTGTAAACTTAGCAGGTGTCATTTCCTTTCTAGACTTCCTGCCCTTGATAGCAGGTAACAGCTTGAAGGTTGTGTGTGTGTGTGTGTGGTGTGTGTACGCACGCACACTGGTGGTGGTGGTAGTGGTGCCGGGGAGAGCATAATTCTCCTTTAATTTCCTTTTCCTAATGTGGGGGACCCCCCCTCCCCGCAACAGCCAGTTCTCATACAGCATATAGGCAGTTGTCTCCGCAGAGCTCCGCTGTTATTTTTAATGTGGAATGTGGAATATTAAACTGTTTATCTTGTTATTGAAGTCATAAGGAGGCTCTTTCATGTCATCATTTCTATTTTATTTGGTTTCCGATGCCTTCATTAACTTTTCATAGGAGAGATCTGTAATTTACAGCTTCAAAGAACTTTCAAAACGTAAGTTTTAGGAACGACAAGTCAAATCATGCACACACAGAGAGCTATCCAGTTTTTTCTCCCCCCCCCCCTTTCCTTTCCCTTTTTCCTTTTTTTTTTGGTTGGAGTATGAGTAAAAATCACAAGGGATTCAACTAGAATAATTCAAAAAGAATTATATTTTGATTCAATATCAATCAATGCAAATTGAAGGTCAAAGCAGCTCTAACAACAGGGGTGGGGTTGGGGGGGTGTTTGTAGAGGCATTTCTGTTCTGGAAGGCCAAAGCATCGCATCCTGAATTAATTCCTGGCATTATGTTGTCCAGGGACCAACAACATTCTGCATATATTTATTGATATTGGAGTCGCACCAACTATTTTGACATCCTAACTCTGTAAATACAGTGGGGAGGGGGAGGGAAAACACAACAACATCTGCACTGCAGGATTTCGGTTTCTCTTTCTTTTATGTTTGCAGAAGTGGCCTTGTTTGGGAAGATTGGCAGACCCAACAGAGAGCTAGTGAAGTCGATTGGACTTTGATGTACATTCTCACTTCGCTTCGTTCTTCATTCTGTTTCTTCCAAGTAGAGTTTGGAAGGCCTGTGTTGTTTGGAAGGGTCTTGGTATTGTCAGAGTCACGCATAAAAGACTGAAGTATGAGAACTCACCTCCAGGTACTTGGAAGAATGCTTCTTATGACACCCCCCCTCCCGTTCACTTCCCTCCCACAAAAGCAAGATTTTCCCTCCATCTCTCTTTCCCTTTACTAACTGAGCCACTCTAGTAATGTGTTTTCTTCTTTGCTGAAGAACTCTGGTTGTCCCATCCTGTCACAGTACAATATTTTGGCTGTGGGCTCAGCCTAGAAACCTGAGGGAAGGATCAGGAGCCTCTTTTAACTTAAACAACTTAAATGACATTTTTTGAAATACAAAATATTTTATTCACCATATTGGGGAAAGGTCAGGTGAAATCAGGGGTTGAAATTTCTGAGGTTGAACCAGTACATGCACAGACTTTAGTTCTTATGTTTCAGGTTAATGAGAGTTTCTTAAGCCATTCACAGTTATTTAAAATCTTTATGCTGTGAAGCTTTTGTTTCAGTGTTTTCCCCAAACACTTGAGTACACTTTCTTTGAGTATTCTCTGACTCTTTTGGTTTCCAGAAGGCTGGTGTCTTCTTTCCAGAACCCAACGCCTTCTTTTGAAACACCAGTACTCGTCTTGAGTTTTTAACTGACTCTTAACGTCTCCAAAAGTAGTTTCTAACCATACCAGACAGGGATCTCTGCACTCTTCAGAGTTAACTCCCTGTTTGACTGAATAGGGGATTTTCTTCTCTCTCTAGAAGATCCATCCTTGGCCCAAATGAGAGCCTCCATCTAACTACCCACTGGTCCTTGCCAACTTTCCTCAGATCTCCTGTCTGTGTTAAACTGTGTTAAAGAGTCAAGGCTGGATTCAGCATCCAGTTCAGAAGTCTTTCTCTCCCAGCTGAAACTAACTAATCAGATTCCTTAAAACAGGCTGTCACTCAAGGCTCTCTAGTTTTGTGAAGAATTAACCTTTCACAGTTCTTTACCTGGTTGTACAGCACTTTTAAGTTTTTTAAAATTGCAGCCCATCACAGTTCTCTTTCTCTGCATAGTGGTTATCCTGTTGATTCCAGATGAAATATGCTTCAGAGGCAGAAACTATTATGTTTCTTATTGGGCTATATAGCATACGTGTGATAGGATCTTAGGACTTTGTATATCCCAAGGCCTTCCAGCTGCTGCTTTTGAGGATTCATTTTGGGATGCATGAGCATTATATATCCCACAATGTCCAAGTTCTCCTAGGGATGCCAACCTCCAGATGTAGATCTCACAGAATTACAACCAATCTACAAACTATGGAGATTAGTTCCCCTGGAAAAAATGGCTGCTTTGAAGGGTAGATATTCTGACATTATACCCTACTGAGGTCCCTCCCTTCTTCAAACTTTGCCCTCCCCATACCTCCATGAATTTCCCAACCAAGAGTAGACTAGGCTATCCTACTCCAAAGCTATAGTCCTGATTTAAGACACCCCCCTTGTAGTTGCTATGAATAGAAATTCCCAGTTCTTGTGAACTTGCTGAGATTAGTGTGAGCAATACATTTTTTTTGTGGGGGTATATAATTAAATTGCTCTTTGTCTAAGATATGCCTTCCTTGCTTTTGTTAGACTTTGGTGCAACTGAGACCTTAAACTTGTCTGGAAGCATTGATGTAAAGTGTGTGTGAGACAGGATGGGGGCACAATATCCCCCTTTTATAAAAAGTACCTGTGTAATTGTAAAGCATGTTGTCTCTTCACAGTCTTCTTTCTTTACTAAGTGATACTGGTTACCACACAAAGTTAACTTTAGGGTTGGCTATCTCCAGGTGCTGCCTGGACATCTCCTGCTATTACAACTGATCCCCAGGTGAGAGATCCTGGAGAAAATGGCTGCTTTGGAAGGTGGATTCTATGGCATAATACATAGGCGTAGAGTACGGGGGGGCTCGAGGGCTTGAGCCACCCCTGAAATTTCCCGGGGGGGGGGCTCAGCCACCCCCAGGAAATTGGAGCGCCTGCCGCTGTGCCTCCCCGGGTCCTTCCGAGGCCGGCGGCCGCTGCTGGAGAGGGAAGGGGAGGCGGGGGTGGGGAGAGGCACCGGTAGCAGCGGCTGGCGGGCCTCAGAAGGGTCCGGGGAGGTGGGGCAGTTTCCCGGAGGGGGGGAAAGAACATCGTCCCAGCGAGCGCGCGCGCTAAGGAGGCCCCCCCCCTCCGGATTTCCAAAACTCTACGCCCCTGGCATAATATATCAATGAGATCCCTACCCTCTCCAAACCCTGCTTTCCCCAGGATCCAACTCCAAAATCTCCAGGCATTTTTCAACCCAGAATTGGCAACCCTGGTTAATTTTGAGGTGCTAAATGTTGTGCAGGGTGGGGAAAATACAGAATGAAGTCAAGGAAAGTCAGACCTTGATAAAGTTTTCACCTCCCTTTTTTTTTTGTAATTGCTTCAAATTATAGAGAATGACAGGGTTAAGGAGCAGAAATGTAATGAAAGGGAGATCTGGTTTTTTAAAAGCCAATGACCTAGATGCAGAGTTTTTGAATCAAAAGAACACCATTAAGAAACTCTTTAATGCTTACATAATAAAACAGAACATGGAGGCCAGACTCCATAGTTTATTCATACAGAAATGGAGTTGGGAGAGAGATGGGAAGCAAAGAAGGTTGGAAGCATCAGTCAGGGGTGCTTCCGGTGTAGCATATACCAATTCTGTAAAGGAGGCAGTTAGAATGAGCAGTGCGGTCCAATCTGTTTGTCAAGACAGTTGCCGCCATTCTTCCACATTCTTTGTGGAAGACATGTGGTATGTACTTGGAATTTAGGCAACCCATTTAGGCAACACAAGCTTCTGAAAAGACACCCCACATCTTCTCATCCTTTCTTTAGATAGTTGGTGGGAGGTTGCAGCTTGTATTGTCTTCATGGGTTGCTAACAGCTTTTTGTAGAATGCAGCACTGAAGAATCTTTCCCTATCTGAGTTCCAGCAACAGGAGATACCAGGCCTGAACCCAGGACCTTCTGCATGCAAAGCAGATATGCTAACTGAGTCATGGGTTCTCTCCTTGGAGTACAGCAATAAGAGAATTTAAATCTAGTAATCCTTTTCCCAAGGAGCTCAGAGTGCCGTACTTCTTCTTTTTTTTTGTAAATTTTTTTTTATTTTTCCAAACATTAAAAATAATACATTTATCTTATACAGATCCATTTTTCCATATTATATAACATTTTGTTCTGTTTGTATAATCTTGTTTTTATCTTATATTAACGGTTTCCCACCACATCTGAAGCATAACACATTTTCCACTCTATCCAAAATAATAATACTTATATCTATGTTTACATTTCTGGTAATGATCATATTTCTTAAAAATACTTATACATTAATTCTTACTTTCTATATTCTTATATAATTCTAAAATGAAAAGCAACTTCTTTGTCTAATAATCCTTGATACATTCATATACTCTAATTCTATTACTTTATATTATTATAACCATGTATAAATGCAATTTTTCATGTCCCAGTATTTTTCAACATATCCTTTCAAATCTTTCCAATCCTCTAAAAAAGTCTCTGAGTACAGATCATTCAGTTTTCTAGTCCATTTATCCATTTCAGCCATATATGACAGTTTTTTCAACCATTCCCACACCTCTGGTATTTTTTCATTTTTCCAATTTTGTGCATACACCATTCTTGCTGTTGTTATCATATACCATATTATTGTCCCTTTTTTTACATTTATCTCTTCTAGTTTAAGTCCAAGCAATAACATTTCAGGCAACTTCTTAAATGTACATTTCAAGATTTTTTCCATTTCTACATGTATTTTTGACCAATATATCTTTGCTTTATCACAAGTCCACCACATATGATAAAAAGAACCTTCTTTCTTTTTACACTTCCAACATTTGTTAGACATATTCTGACCAATATTTGCAATTTTTTTTGGTGTCATATACCATCTATACATCATTTTAAAACAGTTTTCTTTCAAGTTATAACACGTAGATATACTCATAGCATTTTTCCATAAAAATTCCCACGATTCCATTTCAATGTCTTTGTTAAAGTTTATCGCCCATTTTACCATTTGTTCTTTTACCATTTCATCAGCATTAAACCATTTTAGCAAGACTTTATACATTTTAGAAATCATTTTTTTCCCACCTTCCTCCCAAACTTGTTCTATTTCATTGTTATTTTCCCTAAAACCATGTTTTTTATCACTTCTATACATATCATGTATTTGTCTATATCTTAGCCAACCATAATCAAAGTCCATCTGATGCTGCTCCTTCAATTTGAAGTCTTTACCATGCCTTGTTAATAAGTCTCTATACTTCAACCAATCTTGTCCTTTGTATCGTGATGTTGGATGCAAAACTTCTGTGGGTACAATCCACATAGGTATCTCTTCTGAAAAAAAGTTTTTATATCTTGTCCACGTATCCATTAGTGTTCTTCTCAAATAATGATGTTTAAACATATTGTCCATTTTTGTTTTACCATAATACAAATATGCATGCCACCCAAATCTACAATCATGACCTTCCAGGGACAATAACTTTCTATCTTGTAACATAGTCCATGTCCCTACCCAGGTCAAACATATTGCATCATGGTATAACCTTAGATTTGGTAATTGAAACCCTCCTCTTTCTTTAGCATCACACATTATTTTCATCTTAATTCTTGGTTTTTTTCCCTCCCCACACAAACTTAGACAATTCCTTCTGCCAACATTTGAATGTTTTTACATCTTTCACAATTGGAATAGTTTGAAACAAAAACATTAATCGTGGTAACACGTTCATCTTTACCACCGCAATTCTACCCAGCAATGACAAATTCAATACATTCCACTTTTTAATATCCTGCATAATTTGCAACCATAATTTTTCATAATTATTTTTATAAAGATCAATATTTTTCATTGTTAAGTTTACACCTAGATATTTTGTCTTTTTCACCACCTCACATTCTATAAGTTTTTGTAACTCATTTTGTTTCTTATTTGACATATTTTTGCACATTACTTTCGATTTGTTCTTATTTACATAAAACCCTGCTAAGCCACCAAACTCTTTTACTCTCTGTAACAAATATGGTAATGTAGACAAGGGGTCTTCCACTATAAACATCACATCATCTGCAAAGGCCCTATATTTAAAAGAAAAACCTTTAGTTGTTAAGCCTTTAATATCTTTGTCTTCCTTCACATTTGACAGTAAGACTTCTAAAATCCAAATAAATAGCAGCGGCGAAAGTGGGCATCCTTGTCTTGTTCCTTTTTCAACTTTAAAATCGTCTGTCTTTTCAGTATTAATTATTAAAGAGGATTTCTGCTCTTTATATATTGCTTTAATGAGGTTAGTCATATATTCACCAATCTCAAGATGCTCTAAAACTTCAAACATAAAATCCCAGTTTAAATTATCAAACGCTTTCTCCGCATCTAAAAAGAAAAAGCCCACTTCCTTTTCGGGGTGTTTGTCGTAGTATTCTATAGCATCCACTACTACTCTTAGATTATCTCTTATTTGTCGATTAGGTAAGAACCCTGCTTGTTCTGTTTGTATAGTCTCTTTAAGGTGCTCTTTTAGTCTATCCGCTATAATCTTAGCAAAAATCTTATAATCATTATTCAGTAGAGAGATCGGTCTGTAATTCTTAACATTAGTCAAGTCTTGATTTTCTTTCGGGATCAATGAGATGGCTGCATTTTCCAGGTTTCTGGTACCTCACCCGTGACTCCTATATCGTTCATCAGTAGCAGTAACACCGGTGAAACTGACTCCTGTAACGTTTTATAAAACTTCGCTGTAAATCCATCCGGTCCGGGTGCTTTTCCTAATTTTGAGTCATTTATTGCATTTTTAATCTCTTGTAGTGATACTGGATTATTAAATAGTTCTTTAACTTTCTCTGTTGGTTTTGGTAACTTTAATGTTTGCAGGTATTCTTTAATCTTTCTTCTGTCTTTATTTTCCTTCTTAAAAAGTTTTGCATAGTATTTAAAAAATTCTCTTTTTATTCCTTTGTTATCTATTATCTCAATATTATCTCTTATCACTTTAGTAATAAATTTATTTTCACGTTTTTTCTTTAATTGCCATGCTAAGTATTTTCCGGGTTTGTTTGCACCTTCAAATGCTTTTTGTTGAAGTTTTTTTAAGTTCCAGTACATCTCTTGGTTCAAAATAGCTTTTGCTTGGTCTTGTAGCATCCAGATTTCCTTTTGCAGTTTCTTTTTCCCTGGTCTATTCTTCAGTTCTTCTTCCTTTGTTTTAATGGCTTGTAAAATATTTTCATATTGCTCTCTTTTCTTTTTATTATCTTTATTTATTTATTTATTTATTTATTTATTTATTTGTTCAATTTATACCCCGCCTAGCCAGCGAACCGGCTCTAGGCGGCTAACAAAAACCATTACCACGAAGGTTTACATATAAAACCGTTAAAACATTTCAATAAATTACAGTAAAATCTCAATAAACTTTCAATAAACTAAACTTTCAAGAAACTAAACTTTCAAGATGGCGACCTCCGAGTTATCTGTTAAGCGGAGGCCATAGGGGTACCTTCCCCAGGACCAAGGCGATGTTAACGGCCAGGGGTGCCCTCCCCAGGACCAGGACGATGTTAATTACCAGTTCTCCACCCGATGGCGGCTCCTATTTGAAAGCCTGGCGGAAGAGCTCCGTCTTACAGGCCCTGCGGAATTGCAATAAGTCCCGCAGGGCCCTGATGTCATCCGGGAGCTCATTCCACCAGTAAGGAGCCGCCACCGAAAAAGCCCTGGCCCTGGTACAGGTCAAGCGGGCTTCTTTTGGACCGGGGCAAGTCAGGCGATTCTGGGTGCCTGACCTCAGTAACCTCTGGGGCTGGTATGGGGAAAGGCGGTCCCTCAAGTAGGCAGGCCCCTGACCATAAAGGGCTTTAAAGGTTAACACCAGCACCTTGAACCTGACCCGGTATGCTATAGGCAGCCAGTGCAGCACTCTCAGCACAGGCTGGACATGGTCCCTCAGAGAGAGACCTGTCAACAACCTGGCCGCAGCATTCTGCACCAGCTGCAGCCTCCGGATCTGGAACAAGGGCAGCCCTAAGTAGAGAGCGTTACAGTGGTCAAGGCGTGAGGTGACCATAGCATGGATCACTGTGGCTAGGTCTTCGCGTTCGAGGAAGGGGGCCAACTGCCTAGTCAGCCGTAGATGGAAAAAGGCTGCTTTGGCAGTGGCTGCTACCTGGGCCTCCATCGTCAAGGCAGAGTCCAGGAGCACACCCAAACTCCTGACCCTCGGAGCTGGCACCAATGGCGCCCCACCGAAGGATGGGAGTGGATGCCCCAACCCCGATCCGGTCCGACTCAGGCACAGGGCCTCCGTCTTCAGAGGATTCAATTTCAGTCGGCTCAGTTGGAGCCAGCCTGCAACCTCCTGCAACGCCCGCTCCAGGTCATCTGGGGTAGAGCCAGACCGGCCGCCCAACAGCAGATAGAGCTGGGTGTCATCCGCATATTGATGACACCCCAGCCCATGCCTCCTGACAATCTGGGCGAGGGAGCGCATATAGATGTTAAACAACATCGGGGACAGAACCGCCCCTTGAGGAACACCACACACCAGTGGGTGCCTCTGGGAGGTCTGTTCCCCGAGCGCAACCCTCTGTCCCCGATCTTGGAGAAAGGAGGCAAGCCATTGTAAAGCAAGCCCCCGTATCCCCGCATCGGCAAGGCGGTGGGTCAGCAACTGGTGGTCGACCACATCAAAAGCCGCCGACAGATCTAACAACACCAGTGCCGCCGTACCGCCTCGATCCAGATGTCTTCGGAGGTCATCCGTTAGGGCGACCAGAACCGACTCCGTCCCATGACCCGGTCGGAAGCCAGATTTAGCATTTAGCGATATCAATAGTCCTCTCATCACTGCTTTATATGCATCCCATACGGTTTGAATTTTTACTTCTTTCGATCTCCCTTACTCATCCCCCTCCCAACAACCTTATGAGACAGGTTAGGCTGAGGGAGAGTGGCTGGCCCAAGGTTACCCAGCCAGCTTCATGGCAGCATGGTGATTCAATCTAGGGTCTCCCAGATATTAAGGTGTAAATATTCTATATGCCCACTGGAGGAGAGAGAACTACTGTCCCCAGTGAGCCCTTCCCACCACTGCTCAGCTAGGTGGTGGGAGAAAATGGTGGTGGGCAGGGCTTTTTTTGTAAAAAAAAGCCCAACAGGAACTTATTAGCATAATAGGCCACACCCAACAGCAGAAACTCATTAGCCTATTAGGCCACAGCACTGACAGTACAGCTTATTAGCATATTAGGCCACACCACCATGTTCCAGAAGAGTGGTCATCTAGCCACACCCACCTTTTGCTTCTTATTCTGTTTACCTTATTTGTTGTCTAAACCCAGGGCTTTTTTGTAGCTGGAATTAACTTGCATGTTAGACCACATGCCCCTAATGCAGCCAATCCTAATGAGTTTCTGCTGTTGGGTGTGGCCTATTATGCTAATGAGTTCCTGCTGGGTGTGGCCAACTCAGGAGCCAGCCGGAACTTCATTCCTGTGTGTTCCTACCCAAAAATAGCTCTGGTGGTGGGATTATAGAATCAAAGAGTTGGAAGGTACCTCTAGGGTCAGTTAGTCCGACTCCCTGCACAATGCAGGAAATTCACAAATACCTCTCCCCACACCTCCAGTCACTGCTGTTCTATGCCCATAAGATGACAAAAAACCTCCAGGATCTCCAGCCAAATGGGCCTGGAGAAAAATTGCTTCCTGACCCTAAAAGGGGCAGTTGGACACAAGTGTCCTGATATCGCTTCCAGTGCAACCAGAAATGACATCAGCATGCCACCAGTGACACTCTAGAAATTAGTCAAAACTCTGTGGTTAAACCACAGAGTCTGAATTAATGCCAGAGCACTGCCAGTGATGTCATTATGTTGTGGCAAGGCCCCACTTTGGGAGGTAAGTCTCCCAACCCTGGTCGTGTGACCAGCAATCCAACCCTGAGCATCCTTATACCTGGTTGCTTGGGGCATCCCACACTTTTAAGTTCCCCCCACTCAACTCCCTTTCTGCAGAATAATACCTCTCTTTTGTCAGAGTGGCTAATGCATTCTTTGAATATTGAAGTTTGACAACTTGTCTAGCTAACGAATCTTGCTCACTGGAATTCTTCAGGGTTACGGTGGGACAGGTCAGCTCCAGAAGAAGAAGCAAAGCACAGCTATTGAAAAAAAATGTCTAAAACAGGATGAATTTAGAGACGTGAAGTCGGTGGCACATTCTTGTGGTTTATCAGATAGACTAGTTTGGCCATCATGGAAGCCACTTCCTCTCTCCACATCAAATGGAGGTCAGACAAGAAAGAAGTTTCCCTTTTTCCATTTAAGAAGACCAAAGAGTTTCTTCAAAGCTGTTAAGTGTTTTAGTTTTTAATTGATTGCCGTCCAACACTGGGAGCCTCGCCTATAGTTTGGATTATGGGAACACATGACACAAGCTGCTAATTAAAAGGCAACGAGGCTAAAACTTCAGAAAGTGACACTATGTAATTGCTGTCATTTAATCACATGCTGTGGTCACTGAAGCTCTCAACTGGTATAGAATCTGTGAGTCTGGCACACGTTTGTGTCTTTTGCTTTTTAGCCTAAAGAAACAGGTGAATGGGACAAATGCATGTTTGCAGGTATCCTAAATTTACTCAAAAGGAAGACTAGATTTTTCCAGCCATTCAAGAAAAAAAATGTGGCCATCTCACACTGGCATACAAGTTATAGTTATGTATGAGTAAGAAACTTTTTTGGTGTATAATTTCTTTAGAGGAGTTGTCTTACATTCAGGGCTGTCATCCTTTCAGGTAATATGATAACTGTGAAGACAAATGATTGCCTGCAGGTTTCATTGAATATCTATTAGTGGCAAGATGTTTGTATATTAATTCAATTTATACCTCATTTTCCTCCCCAATGGAGTCCCAAAGCAGTTTACAGGGTTCTCCTCCTTCCATTTTATCTTCAAAACAGCCCTGTGAGATGGGTTAGGTTGAGTGTGTGGGACTGGCCCAAAGTCACCCAGCAGGCTTTCATGATAGAGTTGGGATGTGAACCTGGGTCTCCCAGATCCTAACCCAACACTCTACCCACTGCACCACAAGGGTGATCTGTGCTTCTGTACAGCATAAATCACCTAGCTGTGAAATGCAGAGGCTTCCTTGCAGACCAGAAGCAGACACTGTCTCTGGGTGATGACATTACTTGGAGGCATCAGCAAGTTGCTCATTGACCTGGAATGGCGGTAGGAAGTGGACTAGTCTCAGCACACTGTTGAGGGGCTGGGAAAATTAAATACATGGCCCCTATGAACAAGGCTAAAAGGCAAGTCAGGGGCAGGGGTTGGCCCATTACGAGTGACAGAGTGTTAGTGATAGGAGAGGTCTTGATGTTGTCCAAGAAATTGTCTCCACCATGGACCAGTGGCAGGTTAGTGATAGGAGAGGCCTAGATGTCAGAATCATACAATCATAAAGTTGGAAGGGACCTCCATGGTCATCTAGTCCAACCCCCTGCACAATACAGGAAATTCACAAATACCTCTTCCTCCACACCCGCAGTGACCACTGTTCCATACCCAGACAATGACAAAAAACCTCCAGGATCCCTGGCCAAATTGGCCTGGAGAAAAATTGCTTCCTGACTCCAAAGTGGCAACCAGCATTTCTCTGGGTGTGTAAGAAAGGGCCACAAGAACTAAGCACTGAGGCAACCCTTCCTGCCCTCCCTCTCATGATCTGCCTAAGTTTACACAATCAGCATTGCTGTCAGATGGCCATCTAGCCTTTGTTTGAAAACCTCCAAAGAAGGAGCGCCCACCACCTCCCAAGGAAGCCTGTTCCACTGAGGAACCGCTCTAACTGTCAGGAAGTTCTTCCTAATGTTTAGCTGAAAACTCTTCTGATTTAATTTCAACCCGTTGGTTCTGGTCCGACCTTCTGGGGCAACAGAAAACAACTCCGTACCATCCTCAATATGACAGCCCTCCAAGTACTTGAAGATGGTTATCATATCACCTCTCAGTCGTCTCCTCTCCAGACTAAACATACCCAGCTCCTTCAACTTTTCCTCGTAGGCCTTGGTCTCCAGACCCCTCACCATCTTTGTTGCCCTGCTCTGGCCATGTTCCAGCTTGTCTATATCTTTCTTAAATTGTGCTGCCCAAAACAGAGCAGAGTAAAGTGGTACCATCACTTTGTATGATCTGGACTCTATACTTCTGTTGATGTCCAAGGAGAAGTTGACCCCAGCTGATGAGGAAAGATTAGCATGCTATCCATATGATCGGTTTATAGGGAAAGAGTGGAGAGAAGCTGGGGGATATGAGAGTCACTCTCCTAGTGTGAGGAGGTGGATCCTGGACTACAGTTGGAGTTCAGAACAGAACCTGTAACTGCCCTAAAAGATGGCAGGAGTATACTGGGGAAACACTAGAGAAATCTGCTATTAGAAGGAGCAGAAGAAGACATATGCTGCAACTCTGAATGAAATACGTTTACCTGTGTTAAACATAGCTGGCACAAAGTTGCCTGATTGACACATCATACAGCCTTGTGACCTGTCACCTGATGTGCTGTGACCCTTGTCTTGTGGCAGATAATTTCAGGTATGTTTTGGGACTCAGAATGATTTTTTTCCCAAGGATGATTGGCTAATGAGCACCCACTTTTTTGGCTGTCTCCTTTAAAATGTGGGTTGGCTCAATTCTGGGAGTTACTTGGAACACCTGGAAGTCCTGTACTGTGGACATATTGGCTCTGAGATCCTGGCACCCTGTGGACTACATTGTACATTAATCTCTAGGAGATGGATATGTAGACAATGTAGGCAGAGTAATTAACACAGCAATGGTGCACAACCTGATATAAGAGTAGATAAAGGTTTATTTAGGAACTAATATACTTGATAGGAAAGAGGAGACCCAGAGATAGGGTCTTAACTACATCTCTAGCTGAGGTAGAGTGGGTAACGCTAAGTGTAGAATTTCTGAGAAGAAGCAGGAAATTGCCCAAAGAGTAGCAATCTCAAAACAGACGAGGAATAACACTTACAGGAGAGGAGGTACTGACCTCTCTATCCTATCTAATTGTCTTCTTGCTGCTCCCTTCAGGGTCTTCTTCTCTTCTCTGTACACAAGACATTGCCTTTTCCAACAGACAATACATCTAAAAATACACTAACACATTCAGGAAGAGTTTAGCGGCATCTTAGATAAGTGAATCTCGAACATAGCCATAGTCACTAGCCATGTGATCATAGTCTGAGGTCTGGTTAAAACATGCGGTAGAGTCTGTGGACTGGATCCCGCATTGCACATGTGCAAGGATTGCCGATTTCCCCCAACTTCCCTTTCCTGCCCCCCTGGAGCTTTTTCTGACCCCTGAGAAATTTATTTCTGGGGTTGAAGGTCTTGTCAGTATTGATGGACATGAAGGCCAGGTAGCTACAGCCAGGAAGAGGAAGAGGGTGAAATTGCTACTCTTCTGAAATTTCCTCTTCTGTGATTGGTGTGTGGCTCATATAAGAGGCAGAAATTATGACCTTCTTCCCATTCCCCTTTTTCCCATGGCTGCCCAACTGGCACAGCTATTGCTTCATGTGAATCTCTTGCTTTACAGCACACGAGTTCCTGGGGATAAATTTTCTTAGGGTCAGAAAGGGCCCAGGGGGGAGGTCAAGGTGTGGAAGATCCTGGACCATTGGTTCTTTCCACTGGCAGTTTGCAGGATCCACGCCTGTATCTTTTGCAGAGATGTTATCAGATTTCATGGCTGCCCTGCTGTGAATTGAAAGCTCCATTTGCTGATGTGGGTCTCCCTACTTAGAATAAACCTGCAGCTACTGCTCCCCACCCTGGATCTTAGTAGCAGCATTCAGTAGAATATTCAGCCAGACATTAAAAATTGACTCCTGCTTTTGCATCGATACCAAATAAAGGGCATAAAAAGAAGCAGAGAAGGAATATTTGTACATCTCTAATCTGGCGATTTAACACCTCATTTTCACATGGGGAGACATTGCCCTGTGGGAGATCTATTTTACCTTCACACACTTGAATTAGTTTGTCACTGGCAACCAGAAAAGTGTACCCATGCTTGTAAAAAGTGTGTGTGTACTCGTAACTCTCCTTTTGGGGGGTAATTTTTTTAAAGGCTGAAAATATTAGAGCAGAGTTTTTATGCCACACTTTCATAAAAGGTGCAGAAAGTATTTTCTGTGGTAGTTTTTTAAAAAACAAACAAACAAACAAACACAAGAATTCTTCTAGCAGTGACCTAGATTACATGTCTTCGAGTTTTATAATGAAGAGACAAGAGGAACTGCCTTTTTTGTTTTAATGATGATAATAACCGTTAAAATGGTGTAATTATATTTTCCATTTGTACAACATGTTTCATCTGAAGTTCTCCGGGAGCTTTGTCAAACTCTAATTAAGCCTTTTTAGATAGGTACATAGACTCACGCCAGAGAAACTGAGGCACTGGCGAACGAAGCCAGTTGAAGAGGAAGCAGAATATTCACCTTGGAATGAGATGTAACTCTCTCTCTGTGCAGTGACA
This sequence comes from Lepidodactylus listeri, assembly GCA_029233225.1. Classification (NCBI taxonomy): domain Eukaryota; kingdom Metazoa; phylum Chordata; class Lepidosauria; order Squamata; family Gekkonidae; genus Lepidodactylus; species Lepidodactylus listeri. The sequence goes on along the minus strand of JARCFY010000013.1, from coordinate 51,255,957 downwards.
GAAAGCCCCTTCCCACCTGTTAGCATGACCTGGTCTCCCTTTGATGTTACTAGAGTCTTGATTGAAAGTGGGTTTCACAAATATCAATTGCCTACTCCCTTATGAATCTACTCAACCACTATGGTCATCTTTGGAGGGTGCTCCTGCCTTCTGAGATTAGGCGAGTGGCAACGTGTGTAAGGGCCTTCTTGGCCATGGCACCAAAGCTCTGGAACACTCTTCCTTGGCAGAGTCATCTGTCCCCTTCTGTGAATAAATTTTATTAAGTTTTTAAGATACACAAGGATGAGGAAGGGGAAAGAAGAAGGGACACGGGTAAGAACAAAAGTAATGATTTTCTGCATGTCACTTTCCTCTGTTTGTCATTAAATGTTATACACAGATAAGCTGCAAGGTTTAAAAGTTCATAAGAGCTTCTTTAAAAGTTCATAAGAACTTTTCGTCTGTCCCCTTCTATTGCCATCTTCAGCCTTTTCTGTTTTGTTTGGTGTTCCCTTGGCGATTCTCTCCTTTTTTGCATGCATTTTAGCCCTGCTTTTAATGATGATCTTTTTGATCTTTTTGAAAATGTGATTTTACTATGTATGTTTTTTATTTGTTAGCCACCTTGGTGGCCCTTATGAAGGCAAAATGACAGGGTTTACACTTGGTAAAATGAATAAAAATAAAAATGAATGGAAAAAGTGAATCACTTAGTTGGTCAAATGGCAGGCTTGGAGAACTATGGGTCAGTGTGGCTATCACAGTTCCCAGGAGGGAAATATTGTGACCCATGCTGCCCTGTTACACAAAATGACCTTCACTTTAGAATTTTGTAAGGCCTGTTCCTTCATAGGAAATGATGGATACTAATGGGCAGTTGGCCACAGTGAGGAAATATTTGTTCCAGACATCTGGACTATATCAGCTTCCACCTGACAGAATGGGAGCTCGATTTAGTTCACATAACATGGAAGAACTGTTAAAAGATTTGGGGAAAAGATTCAAAGTGATTCTCAGTGTCAAGATTGTTTTGGGAACCAGCTGGCCTGTGTGCTTCCTTCTGTTTCTATAATGCTTGCTTAATCTATCTATTTTTAATTAATTGTACCATTACAAACATACTGTAACTTTCCCACTAAATACATTTCAAAGGAAAATTGGTCTTCTTAAAAGCTTGGTGAAGGAGGGCGTAAAATATCATGAAGCAACCTACCTTTCCCCTTGTATCTACAGTACCCAGGAAGGTACACTGGAGGATAAAGCAGCATATGCTGGGACTGTTTGCAAGGGATGGAAGCAGGGGTCCTTTTGTAAAAAAAGAGGTGCAGGAGCTCATTAGCATAACTTATTTGCATATGCCACACCCCCTGATGTCACCAGAAGTGTCAAAAGGCCACACATCCCTGACGTCATCGGCAGTGTGTCAGAAGGCAAGAAGGGAGGGAGTGAGGGAGGGGGAAGGAAAGAAGGAAAGGAACAGGAAGGAAGGTAGGTAGGTGGGGGAGAGAGAGAGAAGAAAGAAAGGGAGGAAGGGGGGAAGGAAGGAAGAAAGAAAGGAACAGTGGTAGGTAGGTAGGTGGGGGGGAGAGAGAGAAGGAAGGAAGGAACAGGAAGGTAGGTAGGTGGAGGGAGAGAGAGAGAAGGAAGGAAGGGGGAAAGGAAGGAACAGGAAGGAACGTAGGTGGGGGAGAGAGAGAGAGAAGAAAGGAAGGGAGAGAGGAAGGAAGGAACAGAAAGGTAGGTAGGTGGGGGGAGAGAGAGAGAAGGAAGGAAGGAAGGAAGGAAGGAAGGAAGGAAGGTAGGTGGGTGGGGGAGAGAGAGAGAGAAGAAAGGAAGGGAGAGAGGAAGGAAGGGGGAAAGGAAGGAACAGGAAGGTAGGTAGGTAGGTGGGGAGAGAGAGAGAGAGAGAAGAAGGAAGGAAGGGGGGGCGCTTCTCCCCCCCACTGGGGCCAGCGTTTCCCTTCCTCCCCCCTCTTGCTTGGGCCCCAGGGGCTTCACGCCTCTGGGGCCCGGCTTCTCCCTCCCTTGGGCCCCCTGGGGCCCTGGAGCAGTGAGTGGGGAAGAGAGGGAAGGAGGAGGCTTCTACCGGGGCAGCAGTGCTTGCCGTGGCCCTGGGAGCAGTGAGCGAGGGGGGGAGAGGAGGAGGCTTCTCCCGGGGCCGTGGCACTTGCGGCGGCCCCGGGAGTTTGAGGGCGGGGGGGAGGGCGGGGAGGGAAGGAGGGGGCCACTCCTGGGGCCTGCAGCGCTTGCGGCGGCCCCGGGAATTTGAGGGCGGGGGGGGAGAGCGGGGAGGGCAAGAGGCAGCTGCTCTTGGGGCCTGTGGCGCTTGCTGCAGCCCCGGGAGTTTGAGGGCGGGGGGGAGGGCGGGGAGGGCAGGAGGAGGCTGCTCCCGGGGCCTGCAGCGCTTGCCGTGGCCCTGGGACTTTGAGGGTGGGGGGGAGAGTTTGAGGGTGGGGGGAGGGCGGGGAGGGAAGGAGGGGGCCGCTACCGGGGCCTGCGGCACTTGCCGCGGCCCTGGGACTTTGAGGGCAGGGGGTAGAGCGGGGATGGCAGGAGGAGGCCACTCCTGGGGCCTGCGGCGCTTGCCACGGCCCCGGGACTTTGAGGGTGGGGGGGAGGGCAGGAGGAGGCTGGTCCCGGGGCCGGCGGTGCTTGCCGCGGCCCCGGGAGTGTGGGGGGGGAGGGCGGGGAGGGAAGGGGGTTCTCCCCGGGACGGTGGCGGCCTGCCGCAGCCCGGGAAGAGTGAAGGGGGGAGGGGAGGGGCTTTTTCCTGGGCCGGCGGCGGCCTGCCACTGCCGGGAGGAGTGAGCGGGGGGCGGGGCTTTGTTAAGTCCCTGCCCCCCGCCCTCCTCTCTCCCGGAGCGGCGCTTCGGTGCACCCCGGCCCCAACGGAGCCCTGGATGGAAGTATATCTGAACGGTTACCATGTGCAGTGGGGAACAGGATCAACAGTGGGTACAAGGGAAGGGAAGAAAAAGTTTAAAGACAGGAACAAAGGGGTACCAATGCAGATCCTGTCTCAGAACAGCCTGTATTGGGTTGTTACAAGTAACCTCTATCGGTAAAATCCTGTTTGTCACCAGAAGGTTCTGTTTTATTGACTTGACTTTACACAGAGCTGGGCAGGGACTCAAAAAGGGTGAAAGGTCTGTATTTGTCTTGGGATTTTGGATTGGAGAAAGGAGGCTTTAAAGCTGATAGAACATCAGTTGAAGAATTGAAAAGAAGGCAGATTGATGGGAAATCACCGACGCTGTGAGCAACAGGACTGGACAGAAATTCCAGAGAGAGATTTTGATCAATTGTTTGACAAAGGAACTCCAATATTTGCTGTTGAAACTCAAGCCAAATGTCACAAAAGGGCAAGGAAAACACATAATTTTTTCTGCCCCCCACAACATACTGTTAAGGGGTTCTCAGTGGGAAGAATCAATAGATGAGGTTGTAGACTCCAAACAACCAACTGCTAAGAAAGCAATGGCTTTCACATGCTATGTATCAGGTATGTAGGGAAATGGAGGTCTGTCATGGGGCTTGAAAACAGTCGAAGCATAAAAAGGAAACAGCAGGTATGGACTCACCAGAAATGAAAGTGAAACATTATCCAGACAGCATGACGCCAGTAGTGATATGGGGAGAAAGAGAAATTATATTGAATAACCCTGGATATTCAGAATCCCACTGACTAACATAGAAATCAAGATGGGCTGTGAGGAAATGAATGTGAAATATGTTATCCAGACAGCCTGGTGTAAAGAGCTGTAAGAACATGGAGCTCATTGTCTCCTGATTGCTATTGCTATAGTTTTTCTAAGGGAAGGGAACATCGGAAAAGATCCTTGATTACTACTGCCAACCATTTGTGATCCCTGATTGGCTGAGATTGTACATAAACTCTAAAAAAAAGGAGGGGCAAAAGGGACCAGTGTCTGTATGCAGTTATGGTATCCCAAAGGAGGTGTGGACAACAGGAAGCATTTTATCATTGGTTTTTCCCAACTGAAAGGCAGGGCATCATTGATTTATAACCCTCCCTCCTGTCCCCTGTCCATTTGCTGTTGATTAACACTTTGCCTGCAGAAACAGTTCTCCCTGTGTCCCTTTATAGGGTTGACAAATCCAGATTTGTCAACCCTATAAAGGGAGCCAGTTTAGTGTAATTGTTAAGTGCGCAGACTCTAATCTGGGAGAACCGGGTTTGATTCCCCACTCCTCCACTTGCACCTGGCTGGATGACCTTGGGCAAGCCATAGCTCTGTACCAGCTGTTCTCTCAAGGACAGCTTGGGAAAGAGCTCTCTCAGCCCCACCTACCTCACAGGGTGTCTGTTGTGGGGAGGGGAAGGGAAAGGAGTTTGGAAGCCGCTCTGAGACTCCAAGTGAGTGCAGGGTGGGGTATAAATCCAATCTTTTCTTCTTCTTCTTCAAATTGGGCAGTTCCTGGAGATTTGAGTCAGGGTAGGGTGAGATTTGGGGACAGCATAGGATAAAGCCATAGAGTCCCCTCCCCCCCATCAGCCATTTTCTCCAGGGGAACTTAGCCAGTTTGGTGGATCTCTCTAATCTGGGAGAACCGGGTTTGATTCCCCACTCCTCCACTTGCACCTGGCTGGATGACCTTGGGCACGCCATAGTTCTGTCAGAGCTGTTCTCTCCAGGACAGTTCTGGAAAGAGCTCTCTCAGCCCCGCCTACCTTACAGGGTGTCTGTTGTGGGGAGGGGAAGGGAAAGTAGTTTGTAAGCCACTCTGAGAATCTGCATGAAGAATCTCTTCTTCTTCTTCTTCTTCTTCTTCTTCTTCTTCTTCTTCTTCTTCTTCTTCTTCTTCTCTGGAGATCAGTTGTAATTTGTTGGTGTGGAAGGGGATAACCCTTCTTTCCAAGCACCTCATCTTTCATTTCAGTGCCATACTGCCCCTTATATTTCCTTAATACTTGAATTTAAGTCAGAATCCTTCAGAGGTTCAAAAGCAGTGGCGGGAGGAGGAGGTGGGTATACAAGTACATGTCTCAGTAGGGATGCCAGTTCCCAGATTTCATGGACCTGCTACCAGCTGGGTGGCCTGGGGGAGCCCTGCCCCAAGCCCGACCCCCAACAGTGACCACGGCAGCCACCACTCTTTCTCCCCTCCTGTGAGATATAAAGGGCCCTCCAGCTGATTGGTGGGAACACATGGCCCGCTAATCAGCTGGAGGGCCCTTTAAATCTTGCAGGAGAGGAGGGGAGGGAGAGGGGCAGCTGTCGGCCACACACCTGAACCCCAACTGGTGAATTTGCTGCTTGGAGTTCAGCTGTGTGTGACATTGGCAGCAGGGGCTGCCCACGCCTGAATTCCAAGTGGCGAATGTACTGCTTGGAGTTCAGGCATGCAGGGCACTAGCGTGCCCACTTGCAAAAACCATTTAAAGTGAAGGTTCCCTTTGAATGGTTCTTGTAAGCTGGTGCTGACAGTGCTTTCCATAGGGCTGCATCCCTAACAAGATGACATCACTTCTGCATGATGCCATTACATTGGGGATGTCCCTCCCCCTCCAGAAACACCCCTCAAAGTCTCCCAGTGGCGATGAGGCAGGACCTGGCAACCCTATGTCTCAGAGTGGCAATGGATATGGGGGAAATGGCAAATTGCTTAACTGATGTAAATACAGGGGTCATTTTGAGCAGGAACGCGCAGTAACGCCATTCTAGGAATAACAAGCCCATTGGGCATATATGGTGATGTGCTGTGGAAAAAAGCAAAAGCATACTAACTTGTGCTGTATTTTCATGCTTGTTGTAGGGTAGCTTCCCTGCAAGAGCAAAGGAAACCTAAAGTGTCTTTAGTCAAAGTGTAAAGCTGGCTCGCCAGCTCTGAGTTGGGAAATACCTGCAGATTTTTGGGGTGGATCCTGAGCAGTGGGTGTTGCCTTCTGACACACTCCTGGCGAGGCCAGGGTGTGGACATATGCAAATAAGTGTTATGCTAATGAATTATGCTAATGAGCTCCTGTGCCTCTATTTTTACAACCCCAGTATATGATTATTATTTTTTTACATTACAGTATTGTTGGTATTCAACCCCATTATGATTAAGGTTTACATGTACACCTGGATCTGTAAATTTTGGCAGTGTGAGGAGAATAGTACAGGATTGTTCTGTGTTTTCTAGATATCTCCAAAAACCATGCCTTTCTGGGTACAATGTGCAGACATGATACAAGATATCATTAGAATTTCATTGAACCCTGTACTTGGCTAAGTAAAGGACGCAGTACCAGCAGGCAGCTAGGAACTGCTGATTTTCTTGCTAACTGCAGCAAAGTTGTGGATCACACAAAAATAGAAAAGTGCAAAGGCATCAACTTCTTTCAAGCAGTTTAGAAAAGTTTGAACAATCATTTCCTCAAACTCAGATGACATATTATAGTAAGGCAGTGGAAACTATCTTTCAGGTTAACTTTATTGGAAATTGGAGGTGATTTGTCATGCATTAGAATGACAGGTTTTTAGATAAGATACAATGATTTGTATCTTTTGCTTTGATTTAAGGACTGTATTTTTGGTAATAGAAAGAATTATACAGAAGATTTGCGATTTGTAGATTCATAGATTAATTGGATTGTAGATTAATAGGGGAATTTTATATCTAGTTTAGGCCCCGTTGGGGTATATTCAGTATAAGGATTAAATTTGTTACATAGATTTAAATTAAATTTATAGACTTTATCTGTGCACTGTGTGTATGTGTGTGTGAGAGAGAGACAGAGAGATCTTCATTTCTTTTTCTGTCTGTGTTCTGCCACATCAGATGGTTCTGTTCTTAGGGGTGAGTGTGCCAGTGGTATGGAACGTGGGCATTGTGAACAAGACTGGCACATGTGGGAGGCTGCAGGAATACCACCTGTGCTGTGGCAACCTTTACTGCAGTAGCAGGGAGACAAAGAAGAAGGAGAAGGGAAGAAGAAGAGATTGGATTTATACCCCACCCTTCACTACCCAAAGGTAGTGGCTTACAATCTCCTTTCCCCTCCCCTCCCCACAACAGACAACCTGTGAGGTAGGTGGGGCTGAGAGAGCTCTCTCGAGAACTGCTCCAAAAGAAGAATCAATCCTAGTTGAAATCCCTCCCCCATTTTATTTATGAGTGACCTGGAATGGGCGCTTCAGGATGTGGCGGACTGGCTCAGGCTGAGTCGACTGAAACTGAATCCAATGAAGATGGAGGTCCTGTGTCTGAGTTGGAGTGGACCGGGGGAAGGGATCCCACTACCGGCTTTCGGGGGGGCGCCACTGGTGCCAGCGCCGAGGGTCCAGAGCTTGGGAGTGCTCCTGGATGCCTCCTTAACCATGGAGGCCCAGGTAGCTGCCACTGCCAGAGCAGCCTTTTACCATCTGTGGCTGATTAGGCAGCTGGTTCCCTTCCTCGAACGCAACGACCTGGCGACAGTGCTCCATGCTATGGTCACCTCGAGGTTAGACTACTGTAACGCTCTCTACATGGGGCAGCCCTTGACCCAGCTCCGGAGGCTGCAGCTAGTGCAGAATGCCGCGGCCAGGCTGTTGATAGGCCTCTTGGTGAGGGACCACGTCCGGCCTATGTTGAGGGCGCTGCACTGGCTGCCTATAGCGTACCGGACCCGGTTCAAGGTACTTGTTTTAACTTTTAAAGCCCTATATGGCCTGGGGCCTGCCTACCTAAGGGACCGCCTTTTCCCATATATACCCCAGAGAGCGCTGCGGTCAGGCACTCAAAATCGCCTGACCCTTCCGGGCCTGAGGGAGGCCAGGTTGACAACTACCAGGAGCAGGGCCTTCTTGGTGGCGGCCCCCTACTGGTGGAATGAGCTCCCGGAGAACATCAGGGCCCTGCGGGATCTTTTGCAGTTCCGCAGGGCCTGTAAAGCAGTTCCGCAGGGCCTGTAAAGCCCACCAGGCTTTTGGGGCCGCCACCGGAGGGAATGGCCTTTAGTAGGCGGTGGAGTGAATCGCTGCTAGAACACCTGGGGTGGGGTGGGAATCTCCTGGCAGGAATGAAAGTAGGCTACTGGTATCTGATGTTGGTCTAGTATCTGCTGCCATCTGTGATCTGATTGCTTAGCTGTATTTTAATGTGATCTAATGGAATTTTATGTGTTTTAACTTTGTATATTTATAATCATGTTGTTAGCCGCCTAGAGCCGGCTCGCTGGCTAGGCGGGATATACATCGAAATAAATAAATAAATAAATATTTATTTTCAGAAATCTGTATGCCATATTCCTGCCCAACAAGGGCCACCAAGCCTTTGTTTTGTTAAAAAAAACATTATAAAATTTCTCATTAAAGTAATTCATAAAAGCAATTAAAACAAAACTAAAATGCATCTTGAAAGCACAGAACACAGCAATGAAAACATAGAGCAGGAAGGAGGGATCATTGAGGGAATGCCAGGCAAAACGAATGAGTCTTCGCCCACAGGAAGAGGGGGTGGTAGAAGGGGACAGGTGAGTCTCCCTTGAGAGAGAGTTCCAGACTCTTGGGGTCACAGCTGAAAGGGGTCCTTCTCAGGCTGCCACCCACCTAATCTCTGAAGGCAGGAGCACCTGAAGCAGGACTTCCAAAGATGACGGCAGTGGTCAGGTGGGTCCATAAAGGAGAAGGCAGTCCTTAAGGTGTGCTGCCCTCAAGCTGTAGAGGGCTTTAAAGGTCAACACCAGCACCTTGAATTATGCATGGACAGAAAGTGGGAGCCAGTGTAGGTGCGTCAAGTCTAGAATGATATCGTTCCAGGGACCCACTGCAGTCAACATTGCGTTGTGGGTGCAGCATTCTGCACTGACTGATGATCCTGAATACTTTTTAAAGGCAGCCCGTGTAGATCAAATTGCAGTACAAGGGACAGCCACTGCCCTGTCAACTTGTTCAGTACTGAGAGTGTGAAGAAGCCCTCCCTCCCTCTCTCCCTTTCTCTCTCTTCCTCCCTCTCTCTCTCTCCTTCCTTCCTTCCTTCCTTCCTTCCTTCCTTCCTTCCTTCCTTCCTTCCTTCCTTTCTTTCTTTCTCTCTCTCTCTCTCTCTCTCTCTCTCTCTCTCTCTCTTTCTTTCTTTCTTTCTTTCTTTCTTTCTTTCTTTCTTTTCCTAGATTTTAATGGGAAATGGGAGTTTCCTGTTAACATTTAAGGGAATTCTGACAATTTGGAAATTCTTTTCAGAACCCCAAAAGACACAATACTGAATCTGAATTTTTGTGGGGGTGCACACCACTACTTTGTGCCTCGCCATCCTGAAGGGATGTAAGCCAGCAAGGTGCTTTTGCACTCTTCTGAATGATAAATTCATAAGTGATAAATGGACTGCTAATTGTGTGAGAGGAACTAGGAGGAATAACCAAGGAGAAAAACCAGCTACAAATGACTCCAGCAGATGCTTGAGACAGCGGTTCCCAAGGTTGCCAACTCCAGGAGGCTTCACTTAACAAACAAAGACACTTACACAGGGAATGGCCATCTTGTCATTTTGGCTAAAGACATGCGCTCACGAACTCCATTACATGTTCCCTACACATCGCAGGCTGCAACCCCCACCCCCCCCAACATTCCTTGACCAGTGAAACAATGGACTTGACCAGCTAAAAACTGGTTTGGCTGCCCAGAGAACTTAATCCCATCTGCAAAACAAAGGACTCTAGTTGATGAGTCATCCTCCTGCTGGAAGGGTATCTCTGACTTTTGCTAGGTAGAGTGTAACATTGTCCAACCCCCCTTCTCCTACTGGACAAGAGCTAGTGGGTGGACCAGCAAGGGGTGGTCTCAGGACAGGCATCTGGCCAAGCCTGCCCCCAGAGACCACCCCCCCATAAAAGAAAGCTCCCAGCAGCAAGCTAGCTCTCTTGCTTCGATGATCTCCTGCCCTCCCTTACCTTCAAGACTCTTGGTCTGCGCAGCCAAGGGCCTACACATGCTGCTGCTGGTTTAGCACATGTGCTCCCCCCCCCCCCCCATCTTTCTCCCAGCCTATCTTTATTTTTCCAGAAGGACCACACCAGCTACTGGAGAGGTAAATATTGCCTTCTACAGGAAACCAACAATCTCCTGCTCATGCTAATGTCTCTTACTCTCTCTGATTTCCTAGTTCTTGTATAAAAGTGTCTGTGCATCTGTATTGTTTGAATCAGATATAATTTTCTTGGTAAAGAAACACTTCTTTATCATTTAATTCAGTCTCTGTGTCTACTCTTTGGTTTGTCTGGAAAGAGTGCAGCCTCTGTGTACACAGGTGATTATCTGTTTTTGCATATCGCCAGGTTATTTAAAGTTCATAATTCCCCAATATTAATAACTAATTAAGGCAATTGGGCTAACAGGGATTAGAGAAACACCAAAACTGGCCTTTGCTCCTCTGCCTCTAAATCAATGCTTAGCCTCATCCTCAATTATTGTGTGAAGACGTTCCACTTTTTTTTTGATGGATGGCTTAATAGACCTACTACCCAATTCCCCATCTATAGGTATTTCATAACAGCAAATTGATTTACATCCCTGCTTGAGTAACTGTTGATAAATTAGTGAGGCTTGGTTGTCAGTGGACAAGGGAAACTGAAGCAACATAAATAAGGAAAAGGAAGCATGGAATGAACCAGCTTTATTTCTCCCTCTTTCTTCTTAAGGCGGTTCTGCATTGGCTATTCCCTCCATTGTTTTACTGAACCTACATTGGAAGAGAAATTCCCCTCTGCATTGTATGCTGCTTTCACTTTCTTTGATCAGCAGGTTCTATGGTACCCTCCGTACTGCATGCCACTTTCACTTTCTTTAAGCATTGGGTTTTATGGTACCTTCTGCATAGATTTATGGTCATTCAGGGGTGACTTTGCCATCAATACTGCATTGTCCCGGGGTATTTGAATGTGATTTTGAGCTGCACCTTTGGTAAAACAATGGAGGGGAAGGCCAGTGCAGAATCGCCCATAGGGATATTCTTGGGGCTGTGCCAAACTGCCCCCTCTGAAGTCTGGGAGGAAAATGTAGTCCTTTTAAGGAAGGCTGAAATATTCTCCCCCCAGGCTTTGATTGTCAAGAATGTTTACCTTTCTTCTACTTCTTCCCTTATTGGGTTGCCAGCTCTGGATTGGGAAATCCCTGGAGCTTTGGGGTGGGTGGGTAGAATCTGGGGAGGGTGGAGTTTGGGTAGGGGAGGGACCTCAGCAAGGTATAATGCCATAGAATCTGTTATGTTCTAATTGTTATGTTGCATTGCATTGTCAGGGCTCTGGTATCCTAACTCCCTCATTCCTATTGGCTGCCGAATAAAGGCTCCTTATTGGTCCTGAAGCCAATCTAAGGAACCAATTGCAGAGCCCTGCTTAGGTCCAATGAGACTGTGTGTTTCTAGTTACAATCTATATAGTTATCTGTTGGAACACTATAAGTTGAGTGCCGCTGTTGCTAGAGCTGTCCCTGAGCTGAATGATGTTTGGAATAAAAGCCTGCATTTGATTCATGGCTTCCTGACTCAATACTTAATAGAATCCACCTCCCAAAGCAGCCATTTTCTCCAGGGGAACTGATCCCCATTGCCTGCGGATCAGTTATGATCCCAGGAGATCTCTAGCTACTACCTGGAGGCTGGCAACCCATTTCACTCAGCATTGTTCACGCAGCCTTCCTCCAGCTTAAGGGAGCTGGAGGGAAGGAGAATAAAGATGAGGCAGACTGACTGACTGATTTGTCTGTGAGAAAGAAAAGCATTCTCTGGCTAGCATCTATAGTCTGAACTTTGGAAGAACTTTGTGTTAATTGTTGGGGGAGTGCAGGAACCGTTCACATCAACGACAGCTAAGCCATGGCTTCCTAATCAAGGGTTTGATCAAGGCGCTCAGTGATGCCTGATGAACCAACAGGCTGATCAAGGGGCTCTCTGATGTCATGGCTGCGATGCATCCTCTCCTTTGACAGTACAGGCGAGAGAAGAAAGCTCTAATCAGAATAACTTGCTGGAAAGCCCCTTGACAGCTCCATTGTAACTCTGACTCTGCTTGTGGGCTTTTAATCAGGGGCTGTCGGGATTCGCATGGCCACAGTCATAATCATTGCTGTACATGGGCAGTGATTACCTTTGAAACACAAACATCGGGAGCTCCCAGTTGAGATGGTGGCCATCTGCTCTTTTGTTTTTATTTTTAAAAGTGCAAGTTACCCATCCTCATTGCACTGGAGCAAAACATGATGGGGGGGGGATCATTTATGCATTTACTTCACTTGTAGTCCGTCATTCCCCACTCAACGGGGACCCAAAGCAACTTACACCATTATCCTCTCCTGAGTTTTATCCTTCAGGGGTCATTTAGTAAAAAAAGAGGTGCAGAAGCTCATTAGCATAACTCATTAGCATAAAACTTAATTGCATATGCCACACCCCCTGATATCACTGGAAGTGTGTCAGAAAGCAACAACCACTGCTCAGGCTTCACCCCAAAAATCTTCAGGTATTTCCCAACTCAGAGCTGGCAAGCCAGCTTTACGCTTTGACTAAAGACACTTTAGGTTTCCTTTGCTCTTGTAGGGAAGCTCCCCTACAACAAGCATGAAAATACAGATCAAGTTAGTCTGCTTTTGCTTTTTCCACAGCGCATGACCATATGTGCCTGCTCCTGGGCTTGTTACTCCTGGAACGGCGTTCCTGCACGTTCCTGCTCAAAATGACCCCCTGCATTCTAGCAAGCCTGTGGATAGGTTAGGCTAAGGGCGTATGACCAGCCCAAGGTCACTCAGCAAGCTTCCATGGCAGAAGGGGAATTCCTATTGGGTTAAATGTAAAACAAACAAACAAACAAAAACATTTTGCCTTGGAAGCAGAGAGGCTTTTTACAGTATCCCTGACCTCCCATGTTTCCTGGTTAAGGGGAAAGTGCTGTCCAAACAAATTACAAAGATGATCTGACTTTAGGGGTACCAAAAGAAAGAAATGTCACTTACACAAAATAGAAGCACATCTTATATAACATATTCATGTAGGTACATTTAACTTATGGTGAACAGACAACTTCCAAAAGATTAACTTGCTATAGCTCCAAGCTCAAGAAGAAAGAAGCTCCTATAGAAGATGAAACAGAAGGCAAATCAACAGCCAAAAGGGCTTGACATCTAATCGACAAGAGAGTGGGACCAACTGCCAAGTGCTGAGTAAGACCTGCTCTGAAGGTCTGTTTGCCAGAACTGTGGCATACAATTTTAATAAATATGTGCAGGGCTCATTTCGTAGCAGGAGCTCCTTTGCGTATTAGGCCACACACCCCTAATGTAGCCAATCCTCCATGAGCTTACAGAGCTCTTATTACAGGGGCTACTGTAAGCTCTTGGAGGATTGGCTACATCAGGGGTGTGTGGCCTAATATGCAGAGGAGCTCCTGCTACGAAATGAGCCCTGAATATGTGCAAGCCACCACCCAGTTCCATTCTGTAAAGGAGGCAGCTCTATACTTGAAAGCTGCTGACATCCTCTCTGCCATTGTGGATCCGTGTGTGCCTGAGGACAGCTGGAATTGCATTGCACGGAGGAGCCTTGGGCTGTATAAACTGGCCCTGTTGCTATATCTGTGCACCTGCTTTAAAACTTATTTCAAACTGGCTTCATTTTGATGGCTTTTCCCCAAGGAACCCTGAGGACTGTAGTTGCTTAAGGATGCTAAGATACTTAGCACAGTCTTATTAGGCATTACACTGCTTTCTAAAACTGAAATTATTGTGGTTCACCAATGTGTTTTTATGTTTATGAAGCAAAAAAAAAACCATACTTAGGCTTATTTAACAATTATAACATAACTGATCTGTATGAAGTGCTCCTGGTATTTATTCACTGTGGCTTTAGACCATATGAGTTGCCTACCTAAGATCAAACAGCGGGTTGATCTTTTCCTGGGTGGTTTACTAGAAATTGGTCTAGCAAGAGACTGTTAGAAACTTGACAGTTCCCACAGTTTCCAGTGAGAAAAAAGGAACCATGATAGCTAAACCCATTGAAACCCAGTTCAGATCTGCAGTGGAGAGATGCCCAGTTGGCCTCTTCTAGAAGCCAGTCGTATCAGGCAAATGCAACACTCAGCACTCCATAAGTAGGCATGCCTTCTACCAGTCCCCATATTATGTAAATTGCTTGCTAATTGTGCAAATCTATCACATTCATTGTTGCATGGTCACACCTGCTCTTGGCAGCTACCTGTAAATGTTTGGGAAAGGTCTTTACCTGACCATTTTCTCATGATTTTTCCCCCCTCTGAAGCTTGCCAGGGAGTGATGTAATTGCCATGTCAGTCATAGGTTGCGGTCACACGTGCCAGAAAAAAAACGGGGGAGGGAGCGAGGCTATTTCCTCCAAAGGAATTTGACCTGCAGTTGCATGATCACATCTCCCTTTGAAGCTGCAGGTGCAGTCCATCAGTGTGTGATCAGATGTGACTGTGGGTGAGTCGGGTTTTTTGTCCCTTCCCTACCCCCCCATGAGCTTAAACAAGGGCTCGATGAATCGCACCTCCACACCAAGGGCTCCCTGTGGAGTTTGCGATGATACACATACTGCGAAGGGGAAAAAACCCCAACAGCACGAAGTTGGGATGGCCTGATCAGACCATCCCAGTGCTATGAGAGCTTGCTGGAATGATCAGATACGGTCTATCTGTGGTCCGTTGCAACCCGTTTTCTACTGTACTTTCCCTGGTCTTTTAACTCTGCTTCTGCGGTGGAGTAGAACAGGTTGCTGACAGCTGCAGGACGCTTCCCAGATGCTGTTGTCTGATCATGCCCTTTAAATTCACCCAGCATTCACGCCTATGTCGGGTCTAATTGTGCATATGATCACAGCTATAAGAAAGGACTTTCCACATTGGCTAGAATAATGGCAGGTGGGAGTTAACTTGTTTCTCACTCAGTGACCTGGCAGAATTCCACTCATACACTCTACCCTCATCTTTATACCTACAAAAATAAGAGTCCTTTAAAAAAAAAGAAAGAAAGAAAGCTGGGTAGCTGCACCAGTTAATGGCCCAGGCAATCATTGGAGGATATCTAGAATCTGGACAACAAAGCCATATGCTAACCCTATCCACAAATGCCCAACTGAGCTGACTCTGCTGCCATCTGACTCTGCTGCAATTCTCTTTTTGCATGGAGTTCCTGAGAAGGCCCAAGTTGTGTGACAGAGACTCACACGGATGTTAATCTTTCTGCAGTGTCATCCTATGCTTAGCTACATCCTTCTAAGCCCATTGATTTCAATGGACTTGGAATGGCTTGTCCTGACATAAGGATTTTATTTATTACTTATTTAAGGCATTTGTATGCCACCATTCTTCCCAACAATGGATCACAGAAAAATACCAAAATATAATGTAACGGTTAGATCTTAACAACCAATCTAAACACATATAATCTGAACAACAAAAATGAACAAAACATATTCAGATTGGTCCAAATTCAGGTCCTGTGCTGTGAGCCCCAGGCTAAGAGCCAAGGAATCATGTTCAACGGCTAGTGTCTGTGGCCAAACCCATGCTTAAATACCCAGAGAAACAAACCCAGCCAGGTCTTACTCAGCTGATGCTAGCCAGCTAGCAGGATCTTCCCCACTTCTTCCCCTCCCACTGTCATTGACAGGTAATGCAGAGTAGTGATTGTCAGACCAGGATTTGGGAGACCCATGTTTGTATTGCCATCCGAGTAGGCCTGCCAAGTCCCCCGGTGGGGCGGGGGAAACACTGATTTTTAGTGCTTATCTCCCGCTTTTCCAAAGTTGGCCACCGGGGGGACAAAATGGCTGCCTTAAAAGGGAAATGTCTGCAGAGAGCCTGCCCTGCAGTAAAAAGCCTCGCCAGACATTTCCCCTTTAAGAAGTCAGCAAGAGAGCTTCTTCCACAGCAAGACAGGTCCGCCCAGAGATTAAGGAGGGACTGAAGGAGCTGCTTTTGCATGTGGCTGGCAAGGTGAGTTTCTCTTCCAGCTCTTTTCATTCTCTCTCCCTCTTTCTTTTTTCTGTCTGTCTGTCTCTCTCTCTGTCCCCATCCAGCAGAGGTCTATCAGTGGCTATTATAGCCACAAGGTCTAAATGGAAGTAAGTGCCTCTGTCAGTTTTTTCCCCTTCTCTCTCTCTCCCTTTTTCTTTCTTTTTTCTGTCTGTCTGTCTGTCTGTCTGTCTCTCTCTCTCTCTCTCTCTGTCCCCATCCAGCAGAGGTCTATCAGTGGCTATTATAGCCACAAGGTCTAAATGGAACCCTTTGTCTGGGACAGTGATGCTCTGCATTCTTGGTGCTTGGGGGGCAACAGTGGGAGGGCTTCTGGAGTTCTGGCCCCGCTGCTGGACCTCCTGAGGGCACCTGGTATTTTTGGCCACTGTGTGACACAGAGTGTTGTACTGGATGGGCTGTACTGGATGGGCCGATCCACTGTGGCTTCTCTCCTGTTCTTATGATATGAAAATCATATTTAGCACTTGTGTAGCACTTCGGGCTTCATATTCTGCTGAGATGAGGAAGGATTCAGTAGGGCTGTTGCTCAGTGATAGAGCATCTGCTTGACATGCAGGAGGTATCAGCCTCTTCAGCTAAAAAATAATCAGGTAATAGGTGACATTAAAGATCTCAGCCAGAGACCCTGGAGAGCCACTACCAGTCTGAGTAGTCAATACTGACCTTGATGGACCAATGGCCTGATTCAGTATTAGGAAACTTCATGAGTTCATGTGTCAGCATGTGGAAGCAACATCACAGGATGTGACATCACAAAATGATGTCACTTCCTTTCTCCTGGCTCCACCCCCAAAGTCTCCTGGCTCCACCCCCAAAGTCCCCAGATATTTCCCAAGTTGGACTTGGCAGCCCTACATCCGAGCCTAACCTAACCCACAGCATTGTTGTGAGGATGAAATGGAGGAGGGTGGAATGATGTAGCTGCTTTGAGTGGGGTATAAAAAGAAGGAAATAAATATCTGATGTACACTGAGAGATTGCATTGTCCTCAGGGACCAAGGGAATGATGGAAGACCCACAAAGATACCCCATTGTTATTCCAGCCCTCTCTTTCCCTTTCCAGTTAAAGGACAAGAGTCCCCAGAATCTACAAGTAGGTCTTGCATCCCCACTGTACAGGACTCTGTCCCTGGGGGGAAAAAACACACACACACATCTCTAGCTTCTGGACAAGAGCCCTTGTTCCCAAGATACAAGCAAATCAGTCTCATGTCTTCCTGGTTTTGAAGGCAATTTGTTTGGGTTTCCTCCCGTTCCTCCAGCATCCTTTGGGATTGTCCACCAACATGCTAGATGACACATGTTTTTTAAAAGAAAGATATAGAAAGCCACTACTGGCTCTCTGAAGAAATGCTGTCATCAGCTAGTCTGTGTTTTGTCTGCTTATGCTGGGGATGGAACAGTTGTCACATCATACTCGACAACAACCTTCTGGTGGGAAAATGAGGGGACACATTTTCCATTTGAAATCTTAAGGGGAATTTAAGGCTGCTGGACAGAGTTGCTACAGTCAAGCCGGAGACATAAAGGGAGCTTGCTACCTTCTCCAAGCGGGCTGTTTGGAAATCCCATTGCTCAGCTGATTCATCATCATCATCATTAATAACTTGTTGTGTGGCCTGGGAGTATTTGGAATACAAGGGACTGGTCCTTCCTTTTAGAGTAACTCAAAGATAGGCAATAAAAGGGACCCCCAGATTTCAAGCATTCTAAAATCCCGCTCTTGGGGAGTGGGTTGCTTGAACAAAAGTATTTATTTAGTGTTAAATATTTTTCCAGTAGTGACAAGAAGAAAATAAAAGGGTCGCACCAGTCACAGGACGTAAAAAATAAGGCCAGGGCCGATGGTGCAAAATCAGGTAAAGCCAGGGGCCAGCAAACCTTCAACACCTGTCTCTCCCCATATGAGCCCTGTAGAGCACTAAGGTCTACCAATCAACATCTTGGGACGTCCAACTTGCCTCAGTCACAGCCAGGGCCTTTTCAGCCCTGGGCCCTGCCTGGAATGAGCTCCCGTGTGAGATCAGGGCCCTGCAGAATATATTACAATTCTGCAGGGCCTGCAAAATGGAGCTCTTCCGCTGGGCTTTTGGTTGAAGCAGCGGGCATCCCCCTCCTTGGGTTGGCTCCCCATCTGTGGCCTGGGTCTGAGATCCTAAATGTTATAGATCTCTGGAAAATTTAAATTCAGTACCATCAATCACCAAGGTATTTGGCTTTTTACTAGAGTTGTATGGCTTAGATGAGGGCTCTCGTTTTATATTGTGTTTTAATGTGGTTTTAATTGTGTATTTATACTGCTGGAACCCTAGCCCTGAGCCCGTCAAGGGGAGGGCGGGGTATAAATCCAAATAAACATAAACATAAACACTCAGTTAAAATTTCCAAAAAAATTCCCTATGCGTTTCACCAACAGGCTTCATCAGGGGAACCTGTTTGTCTCGCAGTAATTCTTCAAAAGGAGTACAAGAAACTTTAGCTGAGGAATAAAATATATTTTCACCTGATTTTGCACTGTCGGCCCTGGCCTTACTTTTAATCTCACACTCAGAATGGTAAGGAGCTATCAGGATGGCATCTGGATAATGAAGGCCCCATGCTGGCCCTCCAACATAGGTATATGTTTGGGCAGTGGCAGGGGAACATAAGAATACCTGCACATGTGGCTGACTACGATACCTCATGCAAGCCTAAATGAAGGCAGGACAAGGAAACATTGGTGTACACAAGGGTAATAGCACATCTGGTTTGGTCCAGAGTCACAAAATGAAGGCGATATCGACTGTACTATCTGGGAAAGAGGGTTTTTTGTTTTAAAAAATAGCCCTCGAGATGGTAACTGAATAGAAATGGCCATCCTCCATAGCTGTTGTTCTTGTATTAATTAGAAGCATGTAGCAGCGAATCAAGCTTGATTGCTCCTTTCATGCCTTGGGAGAATGGCAAGTGTTTGTAACCTGAGGCATTCACCAAGTGGCAGAGCTGTCTGTGTCGGCTTTGTGGGGAGGTGCCAGTTCCTGGCTCACCTCTGTGTAGTCTTGGCGCACCTTGCTGCAGCCTCGGAGCATCCCTGGCTGCCTTCCAGCACGGCTGCTTGATTTGCCAACTCTCCATCCAGATGCTGTTTTGTGAACAAAATATAATTCATAGGTATGAAGGGAGGGGAAAATGTAGAAAAGGGCAGAGGAATGAGAAATGATATTGGAAGCAGGGAGGGAATAACACCCGGCTAGTGATGCTTTTGACACTGTCATTCATATTTCACCACTGCTTTTGGAGTTGTAGGACCCCGTGCCCTAAGCATTTGCCACTGCAACCTTCCTCCTTCTCTTCAATACCAATACTCACATGTACTTTTGAGAAAACACTGTGAAAAAGCAGTGGTGGTGTTATTGTATACTTCACTGCATCAAGATAAATTTGTGAGGTATTGGCTGTTATGCAGAAGTGCATGTGTTCATTAGTGAAACACCCCACAAAAATAATCACAATACAGATCTGTAATCACACTGAGATTGTTTTTTTTTTTTACAGTGCTTTATCAAAGTGTGCTAGTAATAGTAACGTGGAGGGGGACGGGGGAAGAAGGTTACTAATGAAGGGAAGGCTGCAATAAACTGCACATTTTCCAGTTCTTGAATTAGCAATTATCTTAATTACAGTAGAATCAAGAAGGCATTGGCGATTTATGGGAAAAGCTGGGTATGGAAGCAGGGAATTCTACTTATATTGAGATCCAGCACATATGCTTTTTTTTTTTTTTTGCTGGAACCTCCACAAAAGAAACAAAGAAACATTTTCTTCAGAATGCTTCACCTTTGGAGGGGGGGTAGATTATTGCAAGAGGCTCCTTTTCTTCATGGCAAGACTGCAAAACTTGCAATGCCACATGCAGCACATCAGCCACGTATGGTAGCATGTCAGGTGCTTCACAACTGTCTTTTGCAGTACCAAGACAGCCAGTAAAAACAGGGCCTTGAATCCTATGCACTTCTCTTCATCCTTTGCCTTGATGGTCCTCCTCTGCAGAGCACTTTCTTCTCATGCTTGTCATCTTAAGACACCTTGGAAAATGTCACTCTTGCACAACTGCAAGAGCCAGACATCAGGAGAAGCATGCCCCACAATGGACGATGATGTAGATGGGGTCTAGGAAACCCCAGGTAGGCTGCTATATGCCTCTGATACAACGTGTATGGTTTTGACGGATCAGAGACCTGTGCAAGGGGAAGCAGTAGTAGCCAGGAAGCAGCAGTAATAGCCAGGCAGAACAATTCTTTGTCACACCCCGATCAGTTATTGTACCCCATGGCCTGGTTTGCATATGCATGCAATCCCTCAAGTTCCTTATACTTAATGACATGCCACCGACTGTGGGAACCGAGTCTTCTGAGAAGCATTCTGGTTGAACTACTGTGAGAATTCTTTCTGCAGGCTGTATCTTTGATGGTGCTTTCCCAGCTCCAAGTCGTCAGTCGGTGGGGCAGCAATCAAGTGATGAATGTCACAGCTATAGTGGCCCATTCCCCCATGCAGCCATCCAGTGATAAAACCATGCAGTTGTGAAACTGGCCCATGCATTCCAGTTCCTTAGATCTCTCATGTGACACACAGCCATGCTGTAAACATTGCTCATCATCACTCCCTTTCTCGGAGTTGCTAGTCAGTCACAGAACCCTTGCGCCTCGTAACAATGATTGCAAAGACAAGTATGGAACAGTCATAATGGGACCCATCATAACACTGTTTTCCGCTGAGTTAAACTATAGATTCGTATAAAATATGCATCAAATTATTCTTAGACTTTTTTAAAAACACACACACACACACACACTTTGGAGCGGACAGGAGTGTTTTATTATAATGATCTTGTATTGACATAATGACAACGTTCTACTAAGTGGTTAGGACTCTTATATTTCCCTGATGGCTTGCTAAAGCAGTGGAAATTGAAATGTACATTAAAAACAGTCAATCTTAGTTTGCCAGAAATGGTGAGGAGAAAATTGACTGCATTTCTTTTTGTGGATTAAAAAGCTGGGGTCTTGTGGTATCTCGAGGACATGCGGCCTGAGGAAAGGGAAAGATCTTCCAGGTGTTAACCGAGAGTTCCTGGTTTTTTTGGTTAGGAGTTATGGGAAACAGGGATTGTACAGCAAACAAAAGAGAAGGGAATGTTCCACGTAACTTGCAAAATGCCTGGCAGGGCTGCCAAGAAAAGAGGAACAGAGTGACAAAATTGAGGAGACCCTGGTCACTGAGGGGCCCTCAGAGATGGGCAAATGAAGTAGTTTGCTTTCATATTACATGGGGGTCTGCAGCCTATGTTTCCAGCACCAAATATGGCTCAGGACAAAGCCAAATATGGCTCTTTAAAATGAAAATAAAAGTTAAAGTATACTGGGGATGGAGATGGAATGGTAGAATAACCAGTATGTGAACGGAATGGCAGGCAAAGATGTTTTATGGTCTAAAAGGGCAGATGCTTTACAGAAAGGGAAATGGTAGAGATGAGCAGTTAGAAACATAGAAACAAACATAGATGCATAGAGCTGGAAGGGACCTCAAAGGTCATCTAGTTCAGCCCCTTGCACAACATGGGGAATTCACAGTGACTCCTGCTCAATGCCCAGAGGAAGGCAAAAACCCTTCAGCAATCTTTTGCTAATCTGGCCTGGAGGAAAAAAAAATCTCCTGGCCCCAAAGTGCCTAGGGAGGTGGTGAGCTTCCCATCACTGGCAGTCTTTAAGCAGTGTCTGGACAAACACTTGTCAGGGATACTGTAGGCTGATCCTGCATTGAGCAGGGGGTTGGACTAGATGGCCTGTATGGCCCCTTCCAACTCTGTGATTCTATGGGCCCGTCCACATGAGTGCGATAAAGCGGACGGGAATCGCACCTGCATTGCGTCGCTGCATAAAAAGGCGCGGTAATGCAATCCCACGGTACGTCACAGAATCGCACGGCAAACGTCGGTGCACGATCACACAGCGGCATCGGTGCGCTGCTGCGATCCCACGCACACCTGCTTCCGGCTTTTCTGGAAAAGACTTCTGTTTTAGTGGTCTCTTTTTGAAGCGCATTGCCGGGCACACGACACTTTGCAGATGTGCTCGTCTGATCCCGCCGGTTTGCGCCGCCGCTTCATCGCACTGCTTCTGTCGTAAATGGGTGCGTATGATCGCGCCCAATGTTTCTGTGATTGACATAATCCTGGGCATGTAAGAAAGAACTACTAGAGCTGATCATTGGTTCACCCCTTCCTGCCCTCCCTCTCATGGTTTGCCTAAATTCACAGAATCAGCATTGCTTCCAGATGGTCATCTAGCCTCTGCTTAAAAACCTCCGAAGAAGGAGTGCCCACCACCTCCCAAGGAAGCCTGTCTCACTGAGGAACTGCCATAACTGTCATTTTAGCTGAAAACTCTTTGGATTTAATTTCAGTCCACTGGTTCTGGTCCAACCTTCTTGGGCAACAGAAAACAACTCTGCTCCATCCTTTATATAAGAGCCCTTCAAATTTTTGAACATGGCTGTCTTATCAGTTCTCCATTGTCTCCACTCCAGTTTAAACATACCCAGCTCCTTCAGCCTTTCCTCATAGGACTTGGTTTCCAGTAATCCAAGTGCAAAGCATGTGCATAGTTCAGCTAAGTACTGAAACAATTGCACATAGGTGGGGCCTGGAGATCTCCTGAATTACAACTGATCTCCAGAATACATGGGATCAGTTCCCCTGATAAGGAGAGTGGTCTCTATGGCATTATACCCTGCTGAGGTCCCTCCCTGGGTTTACCCCCTCCCCCAATATCCAGAGTTGGCAACCCAATTTGCACAGGGTTCTCCTATGTATATTTATTACTTATTGTGAGACCTTATACACGCCATTTCCTAACAAAGCACTCACAACAACTAGAGTTTGGGTGTTATGGATTATTAATCCATGTGTCAGTTATCTGTGACATTTGGTTGTATGTTTTCAGTTATGCAAACAGACTTTCTTATCCTGACTCTTTGTTGGTCTCTTGCTTTGAATTTTGATGTAGTATGGCTCTTCAGTTGCGCAAGGTTACTTAGGCTGTATAATCAGGGGTGTGGCCAGCTGTGGCTTTCATTCCCTCAGACTCAGAGGGAAGGGGCTAGTCAGTACTGGAATATACAAAGTCTATAATGCACTGTCTTGAAGAAGATCAGAAGAACAGCCTATAGGGGACATCTGGAGGACTACTACTTAGCTTAGCTAGATTAGGGACTTCCCACAATTTCATATTATGTCCTTCCTGTCTCCTGATTTGCTCTTTGGAGACTTCCTGATCTAACTGAGCCCTCTCCCTTTGGTACTGTCTCTCATAGAAGTTAGTGAGATAGTTAAGTCCGTCTTCCTCTCCTCTGTTCTAAAAGAGTTTATTTCTTCTTTAATAAACTGAGTTATTTTCTTTAAATGGTACTCCATTCCTCTGCATGCCCATTCAGCTCATGCCATGGCATTTAAAAGGCAGGTATAGCTGGTGACTTCTGTCTCTTCTGGAGCACCTGCCATTTAAGGATGGGGAAACACCCACTTCTCATGGCTGCCAATTCAGGCACTGGCCTATTGATGTGGTATACTGGCCCACCCTGGTGTACTTTGGTCCTTTCAGCATTTGCCTGCCACTCCAGATTTTCTCAGTGTTTGAGTCGAGACAATTTAAGTCCACGGCAAAACAGCATCCAAATAACCTGGGGCAACAGCAGGTTGAAACTGGGCTGACCACTGAAGGGAGGTAATGTCATACAGAATGGGGGGGAAACCCCAGAATAAAAAGAAGGTTAAACTCAATTTTAGTGCAGAATGGGGAAAAAGGAAACCTGGATTAAAAAGAAGGTTGAATTCAATTTTACTGCAGAATTGCTTGGAGGACACCGTGGTGAACATGGATTAAAAAGACAGTGGAGAAAGGGCCTTTCACCCCTTGGCTATAAACTGTCAGTTTAAGAAGAACAGAACAGAGTAGACTAGTGAGCCATCTCATCCTGCATCCTATTCTACATAGTTCCCAGCTAATTATTTTTGAGGGCCAGAAAACAGGCCTTCTCTGGATGTTTGTTGCCTCCTAGCAGAGGCGTTTAGAACTTTACTATCGTTTCTAATGTTTTTCCCAAATGCACTGGTGGAGCAAAAAAACAGACCAAAAAACTAATTCACACAACACATTATTCTCTTGTGAACATGGCTGCCACCAGGTATGGCAATGGCTAATAGGTTAGATGGGTTTAAAAGAATATTAGACAAATTCATTGAGGACAGTCTATCAGTGGTAGGGCTGCCAGCCTCCAGGTGGGGCCTGGGGATCTCCCGCTTTTACAATTCCAGCTAACAGAGATCAGCTCCCCTAGAGAAAATGGCTGCTTTGAAGGGTGGACTCTATGGCGTTGTACCATGCTGAGGCCCTTCCCCTCCCCAAACCCCACCTTCTCCTGGCTCCACCCCCAAAGTCCCCAGGTATTTTCCAACCCAGACTTGTCAACCCTAATCAGTGGCTGTTTGTTCTGATGGTGAAATGCAACCTACATGTTCAGAGGTGAAATGTAACCTCCAGGTGGTGGTCAGAGATCTGGGATTACAACTGATCTCCCCAAGGCTTTTTTTGTAGAAAAAGCCCAGCAGGAACTCATTAGCACACCCAACAGCAGAAACTCATTAGCATATTAGGCCACACCCCTGACAGCGTGGCTCCCTCCCAGGATCGACTTCCCCAGGTGCCCTGCGGCTTGCGGGGACATGGGGAACCCGAGGGGGGGGGAGGCAGTTTAAACAGCCTTCCCTCCCTGGATCAGCTTGGCTTCCTCAGGCGCCCCACAGCTTGTGAGGTGCCTGGGGAACCCTGTGCGGGGGCGGGGGGGAGGCTGTAGGCGTGGCCAACTCAGAAGCCAGCCAGAACTCCGTTCCTGTGTGTTCCTGCCCAAAAATAGCCCTGGATCTCCTGGAGACAGAGATCAGTTCACCTGGATGAAATGGCCACTTTGGAAGGTGGACTCTATGGCATTATACTTCATTGAAGTCCCTCCTCTCACCAAACCCAGCCCTCCTCTCAGGCTCCACCACTCAAATCTCCAGGTATTTCCCAACCTGGAGCCGGCAGCTCTATGAGGGAACGACAACATTGGAAGGCTTTGGCCTCTGTGCTCCTTCTGTGGGTTTCCTGGTCAAGGCAGCAAGATGCTGGAGTGAACGGATTGTTGGTTTGATCCAGCAAGTCTGTTCATATGTTCTTATGAGGCAGATGGGAAGCAGTAGTGGTTGTCCTCAGGCAATATCAGTGCTTCAGAATCTGCCACTACTTGCGTCCAAAGGACCATCTGCCCCCATGTGTCCCCATGCTCCTGCCTGTTTGACTGCTAAAGGCAGCTGCTTGGCATCTGCCAGAGGAGGTGCTTTTTCTGTGGTAGATACTAGTCTATGGAATGGGTTCCCTGAGGAGGTGAGCAAGATTTAAGGAGGCCATTTTATTTTACAGGGCCTTTAATGTGGTGTATGGTGTTGCCATTTTGTGGGGAGAGGGGTTACTTGTGGTTTTGTGGTGGTTCATGGTTGTTAAATTTGGGGTTTCAAGCCATATAGAGCCATCAAGAAAGAAAAGGGATATAATTATTTTAATAAATATATTATTAAACTACTAAACCATATCTCCCAACCAATGCTCCCTCTAAGCTGTGGAGTCTTCTGAGCAAAAATTCTACTTTGTGAGCTACTGGCATTAGAGTTGTGAGTGAGTGATTCAGCTACTACATAAATTAGTTTGCTCTGGAGTCATCCTTCCTGAGCTAAGTGTGAGCCAGAGGCTAAAAAACTGAGAGTTTTTAGCTGTTTCCAGCAGATTCCAAAACCATATTTTTTTGTTTTAATCTGTTGAAGCACAAAAGTTGTCTCTCACTTTTCAGTTCAGATCAGAATGGACAGGACACATGTGAACCGGAGTACCATCTAGGCATATAAAACCATTAATCAGGCCTCTTTTCCAACCATTAACAGCCTGAGCCAGAGACCCATTTTGCCTTACTGGGTCAGGAGAACATAAACAGGGGTCCCTAATTTAGCTGCACAAATTAGGGCTACCAGCTCCAGGTGGTGAAATTCCTGGAGATTGGGGGGCGGGGTGGAGCCTGGGGAGGGCAAGGTATGTGGAGGGGAGCAGGGTACAGTGCCTTAGAGTCCACTTTCCAAATCTGCCATTTCCTCCAGGGGAAATGACCTCTGTCATCTGGAGATCACTTGTAATACGGGGAGCTCTCCAGGCCCCACTTGGAGGTTGGTAACTTGTCCTGGCACAAATACCAGCTAATTAGGTTAGCTTTGTTTATTTATTTTATTTCATTCCATTTATTAATCACCTATCCCTGCAGTTTGTAGGGCTCTAGGCAATGTACAGAGTTCTAAAAGCATAAAAACATAAGGATAAAACCAAGCCCAACAAACATACAGTAATTAAAACAAGAGGTGAACATTTTGTAGTTCCCTCCCACGTCTGGTCTGTGAGTGCTTCACATGTTTGGGATGGGTGGGGAGTAAGCTCTATAAGGAGTAGGGGTCCAAGTAAGGTGCCGGCCATGATGTTTAATCGTTGCTGTCCTTAACCGAATGCCTGGTGGAACATCTCTGCCTCACAGGTAGAAAGATAGTGGCTATCTGATGAATCGTGAGCTCCTGATTCTCCCATGTCTAAGCCCAACATTCCATGTCTTTCAAAGGACAGCCTCTCTTGCTCCGAGCTATTCTTCCTGTCTAGCATAATGCCCAAATGTTTTAATGCGTTCCCCCTGCACAGCCTTTGCAGCCAGGTGCCGTAAATGTAATTTATATCATCAGCTTCCGTGCTTCACCTCCGCATTTGCAGCTGCAGTTAAAAGTGACTCAGGAAAAAGCAGAGCCTCCGCACAATGGAATGAAGGGGTGCCGGCAGAGGAAATTGCTTCCTTGTACAAAATGAAACGAAAGTAAAGGAGAAGTAATTGAAGACTTTCACAAGAAGTCAAACTAAGTCAATTAGATAAAGACCACAGATGGAGGAAAATACAAGGAAAGGAGAAGGTGTGTGTGTGTGGGAGGACGGGAGAAAGTGTACGAGAGACAACAAAGTCCTTAACCAGTTGCCAGAGTTTATTGAAGAACTTGATTCATTAGCGAATGACATGATACATCCAATTGGCTCTCTTAAGGAAAATAAGATTCTGCACAAGTAAACAGTGCAAACTGGCTGCTGGCCTTGAAGCAACAAGCCTCGGGGGCAGTGATTAAAGCCGTCCACCTCCTAGCACACTAAACAGCAACAGGAGCCAAAGCCATAATGAATGCCTTCGCCAACCTATTATCCAGTCCTGCATTCAGCATGAGGGAGCCCTGGGGGCCAAACTGAAGAGGTCATGAGATTTCTGGAGTTCGAAGTCAGCCTAATCAAGTTCCCCCCCCCCCCTCTATTCACCTCAGATGGAAGCTCAGGAAAAATAATGATTTGTACGGACAAGTTCTCAGGAAATCACAAATTTTCTTCCAGTCGTTAAAAACAAGAGAACATAATAAAACCCCTTCGGTCTAGTTTGTTAGCTCCAAAGAGTGCTGAAGGAGGTGGCGAAGGGGGAAAATAAAGTTAGGAAGGGCACTGTCGCTCCTGCCTGGTGAGTTGTGCGTTTTGTGGATGTGTGAAATAGGCCTTTGGCCCACTAACACTCTGGCCCTGACTGGATTTATGTGGAGATAAATCTCATGCTGAAATTAGCGGCACCCCCTTCCCGTTCAGGGCCCCACTGGTGGTTAAAATAACCTGGGCTAACCATGGCCCCCGAGGAGGGAAAAGGGGTTCAAATTCTAGAGAGAGGCCAGGGAGCTCTATAGCTACCACATGTGTTACCTTCTGTGAGAACAGCAGTGTCTACTGCCAAGGATGCAGTGACTTGTGGGAAGTGGATCTACATGTCATGGCAAAACATACCATGTCATTAGGCTTTCAGAATGGTGATAACTTTTTGAGAAATCTATCACATGTTGCTTGGGTTTTCGACCTTATAGCGCCACAGAGGTCCCCCACTTTCCAAGAACCTTTGGTAGAGCTGTGATCTGACACCTCAATGCAAGTTGTCTATGGCTATTGTCAGAGAGGGATGATTGATGGCTCTCCAAGAATGTCCAAGCCTTGCACCTGAAGACTGCAAAAATGTACCCTCAACAAAATCTACCTCACAGATTGGGGGCAGACCTTCTCGCCCAGTTTACCTGTTTGCTGCCAACATCTGACAGGAAAAAAATGGGTAGATGGGGAGCTCTTAGGAATTGCACCATCACTTGGAGCTATTTTTAGTCAGGAATGCACCGGAATGGCATTTTGGCTGGCTTCCAAGTAGGATTGTGAAAAAAAAAATCAGCCTGATTTGGATTCGGCCAGTTGAATGACCCTCAAATGCCATTTTTGGTAATGCAAGCCAAAGAGGCAGACCAGAGAAGCCTGGCAGAGCCCCCCTGCCTTTCCTTGCTCGCTCGCCGAGCCCACCCCCGCCTGTTGCAGTTAATGTTACTTTTAAAATAAATATAATATTAATTATTAAAAGTATGTAATTGGAAATTTTTTTTAAAAGATGTTTTTATTGGTTTTGACAACAAACAAGGTAAACAGAATAAGAAACAAAAGGAGGGTGTGGCTGGATGACCACACTTCTGGTAACATGGAGGTGTGGCCTAATATGTTGATGAGCTGTGCTGCCAGGGTATGGCCTAATATGCTAATTAGTTTCTGCTGTTGGGTGTGGCCTGTTATACTAATGAGTTCCTGCTGGGCTTCTTCTACAAAAAAAGCCCTGCCATCACTGAATGCTACTTCCATCAAAAAAACAGAAGCGACATCATCATGTTGGCACTCTAGGATTCACCCACAACTTTATGGTTTAATTACAGAGTTTGGGGTGGATCCGGGAGTGCCACTCCAATGTAATGACATCACTTCCAGTTTTGCACTTGAAATTATGTCATATGTTGGTGCAAAGTCAAAGAAATTGTCCCCACCTTGCCAATATTAATGCTCCCACTGTAGCTGGCAACCCTAATTACAAGATTGTTAGGATGAACTGAGACACCACCCCAAGCTTGTAAGGAGAAGATGGGATACAAATGTGATAAATAAATAAATATAGGGTGACCCCCCATGACCATAATAACCAGTAAATAAGCCAGTGTTTCTCAAATGATGACAGTTCTGCTTAATTAAAAAAAAATTACTTTGGAGTTCCACTTTACTCTTAACCCCCCCCCCCCCCCCAAAAAAAAAAGATTGGAAAGAATGCATTTCCACAGCAGTGACTCCACCGGAGAAGTCCAGCAATTGACCTCCTAGAGGGCAGGTCATTTCGCAGCATCTTTGCTTCAAGCAGGGCTGGATCTAAGCCATAGGAAAATTACCTGCCATCATAGGAAGTTGGTAGGGAATAATGACACTGCAGTTCTTGCAAATCACATCTTTGAAAATTGAACCTGCACAGCTTGCAGTCCTTGTTTTCCTTCAAACTGAACACTTCAATCAGTTGCATTGATTATTTGTGTGCAGCTTAAGACTAGCCATATTTGCATGTCTGTAATTGGTGGCAATCAAGGGCCAATAGCCCGTCTTGGCCTGTGTGGCAAACTTATTGCAGTAACTGCTAGGAGCTGCAATTTTTGGCCCTCCTTTAGAAGGCTGTTGAAAGTACAAATCTCATCACTCTCAGCAGGAAGTCATGTTTGGGATAATTGTGAGGAGTAATTAACAGGCTGTGACTTAAGCTCATCTGTCCTATCTTCTGTTTAAGACACTGTGTCCCCCCCCCCCCCCCAGTATAATGCTCTCCCTACTTTAGAAAAGTAAGGTATATGACATGCACATGGGGGAAACAGGAAGGACACAAGTGGAGTGCATGGGTATCCTATCAAAAGCCTCACAAATGACTACAGAGCAGGGTGGCCAGCCCCTCCAGTGGGGCAGAAGGCTCCTCCACCCCAGCTCCTGGTTCACACTGTCACTCAAAATATTTTTAAAGACTGACAGGCTAATGATATAGCATCACTTCTGGGGAACCATCTAGGAGGTGTGAAGAACAGCATTTCTGGCGATTCTTAAAGAGGACTGACATAACTTCTAGGTTTTCCCTTGAAAAGATGTAGCATCATCACTGATGGCCACCCCCAGGTCCTCACCACTCTTGGTCTCCTGCTGGTTGCCATGTCTTGCCTGCATAAATACTTTTGAGTATTTATGTGTGCTCAACAGGGTGTCTATTGTGGGGAGGGGAAGGAAAAGGAGATTGTAAGCCACTCTGAGACTCCTTTGGGTAGTAAAGGGTGGGGTGGGTATAAATCCAATCTCCTCCTCTTCCTCCTCCTTTTCTTCTTCTTTCTCTTCTTCTTGATGTTCGCAAACATATGAGTTAAGCATAGGGATGTTTGTCCAATAGCAGTTGGGGCATGCCCATAACCCCACAAGAAGCTTTTTATTGATATATTTTTCACGGAATTGAAGAGTACTGGACTCGGAAGACCAGGAACAGTGAAATCATGAAGCCTTTATTGAGTGATTCAGCATGTCCAGTAGATGGTCAGATCAAGCATGCTTACAGGGCTCTAGGGCCCTCATTATATGCTGGCCGGAGCCACACCTCCGGCCGCGCCCAAAAGACCTGATAGGGGCTTAACATATGCGCATGTTTGTCATAGGTTCCCTAGAGGAGCCTTTGGCCGAAGACAGACTGGCAATCTGAAGCAGAGGCAAAGCGGAGGGAACTGGAGCGGGGGAAAAAACTCACGGAGCTGGCCGTTCACACTGGCCAGAGCAATGCGGATCAGCGGCGATACGGAGCGTTCAGACTGCCCACGGAGGGTTCAGACTGCCGCATAGCCAGCGCGCGTGCCTCGCGCGTGCCGCTGCACTTTTTTTTGTTTTCCTTTGATGTTTTTCGCATATGCGCATATGCGCACATGCGCACATGCGCACATGTGCATATGCGCAAAACTTTTTGGCGGTGCGTTCACACTTCCTCCGGATGCCTCCCGCTTCTTCCAGTTCACACTGTTTGGAAGCGGGAGGCATGCGGAGGAAGGCCCCTGAACACCGGGAAAAACTGGTGTCCGGGTAAAGCGGAAGGAAAGCGGCTGGGAGACGGGTAAGTACGCAACGGAGCCGACGGGCAGATGCGCATGTCTGAACGGGCTCCTTTCCTCCGTTTGCGAAGCGTGCCTGCCCCGCTTCAGATTGCCAGTCTGTCCTCGGCCTTTGACTGAATTGGCTCCCCAGGGAGAACCTAGGTCCCACACTGGTGGAGGCTTAGAATCTGGACATCTATTGTTCCTCCGGATTCAAGCTCCCCTCTCTGCCTGACCATGTGCTCTGGCCATGCGGCGGGCACCATTACCTGGGAGCACATGGCAGGTTGATTGCTACACAGAACATACTACATTACAGGAATGTTATTAGTGGTTCTCTGAAGTCTCACTAGTATGTCTGAATGAAAAGACCGCGAAAGAGCAGAAATACGCTTTTGATTTAGATTTGATTAATGGCATTTATTCTGTTTGGAAGGCTCAAATCAGTGACTCAAAAGATCCTTTCACTTGCTGCACATAAAATTAAGTGGTGGTTGAAATTTTAGAACAATTCAGTGCAAATGTACCTCTGTGATATTGCCTAAACTCCGGCATATTCCCAATGTGCTCATTCAGGGCGAGGTGAGAGAGAGGCTGAATGACATCAGCGCCTCATAGCCCTGTGTGAAGCGGACATTTAGCTACCATAAATATTTTAGTGTTGTCAAGTGTATTGGGATTCCCCTCCTTTCCCTTCTACCTATAGTTCATTATTTCAAGTTGCTGAGCAAAATGGGTCAAGGGAAAACACACACACACATAAATAGATCCAGGAAACATAATTGGGACACCACTGATTTTGATTGAGCTTGGGACCACTTTGAGCCCAGGCTTGGGAAGAATAGTGCACAGCAGTGCCCTCACATTGCCAAGCTTAGAGCACACACTACCAGTCATGGCCAACTTCATCTATCATAGAGTGCTGTTTTCTTTCTTTGTTGCTGGTAGCATGCCCAGCTCCATCCAGTAGGCAGATCAGGAGACTGATGGGTCCCCCAAATTAAAATGGAAACCGAGGGAAGTGTATTACTCTAATATTTCTCTACCTGTGTGCTTGGTCCCACGCTAAGGTGGCCAGCTCTGGGTTGAGATATATCTGGCGATTTTGGGGGTGGAGCCTTGGGAGGGACCTCAGCAGGATATAATGCCATGGAATGCACCCTCAAAAGTAGCCATTTTCTCCAGGGGAACTGATCTTGATTCTCTGGAGAATGATAGTGATAGTGGGACATCTCCAGATGCCAACTGGAGGTGGACAGCCCTATCCCACACTCTCCATCTAAACTCTGCCCTGAACTTCAAAGTTATCTCTCACTGATGGTAGCCAAATCACTGGGCATGGTCATTCTCCTCCTCAGAAGCCCAGCATCCCATTTTTTGAGCTGCAATGCAACAGAATGCTCTCTGGTACACTACCATTTTCCTGATATTCTATCCTAAACTAGTGGCTTTGACTGTTTTGTTTTTGGAGAAGTTGTTTCCCTCCCTGTGTCTATATTCAAGGTGGGTGTAATTGGCTTAAAGTGATGGGAGCCCTACATACCTTACCGACTCCTTCCAGAACAACCAACCCATTGTGTGAGCAGAGCAAAATTTGAATTTCCTATCCCTGCTGTTTCAAACTGAAAATGATAGTTTCCGTTTTGTTGCTTCTTTGTATGAAACAAAACTTTGGTTTTTAAAATTTTGATAACCATTTTCTGTTTTTTCACAGAGAGATTCCCCACTCCTGTCCACTTTCAACATTATTTGTGGGTCAATGAATCAGAATTAGAAATTAATACCTGTTTATAAGACACAACTCAAAACTACAGAATGGACAGTGAAAAGCGGGTATCTAACAATAAACCAAATCAGTAATCAAAAGAAGGTGTCTAACAATATAAATTCATATGAAAAGGAATGATTAGGAGACGTTTGTTCATCCCTGTTTGAGGGGTCAGTTCACGTAACAAGAGCATGTGTTGGAGCCAGCCACCTTTTTAATTGAATCTTGGTCCATTCCTTGCACTACTTCATACCCTTTCTCACATGGTTTTTGTACATGCAGGTTCCATGAGATCCAGGATAACCTTTGGAGTGGTCAAATACGATCTCATCTTCCTTTTTTACTAGTAGAAACACTGCTGGATTCAACCCTATACGTGTAGATGATATTTATTTATTTATTTGGATTTATATCCCGCCTAACCAGCACAAGTGGATAGATAGATAGATAGATGATAGATGATAGAGACAGACAGACAGACAGACAAACACATATATACATGCGCGCACACACACACACACACACACACATCCCCCCCCACTACATCCCACCAGGACCGATTAGTTGCAAGCAAGAATTATTTGCTAATGATACGGCTTAAAAGCAAAAACAAAAATTACAGCTGCCTGCTTCAAAAAGGGCCTCCTACGGTTCATTTATCGTTTTTTCAAAGAGAAAGATCCCAGAAGTGGAAAGAATAACTGACAGTTCTGTATCCATAATGCATCCATCCCTTGGCACTCGTACAGTATGTGAGCACCGTAAATAGATTTTACTCTTCTTTTTTTAAAAAAAATAATAATGCACACAGAGCAACATTAAAAGTTAACCCTTTCCCCACAATGACTTTCCAAAGCTGCCTTTAGCAGGTAGGCAATAGGGCTGTCATCCGATTTGAGAAAGCACGTTGATTAAGCATGTGACTGTTAATTGACCAATGAGTTGATTGCTTACGTTTCTTTATAAATGAAACAATAGTTCTATCAGAATAAAAAAAAATGTTGTCCTCAGATGGTGTGTTGCAACAGGCACTATCTTAGAATAATAATTCCTTCCATGGATAGATCCAAGGGAGAATGACTCTTCTAAGATGACGCTTCACACTTGCGGCTTTTACAACTATTTAAAAACTATTAACTTTTTTTTCTTTTAAAAATTTTATTTATTCATTTCTTTGGAGCATTTATAAAAAAAGCTTTCCTCCAAACTCAGATTCAAGGTGTGTTGCAAGACTAAAGGCAATGTACAATTAAAACTCATGAATACTAATCAACATATGTAACTAAAATTTGGGAGTCAGTGTCAAAAGCCCTCCTGAATAAATACGCCTTGCACAACTTGTGAAAACCGAACACAGCAGAAGGCTTCTTGATAACTTCAGGAAGGCTAGTCCATAAAACAGCCATTGGAAAAAGTTTGAGATCTGGCAGCGTCTATCCCCAAGAAGAGGAGCCTTCTTAATTATCTTAACCAATATATGTAGCAGCTCTAGTTGTCAAAGAATCTTTGTGGCTGTAATTTTGTTCAGCTATGGTGGCATCCTAGTGGTATCAAATACCTTACAATGGAAAAGACTGCTTCCCCTCTGACATTTCCATGAGTTGGGTTAGTCTTATGGGGTGGAGTCTCTGTTTAGCTAGTTCTGGTTGTTGGCTAGAAGTAGTCATAGGCTTGCCAACTCTGGGCTTGGGAATTCCTGGAGATTTGGGGGTTGTGCCTGAAGAGGGCAGGGTTTGGTGAGGTGTATACCTCATCATGGTTTAATGCCAGAGTTCACCCTCTGAAGCTGCCAGTTCCTCCAGAGGAATTGATCTCTGTAGTTTGGAAATTCTAGGAGCTCTCCAGACCCCACCTTGAGGTTGTCAAGACCTGAGACTGCATGAGCTCCCTTGATCACTTGAGCTCACTCCATCAGAAATCAGTTGCTTGCATCACTGTAACCTCTCATTAATAAACAGAAGTTGTTATGAACACACCAGCCTCTGCTGTATGAATCCGAGAGCAGAAACCTGAATGAGTACAACAATCCTGACCTACAGGTAAAAAAGGACATTATCACTATCATACTTGGTGGTCATTACTGGCTTCTTACCTGAATCTGAAATCCCATGCCAATCACAAGATAAGAATCCTTGCATGACCCCACCCCCATCTGTAAAATGCAGGCCTGGCTAATGATATGCAGGATCACATCTTTGCCTGCTAAAGTTTTTGACCGAACCAAAAGTTCCTTTTCTCCTTGACGATTCTGCTGGCATCACTGCAATACTCCCCAAGCCACTCTCCGCCCTCTAGCCAACCTTCTTATTTATGCTGTTGGCTTAATTCCTTGATATTCTCACATTCCCACTGCTGCTTATTTATTTACATTGGCTGCTCATTTCCAAGCCTCCTTTTTCTTCCTTTCTTTTTAGGCCTCGCCACCATTTTACTTGAGGGAGAGAATCTCTGTGCAGTCTGCGATATGTTCTCAATGCTCCTGTCATGACCTTTTATGATGCTAGCTAATAATCACGAACATTGATATATTCCTGGGGTTGCTTGGGATCAGCCCCCTTCCCCCCCCCCCACATCACAAGTGGAGAGAACCTTAGTTTTTTTCTCCCCTCAATGCTTGCTACTTTTGTAAGAGTTTAACTAGCAGGATGGATAATAGGGAAGGTCTCTATTGTTTGCTTGGTGAGTGATGAGTCTGAAAAAGATTGGTTTCTGAATTTCTCCTCATGCTCAGCCCCATCTGAAGTAGGCAGAAGGGGCTTTGAGGTACAGTAGATTATATAAGTGGGATGCACATTGGAATGCATGAGATGGTCATTGTTCCCTGTAGGAGTTTGATGGGTGCAGGTCATAGCCTTTGAGTCGCACGGATCACTGGTTAAGTCACTCGTTCTTTGGTCAGCCACACAGCCAAACTGGTATGTTGCAAATGCACACTGCATAGATCATGCAGTGTTCAGCACATGCCAAAGGGACTTCACAACTGTTGCCGCTCATTCACAATTCAAGCCATGTATACTGTGACACTCCTCTTTCATTCGCTTTTAGCAGCTGTCTGTAGTACAGGATTGAGTTATTATACTTTTAAAATAATTATTATACTTATTATACAGAGCCAGTTTGGTGTAGTGGTTAAGTGCGCGAACTCTAATCTGGGAGAACTGGGTTTGATTCCCCACTCCTCCACTTGCACCTGCTGGATGACCTTGGGAAATCCATAGCTCTGTACCAGCTGTTCTCTCAAGGACAGTTGTCTCAGAGCTCTCTCAGCCCCACCTACCTCACAGGGTGTCTGTTGTGGGGAGGGGAAGGGAAAGGAGTTTGTAAACCGCTCTGAGACTGCAAGGGAGTGAAGGGTGGGATATAAATCCAATCTCTTCTCTTCTTCTTTTTCTTTTAATTCAGAGGTTGGTTTCAAAGGTGACTTTTCACTCCTGGGGAACTCCTCCCATGTGGAGAAGAGCATAGTTGGATCCACCCCCACACACTTTGGTATGATTTGGATGTGACACATTTCATTTATTTATGGGATTTCTAGACTATTTTTTTTTTAGTAGCGGTGCACGAAGCAGTGTATAGCACAATCCCATAAAACTTCTTGAAATTGGCCTTAGACCTAATACTGCAAAAATTGCCCGCTATGACAGCAGAGCAGTAGAAGGTTGTGAAACAAAGGCTAAAGTCCAAAAACAGAATGAAATAAACTTTTATTGGGCTGCAGTCACATGTGCCAGTTGGAGCAGAGGGAAAGTGAGGCTATTTCCTCCGGAGGAATTTGAGACGCAGTTGCGAGATCACACATCCCTTTGAAGCTGCGGGCTCAGCCTGTCACTGTGTGATCAGATGCAACTGTGAGTGAGCTGGGGGTTTTTTTTGCCATTTGTTTCCCATGCACTGAAACAAAGAATTGATGAATTGCACCTCTGCACTGAGGGCTCCTATGGAGTTTGCGATTATGTGTATACTGCGAAGGGGGGAAAACAATGGCACAGAGTTGGGATGGAATGATCAGACCATCCTGATGGCATGAGAGTATGCTTGAGTGCTCAGACAGGGGAAAGTCCATCCGTTGCCTGTCGCAACCAGTTAGAGCCAGACTTTCCTTGGTGTTTTTTAACTCCACTTATGTGGCAGAGCAGCATGGGTTGCTGATGACTGTGGGACCTTTCCCAGATGTTGCTGTCTGATCATCTTCTTTAGATCCATCAGGCATTCACAGCTATGTCAGATCTAAAGGTGTGTGTGATTGCAGCCTTGATTTCAGAGGGTTGCCATGTTGGTTGGCAGTAGAACTAGAAAGAATATACCCCTAAAATCTTGGTCTCTAAGGTGCTACTGGACTTGAATCTAGTTGTTTCCTTGATTTCAGAGTGCCATGAGAGAGGAAACCAAGTGAGCAGCTCCTAGAAGAGTGTCCCACAATTCTGGGGCAACCACTGATAAAACCCTGCTTCTTCTTGATATCATTTAGGCTGTGATACAAGATGAAGCTTGAAACCAGGGATTCATTGGTAGATCTTAGACTTCAGACGAGATAATCTTGTCTTAAATTGTTTATGGCTTTAGCAGACTGCTAATGGTTCTAAGTTATGAGTTAAATGTTTCAAAGAGACTAGGAATACCATGAGCATTACAATAGGAAAGATGGGAAGCAGCCAGTGTTGTGTGGGCACTGGAGCCATTGGGGCAAGTATAGCCTCTGCATTTGTCAGGATAGCCCCCTTGGGTATTACTGGAACCTGACTGTCCTTTGAGGATGAAGGGATCCATGGCTACCATCCAAGCCTGCATACTGATAGCAGGGCTTTTTCACAAGACTATAGCTGGATGAGTGGGAGGTGGCTTAGAAAAAAAGGCATGATAATGGAAGGTAGTGGAAGACCACCTTCTAGCAGGGGACTAAGGATGAGCATTAATCCCATCCTTGATGCACTGAAATTTGGGGAGTCAAAGAGCCACAAGAAGGGCATACTGGTATATTCAGAAGACCACTTCTGTAGGAACTGACTGCTCCCAAACATGCCTCCTATCTCCATTTCCAGTTGCACAGACAGTCACCACAGCAGTGCTACACCAGAAGCTGGAGAGCAGTTCCTGTGCTGATGGTTGGTGAATTCTTAATAACTCAAGATTAAACCATTTGTTGGCATAATGCAACCCCCTTTCCCATCCTGGCGGAGCTGTTTGACTTAATATGTTGGCTCTCAAAGACCTCGGAATGTTTACTTTGCTGCCGGATAAGGAGAAAAGGAGACCTTGTTTGCTTGCATCAAGGAAGGGGCAAAGAGTTGGCAGGAGTGATTCATTTAACAAATGGCACAAAGGGAATGCTACAGGGGATTGGAAGGAAAAAAAATAAGACAGATCACAGCCTGTAGCATTATTTAATTCTTCTGTCTTTGTGGCCTTCACTGAAGACTGAGCCAGGGATAGCGGAGAAACAGCTGCTGGTGGTTAGACAAACTCTAGTGCCTGAGACCAGCCCGAGGCCCCAAGGAATCAGTGTTTAGTTCAATGTTTGCTGCCTTCCTTACTTCAAGTTAGGGATGAGTGAATATTTCCAGTTCATTTCTGTTTCTGGTGGGGTTTTTTTTGCTAAATAATTTCAGTTCTTTGCTTGCCACTGTTGGTTTTCTAGATTTGTGTTTTACATACTTTATATATTATGATTTTAATACAATTATGATTTACCATGTACACATAAATTATGATTTACAGTGTACACACACATTAAAATCCTAATAAACCACACCATGTATCACTACTATGTATAATCTATATATCCATGCCTATACCAGGCCACAGACTTGTGGTCAAGAAAATCCACACAATGGGGCTAGATACAGAAAGATGAGATTTTTTTTACACACCTGGTGAACACCCCCTCGCTCCAGGTTGGAGGAAATCCCAAAGGTTAATTTTTTTTAAAAAAAAAAACATACCAACCCATCTCAACTCAGATTTTAAAAAAGTCTGACCAAGATCTTGTGAGATCATGGACAGCATTACAACTGGGCAAGCTCAGAGACAAAAATGAGGAGCAGTTGAAAGGTGGGGAAAACAATGGTAGGAGGGAGGACATGGAAGTGGTGGGAATGTTGAGGGAAAGAAAAATGTAGCGGTGGGGCAAGGCAGCAGGGTGGGGGAAGACAAAAGGGAGATGGTGATGTAGGATGGTGGTGGAGGCAGGGTGGTGGTAGAAGAAGGAATTTGGAGAAGGGTGGGAGAGAGAGTGGCACAAGAGGAGAAGAGGGCAAGGTTGCAGCAAAAGCAGGCTGGAGAAGAGGAGGAGGAAGAAATGGCAGCAAGGTACAGAGAGGAAGCTGGGACCAGTAGAAGGATTGAATGTCCCCTCTTTTTGTGAATCCCTTGCAGGTTTCCCACACGCAGGGCTCTTTTTTTAGCAGGAACTCCTTTGCATATTAGGTGACATGCCCTTAATGTAGCCAATCCTCCAAGAACTTACAGTAGCCCCTGTTAGAAGAGCTCTGTAAGCTCTTGGAGGATTGGCTACATTAGGGGTATGTCACCTAATATGCAAAGGAGTTCCTGCTAGAAAAAGAGCCCTGCCATATATACCTATAATGCTGGTTTGTTGATGCACAGATAGCATAAAAAATGTATGCATTTCCTGGGAAAAAACTGATGCAAAGGAACAGAAAAGGGCACAAACATAAGGAATCACGGTCTCACATAAAGGAGAAGTGAAGTCAAAACACAGATTTTGGAGCCGAGAGAACAAGGATGACAAATTTGAAATCATCTCTATTGAGGTTCTCATAGAAGCATCCACTTGACGATGCCCCGAGACCATCTGTGTATTATGCTGAAGGCAAGTCTTATCTTGGAAAGCAAAACCTGGTTGGCAGCGCTGGGGCTGAGGAATTAAGCTGCAGTGGCATAGACAATAGACCAGAGCTGTGATTTCAGGGGAAAGTACAGAACAATGATTAAGAGTCTCCCTGGAAGTTTTCTTGGAATTCATTCTCCCTTATTGCTGTGAAGCTGCCTTGAACTCTTATTCCCTATTGCAGCTCAAAACACCCTCAATGGTGCAAATCTTCATTTTCTGTGGGCATATCTACACAGGGTTTCCTCCATGGGACAGGGAAGGCACCAAATGTCCAGGTAGGGCTTCAAAGGAATGACTAAAACTGGCAATTCCCTCAGAAGTTTCTAGAATCTGGCCTCAACCCCAGTTTACATGGAACAACGATTACAGCATTGAACTGTTCACATTAGAAATGTAAAAGATGAAGAATCGTCATTTTTAAGCTTGGTAGGGTGCTCCCACTTGCAATGAACACCTTTAAAGAAAGAGCTTCCTTCAAGTTACCCCTTCCAGCATCCAGGAATGCTCCATTGTAGTAGCTAATGGAGGTGTGGTAGTAACTGCTGCCCTGCTCCAATTGACAGTATGGCCTAGAACAGTCACAGTTCCTTCCCACACAGCTGCTTATAGAAAATGAAGAGTGTTGGGCAAGCTGTCTTCCAGACAATCCTCTCCATTTGCTGAGTTTCATATTTAGGAATCTCTGACAAGTTTCTAAAACCCACCTAAGTTCACTTGAGCACAATTTGCTTGATTTGGAGTGATTTTTGAATATGTCATACCTACTATTTCAACCTCCAAATCAGTATTTTAACCTGGCTTCTCCGTTGTGCAAATTGGAACTATGATTTTCCCTCCTCCCCAAAACCAACATACCACTTCGTCTTTGCACCCATTTCCCCACTATATGTATAGTGTACATTGTACACATATATGCTGAATAAATATATTTATAGTATGCAGGGGTCCTTTCGTAAAAAAAAGAGGTGCAGGAGCTCATTAGCATAACTCATTTGCATATGCCACACCCCCTGACGTCACCGGAAGTGTCAAAAGGCCACACATCCCTGACGTCATGGGCAGTGTGTCAGAAGGCAAGAAGGGAGGGAGGGAGGGGGAAGGAAGGAAGGAAGGAAA
This sequence comes from Lepidodactylus listeri, assembly GCA_029233225.1. Taxonomy (NCBI): domain Eukaryota; kingdom Metazoa; phylum Chordata; class Lepidosauria; order Squamata; family Gekkonidae; genus Lepidodactylus; species Lepidodactylus listeri. The sequence goes on along the minus strand of JARCFY010000013.1, from coordinate 51,215,135 downwards.
GGAACAGGAAGGTAGGTAGGTAGGTGGGGGAGAGAGAGAGAAGAAAGAAAGAAAGAAAGAAAGAAAGAAAGAAAGAAAGAAAGAAAGAAGGAAGGAAGGGAGGGGGGAAGGAAGAAAGGAAGGAAGGAGGGAGGAAGGAAGGGGGGAAGGAAGGAAGAAAGGAACAGTAAGGTAGGTAGGTAGTTGGGGGAGAGAAGAGAAGGAAGGAAGGGGGGAGGAAGGGAGGAAGGAAGGAACAGGAAGGTAGGTAGGTAGGTGGGGGCAGAGAGAGAGAAGAAAGGAAGGAAGGAAGGAGGGAGGAAGGGAGAGGGGAAGGAAGGGAGGGGGGAAGGAAGAAAGGAAGGAAGGAGGGAGGAAGAAAGGGGGGAAGGAAGGAAGGAAGGAAGAAAGGAACAGTAAGGTAGGTAGGTAGTTGGGGGAGAGAAGAGAAGGAAGGAAGGGGGGAGGAAGGGAGGAAGGGAGGAACAAGAAGGCAGGTAGGTAGGTGGGGGCAGAGAGAAAGAAGAAAGGAAGGAAGGAGGGAGGAAGGGAGAGGGGAAGGAAGGGGAAAAGGAAGGAACAGGAAGGTAGGTAGGTAGGTGGGGGGAGAGAGAAGAAAAAAAGAAAGAAGGAAGGAAGGAAGGAAAGAAAGAAAGAAAGAAAGGGAGGGAGGGAAAGAGGGGGGAAGAAAGAAAGGAAGGAAGGAGGGAGGAAGAAAGGGGGAAAGAAAGAAAGGAACAGTAAGGTAGGTAGGTAGTTGGGGGAGAAAGAGAGAAGAAAGGAAGGAAGGAAGGGGAGAGGGAGGGAGGAAGGGAGAAGGGAAGGAAGGGGGAAAGGAAGGAACAGGTAGGTAGGTAGGTAGGTGGGGGGAGAGAGGGAAGGAAGGGAGGGAGGGAGGGGCGCTTCTCCCCCCACTAGGGCTGGCGTTTCCCCCCTCCCCTTGCTTGGGCCTGAGTGGCCTTAAGCCACTCAGGCCCGGCTTCTCCCTCCCTTGGGCCCGGGAAACTGTTGAGTGGGGGGGGTTCTTCCCTGGGCCGGCAGCCAGCCGCGGCCCCGGGTAAGGCGACTGGGTGAGGGACGGGGCGAGGGAAGGCGACTGGGCGAGGGACGGGGCGAGGGAGGGGGTGAGGGAAGGCGACTGGGCGAGGGAGGGGGCTCTCCAGCGGGGCCGACGGCCAGCCGCGGCCCCGGGAAGGCGACTGGGTGAGGGAGGGGGCGAGGGACGGGGCGAGGGAAGGCGACTGGGCGAGGGATGGGGCGAGGGAGGAGGCGAGGGAAGGCGACGGGGCAAGGGACGAGGGAAGGTGACAGGGTGAGGGAGGGGGCGAGGGAAGGCAACTGGGCAAGGGACGGGGCGAGGGAGGGGGCGAGGGAAGGCGACTGGGCGAGGGACAGGGCGAGGGAAGGCGACGGGGTGAGGGACGAGGGAAGGCGACGGGGCGAGGGACGGGGCAAGAGAAGGCGACGGGGCGAGGGACGGGGCGAGGGAGGGGGCGAGAGAAGGCGATGGGGCGAGGAACGAGGGAAGGCGACGGGGCGAGGGAAGGCGACGGGCCGAGGGACGAGGGAAGGCGACTGGGCGAGGGAGGGGGCGAGGGACGGGGCGAGGGAAGACGACTGGGCGAGGGAGGGGGTGAGGGAAGGCGACTGGGCGAGGGACGGGGCAAGGGAGGGGGCGAGGGAAGGCGATGGGGCGAGGGACGAGGGAAGGCGACGGGGCGAGGGACGGGGCGAGAGAAGGCAACGGGGCGAGGGATGGGGCGAGGGAGGGGGCGAGAGAAGGCGATGGGGCGAGGGACGAGGGCAGGTGACGGGGCGAGGGAAAGCGACTGGGCGAGGGAGGGGGCGAGGGACGGGGCGAGGGAAGGCAACGGGGCGAGGGACGGGGCGAGGGAGGGGGCGAGAGAAGGCGATGGGGCGAGGGGTGAGGGAAGGCGAGGGGGCGAGGGAAGGCGACTGGGCGAGGGACGAGGGAAGGCGACTGGGTGAGGGAGGGGGCGAGGGACGGGGCGAGGGAAGACAACTGGGCAAGGGACGGGGCGAGGGAAGGCGACTGGGCGAGGGACGAGGGAAGGCGACGGGGCGAGGGACGGGGCGAGGGAAGGCAACTGGGTGAGGGACGGGGCGAGGGACAGGGTGAGGGAAGGCGACTGGGCAAGGGGGCGAGGGAAGGCGACGGGGCGAGGGAGGGGGCGAGGGAAGGCGACTGGGCGAGGGACGGGGCGAGGGAAGGCGACTGGGCGAGGGACGGGGTGAGGGAGGGGGCGAGGGTAGGCGACGGGGCGAGGGACGAGGGAAGGCGACGGGGTGAGGGACGGGGCGAGGGAGGGGGCTCTCCAGCGGGGCCAGCGGCCAGCCGCGGCCCCAGGGCTGGTGACTGGCGGTGGGAGGGGGCTCTTCGCCGGGGCCGGTGGCCAGCCGCAGCCTCGGGGACGGTGATTGGGGGAGGGAGGGGGTGAACGGGGGAGGCCCGCCCCCCGGGCCCTTCTCTCCCGGAGCGGCACTCCGGCACGCTCCGGCCCCAACGGAGCCCTGATAGTATGTATACTGTTCACAAAATAGCATCCAACATGGATAGTTTAGGTTAATTCACTTTTGTCAGCTTTCAGAAGCTAAGCAGGGTCAGCCCTGGTTAGTAATCGGATGGGAGATCACTAATGAAGTCCAGGGTCATGATGCAGAGGCAGAAAATGGCAAACTACCTCTGAATGTCTTTTGCTTTAAAAACCACAGGACTGCCATAAGTCAGATAGAACAGGTTAGAACAGATAAAAGGAAGTACTTCTTCACCCAAAGAGTGATTAACACATGGAATTCACTGCCACAGGAGGTGGTGGCAGCTACAAGCATGGATGGCTTCAAGAGGGAAGTCTATCAGTGGCTATTAGCCACAAAGAGCAGAAGTCCATCAGTGGCTATTAGCCACAGAGTATAGATAGGAACTCTCAGTCTGGGGCAAGTGATGCTCTGTATTCTTGATGCTTGAGGGGACAACAGTGGGAGGGCTTCTAGTGTCCTGGCCCCACTGCTGGACCTCCTGAGGGCACCTAGTGTTTTTGGCCACTGTGTGACAGAGTGTTGAACTGGATGGGCCACTGGCCTGATCCAACATTGGCTTCTCGTATGTTCTTATGTCAGCTGCAACTTGATGACACTTCCTACCACCATAAAAATTAGGGTTGTCAGCCAATGGCTGGCAACTTGTTGGAGATGAGGTAGTGGGGACATAGAGGGCACTGGCAGCCCACACAGTGTGGTGTCACTTCTGGGGGAAACCAGAAGTGATAAGGTTGTTCTAGGAACCACTGGAAATTCTATGGTTTTCTTTTTTAAACTTTTTCTCCCAATGTTGCTGCGAGCGTCATCAAGTGTACAAAACGATCAATGAAAAACAGGACTGAAACCATTTATAAAGTATAAGCATATTTTTAAAAGAAATAAGGAACATTTGCTCATTCCTACATAGCAAAACTATCTGCTCTCATTCCCTTTTGCCATCTTTCCGTTTGTCTTTTCTTCAGTAGCCATGCTTAGAGCTTTTCACCTAAGAGTTTCTGTTTCTCTCCCTACTTTAAAAGCAAACTTTTTGAAACATCAGTGATCAAGTCCTGTCTTATCCCACCTGGTTTCTTTCACCCATCTGCTGTCTGAGGGAATTTGAAAAGCTCTTGAGAAGATCAACAACCATTCCAACCTCCTAATTACCTGATTTGCTGGTGGCATTCATTTCCTCACCAGCAGCCAGCATTTGCTGAGGGAAACACCTGGAGACTTTTGGAACTAATTCCTTGCTTTGAAAGAAACAAATACATTCCAGTTATTCTAGATAACTGCCAATTATTAATATTGCTAAAGGACTTTCCTGCAGATATTCTTCAGTGGCTTGGGCCCAACACATCTGAGAGATTGCTCATGAATATGTTGTTGAAGGCTCATAAATGCTAGTTATAAAGAATAACTCTTGCTAATGCCATCCAAGGTACCAGTCAAGGGGATAGTACCAGAGAGACATAGAGATATCTTATGGCCATTCCACAATTACATCCCCCAGAGACTCTCCAAAATGACACCACAGTCCAAGAGTAAATACACATCCAAATGTGTATTTTTCCAACCTGAACTGCTCAGTTCAGGAGCTAAGTTTGTATGGGCAGTGACCTACTTAGGCTGCGATCACACACACTAAATAATCCACTTTCAACATACTTTCCAACTGGATTTTACTGTGTGAGCTGGCAAAATCCAATTTGAAAGTGCACTGAAAGTGTATTGAAAGTGGATTATTTAGATCAATTCCCCACAAGCAGCTGTGCCACCCTCACTTTTCTGTTTCCCCCAGTTGCATTGGTCAATTTCACACTCTTTGCTGCGTGGCTTCACTTTGACCTGCATCTCCCTCTGATTTCCCCCATGTCTTCTCATTCTCAAAAAACAAGGATCGAGGAGACGTGGAAGAAATTGGGGGGAGATGTGGCCGCACAGTGAAGAGTGTGAAATTGACCAATGCAACTGGGGGAAACGGAAGAGCGAGGGTGGCACAGCTGCTTAGGGGAATCGGTCTTAGTGTGTGTGATAGCCACCTTAGAGAAGTTTCCACCATGTTTTATTATTCAGAAGTCTCTTTCATATTTTTTATAGTTCCATTGTACCAGAATCCGTAGTAATTGTCCTTCACAGCAGCTTTCATAGCTCTGCTATGAAGGACTCTGATAAGCCTCAGTTGCCTTTCTTGTTTTTGATACTGTCTTGTATTGAGTCATTTGGCTGACAAATATTCATCTTACACTACAGGCTGCTTATATGTCACCTTTATCGATTTGAAAGCTGCCTTTGACTCAGTCCCTAGGTCTCGGCTTTGGCTCAAACTAGCAAAAACCTCAATTGATAGAAGATTGCTTTGGTTGATCTCCAAACTATATGAGAGTCCTACTGTTCAAATCCATTATGGGTTGGCGGGCCAGCTTACCAACACTATTCCCCTGTTAAAGGATGTTAAGCAAGGTTGTTTATTAGCACCTACCCTTTTTAATCTTTATATCAATGATATGATCCCATATATCAAGGAGACAGCATATCATGCTCCAATACTGGCTGGCCAGGAAATCCCCATTTTGCTTTATGCAGATGACACGGTCATTTTGTTGAGATCAGAAATAGGACTCTGGAAAATTCTAAAATCATTTACAGAAACTATACTCAAGAGGGGTCAAAAAAACCATTGCTATTGTAGAAAGAAATCCTGGTCTGTCATGGGTGAGAAACTAGAACAGGTGACCCAATTTAAATATTTGGGAGTGACATTTAGTCACAATCTATCTTGGAAGCCTCATATTAGTGCAACATCAGTGATTGCTAGAACAAATTCAAATGCAATCCTTAGCTATTTTTTTCTAGGGTGGGGTCAGTATGTACCGATGGCCATTGCAGCCTTTAATGCTAAAGTAACTTCTCAGATATTATTTGGGGTGGCTATTTGGATTAACACAGTTACTGAATCTCTCGATCATATACTTCTTTATTTTTTGCATAGAATGGCAGGGGTTCCTAGATGTGTGGCTGGAACTGCACTCAGAGTGGAATTTGTCCTACATTCCTTGGAGTCTAGAGCCTGGATTGCAGCTTTCAAAGTGAGACTCAAAGTCCTCTATTCGGTAACATATGCCCAAGGTGGCCTTCTTTGCTTGATAAAGGAGGACAATTACAAAACCAGCTGGGAAAGATATCTAGATGCTAGACTTGAGTTATTGGGCTTTCCTTCAACAGTATGGAATAATTTAACTTACCAGGAAGCCTTAAAGCAGACTAGAATAAAGCTGATTAATCTTGATCAGGCTAGTACCTTAGGTCGAGCAAGACATGCATGTTCCACTCTTGCCTTAGGTATTCCTCCTCCGGAGTCTCTTCCATCATATACTAGATCTTTAAAAATACCTAGGTACAGATGTGTTTTCACTCTTGCTAGGCTTAACTCTTTTCCCACTGCTGAGTTAACAGGTCGCTTTTCTAATGTTCCCTACTTGGATTGTTTATGTAATTGTGAGACTGGAGTTGTGGAAACACTTAGCCATCTTCTATTATTTTGTCACCAATGGCCAATTCCTAGATCAATTTGGATCACTCCAGTTCTTACCAAACACCAATTACCTACTGAACTTTGGGTGGTTCCCTGCTTGTTGGCAGATATTAATTCTGAAACTACTTATTTTGTTACAAGATTTTTAATGATGGGTTTATCTCTAAAGCAACAAAAATCTGGCTTGACCTGATTGTAACAGAATTTGTAACACTTAAATAATATGATCTATTTAAATGAATTATAGTTTTTATCAGTGACTTCTGTTTTATCATTTTAGATCTTTTAGATTTGATTATTTTGATTGTAAATTTTGATTGCATATTTCATGCCCTGGAGCTGATGCAGTGTGCCCATGTTTGATGGTTGACTTGTTTTGGCTGAGCTTAAGACCTTTGGTCATAGAAGCTAATAAATGAAATAAATGAAACAAAAGATTTGATACTGTGCATTCTGTATAAAGTTATAATCTGTTTTATTTATTTATTAAAACATTTGTTAGCCACAATTCTCCCTTGTGGAACTTAAGGCAGCTTACAATATAAGTAAAGCATTGTTTAAAACACAATAAAAAGAAAACCAAAGAGACCCTTAGCATATTCCTGAGTGATAGCACTTTACAAGAGACTCTGCGATAAGCCCTGTCAACCTGCTCCTGGGTTGTAACTGAGTAGGGAGAAAGTCAGGCTGAGTGTAGCCTAGAACCTAGAATGGGTATTTCAGCTTGGGGAGAAGCATTCATGCACAGCACTATTCAGGTCTTTTTTGTAGAAACAGCCCAGCAGGAACTCATTAGCATAATAGGCCACACTCAACAGCAGAAACCTATTAGCATATTAGGCCACACCCATGATATCACAGCTCCCTCCCAGGATCAGCTTCCCCAGGTGCCCTGCAGCTTGCGGGGTGCATGGGGAACCTGAGAGGGGGGCTGTAGGCGTGGCCGACTCAGAAGCCAACCAGAACTCCGTTCCTGTGCGTTCCTGCCCAAAAATAGCCCTGGCACTATTTATTTGTTAGACTTATATCCCACCCTCCCTACAATGTAGGCTATGTTGTGCTCATATTTTGTATTAAATATTAAGACCTGAGGTTTAGCATTTTTATCTGATGCGGTAGTTTCTAGGAGTCAAAGCTAAACCTTGAGGGGTCGGTTGGTGGCTCAGCTTAGAACACATACCTTGCATGCAGAATGTCCCTGGTTCCTTTCCTGGCATTTTCAGTTCAAGGATCTCAAGTAGCAAGTGCTGGTAAAGATTTTCATCTATCTGAGACCCTGGAGAACTGCTGCCACAGTAGATGTACTCCTGAGGTAGATTAATCAATGGTGTGATGGTATAAGGAAGTTTCATATGTGCTGCCACCTGGATAAAGTCCTAGTGTGGTTACCTATATTAGCTCTCTTCCATCCATCCATCCATCCATTCATCCATCCATCATTATTTATCTATACAGCTAATTAGCTAGCTTGTGATTTTCAAAGTTTCTGTCTCTGCACATTTTTTTCTGGATGCCCAGCACAGAAACCCAGTGCATATTTGGCCCCTTAACTTTATGAAAAACATTGTGGGGCCTCACCATTCACCCCTAAGAACTGCCTGCAGCTAGGGCTGCCAGGTTCCCCCCTGGCCACCAGTGGGGGATGGGGAAGTAAAGTTGCCAGATCCAGCTTGAGAAACTACTGGAGATTTGGGGATGAAGCCTGGGGAAGACAGGGACCTCAGTGGGGTACAATGCCATACAGTCCCCCTCCAAAGCATCAATTTCCTCCAGGGGAACTGATCTCTGTAGTCTGGAGATGAGCTGTAATTCCGGAGGATCCCACATCCCACCTGGAGGCTGGCATCTATGGTTGTAGCGGCGTCTGTCAGGGAGAACTTAGTAACTGTGAGCTATGTGGATGTCAGGGAATCCTGTCTGCCTTTACCAGTCTTCTCACTGAGAAGTCCTCTGCAGCACGGTTTGCAAATCACTGATATCTAGGGCTGCCAGCTCCAGGCCAGGAAATACCTGGAGATTTTGGAGGTGGAGCTTGAAGACAGCAGGGTTTGGGAAGGGGATGGGCTTCAATGGGGTATAATGTCACAGAGTCCACCTTCCAAAGTGGCCATTTTCTCCAGACTGATTTCTGGTAATGAGTTGTAATCCCAGGAGATAGGGATGACACTGGCGGGGGTGCAGTGGGGGGATGCTCTGGGAGCCGGAAGTGTTGCCCCCAATTTTTAAAATCAAGACAGTAGTTCTTGGAGTTAACAACAGAGAAGAAAATGTATAATTGTCCTTTCCCAGGTTGTCAGCTAATGCCCTTCAGTATCTGCTGTGTATGAAATGGCACGGTGTGCACTCCATGACACTTTAATACAGATGTGCGTACTTTTGACTAATGTGCACCGGAAATAAGAATCTTAGGGTTGGTAGCTTCTGGATGGATGCTGGAGTCCTTATAAAATTACAAGTGATCTCCAGCCAAAAGAGATCAGTTCCCTTGGGGACAAAGGCGACCCCAGAGGGTAGACTCTATGCCATCGCATCCCTGCTGAGCTCCCTCTCCTCCCCAAATTCTGCCCTTGCTAAGATCCACGCCCAGATCTCCAGAATTTTCCCTACCCACAGTTAGCAACCCTAGATAAAAGCATTCCCCATTGCCCTCAGTGATTCAGCTTCTGGAGAGCCTGTGGAAGGTCACCACTCTCACACAAAACATTTGACCAGCCATCCTCCAAAGAAAATTCAACGGAAAAGGGAAAAGGGTTAGACAGGGCGTACCAAAACCCCCAAGATGTTTCCTGATAAACACGAGCACTTGGAGTGCAGAGTTATTTCCCCGGTTTCTTTGTCATATTTTTCCTCCTTTCTCGCCTGCTTTTCTCTCCCTTTCTAACACACCAGCAGATGATATAATTTCTGTTCTCCTGGCTTCTGATGCGCTGTGACATGTGACGCTCGGGGAAGTAATTGGAGGAGAAAAGCTGTGTGTTGATTTAAAGTGTTATTCGACGACAGTACCATTCTTGAGTGTGGCACAAAGGACAGTGCAACATATGAGCTTCCTGGAGAAAAATAATCAGAATGACAGAACGTTAAATTAAAAATTAGACTGGGCCTTCTTTAACCAGCATGCCTGGACATCTAACCTTATAGGATTATACTGAACATCCTTTTTCTTTACCAGTGGCAGTTAATGCCGAAAGAGAGATTTCCTCCCCACATAATCCCTGCATTGCTTTCAAATCTGCTTGTTTGGGAAGATGTAATTAAAAAAGTATTATTCTTCCCTTTTCTGCCAACTGGCTGTCATATAGCATGAATAGAGAAAACAAGATTTCGTTCCCAGACGCAGACCAGGAAAGGTTAAAACTAGAATCTGCTGTAAGTATGTATTTAATTCCAGATCAGGGGTCATTACAGACAAATGCTCTTATGGAGAGTAGCTCGCAACAGCTACAGACATGACACACAGTGATAACCAAATAGCTTTTGTCATAAAAATGCAGGCATATATTAACATTTTGATGGGAGGAATTGCAAAAGAATGTGTTGCTTCCCCCCTCCCCTTGCAGTGTTCTATACAGTATAGATTAACAAGGGCTTCATCCTTTAGAGAACCCTTTCTGCTGGGTAGAATAGAAACACTTGCTATTTGCCTCTTCTCCTACTAGAGACAATTCTATATTCCACCATTCCAGCTGAATACAACAAAAAGAAAAAGAAGATAGTGATCCTCTTTTCATTGGCCAATTTGTGTCCAAGGTTGCTTCCACAAGGGGACAATTCCCCATTTTGCTGTCTTTTCCGTCCCTAATGCATAGGCATATAGATGCAAAGGCATATATAGCTGCCATGAAGTTTTTGCACAGGGATTTTCTCAGTGCTTTCTTTATGTCCACCATTCCTTCCCACCTCCAGGTGGGTTTGCTGGGTTCTTTTTAAAGCCGGTAGTAGGTACATGGCTATGAAGTGATTTTAAAATCCTAGCAAAAAGCCCAGCATTGATGGGGGTGGGTGGGAACAATGGGAAATGGGGAGAAAATAGGGGTTAAGTGGGTAGAGTTGCCAGATCTTGGCTGGGAAACTCCTGGAGATTTGGGGACGAAGCCTAAGAAGAACAGGGAATTCAATGGAGTACAATACCATAGAGTCCACCCTCCAAATCATCCATTTGATCCAGGGGGACCGATCTCTGAAGTCTGGAGATTAGTTGTAATTCTGAGAGATCTCCAGTTCTCACCTGGAGGCTGGCATCCCTAGGAGGAAATGTCACCTGATGTGGGCAGGGTGATACAGAAGTATGCACTACCCCATTCGTACTTTCCCCAAACCCGCACTGAGTCTGATCTTCAAGGAAAGATCATATCAAAACCCAGAAGGCTGGTTTACTGTTTGCCATTAGTATACAGGAGTCCACTGGCTCCTTAATGACTAACAAAATTGACTCCAGCATACATTTTCATGAGTCGTAGCTCAGCTGGTTGTGATGAACCCATTGTGTGTTATCAAAGCACTGGTACTCAAGCTCGCTTGCTTTCCTCTCCCTTTCCACCCCCTTCCCCCCTTCTGAGTCCTGTGCAATTATTTTGAATTGTAAATAGTCTTGAACGCAGTGGCTGAAAGGTGAAATAGAAATACAGTCAGTAAGTCATCAAATAATTAGGATGTAGGAGAAGTGATTTGGAGCTCTGAATCATGAAGTGTCACCAGGCAGAAGTTCTTTGGTACATGGATTTTATGCACGGCAGAGAACAATATTGGTCCAAAATTTGTGAAGGAAAATAACACCCCATATTATGTGAGAATACATTTTTGGGAGAAAGGCTTTACAATTTATAGTAGCTCTGTTACATCTGTGGTGCTATCTTCTTGTTTTCTAGGGAATGTGTTCTGACTGTAATAACTACAATTTGCATCATGATGAGTTCTTAGTAATCCTATCTCTGACAGTACTAGGAATATGCAAATCTCCCGGAGAAACTTTTTTCTATTATTATCAAAAGTTTTAGAACTTCTCAGGAAATCCCTCAGATATTTTGCCTGATCTCCAAAGTTTGTTTGAATTTTTCTGTCGCTGAAATCCGAAGGTGACTTAGGGATGTATTCAAATTTCCTGAGAAAATTCCATGAATTTTAATAAGACTCATGAGTTTCCTTTGAAATTCCACACCAGTTTTGCTTGAGCAGAAACTTTTGGTGATGTTCACTGCCAACTTGAGACGGCACATCACTCTTTAAGAAAAAAGACATTGCTTGAGACCACAGCATGATGCGCATTGTGATGGTTGTTACATACAAACGCAAGGGCTGTCAAGTTGCAGCTGATTTATTGCAACTCCAGCAAGGGGCTTGCAAGACAATTGAGAAGCAGAGGTGATATGCCATTGCCTTCCTTTGCAGAGTCATTCTTGGTGGGTTCCCTTCCAAGTACTGACCCTGCCTAGCTTCTGAGATCTAACAAGATTGGTCTATACCATGCTGCCTTCCCTCCTATAAAGGTTATTCGTGATAAACAAATTTCCCTTAGTAAGACTTGGAACTGTCTTGATACTTATAAGCTTTCTCAGTGAGGATTTGGGAAATGCTCTTCTTGTCTGTGATGTCTTTCCTGCAGACATATGTGTCGATGAATCCATGCACATCCATCTTATGGCACTGCTTCATGGGAACTTGTGCTCAATGTCATCTGCCTTGCATCTGCTCCTTAGAACTAGCCATGGTAGAGAGCCACCTGGAAAATTACCCCTTCCCAATAAACACATGCTAGAATGAGAAGGCTTTCTTACTGGAGGGGGGAAGGGGAGGTCCAGCTGTCCAACACTGCCCTCAAGAAACGACTGAGAAATTGACCCCAAACGCTCACCGCACAGACTGCTTTTATTTAAGGTGGTGTGGTTGTGTGTTTCACAGCAATCTGAAAGCGTTTTCAGCAAGATTAAAGGGTTAACCTCTATACACGCTTCTTCAAAGAAGCTGGCTTGGAGCTCATGGTCGGCTGAATGCTGACTTGTTAAATGGTCTGAAATTTGTCCAACATTTCAAGCAAGAGGAGAACTTACTGGGGAAATGGGCTCAATTTGTAATAACAGCTGTGCATTACAAGCTAGGCAAATTAATATATTGAACCGGGTAATTACTAGTGATGCTGAGACCTTCACAAATAATGCGTTTGAAAATTGAACTCACCCATCTGAAGGCAAGCGCTGCATGTGGTCGCACTGATGATTTCTTCACAGTGTGATTGTGCGGCTTGCACAGTTGTTGACATTTAGCATGGTGGCTAGCTGGATAGCCACTACTGGTGCTTGCTTACAAGTTCCTGGATGGCTGGCATTGTGTATGTAAGGGCAGGCCATGCATCATTTAAGATCAGTTACCTCTTGAGTGGACATGTTGCTTTTGCACCTGCACAGTCGGCAACATGCATAACACTGGCACATGCCTAGAATTTATGGAACTGCCGTTTCCAGATAGCAGCATATTTCTGAATACTGGATGAACACTCTCAGCTTTGGGAGGGAGGCAGGCAAAATGGGCAAGGATGAAATGCTAGAAACCACACAAGATCCCTCACGTACGTATAGCATTATGAGTGAGGCAGCACCTGTTTTGTAACTGAATTCATTTTCTATCTGGTGGTTTGGCTGGATGGTTGTTGAGGGTGGGGAACAGGAATGGCTGTGGGGAAGCAGTGAAAGGATGCACGCGGGCAAAATGGTTGCAGCAAAATTTAGAACTGTTTGGAGTTTGGGGTGAAAAGCAAATAATTTTTCCAATTGTTCAAGGGTGCTGATTGCAATTTCCAGTGCAATGTGCAATTTGAGCACATCCCTAGTAGTTATATATTTGGCATCCTTGCTGGTCACTGTGGCAAAAAGAAATGGAACATCTTTCATGGCATTTCCCCTTAAATTAGCTATTTAAAAGTTTTCTCAAAGGGCCCAAGGCAGCTTGTAAATAAGCTTGCCAGCCTCCAGGTGGGGCCTGGAGATCTCCCGCTTTTACAACTGACCTCCAGCTGATCAGCTCCCCTGGAGAAAATGGCTGTTTTGAAGGGTGGACTCTGGTGTTGTACCATGCTGAGGCCCCTCCCCTCCTCCCCCAAACCCCACCGTCTCCCAGATCCACCCCCAAACTCTCCAGGTACTTTCCAACCCACAGCTGGCAACCCTACTTGCAAAGGATGCCAACAGACAACACAAGCAATGATTAAAATGTTCAATAATTAAAATCATAAACAACAATATTAATCTGCCAAATCCCACAATTTTACAAAGAGCAACCTGTTCCGCAGTTGACAACACCTCGGCATTAATGAAAGGCCCTTTCCAATGAGACTGCTTTGCAACTCTTTGTGGAAGCCATTGTGCATGGCACCCTTTTGACTTCCACAGGAAAACTGTTCTTGGTGGTTGGGGCAAGGGCCCTAAAGTCCCCAACTCTGGCTGAGGAATATCATGCAGTCATAGGAGGTGGAAGAATAAGCAGGAGCTGGTGGTCTCCTTTATCTCAAAGGTGCCATCTTGCTATTACCTCCCTCTGTTGCTATCAGCCATTCTATCATTAATCTTGCCATAGAGAGCTAGCCCTCCTGGAGCTTGTGCACCTTTCTGCACCCATGTTCACCCCGGTGTCCTCCAAACAACTCTGCACTAAAACTGAATTCAACCTTCTTTTTAATACAGGGTCCCCCCCCCTCCAAATCTGCACTAAAATTGAGTTCAGCCTTCTTTTTTATTCGGGGTCCCCCCCATTTTGCATTACACCACCTCCCTTCAGTGGTCAGCCTGGTTTCAGCCTGCTGTTGCCCTGGGTTATTTGGATGTTGTTTTGCCATGGACTTAAATTGCCTCGACTCGAACACTGAGAAAATCCGAAGTGGCAGGCAAATGCGGAAAGGGCCACTGATGTGGGGGGGGGGGGGAGGCATAAAAAAGACTTAAGGAGTCTTTGGGCTCTGGTGATACAGGATGTGAAGTCTGACATTTGGTGATTTTCTACTGAAAGCCAATATGGGATTTCCCTTCCTCTGAACTTCCTGCCCCCACTGCTGGACCTTCTGATGGCACTTGGTGTTTTTGGCCACTATGTGACAGAGTGTTGGAGTGGATGGGCCATTGGCCTGATCCAGCATTGGCTTCTCATGTTCTTAATTAGACACAGTATATTTCCAATGCCATTCTCTCACATGGTTATCTTATTGCTTGCAGCACCACAGATAGGTAGGCACTTAACTGCCATCATGTTTTCCATTTACCTCGAGAAGTTAAAGAAAATGTTTTAAAAATTATATAGGGGTTGAACCCAGCCAGCTTTTCCACAGCCGGAAAAGGGAGGAGGGTGTCCCCTTTGACTCCAAAAAGAACTGTACTAGGGATCATGGGACCTGAGCAAACACTAGTCATGTGGAACTGGGGATGTAGTGAGGAGAAGAATTAGATGGGACTGAGTAAGAAAACTGACTGGATCCAACCCATAAACTGGCAAATGCCACTGTGATACTAGTGTTGGTACAGGTACTTTGCTCTGGTACTATGCAAATAACACTATATTAAACACACGATGCTTCAGGTGGTATTGTGCACCTCTGATGCTAGGTTTACCCCGTTGGACTGGAAAGGCATGAAAATGATGGTTTGTGAGTAGTCTGCACCTGTTTCTCAGCTCCACAGGCCCCTTGGTTTGCAGATGTAATCTCCGCTGACAGCTCTAGTGCAAAGCGATCTTTTCTTCCCCACATAATCTGCTCTTTTAAAACTATGAAAAAAATAACACCAAAAATGCAAGACTCAACATTACTCAGTGGAAGAAAACAATAACTATTAACAATAGATATGAATAAAAAGAGGGAAATGAGCAATAAACCCTGGGTCATAATTAGCAATGTGGTTATATCTAATAGCCATTGAGATGTCTTACTCAGTATAAGCTGTGGAATTTTAGGGCAGTCAAAGGATAGCAAGATCTTTTGTGCTTGGCTGGGGTGGTTCAAATGCTCCACCAACATCAGATCAACCTGCTTGATCATCAGGAGGGACTTTAAATGTCTCACTGCAAGAAACTTTGCACGCCAAGATAGAGTATGGCCCTAATAACCACTATAAGAAGTTTTCTACAGATTCAAATGGGGGAAAATGTGTAATCAACCAAATTAAAATATTATAAAATGGTCAGTGATCAGTCAATGCCAAGGGCATAAGATCTGGTTGGAATACATGAACTTTCAGTTCCTTTGAGCCTCCTTAAGATTGAAAGAACCCTGCTTCCTTCCACTCTGACTTCATTTCCTACCTAATATCTGAATAAGGATAATTCTTTTACACTTGTATGAGGTTCATTTTATGTCTATTATTTTTAGACATTAGCTTTAAGTAGTATGTTTCCCCACCAGTGCAAAACTGTTCAGAATTACTCCGTGTGAAGCTATTTGAACAAAAACAAAACAACGCCAATCAGACTTGTGAGCAACCCCCCCCCCCACTTTCTCGTTTCAAGCCAACCAGCTTATGTCCACTCTAATTGGGAAGGAAGGTGAGTGCAACAACTACTGTGAAAGAGACTGGGATGGTGCAAGTAAAGGTAAAGGTTTCCCTTGCTCGAAAGCCAGTCGAATCCGACTCTAGGGGGCGGTGCTCATCTCCGTTTCCAAGCTGAAGAGCTAGCACTGACCAAAGACATCTCTGTAATCATGTGGCCGGCATGACTAGGCACTGAGGCGCACGGAACACTGTTACCTTCCCACCGAAGCAGTACCTATTTATCTACTTGCTATTTCTTGCTTTCAAACTGCTAGGTTGGCAGGAGCTGGGGCCAGAGACAGGTGCTCACTCTGTCATGTGGCACTTGGGTCCCTTAAATATGATACCCTGCCCAACTTCTATTGGTTGGTTGGCAAAAGGCAACATGTTGGCCTTATGCTCTTTGACTCTGTGGGCTACCAGCAATACCTGTTCTGGCTTCAGCACACATTTGGAAGTTTTAAATGTCTAGATTAGTAGGTAATAGCCTATTGCCCACATGGGGCATAATGTTATCCACCCCTTTTCAGGGAGGAGTAGGAACAGCAACAATGAATAAAAGAAAAATGGGCAACATAGTGGTGCATAAAGGTTTTCCTTGCTCGAAAGCCAGTCGAATCCATTTGGAAGAGTGGGGAATCAAACCCAGTTCTCCCAGATTAGAGTCCGCGCACCTAACCACTACATTGACGTAGGTTGTGGTTTGGTTCATTTTCTTCATTGTTTCTATATCTTTATTTTATACTATTTCTATGCTAGAGCTATATGCATACCATTTGTACGCCGTTTATGTGCAATGGAATCAAAAATTAGTTCAAAATAATGTATTCATTTTAATGGGAAGAATTTAACATGAAGGAAGAGAAAGTGATGTGGAAATCAAGGCTTGGCTTTGTTTCTCACAAGAAAGAAACAAAATGGAAATGGATTGAATCGATCCATACGGCTTTGAAATTTGAACTCATCCAGCTCCAGCTTCTCTAAAGGGGCCCTGATAAGTAACTTTCCTGTTGTTGGCCAGATCAAACAAGTCTTCAGTATACCGTCTCACTGGTGGTCTTTTGGATATTATAGTAATATGTTTGGCTATGAATGCTGCCTTTAGACCTATTATATTCTGATGTTATTTCTAAGCTTATAAAACATTCTAAAAATATGGAAGGCAACAACCCTGCCCAAAGCTCATGCTCAACTTTGCCACTGAAATCAATGAGATTTCACATCAGAAAGAAGAACATTTCCCTTTGGAAGGATCAAGTTCTTAATGTACGGATGGTTCAAATGTGTGGGAGTTCCAGGAGCCCTGTGATCACTGCCAGGATCAGAGCCATTAAAAGTTATTTTAGAAAAGGAGGTGCAGTTGTTACAACTGAGCACTTTTTGGTCCCATTGACTCCATTGTCTGCGAGATGTATGCACTTTTAAAAGTTGCCACATTGCAGTTAGTGGGACCTGAAAATGCTTGAAGTCAATGAAACTCAACCTTTGTAGAATCATGCCTCCATTTTAATTTTCCATTAATCACTTTCTTGTTTAGTTTTAACAGCCTTCGTTTTGATGGGTATGAAGGTTCAGCATGTAAAATATGAATCGGAACCCATTTTGGTTTGCAAAGTGAGTGTTTTGTCCTCCTCAGCATATGACAGAAATGGTACCCATAAAAGTAGGACAGTGCATATTTCTTTGGCAGAGTACATTTCACAGGTTCAGAGCCTCTCATCTGTAGTAAAAGGGACCTAAGGTAGCAAGACTAGGAAAGACTTTGAACTGAGAAGCGCCTGATGCTTTGAGAGCTACTTCACATCTTAGGAGACATTACTGGGCTAGATTAAGGCAGCTTCATATATTCTTCATAGGAAGGATTAGGGTGTTCCATGGGGTCTTTAAGGTGATGTGATTGTTTCTCCACAGGCCATGCACTTCTCACATTTGGAACTTTTTCACTGATGGAACTTCAGCTGATGTCCATTTTTTTTGCCATTTTGAGAAGAACAATGGCCCACAAAATGCAGTTAATTAGTTGAGATTATGGAGGAATCTGGTGATATTTTTTCCTATACTTGCATGCATAAAAATGTATATTTGATTACGGCTCTTTGCAAAAAAAAAACAAAACACAAAACCCTGTGTACGAGTTAGTTTATCTTTGTTGTGTTTTGCTGGGATTGTTCTATTTATCAGAGATTACAGAATATCCATCACCAGCTTTTCTAATTCATTGGAGGCTGATTTTATTTTGTATCCAAATACTTCTCCATGCTACATCTGAAAGTGCCCCCCCCCCCAATCTGGCTTCCAGGCTGCATCATGGCTGAGTAATCTATTGAGAGCTCTTCTGCCCTTCACCATAGGTGGTCATTCCTTTTCATTCTTTTTCAGATAGTGCTCAGAGGTTTTGCTTGTGCCAGCAGAGCATAAAATATGCCCCCTCCCAAGTCAGTTTTATTTGGCAGGTTTGAAAGAACGTCATCTTCAGTTCTCAGAGGGTGTGAAAAGAAGTCTTTGGAAACATATAGAATTAAAGGCTTCCATTGTGCATGAAGATGGGTTGAGCTGAAAGGGAAAACAATCAAAAGAAAATGAAAGTCGGGAGCCTGGAGATGTGGATGTTGCCATTCAACGGTCAAAAAAATCAGTTCTCGCTCATGACCTGCTGAGAGATGGCAGTTATTTACTGTACTCGACACAGAGGTGGAAAGATGCAGTTGATAAGAAGCTCTGTGTAGTAAAAGACAGACTGATGACTTTTTAATGATGACATGATGCTCAGCCTAGGGCTCTTTTGATCAGCCCAAAACTCAGGAAGAATGATGTGTAACATAAGACATTTTATGTAGAATTCAAATGGAGCAGCAGATTTGGCATTAGGATGCAAAATTAGGCTTAGCTAGAATAACAAGGGGCAACCCCCCCCCCCCCACTTGATCTGGAATTGCCTTGGTTGGTCCTCGGAAACCTTCTTGATGAGAACTCATAAAAAAGCTTGTCTTTCTCATGGCGGTGTGTGAAGGCAGCTTATCATGTTTCCTCATAATGTAGTTCCTCCCAGCTTTGCCTGGATGTCCCCGGCTAGCCTGATCTCATCAGACCTTGGAAGCTAAGCAAGGTCAGCTTTGGCTAGTGCTTCCATGGGAGACCAACATGGAAGTCCAGGATTGCTACTCAGAGGTAGACAATGGCAAACTACCTCTTGAAAACCCTGTGGGGTTGCCATAAACCAGCTGTGACTTGGAAGCACTTCCCTCCACCATTGTGGTTGCCAGAACTAGCATGGCTGAGAACCCACTGACATTTTATCCAGCACCTCCCCCAGGCCTGGGCACAAGAGTGGATTTTTGGTTTGAATGGGGATAGCCGTCACATTAAAAAGAATCAGGGACAATGAGAAAGTACTTATGAAATAAAAGGCTTCTTGGTGAAGTGATCTCATCCAGTGGTCTACCTCAAACAAGAAGAATTTCATGGGCATTTAGGGGACCAAGTTGAAGAACTTTTGTGCATACAAAGAACATGGTCCCCAGGGTTTGCCCTTTCCCCTCGGGGTTTATAGAATCACAGAGCTGGAAGGGGCCACAGTGGTGGAGGAAAGTGCTTTCAAGTCCCATCCCCCGCTCAATGCAGGATCAACCTAGAGCATCCCTGACAAGTGTTCGTCCAGCCTTTGCTTAAAGACTGCCAGTGAGGGGGAGCTCACCACCTCCCTAGGCAGCTGACTCCACTGTTGCACAACTCTTACTATAAAAATGTCTTCCCTAACATCCAACCGGTACCTTCCCACCCTTAATTTAAACCCATTATGGTGAGTCCTATCCTCTGCTGCCAACAGGAACAGCTCCCTGCCCTCCTCTAAGTGACAGCCTTTCAAAGACTTCAAGATAGCAATCATGTCCCCCCCTCAACCTCCTCTTCTCCATACTGAACATTCCCAAGCCCCTCAACCTTTCCTCATAGGTCTCCAGGCCCCCGATCATCCTCATCACTGTCCTCTGCACCCGCACCTACTCCATTTGATCCAGTCCTACAGGAATGGCCTACTTTCTATTGGCTGCATGTAATGGAGTTGGAGGCATAACCTGTACTTCCCTTCAGCCATCATTTTGTTATTGGTTTAGAAAGCAATCAGCATCAGACAATAAGGAGGATTCCTGGGTTTATGCATACAAACATCATTTAAGAAAACACTTCATTAATACGGGTTTTTTGTGTGGCCAGAAATAAAGAGCCAGTTAAGGAAACACAGAGATCTCACTTGGGTCCATTCCATGTATGACACAGCAGCCGATCTGGATTTACTACCAACTTTACACTCACTGAGGTACCGCAGTCAATTCTAGCTCTCTGAGGAGTCTACTTGTATGATCTATATGTCTTAAACCTCTTGAAAACCACAGTCATGTTTTATATTTTTTAATATATCTAATATCTTAGGTGGATATCTTATACATTTTATATCTTATCTTATCTTTCACATATCTTATACACTTAAAAGCTGTCATGTGGGAAGGGCTCCTTGGAGTCTCATCTCAAGGGCAATCTGTGCAAAATGGGGGGAACCATGAATGGATGTTCCCAGCATTTTAAAATGGAAACAGAAGCCATCTAGGGCCCACATTCAAATTCATGTTGTGGTTCACATAAAAGAAAATTTATCCTATCTCCCACATTTTCTAACTGAAATCAATACATCTATATAGTTAGGTCTGGATGGGGTGGGGGAAGAGGAAACTGTCAGCCAAAAATAGGGTTTCTGCCTTGTTCTTCTTTTTAAGAACCAAACTAGATATTGTATTTTGCCATAGGTTGGGTCAGAGTTCCATGACACAACCCTCATCCTATCGACTGCGAGGAACTAAATTCCTAGGAGGGTATTACTTTACCCCACAGGGGTGGGGATCATCACACACATACTCCATCGATACATGTGGTTTCCCAGAAGACATCCCCCAGGATAAGTCCTTCAGGAGGTTCTCACCCACAGAATCTTGTACCTCTGACACAATGCTTCCTTTAAACTGTGGAGTCTCGTGAGCAAAAATTCTACTTTGTGAGCTACTGGCATTAAAGTAGGCATTAAAACGACCGGCAAAGTCGGTTTTACATTCTATCTCTTTTATTCCCTGTTCAGGCAGGAACACCCATCCCCCACCAGAGTATCTTTACATAGAACAATGTGTACCCCTGAACTGGATAGCCCAGGCTAGCCCACTCTTGTCAGATCTCAGAAGCTAAGCAGAGCTGGCCCTGGTTAGTACCTGGATGGGAGACCACCAAGGAAGTCCAAAGTCACTATGGAGAGGCATGCAGTGACAAGCTACCTCTGTTCATTTCTTGCCTTGTGAACCCTACAGGGTCACCACAAGTCAACTGCAACCTGATGACCATGATATTCTTCTGGACCGACTTTTTCGTTCTGAATTGTCTCTGTCTCTCCTCTTTTCCTTATTCTGTCCCTTTTCTTCTAAATAAAAAAAAATGTATCATTTCAGTGCCCTTCACCTCCTTCCATTTCTGGGAACACAGTGCCAAGTTTGACCCCTATCAAACTTAAAGTTCTCCCCAGGGCTTAAATGTCCCCCAAGTAACAGACTGCTTTGGTGCACATAAGAAAGGTCGTTCCAGAGTACAGGGAGCAGTTGGTGGAGCTGTTTGGGTTTGCAAAAATGGCACAAGAGGGAAGGCTGAAGCCTCTTCTCCCCCTGCATAGCAAATGGTTCCCACCAATTGTCATCTGATTGTTAGAGGATCAGAGTCGGGTCAGGGGTAACCCCCCCCCCCCAATTTCACTTGTGGTAAAATGTACTGTCTACTTTGGCTATTCAGTCTAGGAACAGGTGGTTTTAGTCAGTGAAATCATATGGTGAAGGAAGGCATATACCTCCATTTTCTCATGCAGCATAACCCTGGTCTGAATTGAGCTTCTGCACTCTTGGTTGTCAACCTCCAAGCTGGGGCCTGGAGATCTTCTGGAATTGCAACTGATCTCCAGATAACAGAGATCAGTTCCCCTAGAGAAAATGACTGCTTTGGAGGGTGGACTCTATGGCAGCAAAGGTCACCGAGCTCCCTCCCTATATTCCAACTTCCCCAGGCTCCAATTCCAAATCTCCAGGCATTTCCCTACCTGGAGTTGGCAATGCTATAACAGCTAATAACACTTTTAAAAAAAACCCTTGGGAAGATTCATTAATGCGTCTTCCAGCCTCTGCCCTCAAAGAGCAGGAGAGAGGATGCAGGCATTGTCTTAAAATCCAGAAAAATCAGTTTTGTATTCACACAAGGGCCCAGCTGAAAAATCACTGGACTGAAATGGTGCTCACAAAAGTTACATTTTTTCTTTAATTCTCAAAATTAAGTAGGATTCTTTTTAAAAAAAATTTTTTTGAAACACTTGGGTTAAATTCACAAGAGAATGGAGGTTGATTGGAAGATGCCAGTTTGGTGCAGTGGTGAAGAGCAGCAGACTCTAATCTAGAGAACCGGGTTTGATTCCCCATTCCTCCACATGCAGCCAGCTGGGTAACCTTGGGCCAGTCGCAGTTCTCTCAGAGCTGTTCTCTCAAGAGCAGTTCTCTCAGAGCTCTTGCAGCCCCACCTGCCTCACGGGGTGTCTGTTGTGGGGAGAGGAAGGGAAGGAGATTGTAACTCACTCTGAGACTCCAAGTGAAGGATGGTGTATAAATCCAGCTCTTCTCCTCCTCCCCCTTCCCCTCCCTCTTCTCCCTCCCCCCTCCTCCTCTGAATAAAGAAATCTCCAAAGCAGCCAAGCTTC
Organism: Lepidodactylus listeri; assembly: GCA_029233225.1. Lineage (NCBI taxonomy): Eukaryota > Metazoa > Chordata > Lepidosauria > Squamata > Gekkonidae > Lepidodactylus > Lepidodactylus listeri. Next base: position 51,192,808 of record JARCFY010000013.1, on the reverse strand, counting down.
CCAACTGTCTTTTCTTCAAAGAAAGAAAACAGGCAACTCTTTTTTTTTATTTACCCACGAGAACCCTTAACTACCAGTTCTCAGTCACCCACAGGTGTCTGATTGAAATATTGATTAAGGTTTCTTTTGTTGCCTCCTGCCAGTTTGGCAGGTGGGCGATAGCTCATTTTTAAGAGCAGAGAGAATGTATTATTTGAGTGGGAAACTGAGGAGATCAGGGTTTGATCAGGGATTGTAAATGTTAGCATTGACTCTTGTGTTAAATCTCTCGAACAGGTGAAGGCGGCACAGCCCTTAGCCTTCCTTTAATGGCACTCGTTCTTGTTGTGAAGGATAGTTTTAAGCCAGGAGAGGATGTTTCATTTGTCTGGCCCATTTTGTGGCCGAGATACAATTTGACAGTCAAAATATAGGCCATCGCAGAACCTCGGCATAGGATTTATGATGGATCCCTTCTGTGATCGTAATCTGGATTCCAAAAGACCTTGAGTAATGGCAGAGTCTTCCATCTCATCCTGAACTAGCTGAACAGAGGATGTGGAAATGGAAGGAGTGGAGCTCCCTTCAGACACTGTGACAGCATGTATTGGGATTTCACAAATGGGAATGTGCACTAACTGCAGTGCTGTCAATATGTGCAATAGCCATATTGTGAGACGAGGGCAATACACAGATAGTCCATAAACCCTGCTTGGTTCTTGTTGGGTTGTACTGAAACTGCATGTGGATGGAAAATCTGCCCATTTTCCTGTTCACATGAAATAGTTCCTGTATGCACTGGGAGCATTACAGGTAGCATGTGTTCCTGATGGTGAAGGCTTGGCTGTACTCACATATGCATTCAGAGATCTGGCAACTCTCCAGTCTGTGTTGCTTCTGAAAATGTCATCCCTTGGTGTCTATTATTTAGATGGGTGCTGGGGCACTTGGTCACCGTGGTCAGATATCTGGACTTGGTGACCAAGGTATACACCTGGTACACTTTTACGTGTGTTTTATACAGTATTTGTATACGTATAACGTTTCATGTTGATTAATCAGTGCATAAATGCTGCTGAGAAATAGATGAGGAAAGAGATAACGGGGTGCAGTAAAAGAATCGTGGGATGGAGTCACTAGGGAAAAAGCGCCTCTTCTTCAAACCAAACATTCCCACGAGAAATGGGCATCTGTGGGACTGAAGCAACAGGGATGGGACATTTAACTTCATCCTTGATACAGAGTCCACAGCACCATCCTAAGAGGAGTTGCAGTTTTCTAAGCCCAATAGAGTTAGAACCCCATTTAGGATGATGCTGTTAGAGAATCAGCAGATGACTATTCCACCAATCCTGCTGCAGTCTTTGGTTTTAGAGATGATGGAAGGGTGTATTGGAGAGTTGTGGCAGCTTCTTATAAACCCTTTGCAAAGTTTCATGATTTGAGGGGTCGCTCTGATGACTCCCCCTCCCATGTGACCATCCCACCAAGAGAGCCATCATGGAAACACTGACAAAAATTCCCTGGTGAGAGCCATCATGGACTCCCTGACAAAATCCCACCTGCCCCCCACCCCATGCTACTCCAACCAAAATATTATATGAAAGCCAATCCCTTGAGCTCAGTGAGTCTCTAGGGTGACCAGAGTCCCTGCAATGCTGTCCCCCTTGTCTTCCCCCCCTTTCTTGCTAGTGCTGCCTCCCGCCGTGACTAAAAGGTGGCCGGGAGAAAATGAATGTCTTTGGCACCCCTCTGAAACGTGCTACCCAGATCCAACCAAAACATTATATGAAAGCAAATCCTTTGAGCTCAGAGGGTCTCCAGGGTGACCATAGTCCCTGCGAAGCTGTCCTCCTGGACTTCCCATTTTTGCTAGCACTGCCTCCCACCTTGGCTAAAAGAAGGCCGGGAGAAAATGAATGCCCTCCTAATTCAGTGTCTTCAGCACCCTTCTGAAACGGAGGTGGCCTTTGAGAGAATGGGAGGAATGACCATTCTTCATAAATGCACCTGTGTGCTTGGTTTCTGTTAATCATGCGCTCGCGGTCCATTGACTCCCTATTAAGTAATCACTGCAAAGATTTATTTGAAAGGGGACAGTATTTCAGAGGGCAACTCTCCAATGCTCTGTCCGGTTCTGTTTATCTATAATGGACACTCAGCTAGTAAATCATGCTTTTTTTCTCCCAGGGTGCAAGCGAGCCCATGTGTCTTGAAGCTTAAGAGGGAACTTTCCCTCCGGGCAGGTTATTTGAATGTTTGTGACTAACTCTCCGCTCTTGTGCTTGTCTCCCAAAGCAGCTGGTTCTGGCTGCTGTCAGATAGAAGATGCCAGGCAGGGCCAGAGGGCTGATTCGGTTTGGCAATTTATTTCATCTTGGCAATTTATTTCCCGTCCCCTGCTAAACTATTGTCAGAATTTTTTTTTAAATTAACCCTATAAGAAAACAATGAATTCTCTCTATTCGTAGAGCAGGGCACTTGACTGCCTCTCTGGACACATTCTATTATTCTCCAGTTTCACATCTGTTTGGTTGTGTGAATCAACCGAGGACGTGATTGAATTGGCTGGCTTCCAGTTAGTATAACTCACATCCCATACAAAGTATAGCTGTTTTTAGAGGTTACGCTGAGGCGTACCAGAGGGCCAACAACTGCTCAAAGCAGGAGCAGACTGCTCCTGATATGCTTGGTAGCCATGTCATCTGAATAGGGGCATCACACAGATCTTGCATGCGTGTAAAGTTCCGGTATGTGTGAATTGGCCAATGGATTTTTTGGGGTCCGGTTTGTGCACAGTGAACCTTTAAAAAGGTAAAGGTTTCCCTTGCTTGAAAGCCAGTCAAATCCAACTCTAGAGGGCGGTGCTCATGTCTGTTTCAAGCTGAAGAGCCAGCGCTGTCTGTGGTCATGTGGCCGGCATGACTAAATGCCGAGGCGCACAGAATGCTGTTACCTTCCCACCGAAGTGGTAGCTATTTATCTATTTGCAATTCCTTGCTTTTGAATTGCTAGGTTGGCAGGAGCTGGGGCCAGAGACAGGAGCTCACTCTGTCATGCGGCACTTGGGTCTCGAACTGCCGAGCTACCAACCTTCCAGTCTGCAGTTCAGCCATGCAAAATACACACATGGCAATCACGCATATCAGGAACAGAGTGTTTTGTCAGCCTTTTGGTAAGCACGGACATAACATCTGAAAAGGGCCTTTGCATTTCCATCATTATAATCTACTCTCAGCTCCCTTGTATGGTTCTGCCTGCTCATGTCATCCATCAAGGTCAGGGTTCTTGAATCTTGTGCTCCCTTCTGCTATGAATGAAGGCCAAATGCAGCATCCAGTATGCCCTTTGATACAGCTGTTTCCCCTTCTTTCAATTCCATTTGCTTCTCCAGTGTTCCACTGTCTTTAAGCACTGCGGAGAACCAGTGATCTGAAGGGACTAGCATGCTGGACTCTCTCCCTGTCTAGTATGTTTTTATCATGCCCTTCCTCCAAGGGGCTCAAGGTGGCATACCTAATTCACCTTCCTCATTGTATCCTCACAATGTTGTAGGCTAGGCTGAGAGATTCGGCCCAATCTTCAGGGAAGGGTGGGGATTGGAATCAGGGTCTCCCAAGTCTTAGTTTAACTCTGTAAGCACCAGTTTGGTGTAGTGGTTTGGTGTAGTGGAGCCAGTTTGGTGTAGTGGTTAAGTGCGCAGACTCTAATCTGGGAGAACCGGGTTTGATTCCCCACTCCTCCACTTGCACCTGGCTGGATGACCTTGGGCAAGCCATAGCTCTGTACCAGCTGTTTCCTCAAGGACAGCTTGGGAAAGAGCTCTCTCAGCCCTACCTACCTCACAGGGTGTCTGTTGTGGGGAGGGGAAGGGAAAGGAGTTTGTAAGCAGCTATGAGACTCCAAGTGAGTGAAGGGCGGGGTATAAATCTAATATCTTCTCTTCTTCTTCTTCTTCTTTCAGTGTGGGCCAGGGATGATAACCTGAAAGTCCCGTGCTCAGGATCTAACTAATCTATGACACTTACCAGGTAACCTCCAGTGGCTCAGAACTGTAGCAATTCAGGGGTGTGGAATCCAGTGATGCTGGATGGGTCACCAAACTGGGGGTGGGGGCCCCATGCCACATGCATTGTTGGGTTGTATGCAGACACCACCACCCTCGGCTATATATCATTCACTCTTGCCCTGAGGCAAATGCTCCCAGGTAGGAAGCAAATTACACTGAAAGAATATGGGTATGATGGAAGTTCCTAACTCCTTGAATTGGAGTACAGCTGATGGTGACTCATGATGCTGGTCTTAAATAAGACTTTAAAAACCACCTTCGTCTTGAATTTTAATATGAGCCAGCGAAGTAATTCTCCCTCCCTCCCGCCTACTCCCTTAGGTGGCAGCTGCTGTACCCGCAGCAGAGGCAGGAAGGGAGGGGGGACTTTCTCGTCTGCTACTTCTCCTCCCCGGCTTTGGGGCCTGGAATGGAGCTATGGTATTGACATAGGCTATTGACTTGGCAGCTAGTGTGGTGTAGTAGTTAGAGTGTCAGACTAGGATCTGGGAGACCCAGGTTCAAATTCCCCATGCCTCCATGGAAATATTATTGTGATGGAAATGTAAGGGTCCTTTTCAGATGTTATGTCCGTGCTTACCGAAAGACAGCCAGTTTGATGTAGTGGTTAAGAGTGGCAGACTCTAATCTGGAGAACCGGGTTTGATTCCCCACTACTGAACATGCAGCTGCTGGGTGACCTTGGGTCAGTCACAGTTCTCTAAGAGCTGTTCTCTCCAGAGCAGTTCTCTCAGCCCCACCTACCTCACAGGGCGCCTGTTGTGGGGAGAGGAAGGAAAGGAGATTGTAAGCCACTCTGAGAGAAGGGCGGGGTATAAATCCAATATCTTCTTCTTCTAGGTGACCTTGGTCCAGCCAGACACCCTCAACCCCAATTACCTCAGCGGGTTGTTGTGAGATAATTTAATAGAAAAAGGGAGAATGTTGTAAGACACCTTGGTTCCCCAGTGGGGAGGAAAGTGGGGTATAAATGAAGTAAATAACTAAACCGGCAAATGTCAGAGGGGAAGAGAGAGAGAGCGTGCGCGACTTCCTTCCCACCCCAGCAGTCTTCAGATCATGCCAGCAGGAGCTTGCCAGGGTCCTGATTGATAAATAATTGGCTTGGATAAAAGCAAGCCTTTTTCCTGATGTCTTGGTAACCTAGTTCAGTTTGCTGAGCCCACTCAAACTGAGGGGTGAGAATCACCCTTAATTATTTTGAAAAAAAAGAATCTGTGGTGCTGGTAGGGTTGCCAGCCTCCAGATGGGCCCTTGAGATCTGGTATTAGAACTGATCTCTAGGCGACAGAGATCAGTTCCCCTGGAGAAAGCGGTTGCTTTGGAGGGTGGATTCTGTGGCATTATACCCCAATGAGGTCCTTCCTGTCTCCACTCCTAATATCTCCAAGTATTTCTCCACCCAGAATTGGCAACCCTAGGTGCAGGTGATGTAGATTTTCCCTAGCAGCTTAAATGGGCGCACTAGGGGCTATATAGAATCTGCCCAAGGAACATTGCTGGCCTTCTCAAAAGTCTTTGGGGGCACCCCGTAATGTTCCTCAGGCATTACCCCTTTGCAATGGTCACCCATCAGCTCTTTTTTTTAAAAAAAAAATTGGTGGCGGTAAAATTGCTGTCAGGTTGTAGCCAACATGGAGATCCTGTCAGATTTTCAAGGCAAGATACATTCAGAAGTGGTTTTGCCCTGGCCTGACTTTGTGTAGTAACCCTGGACTTTCTTGGTGATCCAAGTACTAACCAAGGCTGACCCTGCTTAGCCTCTGAGATCCGATGAGACTGGGCTAGCCTGGGACGTCCAGGTCAGGGCTGAAAAAAAAATTACAGGTACCATTTTCTTCCAGCCCTACTGTATGGAATTTGATGTGTCCTCCTCCTCCTCTAAGCTGCAGACCAGAAGGTGGGTAGTTCAGCAGTTCGAGACCCGAGTGTATTTTGCATGGCTGAATTGCAGCCTGGAAGGTTGGTAGATCGGCAGTTCAAGACCTGAGTGCCGCATGACCGAGTGAGCTCTCATCTCTGGCCCCAGCTCTGCCAACCTAGTAGTTCGAAAGCAAGAAATTGCAAGTAGATAAATAGGCGTTGCTCCGGTGGGAAGGTAACAGCTTTCTGTGAGCCTCGGCATTTAGTCATGCTGGCCACATGACCGCGGAAAAAGTCTTTGGACAGCACTGGCTCTTCAGCTTGGAAACAGGGATGAGCACCACCACCTAGAGACTAATTCGACTGGCTTTTGAGCAAGGGAAACCTTTACCTTTTACCTCCTCCTCTGCAATTTCTGTTTGTGCCACCCAGCTGCTCTGATTGTTTTCAAAGGATCAGCAAAGAATCAGGTGTTTTCTAACATCGGCAGAGGGAGAGACTCATTACTTCGCTTAGTGGAAACTCTGGTTTAATTAGTCACATCAGCATCCATTACAGAACAAAAGGTGAAGGGCCGTTTGTTTAGCCAAGTCCCATTAGCCAGCTTCCCACTTCCCTATGCATTGTTGTAAATATTAAAGTGATGGCCTTCTTCCGTTGCACCTCTTTTGCCCAGTGTGGAGCCAGGCGCCTAGCGTGCGTTGCCTGCTGTGCTGAAGTGCAACTTTGGCAGGGTACCTGTGTGTGTGCCTCTCTATGGACAAATCAAACTTCCCCACTGCTTGTAGCATCATGGTTCGAGGGCAGTTCTGCTGACTCTCTCGAGTGATATGAAGCAGCAATTAGCCCCCATGCTGGTAATTCCAGTCCTGCCACTCCCAGCAGGCATATCACTGGCCAGCTCGATCTCATAGCCATTCTTGGCTACTGTCGTACAAAAGAAGCAAAGCATATTTGCAAAGAAGGGTGCATGCTAAAATGGCATTCTTTCTGTAGGAACACCTCCTATAGCCCTGCACAGTGAGCAGGGCGTGTTTCATTTACCAGTTTCAGGGCGTATTTCTTCTTAAAGTGGGCAGGAGTCAATAGCTTCCCCTAGGTAAGAGGTGCCGATTGATTTTGCTGCCACATGTGATCCAGAGTAAGCGGTAGGTAGCCGACTGCTCACTGGCCTGCTCTGTATTGCACGTGCTGCTGAGTGCTAGGAAACTCCTGATGAATGATTTGTCCCACATCTTTATTTATTTTTTTTATTGCAGCTGATAGCCTGTTATGACAAACAGCTTTTCGCTAAGAGAGAAGAGAAGAGGAGAAGAGGGTTTTTAGAGGCACTCCAGTGCCTACCGCCTGACTCTTGCCCATTCCGCTTGGAAGGCTGAGCCAAGATGGGGAGGGGGAGGTTTCACCCCCCAAAAGTTTTTCTTTCTTTCTTGAAAACATGACCCCCCTCCACCAAAGATAATTTGGGGGAATGGCTTAAAGGGTAAATAAAAACCCACGATTCCTTTCTAAGGGTGAGTAGGAAGCACTGCTGTCATTCTGATTCGGCTTGGTGATGCGTGTCACACTAGATGGGTGGTGTTGAAAAGTGCCGTCAAATCGTATTGTGGCAACCCCATAGGGTTTTGAGGGCAAAAGGCATTCAGAGGTGCTTGTTATTGCCTGCCTCTAGGTGGCTTACACCCTGGACTTCTTTGGTGGTCTCCCATCCAACTAATAACCAGGTCCAACCCTGCTTAGCTTCCAAGACCGGATGAGAATGCTCTAGCCTGGGCTACCCATGTCAGGGTTTCCTACCCTTCCCAAGTAGGGTTGCCAAATCTGGGTTGTTAGATTCATGGACATTTTGGGAGTGCCACTTGGGGAAGGCAGGATTTAAAGAGGGGAGGGACCTCAGTGGGGTATAATGTCATAGAGTCCACCCTCCAAAACAGTTATTTTCTCCAGGGGAGCTGATCTCTGTCATCTGGAGATCAGTTGTAATTCTGGGAGATCTCCAGGTCCCACCTGGATTTTGGCAACCCACATCCATGGGTCAGACCTGCAGATGCTGCCAACATTTTAAAGAGATTTAAAAATGCCACGAGGGCCTAATCATGATCAGGCTTACAGTGCAGTGGTCTGGGATGCTCCTCCCCCACCTTTTCAAGTGTTACAGTGGCTGTACCCCTCCACAGCCACTTCAGCTCCTGAAAAGGTGTGAGGGGAGGGGGGGGGGAAGAGAACACACCGTGAACTAGTGTCACCAACATCCCAGTGGGGGCTGGAGATTTGCTGAGATTGCAACTGATCTCCAGGCAACAGAGATCAGTTCACCTGGAGAAAATGACCACTTTGGAAAGTGGACTCTTTGGCATTATATCCTTTCCCTTCCAAACCCTGCCCTCCTCCAGCTCCACCCCCAAAATCTCCAGCTCATTCCCAACCCAGAGCTGGCAATCCTATTGCAAGCCCAATGAGGCCCTCACAGTGTTTTAAAATCCTTCTAAAATGGTGGCAGTCATGTATAGTGTGGCCCACAGCCAGCCTGATAGCCTAGCTACTGCCATGACGCCTGCACAATCCCTAGACCAGCACTCCCCAAACATACCAACACAGCAAACGGAAAAAGGACTAGTGTCAGGCCCTTCAAAACTCCTTTTTCCCCCCACTCACAAATTTTGGTTCCTCCCTTGTTGAATGGACATTGTGCTTTGAAACCATCCGCCTTTAAACATTTCGTGCTAATACAACTATGGAGGGGGTTATGCTGATAGTCCATTGTTTTTTCACTGACAGAAGCAGGCCACTGAGGGGACAGTTAGACCCACCTGGCAGTGGGCAGAGGAGAAGAGTGAACCCAGCACCCAGTCGGTCCTTCCCCTTCGCTGGCTCCCTCCAGACTAAGGCTGGGACGCTGGCCGGTGGCTCTGTGGGCGGGACTGAGGCAAAGCAGGGAGAGAATGCAGCCAATGGCCAGGGACCCCCTTTTGAGTGGCGGTCCGTCCAGCCTACTGATTTTGGCGCCCCATGGAATCTTGCCACTTGAAAACGGCTTTATATAATAGGAAAGATTGCCTTTGCATCTGTGTGTCTGTTTCCCTATATTCTATTTCTGTTAGCCAAACATGAGAGGAGGAGAGAGATCAACAAAGCTTGGAACCCCCAACTCTGATTCCTAAGAATGATTGCCACATACTTTCAAGCACCTCTTTGCAGACCTAAGGACCAGAAACATACTTTACCCTGCGAAACTCAGGTGCTTAGAATTCTGAGGGCTGCATCCAGTACCAAAATCCTACTGCTTAAAAAGCTGGAACAGGATTGGGGGGGAAGGAGTCAGAAAGGTTTGTGTTTAATGTAATATCTTGAAAATAGTGAACACTTGGCTTCTAGTCCTTGGAATTATCCACACACACACACACCCTGTTGGCAGAGTGCATACTATGCCCAATGGAAAACAAGAAACCTTACAAACAAACAGAATCAAATTGCTCAGCTATTTGCATATGTGCCAGTTCTCTCTCTCACTAAACAACGAGCATTGGTAACTGACACATCAGCCAGACATTAAAATGCAGGGAAGGGAACGGCACCTCCCCATTGGTCCTTTGATTCCCTCCCTGTGCAGCTGAGCTGACAACATGGAACTTTCATTGCGAACAGAACAACAGTGTAGCTGCAGAGGCTTTGGCAATGAGCTGGCTTTTCCCTTGCCTCGAGAAGGGCTGCCACTTTGCGTCACCAGGGATCAGGCCGACTTTGTTGAGTCACTACAGCTGTATGTGAACAGTGGGTGAAAAGGGGAGGGAGAACACAAGCTCTGCAGTGCTTGGAGATCCTGTGAGTGTGTCCTCCATCTTTTCATGTATGCAAACAGGGGCGTCATTATTGGAACTCTATTCTGAGTGGGGAAGTAGGGGAGGGGTCCCCAACATGGAGCCCGTGAGCACCATAATGCCTACTGACATCTTTCCTGACACCCATTTTTAGGAAGAGGGTTGGGCCAGATGGCACTTTTGTCATGCAGGGCTTTTGACTGGCCATTGGAGATCTACCGTATTTTTCGCTCCATAAGACGCACTTTTCCTCCCCAAAAAAGTGTGGGGGGGAAGTGTGTGCGTCTTATGGAGCGAATATGGAGCTTTTCTTATCTGTAACAGGGCTCTTTCTTCAGCAGGAACGCTGGGGAACGCCATTCAGGCTGGCATCCCAGCCTTCCCCGCCCCTCCCTGCTGGGCCTGAGCTGTTAAGACTTAAAAGGGAAACGGCAGGAAAAAACCCACCAGGCTAAGTACTCTTTCCCTTTAAGTGCTTTTCCCCTTTAAGACAGCCAGCAGCAGAAAGCCCCGCCCACAGATTAAGCTCTGTGGCTACTTTGCACAGAAAGGCCTGGCTTTGCATGGCATGCCGACGTCTCTCTTCTTTCCTTTCTCTTCCTTCCTTCCTTCCTTCCTTTCCTTTTTTCTGTCTGTCTGTCTTTCTGTCTCTCTCTCTGTCCCCATCTTTCTTTCTTCCTTTCTCTTTCTCTATCTCTCTCCTCCTCCTTCCTTCCTTTATCTCTCTCTCTCTCTCTTTCTTTCTGTTTCATTTTTTCCTGTTTTCCTCCTCTAAAAACAAGGTGCGTCTTATGATCAGGTGCGTCTTATGGAGCAAAAAATACGGTAATTGGCTGTGCATATTTTTTTTTTTTAAAAAAATATTGCTACAGCAGCAGCTGCCATTAGAGAAAGCACAAGGATCTTGACTTGTGACTGAAGGTAAACTATGTATATAGAAGGATTTTTTAAAACAACAGCAATATGTTTGTTTTAAAAGGTATCCTGTTGAATAGAACATCTGCCTGAAATATTGAAAAGTTACCAATAAATTTATGAGTTACCTCACTCCCTGACATTTTGTGGTTGGCTATATGCCTCCTGAAGAATCCATTTTGTGGCTGGCTATGGCTCCTGTGGCAGCCATTTTGTAGTTGCGCCCACATCCTGTGACTTAATTCCACAGATGGCCACATGTTCAAAAATGTTGAGGACCCCTGAGTTAGAGTATTGGTGGCATAGCATTAAACTAGGGATAGGGGAGGCTTGGGGTGTGTGGTTCAGTGGCAGAGGATCGGGCTTGCATGCAGAAGGTCCCAGGTGTCATCTCCAGTTAAAAAGGATCAGGTTGCAGGTGATGGGACAGATCTCCACCTGAGAACAGGGAGATCTCCACTAGAAAACATGTCAGTCAGAATAGACAATACTGGCCTTGACAGACTGATAAGGCAACTTCATGTATTTAAATCCCACTCTGTCACAAAACTCATAGGCTGACCTTGGAACATTCAGTATCTGTCTGCTTACCTTACTTTACAAAGGAGGAGGGCAACTACACATATGCTTTCCTGAGCTCTTTGGAGAAAATTATTATATAATTGAGTGTTGGGGTGACTCTTTCCTCAGCGTTCCGTATGCTACCACAGCCTTTGGCTCCCTGACCTGTCACTCAAGCTGTCCCTATCCACTGGCCGCATTGCCTGAGTCTCACCTCCCCCCCATAGCAAGTTGGAACACAGAGGTCATTTGCATATGCAGTCTGATTGGCCTTTTCCTCAAACATTCTAAATCGTTTGCTGTTGCTGTTCATTGAATGAGTCCTGAGGTAAACTACATATTTTTGCTCCCTGACCTGTCACTCAAGCTGTCCCTATCCACTGGCTGTGTTGCCTGAGTCTCAAACCCCCCCCCCCCCCCCATAGCTAGCCGGAACACAGAGGTCATTTGTATATGCAGCCTGATTGGCCTTTTCCTCTAATATTCTAAACAGTTTGCTGTTGCTGTTCATTGAATGAGTCCTAAGGTAAACTACATATCCCTTAAACGGTCACTGGAGTCAGCCCCATAACTAGGGTTATTTTTGGGAGGGGGCCGGGGGGGGGGTACCAGCTAATTAAATCAGCATTAATTAGTGAAACTCCTTAGAAGCCAGCCTTTTTCTAAGGCAGCCCTGCACCCCCACCAGACTCCAGGGCAAGTGGAGGGGATAATGCCCAGCAGCCACAACTCCCTCTCTCCCCCGGGGCACTGCATACCTGCTCGTGTTGTGAAGCTAGGCAGGGAGAAGCAGGCAGTGGGCAGCAGCAGCATCCAGGAGGGGGATTGGGAGGGAAGGGGGGAGAAAGAGATCTGACGGTGGGAGTCGGAAGAGGCAGCAGGACTCTCTCCCCAGCCCACTGATTCGGGCTAGCCCAGCAAACCTACCTGCCCACCTACTACACCACCGAGCAAGCCAGGCACCTCCTGCTGCTGGAACTGCCGCCATCTCCATCGCCCTGGCTGTTCTGGATGTTGCTGGCTGGGAGTGGAGCGAGGCCGGTGGGGAAGCAGCCAAGATGCTCAGTTGTCTGGCAATCAGGTCGGAAGCAGCACGGCACAGGCAACAAGTTGAGGTATTTTGGTGCTAGCCTGGGAGGAAAGGGCCCTGAAAGAATGCTAGGGGGCTGGGCCCTGTGGGCCCCATTTAGCTACAGCCCTGACTGGAGTTGCCAGTCTCCCTGTAGGGCCTGGAGATCTCCCAGAAATCACCATGTTCCCCAGCCACAGCACATCATTTCCCCTACAGAAAATGTCCCAGCTATTACAACTAATCTCCAGATGACCAAGATCAGTTCTCCTGGAGAGAATGGCTGCTTTGGGCAGTGGACTCTATGGCACTATACCCTGCTGAAGTCCCTCCGCACCCCAAACCTGGCCCTCCCCAGGCTCTATCCCTCAAATCTACAGGTATTTACCAACCCAGAGTTGGCAACCCTGTCACTGGCTACGGGACTGCTTTCCAGACCCTTGGAACCCAGAAGACATGGCACAGGAAGAGGTGCTTTTCTACCTTAGCTGCCACTGCATAGCCCCAAATCAACATAAGTCAGGGGAGGAGGGAACCCTACCTGTTACCATGAGGCTGTCCTCCCATACTGCCCCCTTGGGGCAGCAAAAGGTCTTGAGACAGCCCTGCCTTCTAGCTAAGCAGAAGGAAAGAAAAATGGCTTGCCTACAGGGCTGGTGCTACCATAAGACGAGGTTAGGCGACCGCCTAGGGGCAGAGAACCCTGATGGACACAGAGGCCAGCAAGCAGGGTGAGGACGATGGGGAGAGCAGCCCTGACTACAAGCAGGAATCCTCGTCTTTGTGTTTTTCATTCTTCCTAAAATGCATTTATGTTTGAAAATTGGTGAGCGCACGGGGGGGGGGGGGGAGAAGGTCGCCTAGCCTAGTGTGCAAAAAAGCCTGGCACTAGTCCTGCTTGCCTCCCTCTGTTTTCCCTTTCCCTCTGCCGCCCCACCAGTCACAGCCGGGACACTCACCTGCAGGGGTCATTTCACAGAAAAAGAGGTGCAGGAGCTTATTAGCATAACTCATTAGCATAAGTTATTTGCATATGCTACACCACCTGACATCTCCGGAAGTATGTCAGAAGGCAAGAAAGAAAGGAGAGAAAGAGAGAGAGAGAGGGAGAGAAAGAAAGAAAAAGAAAGAAAGAAAGAAAGAAAGAAAGAAAGAAAGAAAGAAAGAAAGAAAGAAAGAAAGAAAGAAAGAGGACAGCTACCAATCCAAGCCTCAGAAATACCACTATTCTGGGAGGATAGCTTCAGTGGTGGCTGAAGCCTTCAGAAGGCTGGTCGGAGGAACAAGGACCTTTCCAGGGGACGGGGTCATTTTGCTGCAGCCATGACACAAGCAGGCATTCCCCCACGGGGGGAGGGGGCTGGCACCAACTCCCAGAGCTGACTTCCCCCGAGCTCCTACTCAAAATGACCCCTGCTCACCTGGAGGTTCCTTCTACAGCCTGTTCTATTTCTTCCCACAACGGGCCTTACTCCTAGTATGATTATAAAATGAAAATGATTCTCATATTAGTGATTGCTGCCTTGTGCTTCTCTCTTCACTACCTGCTTTAGGATCTGTTCACCAATGCAAAACTGTCTGGTGCTGACTTTTATTCATTTTGTGAGGTTTTTTTTTAAAAATTCCTGTATGCATATGTGTGTGCTTCTGGAAGTCACGGCAACCTCTGGTGACTGACTCCTATTGGGGGTCTCGAGCATATTCAGAGACATGGCTGAATAAAGCCTGTCCCCACCTCCTAACTGCTGGTGTTCCAAAGACGTCTCTCATCCAAGTACTATGCCAGGGTTGGCCCTGCTTAGCTTCTGAGATTTGGCACAATTGGGCTTGCCTGGGCTATCCAGGTCAGGGCCCTCAAGTGCTGGCTTCTATTTTACCAGAAGTGCCACCACATACCTTTTTCCAAAACATAAGCATGCTTTACAGAATGTTTAATCTCACAGCAGCTGTAGCTCTGACACATTCAGCCATATTGATTGCCGGGGAGAGGAAGGAAAGGAAGCATAGGAAGGTATCAGAAATGAGGTCTGCTCAAATAATAGGACTGCCAACTTCCAGATGGCAGCTGGAGATCTCCCTCTATTACAAATGATCTCCAGACAATCAAGATCAATTCCCCTGGAGAAAAGGGTGGCCTTGGAGCGTGGACTCTACGGCGTTATACCCCACTGAGTTCCCTCCCCTCCCCAAACCCCTCTTTACCCAGGTTCCACCCCCAGAATCTCCAGGTATTTCCCAACCTGGAGCTGACAACCCTACTAAGTGGGATTGGTTGGATGACATGTTGGACGATATTCTGCTATTCATACTCTGTTCTTGGCTCATGTTAGACACCAAATACCATTGGCGTTGCAGTTCTGACCTTTAGAATTAAATCTGTGATTTGCATGGAAACCCTGTTTTAAAAGAAAAGATGCAAGGGGTTGGGCTGCAGTGGCTGCCTTTTACAGCTTGGACAATATGGGGGGGGGGGGGGGGAGAAAGGACAGGCTATTTAGAGCCTGTGTAGAAGATGCTGAGAGTCATTTGTGCCAAAAACTGCCTCACCTATCCCTGCTAGGGCTGCCATGTGGTACCTGGAGATCCCCTGCTATGACAATTGCTCTCTAGACTGAGATCAGTTCCCCGGGAGAAAATGGCTGCTTTGGAGGATAGATTATACGGCGTTATGCCCTGCTGAGGTCCCTCCCCTCCACAAACCCCACCCTCCTCAGGCTCCACCTTGAAAATCACCAAGTATTCCCAACACAGAGCTGGCAACCCTAGCCCTGCCCTGCCCGGATGGGACAGCTGGTTGACTTAGGAGGCTGAACAGGAATTTGGGGGGCTTCCCCCAAATTTGGCCTCTTTTTTGCCTGCTTCCCACTGTATGTGTTTGGGAGGTTTAGTGGATTTAGTGGAATTGGCTAGTCCCTAACATTAGTGTAGGATTAGTGTGGGTTAGGTGCTATTCAGTTGAAACTGGAAAATGCCTGAAAGTACCTAAAAATAGAGATAGGTAACCAGCCCCAGAGGGCTGATGGACCCAAGGGCCAGGGGAGGGAGCTATCTCAGTCCTGGATATCATCCCATGAACACACAGACCAACTTGTATAGGGCAGGTGTGCTGGTGACTAGCATCTCTCTGCATGGCTAAGTGAGCAGACAGGGAGAAAGGAGAAGTGGCTGCCTCATCGCCAATGCTCCCTCTAAGCTGTGGAGTCTTGTGAGCAAAAATTCTGCTTTGTGAGCTACTGGC
Source organism: Lepidodactylus listeri (assembly GCA_029233225.1). NCBI lineage: Eukaryota > Metazoa > Chordata > Lepidosauria > Squamata > Gekkonidae > Lepidodactylus > Lepidodactylus listeri. Next base: position 51,177,296 of record JARCFY010000013.1, on the reverse strand, counting down.
ATTAACATTGTGAAGGAGCGATTTGGCTACTGCATAAATTAGTTGGCTCTGGAGCCATCCTTCCTGAGCGAAGACAAAAATGTGTGAGCTGGAGGCTAAAAAACTGTGAGCTAGCTCACACTAGCTCAGCTTAGAGGGAAGGCTGTTCATCGCCTAGGATTGCCTGGAGATATGAGGATGGAGCTTGGGAAGGGTGAGATTTGGAGATGGGAGAGACCTCAGCAGGATATAATGCCACAGACTCCACCCTCCAAAACAGCCGTTTCCTCCAAGAATTAATCTCTGTTGCCTGGAGATTTGTCATAATTCCAGGGGGTCCCCAGGCTGCACTTAGAGGTTGGCAACTCCACTAACCCTCCCAAGCCATGACGTGCCAACACCTATCTTTTTTGGAATCTGCTAGAAATAATCAGGAACATGTGAATTATTAGCACACCCCTAACCAATTATCTTTCTTTGCTGAGAGGAAATTTGCTGTATTTCCCTGACAGGGAAAAAAACCAACAACTATTAGTTTTGCAGTCTTATCTTTTCCTCTGCACTGATTTCAAGTCTGAGGAGGGTTTTTTGGTTGTTTTTTTTGGGGGGAGGAGATCTGATAACTGGTTTAGGGTGCGGCTCTCTGGCGGAGCCTCATCACAGACAAAATTGGGTCTTCATATTGATCTTGCAGACAGAAACAAATGCAACAGCGGCCTTCTCTGTCACTGTGTGAAGCGAAAGGCCCGTGACTTTGAACCAATTTGAGCTGTCTCGCTGCTCTAAGCATGAGCCCGCCAGCTTCGGGGAGCAATACACACTCTCCCAGTGTCTAGTGCTTGATGACTGGGTAGTTAAAATGCCCACCCCCCCTAATTTATTGGCAAGTGCCAATCTCTTTCTGTAAAATGACAGCACTCTCTCCACAGTGAAGCCCTGCACGGCTGTCCCGCTGCTGAAGGCTGTATTGTTTACAAGCTGTTCCGACAGTGATTATTTTTAAAGTGTGGATAAAATGGCCGCTCTCCCTGGCTCACAATATATTTGCCACCTTGTTCTCTTCTTCACCGCCCACTGGGCTTGGAAAAGAAGCTTTGGTGAGGAAACGGAAAGGTTGGCTAAATTCAGAAAGGGCACCGTGTAACTGCTACCAGCCTAGCAATCTATACCCCCGATATTTTCTTCCTCATTTACTGAAGGGCAAGGCAGAGTCTGAAAAAAACACCCCTTCCATTTTATTTTCTTGTACTGAAGTGTCCAACAATTTGTTGAATAGTATTTGGTATACGTTACAGGACTTTCAAAAGGCTTTCAAGAAGGTCCCTCACCAAAGATTACTGAATAAGTTTAGCAATGATGGGATGAAAGGACGGTCCACTAATGGATTAAAAGTTGCTCAAATGACAGGACCTGACCTGGATGACCCAGTCTAGCCTGATCTTGTCAGCTCTTGGAAGCTAAGCAAGGTGCTGATCACTGTTTGGATGGGAGACCACCAAGGAAGTCCAGGGTTGCTACACAGAGGAAGGCAATGGCAAGCCACCTCTGTTTGTCTCTTGCCTGGATAACCCTACGGGGTTGCCATAAATAGGCTGTGACTTGCGGGCACTTTCTACCACTACCAAATGACAAGAAGTAGAGTGTAGGAATAAATGGACAGCTCTCACAATGGAGGAAGGTTAGTAGTGGCATGCTACAAAGATTAGTATTTGAAGAAGTATAATTTAATTTGTTCATATATTATTTGGAATTGGGGGTGAGCAGTGTAGTGGCCACGTTTGGGGATGATGCTGGATTATTCAGGATGGTGAAACCTAAAGCAGATTGTGAAGAGCTCCAAGAGGATCTCTCTACAGGATGAGTGAGCAACAACATGCCTAATAAAGTTAATTTGGCTCCACTCCCAAATCTCCAGGATTTTCCCAACCTGGAGCTGGGAACCCTATTGCAGGCCTGTGCTAGCCCCATTTTAAATGTCAGTAATGTTTATGTGCATTCAGCGCACAGACACATTGCCTCACATTTCTGCTGTACTCAAGCTTTGAAAGGCAATACGGTAAAGCACATGAGCATGACACCATCAGCACGCAGATGGCAACACTGTGAGATGGAAAAAAAGAACTCTTACAAACAGGTGAGTTTTGTTTTCTTAGAAATTTCCAGGAAGGCTTGCAAGAGGGGAGCTGGTTTTGTGCGGAGCCAAGGAGAATTCACCCATCACTGGTCACGATATGCCGACCACGCTTCCTGATGCAGGCAGACCAGACAGATTTTGCACAGAAAAGAGACACTCAAAAAGAAAGGGAAAGAGTGGCACTTGGACTTCAGGGATGCCAAAGCACCTAGACTTCATTGCATTTTGGAAACGGGTTCCTAACATATTGTGCAAGCAGCCACAGAGGGACTGGCCTGAGAAACCAAAATGGAAGAGGGATACGCTCACTTTCAGAGGCATCCGCTTTGATAAGAGGGTTGTGGGATTTCCGGGCAACCACCACCGCCACAGCTCAAGCAATCAGGAGCAAAGTAGAACTTTGCAGGACTCAATTAAGCAGCCAGCTAGGTGAGCAAAACAAACCCTCAACACACAACAAGCCACCCGAGTGGAGTTCCACGGGGGCATCGCTGTTTCCCTTTCCAATGATTACACATTTCCAGTCCATTTACTTTCTGCATCTCTTTTATTTCTCTCCCCACGGTTACTGTATTATCAGGGGCTGCATTTGTATGAGCAAAGCTGAGTGCTTCCAGTACTTTTATAGGAGTTGTATAGAAGCAAATGTTTTCCATCTTCGTTGTTCATACACTTAGAACAGTATTTTACATGCCAATAAAGGTAATTGGATTGGACTGGAATCGGACAGTATTTGTTTCCTGCCCTGACCGGGATGACCCAGGCTAGCCCGGTCTCATCAGATCTTGTAAGTCAAGCAGGGTCAGCCCTGGTTAGTACGTGGATGGGAGCTGCCAACGAATACCAGGGTTGCACTGCAGAGGCAAACCCACCTCTGTACATCTCTTGCCTTGAAAACCCTATGGGGTCGCTGTCAGTTGGCGGCCACTTGACAGCACTTTCCACCATCACTGTTTGTCAAATGATTCTGCAAAGCACGGTCCAGTCTCAGACACTGGCAGTGGGAACAGAATTCAGCCTCCTGAGAATTTTGTGTTGGTTTTGGACAGAACAAGTTTCCAGTCCTCAGGGTTACAAAGATAGGGTTGGAAGTGAATAGGTGACGCTGGAAGAAATCTAAAAAAGAAATCTATAGTTTTTGCTGTGGTCAGGCACTAGGTCTGCACATGCTTCTTACCCTTCCCCATAGTCAACAGGAACAGAATGAATTGTGCACAGATGCCAGCAGCAGCTAATCAGCTTAGTTTGGGGCGGGAGGGGGCACTTGCAGATGGCTACTTCTCTGGGAGCCAGATCTAAGCTCACGGGAGCCAACAGTGCTGGCACAAAGAGGCAAGTTTGGACCCAGGAGAGCCTGAACCATTTCTTGACTTTAGAGTGGGAGGAGCTAGGCTTTGGCTATAAAGGGCCAGGGTTCTAAGCCTGCTTGCTAGACAAGAGGGAGGAGTCGTATTGTTGCCTGTTGGGAGAAGGCCTTTTCAAAACAGGTTTTCAAATATGGGAAGAGAGAAACAGCAGTACTGGCTTGCTGGGAGCTCACTGGGAGAATATGTGCCAGTCATGGTTTTTCAGCCTTATAACAATCCTACATCATGGGGTGGCTTTGAATATTTTAAAAGGTGGTAGTGGTGAGAATGAGAGCAATCAGAAGCAAGCCTACTCAGAATCCCATTCAGGTCTATTCAGTGGGGCTTAGTCTCGAAAAAAAGTGTCCTTAGGATTGCACAGAATGAATAATGTCCTGAGTTGTTTGAAAAAAGGGTGGAGATTTTAGAAGAAGAGATTGGATTTATACCCCGCCCTTCACTTGGAGTCTCAGAGTGGCTTACAAACTCCTTCCCCTCCCCACAACAGACACCCTGTAAGGTAGGCGGGGCTGAGAGAGCTCCGACAGAAACGGCCCTTGAGAGAAAAGCTCTGAGAGAACTTGTGACTGACCCAAGGTCACTCCAGCAGCTGCATGTGGAGGAGTGGGGAATCAAACCCAGTTCTCCTAGATTAGAGTCCACACTCCTAACCACTACACCAGACTGGCTCTCACCAAATTTAATCTTACTAGTCTAGTGAAATCAGCTAAGATGCAACTTGAGTTGGCAGCCTCCCATACTGTAGTTTCTTGCAGCAAAAATGCATGTTACTGAACCAAGCTACTGGGTTATCGAGTATGATGCTATCCTCCATTTCTAGCAGCTCTGCCCCACCTCAGTCCAGTGACTTTCCTCTATGTGCAAAGAATGTGTCCCACCTTTCTTGTTACAGCTAAATTTTCACATCTAGTGTTCAATCCCAGTGTTTGATCATGTGATGAAAACAGTGATGTGGGGTCTGTGCAAGGGATTTCCCCTCTGCCCCCCCCCACCCCGTTTAGTAAGGCTTGCATTGATTCCAAATGTCTTTGCAGGTTAAGGGGCCACAGATCAAAAGGTGCTGGCTCAAAGGGAAGCTTAAACCCTTTCATTTCCCTATGAAAAACACCACTGGCTGGCACTCTTGACTCGGCCAGGTACCACCGACTGATATGAGAGACAAGATTCTTACTCTTCATCTTAGCCTCCTGTGCAAGTTGATTCTCTAGGACCTCGCCAGTCACACAATGTTTGTACCCCACCATTCCACAGCATATAGGTCTCAAAACTCATCAAAAACGCAGCAATTTAGCATCACACAGAAAACTGGAGGACAGATGTTTCCAAAGCCTCTCCCCCATCCAGAAAGTATTTCTGCTGCTGCTTTCTTCTCAAGGGTGTGGTCAGCATAGAAGGGTTCAGGCCCATAGTCAGGATTTTTATTGTTTGGGGGGCATTTAAATTTTTAAGGGGACAGTTAAATTACAGTTAATTAAATTAATCTGAATGCCTGTCTTCAAAGGGGGAGGCTCTAAGCCTGTTTCTTGCCCTTCCTTTCAAGGGACAGGACAGCAAGTGTGTCAGTTCTTAGGACAAAACAGTTTAGAGGGCATTGAATTGCCTTCAGAAGGCCTTTCAATGCCTTTTGAGTTCCCTTCCACAGAGCAAGAAAGCTTAGAAGGGCACTCAAATTAATTTGCATGTTTCTCAAAGGCTCATGGGAATGCTTTTGAAAGGGTCACCATAACCTAGGTGGTATACAGCAGGACTGGGCTAACAGAAATTGGGATTGTTGGGGATGTATTGAAGGTACATCCTCTTGAGCACCCCTCTATGCTTTCTTGACTTGCAGAAGGGAACTCAAAAGGCATTTAAATGCTTTCTGAAGGCAATTAAATGCCCTTTGAGCTGTCTTTTCCCAGGTCCTATTCCACAGTTGCAGGGAGAGGGAAGCCTAAAAGCAAGCTGCATTTCACCCTGGCCACTGGGGGGTCTCTCCTCAAAAATAAGGTTTCTGGCATGGCTATTTGTGGGGTGGGGCTTTTAATTAAGGTGGCAGGGGCCCCAAATGCCCCACTGTAGCTATGGGCCTGGAAGGGTTTCTTCTCAAGGGTGCGGTGGCCATAGATAAGACTATTACATTACCAGTGGCATCTATGTATTGTTAGTCCTGGGCAGAGATGGGGTGGGGTTTCTTCTGTGTAGGCATGACCTCTGCCATGATAATTAGTTGGAAGGAAGAGTATGTTCAGCTGGATCTGGCATGATTGGAGGGCTGACACCATCTTGGAGAAGATTCCCCAGTCGCTGATCAAGAACAAGGAAGTGGCAGTAGTGTGTGTGTGTGTTTGTGTGGGTATGTGTGAAATGTGTGAAATGTGCTGCCCCCTACAAATTTGCACATGTCCTGGTCAAACAGGCTGTGGATCAGCCAATGAAATCATCTCACCTGTTTGAAACCCTCACTGCCTTTCAGGACTGTGCCATCAAAATGCCGGGGATTTGCACGGAAGGGTCAGGGTGTTCTTCTGTGTTGGAGTGAATAAAACATGTTGCTGTGCTGGATAAACAGCTTGTTATTTGAACTCCTTTGCCCAGGCCTGATTTCCAGCATGACACATTTGATCTTTGTCGAGCAGGCATACACAAATGGGTACCGGAGCCTTTGTTCAGAGAGCAAAACAGGTGTTACCTGGGGTTTTTGCAGAGGCTGATTAAGGAGTGGCTTAGAGCTGCGGCTCTTGATTCTCCACATTTGCTTAAGCTCCTCTGGTAGCAGAGGGAAAGCTCTGAGGTCTGTAGTCAAGTGTGCTCCGCAGGCAGGCAGCATTACCAGGCTGTGATTTTTTTTTCTTATTTGGAATGAGTCACTGAATCTCCATACAGCTCATTCCCAGCATTCCTTGGAGTCACTGAGCATTTCCCCCCTGCTATGCAAGACTTTTTTCCCTGTGGCTTGACAATTTCACCGGGCAAACTTCTCCAGCAGCATCTGAGTTATCGGACAGTAGCCTGTTCTCTGTGTGCGGAAGGTGCATGGAGTTACTTCACATTCCCCTCCAAAGCCACAGCTCCCACTGGTCCCTGCAAAGCTCATGAAAAGAAGAGCCTGGCAGGGCAAGACAAGGTGAGAAGCAATTACAACTCTTGGTGATGTACTGTGCCTTGCTGTTCGTACCACTAAAGACTGCCACCCCCATTTTCATAGGTTGCCATCCAAAGGGCATAAAGTTGCCTTCTACTGGCGTTGGAACATCTGAGTCAGTATCTTCTACCCAGACTGACAGCAGCTCTCCCAGGTTACAGATCTTTCACAACCCAGATTATCTGGTGCTTCTCTCAAAATAGACATGCCAGCAATTGAATGTGGGGCCTTTTACATGCAAAGCAGATGCTGAAGCCACCGAGTTACAGAACCTTCCCCTTGTTGTTGCTGGGGCTCATGATTTCTTTGCTTCCCTTCCCCCATTTTGGGCCACCAATAGGCCATTTTTACACAACAGGCACCGAAAGAATGTCTGTGCATGCGTGTAAAGCGCTATCAAGTTGCAGCTGACTCATGGCGACCCCGTAGGGTTTTCAAGGCAAGTGATTAAGCAGAGGTGGTTTGCCATTGCCTTCCTCTGCGGAGTCTTCCTTGGGGGTCTCCCATCCAAGGACTGATCCTGCTTAGCTTCCAAGATCTGCCGAGATTGGGCTGTACGATACCATTTCGCATCTCCAAATAATGCACAGGTGCCTGGATTTAATGGGGAAAATACCACTAGAGGGAAATGGTAGAAATGGGGACTCACAGATTCAAATGGAGATGGGCTTTTTTTAATCCAAAAAGAGGGGATTGCAAAATTCAGTGTCTTCCATATTGTTGCGGCATGTGACTGCTAAAGTGGGTGAAAGCCTGTGGTTTTCTTTATTAGATGACTTCAGCATTTGTTAGCAACAAATCGAGTGGTTCATGAATGTGCACTGAGTGGCGGCGTAATTCCTTCCAAGTGGCATTCAGAGAAGCCGAGTGCTTCACGGGGAACTTGTAATGCCAGCATAATGAAAACAAAGCCGGTTTCTTGAAAATGCAGGACACCTGTTTAAAGTCTGGGTTCAGCACAGCAATCCAGCCTTCTGCATTACCCCTGGTACATAGTCGGGTTATGACCTCTGGTGTTGAATTGCTCTTGAAATTCCATCACCGCGATCGGAGGTCCAGAATCCATCCGACAACATTTCAATTCCTTCTCCCTTTGCGATGTTTTGTTGTTAGTGTTTTCTTATGTTTCGAATGTTTTTTAAAGCAGCATAAATAAAGCATTAAAGGCGAAGATAATGCTGCAGCTCTTGAAAAGGCTGGAGAATTGGACTTTGCATATAAAATATTGAAGGCATCTAGTTTTCACTTATTGTTTTCATTGCCAGCGGGGAGGTGCCTGGGATTTCTAGCTATACAAGCTCCCTTTGTGGATTTTGCTGACAACTCCACAAAATGTTTTCTGTTTTGAGCCTCCACCCCTTCCTTTTTTGGGAGAAAGTTCATCTTTTTTCACTCTTGAAGAAACACAGTTAAAACAAAAGCCTTTCTGCAAAGCTAGCCCACCCTCATTTGTCCTCAAAAATAAATAAAATGCATTCATAGAAGACATTATTCCATCAAAGCCATCTGCAGTTTACCAAGGGAGATGGGACATTTCTCCAGTTTTAGGGACGAGCTTGGTTGCCTCTCAAATGATGTGAGAATGCTTTTGCCCCCCACGTAGAAGAAAATTACCTGATGCAAAGGAACGGGGCCAGAAACCCTGCCTTGTGCAGCCTGATTGATTGGAAGATTGGAGGAGGGAAATCTCGAAGGCCCTCCCGTCTCTGAAGTTGGGCTTTTGCTGTGGAACTTCCAACACATCCAGCCTCTCTGTTGAACAATATGGAAGTAGCTGGCTGCATTGGGGCTGAGTAGGATTTGGGGAGGTTCTTCTCAAATCAGCCATGGGAGGAACTTTTTTTGCCTGTGCATCAGTGTTTTAGGTGGGGTGATGTACTTAGGCCTGATCCTGAGGGGCTGGTTAGGCCCTACTGGTGGTGTATGTGGCAAGGTCAGGTGTTTAAGGTAGGTGGGTAGGAATCCAGAGAAATCAGCCTATAGAGCCACTCAAAGCTACCACTCGTGGCTGATTTGGACCCAGGGAGCTGAGGGGCATCTTCTTTTGTGCTGGAGATCATCACTGGGAATCTCTTACTGACCAGTGTGGGATGATGGGCTATCTGTTGGTAGGAGTCTAGTGCAGGCAAGGAGAAGTGAGATGTGGCATCTGGCTATTTAGAGACAGGGAGGGGTCACTCCAACACTGGCAACCACATTAGGCAGCCTTTAGGGATAGCCTCTCGCCCCCCCCCCCCCCTATACAGGGAAGGAAGAGTTTATTGAGATCTGCAGTTCTGCTGTCTATTGGGGGGAAATACCCCAACTCATTTGATGTCGTCTTTTCATTTTGGAGTTAAGGGGGCAAGGCAGCTATTTTACAGATTGTGTGTTAGGATGTATGACCAGGTTTGTTTTAAAGATGGGAAGGCTCTGTTAAATCTTCTCTGAAAACAATAATTAAAAAACAACAACAACAACAACCAGGAATGATTTATTTGATCTCTAAAAAAATATCAGTCTGGATGCTAGTTTAAGACTGAACTGGACACCTAATATGTGACACAACCTTACTGATTAGGGATGGGCATGAACTGAACCCTGAAGCAAAATGGTGGTCCATCGTCATGAACTTCAACAAACTTTTCAAGCAAATTGTGGTGGTTTGTGGGTAGGTTTGTGGGGCCATGAACCACGAACTGGTTCAGTTCACAAATGAACCTCCCAGTTCGATTCAGTTTGTGGTTTGGCCCCAAACCACGAACTGACACGAACCACATTTTTCCAGTTAGCACTCATCCCTACTGCTGAGCCTCCCTCTGTTTGCCCAACTTGTTGTGCGGTGTCCCACAGGGGGCAGTACTTTCTCCTATGTTGTTTAATATCTATATGCGCCCCCTCACCCAGATTGCCTGGAGGCATGGGCTGGGATTTCATCAGTATGCAGATGATACCCAGCTCTATCTGTTGTTGGGTGGCCAGTCAGACTCCAGTCCGGGTGATCTGGACCTGGCGTTGCAAGCCGTGGCTGGTTGGCTCAGGGAGAGCCGACTGAAATTGAATCTGACAAAGACAGAGGTCCTATGCCTGAGTCAGAGTGGACATGGGGTAGGGATCCCTCTCCTGGCCTTCGATGGGGTGCCGCTGGTGCCAGCGCCGAAGGTCAGGAGCTTGGGAGTGCTCCTGGACCCCTCGTTAACAATGGAGGCCCAGGTAGCAGCTGCTGCAAGGTCAGCTTTCTATCATCTACGGCTGGTCAAGCAGTTGGTTCCCTTCCTTGAACGCGACGAACTGGCTACAGTGATCCATGCTTTGGTCACCTCAAGATTGGACTACTGTAACGCTCTCTACATGGGGCTGCCCTTGTACCAAATATGGAAGCTGCAGCTAGTGCAGAATGCGGCGGCGCAGCTGCTGATGGGTCTGCCTGTGCGGGAGCACATTCAGCCTGCGTTAAAAGCACTGCACTGGCTGCCTATAGCATACCGGATAAGGTTCAAGGTGCTGGTGCTTACCTATAAAGCCCTATATGGCTTGGGCCCTATCTACTTGAAGGACCGCCTCTCTCCATATGTTCCCCAGCGAGCACTTTGGTCTGGTTCCCAAAATCGTCTGACCCTACCAGGGCCAAAGGAGGCCTGGCTGGCGGGTACAAGGTCCAGGGCCCTTTCTGTGGCAGCCCCATACTGGTGGAATGAGCTCCTGGATGACATCAGGGCCCTGCAGGACTATTTATGATTCTGCAGGGCCTGCAAGATGGAGCTCTTCCACCAGGCTTTTGGGTAGGGGCTGCCTAATATTGACATCTGTATCTGGCCCTGGCCCGATTTTATCCACCAGTCTGTGGCTGTTCCAAGGTTACATCTGGGTGCTGCATTGAGTGACCTAATTGATGATACACCATCTATATGATGTTTATGTTGTTTTATATGTTTTAAATTAGGTATGTATCATTGTGAACTTGTTGTTAGCCGCCCTGAGCCCACTGTGTGGCGGGGAGGGCAGGATAGAAATCTCAAGAAAGAAAGAAAGAAAGAAAGAAAGAAAGAAAGAAAGAAAGAAAGAAAGAAAGAAAGAAAGAAAGAAAGAAAGAAAGAACTAGGTCCTGGGCAAGATACTTTCTGAATCTACAGTATATTCCCAAACATCAGAGTCCTGAACTTTAACATAAAAATCCATGTTTTGTGCATCTCACTGTAACCTTTGTTATTCCTAAGTGACACTTTCTACAGGATTTTTTGCCTCCTGAAGGGAACACATGAAGCTGCCTTTCACTGAATCAGACTACTGATCCATCAAGGTCAGTATTGTCTTCTCAGACTGGCAGTGGCTTTTCGGTGTCTTAGGCAGGGGTCCTTTCGAGCAGAAGCTCGGGGGAGCGTAGCTCCGGGAGTTGGTGCCAGCCCCCCCCCCCGGGGTGGAATGCCTGCTTGTGTCAAGGCTGCAGCAAAATGACCCCATCCCCTGGAAAGGTCCTTGTTCCTCCGACCAGCCTTCTGAAGGCTTCAGCTACCACTGAAGCTATCCTCCCAGAATAGTGGTATTTCTGAGGCTTGGATTGGTAGCTCTCCCCTTTCTTTCTTTCTTTCTTTCTTTCTTTCTTTCTTTCTTTCTTTCTTTCTTTCTTTCTTTCTTTCTTTCTTTCTTTCTTTCTTTCTTTCTTTCTTTCTTTCTTTCTTTCTTTCTTTCTTGCCTTCTGACATACTCCTGGTGATGTCAGGGGGTGTAGCATATGCAAATAAGTTATGCTAATGAGTTATGCTAATGAGCTCCTGCACCTCTTTTTCTACGAAATGACCCCTGGTCTTAGGCAGAGGTCTTTCACATTACCTATTATCTGATCCTTTATCACTGGAAATGCCAAGGATTGAACCTGGGACCTTCTAAATGCCAAGCAATTGGTCTACCACTGAGCCAGAGCCCCTCCCAAGTGAAAAGAGATGAATCTGCACATGAATAATGCTTTACTCCCTTCAGGCTGATCTCCAGCATTAAATGGGAGATTACCCCTGAGTATAAAATGTCACTACAGGGGTCCTGATTCCAGCCCTGAAAGAGCACCATTTCAGCTAACACATTGGGAATTGCTGCTTGCTTTCTCAAGGGCATCACTTACAGCTCTGTTCATGTAAAAGCAAATCCTGCCTTCAACTTGATATGTCAAAAATTATATCCATTTCATTTTTTCTGGCAATTCTTTCTTTAGGGTGAGCTGAGATATGGATACTCTTGAAGACAGATCAAGCCAAGGGAATTGTCTTAGACTCAGATTTCATACAGAGTGGCTAGCTAGGACTCACCCAATGGTATTGAATGGGGTAGTCAGTGTCAGTTCTTATCACCCCATATCAAAATGTATATTGTAGAAGCTGGAAAAATTGGATAAAAGTGTGACCAACATTATCAAGGAGGTGGAATACCTTCCATATGCAGAAGCACTAAAACATTTGTGTTTTTAAATGTGTGAGGTGCCAGGATTAAACAAACCAACAAACCAGAAGCATTACCTTTATGCTGAAGCACTAATAGATATTATATAGCAAAACATGTAAATATGAGTTACAGGATCACTGTGGGTGGAACCATCCCTCTGATAATCCTGTAAGCGGAGGCTTTCAAGATGGCTGAACTGGGAGGGGAGATGGTTAAAGGCAATTTTAAACTGTAGCAGAATATTGACGTAGGAAACTTTACAAGCTCCTGCTTGGTTATGCTCATTAACAGAGATGAATGGATCCTCAGAACCTGTTTCTGAACTATAGACACATGGCCTCCTCCATTCAACCAGGCATATATTCTTTTCAGGCTTTCATTTAAGAAGATGCAATGCTTTTTTGCATTGATCATGGAAGAATTCTTGCAGCCTACACAAGCTACTGATGAAATACACCCAGGCAGATGCTGTCACTATTGGATTATGTATTCAGGTTTAATTAACATTGTTTCCCTGGACTAGTTAACTTCTGTTTATATTATCATGACAATATCAGAAGTAGCTACTTTTCTTTTCTCTCTCCTCTTTCATGCCGCATTTGCTCCCAATGTAGTAATCATGAATTTCTCTTCACTGGTGTTCCTCATCCTTTTGGGGGATTGGAAGATACTTTGCCTGACATGATTGGTCTGGCTAATTATTTCTCTCCAAGTGAACTTAAATAGGCTTAGTTAAATGATGCAGGCGTCATGGAGACATTTCTCTTACTATGTGCATTTGCCAAAATCCACTTCAGTGATTCCATGACGTTCCCTATGATCTTTTTAGACCATGGCAATTAAACATTTGCATTATGCTTCTGGGAAAGGAAATGTTCCTTAATGGCTGGCCACAGGCTTCTGATTCCAAACTATTTGGAAGAATAAGGACTATCTTGCCAGCTATGTCTATGGTTTGCCTTTCGAAGTACTGAGGCTGAGGACAGACTGGCAGTCTGGCCCGCTCTGCCTCCACTTTAAAAGCGGGCATCCAGACTGCCGAATCTGCCCTGTGGAGGCGCCCCGGACTTACCTCGTCCGGCAGCACGCTCCTCCCGCAGCATCTGGGCACCACTTCCAAGTAGGGTTGCCAAGTCTGGGTTGGAAAATACCTGGAGACTTTGGGGGTGGAGCCAGGAGAGGGTGGGGTTTGGGGAGGAGAGGGGCCTCAGCATAGTATAATGTCATAGAGTCTACCCTTCAAAACAGCCATTTTCTCCAGGGGAGCTGATCTCTCTCAGCTGGGGATCCATTGTAAAAGCAGGAGATCCCCAGGCCCCACCTGGGGGCTGGCAACCCTACTTCCAAGTGGTGTCCTGGCGGCTGCGCATGCATTCCACCTGCTTCCAGCGGGTGTGAATGTGCGCGGGCGGAGCTGCACGGCATTCTGCCACCGCTGCCGGAAGCCGCCCACAGTGTGGATGCTGCGGGCAGCTTCCTTGCGGTGGCATTTGAATGCCGCACTGTGGGGCAGTTCGCCCTGGCTTGTTCTGCAGCGCTCCTGTAGCGCGGCAGAACAACAGTCTGTCCTCAGCCTGACTTGTGTAACTTCCTCTACAAAGCTTGCAGTGACTTGTGGGATAAGTCCTCCAAAGCTCTGGGGTATTTTTTTAACAAAGCCATTTCACCATGCAGTGCAACTCATGTTTAACAAAGCCATTTCACCATGCAGTGCAACAAACAACACTTGAGTCAAGCATTCTCACCAGACATCACATCATCAGAATTGTCCTTCCTGTCCCCTTTCAATGGCAGCTGCCTTGTGCAGGTCTTTGGAGGAGCAACCTATATATTTTCTGAAATATTCAATAGTAAATAAATTGCCCTGGGAAGCTCAGATATACTGCTGGATATAAGACAGAGGTAATTAAATGAGATGCGGTATTACATCATTGCTGGGGAGATGATGCACTGCTGAGATAGGTGCAGCAGTATTCAAGCTATGAAATGGCATCGCAGATGCAGTTCACAGGGATATCCACAGCATGGCTTGAAAAACTGAAGCTCTACAAAGGAGCCAGCATGGTGTAGTAGTTAAGAGTGGTAGACTTTAATCTGGAGAACCAGATTTCATTCTGCACTCCTCCACATGAAGCCTGCCAGGTGACCTTGGACCCATCACAGTTGTCTCAGAACTCTCTCAGCCCCACCTCCATCACAAGGAAGGAGATTGTAAGCCACTTTGAGACTCCTTAGGCTAGAGAAAAGCTGGGTGTAAAAACCAGCTCTTCTTCTTCTTCCTCTACATGGGACTGTGGGAAGGAGAACCATTTGGAAATCCTCACTGTCCCCTAGATCTCCTCTTCCAGTATTCCATAAACTCTCCAGGGCTTGAGTAGGCTAATTTTTCCTCCTTCCTGTTCCCCTTGAATGGACATCAAGTCATCTCAACATTCGGTGCATCTTGGATTACACTCAGTTCTCATCAGGCCATTGGGGGTTGCTTCCCCCCCCCCACACACACACTTTTGAATGATTTATAAGGTCATGTTTTCTTATCTATCTAGTTAGTCACCTCAGTATGTATGTCCATGGGTGGACCAGTTTTACTGCTTTCATGAAAGGTTCTGGACCTGCCACTTTACAGTAATGAATTTCATACTTTTTGTTCTGTACATATTCTGTAGTTTACCACATGTTCTATTTCATGTCTTTCTGATGAATTACAGCAAATTGCTGTGAACTTCAATTGTGTTGTTGTGCACAACTGAAAGAGCCAGTTTGGTGTAGTGGTTAGGAGCACTGACTCTTTATCTGGGAGAACCAGGTTTGATTCTCCACTCCTCCACATGCAGTTGCTGGTGTGACCTTGGGTCAGTTGTAAGTTGTCTCAGAGCTGTTCTCACAAGAGCAATTCTCTGAATAGCTTTCTCAGCCCCATCTACCTCAGAGTCACAGGGTGTCTGTTGTGGGGAGAGGAAGGGAGAAGGGATTGTAAGCCACTCTGAGACTCCTTTGGGTAGTGAAGGGTGGAGTATTAATCCAATCTCCTCCTCCTTTCAATACCATTTTTAATGTTTTGTCCCTTTGTGATACCTGTTGCAAGCAATACTTTGCTCATGATAATACATACCTGAATGCATGTCCAAGACATATGCCCTCCTTTTAAAAGTAATCCAGTATACCTCAATACAAATCAGCTAAGAAGGATACATAGGCTGCTTTGTGCTGGGTGTGGACAGTTCACATACCAGCAGTGTGAAATGGCACAGTCTGGCAACAGGTTCAGCACATGAGACTTTTGCTTACTTTTTAAAAACCTGCATTAAGTATCTTATCGTGAGTCATTGAGGCTTATGCCTTAACCTCAGAAACACTGGGGAAAAGCCGGGGGGAAAGTAGCACCAGCTTCTGAACTGTGTGGCCTTGCCCCCAAGCCTGAACTGCTCAATCAAGTGACCTTTGAGACAGAAATCCTAAGTCAAGATCCCCAGAGATGGTCCTCTTCTATGCTGGATTCCTGCAAGAAACTCTACCCACATTGCTGAGGGCTCACAAAGCTTCAGATCCTTCTTACAATGGAGGCAATGTACCTAGCAGAGCATTAGGAATACCTCATAGGTGTATAGGAGATGGAGCCTGAGAAAATGGTTCTGATGGTGGAAAGCATTGCCAAGTTGTGGCCAACTTATGGTGCCCCCTCCCTGGAGAGTTTCAAGGTAGAGAGGAACAGAGGTGGTATGCCATTGCCCGCCTCTGTGGACCAACCCTGGACTTCCTTGGTGGCCTCCCATCCAAGTACTAACTAGGGCTGATACTGCTTAACTTCTGAGATCTGATGAGACTGAGCTAGCCTGGCCCTGGACCATATAAATCAGAGTGGCGTTGGTGGTCCTAGGGATAGATAAAAGTACTCCATTAGACCCAGGTTTTGCCCTGTCCATAGTGCTGAAACACCTGGAACATATGAGGCTGCTTCACTGTGTCAGGCCATCGCTCTGAGATTAATGTCCATCTTTGACAGCTAGACTTGAGTCCAGCAGCACCTTAGAGATGAACAAGATTTTCAGGGAATAAGTTTTCAAGAGTCAAAGAGTCTGAAAGCTTATACTCCGAAAATCTTGTTGGTCTCTAAGGAGCTACTGGATTGAATCTGACTATTCTACTGTAGACCAACACTGATACCCTCTGAAACCATCTTTGACAGGACTCTTTCACATCATCCACTATGGTCCTTTCCTCACTAGACCTTAAATCCTGGTTCAACCCTGTCCCTGAACTTACATTCTACATTACACTCGAGTTCACCCCTGTAATTATATCGGTATTATTTTTGTTTCCACATTAAATGGAGGCCACCCCAGTTTCACCCCACACTTGTCCCGGGATAAACGGATGCTGTTATAACCAGGGATAAATGCAAGATACTGTGTTGTGAGTTGAATTCTGATAAGACCAGGGATGAGATCCAAGTGCAGAAAGGACCTATGTGACCCTTCTAACTGGAGACATCAGGAACTGAAACTCTGCCAGCAAATCCTGTGCTTGATTATTGAACCATAGCCCACCTTGCCAGCTTCCCTTGCTCTAGCTGTGTGAGTGACTCTAGTTTTAGATTGGATATGTCTCTTAGCTCATCGGACTTCACTCTGGCTGGCGAGCTCAGCTTGCTCTAGCCACCCTGTGCTGGACATAGGTCAGCCAGTCACCACATCAAGGTTTTTGGGGGGTTGGAATTGGTCTGAACAACCACTTGGAGTGCTTAGCAGAACCTTTGGAGGAAGAGATCCAAGGGAGATTCAAGATAATGCATATTCCTAGGGAGGGGGGAGATAAGACTATGACTTCACTGAGGTTCTGTTTTAATTTCTTTTCCCCCAAGATATTAATAATGAAGGACATTTGGCCTTTAGGTGTCAGAAAGGATGCACAATTGTATTTTTGTTTTAATTTTGCATTCTCTACTGCCTTTGGTATAAATCCTTGGGATGCCGGAAGAGAGACACAGATAACACTGTTTCCAGCATTTGTCACCATTATTCCATTTTTTTTGTTTCATTTGAATCATAGCCTTTGTTTTGTTTAATAAGGAAATCTGTCAGTGGTTTTAGATGAAGCTTCTTTGACCTTTAGCATACAACAGGCACAAACAGGATTTCAAAAGCAATCCTCCATATGCCTTCCCCCTTAATTTCAACACACACCCAGAGCACACTGCAACACAGAGATGCACATTCCTGCTGAAAAACAACAACTGTTTAACAATAGTTTCCCACAGAACATGACACAAACCTTCACGGCAACAGCAATGTCACCAATGGAACATACACACCCCCTAAAGTAATTTCTTTAATCTAATTTCCAGTGACATTAACAAGATCTGAACCTCCGACCTGCAGGTGGTTTAATGATGTTACTAGGCAACGGTGCTTTTTATATATCACACCGACTATTTGGGGTTAATTCTGAATTTGGTAGGAATGCAGTAACTTATTTTTTAAATGTTGGCTGGAGGTTCTTTCTCCCTTTTTATTGCTCTGAAAGGGGAAAGCATACTGGGAGAGCTATTTAGAATGTTGTGATGATCATTCAGGCAATACATGTTTCATGATTCCACGGTGCAAGCGCAAAATCTTGAGAGTGCCAGTGGTCTTTCTTAAATCAGTCCCCAAGTTTATTTATTAGATGGGAATTTTGTCTTTGCAGTTGGGGGGGGGGGTCCTCATGTTGGCTTACAAATACAGTCCACAACTGTATGAGGTACAAACTATCAATAGTCAAATATCTAAAACAGCAAGACTGACAGAGAGTGATTAAAATGTGGAATTCTCCACCAGAGGATGTACTGATGGCTACAGGAATAAACAGCTTCAAAAGGGGATTAGATAGATTAATGGAGGAAAGGTCTATCAGTGGCTACTAGCCAGGGTGATTGAGGGGAACAACCAGATTCAGGGGCACTAAACTTCTGAATCCCAGAGCCAGGAGGCAACATCAGGGGAAGGTCTCAGCCTCCATGCCATGTTGTTGGCTCTCCAGAGGAACTAGTTGGCCACTATGTGAGACTAGATGCTGGACCAGATGGACCATTAGTCTGATCCAGCAGGACTCTTCTTATGTTCTTATAAAGGTAGAGGTTTCCCTTGCTTGACAGCCAGTTAAATCTGACTCTAGGGGGCAGTGCTCATCTCTGTTTCCAAGCTGAAGAGCCAGCGCTGTTCGAAGACTTCTTCTGTAGTCATGTTGCCAGCATGACTAAACACCGAGGTTGACGGAACGCTGTTACCTTCCCACTGAAGCAGTACCTATTTATTTACTTGCAATTTCTTGCTTTCATTCTGCTAGGTTGGCAGGAGCTGGGGCCAGAGACGTCTCACTTCGTCTCACGGCACTAGGGTCTCGAACTGCTGAACTACCAACCTTCCAGTCTGCAGCTCAGTGTCTTAACCTCTGAGTCACCACAGCCCCATCTTATGACACCAAGTAAAAGCCAATATAACAGGATAGAAATAAACAATAGGACAAGGATAGACATCTGCTAAGTCACCGCAGCCCCATCTTATGACACCAAGTAAAAGCCAATATAACAGGATAGAAATAAACAATAGGACAAGGATAGACATCTGCTAATATTTTAGAGGCTCAGGAAAATAGAATTTGTGTTTAATATGAAGCATTTAATTCCTACCTTCTGCTAATTTTGGCATCCAAGGAAGATTACGAGGGTGTACAAAGTCGGAACCAAGAGAATTACAATTTCCAAAAATGAGTCAACCCACTTTAAAAATTTTTTACAGTACTGTTGGAGGACTAGAAAGGAGGAGAACAAGCAGACAGAAAACCTTACCCAACCCTTTGATGGTCCAGCAACTGTAGCTGGTCTCTTTAAAAACAGCCCCCCACCCCCACCCCAGAAGTAGGTGCTGAGCAACCTCAACAGCAAGTGTCAACAGTCACTGAGGTGATGGGGCTTCTTTTAGGCCATAGTTCTTGAAGCAGTCCCCAGCAGTTCATTTCTCTGCAGCACTATTGAAGGACTAGTTGGTCAAGATGACAGAGCATCTCATCCCTATCCTCAGATGGTCTTGTTGTTGTAGATGATGATGGTGGTGGTGGTGGTGATATGGGTGGCCTCCAGTGTTCCCTCTAAGCTGAGTTAGTGTGAGCTAGCCCACAGTTTTTTAGTGTCTGGCTCACAGATTTTTGTCTTAGCTCAGGAAGGAGGGCTCCAGAGCAAACTAATTTATGCAGCAGCCAAATCGCTCACTCACAACTTTAATGCCAGTAGCTCACAACATAGAATTTTTGCTCACAAGACTCCACAGCTTAGAGGGAGCAGTGGTGGCCTCATACCTTGAGAGGTCATTCCATAAATGGACAATAGCCACCATTAAAACAGCTCTATTCCTAGTAATCAGTCCTGAAAGAATCTTCTTGTCTGCCTTCTGCCAGTATGTCCTTTCTACCTTCCTCATTTAGGATGCAACCAACAGCAGTGCCCCCACCCTTACCCTGTCCCCTGAGCCTCCCCATATGGACTCAGCTGGAAATGAAAGATTCCCCTCTCCATCAGCGGACACCATGTTGCCATGGCCTAGAATGTGCTTGAACCACTCTGCATTCCTCGTCATGATCTTGGCCACACGTGGAGAGCAAGTGGTCAGGTAGCAGTGACAGCTTCTTTTCCCTTCCTGGAGTCCAGAGGTTGACTGCGGTTAATTATTACAACTTTTAAAAGGAATTCACATAAGTAGATACAGAAGTACATTATTAGAGCTCCAAATGCCAAAAAGAAATATTGCAGTCATTTTTCTCTGGAGAAGACGAGCATATAAATGTACTTGATCCAAAGTGTCTCTTGTTTTGGCAATATATCAAACAGTTGCAGCCCCATCAGTCTGAATCAATTAGAAATTACTCACCGAGTAAATTACATTGAAAAAGCTCTTCTTTGAGAGTGTTCCCTTCAATCTTGCAAGTCGGCAAGCCAAAAAGTAATAATACGACAGAGATAAGAAAATGCTACTTTTATTGAGATGGATTGGAACCTATTTGCTACAATATTTGCTTTTAATAATTTAATTTTTCAAACACTGCAGACCGAGAGCTGTAAATATTTGATTAGGATGCTTTCCAATTGATGGTGTGTTTATTTGCATAGTTTGGTTTGTTCTCGCCTCCAAAAATCTTTCCCTATAGTCTGATGGTCAGTAATTTATTTAAATTCTAAGGTGATATTCATCCATCTTATTGTGTGCATTCTTTTTGTTTAAAAAAAATAATAATTAGGTATACTTGATCTCACATTGATTTGGCTCATATCCTGCTCATGGTCACAATCAGAGAGCTGATCATTCATCAAGGTTATGATCAAGTCTGAACAAATTAGGTTTTATCTATTTATAGAAGTAGACAACTTTCTCACACAATTAAACTGATTTGTGGCAGCTGCTCCCCCATCTGACACTGCTGCCTTTAATTATTAAAAGGTGCATGGTTAAAAAGAATAAAATCCATTTGAGAATTTTAACATGAGACTTGCTACTGAGTTGTCTCCGTGCACCTTCAGTGTTTACCCACCAGCTTTGCTAATCTCATGATAATTTCTTACCCTCACTTCTTGAATAGATGCCATTGACAGCACAGGTGCAAAAAAGCAGAGAATGCAAAGGATCCAGTGTTGTTTAATGAAGGGGTACTTCAACTGTGCACATACAAAGAAGGGACTAACTGCAAGGAACTCCATGCTCGACAAGTAATTAATTTCAGTGACACAACCCTGACAACAAGAATACATGCCTCTGATTTATTTATTAACTTCATTTGTAGCCTGCATTTCTCCCCAATGGGAACCCAAGGCCGTTTACATTGCTCTCCTCCATTTTATCCTCACAACAACGCTGTGAGGTAGGTTAGGCTAAGACTGGGTGAGTGACTCAAGATCACCAAACAAACTTCCATGGCAGAGTGGGGATTCAGACCTGGATCTCTCAGATCGTAGTATGATCTTGTAACTACAGCATCACAGTGGCTCTATGACTGCTGTCTGTTAACTAAGAAGTCATAGTCAAGCTGCTTCTCTCTTTCATATTACCAAGGCACATCTTGACCCTGTAGCACGTGCAGTTTCTAGGCAGGTGCAAAGTTGCTTGGCACAGTGCTCAAGACAACTTTTGACAAAAACTGTCAAGACAATCCAATTAGGAGCTTGCCTTGCATGTAATTGAGGAAGCTTTCAGGAAGGTACACTTGCCTGGCAATCATGTTCAAGTAGGGGTTCTCAGTGTGCCTATTTATAATTCTGATTTTTTGATAGTCTCTTCAGGTGTTTAAATGACTGATCTAAACAACCCTCTTATCATTTGATTGTTAGTGGTGGATTGTAGCTATAGGGGAGGAGACACGACTCAGAGCTAGAACATCTACATGGCATTCAGGAGGCCCCAGGTTTTTAATACCTGGCATCTCCAGATGGGCCGTGGTGGCTCAGTGGTTAAGACAACTGAAGTAATGGGCAGTACTTGGGACATGGCAGAAGATGTGGGGCTTCGTCAGCATTCTAAGCCCCTTCAGCCCACATCCTGCACCTTGTGCAACAATGTGCAATGCTATGCCAGTGAAAAGGCTTCCATGAGTTAAACCCCTTCAATTTAAATCAAAATTGAAGGGGTTGCTTCCCACCATGCCTACACAGCCATGACATAGCTTAGGATACCACTTGAAATAGCAGTCAAGCACAGCTCTCCTAAGCATTATAAAAGCTCTAGCTATGGCATTTTTATCTCAGATGATAAATCAGAAGAGTTTTCGGCTAAACATTAGGAAGAACTTCCTGAAAGTTAGAGCACTTCCTCAGTGGAACAGGCTTCTTCCAGAGGTGTGTGTGTGTGTGGGGGGGCTCTCCTTCTTTAGAGGCTTTCAAACAGAGGCTTAGATGGTCATCTGACAGCCATGCTGGTTCTGTGAACTTAGGCAGATCATGAGAGGGAGGGCAGGGAGGGTTGCCTCCCTGCTTAGTTCTCCTGGTCCTTTCTTACACTCCCAGGGAAATGCTGATCGCCACTTTGGGATCAAGAAGCCATTTTTCTCCAGGCCAGTTTGGCCAGGGATCCTGGAGGTTTGTTGTCATCTTCTGGGTGGTCACTGTGTATGTGTGGAGGGAGGTATTTGTGAACTTCCTGCACTGTGCGGGGGGGTTGGACTAGATGACCCTGGAAATCCCTTCCAGCGTGTCGTGTCCACTTTGTCAGATAAAAGTCGTGTCCATTTTGTCAGATAAAAGTTGCAATGGAGACTCGTAAGCCCTCATATCCCAACCTGAAGGGAGGAGGGGGAGTTTCAAAGAAGGGAATCTGATGAAGGGAGCTTTGGGCTTCCTAGAGGCAGCTTGTGAGTTGCTGTGTCAATAGAATGCTGGACTTGATGGGCCTTTGGTCTGATCCAGGATGTCTCTTATGCTCTTATGTCTTCTGGGTGGGCTCGTTCTTAGCTTTATGAATACAATGGAGAAATAAAGAGTTTCAGAAAGCACTGCACCCGTTTGATTTTGATTCTGATGTTTGGATGGAGATTTCAATTGATTTATTTGATTTATATCCTGCCCTCCCTGCCTGTAAACTCCCTGTAAGCTCAGGGCGGCTTACAAGCAATGCAAAAATACAGTTAAACACAATAAAATACAATAAAAACCTTGAATAAACGTATAAGTTACATTAAGAAAACAGTCAATTAAAAACAGACATATAAAACACTGGAACACACCCAAGCAACAAGTGAAACAGTTCTTATACACATAATTTAGGTGACTAAATTAGACACATAATTTAGGTCCATATATCGCACCAGTACAGTTCTAATGTATTATGCATCGAACACAGGTCAGGGCTTCGATGGTGGGACCCAGGTTACAGACAGCAACCTGGAATATATTGCCATTTCCTATTCTGGTGCTATTATCATCTTTTGAATGACCATGAATCCTGTCTTTCTAACCTAGGCAGACAAAGACAAACACAAAACCAGCTTCTGCAGTGACTCGCCTTCCATTAAAAAATTAATGCCCATGTCTTGCTTTTTCTCTGTTCTCCTCCCCCAGATAGCAGAACGCCACATCTTTAATCACCAGTGCATAGAAATATCCGCTTTCTCTCCTGGGAATCAGTTGGATGTTAAACTGGGACTGTAATGGCAGGATTTCTAGTAAAGATCCATTAGAGACCAGAGAGCCTTCCCTGATAGATTGGTTGTCTTTTCACTGAATTGCTTTACCTAAGATCTGGCAAAGATCACTGGTGCCGGTAGTGTCAGCAAGTGAAAATTAATGTCCTCGCTATCGCTGACCTCGATATCCATAATGTGAAGATTCAAATAAGCAATTTAACACAATGTAAGTGCAACTTCGGAAAATGATGACTAGTGTGCTGTACAGGTCAGTCCAACACACAAAAAGGGGGATGTGATTCTTTAGTAAATGTCAGACTTGAAGGGGCATCACTTATGGAGAAAATGGCAGGAAGATGAAAGGCAATATGTAGGAAATTAGATAGGTTAAGGTATTTTAAAGGCTAGTAAGTAGATGACAAATGTAGTTCAAACAGCGCAGGTAAAGAATGAAGCATTATTAATGACCGAGGGGCATTAGCTATTGGAGGCAGACAGCAAAGAAAAATTCATTACAATTGGAGCTTTATACTGGCAGAGAGTGAAAATTATATGCAATCCTTGGTAAGTGCTTGGATTTGTTGCTAGAAAATCCCTCAGAGTGAAACCCACTTCAAAGTAGGCTACTTTAGCATTTCTCGGCACTGTCGGAAGCCCAACCAAAGGTCACCCGCTCTTTCTTTTTCTCTGTGTTCATCTCTTCAGTGTGTTGATGCTTTTCCCTCCTTCTCTTTTGTGGTTGACTTAATTTTTTTTCCCCCTCAAACCTTTAAAGTAGCTAAACTGAAAATTGGAAAACTTGGTTTAGGATTGAAGTATCCTGAGAGAGAGAGGCCACAGAGATTTAAAATAAAGATGTTTATTCATCTCCTCTAGATTGTTCTGTTGTGTACTCTTCAGTAGTATTGAAGTAATTGTTCCTTGTCAGCCGTTGGAAGGTCTCGGTGGGTAAAATGAACTGTAACTGGGGTCAGATGGGGTGGTATATGATACAGAAAAAAACCCTGCTTTTTGGGAAGGGTAGCCCTCCATTTCAGCAACTGGTGAAAGGAAGTGGTTTCATCTCCTCCTCTTTCAAAGTGAGGGCAGAAAGCTTTGTACCTACACTGATCTGGCTTCAAGGTGTTATCATATAACCGAATCTGTTTGGCTGTGTATGGTACCCAGGTGTCATTGTGTTATTTATTTTTTCGTTTCATTTTTATACTACTTTTCTTTGACTAAAAGCTCCAGGCAATTTACAACAATGAACAGTTACAATGATTAAAACAGGTACATCAGTTATAGCAATTTAATACATTTCAAAAGCAATATAATAAATATCCAATGGTATAGAATCATCTCAAATAATACCAATGCATAAAACCACTCCAATCCCCTCCCTAAAATCATAGGAAATCCTGCAAGCCACAACAAAATTACCCACGAGCCAAGTATACTTCACAATAAGGAGATATTATGAACCAAAGGTACGCTGGAATAGTACTTCTTTACACAGACTCCGAGACGTCATCAGATCCTGTTGCATACAAATGTCTTCTGACAGTGCCTTCCAGAGGGAGCGTGCCACAACTGCGGAGGCCTTCCCCCTGTTGGAAGAAAGTCATTCTGCCCTGATACCCAGGACCACCAGCAAGCCCTGTGTAGACAAACAAAGGGAATGTGACCCCTGATTGGTTGCATCGTGTTGATGCAGTGAAACAACCAGCCTTTTTTTGAAAGCGCCAAAGAAGCTACCAAGTGGGGCAGCAAATAAATTGTTTGAAAAACATTTATTTCCAGGGATGGTCTTCCAGAGAAATGTGTGTGTCCCTCACAGCAGCAGTATTTGCATGAAAAACATTTGCAGACTTTTTTTTTTTTTGTCTAATTATGGGTTGGGATGAGCTTTTCAGCACACATCTCTTAAACGCCTACTGAAACCCGTTCTTACTCAAGTGATTCAAGGTCACTTTCCTTATTCATCTTCATCTCTTCACTGAAGGAAGGAAGGAAGGAGGATGTCAATGTGGGCATTGGCAGTACCCTTCAGACCTGTATTATTGAAGCTTACACACTCAATATTTGAAATACCATCTGGGATCACTGCACGCTCAGTCTGAAGGGCCACAACCAACACGGCCCTAGCCAAACATTCCACAGTCAAAGAGATAGGCGAGGTGATCACGCGGTCATTATCCACCCTACCTTTCTATTGGATAAATACCCATAGTGGCTTAATATATGACAATGAAGATGTGAAAACAGGATAGGCAACTTTTTTGGTCCAAGTACTGAAACAAGTGCAACGTCTGCCTATGGAAAATGTTGGTGTGCTAGTACACAAAATGGGGGGGGGGGTGAGAGTAGGAAATGAGTGTACTAGACATGCTTTGGGCAATCCATACTCCAGTGATTCTGTCAATGTCTCAGTGTCATGGACCACCCTGTCTTAGCATGGGGAGGATGAGTCCTCACTGGAGGAAGAGATTAACCCATCCTCAGGCCCTGCCTTGGCCAGAGTCTCAGGGTCTTCTCAAAAGGACCCTGAGCCAGCAATGATACCACCCTTGGCTCCTGCATGGCCCTCAGGCCTGGAGGTCCTAGAATGAACCTGTCCACAACCAGACCTGCCACGGTCTCCTGAAACATCTCAGGAGCAGAGGAGGTAAAGGACAACAGCTGAGGTGCAGGAGTGTGCGACTGGCAGCCAACAGCTTCCCCTCTGCTAAGGAAATGCTGGAAGAGACTGAGAAATCATCACTGGATCTGAGCCTTCATACTCCTCATTAGAGGAGATAAGTCAGCTTGCAGGGAAGAACCTAACATGGGATCCATCGACACCTGTAGGGAAATTCCCCATATAAGACTGCAGAGAGACTGCAGCCAGTCTGCTGTGCCGCTGTTGGTATGCATGCTGGGGGATCCTTACCCCAGCACTAAACCAATAAAAATGCCTTAGAACGTAATAGAATGAAACAGACAACAATGTGAAACAGACACCAAAGGAACAATTAAAACAACAGCTGTTAACAAAATAATACAGCCAAAGCCAAACAATCAGGAAGCCAATAACAGTTAGTTAAAATAACAGGAGCAAAATTTCTGAAACCCAGCATGTAAAAATCAGTTCTCAAAGTCACTCCAAAACAAGCACATCTATATTCTGCAATGAAAGCCGACAGGAATGATGTTGAATGAACCTCCAGGCAAAGGAAGTTTCATAATCTGGGTGTACTACAAGAAAAAAGGCTGTTTCCCAGGTTTTGCCAGCCTCACCCCTCACAGGGTAGGCTCCTTCTGTAAGGATCCTCTAAGAAGCCTCAGGTCCAAGGCTAGCTGATATGGGTAGATGCGGTCCTTCCAGGATAGCACATAAAGCACCCCTGTGTTCCAAGTTAATCACATTTTGTGATGTACAAAGACTCAGCTGGGATTCAGACTGCACATTTCAGGTCATTGTGGTGTACATGGGTCAAAATACATTCTGGAATGGTTTTTCCATCTCCACAGAACTTCCAATGAATGACAAATGCTGGTGAGACCAGGAGGCCAGTTCATGAACTGAACCAATTTATGTTTTGTGGCCCCACATACCCTGTTGAAAGGGACTACAGTCCCCTTAAATGGGATTTGCAGAAAGCCAGAAAAAAACAGCTGAATGGTGGGGAACAGCTTGCTCAGTTGTTCTGAGCTGTCTTCTGCAGTCCACTTTAAAAGAACCAGAAACCACTGTGTAGCAGGGAGTTTTTGTGGCTTTCATAGGGAACAGGGAAAAGGGGTTTAAAGGGACTCAGAGTCCCTTTAAACCCCTGCTCTCTGCTCTATACATGAACCACCATGAGCTGCCATGCACTGCTCTAAAAGTTTGTGGAAGTTCATGACAATAGACCCATCATAAACTTCTGTTCATGAACCACAAACACGAGACAAATTTTGTTTTGTGGTTTGGTTTGTGCCCATCCCTAGAAATTGCCATCCCTTCTTTTGATCTCTTAAGTGTCATTTACTCTTTCAAATTGTATGGCTGTTTACATGCCAGCATGTAATGGATCCAGATAAATAAAGACCCTGCCTCCCTTTCCATCTCTGTTGCTGTCTCTGACTCCTTTATGGGCAGTCTCATCAAAAGTTCACCTTGACTTGTTCCTTCATGGTAGGGAACTGTAGTGTACTCTCTACATATTGAGGCCTGCACCACATCCCAAAGCCATTAATGGCTCACTGGAGCTACACCAGCTCTTGGTTTCCCCCAGGCAGTCTTTTTCTTTCTGGTCTTCAGTTGGTCATTGGTGATCTTTCTTCTGAATGCAGCAAGGGTCTGAAGCCTTGACCTAATTTAACTTGCTCAACCTTGCATCCATCTCCTCTTCTTTTTCTACCTGCAGCCTGTTGATGCTCATACCATTGTCCCATCTGGATGTGGGGCCAGCAGTGGCTGAGACAGGTTGACCCTTCAGCTGTACAGCGATAGCATAGAGCATGATATGTCACCTGATACTAGGCAGCAGAGAGACCAAGGCTTAATTCAGTAGCATCTAGTACACATGTAGTAAAATGTAAACATATGAACATTGATGTGACATGCAGGTCACAGCCTGCTATTTCATGTCCTGAAAATGGTGAGGCTCATTATGAACTATTTATGACACACTGTGTGAAGGCTGTATTTTTCTAATAGATCTTTAATCAAAGATTAGCTTTTAAATCAGTGGAAGACAGGGTTATTATCACATCAATGAATATAGCATCTGGCCAGGTGGTGAAGAGCCTTCAGCAATGTTTAATTGTGGTGGATGTGGAGTTCATGAAGTGATCCCAGTTATGAGAACTGGACTGTTCCATGCATATCCCTGTTTTCATCTATGAATTTTGGATGGGTAATATGAATAACATGGCTGGAGGAAATGATGTGGCATTTGAATCAAAGGCTTGTCTCTGTCCCTTGATTTCACATCACCAGCCATTACCTGCTCCCCTCAACTGGAGGTGCCATGGATTGAACTTGGGACCTTCTGCATGCTGAGCAGATGCTCTTCCACTGAGCCATGGCCCCTCCTTTTCTGTGGTGGCTGAATGTGAACTGCTGTTTCATGAGCGTTCTACAAGCATGTCGGGGTCTGCTTCAGCTTCCCTGAAGGAGAATTTCTGAAGAGCCCATTTCAGGTTTTACCAACAATCCATCAGATACAGACATAGAACTTGGGGATTTCTAATTAGTACCCAGCAGTCATGAGGCCAGACTAGCAACGTTCAATAAAGCAACTTATTTTTATCTCAGTAATGATTTGTAGAATATTAATGCCAGGCCTTCAGAAGTCCCATCTCCGACTGAAAGGTGGATGCGTGCTGACTCTTTACTGCCTCAAGGTACAGGTTTGGTGGGAGAAAAATTTAACAACCTACGCGCTGTCATTCAGTATTTTCAGGGAGAAAACCCTCTGATGTGCAAACATGTGTATTTTCCATGCATTAATGCAATCAACGGCAGGTAGATTTCAGAGGATTATTCCCAATCAGTGGAGAAGAGCTTTTCTTTGTAGGCTTGATGAAAAATTGTTAATGTGTTGCCACAGTATTTTATTCAAGGTGAAAATTTGACTTTAATCACTTTCGGTGCAATGTGAAACCTCCGCTATCACTCCCTTTTAATAAAGCCAAAGAAAATAGTTTGCACTAAATCTACCATAATGAACACAGCATGTTCATGGAGAATGGAGTGTTCTGAGCTTAAGTCCCCCCTTTAATCCATAATTCCTTTGGAACTACATATTACATCCACATGAATAGCAAAAGAGGTTTATGATTAATGTTATTTTAATGAATAATAAAAGCACTGATGATGATCTACCCAGAGATATTTTTAAAAAGTGAAATTCGGGGTGAGAAGGGAGTGGAATGTATAGATAACAAGGAATGCTTCAGAATTAAGTTAGATTCACAAGAGTACCTGGCATGTATTGGGGCACTGTTTAAAAATGTGCTGGTATGAACTGCTCATCAGAACATGCCGTTGTTGAGTCCACTTTAGAAAGGTTTGGTGCATGAATGCACAAATTTTTCTCTATTAATTTCTGTACTGATTTCTATCTTTGTTAGTAGTTTTGGCTCTGGGCTTCTGGGTTTCATACATTCATTTTGCATTCTGAACAAATGTTCTGTGATGCTTTTGGAGCCATTTGTCTGATATTTCTAACACTGTATATTAAACCAGCAGTGCAATTCTAAACAGAGTTATGCCATTCTAAGCCTGTTGACCTCAGTGGACGTAGGGTGGTGCGGCTCTGTGTCTGAGGGCTGCAGCGTTATCAATACACAAATGCACTCATGGATGTTGGAAAATGTCAGGAAAATGTAGTGTGGGGAAATAGAGAATGGTACAAAAACAAAACATCACATGCTTAGTTTCTACAAAGGAGAAGGGAAAATTGGCTGTTTTGGGGTCAAAACAGCAAGAAAGAGAACTGCAGAATCATGCCTCCTTTGGAGTGGTTTGCTAAACCTTTGCCCTCTCTTTTGCTCGCTTCCTGCTACCTGAAGTTTCATTTTGATGCAGCCCGTGGGAATTTATGAAGTATTAATTTTCCCTTATGAGTTCAATGTAAGAGACAGTACAGAGCCCACTTACTTTTCCAAAGACAGTTCTGATTATTTATGGGGTTGCGACATAGGAGTGGCCGTAAAAACTTCCAGTATATTATTCTATGCTCCTGGGAGTTCACTGGGGTCTTGAGGTGTTTGGGGGCTTGCTGAATTCTAAACCTTCTCTAAAGCCAGATGTAATCTTGATGCTGGTAGAGAAGAAGATCTTACCCAGTGTGATCTTTCATGCCTCTAGTGTCTCACTGAAACTGAGCACAGTGGCTTCCAGCTTCTGCATGCCAGAGATCCATGGCCTGGGTGGATCTTGCAGCAGTGGTATATGTATAGCAGCACTGCATGCATACCCCTGGCAGTTTAAGTAAGATGTTGGGTTCATATAGGGTCATACAGGTAAGAGTTTGCCTGCCAGTGTCACATTTAAACCAGTCCTAGGTTTTTTGGCTGACCTTTTTAAACTACAACAAGAGCTAAAGGAAAGTATCTAGGGTGGGGGACTCTTAGGTAAGTATTATATTTTTAGCCCCACTGCTAAGAAAAGAAAACGAGGGAAGAGAATTGTGAGTGTAAAGTGCTGTCGAGTTGCAACCAACTTATGGTAATTCTTCATGGGGTTTTTCAAGGCAAATGATTAAGCAGAGGTGGTTTGCTATTGCCTTCCTCTGCAAAGTTCTCCTTGCTGATTTCCCATCCAAGTACCGACTCAGCTTAGCTTCTGAGATCTGATGAGATTGGGCTATACTGTACCATTTCACATCCAGGAAGAGAATCAGGAGACAGTAAATTTCCCTGTAATTGTTCTTTTTGCAGTAGTTTTGTGATTTAGACTGTGGTCACACTAGCAGTTCATGCCAATATCACCTTTGTGGATATAAAGAGCATGATCAGACAACAACATCTGCCTTCCATGCCCCAGTTGTTGGCACTTGGGTCTAGCGCATCCTGGATGTGGAGTCTGCTGACATTGGGGAAAGTCCAGCCTTTACATATGCCAGCACTTCCACCCTGCATTTCCTGATGTCTGAACCCCCCTGTTGCAAAGTCAAGCTGTTTGGGAAGTCTAAGCCTTCCCTTCCATTTCTGACTTCTTTGGGATTTTTTTTTAAAATAATAATCTGGTAGCTATGTGCACATAAACGCATAATTGTCCCTGGTGTTGTCAGTCACAGTGGCCAAGTAGTTGTTCTGGATTAGAAGTCCTCGGGGGGGGGGTTTGCTTTGAGTGACAAATCCCCCCAACCTCTCTCTCCTGTTTCTGTTCCAGAGTTGCCGTTTGAGAGCATTCCATGACTGACACAAGGGTAAATGCACTAAAGTCAATGGGACTACTCTTTTGTAAATCTGCAAAAAAAAAACCAAAACCACCCATGTATTCCAAGGAAGTGAGGTAAAGGGAAGGAGGCTGAGAGGGGCCAGAGTATTTCGCAAAGGGATTGTGGAGCTGTCAAAAAGGAGTCGGAGCTTCAGATACATGCTTATGTGCATGGGTGAAAGACAAAAAAAAAAAAGATGCCACAACAATCTGAACAATCAACCATGGGCTGAGTGTGCAGTGAAGCCAGTTCAGGGTTGGATGTCTGATCAAAACTTCCCACAGCTATTTAAATTGTTGAAAATAGAGGTGCGGCCAGATTGCGCCAAGTCTCCATTGTGACTGCAGCCTAAGTCATTGGTCTTGTTTCCTTGTTTTAATTGTTGGGTTTTTTTAAAAAAGAGATTTGTTTGTATTGTGTACTCAAGTTGAAGTAATCCTAAAGATGGTGCCTATGAGCACTATGGCACCTGTCAATGCATGTCCTGGAGCCCATTTGCGTCTTGCCAAAAGAATTTCTTCCCCAAAGTGAATAGCCAACCTTGGTTTTCCTCTACCTCATTGGAGCAGGAGATGTTTCAGAAGAGCCCAGGAAGTTATCACCCTTGCATCTTCAAGGACCACCTATTTAAGACACCTGACATAGTTATAGGAACATGCTTGGCTTGGAACCCCCTAATATTTTTGGAAGCTTCTAGCTCCAGTTGGCCTTTTTGGATTTTTACAAGTTGGCAGGCATCTTCCTTGCCAATCAGATAAGTGCAAGGAGAGGACCCCACATGACTATTCCATCATCCAGCTTGAACAAAAAAAATAAAAAGAGCTGAATGGCCTTCAGGTTGCTGAAGACCCTTACTGAAAAGTAAAACAGGTTGGATTAAATGTGCTACTCTGGAATCCAGAAGATTAATATTGCAGTGGGAATTTGAGGAATCACCCAGAACAGAACAATTTAATGACAGACCTGGTAATTAGTGACTGTTTTATATATAGTAAGGGAAAAAATGTTATCCTGAAACAAGATATAGACCAAACAACATGGTCTGCATACACAAGAGGATACAATGATGTATGTGCCAAAAAATTAGAACAGCTTTCTTAAGAGCGGTAGCTATAGTGATACAACCAATGAATAGTTTTTATTACTGTATAGTTTTAAGTAGCAAACTAAGAGGACTTGTGTGCCCTGAGGGGAAAACTAAAGAGGAAATATCCAGCCAGATAGTTCATACAATCACCACTGGCCTGGAAGAATCCAACTGAAGCAATCTTTTCTAGAATCTTTTCTAGGGGGTCCATGCACTGCAGTACTACACAGAGGCTGTAGTACAGCCTACGCCCATTGAAATCAATCAGTTTGGGAAGCAATAACTACTCATGGAATTGCATTATCAGACTTGAGGTGAAACCAAGATGACCCAGTATTCTTCAGGGCTGATGTAGAGAATTTGTGTCCAAGCCTCCTGAATCCTAGTCTGACATTCTAACCACTTCACCACAGTATAGGCTTTCTTTTTGAGAGTGCTGTCAGAAAGGCAGTATACAAATCAGGAAAGAACTAAACACTATTCTACCATCATTGCCAGGCCTGTAGCCACAGTGGGGCATTTTGGGGCCTGGCCCCCTGACTTCCTGCCAAGGCCCCTTGACTTCCATCCAGACCCCAGGCCTTTGGCTCTCTGGTATGCCTGGAGGACTCTTGACTCTCTGGGCCACCTGGAGGACCTAACCACTGCCCCTTCACCAAGCCCAGCTTGCTTCCCCACATAGACAGGCAGAGGGCAAATGCTGCAAAAGTGGATTTTTTAAAAAAAATTATTTTTTTAATTTTGTGATGTCAGTGCTTCCTGACTTATTTAAAGCCCCCCCCCCCCAATTACAAAATCCTGGCTACGGGCCTGATCATTGCACATGACTGAAGACTGAGTCCTGCTCAACCCTAGATCAGTGCATGATTCTGGATCATCTAATTGCAAAATATTCCACAAAAAACCCAACAGTGTCCTTATATGCATCCTTCATTGATTTTTGGTCAGCTTTTGATTCCGTCTCTAGGAATACATCGTGGGATAAATTAAAGGCCTCCTCTATTGATAGACGCCTTTTATTTTTGATTCGAACATTATACAGAAACACCACGTTACAAATAAGATGCAACCTGCAAGGTCATCTAACTGTACCAATAAGATCAGAAAAAGGGATTAAACAGGGCTGCATTTTAGCACCATTGTTATTCAGTTTTTATATAAACAACTTGGTGCAATGTCTAAATAAATGAGCGTATCATCCTCCAAAGCTAGCAGCCAGGGATATTTCTGTACTACTTTATGCAGATGATGCTGTGCTTCTCTTGAGGACACCGGTTGGGCCAAAGAGAGCACTGCATACACTTACTAATTATTGTCAGGAAAATCAGCTGGAGATTAACTATGATAAAAACCAAAATAATGGTCTTTGTGAAGAGGCCTAAAATATATTCATGGTATCTAAATGAGATCATCATAGAATAGGACTGGATCCTGTGAATCCGTTCTGCTCGTGACAGCACTTTCCCCTGATCCGAGAGACTCTTTCGGCATTAGTGGAAGGTGCCTTACACCAGGGAAAGGTGCTGCCATTAGTGGAATCTCAGGATCCAGCCCTGAAACTGTCCTGTGCCCAACTACGCCCTTCCTTTGTAATTGCTCTTCCCCCTTGTTCTTGACTGCCCTATACTCTTTCCCAACATCTGATTTCCATCTTTGTTTTCATTGGATGGTGTTATACTGTTATACAATCTGGGAAGACATTGAATGAACATTGATGAACGGCAAAAGAAAAGGGGCTAAGGAACTGGCTGCTTTGATCTTGGAGTGAAATAAGCCACCTGAAGCCGGTCCTTCAGAAGCAGTGAACCTCTGCAGCTCCCGTTGAGTCCAATTCAGTCTCTCCACCTTCTCTGCTAATTGTGTTGTCACCTTGGGGAAGGCCCCTGCCATACAGACCAGCCTGCCCTGTCAACCCTTGTGACGCCTGCCATAGCAGACTGACAGAACTGGACTGGAATTAGATGCTGCCCACCGTCGATGGCAACACTCCCTGGCAGAAGCAGTTGACACGGCCCTCCTGCTTTCATCCACATCCCTGAGGTCCCTTCTGAGTGTGCTTTGCCCAATTTTCTTCCCACAAAAAGAAAACAGAAGGGTGGTTTGTTGCCGCGACAGCAGCAATAGCGGAACATGAGCTTAAGCGTGCAAGTCTTACGTGTCTTTGACCTACTAAGAAGAACCCTTTGGGGAGTTCTTGGACAGAAAGACAGAAACTCTGCGAGAGCTCTCTCTGAAAATGCCATCGCCCCCGCTGTTACAGGGAAAATAACGCACGCACCCTCCTTGGCAACTGTAAACACAGCTGTGGCATTTATTATTTCAAAAGATTCCAAAGCAGTTAACCAAACTTCTCCCCCCCCCCCTTTACCTCTACTGGAATGAACTTTTAAAGACCATTTCTACAGAGCCCCCCCCCCCCCCTTCCTGGACTCTAATTCCTTTGTGTCTGAAGTCATTCATTCTGGAGATACTTCTGCTTGGATACTACCCTCATTCTATCTAGATTCAGATCACAAGGCTCCGATGCCATCATTCGCTCTTGTCCCTTGTCTTCCTACATATATAAAGACAGACAGACAGGGATACATTTCAATTAAAACTACAAAGTATGTGTGACTGAAAACACGGTTGCTTGTCTGATGAGAGCGAAGAGGCAGTCTGAATCCCTTGGGTGAGAAAGGCTTCAGCAGAGGTTTAAGAGATGCCATGGAAAGCACATTCTAACCCATAATTAGGACTGAGCTGAAATGTCATGGGTGAATGTTGTGATGTGAGACAGGGATAGAAAGTCAGAATAATGCATCAGCCAGTATCAAAAAGTATGCTCCCCCCCCCCCCCCCCGCAATAGGTTGGAAAAAAACCACCCCCTTTTCTCTCAATATTCCTAATTCGGTCCTTTTCTGTCAGAGCCCTGTGGAATATGATCATATATGGTGACAATAAGGAGCATAGCAGGGGTAATTTTGAATTTTTAATCCTTGCTGCTTCACTTTGAAAATCTCCATTTTGATTTTGCCTCTTCCTTAGCTGCATCGAACCTCTCATTCTTCCTTTTGGTGCCGTTTTTCTATTTCCTCGCAGCAATGCAGTGTATGGAAATTTAACATTATTTGTGCATCCCAAAGCGACATTACCCATTATGGTGCACATTAAAAGTATAAATGAGATGCATCCAGTATAAATATCATTGAAATGCCATATAAAATCTGTACAGTATGTTCACAGAATTCAAATATCTACAAAGCCAGCGGCAAAAGGAAGCAGAGAACTGAAACTGTTGACAGACATAAAAACAAAGATGAACAGAAATGGAATTGGGAGCGTCTGTCACATGACATGTCCATCCTGTTTGCAGAGCTGCTCTCAAGAGGAATTTCAGCAGCTCCTCCTATAGAGAGCTGCACAAGGTCCTAAATGTGGTTTGCGGAATCCTCTACAACGGGGGATGTAGACGTATACCATGAGATGTCACATGGGACCACAGGAAAACTCAGATCTATGTTTAACATTGTAGAGGAGTTTGATTAGGCAGAAGGCAAACACTGTTCATTCACTATGGCCTTGGACTTGTGAACCTTAAGGACTGCCTCCTCCCATGCATGTCCACATTATGAAGATGACCATTATGATCATCTTCAGGGGCCCTGCTTCAGGTTTCCCCCATCTGAGGGTAGGTGGGTGGCAAGCAAAGAGAAAAGCTTGTCGATCATGACACCGAAATTATGGAATTCCTTCTCCAGGGATAGTTGTCTCTCTTCCTCGATTATTGTCTTCCACCAGTGGGTGGAGACCAGTGTTCCCTCTAAGCTGAGTTAGTGTGAGCTAGCTCACCATTTTTTAGCCTCCAGCTCATTTTTGTCTCATCTCAGGAAGGATGGCTCCAGAGCAAAGTAATTTATGCTGTAGCTAAATTGCTCTCTTACAGCTTTAATGCCAGTCACTCACAAAGTAGAATTTTTGCTCACAAGACTCCACAGCTTAGAGGGAGCACAGATGGCGACGTTTCTATTTTGTCTGGTGATCCTCCTCCTTGTTTTGTTGTTGTTGCTGCATGTTCTTTTTTAGATATATATATATGTACTATTTTTAAAAGTTGATTTCAGTGTCTTTTTAGTTAATACCTTGAAGGCTTTAAGTGGCCAGAAAGGTAATATGCAAATGTTCTTAATCAAATAAAAAAATAGTACACACATAAACATATGTGCGTATGTGTACATGTGAGGCCTGTAGCTACACTGGGGCATCTCGGGGCTAGGCCCCCCGACTTACTGTCAAGTTCTCATGACTTCCCATTCAGCCCAGGGCCCCCGAACAGTGGTGGATGCAGGGAAGAAGCTGGTGTTCCTTTAATTTGATTAGCCAGTGCCCCCTAAGAAATTTAAATGCCCCCCAACTAAAATAATCCTGGCTACGGCCCTGGTGCATGTATGAATGGCAACATCCAAAGCATGGAAAGTGGGGCTTGGATCTGTGAGATTTGGGTTCACTTTTGTCATCTATTTGTTGTGTGGCTTTCACAAGGCATACTAAGAATCAGTGGGTACAGAGGCCTTATTTTGATATTATGACCACATATGTCAACAGCCCACCAATGGGAGCACACAGTGCTCCTGAGATGCACTTTCATTATTTCATGAGAACCGGGGAACACAGATTTTCCATACATGTTTAGCTTTGCTGCACATGAACCTAGGGATCTTGTTCATGTACACCGAAGCTGCATGCACATGGGATATCCATACATTGCTTTATTCACATGCAATGGTGACAGCACATATTAGGAATATCGTGGGTAGCATGTGCTCCACTGGGCTGACAGTACACATAATGATTACTTACGAAAAGATGTAATCAGTGTACTAAAGGCATCCTTGCCTTTGGCATATCCTCTTTCACTCATCAGTGGCAGCAGTTTTTCCCATAGTGGGGTCTGGAAAAGGAACCCGTACTCAGAGAGCATCAACCATGAAGTTATTGAGAGACCTGGTCTAACAACAAAAACTCAATCATGAACTGAAAGCACTGTTCTGATTAGAAGAAGGCATTCCATTAAAGGGTGCGTAGATACTACTAATATAGGTACTTGATTGCTTACTATTCGGCTGCTGTTGTTGTTTTTAAGGAGTAAAGCCTTAAGCTCTCCAAGCACATGTAAAATGGTATAGAAAACAATGCAGGGAGGGAGGAGAAATACCAGTTACCATAAAGACCTGGGATTCCCACTTCTCTAGTTAAGTCACCGTCAGTGCAATCCTAAACAGAGTCACACCCCTCTAAGCCCCTTGACGTCAATGGATCTTGAACGATTGTCTCTCTATTTAGGAACTGCATCGAGTCTGTTATTCTAGCCAAAGCATGTTTACTTCTCTGGCGGCTTTTTAAAAGTATT
The DNA here is from genome assembly GCA_029233225.1 of Lepidodactylus listeri. NCBI lineage: Eukaryota > Metazoa > Chordata > Lepidosauria > Squamata > Gekkonidae > Lepidodactylus > Lepidodactylus listeri. The sequence goes on along the minus strand of JARCFY010000013.1, from coordinate 51,139,772 downwards.
GCACAAGGATTATGGAAAAGTCCATGCTGGAAAGTAGCAACAAAGGTTACCCCCACCTGTGTACTGGCATATGCCAACGGTGCCCTCTTCTGAACGGCCAAGCTGTACCCAAGCAGTGGCTTCAAAGCTGGCACTTGGCGAAATTCCTCATGATATCCTGACTGAGCTCTTCTGAATGATGTTGTTACTCATGTCTGCACGTTCACCCCCCCCCCCCCCCCCCAATTCAGCCTTGGAGATTCACCTCTACTCTTTCACCATCAGCTCTTTCACAAACACGTTGCTGCATTTTGCTCCGCCAGCATCAGAAGCTTCAGCATCAGCATTTAACTGTCAGCTGTTACACCATCTGGCACATGAAACATCAGCACAACAACGAGGCATTCTAATCCACAACACCCTGGCCATCTTGTCTCCTTTTCTTCTCCCACCCCCTCCCTCGATCCCTTGGGGGAACCACTTTCTTTTCCTGGGAGGAAAAAAAGAAGGCAGATATATATATATGGATCTCTAGGGCAAAATCACATCATCTCACTAGTTTTGAGTGGATTTAAGGACTCCCTTTACTCGGAATGCCTGTTCCTTGTATCACATGGGAAGGAAGGTGGTTGCTTTAAAAAAAACAGCATGCCAAATTAACCTGTTTGACCCCAAGCCACTGGGAAGGTCTGGGAAGCTCTTCTGCACATGTGTCACTGAAATACTCATGTGTGGTTCTTATTTGAGGGTTGAGTGGATGTTGCTCATTTCATTCCATGCCCGTTCTGCCATTTTCCCTGCATCAAGTATTCCATTCCACATCCATTTGGGTCGAGACTAAATTTTGAAAGCTGGCTGGTTTGACTTGAATCATTGACCTTCTTGATTTTTTAATGCATTTTTGAACCCTCTGAGCCCGACAGACTCATCATAATCTTTACAAGGGTCCTGTTCATAACTCATGCTCTTAGTAACTTCACTACACCTGTTCCAAGTTATGGATTATGAGTTAACCTGCCAAGATCCATGGGTTTGGCAAGGAGCTGTGTTTGGAACTTGATGCTCAGCTTTTGTCAAACCTGTTTGTTTTGATATTGCATGCTCATCCTGCCTACTCTTCTGTGAGGTAGGGTGGCGTACATGACTCCCACCTTCTTCTGACTCAATGTGGCAGAAAAGAAACGAAGGCATTTGTTTTAAATATCAACAGCCATGGAAGTGAGATGAGCCAAAACTAAGGACAACCTGCAAAAGTTGTAACAAAAATGGCCAACTTGGCTCATGCCTTTTGATAATCCTCTACGCAGTTTTGTGAATTTGGTGGTTATATGCCCATGCATTTCTTTGGTGCCAGTTTGGTTAAAAGTGGCAAACTCTAGTGTGGAGAACGAGGCTTGATTCCCCTCTTCTCCACCAGCTGGGTGACCTTGGGTCAGTCACAAGTTCTCTCAGAGCTGTTCTCTCGAGAATAGTTCTTTCAGAGCTCTCTCAGCCCCACCTACCTCACAGGATGTCTGTTGTGGGGAGAAAAAGGGAAGGTGATTGTAAGCTGCTCCGAGACTCTTTCGGATAGTGAGGAGCAGGGTATAAAAACCAACTCCTCCTCCTTCAGTTTGGTATAGTGGTTAAGTGCGCGAACTCTAATCTGGGAGAACAAAGTTTGATTCCCCACTCCTCTACTTGCACCTGCTGGATGACCTTGGGCAAGCCATAGCTCTGTACCATAGCTGTTCTCTCAAGGACAGTTGTCTCAGAGCTCTCTCAGCCCCACCTACCTCACAGGGTGACTGTTGTGGGGAGGTGAAGAGAAAGGAGTATGTAAGCCGCTCTGAGACTCCAAGTGAGTGAAGGGTGGAATATAAATCCAGTCTCTTCTTCTTCTCCTTCTTCTTCATCAGTTCAGTGTGCAGGGAATGCTTCTTCAGGCATTTAAGGATTTGTGTTAGACTCCACAGCTTTGCACCCTGTGGCTTCAATCCTAACTGCACTCACTAGAGAGTACGCCAAACAGAACCCTCAGTGGGATTTATTTCTGATTAAGCATGTTTAGGATTACATTATTCTACAATAACTATTGTAAGTACCAGACTTCTGTATAGGGCAGAGAGGAAAAGACCTCCTTTAGAGACCATTTCAAGGATGGGCACCTGACTCAACATCATCTGAATCTTACTGACCCGACAAGATCTCTAGGCAACAGTCCAGCATCAAATGGCCCCAACTAAATGGAAACTAGTTGTGGTATTATGAATATGGCAGCCTTTCTGAGTTGCTATGGACACCCATTCCAGCAAGTCCGGGGGGGGGGGATCAAGTTGAATATACGTAGGAGCTTGGAAAATGCAAACTGCTCCTTAAAATTATTTCAAAGATGCAAAAAAAAAATTAAAAGACCATTATATATATCAAAACATGCAGAATTTAACCTTACATATTCATACTCAATATTTTAGGGATTATAATTAATCGATGGATTCTTCAATAAGAGCATTAGTTCTGTAAGTAATGACAGACCATCAAATTTGATAGAATTTGTGCAATCACGTTCATCTTTTGCATACCGGGATTCTATTCCAGCAAGCATTGATGCTGAATTTCCTATAACGAAGCCCTACAAAGGATTATATATCCCCGTCATTCAGTGTCATTCAGGGAATTCTAAAGCCAAGTATTCCATCTCATTTGTAATCAAAAGCTGATATGAAAACCTGGAAATTGACCTTTCTTCCTGATATGTGCTTGAATAGTTTTAACATGTTGTTTTATTTTACGATTTAAAGATGAAGAACTATCTGCCTATTCATTAAGTTACAACTCTGCATTTCCGGGAGGGGGGGGGATTATAAATTTTGGCATCACAAGTGTTTAACATGTAACTTTTGAGAAATTCCATTGAAATCTTTCATGGCATTTCATGTCATGAATTCTGTTGCAGTATTAAGTGGGAGGTCATGACCAGAAGCATACAATACTTATCCAAAGGGATTTCTTGAGCAGTAAAGGGCAATGTATTAAGCAGTTGGTGTAAGCATTGGCAAGGCCATCAGAGAATCATGGAGGGCAGGCTAAATCAGAGCGTAGCATTAATGCACCTTGAATTGCCATTGCAACTGTCCATGCATAGAATATTATCAAGACACAAAGGTCATTATTTTAGTGAAACATCCATTTCTCTGAGCACTTTCAAGAGTGCTTGGGGAGCGCAAAATGGGTTCCTGATCTATTTCAATGCATTAAATGTTTTAATACTCTTACTGAGTGATTGGCAATCCCTCCCCCTTGCTTAGATCATACTTGGGCCGCTAATTACGAGCTTCCTTCAGGGCTTTTGAGAGCCAGCACTGACCCCTGGAGAGAGGTTCCCTTTGTCCCCTTCATATCATGGAGGGCAGGCCACGTCTATACCAGGGTTTTCCGCCCATGCTGCTCATATTACTAGCATGACTGTTATTCAAACAGAACACATTTTGAGACCAGTGTCCCCAATTAAGACCAACAAAATTTAATTCTGGATATGCATGCACACAAAAGCATGCACATCCAGAATTAAAGTTTGTTGGTCTTAAAGGTGCTGCTGGTCTCTGACTTTGTTCTGTTGCTTCAGGCCAACACCTGAATCCATCTGTTGTTCAAACTGCAATCGCAACCAAGATTCCAGACAGCACAGGTTAATTCATTTTCTCTCCATGGTTTCCCTTTCGCGCAATGTTTGTTGTTGTTGTTGTTGTTCAGTTGCACAGTTGAGACTGACTCTCTGCAACCCCATGGACCACATCAAGCCAGGCCCTCCTGTCTTTCGCCGTACTTTGAAGTTTGCTCAATTTTATGTTCATTGCATCGATAACACTGTCTAACCATCTCATCCTTTGCTGTCCCCTTCTTCTTTGACCTTCAGTCTTTCCCAGCATCAGGGTCTTCTCCAGTGAGTGCTCCCTTCTCATTTGGTGGCCAAAGTATTTGAGTTTCGGCTTCAGTATCTGGCCTTCTAGGGAACAATCAGGGTTGATTTTTTTAGGACTGACTGATTTGATCTCCTTGCAGTCCAAGGGACCTCAAGAGTCTTCTCCAGCACCATAATTCAAAAGCATCTATTCTTTGGCTCTCGGCCTTCCTTATGGTCCAACTCTCACAGCCATACATTACTACTGGGAATACCATTGCTTTGACCAAATGGACTTTTGTTGGCAGGGTGATGTCTCTACTTTTTATTATGCTGTCTAGGTTTGCCATCACTTTCCTCCCAAGGAGCAGGCATCTTTTAATGCCATGGCTGCAGTCACCATCTGCAGTGATCTTGGATCCCAGGAAGGTGACGTCTGTCACTGCTTCCATGACTTCCCTTTCTGTTTGCCAAGGAATGATGGGGCTGAGTGCCCTGATCTTAGTTTTTTTGATGTTGATGTTTCAAGTCAACTTTTGCGCTTTCACTCGTGGCAAGAGGCTCTTTAGGTCCTCTTCACTTTCTGCCATTATTTCACACAATAGGCACATTTTATTTCCTCCTCTCGCTTCCACTGCTGAGTTGTCACATCTCCTTCAGCATTCTCCACCCACATTTTTTTTAAATGCATAGAGCTGTGGGGGAATATCCAAAACTGCAGTCCTTTAAAGCACCCTCCCTCAGTTGTGTTTCTGCATGCCCCTTAAGTGGGGAGAGAATGGAGGCTTGTCAGTGACCCTACTCAGCTCCTTTGGGGGGAGGGGATTCCACAAGTGCCTGGAGCCTCCTTGAGGCAGTGCAGGGAGATGCTCTTGACTGGCTGATCATCCTGAGACTGCCTCCATGTTGGAGAAGGGAAATCACCCTCATCCGGGCACAATGATGTGGCTGAGCAGCTGCCCGGTATTTCTCTTGGGGCTGTGGGCTTCCCACTTCAGTCTCCACAGCAGCGACATTAGATTAGGTGACTGAAATGGCAAACATCCTCCATGTTGAATCAGCCCTAGACAAAACCCAAACATCATATGAGAGCAATAATATGACTCGCCTGAGTGCCTAGGGCTTGATGGAGGAGTCCTGATATTTCCCCCCTCTAGTCCCCCAGCTGCCCTGACCTGTCTAGCCCTGTCTAGCCTGGTCTCATCAGATCTTGGAAGCTAAGCAAGGTTGGCACGGGGTAGTACTCAGGGCCGGCTCACCCACTAGGCAGATTAGAAGAAGAAGAAGAAGAGATTGGATTTATACCCCACCCTTCACTTGGAGTCTCAGAGCGGCTTCCAAACTCCTTTCCCTTCCCCTCCCCACAACAGACACCCTGTGAGGTAGGTGGGGCTGAGAGAGCTCTTTCCCAAGCTGTCCTTGAGAGAACAGCTGGTACAGAGCTATGGCTTGCCCAAGGTCATCCAGCCAGGTGCAAGTGGAGGAGTGGGGAATCAAACCCGGTTCTCCCAGATTAGAGTCCGCGCACTTAACCACCACACCAAACTGGCTCTTCTGCCTAGGGTGCCCCTTGGTGGTGAGCGCCCAAATGGCTGCTCGCCTGCCAGATCTGGCAGCCCTCACCACCTGCCTGCCCTTGATTCCTGCCACAGACACCCCACTGCCCTGGCCAGGCGGCCTCTCTCCCCTCCCCAATATGGCTCTTTCACTCCCTTCCCTTCCTCGTGCCCCAGTCCCTGGAAAGAGAGAAAAAGGCACAGAGCGCACACATGCCCCCTCCCCTCATCCACCTCTCTGATGCCACCCCGCTGCCGCTCATTCCACTGCCGCCTCTCCTGTGCCCACCGCACCTCTCACCTGGGCTTCTGTGCCCCACCTTTGTGCCCTGCCCCGCTGCTGCCCAGCCCAGCCAGGGCTGGCCAGAGCAGCTCCTCCCCCCTTGCACTCACTGCTGGATTGCTACAGCCACCGCCGCCACTTGCCCAACCCCAGAAGAGCCCACCCCAAAGCCATCCCCACCACGTGCCTCTGCTTCCCCGCTCCCACTTCTCTGCCCACCATGGCTGAGCAGGTCAGTCCCTTGCACTCACTGCTGGATTGCTACAGCCACCGCCACCCGCCTGACCCCAGCAGAGCCCGCCCCAAAGCTGTTCCCACTGCATGCCTCTGCTTCCCTGCTCCCGCTTCTCTGCCCACCATGGCCAAGCAGGTCGGTCCCGCGCCATGCTGCGAAGGGTGTTGGAGGCCGGCAGGGCCCCATGGAGGGGAGGAGTGGCTGAGAGGGGAACACTGCCTCTACCATCGGGGGGTATGTGTGGCAGCAAACAGATCCCCTTGCCCTCCACCAGCAGCCCTGGCCAGGATTCTGGGAGATGGCACCCAGATTTGGGGGGGGGGGCTTTTCGTGGACTGAGTGGGTGGGGGGGTAGGCTAAGGGCCAGGGTCCCTCTGCACCAGCTGCATCGTGGACTCTTCTCTGCCCCCCTCCCTCCCTTATCCTGGGGTAAAGCAAGGAGGTCAGGATTGGAGGTAAAAACAGAACCAAGTTTGAGTCCAGTGTCACCTTTAAGAGCAACACAGTTTGCTGCACTTATACCCAAAATTAAACTTTGTTGGTCTTAAAGGTGTGGTGCCACTGGACTCAAACGTTCTGCCTTGGACATCATTAATTCATAGGGTCCCCAGAAATGAGAAGTGACTTTACATCCCTTTACACACACATTGCCTCAGCACTTAAACTTTTTTGTGAAAGGGGATACATACAGCTTGTGCATTTGTAATTGGGTGTATGCCCTAAGAAATACAGGGGCTGGGGTGGCTCAGAGGTTAAAACACTGAGCTGCAGACTGGAAGGTTGGTAGCTTGGCAGTTTGAGACCCGAGTGCCGCGTGATGCGGGGGGCACCAGAAGGTAGCCTCGCCTAGTGTGCAAAATAACGTGGGGCCGGCCCTGGTAGTACTTGGATGGGAGACCACCAAGGAATTCCATGGTTGCTATGCAGAGGCAGGCAATGGCAAACCACCTCTCAATGTCTCTTGCCTTGAAATCCCTAAAGGGTTGCCATAAGTTGACTGTGACTTGACAACATTTTGTGGTAGCTCTAGCTTCCTCCACAAATATCGGAAGAGGATTGCTTTTGGGAAGATTTTGAAATGGTCCATAATATTTTTTTTGTACGTACATGTTCACACAGTGCCACTTCAAAGTGTCATGTGCAGCAGCAGCAGCACATTGCTTAGGCACCTGTGCAATTCGGTCCACAAGGATGACCAAATTGCTGGATTGCAAGTGGAGCCGGGCCCTTGTCGAGTGAATTACAGTGCCATTTTTAAAAAAAGCACATGTAGTCAGTTTCAGTGATCAGGAAAGAGGGACAGTTCCTCATCAAGCCTGGGGTGAAGTCATCACGTTCTGAAGACGTGCCAAGGGCAGGAATCCAGCTCACCACGTCACTGCAGATGGAGCCAAGCCATTGTTCTCTAAATTACAGTGTCCTTTAAAAAAAAACACCTGTAGTCAATTTCAGTAATTAGGAAGGAAGGACAGTTGCTCATCAAGACTGAATAAGGGATTAAGGCAATCATGTTCTGAGCATGCATCGACAGCAGCTCCTGGCTTTGACTGTTTGATGTAATGAATGTTGACCATGCATGTGCAAAAGCAGGGTATCGGCTTGAAATCATCATGGTTTGAATTACGAATGGGACGGTTTTAGGGTAAGGAAGCTTGACTCGTAGTATAAATCATGAAAAATTCACATTACAAGCTCACTCTTTGTGCTCTGTCTGCATCACTACTTGCGTCCCACTCTTTCTGAATACCTTGTTTGTTTCTTTGCTAGTCTTAAATGCAGCTGTAGTTGCCAACATTGGGGAGGGGGGATGCAGAATAGGGGCATATAACTTTGAATCTCAGCAGACGAGGTTGTGTTAGGAGAATGGCCTGCAAATCTCTCCTTCTTTCTAATTCATTTCAGCTCTCATTTGAACCCAGAACTTTCCTGGCTGTGCCTGACAGACTAGGTACGGAATTGGCCTATGCCCCCCTCCTATTAAAGCCACTGAATTAGTACCCAAAGAGATGTGATGAACACTTTCTTTTGCTGCAGTCTACAGAGTTTCTGGGTCAGGGAAAGGAAAAAAAACAGCAACCCTTTTGCAATTCCATTCCATCCAGCACTGTGTTTTCCAGGCAACAGAGTCTCTGATTCGATGCTATTAATCATTCTCTCCTTGTAAATTGTAGACAAGTTTCTTGCAAAGTTGGAAGTAACACTTCCAGCTCTAACACTATTAAACCGAATCCCTGGTAGCTATAACAGGAATTCATGATCTCCAGCTTAAGAGGTACCTCGAAATATATATGCGTGCCTTGAAGAACTCCGAAGCTGAGCTTTGATTTGATTCCGCGCATGGTGATGAAGGCAATGTTTGATGCCTGAGAGCAAAACTTAGAGAAGCTGGAGCTGTTGCCCATCTGGCTGCCCAGACGTGACAAATGTGAGTTGCGATGGGGGTCTCGTTCCTCATTTGTGACTTGGGTTCTAATTTTTTTTTTTTAAAAAAAATGGTCCAGTTGTCGAAACAACTCGTGCGTTACTGCAAATAAAGAAGCGTGTTAACATTATCATTAAAGGATAAAGAAAATAACAGAGTGGAGTATTTTCTCAGCAGGATGAACTGTGGATTTAATTATACAACTCTCATTTTGCAGCGAGATTCATGCAAAGTGTTTATCCGCAGGCAACTGCTTCCCACCAGTTGACTGACTTCTCCACCTGTACCTTTGTGCTGCCGAGACAGTTTCGTACTCAAAGTTGCACCTTGTGAATGTAGGCTTGTCGGATGGATCCTGTGCCAATTTTGCCCTGGACTGGCAATGCTTCTCATATTTCTTCTTCACTAGATCTATATTTAGATCCTAGATATACAGATGGATGGATGGATGCATTTGCTGTCAAGTTACAGCTGACTTATGGCGACCCCATAAGGTTTTCAAGGCAAGCGATGTTCAGAGGTGGTTTGCCAATTTCTGCCTCTGTGCCTCTCCCATCCTGATTCTGACCAGGGCTGACTCTGCTTAGCGTCTGAGACCTGTTAAGATTGGGCCAGCCTGGACAATCCAGGTCATGTGCTGACTCAGTCTTGCTCTTGAATGATCTATTACTACCACATTTAAAAAAAAAAATCATCACCCTTCTTCCAAAGATCTCAAACTGACACCTTCTGTTCTTTTCACAGAGTCAGTGGAACATCATATAGATGAGATCCTGGCAGTTTGGGGCACATGGTCTTCTTTTCAGCCTCGGTGAACTTAAGTGGAGAGAATAGTCACCCAATTTGTTTCATGGCTGAAAGGGAATCCGAACCCAGGTCACCCATAGTAAGTGGGGGAAATGATTTTTTATTATTTTGCTGCTCATCCTAATAATCTACAGAAGGTTTGAAAAGGAAGGTTACGTGTGCAAAACTGGACATGATCTCAAATGCTCCACAAGATTTAAGCTATTAAATATACAAACATGTTCATTCTAAGCATATGGAAAGTGGGAGACATATGCACAAATTCTTACCTGGGAAGGTGGAACAGGGTGGTAAGATAGAGGGCTTGATCCACCCAGGTTTTTTTTTTTCTGTTGGTGATAAAAAAGGATGAAACTCCTGAGAATCCAAAAAGACTGGGGATCGTGGGCCCTACATTTTAAAAAGCCTTCTGAGAAAAGGGCTAGTTAAGTGAGACTGAATGAAGAAGTTGGCTGGAGCCAACATAGAGATTAAAAAGTTAAGGGTCTGACTTTTAAGTGGATTACCTTGAGATTCAGGCCATAGCAAAGGCTAGGGTCTCTGTCGCAGGCCCTGTGCCAACATCCCCCTATGTCAGACCTGCCTAGTCACATTCCTAGCATTTTTTAATTCCATGGTACTAATCATTAAGATCTTCACCATCCCTTTTATTTCTGTTGATGTTTCATTTTCATATCGTCTATCCTGCCTTCATAATCAGCAAATGAATTCTTTAGGTGGCAAACATGAAAACATTACTCAAAATGAAATTACAAATTGCTTCCAATGAACACAAGAATTAAAGCACCACCAAAGGCCCATGAAACCGTATGCTCCGATTGCTCCAAAGACACTCCCTGTTAAGGACGCTCTACCACCCACCGGTTCGGCTCAGGTCTTGTTCGCTGGTCATGAACAGGGAACTGATTTTCCAGTGAGCGGTTCAACCCTCCATCGATCTGTCTGTGGCTGCTTGGCAGGTCTTTGTGCTGTATTCCTTCCTAACCGTGCAGAAGAACAGCGTCCGCTTGTTGCACATACATGTCCTTGCACAGCCCAGTTGAGTGCTACTCGCCCCCCATCCTTGCTGCAAGACTGCTCCACTCAGCATGCAATTGTTCAAACAGACAATTATATAATCACCAATCATACAAATCAATCAATTAAAGTGCTGTGTTTTAATCACTCCTACCCTCCAGTGTTTCTCTAAGTAGCCCCAATTGATGCTAATGGCTGCCATCCTTTCGAATTGGCTGTGTCTTTGCCCAGGTGCCATTTTGGGAAAGCCATGTGCAAACCTGTTTGGTGAGTGTTTGAAGCTGTTCAGCATTAGGAATGGGCACGGATTGGGAAAATGCGGTTCTGTTCATGGTTTGTGGCATGCCCGCTTTGCGAACCATGGACTGTTGTGAACTTTTTGGTGCTAGATAAACTGGGTCAGTTTGTGAGGTTCGTGATGTGGTAGAACACCCCCCAGGGTTATAGAAACCCCAAACTCACAAGGGATCTCCACCTGGCTCAGCCCCTAAAAACAAGTCTAGCTTGCTGCTAGCGTAATGCTGAGACCTAGAAATTGTGGCTGCCAGACAGTCTTAGGGTCTCCCGGCTATTCTACACACAATGCCATATGATAATTACTACTGCTATTATCTGCAGTAGAAACTGAAGGTAGGGGGGACATTTTTGCTAGCCCAGTGGAAACAGTGCCACTGTGGCACTGCAAACCCAATAGGACTAAGGTCAAGCCAGCCAGGAAAGTGCTTTTTGGGGATGATGTCAGGCACAGGTTCAAAAGTATATCAAATGGACACCCAGCAAGCTACACACACCAAACACACAGGGAACCTCACTCTGCCGCCTGCTCCTCTACAATCTCTCCAAGCTGGGGGGCAGATTACATTTCTGGGGTGCCAGTTATGTACTCCCCCAGAAGGTCTCCTGCCTGCTCCTCTAAAATCTCTCCAAGCTGGGGGGCAGATTACATTTCTGGGGTGCCAGTTAGGGGACCCCCCCCCCCAAGGTCTCCCCAGTGCTTTCTCTGGAAAAGACAGCTGCAGTTACAGGAGTCTATGGAATGGCTCAGGAACAAGCCAGTGACACCAGACTAACAGGGAAACTTAACCTGTGAGGTCCAGAGAGGGCTAGCCCAGGAGGGGAGGTTGACATTGAGGAAGGCCAACTCATCCACCCTGGCTGGTCCAGGTAGGAGTGGGTGGGGCTGAGAATACCTCTCAGGTGGGAGAAGACTCACTCACTCTGGACACTGGTGGGAGAGCAGGAGAGGAGACTCAGGACCATGCAAGAGAGGTCAGGCCAGATGTCAGCCTTGAATGACCGGTACTCCAGGGGATCAGCGGAGGCAGGCTTAGGGGACTTGGTGAGGTACTCCCTCATCATCACCTCTGCCAAATCCTCCACCATTGCACACCTGGCATCCCCACTGCTGCTGACCTCCCAGTTCACCACTGACAACCAGTACTGAGTAGGGGTGTGCAATTTTTTTCTTAGTATTTTTCAGTTTGGGTCTATTGGACTCCCGCCCCCCCCCCCCCCAAATAGATCCCAATACTCGTAAAATATTCAGCTCTGGGATTTTTCAGAAATCCCATTTTTTGGGGGGGTGTCCATTAGACCCAAACTGAAAAATACCAAGGGGAGTAAAAACAGGGAGAAGAAAAATCAGTGGTAAAAGATATAGAACAGATAGTAGAGAATTTTTATAGGAATTTATATTCTGAACAAGGAGATAAACAGACAGAAATTAAAGAAATTATTTAAAAACTATCAATGGGTTCGAAAACTTTCTGACGAACCAGAAGAAGGTATTAAATGATCCAGTATCAATGTCTGAAATAACAGAAGCAATACACAGTCTGAAAAAGCAGAAAGCGTCAGGATTGGATGGTCTACCAGTGAAATTTTATTATATTTTTGAAGATCAGATAGCTATACCACTAACACATATAATACATAATATTTTGAAAAAAGGAACAATCCCTGAATCTTGGAATGAAGCACTAATTTCCTTAATACATAAATAGGAAACCGATGAAAAAGAAATTAAAAACTTAAACACACCTGAAATCAACAGGTCGCCCTTTAAGTCTTCTCCCGCCCTGCTCTAATGGAAGGCACGGAGGTGGAACCTCGCTGGAGTCTCTTTCTTTAGAATTCCCACTGTTGGCTCCCAGCCTTCTTGGACAGGGAAGGGAATAAAGAACCCCCCCCTTTGCCTGTCCCCTCCCTCTCACAAATATGATGCCTTTCTAGCACCACTGAAGACTCCCCTTACCTCACCCACTTGAATCAGGTGGAGGTAGCCCTCCTTCCAAGACTGCCCTGGGTCCTGTTTCCATCAGGGCTCCCGGATGTTCTTCCTGAGTCCTGAGAAGGAGATGGGAGGGGTTGGCATTGGGTTGCCTCACGCAGAAGAGCATCGCTGGCTTCTGGTCCTTTGGCTGGGGGTCTCTCTCTTGCCTTGGGAGGGGAACTGCTCTGGAAGCAAGGGTCTTGGAGGCCCCTCCTCTCTCAGCCTGACTCTGACCCCCTCCCATTTCAGTGTGGCAGTATTCTAATCCCAGAAAGGAAGCTTCTGAGAGTCACTGTCACCTGACTCTGCTGTGACTCCACCCCCACCTTTCTGGAGAGCGGAAGGGGTGGGGCCAAGTGAAAGAAAAAAAAGAAGAGTTGGATTTATATCCTGCTTTTCACTCGGAGCCTCAGAGCAGCTTACGATCTCCTTCCCTTCATCTCCCCATAACAGACACCCTGTGAGGTAGGTGGGACTGAGAGCTCTGAGAACTGTGACTGACCCAAAGTCACGCAGCTGGCTGCCTGTGGAGGAGTGGGGAATCAAACCCAGTTCTCCAAATTAGAGTCCACTGCTCTTAACCACTACACCAAACTGGCTCTGGAAAAGTGGGAAGAGCATCTTGATGTTAAGGGAGGAGGTAAAAAGGTTCTGTGACCAGAGGTTGCTGCCTGATTGCACCGAGGTCAGAGAGGAGATGACTGGCTGCTGCAAAAGGCTGCCCATTTCATCCTGCCCACCCTGATGGCACAAGAGCATCTGGTGCAGCTGTCCCAGGGTCTCCCTGGCCTGTGCCCAGATGCTGGCTTCAGGGTCGACCAGGGAGATGTCCAGCTGCACCACCCAGTGTCATCATGCCAGGCACATCACTGGGCGATGCTCTGGTAATCGCCCTAAAAACTCTATGGTATCATAGAGTTTTCAGGGCGATTACTAGAGCATCACCCAGCAACGTGCTCAGCATGATGACATCACTTCTGGGCAACGCCATCATGCCAGGCACGATGGAGTGGGGTTCCTCTTGCCGGCCAAATCTGGACTGGCAGATTGGAGACCTATTTAGCGGGGGAATCCCCGCCCCCCGGGGGGACTAGCCAGCTTTCATTCTTCTTGTGTTATGTTCTTTTAACTACCCGAATAACTACCGGGTTCGAGACTCTTGAAACAGAGCAATCTGTGAATTCCATGGATCCCATAGCTACATGTATTAGAGGAGATCATTTTTGTAAACAGTGGCCAGGCCCAGAGCCAGGATTTCTTTTGTCAGGGGGCATTTAAATTTCTCGGGGGGAGGACCTAACAGATTTAATTAAATTGTTAAATTAAATGTCCTGCCACTTTTTACCCAGCTGCACACTGGTGGCCTCCTCCTCTCCCCCTCCCGCAGAGGGAGCTCCCCCAGCCTGGACCCCCTACCCCCCCCCCCCCACACTGACTCACTCACTCTGTGTAGGCAACTTGAACACTGGATCTAAGTGGATCTGACTGGAACACTGAACTGACTGGATCCCCTCCTTCATCAAAGGCACAGTGCAGAATCGGCCTGAGTAAAGAGAGAATTCGCTTTCCTGTGACACGTCCAACAGGAAGAACCATGAGATCCAAAGCAGAACTCTTAAACATATTTCTTGCCTTCATTAATGCCATCCCCACAGTACGTTGCACCAAACGTGGAGAGAACTGGTCCTCCACTTCCTTCCCTGCTGCTTTCTTCCGGACTCTGGCACAATATTTTCGGAAGTAGACCTGTGGTCTAGATTTCCCTCCTGAGAGATGGGAAGAAAACATTTAGAAATTAAAGAGAACAAGTACCTTACCTTCCTTTATTGTCTCCTGTTAAAGAGCTCAGCTGCAGTCAAACACGTACACTTTGGAAGACAGCAACGGATTATGTGTGAAGGTTACCTCCTGAGAGGTGCAAATTTCACAGCAGTGGTAAAATGTTAGCCACAAAACAGCCCCGAGAGCTGTGATTTAAAACAGTGACAAATGTGTCCTCTTCTTCTGATAGTGTGCTCTAACTTCTGTTTGATGGGGATAATGGTACCGCTTTGAAAAGTGATCCTGAACATTATTTAAAGATAGGAATAAACACCGAGTTTTAACTCATGCATGGTGCCTCTTGTAGTCCCCCCCCCCCCAACAGAAAAGAGTGAGCTGGTTGCCATGGTAATTCCTTTCTTACCTTTTAAGACAAAGGATAGCTCTGAGCTATAAAATTAAGTCCCCTTCAACCTTTCTTTTCTCATACTTAACAAAGACTTCTCCCCCCCCCCCCCCGCTTTCTTTAGGTCTGCTCCACTCTCTCATAATCCATCTTCCAAATCAATTTTGATTGCAGTTTTGACCTGCAATTATTTTAATAAGACTTTTCAGGAGTTAATGAAAATAAGAATCCCAAACAGAATGGCACCAAATGCTTTGGTGGGTTACCAATGTTTTGTGGTTACCTCATGGAAGAAGAGTGATTTTGACCTGAGGTGGATTTGACTCTTTTGGAAGCTTATTCTGTCCTAATTGGATTGTCCAGAGGGATGAATTTCATCTATTAGAGTCTGGCTTTTTCTCCCCTCGTTAGGATTGTTCACAAAGTATGTTATTACCGTCTATTTCTGAATCCCGACATTGTGTTTCATTATGAATATATATATATATATATATATATATATATATATATATATATATATATATATATATATTCTGTTACCATGTGAACAACGAAATACATATAACGGCAGCTCATAATCTCCTGAATGTCAACCGATGGATATTCTTTGCTTCATAACTGTGCAGCATGACTCATGGGAATATTTGAAAAGTTACAGACCTGTTTAGATCTAAAATTAATAAGGGAAAGATGCAAAGAAAGTGACAAGCTAAGAAAAAAACTTTGATCTCATTTGAAACAATTCTCATCTGGAGCATTTTCACTATAAGAATGAAAGTCTGCTGCCTTTGGCTAGTGGAAATTGGAGACATGTCATGGGCTTCAGTGGGGCCAGGATATTGGTAGAGTCACATTGTGATTTTTCTATTTTAGTAGCCACAAACCTCTCAATAGAAAAACAGCCACAGAAGTCAATACAAAAATACTTTCAATTAGTAAATGGGTCAGGAGGCTGCAGTGAGAAGGGAAAAAGAGATGAAATGGCCATTTCAGCCTCTTCCAGCTGTGGGTCCAACTGGAAAATCACTGAATCTAACCCAGTGTTAACATAGATTATGAATTAAACTGTACAGCAATAACAAAAATAAGCATGATTCCAAAATACAGATCAGGTTCATAAAATTTAACACTAAACCTCACAAACACTGGCTTCAAGAAGTGAGACAAACTTAAATTGTGTTTATATCTGTCTTCTGAGAAGAGCTGGGGGTGACCTGAGACAGGGCATTTTCTGTTGTGGTAACGCAAGTATGATTTTAAAAATGTATACCCCACCTTTCTGCTATTAGAAGGGCTGCCAAGGTTGCTAAAATACTAAAAATACATGGTAAAATACATTATAAAATCATTAAAGTAACCCTCTCTTCCAAACATACCTTATTAAAAAAAACTTTTAAAAGAGATAAAATACATATAAAACAGTTAAAATATATGTAAAACATGAAGTGTTGATTAGGAAGGAAGTATCATTTTGGAATGCCTAATGAATCAAAAAGGCTTCACTTGCTTGTGGAAGACAGCAACAGAAGGGGGCAGACAAATCTTTGGGGAGAAAGTTCCAGAACTTTGGTGCTGTGACCAAGAAGGCCCTCTCCTTGTTTGCCTCTGCCTAATCTCAGAAGGCAAGGGTACCTGAAACAGGGCCTCTGAAGATGACCGTAACGGGTTCATAAGGGATTAGGTGGTACGTTGGTACCAAACTATATACAGCTTTAAAGATCGACCAGCACCTTGAATTATGCTTGGAAACAAATTGGAAGCCAGTGTGGGTAGGCCAAGACTGGAGTGATATTGTTCTTGAGATCCACTCCAGTTCACATCCTGGTTGCAGCATTTGGTAACAACTGAAGTTTCAAATCTTGTGGAGCGCATTGAAGTACAGTATTCCTTCCCTATGTCCATTCACTGGACACTAAGGTGTGCATTTGGAGCTATCCAAGCCAAGAATATACCCCAAATACCTCGTTGGTATTTTTGGGGTATATTTTAGTATCCCAAAGATATCTGGGATCTTTTGGGAAAACCAAAACCAAAAATATCAGATGAGTCTGCAAGTACAAAGCACGCCCAGTTGGGTCAGCTTTGGGCTGACTGGTTTCTTGTGCAGCCTCACGTAAATGAGGCTGCAGGAGAAACCAGACTGAGGATCATGGAAGGTGGGTCAACTGTTTGTCCAGCTGCTTCCTGCAGTCCCTTTAAATGGCCCCCGTTTAAATGGACTGCAGTAGAAAGCCCAAAAAACAGCTGACAGGAGGAACAATCTTCTAGGCATTTTTTTTGTGTGTGGCTTTGCCGCTGCTTTTTTTTTTTTTTTTTTACTGTTTTTTTCCCCTTCTTGGATCTATTGGACCCGAAAAAACTTGGGATTGACAGAACATTGCAGATCTGAACACAATACTGGTATAGTGATCTGGGATTTTGGGGAAATCCTGAAATTTTTTCAGGTCCAATAGATCCAAACTGAAAAATACTGGGGGGGGGGGGGGGTCGCTTTCTCTTTTAGGCTTTAGTGTCAGGAGAAGACACTTTCTTTTCTCTTCTTTTCCAAATCCTCAGTGCTGGATAATGTAACTCTGTTTTTTCCTTCTTTAAATGATTCTATTGCAGCAGCTATAATTAATGTGGGCTCCTTGATGACATTTTCAATATTGATAATTTTAGTATTGTTGATTTGGTGGTTTTATTGCGATTTTTATGGAACTTTTGTGAGCCACTTTGAGAGACTTGGTGCCACATTTCCAGATGGAGCTTCAAAGACAGGAATGGTGTTCCTCTTAACCATCAGACTCTTCTATAACCCTGTCACCGTTTAAATTATGCATATTTTAATATCTATGAATTGTTAGTTTTAGAAGCCCATAAAGTGAATAAGAACAGCTATTTTTAAATTCAGAAACTTTTACTACTTACAGTGAATACTTCCCTTAAATCAATAACTATCCTTACATTTCCCCTCATATTTCCGTAAGATCCCTGTTATGCTAATCACCAAAGTAGCTAACAGGAGCCTTTTTTTCAAAGAAGACTTTAGGATGAGAAAGTTGATCTTTAGTTTTGACCAGTCTACCCAGGGGGAATCTGAAGTCAGCCAGCCAGGCTGGGTGGGTAAGGTGGGTAAGATTTCAGTGAAATGTCACCGGGGAGGGGGAAGAGGCATGAGGTACCACTAATCCCCTTTTAGGAGAATTTCTCACATCCTGAAAAGAAGTAATTCTTTAAAAAGAAAGCTGTCATGTTTAAAAGGCCATTTGTCAAAGGTCAGGCAAATCAGTGCTCCAGATGTGGCACTGCTTCCACTACCCCTGTCTGGGCTATGGCCTGGATATGCATCTGAGAGGGAGATAGGGTTGCCAGCTCCAGGTTGGAAGATACCTGGAGATTTGGGGGATGGAGCCTGAGGAGGGGGGATTTGGGGCATAATTCCATAGAGTCCAACTTCTGAAGTGGCCATTTTCTCCAGGTGAACTGATTTCTATCACATAGAGGACATTTGTAATAGCGGGAGATCTCCAGCCATCACCTGGAGGCTGGCAACCCTAGATGGAGAGAGGGTTGTAATGGTTTTTATGGTGTTATGCCACATGCTGTTCAATGCGTTCAGGCAAATCACAAAATGTTATGAAGCTGGAAGGTAAGTATCATCCTACTAGGAAGGCAGTTATTTCTGGGTTTTCCTGCTCCAGTGAGGTGGAAGAAAGATTGGATTTGGTCTTTGCTTTGGGGGAGAAGCAAATGGTCACCAGGAAGCCCAATGGCAGGCATCATTTGGCAAAACCATTTGCTTTAGCTCACCTTAATGCTAACCCCCTGAAGTATTGTGTGGGCGGTTTTAGGATAACCCATATTCAAATCATCTTTGTCCTTGTGGCAATAGTAGAATCATAGAGTTGAAAGGACCTCCAGGGCCATCTAGTCCAACCCTCTGCACAATGCAGGAAATTCACAAATACCTCCCCACCCCACCCCACTCTATGCCCAGAAGAAAGGGAGGGAAAGCCTCAAGGATTCCTGTCCAAACTGGCCTGGAGAAAATGGCTTCCTTACCCCCCAAAGGGGTGATCAGCATTTCTCTGGGCATGTAAGAAAGAGTCACAAGAACTGAACACTGATTCAGTCCTTTCTGCCCTCCCTTCTCATGATCCACCTAAGTTCACAGAATCAGCAATGCTGTCAGATGGCCATCTAGCCTCTGCTTGAAAACCTCCAAAGGAGAGCCCACCACCTCCCAAGGAAGCCTGTTCCACTGAGGAACCACTCTAACTGTCAGGAAGTTCTTCCTAATGAGAGCCAGTTTGGAGCACGGACTCTAATCTGGGAGAACTGGGTTTGATGCCCCACTCCTCCACATGCAGCTGCTGGGCGACCTTGGGGAAGCCACAGTTCTCTCAGAGCTGTTTCCTCAAGATCAGTTCTCTCAGAGCTCTCTCAACCCCACCTACCTCACAGGGGGTCTGTTGTGGGTAGAGGAAGGGAAGGAGCTTGTAAGCCACTCTTGAGACTCCCAGTGAAGGACCGGGTATAAATCCAGTCTCCTCCCCACAGTAGGCTAAAACAATGGACAGTAGGCTAAAACAATGCAATGCAATGTTGGATCTCAAACCATTGTTAAGGATTTTTTTTTAAAAAAAATGGTTTTAATTGTCCATTATCTAGCAGTGTGCCAAGCACTTCATAAACAATTAATAATGAGAACTTTGAGCGATGATGCTAATTTTGTGGAGGTTGGCGGAGCAAATTCTGTTCTCTCCTAAACGGCTGGGTGCTGGGGTTAAAAGTGGGCCAGGATCCTCAACGGTTTTGCATCGTGATGAGTGCCGGTGAACCATCAAGGCCCCTTAATGAGCAGGCTGGTCTTGATTACACCTGACTCCAATCCCGATTAAACCCTCCACATGAGAATCAGAGAGACAAAAGGGGGCAGAGAACGTGTTGCGGCAATTCACTTGTAGCTTGTTAGAGTGAAACAAAGGGAAACAAGCAGCTTCCTACTCTTTTCCAAAGCACTGTTAAAACACCTGGGGTAGGTTAGATGCCTCAAATATTCTACTCTTGGTGGGGGGCACGCTCGGGTGGGAGAAATCTTTGGAAGTGAATTTGCATCTGATAAAATAAAGATTGCCTTGGATACCCTTAGTTTAGTGGGGGAGTGGTATTTGTGTATGCAAAGACAACAGTTGTCTACGAAGCATAAAATAGAAAAATAGAGTAGGATTCGTGTCCAGTAGCACTTTAAAAACCAACAAGATTTACAGGGTATAAGCTGTATTTTTTAGTATTTTCCATATGTGCATGTATGTGTGCGTGTCAATGCTCTCTCTAAGCTGTGGAGTCCTGTGAGCAAAAATTTTACTTTGTGAGCTACTGGCATTAAAGTTGTGAGCAAGCGATTTGGCTACTGCACAAATTAGTTTGCTCTGGAGTCATCCTTCCTGAGCTGAGACAAAAATGAGTGAGCTGGAGGCTAAAAAACTGTGAGCAAGCTCACACTAACTTAGCTTAGAGGAAACACTGCACCCCGGAAGACATGGCGACCTCTGGTGACTGACCCCTACTGGGGGCCTGGAGGGTATTCAGAGAGGTGGTTGAATAAAGCCTGCCCTTGCCTCCCATCTGCTGGTATTCCAAGGAGGTTTTCCATCCAAGTACTTGACAGAGTCAACCTTGCTTAGCTTCTGAGATCTGATGAGACTGGGCTTGCTTGGGCTATCCAGGTCAGGGCTTTTGAGAGACAAAGCTCTCTTCATCAGCGTTATCTGAAAAAGGGAGTGTTGGCTTTCAAAAGCTTATGCTCTGGAAATCTTGTTTGTCTATGCGGTGCTGCTGGGCTCAAATGATACTCTTCCACTGCAGAGCAACATGGTTATCCACCTGAAACAATAGAAAAATAGCTTCCATGTCACCAAGCTGAGAGCAAGGAATAATTTTAGCACTTCTGCTTGGGCAAGGACCATTGTACATGCAGAGATCGCCTGTGGGGGCCAACCCATGCAATGTAATTAAAGATATTTGCTGTTTGATGACTACAGTCCACATGCTAAACATTATAGTTGGGGAACAGAGAAAGTTGTCATGGAAATGCCATTTTCAGTGGCATCCCCATGGTACAAGCTGGCTGGCACCATGCCTCAGATGTCTATTGGTCACTTGACTGTACCATCAAGTGATGGCTTGCACATAAGACCTGGGGGTGATTTTCAGTTTCTCATCCCCACTGTCTTGACACAACCCCCCCCCCCCCCCCCCCCATTTTGATTTCCCTGCTCTTTGGTAGAAATTGAACCCATGATTCTTTATTTTCGCAGCATGTTGTGTTTCCTTTTTACTGTGGAGCCCATGCATTTCTCAATGGCTTTTCCATGCATTGATGACTTAGCACTGCATGTTTAAACGATTAACATTATATGTAGAAATGTGGATAAAAACAGATGCTGGCATGTACAGAAGACAAATGCATTTGTAAGCCAGCAGAACCAGCCGAGAAAAGCAAAGAAAAGGTGACTGTAAAAAGAAATGCATATCAAAAGAAATACAATAAGGACCATTTGTTTGCTGACAAAAATACACAGGCTCCCAATTTGTTTCTGGGCCCAGTTCCAGTGTTGGCGTTGATCTTTAAAACTCAATACAGTTTGGGGCCAACATACCTTCAGGACCCCCTTCTCCCATATGAACCCACTTCTGCATGCTTGGCTGCTCCTGCCACCTGAGGCTATGCAGACAGCATAGAGAAAGGGCCTTCTCGGTCCTGGCACCAAAACCTGGCAACTGCCTCCCCTTGAAGAGTCGTTTGTCTCCTTCAGTTGTTGTCTTCTGCTGATGGATGAAGAGATTTCTTTGTTCTCTTTGGCATACCACCAATAACTGTTATTGGTCCCTTCCCTGGTTTTTGGTCTTATGTCTATTTATATGTTTTTAGTTAATTATTGTGTGTGTGTGTGTTATTTTAAATGTTCTTAATAAAGAAAGAAAAAGAAACGACATCAGGAACATTTATTTACCCCTATAGAGAATAACAGATATAACAGACACTGAGACCTTTCACACAAGCCCATAGTTACAGTGGGGCACCTCGGGTCCATGCCCCCTTAGTTGCACACTACACCTACAATACTCTTTCTTTAAGCCCATACTAATTTTCAACAGCTAATTATATTAACTTTAATTAGATCAACTTTAATTAGAATAACTGTCCCCTTAATTTTTTAATGCCCCCCAAGGAAAAAGGTCCTGGTCACAGGCCTGCTTTTCAGATTACATACGGTACTTTAATAGTCAGTTAACAGTGCCATCTTAAGCATTTATAAAAAAGATAAAGGTAAAGGTTTCCCTTGCTCGAAAGCCAGTTGAATCTGACTCTCGGGTGCGGTGCTCATCTCAGTTTTCAAGCCGAAGAGCCAGTGCTGTCCGACGACTTTTCCACGGCCATGTGGCTGGCATGACTAGACGCCAAGGCATATGGAACGCTGTTCCCTTCCTACCGTAGTGGTACCTATTTATCTACTTGCAATTTCTTGCTTTTGAACTGCTAGGCTGGCAGGAGGTAAATGTATACTCAGAGGTAAATGGGACTGACTCCTCAGTAAGTGTATTTAAATTTGCAGCCCACTCAGAATCCTGCTCAGTTATATTCATTGACTTACTCCAAGGGAAGTGCTCTTAGGGGGGCACAGTTCAGCTGCCTGTAGTCAAGTTCAGGGTCAAACAAATCAAGCGTGCACAAGCATGTGTGAACCAGGTGATCACTCAGGGGCAGAGAGGGTTGTTTAAAAAATAAGGACTAGAAACTTGATTTGTGACCTGAGGGTTTGACTTGGTAGCCAGTGTAATGATGTCACGAAAGGGGTAATGTGGTCGCCATGGCTGCAAGAGAGAAAAAAGGCCATAGTTTGTGAATCTTTGTTCTCCTTCCCCTCTCTGGCTTCATTATACAGAGTTAAGGAAGTATCGCATGTGCTGCCCTCACAGCAGGAGATGGAATTTGCTGTCTACTTATCTTAGAGGGTTGGCACCTCACAGTATTGAAGGCAAGAGGAATCCTTGAGCGGATTCAATCAACTCTCACTTTTTTTTTTGTTCTACAGCAAGTTTCTGTACAATATAGATACATTTTTATTTTAAAAAATCCTTTCTAACTCTACTTTACAATAAGACAGATCTACATAAAAATTCTTGGTTCGCTGCTAGCTCCTTTATGCACTGAACTGAAGCTGGCTTTGGCTCAAGATAACTTTAGGGGCAATGGATTTGCTAAAAATCTTAAAAACGTTAAGTGTAAGTCTTAAAAGGAGGAAAGGCTTTAGCTCCAGCTGAAGTCCAAAGCCTTATCAGGAGCAAGGAGTTATGCGGAGATATTCAAAATCCTGAAAGCAAGCTGTGTGGTTTGGAACCAGAGAGATGGTCTTAATACAGAATTGCCATGTTCTGTATTGGCTCAGCATGGCCCATCTGGGCAAAAGGATGGTGGAAAGCACTGTCAAGTTGCAGCAGACTTATGGCAACCCTATAGAGTTTTCAAAGCTAGAGATGAACAAGGAGTGGCTTGCCACCGCCTGCCTCTAGGTAGTGACCCTGGACTGACTTAGTGGTTTCCGATCCAAGTACTAACCAGGGCTGGCCTTGTTTAGCTTCTGAGATCTAACACCAGAAGCTCCATGGTAGAAGAAAGGTGGATTTTAGGTGTATCAAAAATAATAAGGATAATGTTGAGTTACTTATCCCTGTTGTTTCAGCCTGAACATCCCTGTATTGATTTTGCTTCTCCCTTGTGCAATCTGAACACATTCTTCTTTATCCCTGTGGCATTTTCTGTTTCCTGTCATTTTCCCCATATAAAACCTATGCCGTTCTCACATTGTTTGGGTATCAGTAAATCAACATTACACAGATATTACGCATATCAATGATATATATAATGGTATAATGGTAAGATTTATTGTATATGGCCATTGGCTGTTACAATACAAAACTGCATTCAAAGAATACTTATGATTTAAAATATGGCATTCGGAATGAAACTCAATTATACAACTAAAATGTCAAAATTACAACAGTTTGGAATGATAAAAGCATGGTATCAAAACTTCATAATTCATTATACACCATTTCTAAGGGCTGCCTTGGATCTAAGTTTCCTAGCTGCAAGCACAAAGAGCACTTCCTTGTGTGAGACCCAAGGATTCGTATCCAACAAGAGAAAGATGTCAGATCCCCAGTTAAGACACTCTCCACAGCTTCTTTATTAAACGGCTTTATTAGAGATATGCTTGCTTGAGAACTGCTTCCTTGTGAGGAATAGAGAAAGCACACAAAACCCCAAAAGTTATAGGTAAGGTTCAGTACTTCCCCCCACCTCACATTCTTATGTCAGCCCCTAATGTTACTATGACAACCATGATGGATATGTGGTGTCTTATCTATGGCAGCTGGGTGAAAGCATCTCCAAGGTTACTCTCCTGAGAAAGCCAAGGGGCACATCTTGGAGGAAAAATTATGGCTACATGAGCAGGCACTCGCACCCACATACATTCCCCTCAGGAATTCCCTCCCCCCCCCAAGCATGGCAAGGTGAACAGTGAACCAAAATGGCCAGGAATAAAGAACCACAGTACTACAGATATCTGAGAGCCTTGACAAAAGATCAGCTTTTCACTGTCAGATAAATTGTGCACTTGACTTAAAATTCCAGGTAGGAATCTGCTTCTGAGGTCTGAATATAAAGGAAAAATAATTATATAGTGAAATAAATATCAATGATATATATGGTATATGTAAGTGCCACGCAAAGTGAACATAAGATATTGTGACATGTGTAGACCGTGCAAACGCATCTACAAAACCAGCAGTGAAAAGCAAGAATCAAAAAGATGTGACTATAAAAAGAAACTTCTCAAAAGAAATAAAAAAGGACCATTTGTTCTCTTCTGTAAAACGAGAACTGAATCACAAGGAATGACCCAGGGGGACCTAAGTCATGACCCTAAGAGCCAAAATCTTCCCAGCAAAGTGAGGTTTCTTGGGACCCAACCCACACCACTGGGGCAGCCTAGGCATATAGTTCTTCTAGGCCGGCCAAGTCTCTGTGCAGATAATTTGTATATCACTGCTGCCAGAATGGTGCTGAAAACTGTGCCGGGGGAGGAACAGAATGGATGGGCCGATTCCACATGATGAATGGCCCAAGATGGGAACAGAAGTACTTCAGCACTGCCCAGGAGGAAATAAAGGAGAACCTGGCAGACAGCAGGGAGCTGGAGTTGAAAATGTCACTTTTAAAAAACAACCGATGATGGATATGGTGGTGCTTGGTGCAAGTAATGGCAAAGTGACAGGGAAGCATATGACTAATGAACATGAAAAATCACTTTCCAGGAAGGAAGCGCAACACTTGCGGACCTGAAGAAAATGCAGTTTGCATCTGAGGGTGATGAGGGCCATTAGTGTGAGGCCAGGAAGATATTGAGTGGAGGGGAGAATGAAACTCTTCCAAGTTCAACATTCTCAGTCTAAGGCTTTCAATGAAAGAGGGTTTGATGTAGCCATGTAGAGCTCGGAAACTGTAAGACTGGGAGTCTTCAGTTTATCATAGCTAGGAACTCGCTGGGTGGCCTTAGGAAAGAAGAACTCATAGCCCTGATTCCCCATTTACAATCTGGAGATAATAAAACTAGCATAACTTCACGAGTTGACTAAGAGGAAAGCCAAACATAACGTTTAAACAGAAATTATTCACCTGCACAGCAAGGCTTTAAAATTTGCATGAGACACATACTTAGGAACTAATCTTGCTCCTCTTGCCATTTTAAGGAAACCTTCCACCTCAAACTTTTCTTAAAGAAGCATTACATGCATGTATATTTATTATATATTTTTGAAATAGGCAAATATTTACAAATAGTTGTAGATTTTCCGGGCTGTGCGGCTGTGGTTTTGGCAATGTAGTACCTGATGTTTCACCAGCAGCTGTGACTGGCATCCTCAGGGTTCTAACATGGAAAGATGGAGTACTCTCTGTGTCAATGTGAGAAGAAAAACGGTAGGCAGGTAATTTATATCTACTCAGGAAGGTAAGGTAGGGCTGAGTCATTATCTTGTAGGAGTTTCCGAGGCTGTGACATGCTAATGGAGGAGCTTTCCTGAGGAGGTTCTTTTGCATATTGTTTCCTTAAACAATTGAATACGTGGTCTGGGGACTGGTGAAAGTGCTATCTTGGTGACTCCACAAGCAGAAGCAGAAGAAGAAGAAGAAGAAGAAGAAGAGATTGGATTTATACCACGCCCTTCACTTGGAGTCTCAGAGCGGCTTACAAACTCCTTTCCCTTCCCCTCCCCTCCCCACAACAGACTCCCTGTGAGGTAGGTGGGGCTGAGAGAGCTCTGAGACAACTGTCCTTGTGGGGAGAGAGAGGAGTGGGGAATCAAACCCGGTTCTCCCAGATTAGAGTCCACACTCTTAACCACTACACCAAACTAGCCAATAAGTCCCTTCCATTGCTGGCTTTTGCAACAAATTCAGAGAACCAAATTTTCAGACCTGTCCTCTCACGGGGGCAAAGACTGTACACGGGGAGGTGTTTCTGATCTGTTTCCTCTGCCCTCAAAAATCTACTTTCATTCAATGATTATTCCCACATGGCTGAATTCACATTTACAAATGACCTAACCATGCGACTGGAAGCTGGTCATGTTTGTTCATTCTGAATTAATCCCAACACCCACTAAAATAGGGTGCCAGGGCTGGTTACACACTCATGTAACTGGTCCCTACCCTATGGTGGGGTCATTTCTAACTATGACCCCAGCCATGTGAGTACCTCTCCTGGGAAAGCAGACCTTATGGGGTTAGGATAACATCTAAATGACTCTTCTATCACCTGCAAAACTGCTTGTCTCCAGCTCAGTGTCTTAATTTCAACTCTGTGCCATCCCCCAGTTTCAAGAAGGAGCAGAGAATTAGTCTCTTTCTGTGTGTTTTGCAAAATTAAGCCATGAAGACCCTTTGCCAGCTGAAAGATATAAAACTTACCACCTACCAGAGAAATTAATTCTCTGCTGGATAGACAGGGAAATCCTTTTTCTGCTTTATATCAATGTCGCTTTTTTTCTTGTCTGCTGCCAGTTCAGGTTTCCAGAAACACAATGGCCAGAACTGTGAAATTTCATGAGATTTGCCAGGCAAATTGGAACTATAAATGACATGGCAGGAGTACTCCTTTCCTTGGCTAGTAAATCCAAAAGTCACACTGATCCCCCTTCAAATGCGCTAAGAGGGTAACCTTGACTTTTTCACATCTCTTTTTTCCCTCCTTAGATCATTTTTATCATTTGGAGAGCTGGCAAGTTTTTAAGGGTAAGTGAGCGCAGAAATCTTCTGAGCCGTATTATGAGGAATAGCTAAGAGGTATGAAGGCGAGGGGGGAGGTGTTAAGAGTATCATGGTGAGATTGGGAGGGAGGGAGCAAAAGAGGCAGGGTAAGGAACTCGTAGCGAGCATTTAAAAGACACACCAGGAAGTCAAAGAATGGAAGTTTCAGTTCCAACTCAGAAATCTGGATTGTGAACAGATCAGGGAAGCGAGCAAGAATTTCCCATTTGCTAATAACTGGATGTTAGTTTTGAACACACTTGTCTCTGCTGTGTGAACCTCAGAGCAGAAACCTCAGTGAGTACCCTATTTCTGACCTGCAAGCAAAAGGGAACATGGCTGTGGAATGCAAATCAGCTTCAGTGGAGAGAGACCATGGCTGACCTCAGACTGGCAGTTTGGCCCGATATAGGCCCACTTTGCAAGCGGATTAAGAGAGCCCATTCACACAGCCACAGCTGTCTGGCGTTGCCGTGCTGCACTCACCCTGTCCTGAAATGCTTTTATCCCATGTTTAAAAGGTACCTGGTGAAACCGGTGTCAAGCCGTCTGGGTGCGCGTTCATCCCGCTTCCTGGCAGTGTGGATGCAAATAAGCCGCACATCAAGAGGTGTCGGTAATGTGAACCCACTGATCTGGCTGCTGCGCCCATGCACCTATGTGCCCATGCGCCTATGCACAGGTTTTTCAAAATGGACCAAAGCCTCGCGCCACCACAGCACCACTGCCAGGGGCCGCCCCACAGTGCGAATGCTCCATTCTGCCTTCTCCCCGGTATGTTCCCGCATCAGTCTACACAGTGTGACTGGAAAGCCCTGTGACAACTCGGCCCAGGTCTTTTTGCCCCGCTTCCCTTGCACTTCATTTTGCCAGTCTGCCCTCAGCCCATGACTCAGCGACCGAGCACACATTTCGCCTGCGGACCATCCCATGATTCATCACTTGCATCACCACTTGCATCTGAAGTATCTTTCCCAAAGTGCCACGGAATTGTTATTTATTTAACCAATTTCAGTTCAGTCAAGGCTAGAGCATGCGTTTCGCATGCTGAAGGCCTCAGGCTCAATCCCTGGCATCTCCAGATAAAGGACCTTAGAAGGCAGGTATCGGGGAAAACCTTGCTCAGAGAGCTGCTAATCAAAGTAGACAGTGATGAGCTAGATTGGCCAGGGGTCTGAATCAGTATAAGGCCGCTTCATACATCCCTGTATTTGAGAGGAGGGCACGTGGCCCAGTAAAAGAGAATGTACTTTCCATATAGATGGTCCCAAGCAATGCTCCCTCTAAGCTGTGGAGTCTTGTGAGCAAAAATTCTACTTTGTGAGCTACTGGCATCAAAGCTGAAAGCAAGCAATTTGGCTGTTGCATAAATTAGTTTGCTCTGGAGCCATCCTTCCTGAGCTAAGACAGAAATGTGTGAGCCAGAGGCTAAAAGCCTGTGACCTAGCTCACACTAACACAGCTTAGAGGGAACATTGGTCCCAAGTCCAGTCCCTGGTGTCTCCAGTTAAAGAAGCGTTCCCAAATAGAAGGGGTTTATCTACCTGAAATCCTAGAGAGCTGCTACCAATCAAAGTAGGCTGGACTGGTCCATATAGACCAATGACTTGGCTTTATATAACGCAGGTTCATACGATTGTAATGTGCAGTCAACTTCAGTGGGAAGGACCAAAGAAACAGCAGACCTCCTTTGCCTGCAGAAAATCCCAGGATCCATTCCTCACACCTCCACTTAAACATCTCAGTTCACAGATGCTGGGAAAGACCTCTCTCTGCCTGAGACTTTGGATCACTGCCACCCATCCAAGTAGGTGACGCTGTGCTAGATGGACCAAAAAGAGGCCTGGCAGCCTCAAGGCGGGGCCTGGAGACATCCTAGAAGAATGACTATTGCTCCCAGTTTCCCCAGAGAACACGGTTTCCCCAGAGAACAGAGAACAGTTTCCCCAGAGAACACAGTTGCTTTGGAGGGTAGGCACTATGGCTTTATACCCTGCTGAGGTCCCTCCACTCCCCAAACCCCACCCTCTCCAGCCTTCATCCCCCCACCCCCAATCTCCAGGAATTTCCAGACCTGTACTTGGCAACCCCAATCTATAAAGCAGCCTTGAGTGTGAACTTTCCACACCTTGTGCTGGGAGTAACCAAGAAATTCACACAGCACACACACCGATACTGTATGCGCAGGCTGATAGCAGCCTCCCAGTATCCTCAAGAGGTTTGAAGCCCCTCTGACGTCTATTGTTCAAATAACACAAGTGCAGCATACCATTGAAGGCAATCAGGGAAATGGTAATTAGCACAGCAGGCCCCCAAACCCAAGAAGGTTCTCTAGAGGGGCAGGCTGGGTGGGAGGGAAGCAAGGCTGGCTTCAAGAGCGGCACGGTAAGAGGGAGAACTTTTCTTTTTGAAACTGAAGATGCACTTTTTTGCCACTCGACTCCTCCTCTCCCTAATTAGAAATGATGTATGCCTGCACATCTTGCCACGCACACTCTTTGTGCCCTTTGCCCACCCTTCCTTCTGCTGAATTGCTCTCGAAACCCCATCTCCATTCAAACATCCTTTCCTTCCCGTTTCCCCTTCCCTAATAAGTGCTGCTCAGGAAGCGCTTTTCCTTAATGTGGGTTGCGTTTGAAAATTGCAGCATATACAGGTCAGGAAGAACAATCAAGCCCGGCACCGTCTGGTGAGGCACCAACCCTTGCCTATCCAAGAAACTGTCAAACTGTTGTACTGCTGTGATGTTTAATGCATTTCATCAAAAACATTGCCCCCCCCCCCCCCCCGGGACTGTATCTCCCCCAGACTTCTGGAGAACTTGGGGAGAGTTGAAAATGGAATAGAAATGCTTCCTGTGTGTGATCGGTTCTCTGCTCAAACCACAAGTTGGCTGCAGGGTACAAGCAGGGCTGTCTGGTCCCCCGTGCCATAGAATCCACTCTCCAAAGCATCCATTTGCTCCAGGGAGACTGATCTCTGGAGAGGAGCTGTGATTTGGGGGGATTCCCCAGGTCCCACCATGAGGCTGGCATCCTCAATACAAGCAGCACCCTCGAACAAATGAAAGAAAAAAAATATGCTTTTTGAAAAACCAAGCACTCCACAGTCTTCTAAACTGTAACTAGGAGTGAGTGCTGGAGACATTGTTTCGATTCCGTATTATGATTGGTTTTAAGAAGTCTCACGGAGACTCTTTGGGTTCCATTTCTGTTTTCATTGAAATGGAATCGAATGTCTGCCCGTTTGCTTTTCAAACGGTATCAAAATAGGCAGGAACCTAAACATAGTCCACCCTCTCTTCTAAAAACTGGCTGCCTCTGGAATCCACCTTGAATCCAATATTTAAGAGGAGGGGGCAAAATGCCTCAAACTAGCCCTGTCTGTAGTATAGATATGTCCTTAGAGGGTTTTTGGGGAGGAGCGGGTGACAGGAGTCTCCAAGTTTCAGATGAATTGTACAAAGAAGTGTGTCTGTCTAGTAAGGTGCCCTACTTCCCTGCCACTATAGGGTTGCCAGCTCTGGGTTGGGAAGTTCCTGGAGATCCGGGGGTGAAGCCAGGGAAGGTTGGGTTCAGAGAGGGAGAGACATCTGTGGGGCATAATGCTACAATGTCATCCCCCAACCCTATTGAAGGAATGAAAGAAAAGTTGTATGTGTGGAAAGTGCCATCAAGTCACAGCTGACTCATGGTGACCCTGTAGTATCCCTGGCCTTTCTTGATGGTCTCACATCCAAATACTAGCCCAGGCCAACCCTGCTGAGCTTCTGAGATCTGATGAGATTGGGCTAGCCTGGATCATCCAGGGCAGGGCAGAGGAAAGGCTAGCTATTCGTAATAATTCATCCGACTGCTGTGTCAAGAAGTGCTGTCCAGGCAGGATCTGTCCAGCTGGGGTCTTGCATAATCCAAGCAAAGCATCGCTTCCAAGATGCAAGGAGCAGGGAATGCAGCACACACACAGGGTGCCAAATGGTAACATGACAGATAGCTGCGGTTTAAAACGTCCCTCCTCTACAAGAAAGACTGTGTTTGGCTAAGGCAACTTGGTTGATCAGTTGCAGGGCTAAGACTGGCTGGGAGAAATGCTGTTCCCAGGGAATGGGAAGAAACATATAGAAAAATGGGCAGGTAGATCAATTCATTTATAATGTTAAGGCCTTGGATATAGCCTACCTAATCCAACATTTGGTATGTCGGACAACTTTTAGAGTCAACGGCATTCAGCTCCACCCCCTTAATCATACCTGTTTTGTCCACATGCATTATGGCACTGCTTTCCATTGTTATCCCTGGCTCCCTCTCCTATCTGTTTGCCCAACTTTTCTTGGTTGCCGTCTCCCTTTACTGAGATGAGAGAGCAGTGCTTTCCTCTGCCTGATTCCCAAAGTTGAGCATGCTCATTGAGTGTCCTTGACTGGATCAGATAATTCACGTACACTTAAATTGCTGCCTGGGAACAGGAGTTTGATCCAATATGGTCTGAGCTTGCACCAACAAGAGGTACACCACCAACTACGCATTCAAAAAATCAGTACACATGCTTGGCATGTAGCTGATTTTAAACAATGTATGTGCTGCTCGTGATAACTGTAGGGCTTATGCAGAACCAGCGATCCAGTAAATTGGGAGCATGTGCCAACAGTGGTTACTCAGCCAGCTGCCGCACTGAATCCTGCCAAGTGTGCACATGTGAAAGCACTCAAAATACTGCTCACTTTTAAGTGGTGAACACTTCATAAATGAGAGCATATGCCGAGGGGCTCAGCTCAAGAGAGCATGGGAACTGGGAGCAAGGTGGATTCAACTTAGGAACATTTGAGAAGGTCACAGCATCATGAAACTAAATTGGATGGCTTATGTAGTTCTGGGGTCACATCAGTTGTTTCATAGCCTTATTTGAGTGTTGAATAAATGTTGTGGAACCAAGAAGTGTGCTTGTGAGGTTGGAAGGCAACTCTACTCTGACTGGGTGGAGACTAGCAGTGGTTGTTCTCATTAAAGATCATTTGTGTTTCTGAAGTTCTTCAGACTCCACTTACCTACCTGGAAACCCCTCTGGCTAGTCAGTACATGTGGTCAAATAGGCTGCCTTTTAAGCGGTCCTCTCTTTCTGGGAAATAAGGCATTTCTGGACTTTCTGTTGCCAGCTTGAAATTAGACTTTCTTCCCAGCAGGAGCAGGGCCTTTTAAAG
Source organism: Lepidodactylus listeri (assembly GCA_029233225.1). Classification (NCBI taxonomy): domain Eukaryota; kingdom Metazoa; phylum Chordata; class Lepidosauria; order Squamata; family Gekkonidae; genus Lepidodactylus; species Lepidodactylus listeri. Next base: position 51,107,596 of record JARCFY010000013.1, on the reverse strand, counting down.
AGAGGCTTCATTTATACAAGCCTTCCTTAAGCAACACTGACTCCAAATTATGGCCTAGAAATTACTGGAGAGGCTATTTGGTTGAACTTCTGCATATGTTACTATAGAAAGAGAAGAGTTTATGGACTATCTCACAGTGTGGACTCAAGATGTACCTTTCTCCACGCCAATATGCGTATGCATCTTAGAGCAGCAGCATGATTTTGGATTCCTGTTGTAGTTTTTGACTATTGAAAACAGATTGTTCTACTTTCCAATTTCCTATACTCATAAAAACATAAGAGAAACCAATGTTGGATCAGGCCAGTGGCCCATCCAGTCCAAAACTCTGTCACACAGTGGCCAAAAACACCATGTGCCATCAGGAGGCCCACCAGTGTGGGGCCAGGACCCTAGAAGCCCTCCCACTGTTGCCCGCCCAAGCACCAAGAATATAGTGCATCACTTGCCCCAGACTGAGAGTTCCTATCTATATCTTGTGGCCAATAGCCACTGATGGACCTCTGCTCCATATGTTTATCCAGTTCCCTCTTGAAGCCATCCATTCTTGTAGCCACCACCACCTCCTGTGGCAGTGAATTCCACGTGTTAATCACTCTTTGGGTGAAGAAGTACTTCCTTTTGTCTGTTCTAACCCGACTGCTCAGCAATTTCATGGAGTGCCCCCGAATTCTTGTATTGTGAGAAAGGGAGAAAAATATTTCTTTCTCTACCTGCTCTATCCCATGCATAATCTTCTAGCTCAAAGTTGTGAGAAATACTACTTTTTCTCAGGCTGCGTTATTTTGGTCTCTTTCTCTAAGACACGATTTGCTACAATGGCTTTATAGCACCTTTTATGTTGAACTAGATCTTCAGTCTAGCTATCCTGATTAACTTGTCTCTCCAGATAACAGTTATTTGAATAAGTCAATGAACAATGTTAAGAATTCACCCCTTCCTCTGTTTGGTTTTAGCTTGTATGACCTTTATACAAAGCCGTATTAAGTTAAAAATTTAGACAATGTGGTACAGAAATTAGAGTGCTGGATCTGATAGTCTTTATTTCAGATCCCCGCTCTGCCATGAAGCTTGCTGGATGACTGTGAACCATGCTCCCTCTAAGCTGTGGAGTCTTGTGAGCAAAGATTCTCCTTTGTGAGCTACTGGCATTAAAGTTGTGAGTGAGTGATTTGGCTGCTGCATAAATTAGCTTGCTCTGGAGCCCTTTTTCCTGAGCTAAGACAAAAATGTGTGAGCCAGAGGCTAAAAAAACTGTGAGCTAGCTCACACTAACTCAGCTTAGAGGGAACACTGACTGGGAGCAAATTTTTCTCTTTCTCAGCCTAACTTATCTTAAAGGGCTGTTGGGAGAATAAAATGAGGAAGGGAGAACCATATATACTGCTCTGAGCTCCTTAGAGGAAGGGTAGGATAGAAATGTACTAAATAGAGATTTAAACTTGGAATGGTTAGCTCTGTTGAAAGATGGATTTGGCAGACTTTTGGGACAATGGAACAACAGCATGGACCTACACTGTCCTGTGTTGGAAGAAAAATGAAATTATCATATGGCATTGTGTGTGGAATAGCTGGGGGATCCCTTGGGGGGGATTGTTTGGCTGCTGAAGCTGTAGCTCTTTTTTGGCACCACTCGGTGTTGAGCTATCCTTATTTTTAGGCTGAGAGTGCTGTGACTTGTCTAAGGTCACCCAGCTAGCTTCAAGTGGGGAAGTGAGGAAATGGGGAATCAGGCCACTTAACCACTACACCAAACTGACTCTCTTGTACTGGAAGAAGACCTGCAGGAAAGGTAAATTTCAAGAGACTATGGTGTGTATATGAAACACAAGGACAGAAGTTGCAGGAACAGGAATCAATAGCAAGGAACAGATAGCAGCAAGCTGGGAGCACAACATTTGTCAGGACATTTGCTATGGAACTCTGCATGGTTCTGAGGCTGACAGCTTGTTTCAACAAAGAACCAGGTTGGGTGGATCCACCAGGCTCTTTCCCCCAAAGGAGGGTTGCCAGCTAACAGCTGGCACCTGGTAGGAGATGTATGGGGGGGGGGGGACACAATAGCACCATTATCACACACAACTTTATGTCAATTCCAGGGGAAATGGAAGCGACATCATGTCACTCTAGGAATCACCAGAAACTCTATTGTAAAACCATAGAATTGTCAACAATTCCTATAGCAATGCAATGTCACTTCTGAGTTTTCCCCAGAAGCGATGTTATGTTGTCCTTAATAATGGTGATATTTTTTTTCTTCCACTGCCCAAAGGAGAGGCAGCAGGAATCATGGGTTGCCAATGGGAGACATCCTGCCATAGTGGAAAACCTGGCGAGCCTTTCCCTATGGCAAGAGACCACTTGGTGTCTTACATTCATTCAGCTCTCTGGTTGGATCCATCCACCTTGTTCACTTGCTCACTCACCCAATTCTCTTCCTTTACAGCCCCTTAATCACATGGCTTTTTAAATGCAGGTCCTACAGTCCCCAGCATATACTTTTTCATGGTTAAAGGGGACCCTTCTTCCTTTTTTCCCACCTACAAAAAAGCTGATTGGATCCAGCCTTTTGTTTATCTTCTGATGACTCTTCCATTGTCCTTGGTAAATGTGGCTGGGCGTCCATAGTCTTTGGGATGGTTGGTGGGAGGATGACTTGGAAAACCTGGCTTCTGAGGGTTTTTTTGGGGGGGAGGGGTGGCGTTGAGGTTGTAGTCCAGAGCTGGCATACTGGTTTGGTTAGGCTATGTGCGTCCTCTACAGTTGCCTTATACCAGAGTCCTCCCCTTTTGAGATCCATGCCCAACTGACTAAGTCGGGATCCAATGTATGCGTCCCATTTGACCTGTCTACTTCCAGGATTACTCATTACTTTCAGTCCTATTAAAAAAGTGAGATATAACTGTATTACCTCAATAGGGCTAACCCTGAGCAAAGGTGCTAGTATCAAGGAATGAGAAGGGATCTGGAAAGGCAAAAGAGCAAGGCAAGAATAGCATAAGGGCCATAAGCTTCATGCCAGAAGTGGTTTATAAAATAAATAAGAACTGCCTGCACAGAGAGAAGTCTGCTGCAGAATTGTAAGAGGGTGTTTATAATGACACCATAATACCAAAAAAAATGGAGGAGGGGACTTCCTTATATTTTAAAATAAATGTTAGTTTCAAAATTTCATTTTAGCAATATTCTTTTTTTTTTTTTTGCTCCATTTTGGATGTAATTTGTTTGAAGTACATAAAGGCAGGAGGGCCAAAATAATTAAATAGCCCTAAAACAGTTGCTAGAAACTCAGATGTTTATGTGTTTGTCATTCCGTGCACAGAGCGCATTGGTGCGATTCTCAGCTTTGCTGGATGCATAAATTCAGTGCCAGAACAAATTTAGAGGCAGTGTTTAGAGTTGAGGCTGAGCATCCTAAATGCGGAAGCTGCCTGCATTAAAGGAAACCCTGCTGCTGTAAGTGCATCATTGCTGCTACACGTTGAAAACTACTCAGGCAGGTGTGCTGCAAAAAGCAGGAAGCAGGGAAAGGCCAGGCCCTGTAGCAACGCAGCTGAGCTCTCTAAATGACTGGAGGGGGGGGGGGATGCTGCTTTCTTTGAGGTAGAATTTCTTTGAGGTATGTGCTGCCTTGGTGCCATTTTCCAATTGTGAAGATGCTTTGCCGCGGTTCCACCAGGGAAGATTTGGAAGCCTCGGGACATTTGGAACACAGCCTCTTAACCTTCCGACCCTCCGCAATCAGCAGCGGCACAGTCTTTTGCTGCCCGATCACTTAATGGCAGGTAATGCTGTGCTGTCTTCTTTGACTGATGCGAAGAGGTGGAAGTTGCCCCAGGCAAGATGGTTTAGTTGATTCCTTCGGGCATAGGTGGTCCTCTACGGAGAAGTTTGCAATGGTTTTACAGCATCATCTCTAGAAAGATGCTTCACTGAACCTCACAGAAACCTATGATATGGGCTGAGTCCGTTCATTGCCCTTTTGCAGCAATTTTCAGCATCATTCCATACACTGGGGGCTCTTGTTTGGGACACCTGTACTCATCTGCTCAGGACTCTTCCAAGAAGAAGAAGAGGAGGAGGAGGAGGAGGAGGAGCAGCAGCAGGAGGAGATTGGATTTATACTAGGGCTGCCAAGTCCAACTTGGGAAATATCTGAGGACTTTGGGGGTGGAGCCAGGAGACTTTGGGGGTGGAGCCAGGAGAAAGGAAGTGACATCATTTTGTGATGTCACATCCTGTGATGTTGCTTCCACATGCTGACACATGAACTCATGAAGTTTCCTAATACTGAGCTTCTGCTGCTGCCTTGAGCTTTATAGGCTTGCAAGCAGCATTACCCAGACTGTGACTTTTATGCCACTGTTTTTTGTCGCTGAACAAGAGTCAGTGTTATGTAGCAGTCAGTTTGTTTGGCTGGGATCTGGGAGAGCCTGGCTCAAAACCCTGCAGTGCCATGGAATCATTTTATTTAATACTGAATCAGGCCATTGGTCCATCAAGGTCAGTACTGACTACTCAGACTGGTAGTGGCTCTCCAGGGTCTCAGACTGAGATCTTTAATGTCACCTATGACCTGATCCTTTTTTAGCTGAAGAGGCTGATACCTCCTGCATGTCAAGCAGATGCTCTATCACTGAGCAACGGCCCTACTGAATCCTTCCTCATCTCGGCAGAATATGAAGCACTAAGTGCTGCACAAGTGCTAAATATGATTTTCATATCATAAGAACAGGAGAGAAGCCACAGTGGATCAGGCCAACAGCCCGTCCAGTACAACACTCTGTGTCACAACAGTGGCCAAAAATACCAGGTGCCCTCAGGAGGTCCAGCAGCAGGGCCAGAACTCCAGAAGCCCTCCCACTGTTGCCCCCCAAGCACCAAGAATGCAGAGCATCACTGCCCCAGACAAAGGGCTCCATTTAGACCTTGTGGCTATAATAGCCACTGATAGACCTCTGCTGGATGGGGACAGAGAGAGACAGACAGACAGACAGACAGACAAAAGAAAGAAAGGGGTAGGGAGAGAGAGAGAGAAGGAAAAGAGCAGGCAGACCCCAGCAGCTTACCCCAAGCAGCTTACTCCAGCAGCAGGCCACATGCAAAAACAGGCCCTTCAGCAGAAAGAGCCTCTTTGGGCGGGACTCTCTTGCTCTTTCTTAAAGGGGAAATGTCTGTTGAGGCTTTTTACTGCAGGGCAGGCTCTCTGCAGACATTTCCCTTTTAAGAGGCCAGGCCAGGCTCCGACGTTTCCCTGCTGGCAGCCATGGTGGCCAATTCTGAAAAAGCGGGGGAAAGCTTTAAAAATCGGTGCTTCCCCCGCCCTACCCGGGGACTTGGCAGCCCTAATTTATACCCCACCCTTCACTACCAGAAGGACTCTCAGAATGGCTTACAATCCCTTTCCCTTTCCCTCCTCACAACAGCTGTCTCGAGGACTGCCCTTGAGAGAACAGCTCTGAAAGAACTTATGACTGACCCGAGGTCACACCAGCAGCTGCATGTGGAGGAGTGGGAAATCAAACCCGGTTCTCCCAGATTAGAGTCTGCACTCCTACCCACTACACCAGACTGGCAGGGATTCCACAATTTAGATACGAGTCACTGTTGTCCCACACATGTGCATGACCCACAATAGTGCATTCCCCCATTCAAACAAGGGTTTCCAACACCTAGGTGGGGCCTGGCGATCATCTGGAATTACAACTGATCTCCAGTCCACAGAGATCAGTTCCCTTGGAGAAAATGACTGCTTTGGAGGGTGGACTCTATGGCATTATACCCTGCTGAGGTCCCTTCCCTCCCCATCTCCCCCCTTCATCAAGAGCTGGCAACCCTAGCTCACACAGAGAGCAACAAAAACCTGAAACAATCTTATGCCTGGCATGTGCAATTGGCTTAATAACGCATCTATAAAACTACACCATTCAACAAAATGCACTAAATGAATTGATTTGTGGTTGCTTAACAGAGCAGCTGAACTATAAATCTGGAAGTCTGCTGTTCAAAGCTTTGCTCTGAACTCACTGGGTGGCCTCAGACAAACCACTTTCTCTTAGCTCCCCCCTCCCATTCTGCTTCATACTTTCATACACTCCCCTCTTTCAATGCTGATTGCCAACCCAATTTCCCCCAGAATCCCGCCCTGCCCCAATCCATCTGAGTGCAGACAGGCAAGGCCAGCAGGGGGCAGGAGGTCTCCTGACAGAGCAAGAGACCTGTCCTCCCTATGGTTAGTGTTTGTGCAGTGACTCATGGCTTCAGCTCATCATTCTACTGGTTGTATAATTTAGGTGTCATAAGGGATCTTTGGGGATTTTTGAACAGAGAGTATGGGGGACAAAATGAAAGAGTACATAAGAAACATAAGAGAAGCCAGTGTTGGATCAGGCCAGTGGCCCATCCAGTCCAACACTCTGTCATACAGTGGCCAAAAATACCAGGTGCCATCAGAAGGTCCACCAGTGGGGCCAGGACATCCCACTGTTGCCCCCCCAAAAAAAAAACACCAAGAATACAGTGCATCACTAGCCCCAGACAGAGAGTTCCTATCTATACCTTGTGGCTAATAGCCACTGATGGGTCAACAGAGACACAAGAGAGACCAAGAGAGACACATGCATGTGCATAATTGATGCCCTTCTAGAATTCCTAACCTATGCCTTTGGGATCATATTGAAATGCTCATCTCTGCTGTTCTGATCCTAAAACTCCTGGTTTTCATTTTGCTTCTTTCCTTTGAGTCCATCAAAACAATATATCATTATTTCCCTTGGATTTTCCCCGTAACGTGTATGCGTTTTCCAGCATCATTTGCATATCAGTGAACCAGCATTATACATCTCTTATAACTATAAATGATGCTCGTGGGACATGCAAATGCCGTGTCGACTGTGTATAAAAATCATGCAAAAAAGGGCAAAGGAATCTCCCAGAACAGCAGTACGATGGAGAGGAGCATGACCTTTGCAAAATATAAACTGAGAAAAGAAATAATAGCAAAAAGAAGGCAGATCCAGTTGGGAGGAGAGAGTTGAGGACAAGCAGTGTTTTTTTAATTTTTTTTTTTTAACAATTTTTTCTCTTAACAACCACCAAATTATACATGTGGTAAAAGGAAAGAACATATACATTCAATATTTTATGAGTGATCAAATACGCTCCATTTTCATAAAACTTTACCAGCTATCTATTAATCAAATATTACAACTATATTCTAAATCGACTAACCTATTGCAACCAAGTATATCTATATCTTAATACAGGGGTGGGCAATTGTTTTGGCTCAGGGGCCACTTTGTGGGAGCGGAGGTTAGCGGAGGGCCGCACCTTTTAAAATGATTGCATTCATTAGTTAACTTTGCATTTCCGAAAAGGTATAAATTGTATCATAAAAATCAATAAATATAAATTAAATTAAATAGTGGTAGTTTTATTCAATTTATTTATTGTGCTAATTTCATATCATCTATAGCTGCAAGCACATTTAATTTTAGAATCAGTTTAATGAAACAAATGTACCCTATCACACTTTTCTACAATTTTTTTGAAATCAGATTGCTTGTTGAGATTCTCATCACAGCCTGCAAGTTAATGTCTGTCAAAGAGCATCTATATTTACTCTTGTTGATCTTCATGCAAGAAAAACTTTGCTCACAAATATATGTAGACCCAAATAAAGAGAACATTTTCCCAGCAAATTTCTTCATACATGGAAATTTTTTCAGCAGACAGATTTGTAAAAGTCAACTAATATCACAGCATTAAACATTTCTTTCACAGTGTGATCTGACTGCATGTCAGTAAGTTCAAGCTGCAGCTCCTCAGGAGCTGTATCAATATCAGCAGTGATGGGATAAGAGAGCAAATTGAATTTAGGCTCAATTTTCTTGAAGTCCTGAAATCTTCTTGGCGGGCCGCAAAAAACTCTGTGGCGGGCCGCATGTGGCCCCCGGGCCGCCATTTGCCCACCCCTGTCTTAATATGTTAATCAAAAATATAGTAACTTCTGATAACTTTTGTTTTTAGGAATAACAACTGAGTTAGACAGGTACACAGTAATAGGAAACCATATGGCTTGGAAATATTTCTGGTAAGTACTCAAATTTTGGCATAAAGAATAAGAAGTTATTTTTCCAAGAACAAAATGGTTCCACAATTTATTTTGCCAAGACTCTAAAGAGGGGGAGGTTACTACTTTCCAATTTTGGGCTATAGTAAGTTTAGCAGTAGTAAGTAGCGTGGAAATTAAAGTTATTTGTGACTTTGATAAATTGTCTTTTGGAAACATATCTAACAGTACTGCCTCAGGTAACGAAGGTAGTTGAATGGTTGTTATTTTTTTTTATTTGGATCAAAAAATGAGTCCAGAAAGATTGTATGACTGGACAGGCCCACCAACAATGCAAAAAATCCCCAACTTGGCCACATTTCTTCCAGCACAAATTATTAGGGGTATGGTATATCTGTGAGAGTTCTGTTCAGAGTAGTCAAGGATCAGATCTTGGTTGGTAAACCACAGTTCTTTATTGCCTATTCCTACATTAGTACAGCATCTCGGGTTATTGTCAGAGATGAGACAAATAATACAAGCGGGTCTATTATACCATTCCAAGGAGTTTGAATTACCCATAGGTAGCCAATCCCCTCAAGGGAAAATTGGCGGGCTAAAAGGTGTCTTGACCGTTTGGTTCACACAGGAAAAAAGTGAGGTGTTAAGCAGTAAATTTCCCCTCTCAACCAGACCCCTCAGTTCACATAACAATTCAAGGCTCCAAGGTTCTTTAGCATGAGATAAGAGATGAGAGCCAATCCTCCCCTTGAAGTTACTGCCGGGGCAGCTGGAATGCGGAGGCAGGGATGAGAGGCCTCCTTGTTCTCACCCTTAAGGGTTGTCACCCTCCCGACCAAAACAGGATTCATACAAGGTCCAAACATAATGATTAAAGGTTACATAGCATGCATGCAAGAATACATTGGCTGAATTGACAGATTCTGACACCCTGCCCTCCCCATAATTTTCTTCACCTAGCTTTATCAGGGAACATTTTATGAAACAGTTTAGTCAATTTGGGGGCATGAACATGTTCTGAACGAATCCATTCATTGTGTTCCGGGCCGAAATCCAACCATCTAACTAAGTAATATAAGTGGCCCCTTCTCATCTTGGAGTCAAGGATTTCAGTTATCTCGTAGTGAGGACTCCCCTCCTTCATCAGTGGAGGAGGAGCTGGAGGAACTGGATGCCATGCATTCGGCCCAGGATCTTTCTTCAGCAGGCTGAAATGAAACACAGGGTGCACAGAGCTCAGTGATTTAGGCAGTTCCAGTTCAAAAGACACATCAGAGATTTTACGTAGCACTTTGTAAGGTCCAACATATTTCCATCCCAATTTCCGGCTGGGCTGCAACCCATGGATATTTTTAGTAGAGAGATAAACAGAGTCCCCGGGCTGAAGATCCCATCCCGGCGCTCTCCCTCGGTCCGCATACTTCTTGTAGTCCTCTTTGGCATGGTCCAGGGCTTTACCTATTAATGGCCAGGAGTCCTGGAGGCTGGACCACCAACTTTTAAAATTCGAGGGGGGGGGGCTTGGGGGTCCTCCTTAAGAGTAGGGAGTGGTTTCCCTTCAAAACCTCCCACTGCCATGAAAGGTGAGACCCCTGTGGAGGAATGCACTGCATTATTGTAGCTATATTCTGCAAAGGGCAGCAATTCCACCCAATTATCCTGGTGATAATTTGTGTAACACCTTAGGAATTGCTCTAGAATTTGATTAGTTCGCTCGGATTGGCCATCGGTCTCTGGGTGGTAACCCGAGCTTAGGGCCGGTTCTATGTCCATTAATTTCAAAAGCTCCCGCCAGAAGGTGGCAACGAACTGACTTCCGCGGTCGGAAACCACCCTCTTCGGAAAAGCATGTAATTTGATCACGTGGTTGAAGAAAGCTTTAGCCATCCCTTTTGCGGTGGGCAATTGCTTGAAGGGGGTGAAATGAGCTTGTTTAGAAAAAGTGTCTACCACCACCCAAATCACAGTTTTTCCCTTGGAGGGAGGCAAATTGGTGATGAAGTCCATGGCTATGTCTTCCCAGGGTCTTGAGGCAGTGGGTAGGGGGTGCAGCAATCCTGGGACTTTCCCCCCCCCGCTTTTTACACATTAAACAAGTTTGGCAAGCCGAGACGAAGTCCGAGACGTCCCGGCGCATGCGCGGCCACCAGAACTGACGCTGGATCAAGTTAAGTGTCTTTAGGAAACCGAAGTGCCCGGCTAGCTTTGAGGAGTGACAATTTAGCAGGATTTCCTTGCGTTTGGTCTTAGGCACCACTAATTTGTCCCCATGCAGCCAGCAGTGGTCCTCTCTCTTGGAACACTCTTCCAAGGCTTCCAGTTCCTCTATTTCTTCTGGGGCATATTCCCCCCCCCCCACTGGAAAGTCTCTGTGGTGAGCTCGGCTTTCTTTGCTTTGCTCCGGGTGACTACCACCCCCCCCCAGTTGCTGGGGGAAAAACATGGAATCGAACACCTCTTCTTTTACACTTTCGTGTTGGGGCAATCTGGACAATGCGTCTGCCAGGGAGTTAGCTTTCCCAGGGAAATGCTTTAGCACAAAGTTGAATTTGGAAAAGAAGTCAGCCCAGCGCAGCTGCTTGGCATTGAGGGACCGCTGAGTGCGCAACGCCTCTAGGTTCTTATGATCAGTCCATATTTCAAACGGAGTTTGCGCGCCCTCCAACCAGTGGCGCCACGTAGTGAGCGCTAACCTAATGGCTGCGGCTTCCTTGTCCCACACCGACCAATTCCTTTCCGTCTCATTAAATTTTTTTGAAATGTAAGCCAAGGGGTGCAGTTTTCCCTCCGAGTCACTTTGCAAAATGGCCCCCCCCATGGCTACATCCGAGGCATCTACATGAATTATAAAGTCTTTCGTCTCATCCGGGTGTGCTAGAATGGGTTCAGAAGTAAAAAGGGTTTTTAAAGTCTCAAACGCCTTCTGGCACTCCCCATTCCACACCAATCTCTCTCCTGGCTTTCCGGCCTCGGGCCCCCTCCCCTTGGTTTTTAATAAGTCCGTTAGGGGAAGGGTAACTTTGGCAAAGTCTTTGATGAAGGTTCTGTAAAAATTACAAAATCCTAAGAGGCTCTGCAATTGCTTTCTCGTTCGCGGAGCTTCCCATTGCACCACTGCCTCCACCTTCCCCGGGTCCATTTCCAACCCTTTTTGAGAAATGCGATAGCCCAGGAAGTCCACGGACTCACGGTGAAACTCGCACTTAGACAGTTTCACATAAAGCTGGTTTTTCAGTAAGGTTGAAAGAACGTCTCTGACCAAAGTCACATGCTCACTCTTATCAGTAGAATAGATCAAGATATCATCTATGTAACATAACACGCCCTTAAACAGATGCTTGTGCAACACTTCATTGATTAAGCTCATAAAGACCCCGGGCGCGCCACTTAAGCCGAACGGCATCACTAGGTATTCGAATTGCCCCAGGGGGGTGTTAAAGGCAGTTTTAGATTCATCCCCTTCCCTTATGCGCACCCTGAAGTAGGCATCCCGTAGATCCAACTTGGTAAAGATCTTCCCCTTGGCCGCCTCCGCCAAGAGGTCCTTTATTAAGGGAAGGGGGTAGGCGTTAGTGGTGGAGACTGCATTTAACCCCCGGTAGTCAGTGCATAGCCGTAAGCCCCCATCCTTTTTCTTTCGAAACAGCACGGGCGCCGCAAAGGGGGACTTGGCTGGGCGGATAAAACCCCGTGCCAGATTTTTGTCCAAGAACTTCCTTAGTTCCTCCCGTTCCAACGGGCTCATGGAATATAGTTTCCCCTTGGGGAGTTTTTCTCCTGGGAGGAGTTCTATAGCACAGTCTGACAGTCGATGGGGGGGCAACTCATCCGCCTCGGTCTCACTGAACACTTCTAGCAAGTCTCTATACTCTTTAGGCACCATGGTAGGGGTGAGGGCGAGTGCGGGCGCAGGGGGAGGCGGGGTTGGAGGTCCAGGTCCCCATCCTGGGTCCCACCGGTGGCTCTGACAGCGTTCGTCTACCCATGAAATCTTCCCCTCGCTCCATTTTATGTAGGGGTCGTGCGCCCCGAGCCAGGGGCTGCCCAACACCATAGGGAACTGGGCGTTCGGGGTGATGACGAAAGCTCGCTTCTCCCAATGCTCCCCCGTTCCCAGAATCAAGCTCTCAGTCTCTGCTATGCATTCCTCCTTCATTTCCGAACCATCCATCTGGGTAAACTTCAGGGGTTCTGATAACGGGGTGACTCTGGGTCCCAACCCCTCCACTACTAGGGGGCTGATCAGGTCTCGCGCACACCCAGAGTCAATTAGGGCTCGAACCCGCATGTGTGTACCCGACCCAGGGGTTATCACCGTCACTACCATATATAACAGGGGGCCTGGGGTGCTCACCGTAGATGGCGCTTCTTGGCGGGGGACCTGCAGTTCTGCGCCACTCACTGCAGGCCGTTGGAGTTTCCCGACATCTGCGCTTCCATCAGCTCCAGCTCTCCCTGGTCGCTCGCCACCCCTTCCAGCTGCAACGCCCGGGGCTTCATTGGGGTTTTTCCGCGGCTAGGGGTGCTCCCCGCTCCGGGAGTTGAGGTCTTCGGGCCCTTCCCCCCTCCTCTTGGACAAGCGGAGGCGAAGTGGCCACTCTCCCCACACTTCATACACAACCCCTGACGAAACCTTGCATCTCGGACATCTTGCACACTGGACCGGGGCTTCACTCGGGGGGCTGCCTTGCTGGCCGCCGTAGCGGACGCTCCCATCTTGATTAGGGCGAATCGCTCCTCCATGTCGATGGCAGCCCTCATCCAGGTGTTCAGGGTGCCCGGGCGACCCCCTAACAGCACCGTCTCGTAGATTTCCGGGTTCAGGCCCTCCCAATACTTCTCCATGAATAGTTCCTCCGGCCACCCATGGATCTTTGCCGCGATGCGCCGGAACTTGTCAGTGTAGTCCCTCACTGACGACCTCCCCTGGAACAGCTTTCTTAGTTGATTCCTGGCTTTTTCCTCACCCAAGGGGTCCTCGAACTGATGCCGGAGGGCCCACATAAAGTTGTTCAGCGAGCGCAGTTCAGGTCCGGGGTTGTCGTGCAGGCTCACATACCAGTCGCTGGCAGTGTCTTTCAGTTTGGACCCGATGTAGCCAATCCGTTCTTTCTCGGTGGGGTAGAGGTGGCCCCAACTGTCCAGGAACCTCCCGATCTCCAGCATGAAGAAACGTAGCTTCTCGGGGTCCCCATCGAAAGTAGTCGTCAAAGGATCGGAAGGGGCTGGGCGGGCGGCCGGCGCGGCCGGGGCTGGGGCCGGCGCGGGGACGGGCCCCGGAACTGGAACTGGGGCGACCGGCGGGGCTGGTTGCGCGGGTAGAGCGGGTGCCTGCGGTTGAACCGGAGCCCCTCCGGGCGCCTGCGGCGGTGGTTGGACTCCGACCCCTTGCCCGAGGAGGGCTCCTTGCATCGTCATCATAGCGTCGCGAAATTGGTGCTGGAGATCGAGGGCCAACTCGCGGAGCTCGGCGGTGAGTTGAAGCCGCAGGTCTCCCATCATCTGATCCAAAGGGACCGTCTGCTCCTCGCGATACGGATCGGGCCCATACAGGTCCAGTCCCTCCTCTTCGGGAGGCGGGCGACGCGGCCCTCCACGGTAGATCGGCTCGCGGTCGTCTCCTAGGTAGCTCGGTCTCCCTCGATCGGGCTGGTCTCCGGTGAGCGAAACTCTCACCCCTTTCCGGTCGTGCACCCACGAACTCACGGTACGCTGCCCGAAGTGGCTCCATGCGTACTTGGGGGTCACGCTCTGATGAGTAACCGGGCGGCGCGGAATGTAGTAAGCCCCCTGGCTCGTGGTCACCGGCACTTCGGGACCTCCTCCGCCGCCGCCACCCCCGTTCCCCGGATCCGTCGGGGTAACGGGGGCCTCCTCTGGAGTAGTAGGTTTGAGGGGGACAGCGTCGTCTTCTGACATGGTCAGGAACGGCTGAGTCCCAATCAGAGATCTCTGACAATCTGTGAGAGTTCTGTTCAGAGTAGTCAAGGATCAGATCTTGGTTGGTAAACCACAGTTCTTTATTGCCTATTCCTACATTAGTACAGCATCTCGGGTTATTGTCAGAGATGAGACAAATAATACAAGCGGGTCTATTATACCATTCCAAGGAGTTTGAATTACCCATAGGTAGCCAATCCCCTCAAGGGAAAATTGGCGGGCTAAAAGGTGTCTTGACCGTTTGGTTCACACAGGAAAAAAGTGAGGTGTTAAGCAGTAAATTTCCCCTCTCAACCAGACCCCTCAGTTCACATAACAATTCAAGGCTCCAAGGTTCTTTAGCATGAGATAAGAGATGAGAGCCAATCCTCCCCTTGAAGTTACTGCCGGGGCAGCTGGAATGCGGAGGCAGGGATGAGAGGCCTCCTTGTTCTCACCCTTAAGGGTTGTCACCCTCCCGACCAAAACAGGATTCATACAAGGTCCAAACATAATGATTAAAGGTTACATAGCATGCATGCAAGAATACATTGGCTGAATTGACAGATTCTGACAATATCCCCTGCAGCCTTTTTGGGGTAAAATACCAATGGTGCAGTATTTTTTAAAAAATTAAATTTTATAGAAAAAACAGTTGAGGTTAAACTTGGTGAGGCCCAGATTTGGTCCCAATGCTTCAAGGCAATTCTATTTGCACAATCCAAGTGTCATTGAGTTTGGGATTTTAGAATGAGGACAGGCAGTGTTGAGCCGGCCTTCGCTTCCTTCACTAAGATGGAGGTTTCTTAAGACCAAGTCCTGAGCAGTACGAAAGGTGAGGAAGTCTTCCCTTTTCTCTGTCAGACAAAAACATATCCAACCTCAGCTGGCAATCTGGTTATTCAAATTAGCAACAATGTGGATTTGTGGAGCATGGAGCCAGAGACTTCCTATGACCACAACTCCATGTCTAGGGTTTGCCAGCCTCGAGGTGGAGTGTGGAGATCTCCCAGTATTACAACTGATCCCCAGATGACAGAGACCAGTTCCCCTGGAGAAAATGGCTGCTTTGGAGGGTGGACCCTATGGCGTTGTACCCTGCTGAGGTGCCTCCCCTCCCCTAACCCCACCCTCCCCAGGCTCCACCCCCCAAATCTCCAGGTATTTTTTTTACTCATCATCATCATCGCTTTATTACAGCTCGTAATCTGCACAAAACAGTCCAGCTACATCAAAAACTGGATATCAAAATATAATTATAATAATATGAAATTTAGATACTAATGTAGAGACAGAACAAAACTGAAGCATTTACAAGTAATTAGAATGAAATATCATACCATCCATATCTATATCACACCTTTACATACTGTTTATGAATTTTGTAGGCTGCTGCTAAGCTGGCAAACCTCGGGAGCCAGTTTGGTATAGTGGTTAAGTGCACGGACTCTAATCTGGGAGAACCGGGTTTGATTCCCCACTCCTCCACTTGCACCTGGCTGGATGACCTTGGGCAAGCCATAGCTCTGTACCAGCTGTTCTCTCAAGGACAGCTTGGGAAAGCGCTCTCTCAGCCCCACCTACCTCACAGGGTGTCTGTTGTGGGGAGGGGAACGGAAAGGAGTTTGTAAGCCGCTCTGAGACTCCAAGTGAAGGGTGGGGTATAAATCCAATCTCTTCTTCTTCTTCTAATCTGCCTAGTGGGTGAGCCGGCCCTGAGTACTACCCCGTGCCAACCTTGCTTAGCTTCCAAGATCTGATGAAACCAGGCTAGACAGGGCTAGACAGGTCAGGGCAGCTGGGGGACTAGAGGGGGGAAATATCAGGACTCCTCCATCAAGCCCTAGGCACTCAGGCGAGTCATATTATTGCTCTCATATGATGTTTGAGTTTAGTCTAGGGCTGATTCAACATGGAGGATGTTTGCCATTTCAGTCACTTAATCTAATGTTGCTCTTCTTCTTCTGTGGTAGAGAACCAGCTTTGCCTACTGATAGCCTCGGGTTCAATCTCTGGGATCACTAGGGTTGGCAATTCTGGGCTGAGAAATTCATGGTGGTTTTTGGGGTGGAGCCTGTGGAGGGTGGGGTTGAAGAAGGGAGCTCAGCAGGGATATAATGGCATACAGTGCACCCTCCAAAGTAGTCATTTTCTCCAGGGGAGCTGGCCTTTGTACTCTGGAGAGAAGTTGTAATTGGCAACTCCAGTAACAATAATCGAATGGCTCTCAGGCAGGAGGTGTCAGGAAAGACTCTTCCTCTGCACAAAACATCTGCCGATCAGATTAGAGAATGCTGAGTGTGGCAGACTAATGGCTTGGACTATGCATAAGGCAGCTTCTCATGTTTATATATGCGTTCTGCCCACAGGCTTCTTTTTCTTCTCCCACTCACTCAAGAAGCCATGAGTGAGGACCCCCTAACTTGTGGGTGTTTTAACAGAGTGTGGGGTGCTTATGAAAGGGGGGAACTCCTCGGTGTGCAAAGCCTGGCATGTGGCCTTGAAGCCGCTCAGTGGAAACGTTATTCCCTTTTTCCGTGTCCCCAGAGGAGTAGAAAACAAATCTGTTGTTGAGGAAGAGCAAATTCTATTTTTCCCCCCAATAAAAGCATCGCCTCTTTTATCCGTTTTGATGAAAGCTTGTTAGGGGTTTTAAAAACAAAGCGAGCCTGTAAAGTTAAGAGAAAAATTAATAAATAAACTTCCGCAAAACAAAGTGCCGTGCTTAATGATATAATGAGGCTTCATTAGCGCTCTGCTGACTCAATGTGATTACGAATGCACAAAGATTCTTGTCGCTCGGCAAACTTCCATCAAATGACATTGCAATAATTTCCTGTGCAATTTTGTAGCACAATGTGTTGTTTAAGAGCCCACTTGCAACTGTGTGGTACTCCTAGGAGCACATTTGGAACATTTGAGCACATTTCCCTTACCTCGCGGGGTTCTTATCTCTTGACAGGTAGAAATTCAGCAGTCCAAGCTTTCTCCCTTGAGTCATCTCCATCCTGGAAAAAATGTTGTCTATCGAATAGTTTTCTGCCAGGAATCTCCCCAGCCTTGCATGGGACTTTGTCGTTCAAAACTTGATGAGATCTGTGGCGTATCTGAGATTCAGATGTGAGACAGGGATCTATATTTGACCTTTCTCACATAGCTACATGGTTGGTCAGGACAGGCAAGCAATAGAACCTGCCTGGGCTTTGCTTAATCACCCTGGACTTGGTCTCTAAAGGGGCAGAATAGAATTGTGTGCACCATTCCTGATTGGCTGTTGGACAGGTGGATTTTTGGCTGGGTTGCTCTTACTCCTGGCTGAGGAATTTTGTGTACTCTTTTTGGTGGGCTTGCTGGGTGCCCAGTTACTTATGGTGTGCCAACTTCCAGCGATTTGGGCTGTTGTCTGCCAACAGTCACCTGGTTGATGAGTAGAAACACGCCAGCCAAACTGGGGGGGGGGGGATTGTCATCATGCAATGATGTCATTTCCAATGTGACTCAGAAGCACCAACATCATGCTGCTCATCTCAAAACTGGATGATTTCCATAGAATTCTTGAGTGAGTACTAGAGCATTACCCCAGCACAATGTCCGTGCTCCTGGGTCATGCTGGAAAAGATGTCATCACACAGTGGTGACGATCACAGCACCTCTGTAGTAAGTTCCATGATCACTTAGCAAGCTTCTAAGGCAGAGTGGGGATTTGATCCTGGAGTCTCCAAGATTCTAGTCTGACACTGTAGCCACTGTATCACACTGGCTCTGACTTTTTGCTAATATCTTGTTTTTCTTTCACCTTCTGGTTCCTGTTTTTTGGGATGAGGAAGTGAGGACCCTTATAGATATGCTATCAGCACCCTCCCGTTAAGAGGCTGTCACTGCCTTTCTCATGTTCAGGCCACCAAAGCTAAAGTGAAACAGAGTTGCTGCTACATTAGAGTCCAGGAGCACCTTAGAGACCAATAAAAGCTTCAGGGAAGAGGAAGAAGAAGAAGAAGAAGAAGAAGAAGAGGAGGAGGAGGAGGAGGAGGAGGAGGAGGAGACTGGATTTATACTCCACCCTTCACTACCCGAAGAATTCTCAGAGTGGCTTACAATCTCCTTTCCCTTCCCCTCCCCAAAACAGACACCCTGTGAGGTAGGTGGGGCTGAGAAAGCTCTTTTGAGGACTGCTCTTGAGAGAACAGCTTTGCGAGAACCTGTAACTGACCAAAGGTCACACCAACAGCTGCAAGTGGGGAATCAAACCCGGTTCTCCCAGATTAGAGTCCACACTCCTAACCACTACACCAAACTGGCTCTTGCTGTATTCTTTACAGTGTGTCTCAGACCAGAAATGGGAAATCACTTGGAGTGATCTCCCATTTCCTGGTGGGAGAGGTGTCTGGAGAAGGCAGTGAAGATAGGAGGCTAGATCCAACCCATCCTCCAAGGAGCGTTCTCCAATTTAGGTGGCTCTTCTTCCAATGGAAGAGCTGCTTAAGTGGGGGGAAGGTTTCTTAAGCTGGAGGAAACGTCATATTCTGCTCCGTGGAATTGTAGGACAGGGGTAGGATCCAGTCCAGTAGCTGCTATGTGTGTGTTGCTTGTGTGAAGGATATTGAACATTATGTATGCAGGAATCTGTCTTGTATTGAATCAGACCACTGGTCCATCAAGGACAGTTTTGGAGATGACTGGAGATGCCAGTTGTTGACCCTGGAACCTTCCGTATTCCAAACAGATGCTCTATCACTGAACAATGGCCTCTTTCCCCGGAACTATGTTTTAGATTCTTCTTTTTTTGATAGCCAGAGAGAGAATCCTCTCTACATGGGGGGGGGGGAGTGCTTCTCTGGCCACTCTCCAAGAAACCTCTTCACAAGCTCTGAAAGGGGGGGAGGCCAGCATCCGGTCGAGTGCCACCAATCAAGCTCAGCAGCGAACACCATGACTGCCGCCAATGCTCAGCTGGTGACTGGGAGAAATGGAAAGAAAGCTTTCACCCAGCCAGCTGAGTATCCCAAAATACCCAGCAAGCCTCCCAAGTGCTTTGGCCATGAGCTCACTCTTTTAATTCTCATAGCAAACTGGATTTACAAAATTTGGATCCAGTAAGTGGGAAAATGCTTCCGAGCTCTTTGTTGGAAATCCTCTGGGATGTCATTCTGAAAGGGTTTCTCTCCCCTGGCCCCTCAGCCATCTCCCCTCTCCTGCCTTCTCTTTCTCCAGCCTCCTGCCTACGAGTTCATGTAGATCTGGCATTAATGGAATAAGCAAATAAATAAATCACGGTGCGCTGTCTTGTATATGGTGGATTTAAGTTAATGTTTTGCTGATAGTCTCATACAGCTTATTAAAAAAAAATAAGCCTGTGAGGAAAATAATTTTTTAAAAAATTCAAAATGGCACTTGTGTGGCCATGAAAGAGAGGGATGGCGTAGGGTGGTGACTCTTTTCCATTTTTAACAGTGGCCAGTAGCACAACAGCTGCCCTGCTGGGAGCCATACAATATGTCTGAAAGAGCCGCATGTGGCTCCCGAGCCACAGTTTGGCTACCCCTGCACTAGAGCTTGGCAATAAGAAAAGGGAGCTTTGGAGCTGTTCTAGTCAGTTTCAAAAATAGTTTGGTCAATTTCAGAAGGTTTTCTCCCCTTCCCCCCCAACATTGCCTGGGTTTCTTTGTGTTCATTCTTTCATTCAAGGAACCGAACCACAAAGATTTAAATGGAAGGCACTTACTTGATGCTACAATGCAGCTGCAATAGGGCAAGCGCATAATTTTTAAAAAAAAGTTGGACGCCCCCCCACACATGTCACAAGTGATATTTCCACCACAATTTAGAAAAACTGTGGGGTTTTTTTTGTTGTTGCTGCAGAATAAATACACTCAGGGGCAATGCTCCCTCTAAGCTGTGGAGTCTTTTGAGCAAAAATTCTACTTTGTGAGCGACTGGCATTAAAGTTGTGAGCGAATGATTTAGCTACTGCATACATTAGTTTGCTCTGGAGCCATCCTTCCTGAGCCAAGACAAAAATGTGTGAGCCAGGGGCTAAAATACTGTGAGCTAGCTCACTCTAACTCAGCTTAGAGGGAACACTGCTCAGGGGTCCTTTCGTAGAAAAAGAGGTGCAGGAGCTCATTAGCATAACTCATTAGCATATGCCACATCCCCTGACATCACCAGAAGTGTGTCAGAAAGGGAATGTCAGTTTCAGCCCCATTATACCCTATGGGCCATTGAAATCAATGGCAAAAACTCATAGGGTATATGAGGGGCTGGAGGAAAGGGAAAAAGTGTTACTTTTTTTCCTGCCATAGAGAACAGTGGAGGGAATGGGGGCAACCTGTTTGGGGGCCTGTAGAATTGGACCCCCTTGTCCAATCTTCTTGAAACTTGGTGAGTATTTTGAGGAGAGGCCCCAGCAGCTACCCTGCAAGTTTGGAGCCTCTCCCTTAAACCGCCTCCCCTCCAGTCACTTTTAAAGTTGCCGCCGAATTTTGGTGGCAATTCGGCAGCGGGCCGAATCAGATCAGAGAATCTGATTCGGCCCCTGGCTGCCCTAGTGACCACTCCTGAGCTGGTGGAGCTTTGCTCCGCCTCGCCCCGGCCCCAACGGACCCCTGAATACACGGAAGAAAAAAGAATGGTGTAGTCAAGCGTGAAGGCCTGGATTCTCTGCAGTAAGTTGTGCATGCATAATAGGTCACAGATAGTCTTCACAAACACTTGATGTGATTACATCCTGCTCTTAGACACAAATATGTTCATTACATGTACCTTGCTACATTTCACTGGTGAAAACAGGAACATGTTTGGACCCCTTCCCCACAATTCTCATACAGTTGCTTATTTAGCAAGGCCTACCCATTTAACCAGTTAAGTGTGCGGACTCTACTCTGGGAGAACCGGGTTTGATTCCCCACTCCTCCACTGGCAGCTGCTGGATGGCCTTGGGCAAGCCATAGTTCTGTCAGAGCTGTTCCCTCAAGATCAATTCTTGAAAGAGCTCTCTCAGTGCCACTTACCTCACAGGGGGTCTGTT
This sequence comes from Lepidodactylus listeri, assembly GCA_029233225.1. Taxonomy (NCBI): domain Eukaryota; kingdom Metazoa; phylum Chordata; class Lepidosauria; order Squamata; family Gekkonidae; genus Lepidodactylus; species Lepidodactylus listeri. The sequence goes on along the minus strand of JARCFY010000013.1, from coordinate 51,086,579 downwards.
GTGGAGAGGGGAAGAGAAAGGAATTTGTAAGCCACTCTGAGACGCTGAGTGAAGGGGGGGCATAAATCCAATCTCTTCTTCTTCTTCTATGTTAGTGAATGCTCTTCCCCACAATTCTCATACAGTTGCTTATTTAGCAAGGCCTACCCATTTAACCAGTTAAGTGTGCGGACTCTACTCTGGGAGAACCGGGTTTGATTCCCCACTCCTCCACTGGCAGCTGCTGGATGGCCTTGGGCAAGCCATAGTTCTGTCAGAGCTGTTCCCTCAAGATCAATTCTTGAAAGAGCTCTCTCAGTGCCACTTACCTCACAGGGGGTCTGTTGTGGAGAGGGGAAGAGAAAGGAATTTGTAAGCCACTCTGAGACGCTGAGTGAAGGGGGGGCATAAATCCAATCTCTTCTTCTTCTTCTATGTTAGTGAATGCTCTTCCCCACAATTCTCATACAGTTGCTTATTTAGCAAGGCCTACCCATTTAACCAGTTAAGTGTGCGGACTCTACTCTGGGAGAACCGGGTTTGATTCCCCACTCCTCCACTGGCAGCTGCTGGATGGCCTTGGGCAAGCCATAGTTCTGTCAGAGCTGTTCCCTCAAGATCAATTCTTGAAAGAGCTCTCTCAGTGCCACTTACCTCACAGGGGGTCTGTTGTGGAGAGGGGAAGAGAAAGGAATTTGTAAGCCACTCTGAGACGCTGAGTGAAGGGGGGGCAAAAATCCAATCTCTTCTTCTTTTTCTATGTTAGTGAATGCTCTTCACCCCTTTCCTCAGCCATGGGGACATGTAAGGAACATGTTTCTGGCCAACAGTAATGAAAGGGGAAAAAATAAAGTAGAAAAAATACCTGTCTGCAGTGATCAGATTTTTTTTTTTTTGAGCCATCTCAAGGAATGGGTGAATTCAGTACTGGTCAAATCATTAAGAACATCATGCCTGAAAGACGGTATTCCAATTCTGTTTCTTTATATATATATATTTTTTGGGTCCACAGTTTTGGTTCTCCATTTTTCACTCATTTGTTGTGTTGTGCATGCATAAAGTACAGTCTTTTTCAGTATGCATCTTATCTAGTATTTATACGTACAATGTTTGTCCTTTTTATGTACAATATATGTCTAAGGTACCCCACTGATCTATTGATGCACAAATACGGTTGAAATATGTCTACATTTTTAGGGGGGGAAATCAGCGTGAGGAAAATGACGTGGAAACAATCACAGGGCCGATTTGCACTGTTGAGAGAAAAAAAATCATTTTGGGAGATTTTCAGCTACCGCTGCGGGGGTGAAAAACTCAAAATCATTTCTAATCATGAATAATTTTTTTTTTAAAGCTGTGGCTAAAGCCAAGGGTTTTCCTAACTGAATTATACCTACATTGGGGTGGGAAGATACTCCCTAGCCCAGACTCCGGAGGCCATTTGAAGAGGCAGCTAAGTCTGTGCCCTGCTCCTTTAATAAAGTTGTGGCCAGTTCACTCCTCTTTCTCAGTTTCTGCCTCTTTTCTCCTTTAGCTTTGCAAACAGACATCTATATCTCGAATGGAGGTCACGGCAATATCAGTGTATCACCTTGCTTGACAAAGACCTGCGTGACCCGAAGAGTTCCTTTTTTGATTCCTGAAGACCATTATTATTTCCGTACAAACATTCTACAGACACCCTTACACAAATCAGCTTTCCCAGAGGCCACTTTTGATTCAAGCCCTTTACTATCCTCTTCTCCACCTTCTCTGTAAAAATGGTCATGTTTTGAAAAAGGTTTGCATGATCTCTCACCTTCCATGTTGCATGGCCTGCCCTGTCTTCTGCCCCATGGCAGATGACGACTCTGTGGGCCAGTCCGCTTGTTTTCTGGTGTGCACTCAGCATACATAAATGACGTGTATTCCAGTTCTGGTAAACCAATAGTGCAATCCTAAGAGCCGTTTCCTGGGAGGAAGCCCCACTGAACAGGCCTGATTTAGGGCTGCTGTCAAAGTAGTGCTGACAACTCTGAGTTGGGAAATACCTGGAGGTTTTGGGAAGTAGAGCCTGAGGAGGGGCAGGGTTTGGGGAGGGGAGGGACTTCAGTGGGGCATAATGCCATAGAGACCACCTTCCATTTTCTCCAGGTGAACTGATCTCTGTCACTAGGAGATCAGTTGTAATCCCAGGAGATCTCCAGCTGCCACCCAGAGGCTGGCAACCCTATCTCAAACAAATCCAAATTCTGCCTCAAGAAAGTACTGATGGTGCGCTGTTAGACAGATTCCACTTATAGACTGGATCTCTAGGATGCTGACACTGATCCACTGCCCAGAACAAGTCCTGTTTAGGCTTGGTCTGCTGAATGAGATTTTGTCTGTTGTGTATTATTTAGTTTATCTGTATAATCATAAGGCCTAGGAACTTGCATTTTAAAGGCAGGCTGGTTAAATACTCACCACGTTTTCCCTAGGGAATTCCTCAGTCTTGTTGGAGAGGTGTGTTCTGTGCTTTCCAGGTGTTTGTGGGGTTGATTCAGATCAGGGCTGCCATGTGTGTGTGTGTGTGGGGGGGCTTAGACCACCTCCCATACCATTTTTGCAACTCAAAATGGCCCAAGCGGGTATTGTTTGCACTACTGGAGGCTACACCTTTTTGTCGCCACAGCAAGGAAAAAATCCCCAGCAGGATGCTTCAGGTAGGGTGAATAGGTCAGGGGAGAAGGTCTAATCTCTCGCTCCTGGCATTCCATAGTTGCTATCTGAATCAGTCCTGCACATGTTTGGGAAGTGCAAAATATCTGAGCGTGTCTCTCCACTGAACCCTGGGATGTCCATGTTGAAACACTAACACGGAGTCCTTGAGGTTCTCAGGATTCTCAGCCAGCAGCACCAAATACCAAGTGCTGGGCTTGTACATCATAGTCATAGATATTTGAATAATCTATATATCTAATAGCTAAATGCCCCCGTGCGTGTGAATATCTACATCCGCACGTCAGGGGCACGGAGGGGGGGGGGGAGAGATTTTCCTGCACACTTGGGGGACTCCCCAGGTGTGCAGAAAAATCCTAAAAGTTTTAAAAACTATATGGGGATATTTAAATCCCCCCAAAAGTTAAAGAGTGTTTCCTGTGCATGTGCAGAGAACGCTATGGAAAGTCTGTGGCTGGCCGGTGGCTGAGAGCTGCTGAGTCCTTGCCACCAGTGCTGAGAGGTGTGTGTGGGGGGGAGATAGGCGATCCAGTGGCTGAGAGCCACTGAGGCCTCACTGCCTGTGTTGGGGGGGGGGAGATTGGCAGCTCAACGGCTGAGAGCCACTGAGGCCTTGTCGCTGGTGCTGGGAGAGAGAGAAGAAGACTTACCTGGAGCTTCAGCCTTTAGGAATCCCCCCCTGCGAGTATCATGGGTCCTGCCTCTTGTATTACTTAATCATGTCTTTTATAAGGGACTAAAATATATATACCGTGTTCTTTGGTGAGGTTGCAAAGTCTTTCTTTTTTTCAGAAGGCTTTGGCGGTTGGATTTTGATTACCAAAAAGGTAAAGTTTTCCCTTGCTTGAAAGCCAGTTGAATCCGACTCTAGGGGGTGGTGCTCATCTCCATTTTCAAGCCGAAGACTTTTCCTGTGGTCATGTGGTTGGCATGACTGAATGCTGAGACTCACAGAATGCTGTTACCTTCCCACCAAAGCGGTACCTATGTATCTACTTGCAATTTTTTGCTTTCAAACTGCTAGGTTGGCAGGAGCTGGGACCAGAGTTGGGAGCTCACTCCATCATGCGGCACTCAGGTCTCAAACTGCCGACCTACCGGCCTTCCAGTCTACAACTCAGCATCTTAACCTCTGAGCCACCGTGGCCCATTTTGATTACTAATCACTAGTCATGGTTTTATTGCACAGTATTTTGATCACTGCTCTGCTTATTAGTTTGTTTTTGTTATTTTGGTACATGGGAACATTTGTTTGATTTGCCTTCGTATATACTTCCTTGACCTGTGCAGAGTGTGCTAAAAATGTTGCAGTTAATTAATTAGCTAGCTGTATGACCAAAACTTGGCCACTATGTAGCCTGGAATGCCCATATCCTAAACTAAAGGATTCCACTGTTTCACTGTACGGGGCAACCCCGCTGGTGATGTAATGACATCCCTTCCATTACGACTGGAAGTGATGTCAGCACATCAATGATGATGATGATGATGATGCTATAGCATTAAACCAAAACCATTTGGATTAACCATAGAGTTTTGGCTGAATGCTAGAGCATCACTGGTGATGAGATGACATCATTTCCAGTTGCACTGGCAGTGGTCAGCATGCTGGTGCATGCTGACAATTTGTTTTCCTCTTTCCCCCCATTTTGTCCCACTGCACAGCTTAGAAGTAATGGGAAAGACCCACTGAGAGCAGGAGACACCCCCCCCCCCCACGCTTCCACCAGGAATTTTCAAACCTGCTGGCCACCCTAATCTAACCCCAAACAACTTGGTGAGTTAAGTAGCTCTTCCAGTGTTCTGTAGACAAGGGACATATAAATAAGTGCTCAGTTCGCTCAGGTAAGCACACACCACAATGCTCTTTTTGTTCTTGCTCCCCTCTGTGCCTGGTGTTTTGGACATTTCTCATTGATGTAACATGCTCATTTGTGTGCATTCATGTCAGCTTATATCAGATCTTGCAAAGTCAAGGAATTTCACTCGGGTCAGTTTCAAAGTGGCTGTTTTTACAAAGGGACCCCAGTAGGACTGCCAGCCTCCAGGTGGTCACAAAAATGGAAAACCAGCAAATAAAGTTGTGCAAGCAAATAACCAGAATAATCTGCCACACTGTACAAATCACACTTGAGACTTCTGTCTTCTTATACAGTTCTACTTAATACATGTAACAAATGGGTTTGCCACTGTGCACAAATGACATATCTGCACTAGTTGAACAGTGACCTAATAGTCCTTGAAAGTACAAGTCTCTCTTTAGAATGATGCAGTCACCTTCATGATGCAGAGAAGAGTGTCCAAAAGAGAAGAGTTTCCAAAAGAGAAGACGAAGAAGAAGAAGAAGAAGAAAAAGAAGAAGAAGAAGAGAAGAGATTGGATTTATACCCCACCCTTCATTTGTAGTCTCAGCGTGGCTTACAAACTCCTTTCCCTTCCCCTCCCCAGAACAGACACCCTGTGAGCTAGGTGGGGCTGAGAGAGCTCTGAGACAACTATCCTTGAGAGAACAGCTGGTACAGAGCTATGGCTTGCCCAAGGTCATCCAGCAGGTGCAAGTGGAGGAGTGGGGAATCAAACCCGCTTCTCCCAGATTAGAGTCCGCACACTTAACCACTACACCAAACTGGTTCCCACCAGTAGATGGCATGGACTCAAGACTAGCTGTAGCACGAACGAAAGGAGCAGCAACGGGATGCCTAGGTTGCTTTGCCGTTTCTTAGGGCTTGATCAGGCTGCTTTTCTTAGTGATGGAGCTAACCCAGCTCTGGCAAGATTCAAAATGACATGAAGTCTACAGGTACATTGGAGTACACCTGTAGACTTCATGCCATTTTGAATACTGGAATATACCTGTAGAATCCATGTCATTTTGAATATTGGATGTACCTGTAGACTCTGTGTCATTTTGAATATTGGAATATATTCTTAGTGAATATCTATTACTAAGAAAAGCGGCCGGATGAAGCTCTAAGAAATGGCAAAGCAACCTAGGCATGCCGTTGCTGCTCCTTTAGTTCGTGCTACAACTAGTCTTAAGTCCATGCCATCTACTGCACGTTCTCTTTTGGAAACTCTTGTCTGCATCATGAAGGAGACTGCGTCATTCTAAAGAGAGACTTGTGCAGATGTCAACTGGTGCAGATGTCATTTGTGCATAGTGGCAAAACCATTTATTATATGTATCAGTTATTATTGTAAGTAAAACTGTATAAGGTAGAAGTTTCAAGTGTGATTTGTACAGCGTGGCAGATTATTCTTGCTGTTTTCTTGCACAGCCTCCAGGTGGTGGCTGGAGATCTCCCGCTGCTACAACTGATCTCCAGGTGACAGAGATCAGTTCACCTGGAGACAATGGCCGCTTTGGAAGTTGGACTCTAGGGCATTATTCCCCAAAATCCTCCCTCCTCAGGCTCCACCCCCCAAAAACTCCAGGTACTTCCCAACTCAGAGCTGGCAACCCTAGCTTAAACTCTTCCCCTCAAGGCAAAAGTTAAAAAAAAGAGAGATAAGATAATAATGCTGTTTCCTTTGCTCATTTCTAATGAATCTATCCACATTTTCAGGAGTGTATAGCATAGTATATATGTAGTGTAATCTTAAACAGAGTTATACTCATTTAAGTCCTTTGACACCAATGGACTTCAAGAGGTATAATCCCATTTTGCATTGCTCAGATGGTTCGCTGTGGACTACCTTGGGAACACTTTGCAGCCCAAATCTTAGCCCCTTCCAAGTAAAGGGTAGGAATTCTGTATAAATTCACTTGAGTTTTGGTGGCCAAGGAGGCTGGAGGAATAGGGGAAATTTAGAAAAGGCCCTGGATCCAAGATCCAGGCCATTATCTATGGCTCTTGAGATTATTTGCATGGGATAAGATTGGTGGGGGGGGGATGATCTAAATTTGTACTGGGCCCAGGAAAATAATGCCGGACTCCAATGGCATATGAATTAGATTTTGATATTTTTAACATCAAAAACATGTTCCCATTCATGCCAGCCTTTGGGCCAGGTTGGGTCACAAATCAAATAGTTAAAATAATCAAAGGATTATGAATAGTCTGTCAAAGGATTATCGATAGTTCCTATCCCTCAGTGCAGTCTTTTCTTTATTATAGTCTGCCTTTTCTCCCCAATGGGGACCCAACGTGGCTACCATCTTTCTCCTCACCTCCATTTTATCCTTACAACAACCCTGAGAGGTAGGTTAGGCTGAGTGTGTGACTGGCCCAAAGTCACCCAGCAAATTTACATGGCAGAGTGGGGATTTGAACCTGGGTCTCCCGGAAGCTAGTCCAACCCTCTATCTACTACATCGCTTTTAAAATATATCCATTTAAAGTGGTGTAGTGGTTAGGAGTGCGGATTCTAATCTGGAGAACCGGGTTTGATTCCCCACTCCTCCACATACAGCAAGCTGGGTGGCCTTGGGTCAGTCACAGCTCTCTCAGAGCTGTTCTCTCAAGAGCAGTTCTGTCAGAGCTCTCTCAGCTCCACCTACTTCACAGGGTGTCTGCTTTTGGGAGAGGAAGGGAAGGAAGGTGCTCTGAAACTCCAAGTAAAGGGCGGGTATAAATCTTTCTCCTCCTCTTCCTCCCTGACTTTTCAGCCATAGATGCCTTTCAAGGAAGCTTACAAAATCCATCAAACAATACTACAAATGAGCAAAATAAAACGGCAGATGAAAGAGCAATAAACCCTTTAATAACTGTTAAAACAAGGCAGCGCTAATTGTCACAAAGACTCGAGCAGACAGATAACAGCCATAAAATATGAGCCAGCAGGAGTGAATGCAATAGATCATCCAGGGAGCGCTTCAGCACTACATGTGACCACCAATCCCTTGACCACAGGATTCCTCTGCCATATTTCATCTGTCCACTTGCCAGCATGACACTTCTGAATTGACCTGCTGGTGCACTACTTCACTCCTTTAATTTCACCACATCCAAAATAAGGATGCAATAGATATTTATTTGCATGACAAGCCTCCCCTCTCTCACTGGATTCAATGCAAGAATGACGGCCATTTCCTGCTCATTTTACTGGAACAGATATAGGCATGTGAAAGCTAGTGGGGCTGCAGTGCTTAGAGTGGAAGGTCACTCTAGGGATTCTCCCAATCTCTGTGTTAGAGATGGTCCCCCCCCCCCCCCATTTTTCCACTGCTCCATATAGTGCCAGTGAGGGGCAGAGAGTGCAGGCAGGGTTTCCCCCACTCTTAGCAGGCACATGGCAACTCTATTTGTGACAAATAAACAGTTCCCTCCTTAGCAAAGAGAAAATAGATTTTGGAGAGGGCAGGTCACTGTCACTCCACGCTCAAACAGAAAATAGGAAAAGAGACGACAAATACAGTTCTGTTCCATGTAGGGCTGCCAACTCTGAGTTGGGGAATTTCTGGAAGTTTTGGGGGTGGAGCCTGGGGAGGGTGGGGTTTGGGACAGGAAGGAAGCTCAGCAAGGTGTAATTCCATAGCATCTACCCTCTAAAACAGCCATTGTCTCCAGGGGAACTAATATCTGTCATCTGGAGATCTGTTATAATTCCGGGAGATCTCTAAGCCCCACCTGAAGGATAGCAACCCTAGCTCCATGGCACAGACCAGTGGTCCTCAACCTTTTTGATGTGGTGACCCACAAGTCCAAATTTACTTTGCATAGTAACCCATCCAGGGCTGGCCCAAGTTTTTTGTTTGTTTGTTTGTTTTGGGTGCCTTGGGCAAGCTGTGACCTTGGCACCCCTCTGCACCCCAGCATTTCATTTTCTATAGTGTCCAACCAGGTGTTTTTGAGAAACCAACAAGCATCACACAAAGGGTGCAGCTGCCCCCACTATGAACCCCAAGCAAGTGGAAATTCATCTCCTCCTCCACTGCCAGCTGAGCCAGAGCTGGAGTTTGAGGATGTGCATTTGGAGAGCCCTGGGTTGAGTCGATGCACAAAGATGGCAGATGGTGTTGAAGAGGTGGCTAACAAGGGGCTTGGTGCAGTCCATCTCCCATGGCAGGCAGAGGGCGGTGAGTCATGGCAGTGAGTTAAACAAGAGGTTGGGCAGCTGAAGGAGCTGCACCAAGACAGAGCCCACATGCACAAAGACCTCTTTCTGTCCTCCTCTGATGTTCCCACGATATGCTGAAAAGCTCCCGTCTACTCTCCAACCTATCCCCTCCCCCCTTTCAACTACTACCATGAAGTCACTGGTAACTGGATGGCTTTTTACCCCCATTATGGTCATGAAGAGGGAGGCGAAGATGAGAATGTTGGCAAGGAGGAAAGAGGATACAAAGGGAAGGAGACACCATTAAGGAAGGCTGAACTGTGACCCACTTTCGGAAGTTTCATGACCCACTGTTGGGTCCTGACCTGCAGGATGGGAAATAGACAACTAAGGAAGAATGTCATATTTCAAAGATAATTATGTTGGGAGAAGAATTCTGAAGCACCACAGCAAGAATCTGTGTTTACCACCTAACCAGTATGGTCTAGTGGTGAGAGCATCAGGCTAGGCTCTAGGAGACCCACTGGGTTGCCAGCTGTGGGTAGGGAAATACCGGGAGATTTGGGGTGTGGAGCCTAAAGAGGGTGGGCTTGTGGAGAAGAAGGACTTCAGTAGGGTCTAGTGCAATACAATCCACCTTCCAAAGTGGCCCTTTTCTCCAGGTGTGCAGTTCTGGTCACCACACCTCAAAAAAAGATATTATAGCACCGGGAAAAGAGCAGAAAAGGGTAACTAGAATGATAAAAGGGTTGGAACACTTTCCCTGTGAAGAAAGGTTAATGTGCTTGGGGTTCTTTAGCTTGGAGAAATGACAGCTGATGGGTAACATGACACAAGTTTATAAAATTATGCATGGGATAGAGCAGGTAGAGAAAGAAGTACTTTTCTTCCTTTCTCACAATACAAGAACTTGTGGGCACTCAAAGAAATTGCTGAACAGTCGGGTTAGAACAGATAAAAGGAAGTACTTCTTCACCCAAAGAGTGATTAACACATGGAATTCACTGCCACAGGAGGTGGCGGCGGCTACAAGCATGGATGGCTTCAAGAGGGAATTAGATAAACATATGGAGCAGAGGTCCATCAGTGGCTATTAGTCACAAAGTATAGACAGGAACTCTCAATCTGGGGCAAGTGATGCTCTGTATTCTTAGTGCTTGGGGGGGGGCAACAGTGGGAGGGCTTCTAGTGTCCTGGCCCCACTGTTGGACCTCCTGATGACAACTGGTATTTTTGGCCATTGTGTGACAGAGTGTTGGACTGGGTGGGCCATTGGCCTGATCCAACACTGGCTTCTCTTATGTTCTTATGAGATCAGATGTAATAGTGGGAGATTTCCAGCCATCACCTGGAGGCTGGCAACCCTAGAGACCCAGGCTGAAATCCCCTGTCCACTATGGAAGCTTGCTGGGTTCTCAGCCCAACCTTCATCTCACAGAATACAATGGAGGAGAGGAGAAACGCCAGGCCTCATTCCGTACCAGGAGCTCCTCCGCATATTAGGCCACGTCCCTCTGATGTAGCCAATCCTCCAAGAACTTACAGTAGCCCCTGTAAGAAGAGCACTGTAAGCTCTTGGAGGACTGGCTACATTAGGGGTGTGTGGCCTAATATGCAAAGGAGCTCCTGCTACAAAATGAGCCCTGGAAAGGACACAATCTGTTTTAGGTCCCCATTGAAAAGAAAGGCAAGATATAAATGAGGTAAATACATAAATAAATTCCAGCCCAAGGATCAGGCCATCATCTTCTCGTGATCTGTGTCACCCCTTTGCTGTTCCAGTTCATGGTGACTGTTGTAACTGATTCATCTGAAGATGCATCACCAGGTCCTTGCTAACTGTTAATTTTAGCCCACCTTGCCATTGGATTAGTAGGCTCCTGTAAACCTGAAACAAAAAGGAAGAGGAGTCTTTGGGAGGGTTGTGGCTGCTGAGAATGAGCACAGAGCTCAATGCAAAATGGTTCTGAAAGATTCTTGAGAACATAAGACCAGTGGTCCATCTAGACCAGCATCCAGTCTCACGTGGAGGCCACCCAGTTACTCTGAAGGGCCAATAACAGGGAAGAGATGCCAAGGCCTTCCCCTGATGTTGCCTCCTGGCACTGGTATTCAGAAAATAGAGGTTCCCTTTAGTCACTATTGCTAGTGGTCCCACGGCAGCTTTGTGGAAACACCGATCTTTCTCATGGACAGAAGATGCAGCTCAGCACCATCAGGGATGGAGAGCACTTCTTCAAAGAGGGTGGGGAAAGTCTCCATTTGAATTTAAGGCACACTGAGAATATAGAAGCTTCTTTTAGCTCCATATTATTGTTCTCTGCAAGGTCACCTTTCACTAAAATTGCAGGTTAGAGGGCACTCTGGGACAAAATATATAAAACCAGAGACATTTTGAAAATCTCAACCCTTAATGCCTCTTATTTGCATATGGTTTAGCAGGCCCAGAATTCTCTTCTCCTGGTCCTGGCCCTGGCTGGGTGGTGGAGGAGTAGGGTTTCCAACCTCCAGGTGGTGGCTGGAGATCTCCCACTGTTACAACTGATCTCCAGGCAATAGAGATCAGTTCACCTGGAGCAAATGGCCACTTTGAAAGGTGGACTCTTTGGCATTACAACCCATTGAAGTCCCTCCCCAAACCCCATCCTTTTCAGGCTCCACCTCCCAAATCTCCAGGTATTTCCCAACTTGAAGCTGGCAACCTCATGGAGGAGGCCCTTCCCAAAATAACAAGGTTCTGAGGATGAATCTTCTGAGTCAAAAGATGGGGACAGAGCCACCTCTTCGGGAACAGATGATGGGAGCCCTGGTACTCGTCATAGTATTCCGTGGAATGTTATGCTGCCTAGAGATGGCCAGTTTGGTGTAGTGGTTGGAGCATCATTTTAGGTTCTGGGAGACCCAGATTCAAATCCTTGCATTGCCCTGATGCTTGCCAGATGAATCTGGAGCGGTCACCCTCTTTCAGTCTCACCTGCAGCATAAGTTTGTTGTGAAGATAAAACGGGGAAGGCAGAACCATGCTCTTGGAGGAAGTATGGGATAAAAATGACTAGATGGGGTGGTCACATCAGGGGCTGCCTGTTGCTGGGAGCTCATGTCACTCCTCCCCACATTCCATATTGACTTCTGATAATGGGGAGCTGGGTCTTGGGTAATGAGACCTTGGGTCAAAGCATAGCTTGGTTCTTTTCATGCACTCCTGCTTGACACCCATTCCTTCCAAGGAGACTTCTGCCCCAAAGATCCCAATGGATGGTGCCCAATGGTCTTCATAAATAGTCATCCATTGGCAAGAAAAAGCACAGTTTCTGCAATCATAATAATCCGTCTCCCACCCACTTGTCTCCTTGTCGGCAAATGATATTTATTTATTCCATCGGGGATGATAGACGAGTCGAGGGACTCGGGCAAAGCTACATTGGCTGAGATGCTGCTGCATCAATCTCCCCCCCCCCCCTTCCTTTCTTCATAAACAACTGACTTTGTTTTCTGATCGCTTTCTTTCATGTTGGTAATACAGAACTCCAATACGACTTGTATAAAAAGCTGTGAAGAGGATTTGGGATTAGCTATCGTCGACGAAGGATTGTGTAAGAAGTCTGCAGGTGACAACAGCAACCAGCGAGAGAAGCTTGTCCCTATTATGTCTTCAGAGCACATACGCCGGATATTATATCCACGCCAATAAATATGTCTCTGAAAGAAAGCCACTCTTGTTTACCGAAGAAACCAAACAACAAAAAAGAGAGATTATTTTCAAACGGAGTCGGTTGCAGTTCACTTTCTTAAATTTGGCAGCAGCAGTAATGACAAGACCTGCGAAGATCCTGCTGAAAAGGAGAATCGTTTGAGAGGCGGGGGGATGGGCTCATAGAGCAGACAGGCAATTCTTGAATTTCTTAGCCTCTCCCCCCGCCCCCGGATCCCTGAATTAGTTTTTGCTTCTGTCTGAAAGAAATCGAACCATTTTTTTTAAAAAAATAGTCCTCACATCAAATTTGTTTCCTAATATATATGCATTTTCAACATCCTGTGCCAATAAATCAGCATTCTTCATTATATGTACATTATATTTATAAATGATGAACATTGTGCATGTCATAAGTACTGTATAAATGGCACATAAGAGCTATACAACATGATTTGACAATACTAATGAAATCTACAAAAATTCTGACAATAGTGTAATTGACTATGGGGGGGGTATTCTTTAACAGGTGATGTGAAAGACCTCCACCTGAGACCCTTGACAGCTACTGGCAATCTGACTAGATGGTGCTGATCTTGATGGATTGATGGTCTGAACCAGTAAGAGGCAACTTTATGTGTTCATCCACCTATTTGGTCTAGCACAAGGACTGTGAGCTGGAATGTCACTGGTTCAAATATTACCTCAGCCACGAACTTGCTAGGCAAGCTGCTTTCACTCAGCATCTCTGCTTTACATCTACAGTACAGAAATCCGAGGGAGGATTGGATTCTCCCCATTTTGTTCCTTTTATTGTACCATAAGTTCCATCTGTACAACAGTGATCTGCTCCTCCTCAATTCTGATATAGTCAGTTTTATTAAATTAAGTCTGGAATGGAAACCAGAATGGTTTGCTGAAGTTTTGTTTCCATCTGTTCTTTCCATGTTTTCCTTCTTTACATTTCACATGTATAAATGCACATTGATAACACACTGCAAAAAAGCAACCTTGATGCTATGGTTTTATGTTTTCTGCCCGAGATTGCTTTTTGTAATGTTTCACTGTTATATATCTTCTTGTCCTCTTTGTACTGATGGATGTGTACATATGCATTGAATATTTACATCAAGAATTGGGTTGGGTTTTTTCAGTATTTGACCAATGCTTCTGTACACATCAGTAACAAAAGGAGTAATGGTGCATAGTGACTGTGCATGGAAGAATAAAATCTGGAGTTAATGGATGGTTCCTAATGGCATAATTCCACTTCTGAAACAAGACCATTTAATTCAACACCCCAAATCTGGGGAGAAATTTGGATGGAGAGATTTTTGGAAGGCTCCCTATGGGACAATAATACTGTCTTAGTTTACAGTGTTGGTATAAGGAAAGCTGAGAGGGGGTATGTGAAGCCCTCTGAACTCTCACAATGGTTCTTGAATTCAAAATTTTAATAACTGCCACCTGAAGGTCTGCTACTCAAGGATCTAAATAATAACAGAACTGATCCAGGAAGATCAGTCACTAAATTGCAGTTGAATATAGGCAGAGCTGTTTCAAGTGAATTCTTCAGGTCCATTTGAGGTAATGTGCTGAGAAGGCTAAGAAAGAAACCTAAAGGCAAGAGAAGGCCGAGAACCAGCTGATCTGTTCCAGGAAGCAGGAGACGAGGCAAGGAGAAATGACAAAAGAATGCTGGAAACATTTGTAGCTGGCCAGAGTCAGCTGTCCACTGAGCAAGTGAGGCAGGGCTACCTAGAGATTTTAGAACAGAAATGCCCTGGTGGCTGAGAATCTAGGTAGAATCTGACTGCGGTGGCCACCAAGAGACGAAAGTCTTTCCTATCAAACCCCAACACTGTGGGAAGTTTGTATGTTATACGAGGAGTCTGCATTTCATTCTGCCAGTATAGCATTAATGTTTTTCACTGTTCTGAAGATGGTGTCCTATGTGGTGTAACTGTGTTGATGACGGTGGTGTAACTTTCCTAGCTGTTGGTTGTGGTGTTTGGCACTTCCAGAAGTAATCCATATACATGTCATTACGTGGAGACACTGCTACCTGAAGTTTCCAGGTAACTGAATGCAGTTTTGGACATATAGATGGCTATTCATGGGACCACAAAAAAAAAGATCAAAGCTTAATGGAAACCATTTATCAACAAGGATTCGAGCTGCCAGTATATCTGAGGAAAGTGAGCCAAAGATGTGTGATAAGTCTAGTAAAATGTCTACCAGGAGGGTTTTCACACATCCCCTTGTTCATACCAGAATTTCAATGTCAAGGTTTCAAGCAAATTATGAAGGAGGTCTCTCATATTGATACCAAAGACGGGTGATGTCTGAAGTGTCAGAAAACCCAAGATACTTTCTTGGTAACAAGAATTGCAAAATGATGATATCTGGGAACATTCCTTTGCTGTAGTTGCAATTGGATTCCATCCTAATTTTCACACGTATCTGGTGCTTGGAGCAGCATGATGAATGCTATCAACTGTGCAGATGCAAAAGCAGCACATACATTCTGAATGACGTATTTGACCCAGTGTATGGGGATCAGCCTCCCCTGCCATTTATACACTGTAGCATGGGTGGATGGGTGCCCACCACACAGATGGGTTGTGGTATTGCTTTGCCCCCAGCATTGCTGTTGCAGTCTGGGTCAGCACCAGCCAGGTGCTGTGGGGCGGTGGCGGCAGTCATTGGTCTTGCAAAACATACAAGCAACCATGTGGCCCCTTTCAAGAGCTGTGTCTGCTGCCAAGGCTGCCTGCCAGCTGGGTGGTGGATCCAGGGGCCAGCTGAGAGACCATCTTGGGGTCAAATTAGCCACATCCCCTTGTGAACTCTTCTGAGGGCTGGCTCCTTTACAGGGGCTCCCTGGGGTTCCCTAGTCCAGTGTGTGGCTTCAGAACCCGAGAAAGGCAAAGGAGGATGTGCATCTGCTCTCTCTAACAGGCTGGGAGGAACTCTGAGGAGAGAGGAGGAGAACCCAAGGTGGACTTTTATGCCCTCCTCTCTCTTTGCTGAGGTTGCTGGAACCCTCATGGGAGGAAGCTGGAGGGCAAGCTGACCCAGGAGCCTGACCCAGAGAGCCTAGAGGCTTACACCCAGGATGAGCCTGGATATACATAACCAAAGTCCACTGGTATCCAGATTTCAGAGGTTTATTGCCTCTGAATGTGGAGGTTATTTACAGTCATCATGGCTAGTAGCCTCTGATAGACATCTCCTCATAGAATCATAGAGTTGGCAGGGACCTCCAGGGTCATCTAGTTCAAACCCCTGCACAGTGCAGGAAATTCACAAATATTCTCCACACACCTCCAGGATCCATGGCCAAACTGGCCTGGAGAAAAATTGCTTCCTGATTCCAAAGTGGCAATCAGCATTTCCCTGGGCACGTAAGAAAGGGCCACGAGAACAAAGCACTGAGGCAACCCTTCTTGCCATCCCTCTCACGATCTGCCTACGTTCACAGAATCAGCATGGCTGTCTGTGAGAGTTCTGCGCAAAGTAGTCAAGGATCAGATCTTGGTTGGTAAACCAGAGTTCTTTATTTCCAATCTCTACATTAGTACAGCTTCTCGGATTATTGTCAGAGATGAGACAGATAATACAGGCAGGTCTATTATACCATTCCAAGGAGTTTGAATTACCCATAGGTAGCCAATCACTATAGGGGAAAATTGGCGGGCAAAACGGGATCCTGACCGTTTGGTTCTCACAGGAAAGAAAGTGAGGTGTCAAGCTGTAAATTCCCTTCCCAAACCAGACCCCTCAGATGTTACCAGTTCACATAACAATCAATGGCCTCAAGGCTTTTGCATGTGATAAGAGATGAGACGCATCCTCCCTTGAAGTCCCAGCCGGGGCAGATGGAATGCGGAGGCCGTGGTGTGAGAGGCCCTTTGTTCCCATACCATGCAGGTGTCACCCTCCCGCTTTAGCTGTTACAAACTCCAGGCCTGGTTAAGTACTACAGCATAGCAGTTACAACCATAAAATGAGAATACATAATTGGCAATAGCTTACAATAGCACAGCATTCAAAAGGGAAGGTACAACTGTAAGAATAGAGATTACTATGTCTGAATCAGCAGATTCTGACACACTGGCCCCCCGATAATTACCCTCACCCGGGCTTGTCAGGAGACTTTTTATGGAAAGCTTTAATTAATTTAGGAGCATGCACATGTTCAGAACGAATCCACTCATTATGCTCAGGACCAAAATCAAGCCATCTAACTAGATAATACAAGCGGCCCCTACGTATTCTAGAATCAAGAATCTCAGTTATCTCGAAATGTGGTGCCCCCCCCTTCATCAGTGGAGGAGGAACTGGAGGAACTGGATGCCATGCATTCGGCCCAGGATTCTTCTTTAGTAAGCTGAAATGAAAAACAGGGTGCACAGAACTCAGTGACTTGGGCAGCTCTAATTCAAAAGACACATCTGAAATTTTTCGCAACACCTTATAGGGCCCCACATATTTCCACCCCAATTTTCTGCTAGGTTGCAAGCCATGTATATTTTTTGTGGATAGATAAACAGAGTCCCCAGGCTGGAGATCCCAACCCTCAGCTCGGCCACGATCCGCATATTTCTTGTAGTCCTCTTTCGCTTGGTCTAAAGCCTTGGCTATTAGTGGCCATGATTCTTGTAAGGTCGCCCACCAACTCTTGAAGTCCGTAGGGGAAGCATCGGACACATTTTCAATGGTAGGCAAAGGCTTTCCCTCAAAGCCCCCCACGGCCATGAAGGGGGAGACGCCGGTAGAAGAGTGCACTGCATTGTTATAGCTATATTCTGCAAACGGCAATAAGTCCACCCAATTATCCTGGTGGTAATTGGTGTAGCATCTTAAGAATTGTTCCAGAATTTGATTAGTTCGTTCGGACTGTCCATCAGTTTCTGGATGGTAACCCGAACTTAGGGCTGGCTCTATGTCCATTAGTTTCAAAAGCTCCCGCCAGAAGTTGGCAACGAATTGACTGCCCCTGTCGGATACCACCCGTTTAGGAAAAGCGTGTAATTTTATCACCTGGTTGAAAAATGCTTTGGCCATCCCCTTGGCCGTCGGTAGTTGCTTGAAAGGGGTGAAATGGGCTTGCTTCGAAAACGTGTCTACCACCACCCAAATTACCATTTTCCCCTTTGAGGGCGGCAGGTTAGTTATGAAGTCCATAGCTATCGCCTCCCAAGGGCGAGAAGGAGTAGGCAGGGGATGCAGGAGTCCCGGGACCTTTCCTCCCCTCTTTTTGCACATCAAGCAAGTCTGGCAAGCCGAGACAAAGTCTGAAACATCCCGGCGCATGCGCAGCCACCAAAACTGACGTTGAATTAGGTTAAGCGTTTTCAGAAACCCAAAGTGCCCAGCCAGTTTGGAGGAATGACAGGCTAATAAAATGTCCTTTCGCTTAATTTGCGGTACCACCAATTTATCTCCATGGTACCAACACCGATTTTCACCCAGAGAACACTCAGTCACTGTCTCTAGTTCCTCAATCTCCTCGGGTGAATACTCTTCCCCCCACTCACACACCTCGGCTTCTACTTGAGTTCGTTTGCTCTGGCTTCTGGTGGTTACCGCTCCTCCCAGCTGCTGGGGGGAGAACATGGAGTCGAACACCTCTTCCTTTAGGCTTTCATGTTGGGGCAACCGGGAGAGCGCGTCTGCTAATGAGTTGGCCTTTCCAGGGAAGTGTTTTAACACAAAATTAAATTTTGAGAAGAAATCAGCCCACCGAAGTTGTTTCGCATTTAGCGATCTCTGAGTGCGCAATGCTTCCAGGTTTTTATGATCAGTCCAAATTTCAAACGGGGTTTGCGCCCCCTCTAGCCAATGCCGCCACGTAGTGAGGGCCAGCCGGATAGCCGCGGCTTCTTTATCCCAAACTGACCAGTTTCTTTCCGTTTCATTAAACTTTTTGGAAATATACGCAAGGGGGTGTAGTTTCCCATCCGATCCCTTCTGCAAAACGCCCCCCCCCCCCCATTGCCACATCGGACGCGTCTACATGGACTATGAACTCTTTGGTCTCGTCTGGGTGAGCCAAAATGGGCTCAGAGGTAAAAAGGGTTTTCAAAGTCTCGAACGCCCTCTGGCACTCCCCATTCCAGGCAATTCTCTCCCCGGCTTCCGAACCCCTCCCCTTGGTTTTTAGCAAATCTGTCAGGGGAAGGGTAACTGTGGCAAAGTCCTTTATGAAGGTTTGATAGAAATTACAAAATCCCAAGAGACTCTGCAACTGCTTTCTCGTTCGGGGGGCTTCCCATTGGACCACCGCCTCCACTTTTGCCGGGTCCATCTCTAAACCCCTCTGCGAAATGCGATACCCTAGGAAGTCTACTGACTCGTGGTGGAACTCGCACTTAGACAGTTTGACATACAGTTGGTTTTTTAACAGGGTGGAAAGGACTTCCCGGACTAATTTCACGTGCTCTTTCTTATCAGCAGAGTAGATCAAGATATCATCTATGTAACATAACACCCCCTTGAATAAATGCTTGTGCAACACTTCATTAATCAAGCTCATAAAGACCCCCGGAGCACCACTCAAACCGAACGGCATCACGAGGTATTCAAACTGTCCCAATGGAGTGTTGAAAGCGGTCTTGAATTCATCCCCCTCCCTTATGCGCACCCGGAAATAAGCGTCCCGGAGATCCAGCTTAGTGAACACTTTTCCCTTGGCCGCTTCAGTTAGCAAGTCTTTTATCAAGGGGAGGGGGTAGGCGTTAGAAGTGGAGACCGCATTCAGTCCCCTGTAGTCCGTGCACAAGCGCAGTCCCCCGTCTTTCTTTTTCCGGAACAAAACAGGGGCGGCGAAGGGGGATTTAGCAGGGCGGATGAAACCGCGCTCCAAGTTCTTGTCTAAAAACTTCCGTAGTTCCTCCCGCTCTAGAGGGCTCATGGAGTAAAGCTTTCCTTTGGGGAGTTTCTCGCCAGGAATCAGCTCTATGGCACAATCTGACAGTCTGTGGGGGGGGCAGCTCGTCCGCCTCGGTCTCACTGAAGACCTCCATCAGGTTTCTATACTCCCGGGGAACCGTGGAGGGGGCGAGGGCAAGGGCAGCCGGTCGAGGGGGGTTTGGTGGTCCCGGTCCCCACTCAGAGTCCCATTTGTGCATCAGGCACCTGTCGTCCACCCAGGAGATCTTCCCTTCACTCCATTTGATGTAGGGGTCGTGCAAGCTCAGCCAGGGGCTCCCCAGCACCATGGGGAATTGGGCATTTGGGGTGATGACAAAAGCTCGCTTCTCCCAATGCTCCCCCGTCCCCAAAATCAAGCCCTCAGTTTCAGCTACACACTCTTCTTTCATCTCTGACCCATCCATTTGCGTGAATTTTAGGGGCTCAGCCAGCGGGGTGACTTTCGGTCCCAACCCTTCCACCACCAAAGGGCTAATTAAGTCCCGAGCACACCCAGAGTCAATTAGAGCATGGACCCGCATGTGAGTGCCCGTCCCCGGGGTCATTACAGTCACTACCATATATAATAGGGGGCCAGGGATACTCACCGGAGATGGCGCTTCTTGGCGGGGGACCTGCAGTTCTGCGCCGCTCACTGCAGGCCGTTGGAGTTTCCCGACATCTGCGTTTCCATCAGCTCCAGCTCCCCTTGTTCGCTCATGGCACCTTCCAGTTGCAGCGCCCGGGGTTTGAATGGGGTTTTCCCCCTACTAGGAGTGCTCCCGGCCACCGGGGTAGAGGTCTTCGGGCCCTTCCCTCCTCCCCTGGGGCACGCTGAGGCGAAGTGGCCACTCTCCCCGCATTTCATGCACAACCCTTGCCTGAAGCGGGCATCTCGGATGTCTTGCACACTGGGCTTTGGCTTCGCTCTCAGCACGGCTTTGCTGGCGGCTGTAGCTGACGTCCCCATCTTGATGAGGGTGAATCTTTCTTCCACGTCTGCGGCTGCCCTCATCCAGGTGGCCAGCATTCCCGGTCGACCCCCTAGCAGGACGGCTTCGTATATTTCGGGGTTGAGACCCTCGGGGTACTTTTCTATGAAAAGTTCTTGGGGCCAGCCGCGGATCTTGGCGGCGATGCGCCGGAACTTGTCGGTGTAGTCCCTCACCGTGGACCTCCCCTGGAACAGCTTCCGCAGTTGGTTCCGGGCTTTCTCTTCCCCCAGGGGGTCCTCGTACTGGTGTCGGAGAGCCCACATAAAGTTGTTCAGCGAACGTAGCTCAGGGCCGGGGGCATCGTGCAGGCTCACATACCAATCGCTGGCGGTGTCCTTCAGCTTGGACCCTATGTAGCCAATCCGCTCCCTCTCGGTGGGGTAGAGGTGGCCCCAGCTGTCCAGGAACCGCTCGATCTCCAGCAGAAAAAAGCGCAGCTTCTCGGGGTCCCCATCGAAAGTAGCCGTCAACGGGTCGGCGGGGGCCGGGCGAACGATCGGCCCTGCCGGCGCTGGGGCCGGCACGGGGACGGGACCGGGCACCTGTGGAGGGACGACTGGCGGAACCTGCGGCGGCGGCGGCCGCGGCTGCACTGGCACCTGTGGCGGAGCCGGAACTCCCCTGGGAGCCGCTGGCGGCTGCTGGACCCCCGTTGCGGGGGCTGGAAGAGCCTCTTGCATGGCCCTCATGGCGTCCCGGAACTGGTACTGGAGATCGAGGGCCAACTCTCGTAGTTCGGTGGTAAGCTGGAACCGCAAATCTCCCATCATCCGGTCTAGGGATTGCATCTGGTCTTCCCGGTACGGATCGGGCCCATACGGGCCGGTCCTCTCTCCTTCCATGGACGGGCGACGCGGATCTCCTCCGTAGATCGGCTCGCAGTCTTCTCCCAGGGAGCTCGGCCTCCCTCGGTCGAGTTGATCGCCCGGGAACGAAACCTGTGCCCCTTTCCGGTCGTGCACCCAAGAGTCCACGGTCCCACGACCGAACTGGCTCCAGGCGTACTTCGGGGTCACGCTCTGAAGAGGAGGTAGGCGCGGGATGTAGTGAGCCCCCTGAATCGTAGTCACTGGTACTTCGGGCTCCCCTCCGCCGCCTCCACCACCGTTCCCCTGGTCCACCGGGGTGGTGGGTGTATCTTCGGGGGTAGTAGGGGTGGGAACCGTGCCGTCGTCTGACATGATCAGGAACGGCTGAGTCCCAGTCACAGATCTCTGACAATCTGTGAGAGTTCTGCACAAAGTAGTCAAGGATCAGATCTTGGTTGGTAAACCAGAGTTCTTTATTTCCAATCTCTACATTAGTACAGCTTCTCGGATTATTGTCAGAGATGAGACAGATAATACAGGCAGGTCTATTATACCATTCCAAGGAGTTTGAATTACCCATAGGTAGCCAATCACTATAGGGGAAAATTGGTGGGCAAAACGGGATCCTGACCGTTTGGTTCTCACAGGAAAGAAAGTGAGGTGTCAAGCTGTAAATTCCCTTCCCAAACCAGACCCCTCAGATGTTACCAGTTCACATAACAATCAATGGCCTCAAGGCTTTTGCATGTGATAAGAGATGAGACGCATCCTCCCTTGAAGTCCCAGCCGGGGCAGATGGAATGCGGAGGCCGCGGTGTGAGAGGCCCTTTGTTCCCATACCATGCAGGTGTCACCCTCCCGCTTTAGCTGTTACAAACTCCAGGCCTGGTTAAGTACTACAGCATAGCAGTTACAACCATAAAATGAGAATACATAATTGGCAATAGCTTACAATAGCACAGCATTCAAAAGGGAAGGTACAACTGTAAGAATAGAGATTACTATGTCTGAATCAGCAGATTCTGACACTGTCAGATGGCCATCACGCCTCCATCAACCAACATCAGTGCAACTGTGCTTTCAAGAAAATGGCCACTATGTCTGATTTCCAGACGTCTTATTTGTGAAAACTGAATCATTGCTATGCAAAGGGCCCTAGGAACAGCAAATGTGTCAAAAGAGCAGACTCACCAGTAACTTCTCCTGAAAAATTGGATTGCATGGGCCAAAAGACTTGGATGGCTTGGCTTCTCAGTCAGCTTCGTGAAAGCCAATAAAGTATGTGAAGATAACCTCTCAATAAAACAGAAATCACTGGGCATAAACCAGAATGACATTTCCTCACAAATGTCATGAGGATTTTGAGCTGGCAGGGTAGGCAGAGGAACAAAGCAGACATCCTGAAAGCACCCAAATGCTTCCAAGTAGTTGTTTTTAGTCAATTGTGTCGGCACGTGGAAGACTAAAGCCATCTTCAAGCAGGCCTTGTCATGGCAGATGGTAATGGCTCCTTTGGAGCTTTGCTAGGATCCAGCTGTGCCAATGATTGTACAACTTCTCAGTGCATTTGAGTCCATGCATGCTTTGTGCCAACATAACTCTTCTATTGTTGTTCAATTATGAATGTTATTTTGGGAAGCTGTACAATCTTGGGAACTCCTGTTTTCTTCTATGAGCAAAAGAAGCCATGAGAGTTGATTCTCCAACCTACATTTAGCCAATCTTCGAGAGAAGTCTTGGGACCGACTTGGGTGACTTCTTAAAAACATAGTTGGTTATGCATGGCAAACTATTTTGCACGAATCTCTCTCTCTCTCTCTCTGTGTTTTGCCCTTTATATCCCCCTGCATGTCAACAACAGGCATTCACTTCTATCGGAGAACATAAAGAGGTGAACGTGTGGACACCAAAAGTGGTATGGGGTTAAACTGTCCCTGCTGTACATAGTTATCTCCAGTGTTGTAGGACAGTTGATTGCAAGTATGGATCATATACTGCCCCTTTTCAACTACATCCCAGCTTACTGCCATATTAGTGTAGTTTGGTGTAGTGGTCAGGAGCATGGACTCTAATCTGGGAGAACCGGGTTTGATTCCCCACCCCTCCACTTACAGCTGCTGGTGTGACCTTGGGTCAGTCAAAGTTCTCTCTGAGCTGTTCTTGAAAGAGCAATTCTCTCTGAGCTCTCTCAGCCCCACCTACCTCACAGGGTGTCTGTTGTGGGGAGGGGAAGGGAAAAGAGATTATAAGCCACTCTGAGACTCCGAGTGAAGGGGAGGGTATAAATCCAATCTCTTCTTCTTTTTCTAAATGATGGGAGCCATTCAGAAGTGACCCAGCTTCCCTCTGCATCCCCCTCTTCAGCTACCATTTCCTGATATAATAGCAGTGAGTAGGAGTGAGGGGTATACATTAAGTAAATAAATAAATTGGCCTTCTGAGAGAGGGTCTGCTAAAAAGATCATGTAGTGAAATACCCGGAATAGGAAGGGATGACTAATGTCAATAGAGCTCTTTAAAAAAGCAAACATTTCTTTAAAAAAGCAAACATAAAGAATGCTTGAGGACCAGTAGAATAGCAATCTCATTAGGAAGGGATGTTGTAGATTTGTTTACTTGCTTTCTGTCCATCTGTGCTCTTTTGAAGTCTTATTCCCCGAAAGCTTTTTTTTTTTGCTGCATTTGGCATTGTTTTGCCAGCTTGCGCCCTCATCCTTTCCCTTCTCCAAGAGGAAGCCATTGCCTGTGCGCTGGCACAATGCCTGTCTTTATTATCGCTGAAGAATTGTGCACAACTGCAATTCCAGCTTACATAATTATCATGAAATAACCTGTGTTATTGTAGCAGCAGCAACATGGTAGCTTCAAGGTAAATCTGTCAGAGGCAACAGTAATTACACAGCAACTCATCTTAATGCACTGTGTTACAAGCCGATAATGGCGCTGATCACTTGTCTCACCAACCATATGGAATTCAAGCAGGTCTGGGGAGCCTATATCATGTTGATGTCATGGTGGTGGTGGAAAGTGCCATCAAACTACAGGTGACTTATGGTAACCTTGTAGGGTTTTCAAGGCAAGAGATGAACAGAGTTGGTTGGTCATTGCCTGCCTCTGTGTAGCAACCCTAAACTTCCTTGAAGGGTGCTAAGCATAGCCAAATACTAACCAGGGCTATCCAAAAACTCACCAGAGCCAACTTTGCTTAGCTTCTGAGATCTGATGAGATTGGGCTAGCTTGGCCTATCCAAATCAGGGATATACACAGACCAAAAGGATGGCATAAACAGCTGCTTTTAATAGCCTGTATAGGAGAAAAGTAGTGGGCTGGTTTTCTTATGAGGACAGTGAATTGCGAGTGGAGTGAAATTTCCATATAGAGGAAGAGAGGAGAGGAGATTGGATTTACACCCCGCCCTTCACTCAGAGTCTCAGAGCGGATTACAAACTCCTTTCCCTTCCCCTCCCGACAACAGACACCCTGTGAGGTAGGTGGGGCTAAGAGAGCTCTTTCAAGAATTCAAGGACAGCTCTTCTCAGAACTATGGCTTGCCCAAGGTCATCCAGCAGCTCCAAGTGGAGGAGTGGGGAATCAAATCAGGTTCTCCCAGATTAGAGTCCGCACACTTAACCACTACACCAAACTGTATTAGAATTTTCTGTTCAATAGAGATGTCAATAAATTTTGCAATGGCACTCTAGTTCAATGTGTAAGTCCATATTTCTTCTGTGGTTTTCCCATCAAAGGGTCAAAATTTGCTGAAAAAACTGCAGTCAAAATTCATGCCTTTTGTTCACAGTTTTGGCATTAAATATAACACTAATGAATTGTGTATCAATTCTAGCATGCCCTTTACTTTTTGTCTCGGTATGTGCATTGTTGTGTACATTAGCTGACCCTTACTTTGTGAAACTGATAACTTGGAATGTTTGGCTGATATTTCCCTACCGGGTGCTAATTGTTAGGTCAGGTTTCCAACCTCCAGATGGCATTTGGAGAACTCCTGGGATTACAACTGATCTCCAGGCGACAGAGATAAGTTCGCCTGGAGAAAATGGCCACTTTGGAAGGTGGACTCTAGGGCATTATATACCATTGAACCCCCTCCCTTGCTTAAGCCCCACCCTCCTCAATCCCCAAAAACTCCAGGTATTTCCCAACGTGGAGCTGGCAACCCTACCGGTAGAAGATAGTCTCTGTTATGTAGTCATGATAGCTCTGTTATGTAGTCATGAGAGTTTTGAGGAGGTGGTTGTCCCAGCTGAAAAAAGGGGGACAGATGTCTAGCAATGTTCCCTCTAAGCTGAGTCAGTGTGAGCTAGCTCACAGTTGTTTAGCCTCCGGCTAATACATTTCTGTCTTTGTTCAGGAAGGATGGCTCCAGAGCAAACTAACTTACGCAGTCGCCAAATCGCTCACTCACAACTTTAATGCCCGTAGCTCACAAAATAGAATTTTTGCTCACAAGACTCCACAGCTTAGAGGGAGCATTGAGGTCTAGGCGTTGAGACACAGCAGGCTGTGAATCTGGAAGAGACAGTGAAAGAGCCAGGCAGGCAGAGACTGCTGTGGTTTGTCTCGCTCATCATAGTGTGTGGATTTCCCCCCACCCCACCCCAGATCAGATGTGGAGTAGTGTCTTACTGCTCTGTAGGAGTGCATATTGTCCTCTATCTTAACTTATGTTAAAAAGGTTTCCATTTCTGGATTTGGGGGTGGAGCCTTGAAGAGGGCAGGGGGAGGGGGAGGGACTTCAACAGGGTTTAATGCCATAGAGTCTGGCCTCCAATGCAGTCATTCCCTCCAGGAGAACTAATCCCCGTGGTCTAGAGATCAAGTGTAAGTCTGGAAGATCTCCAGGCCCCACCTAGAAGGTGGGAAACCTAATTTAGAACTAGAACCAAAATGTTATGAGTCTCTAGTGATGTCTTCTCTCAAGGGAACCAGTCCCAGGGAATGCCATATATTTGTTTTTCAAAGAAAATAATTTCCTTAGAGTAGCAAAGACAAAACCTACCAATTATGCCAATGGAACAGGATTTTTTTGGGGGGGGGGGATGATGTATCAGTGCAACAGCTAAGCTGATGGAGAGATCTGAACCATTAAGAGAAATTGGGTAAGAATGACAGCAGATTTGGAGGGCGGGTCTCACACCAGTTGTCTCTGGAAGGTGGAATCAAGTAAACTTTTTTTGATGCTATGTTTTTACGTGAAAAGGAGATAGTCTCCCTGGCTCCACAAGCACCCACCATAAAAGAAGACATTAAAAATCGACATTGAACTGTCGTAAAATGAATGTCGAAAGAGCCACAGAATAAACCAGCAAAATTAGATGGGAGGAAAAGAAACCCAGAAGAACCACTTATTCTTAAATGTCTAGTGTTTAATTTGCATATTCTGCAGTGTCTTTTTTTTTTTGCTGTCAAGTCACAGCTGACTTATGATGACCCTGTGGGGTTTTCAAGGCAAGAGACATTCAGAGGTGGTTGGCCGTTGCTCCCCTCTGCATTGCAACCCTGACATTTCTTAGTGGTCTCCCATCCAAATGCTAATCAGGGCCAATCTTGCTTAGCTTCTGAGATCAGACGAGATAGGGCTAGCCTGGGCTATCCCGTTTGTCTTAAAATGAAGCCATTTCGTTTCCTGCCCTCAAATCAGCTATGGGTGGTGCTTCCCAGTCACATGAGTAGGATTTCTGCGGGGTACACAACAGAGGGGTGTTTGAACTTCTTCCAGTGGAGTTGAAAACTCACTCCAGTTTGCACCAGAGGGCTAATATTTAAGGTGGTACAGATCCTTGAAGCTTGAACAGGACCGTTATTTGAAGTTTCCTGTTTGGTTTCCTGTGAACAGTGCTTTGTGTTCAGCATTTGGATGAAAACTTGAAAAAAAAAAATAGGAATCACAACACAAAATAGAATGGGTGGTTTTGACATCCCCTAAATATTCTAAATATTCTAAATCAGTTAATCCGAAAAGAAATCAACCCTGACTGTTCCCTGGAAGGCCAGATACTGAAGCTGAAGCTCAGCTACTTTGGCCACCAAATGAGAAGGGACCATTCGCTGGAGAAGACCCTGATGCTGGGAAAGACTGAAGGTAAAAGAAGAAGAGGACGGCAAAGGATGAGATGGTTAGACAGTGTTATCGATGCAACAAACATAAAAAGAAGCAAACTCTGGAGGATGACAGAAGTCAGGAGGGCCTGGTGTGATGTGGTCCATGGGGTCACAAAGAGTCAGACTCGATTGTGCGACTGAAGAACAATAACAACAACAACAAAATATTCTAATTCCTCTGCATTCAAAAGCTATGAATCTTCATCATGTCGCATGTTAATTTGCTGTTCAGCCTCTGCCTATAAGTTTGAACTCTACCTTCCATTCCAGTGTATTTGAAAAAAGTGTGCGTGTACACGAAAGCTCATACCTTGAAGAAACTTTCATTGGGCTTAAAGGTGCCACTGGACTCTCAATTTGTTCTGTGTCTCTACTGTTACTTTGATCACTGCTAGAACATTTGTGGGATGCTGCAGAACTTTGATATGAAAATAATGCTCAGAATTGGATGAGGATGCAACAGCAGTCCTGTCTTCATTGAATTTTGCAGGGAGATTCTCT
The DNA here is from genome assembly GCA_029233225.1 of Lepidodactylus listeri. Classification (NCBI taxonomy): domain Eukaryota; kingdom Metazoa; phylum Chordata; class Lepidosauria; order Squamata; family Gekkonidae; genus Lepidodactylus; species Lepidodactylus listeri. Next base: position 51,058,865 of record JARCFY010000013.1, on the reverse strand, counting down.
AGGTTCTGAAGGGAAAACATAGGATCCTCAATTGACCCTAGGTCAACCCTTGACTCCCAAGTAGCCAGCAATCCCTGTTGCTAGGACTGCCAACTCCAGGTTGGAAAATACCTGGAGATTTTGGGGATGGAGCATGAGGAGGGTAGGGGTTGGGAAGGAGAGGGACTTCAGTTGGGTGTAATGCCATAGAGTCCCCCCTCCAAAGCAGCCATGTTCTCCTGGTGCACTGATTTCTGTTGCCTGGAGATCAGTTGTCATATCAGGACATCTCCAGCCAACACCTGGAGGTTGGTGACCCTACTTTCCGCTATCATGCAAACAGGAACATCACACCTATTAGCTCAAAAGAAGGGATGAAAAGGTAGTGCTGCCCATATCCCAATATGACACTGTGTGTACTCGCTTCCTTGCTTTTTTTTTGCTCTGGGGACTTTCTCTTCCCATCTTCTCCAGATAGTAATCAGCTCCCTCCTACACCTCATTAGGTGAACTGATGCAACCTCGGGAATGCTCCACTGGCATCAGCGAAAGAGACAATAAGCCAGCAGGCAACCTAATACTGCTGAGAACCAGCAGTGTGGGGGCAGTAAACGATACACGGGATTAATAGAATGTTGATGAGAAATTTGAAGATGAAGTTCAGGGAATTAGCTGGAGAAGCAGGCTGATCTTTTATGACATAACTAATTATGGAGGCAATAAAAAGACATCATATTGATTAATTGCTTTGAGTGCTCGGTGGGAGGGCTGGTGCAGGAAGCCGAATCGTGTGGCTTGGTACAGGGCAGAGACGTTGGCCTGAGTATGTCAAAATGAAGGGGCTGCTCTGTGCGCCTCTCAAACATACATAATTGGTTTTCAGGTTCAGTGTTGATTTGATAGGTGCAAAGATGAGTCCCTTCATTTTCTTAGTTGTGGTTCCTTTAGTTATAATTATCGTAGCGGTCTGCCACTGAGACATGAATGCTCAAGGTGAATAGGAGTACCTGAAAATAAGCATATTATCACGTATAATAATGCTCGGTTCGTTTTTATATAGATTCACAGGTTCTCTTTTCATGTCAAGAATCTCCAGTCCAGGGGATTCTTGGTGCAGGCAGGCAGAGCACAAAATTACAATAACCCTGGGGTGTGCGTCCACACACTCACCAATCTGGCTCATCTGCCACCAGCCCCTTGAACTACCCACACAGTCAGAAGCCAAAAAGCAAGCTTCTAACCTTACTGGGAATTAATTAAGAATGTCAACCCTGCAAGGTAGGGTACTTGCAGAATGAGTTTCCACTACAATGAGCCCGGTAGGTGGACTCTTTAGGTCTAAGGTACTGAAATTAGACTGAAGCACTTGAAACACAGAACACCCAAGTATAATCAAATTATATTTATTAAAAAGTGCAGGGATATTTCAAAAGAATAGAGAGAGGAATAAAAACAAGCTACATTTTAAGGCTCTAGCTACACAGTAAGACATTACTTTAAAGTTGCCAGATATTACCCGTCTTGGTTGAAGTTAATTAGTAGTAATTCAAGCCTCTCTGTCCGGAGAGCATTGGGTTAGGCAGGAGCCAGGGCCATCCTGAGGTTGGCTTATAATACCTCATGTTAGCTGTAAACAGCTATAGCTACAGCTACAACTACTAGCTACATCAAAGAAGAACAAAACTACCTGTTTTAAGGCCTAAGATTTGAGAGGGCAGGGGGCCCTTCTGTCCGATCGAAAATCAGACCAGTGAAGTCATTTTGACATGAACCAGTTACAACAAATGGCTTAGGGGGGGAGCCACTTTATGATGGTATGGAGAGGTTATCTGAAATCTAACCCACCCACCCATTGTGTAGTGTAAAACACAACCCCACCTAAGGATGTGTTGATGCCAAGCCCTGGCCTGGTAAACAAATGCTTTGTCTTTATACCTGAACTGCTATTCAAAGGTCACAGGGTTCGATTGCCAACTCTTCCATATCAACAACCAGTTATTTCCCACTTCAGCTCACTTACAGGCTTAGAGTTTAATATAAGATCTGGCTATGGTTAATGAAAGAACAAGGCATTGACTAAAGGTCTAATTTCTTGATGTCTTTCCATACTGAACTCCCAGGGAGGAGACCTTGCATGTCTGCCACCGGATTCTTGGGCATGGCAGAAAATTCTAGGGTTTATTCTTAGACGTGGGGTACAGTCCAGTCTTCTCATGTTGTATTTATGGATCACTGACAATTGTATACTTCTTGTTGTTTTCCGATTCCATCACTTTTCATTTCTCTATAAGTTTTTTTTTTAAAGACTCCTATTAGGTTTCTTATCTGGGCTAGCCAAATCTTGTCAGATCCCAGAAGCTCAGCAGGGCTGGCCCTGATTACTTCTTGGATGGGAGACCACCAAGGAAGTCTGGGGTTGCTTCACAGAAGTAGGTGATGGCAGCGGTCATTTTGACAGTGGCAGGTTCAGGAGGTTCAGGAGTGTAGAGAATGGATCCTGTGCAAGCTAGAGACACCCAACTCGCAGGGGATCTCTGGGTGACTCTCTTCTACGGGTGATCATTTCCCCAGAAATGGTTCCTCATCTTGGTAAATGTATTGTTACTCGTGTCTTATATTTTATTTGTAAGCCTCTTTGTGCATTTTTAACATTTTGAAATATTTAATGAAGTGTGTTTTGGAAATTAATTGTTAACTGTCTTCTTATTAATTGTTGTTTCATTGACTCTTGTATGTTGTGTTGATTGGCAGTTTTAAAACTATAAGTACATGTGTGTTGGGTCAGAGAGCTGCCTTGCTGAATCAGAGCAAGGATCCATCTATTCCAGTACTCCAATTCCAATAATGGCCAGGCAGGTATCTCTTTATATCCATTGTGAGTGCACAATGGAATAACCCAGTGCCCTCTTTCATCTGTGAATTGCAGGGTGACATCAGCAACAGAAGACAGGCAATAATGGTGGACAACTGTCTTCTTAAAATGCACTTCGAAAACCAATTTGCTTGGATCCTTCACTGAAAAGATTTTATCTTATTGTCATTTCTCCATGCAGTTCTAAAATATCTCAGGTACGCTGCCTTTTAACGTGGCTCTCGGATGTGGCTGGTGCTGTGTAATACAGTCCCAAGGGGAGCAATATGATATGGCTCATGTGCATAAAACACATATACCAGCATAGCGAACTGAGAGAGAACACTTAAAAAGAGTAGTTTGCTCCCAAAAATACTCTCACTGAGGAAGCCTGGAATTTCTCAGCCAATTCTTAGCCGAGTTGAGAGGCATTCATCCATCCCTGTTCAAAGTGACTCAAGGAGGCACTCACTCACTTTCTACTTAGATCTGATGTCAGAATGTTAAACTATCTGTAGTCAATTTCTTCTTAAGTGCAAGACTCCATCAGTGACTTATTCTAGGACTGTAAGGAAGATTTTCAGGTCACTGAAGGATTCACTCGGCTTTGCAATGAGTAATTTTATTTTATTTTTTTGTATCTGTGCTCCACCAGAGGTGAAGAGATTAAACAAGCTGGTTTGCTCTCGACCAGATAGGATAGAAATTCAGCATTATCATTTTCTCTGATTACTATCTTGTACAGGTAATTATACTTTTCCCTTTGCACATAATTAAGGCAAAGGTTGATTTCCATTCATTCTTCAGAGTGGTAAAATTATCAAGTTACTTCTCAACTAATTATTTTCTGTAGCATAGCTGTGTAGCAGATCCACTGTCACATCCCATTTAGCAAACACAAAATCGGTCTGAATAAGACTTCTCACAGTCTGGAACTTTTATGATATTAATTTGTAAAGGGGGAAAAATCTTTGGATGAATGCTATCCAAGTTGCAAATTAATTTCCTTTGCAAGAAATAAATTGGCATATTTTTATCTCTTTCTCAATCATTTGTCTTTTCAGCTTCCCCTATTTTTTTTAGTTTATTCAGAGTTTAATTTGTTGAAATCTGTAAGTGCTTGTCTAGATGTGTTTTCAAAACGTCTCAAGAAAAGCTTGTTGTGGATTTGAACAATGACTCCAGACAGCACATTGTAGAGCAACTCGACTCCTTCCTTGTGATGTCATTAAAAAAACATAAATGGTTTCGTAAAGGGACAGATGATATCTGATGCTTGGGAGTTCCATGATTAGAGAGCATCGAAGTCTTTTACCCCCCCTAGAAAGCATTTGTACAGGAACCTGATCTGGAAAAGAGCTATGGTGTAGGTGGGGTGGTTAATCCAATACATTTTTTTCTCAGTTTAGAGCAGCGGTCCCCAATATTTTTGAGCCTGCTGGCATCTTTGGAATTCTGAAACAGTCACAGAATGGCTGCCACAAAATGGCTGCCACAGGAAGTGAAGCCAGCCACAAAATGAATATCACAGCTCACCTTCAGTCACACAGTGAAAAGCCTTGTGCGCTGGTGACAGCTGCTGCCAATCAATGTTTTTAAAACCTGCCCAGCCAATCAGATCACCAGTGGCCAATCAGAAGCCTTGCTGGGCAGAAGTCCAATCTGGCCACACCCACTTTCTAAAAACATTCGGCAGGGGCCACGAAAGGTGTTGGGGGCATCATGGCGCCCACGAGCACCATGCTGGGACACCTGACTTATATCATCTCCTTGGAGTGGGAGGGGGGCATACCAGCAAAACAGAGGAAAGCTTTGTTTGCCTCAGAGGTACAAAGAGCAGCTTTCAGACTGGGGAGACAGAAAAGGACTTACCTGTGCACAGCACTCCTGCATTGATTTATATCCTGCCATATCCTTTGGACTCAGGGGTGGCTTACAGAAGTTTGTCCAAATTAGCTCTATCTCCAAAAGCTGCACAGTCTAAATAATATCAGTATAAATCTGGGGCCCAATCTCCAGTACGGTGTCTCTGGAGATATTCCCTGGAGTTAGATGATGATGATGATGATTTCAATTTATACCCTGCCCTATCCCACACATGGTCTCAGGACAGCTTACAACATGTAATAAAACAGTAAAAGCAATAAAACAATCAACAGCATGATAAACAATATCAGCAAACCCCATGTCTCATATCAGGTGAATATAAGTGCTCTAGTGCCCAATAATATTATCTGTCAGCAGGTACTGGGAGAGGGGCCATAAACAGGGGAGATGGATTTCCACTGGAGAATCCAGGTCCTGAAATGCTCCTCCCGTCTAGCCGTCCATGGAATGATAAGAACTTGGGAGCCCATGGGGCTATTATTTAGAGGTTGGTTGTTGTTTTAAGTTAAGAAGCAGTGATCATAGAACATCATATATAAATTGGGCTAAAAGATGTTCAGTAAGAGAAACTTCAGTGTGGTCACTTCTCTTTCCAGACTCCATCAGAAAAGTTGCCAGAAAAGAAATCAGAATATATCCTGCATAAATCCATTTTAATGAACACAGAAAAATCATAAACACGAAGGATTTTATGGAGCATTAAAGACTAACACAGTTATTGTGCCTTAAGTGTTCATGGCCTGGAGAACCCTTCACCAGATGCATGAAGTACACCTAAATACTTGTCTAACCAATGAGTCAGAACCCCCTAAAGTCTCTCTAGAGCTGCCATTTTTCTGCTGCCCATTGGAAACATCTGCTGGTAGTGTGCATGTGTGTCCTTTAATTCTGTTTGTGTGCATGCTGAGAGAAGCAGCTGTAAGATGTGGTGACTCAGCTGTGGAAACATGACTGTCGCTCTTCGATTTTAGCCCAACACTCAGCTACCATGAGTGACTGTGAGCATGGAAGGAGCTTAAATGGGATTATGGATGGTATAGAATGGTACAGTGTATCCAGTAGTCAGTTACTTAGTGGTACAGGCAGATCACAACTTCTTTGGGAAACCATCTGTATACTACACAGACCAACAGAATCACATACCTAACAACAATATCATCTGGAATGCCATTGGGTGTGTACACTGAAATCCATTCTTTTGAATCTGGAAGTAATTGCTTGATTAATACACAGATTAACCCCATTAATGCTTTGAGCTCTACACTGTTAATTATCAATAGTTTTAAACAACTACCTAGAGAAGATCTAGCCCAGGCGAGCTTTGCGTCAACTTGGGATACTTCATTCCATTCACATTTTAATTGAAGGCAAACTTAAATGAACTAATCATACTAGCTGAACTAATCAATGCTGAAGTTGTTTTGGTGAATTAATCCAAGTCAGAAATAAGTAAAGTTCCCCAAAGGGTGAAAAATTCAACCACTATGTTTCACAGATAGTAGTGATTACCGTGCTGCAGAGATATTTCTGCACTCCAGTAAAGGTGAGCGAATTTTCCCCAATGTGTTCCTTCATTATCTCATGGGTTCATTCTGCCCCACACACTAAGCATCCTGAATTCAAATCCAGACATAAAAAACAGTTGACAAATCAACAAGTGAAGATGCCTTGACCAAACTTGGATTACACATGAGGCCTGCACCTGATGTTAATTTGCTCCCCTTAAGCAGGAGGCCTCTATTTTGATAGGTTCTTATTACCCTGGTGAGCGGGTACCCAACCATCACTAGGAAGAAACAGACTCCAAAGTGTTACTGATAGGAATCAAATGGTTTATTGGAAGACATTCCTGCATAATACAGTACAAAAGCAAACTGCAATCTGAATCAGATGCATGATGTCAACAGTCTGGCTGTATTTCTGTTGCTAACTATATGTAACATTTTAATGAGATTTGCTTATCTTTGATCATAATAAATTGAATTGAATTGGATACATATTAAAAACCCCATGAAAACCACTAGGCATCATCAATACAATTGAAACAAAACATTGCAAAGATGACAGGTGGTGGTGATTCTGTTGTAAAAATCCATTTGAGCAAGCTTTAGACAAGTCACCCCCCTTAACAAATAGTTTCTCTCAATAGTAAGAGGTGGTTTTCCAGTGTTTACAGGTACTTGTGGTTAGATGATTCTTATGGACTCCACAACTATCACTTGATATTGTATCATTGCAGTCTCAACAAAAGTAGCAGTTTCTAATGGCAAACTACACATACCCAGGGTCTGAAATCCATTTTCTTCAGAGATGGAGGCTGGGCCAATCCAGGACTAAAAGAGTACCAGATTGGCTCTTGATTGGATTGCCTTAGCATTTTCTGTCAAAATTAATCTTGAGCAGCTTTGCTCATGCAAAGTACCTGTTTGTCCAACAGGGCTATGTTGAATAACATGTAGGTTGCATCATGCATACATTTTACACTTGTACCATCCATGAACTACATATTTGTGATTACTGGGGAAGAAGCATGTATTCCCTAGGATCATAGCTGGATCATTACAGAGACCTACTTATCAAGTATGGAACCAACTGGACTTCATCCCTTCTTTGAGCTTATACAGTTTAACGCATCTTTTAAATGATCATCATTGGATTCATTTCTTGTTTGCATCTGGAGATTCAGCAGCATCTGTTCATGAGGTGAATGCAAGAACTGATTACAAGAACTGATTACAAGATTATCTAATTTCATGGGCAGGCACAAAAGGCCCACAGAGACACATAAAGTAGTAAGTCTCAACTCAAGAATCTCAGCTCAGTTCTGTTCCTTTTATTTATTTGCCATTTAACCATTGGAGGTGTAGAAATCCAGATGGGTATGGTGCAAGAATGTAATAATGAAAACAGACACATTATTAGGATGCTTCCAGATAGCTCAACGAGTGATTGGTCTGTGACCAGCAAGCAGGATACAAGTTGAACTAGGGGGTTATCAAGCATCTCTGACAGAACAATTTCAGAAATTAATACAATTTCCATTCATTTTGATCCCTTAGTGGAACTGAATATCTGTCTTAGATGGAAACACTTAAAAAAGAAACCTTTACTCCATTTATTTTTATTATTAGATTTATAGCTCATCTTCCTTTTTCAAAAGAAAAACTCAGCACAGTTAAAAATACAAATAATAAATAAACACCAATTTGTGAAAGCAGATCAAATGTCTTGCTATTTTTCCTTCTGTCTCCTGTACTGTGGTCGATCACTAGAATAGTCCGAGAGGGGAAGGGCTGAGTGATATTTGACCAGGTCGGCTGACTGAAGTAACCTTATTCTGTCTCTCCTCTGCAAAAAGTTTGGCCACTGATATGCCTTCATACCATGCTGATTTTAGGAGTTTCTTTCTTTTTAGACCACCCTATCTTATGGGGGCTCCTAGCCACTATTTGCCACACCAGTCAAATTTAATCCTAAAATAGTTCTAAATGATGAGTGTTTGTACAAAACTGCATTTCACCACTTGCAAGAACTCACCATGGACTGGTTATTTCACCAACAGCCTTCTTAAGATTTTTGATTTCATTTTTTGAATCGATATCACTTTCACAAGTCCAACAGGAAATTCTGATAAGATATGCTACAGACAACAGAATGAAAGACCATTAAGAAATCCTCTGTTATGCATTGTAGCAGCGGTGGGGTGGGGGGTGGGATCAGACCCTCCTCCTTTAGTGAATTACTTAGTTGTTTGATGTAAAATAGAGCCTGCATTTCATTATCAGTGAAGAGAATTTATTTGGGCTGAGAGAAAACACTAAGCATATATATGGTGCCAGTGTATTAGTTGCATGGCTCTATTTTGCATTAGTGGTATGGAGTTCCTGGCCCGGAATAGCAGCTCAAAGGAGTTGGTGCATTTTTGCTTGCCACATAAATGTTCTGAAAATCCTTGACAACATGTTGATAAATCCATTAATGGATCTTAAGAGCATTTTTATTGGTAAATAAAAGCCCCACCCAATTAAAATTGGGGCCTCAGAATCAGTGAGGGTTTTAAAACATTCCTTTTCTTCAACCTGTGCCATTTTTTTTCCTGGCAGAACTTCTATTTGGACCACGGAGGAAAATGTACAATCAACAAATTGCACCTCCAGGAGGTCATTAGAGGTCAGGTACAAAGTAGGGAGGGGGAGCTAAAACTCCTTTCTCCATGCTCCATGCACCTATCTCCATGCACCTATCTCCAGTTTGGTTCTCTCTTATGTATCTTGTTTGCCAACAAGAATGCAAAGGAGATCCATTCAACAATCTGTTTGAGCCTTGTCTTAATCTATGGCAGAGAGGGGGAACTGGTTCTCCCACTGAGCTCTATGAGAATGGGCATGTGTGTAATGCTGCTGAATGCATTGTATCATACTATTTGAATACACAGAAAGTGACCTGCCAAACTGGTTTGAGCAGTTCACTGGCTGATGAAAACCTGGCTCCCTGCTTGCAACTGGTGAACAGAATGCGAGTGAAACTGATGGGCATTCAAGCATCTTAGAAGCTGTCTTTTTTAGAATTCTCTTTCTAGATAAAATGTGTCCTATGCTGGTAATGAGTAGGGAGAAAGAGGAACTAGCAACTTTTTCCTTGAGAGGGTTGGTTTTTTAAAAAAATTCCTGGAAATCATCTACTTGGGGGAACACCTAAGAATGACACCCACAATCTGCAGCCTAAACTGATACAGGCTAATCTGCCAGTTTGTTCTGCTGCATGTAAGAAAGAAATTAGTTTTAGATTCAGATTTTTTCTAGTCTTTCCCCTTCCCTACTCTCCTGTGAAATTCCCTAGTATTCTCAACTTCTAAGCAGCTTATTTCTGGGTGGACTCATCACTACAAAAGATCCCTGCTTCAGTCTCTGACATCTCCAAAATCTCAAGCAGCAGGGACCAAGAAAGGCCCTTCTGCACTTTGTACCCTAGGGAGTCACTGCCAATCAAAGCCAGTAACACTGATTTACAACTGGTCATAGATATCCACAATTAGTTATTACTCCTTCACTCAAGGAAACAGATTCAAGTCCACTAGCGCCTTAGTGACTGACAAGATTTGGGGGGGAGGGGATAAGCATCCGAGAGTCAAAGCTCCCTTCATCAGATAGTGTAGGAATGGATATCTCTGTGTCTTATATCTCAGTCCGGAGGTGTGAGGGGTGTTGCACAGAAGGAACTCAGGATGCAAAGGTTCAATGCATATCAAAATCCACTAGATTAGAGCAGGTAAGGAATGCTTGGGGGCGGAAAATTAACATCTGTAGTCAGATAAGAATCCTATGTCCCTAGTTAACCTGGGGGAGGGGTTATTCTGCTTTTGTAAATGAACTCAAGTTCAGCATATAAAGACACAGAAATCTCAATTCCTACTCCTATTTAATGAAGGGAGCTTTGACTCTTGAAAGTTTATACCCTGAAAATCTCGAGACCCAGTTTTGGTGTAGTGGTTAAGATCGCAGACTATAAGCTGGGAGAACCGGGTTTGATTCTTCACTCCTCCACACACAGCTGCTGGTGTGACCTTGGGTCAGTCACAAGTTCTTTCAGAGCTGTTCTCTCAAGAGCTGTTCTCAGTCAGAGCTCTCTCAGCCCCACCTACTCACAGGGTGTCTGTTGTGGGGAGGGGAAGGGAAAGGAGTTTGTAAGCCGCTCTGAGACTCCTTCAGGTAGTGAAGGGTGGGGTATAAATCCAATCTCTTCTCTCTTCTTCTCTCTTGTTAATCTCTAAGGTGCTCCTGGACTCGAATCCCACTGTTCTACTTCAGACCAACAATGGCTACCATCCGAAACTAACTCCAAAGAAACTTGCTGCCTTTAATTAAATGTTTTCAGAGAAAGAGCTCAGGACATACACATTTGCTTTCTCCTGTAGCAAAAAGAAAATACTTCAGCCAGGTGGACCAGTGAGTTGACTTAGCATACAGCAGCATCACATGTCCTCTGTCACTCAAGAAGTTGTGTGGAGTGGCTTACCTGTTGCTTGTCCCTGTGTTATTTGCCTTTGGGTGGGGAAGGCTCCTAAGTTTCATTTTGTTACTAGGGAGGAGGGGACAAATTCTTCATTTTGTTTTAGAAAATAATCTTTTGGGGAAAAAATCAGTTATCTCGAATGCTTTGGGTATCTGGCATTTCCAATGGCTTTTATTAATGCTTGAACTAATCTTTTCTTTGTGTACTCCAAGCAGCGTTGCCTGTGTGAATTCCTCTGCTTTGATGAAAACAACCGTGGGTGGAAGGGAGAGAAGTGAGAAAGTCGTCTTTGTGCATTTTACATCTGTGAGCAAGCGCGTAGTCTTGGTGCTGCTAAGAATAGACCATCCAAATAAACACACACACACACACACACATGGCTTGTCCCCCCCCCCCCAGCTCCCCTCCTATCTCTACACCCTGATTCCAGACCCTCCGAGACAATGGTAAGACCCTCTGAGGTAAAAAATTAGAAGCCCAAATTATATCTGGAATACGGGTTGAATGCTCAGAGCAAAGGCTGAAGGATGAAGAATAAGTTTCAGGCAGCCCAAATCAGCAGGAGCGTCATGGTTGGACTCACAGCCCAGCAGAGGGCCCATCCTTTTCTCCAGATGTGGGGAATCAGTCGACCATTTTCTAAGGGCAGTCAACCATTTTCTGAAGGCAGCAAAGGAAACAGAGCCCCCAACGATTGCTCTCTGTGGCCTCCTTCAGGCACAGCTTCCAGAATCTCCTGCAACATTACAGCAATACTTCCTTCAGCTTTTGTAGACCTTCTGGTACCAGAGGGGGCTACAAGATGCAGGGAAGTTGCACTTCACTCTCTATAAAGTAGCTGCAATGCATGGGGGGGCAGAGGAAGAGAGTGGTGATAGAAAGGGCTCATGGACACCCTGTGCCTATTGGCCCATTCAGACTTTTCCGGTGGTCTGCAGCAACATCCAGAAAAACTGTCTGGTAAATGTGACCACAGTTTGCATTGAAGAAATACAACTTTATAAAGTATGGCACCAGAGAGAGAGAGAGAGAGAGTCTTCAATGCAAACTGTGGTCACATCTACCAGACAGTTTTCTGGTAGGAATGCCAGCTTCCAGGTGGGGCCTGGAGATCTCCCGCTTTTACAACTGATCTCCAGCTGGCAGATCAGCTCCCCTGAAGAAAATGGATGCTTTGAAGGGTGGACTCTATGGCATTATGTTGAGGCCCCTCCCCTCCCCAAACCCCGCCCTCTCCTGGATCCACCCCCAAAGTCTCCAAGTATTTTCCAACCCAGACCTGGCAACTCTACAGCATAGGTGAGTTGCATTCTGAAAAGGGAACGGGTTAAAAAGTTCATGTTTATTCCACGTTTTATCGCTGTTCACTCACTGGCTATGGAGTGCCAAGGAAGATCTGGAGACATGCACTCACCCAGCAAATGGGCGGTGGCAGCTTGTCTCTGAAATGCCTCCCTCTCAAGGACTGTCCGGTGCCAACCTTCCTTGTCCCTCTCCATTATGGTTGCCAAGTCTGGGTGGGAAAATACCTGGAGACTTTGGGGGTGGAGCCAGGAGAGGGTGGGGTTTGGGGAGGGGCCTCCACATGATAGAATGCCCTAGAGTCCACCCTCCAAAGCAGCCATTTTCTCCAGGGGAGCTGATCTCTGTCAGCTGGAGATCAGTTGTAAAAGCGGGAGATCCCCAGGCCCCACCTGGAGGCTAGCAACCCTACTCTCCATTAGAACATTTCTTTTTACCTCAGTCTGAGGACTGTTTTATGACTATTATTTTAAATGTTGATTGTTGCTGTTATTATTTCTTTACTGTTTTATCAGATTTGTACCCCACCACTCCCTTGACAAGCGAGGCTCAGGGTGGCTCAAAACAAACAAAATACAATTCAATGAACAATACTGAGAGTCGTAAGGATAATTAATATATGATATAACACAATTTAAAATCAGTGATGTGAAACTCTTGTTTAACACAACAAGCAAACAACGTAGTAGGAATCAACAACCCAACAGTAAAATGATCCAGGAGAAACAAGAATTGTAAGAGATTCACAATGATTAATTCAAGGCCTACTGGTAGAGCTCTGTCTTGCAAGCCCTGCAGAAGCCAACAAGGTCCTACAAGGCATGCGTATCCTATGATAGGGCATTCCACCAGGACAGAACCACCACAGAGAAGGCCCTTGCTCTGGTGGAAGAGACGCAAGCCACGCAAGGGGCAAGCACCACCAAAAGATTGCATGATGAAGAACACAGGGGATCGTAGCAGGAGAGGTGGTGCTTCAGGTATGATAGCTGGTTTTCATGTTGTGGCTTTATGATTCAATTGTACTCTTTTTTGGAGGGAGGCACCTTGAGTCTATCTCTGGAGAAGCAGCATGCATATTTTCTAAATAAACAAATAACTGCTGATGGCCTTGGAAGAAGCAGCTGGCACCCACCTACCTAGGGTTGCCAGGCAACATGATTAGTTGCCTGCTGATGCCTGAAGCACTGGCATGAGGAAGTGGGGGTGCATGCCAGTACTGTGCCGGCGCTCTGACATCACTTCCAGTGAAAACTGGGTGTCACATCCTGGGACATTCTAGGATTTGTGGAAAACTCTATGGTTTCCCCCATTACATCATTTCCAGGTTTCAGCAGAAGTAACATCAGCGTGCCAGCATATCACTGGCACACCTGTCTCCACCATCTAAATATTCCTGGGAGTTGCTATCTTCAGTCTTGCAATCCTATGCCCACCCCACACAAAGGAAAGTGAGTTGTTACTGTTCCCCCTTCTAGCCATCATCAGTGTTCACCTTGTTAAGCTCAGAGAGGCCCCAAAATGGACACACAACACAAAAGAGCAACTGCTAGTGGAATCTGACTGAGAGACAGAGAGGTTGGTTGTGGGCCCTCCCAAGGCTCTTAGGGTCTCAGTGGCTGCTAAAGTTGCCAGGAGCATGTCTGGAACCCCCAGGAGCCTTTGGAGGCGGGGCACTGGGGAAAAAGACATTGTCAGTGCATCAGTATCACTTTCAATTAAGCCTCAGAAGTGATGTCACCAGCATGCTAAGATTTCTCTGATCTCCCCCCTAGTCTTCCACCACCACTCATTTCAAGCAGTAGCAGGGACTTGGATGTGGCAGTGGGAGGTCACCCACCATGGCGGGTAAATTGGCAATATCAGCTGTCCCACGAAGTTGGCCTCAGACTCCAGCATTGTTGCCAGCTGCAATTCTCTGCCATGGTCGTGGCAACTGATACACAGGTGCTGCACCTCCACCATGCCACCAATGGGGTGATTTCTATAGTGATAGATGTGCTGCCATGCTGGATCGTTTCCCCCCTCCCCCGCATACAATGGACCATATTGTGAAGTGAGCAGGAGAGATTTGTGAAGGCAACAAGGAGGACTTGAAGCAAGGGATTAGGCACCTGCTGGCAAACTCCATGTTAATGCATTGTCAGATCAACGCTAGGAATGAATGGGGTGTTAATATAGTGACAGCCAGCAGGAACACTGTTTGCATGAATTATTTAGTAGAGTATTGCAATCACACAAATATTATCCTTGTCACAAGCTAGCACCGTGTGGGTGCGGGCGTTTATTATGGAACTCGTTGCTCGAAGACTGCTCCCGAACTATTATTTATGGGTTTTTTTAAAAACACACACAGACACACATACTTTCAGCTATCCATATGCCTATTTGTTTTTGATACGGCAAAGACCTGTAATGAGAAAGATGTACATCAAGCACCCATCGTTCAGTTTTAAGGACATTTGGGGGGAGGGATAAAATTGTGCTTACTCTCCAAGTTGAAATGGGAAAGGCGCACAGCTTTATTCTTGTGAGTGTTTGGTATCCATTTCAGCTTGGTCTAGAAAGAACGAATATAAAACTGGAAGAACTGAGTTTTCAGAGCCGAGTTTCACTTTCTATTGGGAATCTGTAGATCTTCTGATGTACACTTGAACCTCCCACCTATGGGGGAGGTAGGGGAGATTGAGGACAGAGCACTAGGACAGGTACTTAATTATTTTACACTATCATTTCCCCTTCAGTAGAACTTCCTCTTCTCTTAAACTGTTACTGATCCAGTAAGGAAAAAAAAGGACAGATATGATAACATACCTATCTTCTTTCTTTTTTTTCCTTTGCTATTGGGACTAACAGAACAGTGCTACATCATGAGTGGTCAGGACTAACCTAGACTAGACAAGAGGCTAACATATATCTGGCCCCAGGTACTGTGTGGTTTGTTCAACCACTGCATTGAACTGCTGCTGTGTCATGGAATGCCCTTTAATAGGCTAAAAAGAAGATGTTAGTGCCGGAAAGTGAACATGTAATTCCAGGTTCTGTGAGGGAAGGGGAAAAGGTCAGTATGGCTGGGATTAAACCTAGACTAATAGGCATGTCCGGGAGATCTTAGGCCACCTTCCCACTGTGTCACGGTGTGTAGGGATGGGCATGAGCCAGGAAAATGTGGTTCAGTTCGTGGTTTGTTATATGCCCAGTTTGTGAACCCCAAACCCTCACGAACTTTTAGGAGGTAAATGAACCGGTTCAGTTTGTGAGGTTCATGACCCAGTAGAATGACCCCCAGTGTCTACCTCTCCTCTACCTGCCCTCCAAATTTAGTGAGGATTGGATTTACAGGGTCCGCATTATAGACTCCCAAACAAGGTGTCCACAGGAAAGTGCTTACTGCGGAAATGACCACCTGTCATTTCCCCAGAAAGCACTTTCCTGGGGGCACCTTCTTTGGGGGGCCATAACTAAGACCCCGTAAATCTAATCCTCACCAATTTAGAGGGCAGGTAGAGGAGAGTCAGCCTGAGGTCCTCTGCAAGTTCGGAGTCTCTAGCTTGCACAGGATCTGTTCCATACACTCCTGAACTTGCACCTGTCAGGCACAGGTTCAGAAAGTTCAGGAGTGTGTCGAACAGATCCTGTGCAAGCTAGAGACATCAAAGTCACAAGGGACCTCCCCTGGATGCTCCTCTACATGCCCTCCAAGTTCCACTTCCCTTTGCTTTGAAGTTGGATAAACATTTATATTGAGTGAGACAGTCTGTCTGAAAATGTATCCATTCATATACTGGCACAAACCTCCACAAACAGCTCACAAATTAATGGAAAGTTTGTGCTGGCTATCCTGACATGAACTTCATTTCACAAACCCACCAAAATTCATCCCGAACTTTAGTTCATGAGCTAGTTCTTGCCCATCCCTAACTGTATGCATTGGTCCATCAGTAAAATGGAAACTTCTGGAAGGGCAACTCCACCCCCAAGATTATAATATGCTTTGCTGTCAAAGTGTAGTGGTTGGAGTGTCAAATTAGGATTCTGGGAGACCCAGGTTCGAATCCTCATTCTGTCATGAAGCTTTCTGGATGAACTTTGGGCCAGTCAGTCTCTCACAGTGTACCCTACCTTATGAAGCGGTTGCGAGGATAAAATGGAGGAGGGAAGAGCAATGTATGCCACTTTGAATGGTGGAAGGTAATCATATTAAACAAACATACAAACAAATTACAACTTGGGGGAGGAGGCTGATTTCCCTCAAGAAAGTAGTGGGGGGAGGCTTAAATAAAACCCCTTTCTGCCATAGCCATTACCTGGTTTCCCCCCTTCCCTGCAGACGCTGCTTAAGGTTAAATGGCACATTGGGAGAATTGATCACATATCTCTAGTTTAGCAGGTAGTCTTATCAAAACTTCTTTTTTCCCACCTGTCCTTTAAAAAAATAGATTTATTTTTATAGAGACTGGTAATAACTATATAAAAAAAACCAGCCAAGAAAAAAGTGCCGTGTGAGACAATACAATATTAAAGCTACAAAGAATCTGGAAAAGTTATAAGTTAAAAACTTTTCAGTGGCAGCTCCTGTCTGGTGGGATGAGCTCCCAGAGGAGAGCAGGGCCCTGCAGCATCTCATGCAGTTCCACAGGGCCTGCAAGACGGAACTCTTCCACCAGGCCTTTGGCTAGGAGCCGCCACCGTGAGCACCATCACATCGTGAATAACACTGGCAATGAGGGCCAACCCTGAACGCAGCCTAGGCATAGCGATCACGAGGGGCCGGACCCCAACCCTGATAGGAAGCCATCTGAATGACGATTACTATGACTGGAAGCATTTTATGTGTAATTTATTTGCAATCGTTTTGCTATGTTGTTGTATTTTAAATGTTTTATATGGAGTTAGTCAGCACTATGTGCTCTTGTAAGCCGCCCTGAGCCCGTTCGCGGGGAGGGCAGGGTATAAATATGAAATATAAATAAATAAATATAAATAAAAGAAAGTTAAAATATTGGAACCACGGAATGGGACGAAGTAAGAGTTCCTCAAGTTTGCCTTTCCCAAGAATTCTCTGATGAGAAGCTATATCTTTTAACTGGGTGATGTTTTTATGATGCCAAGGTCAAAAAGGGACACAATCCTTACCTGGTGGGAACCATTCTTGACAGAGAAAAGAAGAAAAATGTGGAAGTGGTGTCACCAATTTTGAACAACGTAAATCCCAAATTTGAAGTGTTGATTGAAGAAAATCATTTGTGGGAGTAGCTGCAGGTCTGGAGAGTGGTTTAGTCCAGATAACATCTGGGATGGACCTAGGAAAGGTACAGGCAGATTGTATAATGACTCAGTCCAAAACATTAGAGATTCGGAGCATCTTCACAATGTTGGAAAGGTGAACACAATCTTGGTAGAGACGGAGATCCGGGAAATTCATGCCTCCACAGCTCATCTGCCCACCCATAGTTGGAAAGTTAATACAGGATCTCTTGTTGGCCCACATGAATTTACCCACAGTAGTTTGCCACAGCTGTAGCACTTTCAAGGGCATTTCTATCAGAAGCACCCTGAAGTAGTATAGAAACTTGGGTAGCAAAAACCATTTGACGAGGTACAGTCAGTCCATCCAGCTTAGGGTAAGTTTCTCCCACTTGATGGTCAGTTGAGTCAAGTCCTGAAGGAGAATATCTTGATTGATTCTCATCAAATCACTGAAATTCATCAGAATGTGGATGCCCAAGGAAGCTGGTGGAAATTGAAAATAATAGGTTTAGCAGGTAGTCTTCTCAAAACTTCTTTAGGTTATCACCCTGACCTGGATAGCCCAGGAAAGCCTGATCTTGTCAGATCTCAAAAGCTAAGCAGGACTGACCCTGGCAAGTACTTGGAGATGGGAGACCTTTAAGGAAATACCAGGGCCAGGAGGCAGAGGCAGGCAATAGCAAGCCACCTCTCTGAAATGTTCAAACCTCACAAGGGGTCACCAGAAGTCAGACTACAAAACAAGTGATCACACAGTAAGAGTAACTAATCAAGGCAAATGCTTGACACAGATGCTATACTAGCAAAACACTAAATGTAAATGACACCAAATAATAGTAATTTACTAGAGAGTACCAGCTAAGCAGAAGAAGTGACCATAGGTAAGTAGAACATAACAAACAGAAGAAATTCAACAGGTGCAGTCAAAAATCCCACAGGTAAGATATAATATATTATATATCTTACCTGTGAGATTTTTTGACTGCACCTGTTGAATTTCTTCTGTTTGTTATGTTATTGTTACATAATATAACATATATCTTACCTGTGAGATTGAAATGTCTCAGATTTTGTGCTTGAGAAGAAACCCACCAGTTCTCTTCCAACGTCAGTTTGCGGCAACTCTAAAGTTGGGATAGTGATCAGAATGAGAGTTGGGTTGCCAGCTCTGGTTTAGGAATTTCTGGAGATATGGGGAGGGAGCTCAGTGGGGATGGAGTCCAGCCTCCAAAAATGCCATGTCCTCCAGGGGAGATGATCTCTGTTGTAATTCCAGGAGAACTCTGCTTCAATCCCTGCCTTGAAGATGGTAACCATAAATGAGGTTGGTCAGCATAACTCTTCCAGAAGACATGGAATATCTAGGTAGGTATGCAGAAGGGACAGAAACTGCCCTTCTTTCTTCTCTTGCTATTGCTCTACTGAGTTGGGGTATCTCAATAACAGGCATCCTACAGTTTTCCATTGTGGATTCAGAATAGGGTAATTTCCAGGAAAGCATAAGATGGCAGGTACAAAACAGGCTTAAAATGAAACAACAGCTGAGCTCTGTTAGCCTTAGGTGTGTGTGTGGGGGGACAGATCTCCCAGAATAGTAGCAGTCCGCCCAGCATGGACCCCCTGTTCCCTATCACTGCCTGACAGAGGGAAGAGGGGCGGGATTCGGCACTGCAGCAATGTATGGCATTACTTCTGGCATGAATCCAGAAGCAACGTCATCCTGTTGGTGTGATGCTTTAGGATTCACCCCAAACTCTGTGGTGAGCACTAGAGCATGACCTCGATGTAGTTTTGCACTAGAGTTGCCAGGTCCTCTCACTGTTGTGGTGGGGGGATTTGGGGGCAGTGTTCCAGGGTTGAGCCAGATGTTGCACGGGATGTCCCCGATGTGATGACATCACCCAGAAGTGGCATCATCACATCGGCGACATCATGTGCAACACTCTGGTTTTGAAGCAAAACTCTATGGGAATTTTTGCCCTAAAAACCACAGAGTTTGCCCAAAACTAGAGCATTGCTGTGAGATGTTCCCAGCACAATGACGTCAGCCAGAAGTGACATCATCATGTTGGGGACATCACATGACGATGTCCCTGTTTAGGGGTGGGATTTTCTCTGCTGGCCAGCTGGCCAGTGGTGGATCAAAGCCCCCAAAGCGGGGTAACCCCCACTGGGACCTGGGGGCTAGTAACCCCATTTCACACTGAAATGACATTGCATGTTGCCACAATTGTGAATAGTTTATCTCCACCCCCAAAATTCTCTCACTGGGGTGCCAATTAAGGCTAGCAACCCTAGTTAGCCTATCTATACGTTTTCCTCTGCTCAACTCTATGGTATGCTGGGAACTTAACATTATCTCCCATAACTGAAAAATAATGCATATCAAGAAGTTCTAAAGCTTCCAAGCCGGGCTTGTTGAAAAGCAACAAAAAGCCCTTCCATGCTCAGATTAAAAGGCATTTAATAAGACAGTTAGGAAAACAAATAAACACAGAGACTGAAATGTCACACTAATAGCGGCTGCTATTTGGCCTTCAGAACATACTCAGGGCTGATGCTTTTCTGAACACGCAAAGAAAACTTTCTAAATGGGATTGCAATTGAGGAACAAATATCCCATAGCTCTGGGTTCAGCAGTTCCCTAGGAAGAGCCTCAAGTCTCAGCAAATTGTTTTGATTTTTTTTAAAAAAATTAAATGATAATTTTGATACCAAAGTGAGATGCATTTCTGCTTTCTCCAGGTTTTTAAAAATGAATTTACATCACTGTTAAGCATGCTATTTTTGAGACCACCAAACCAAAAAACTCTGGAGTAGGGATGAGTGAATGTTCCCTATTTTGTTTCTTTTAAAGTTCATGAATATTTTTGTCCATGCTCGTAATTCTCTGTATTTCATTGTTTTGTAGATTTGTTTCTTTCACATATACACACCTTGTTTGTTTTGTATGTGCAGTCGATATGGTATTTATACATAATGTACATCACTTACATGTATGAAGACACAGAAAGCTTAGGACCGATTGATTGCCTGATGCACAAATTGTGTTGAAACAAGTCTTTGTTTCCGGGGACCATTTGTCGTGAGGAGACAGAAAATGCTGTGAAGATAAAGAATCAAAGGTTTGATTTGCGCAATGGGAAAGCAAAACTGAAAATGGAATTTTTAGGTTAAAATAATAGGGATGAGAAATTCAAAAGCATAGCTTTTTTTAAAAAAAATGTCCCTCTAAATGTCCTGTAGGGAATTATTTAAACCGATCCAAGACACATCTCTTAATCCCTACTTCTATACCCAATTTCATTACTAGTATTATTTATTTAGTTGTTTATTTTTTAAAATACTATGTACTGCATCTCCAGAGACCTGTTTGAGGCAATGGTACAAGTAAAAACAATACAGTTCATTAAAAAAATACAAACCTATTAATACCAAAACAATCCATAGAAACAAGCCATGATATAAAAACAACATTCAGCTGCCTAAAATGATATTCATGAAAACGATTTTTTTTTGCTAGCAGCAGAATATAATGAGAGCTTTTTAAAAAGATGGAACACACTCAGTTAAAAGTGTGGATTAAAAATATTGTTTTGCCCGGGTGTGCAAAGGACACTAAAGCAGGAACCAGGTGAGCCTCAAGGGGGGGATTTCACAGGCAAGGTGCCACCACCAAAAACCCCATGTCTCTGGTTGCAACCCACCTCAACCGGTTGCAACCCAACTGCTACAGGCAGGGGCACAGAGAACAGAGCTTGGGGGATCAGATAATGACCTTTCCTCTTGGCAGCAAATGACAAACTCTATGAAGTATTGTGCCATACTACTGGGATTTCTCAGGTTTCTATTTTATTTAAAGTATTGTGTCCATCTGTTTCTTTTTCAGCCCTGACTATTACTTCATGGCTTGCTCCTATGGTTAGCTCTTGCCCCAAACTGAAATTCTCTGGGGCTGCCTATAGCTACTAATCACTGTTGAAGGAAATGCACTCTGCACATGCTCAGAGGTCAAAGATTATGGACTGTGATTCTGCCATTCTTGTTTCTCATAGAGATTCTCATAGACCTCTTTCAGCATAGCTAAACCCTGACCTGTAAACTTGTAAGCCCAGGTCTGCTTGCTACGAAGTTTTGTGGGCACGGTGGACCAGAAGAAATCAGGAAGGTTATAAGATCCATCCTTTCTGCCTTGCATGCTATACTGTCTTGCTAAAGTGAATTTTCTAGGAAAGCTCCCATGGCAGTAATACCTGGAGGCAGAAATCCAAGATGCTCCTTTCCCACCCACAGATTGTGTCCAACTTGTGATGGATAGGGACTTATGGCACTTACCCAAAAACTGAATTATCTCTACCCTACTATTCTGTCCCCAGAGGACTCTAAACAGCTTACAAAACAGACAAATCCAGTTTAAACAAATAGAACCAAACAGTACAACAATACAACATCCTGGGTTGCCCAGGATCCATGGATCCACATGCTTCTATCTAGGGACCAAGATCCCTCAGGATCTTGCCCTTCAGCCTCTGCCTCTGACCAAGATCAAGTTTAAATACCTGCAACAAGGATGGGAAAGGAGCTCAACCCAGATCTGACTCACCTAACCAAGCTGTTCCCAGCCTTTCTTCCCTTGCTAGTTTTCTGCTGGTTTTAATCAAAACTCTTTGGGCTTTCCTCAGAATGGTTTGGGTGTTTCTCTTGAAGAGTTTTAACTACATAAGTAAGGTAAGTTAAGACAGTGTCGTTATTTGTGGTGATATTATCAGTCAAGACATGTGTGAGCTGAGGCCACTCAGGTTTGGAGGTGTCCTGATTCACCAGTTATTCTTGTCTCTTGCTCAAAGTACGCACTTGTACATGAAGTGCTCTCAGCAAAATATATTAGCAGCTTTTTTGGTAGGGGGGCGTGTCTCTGAACACCATCGATACAAAAAAAACCTGAAACGTTTTTGGAGCAATGAAAGTGAAAGCTGCAACACAAGACTATCGTTGAGGATGAGCAAGAAAGGAGGAAACAGGAATTTCAATACCAAGGCACAATATTGTGCTCAACGTTTATCTGCAGACACTTCATGTTTCATATAATACTAGACTGGCTTACCACAATATCATCGTCTACCCACACTACTCTGTTACATCTCTGACTTCTGCCAATGTGGTTTAAAAGGATCAAATTATGACATTTCATCATAGTCTACTGAATGTAACCTAGCACCTAAGGGATGGCTGCTGCTAGCTTGGTGCAGAATCACACCATCTCTTACACAGCTGTGCATCGAGTTGCAGACATTGTATGTAAGGCAAATGCAGTCTGGCAATAACAATGTTTCTCAGGAAACCTACCTGAGGGACCACCTTTCCCCATATGTGCCCTGGAGAACACTGAGGTAAGGCTTACAACATCGCCTGACTCTCCTGAGTCCTAAAGAAGTGTGGCTGGTGACCACTAGAGCCAGGGCCTTCTCAGTGGCGGCTCCACACTGGTGGAATGAGCTCCCAGAAGACATCAGGGCCTTGTGGGACTTATTACAGTTCGGCAGGGCCTGCAAAATGGAACTCTTCCACCAGGCTTTCAGTTAGAAGCCGCCACTGACGGACTGGCCACTGGAACTTCTCTGGCTTGGGATTTATGAGGTGCTGCACCCATTCTGGGATTTGTTTTGATCCGCTGCCATCATCAGTATGTTTTTATCTGTGATTTTACTAGTAATTTGTTGTTCTTAACAGATGTATTTATTGTTTGATATTTTAACCTGTTAGCCACCTTGAACCGGCCTGCCCGGCAAGGCGGGATGCAAATATGAATAATAAATAAATAGAATGTGCATGACAAGTTCAAGAGACATGAAATGGCCATGGCTCAGTGTTAGAGCACATGCTTGTATGCTGAAGGTCCTAAATTTAATCCCTGGCACATCCACTTCAATAGCAACCACAATAGCAACTTCAAAAGCACGGCCTAGCCTGATCTTGTCAGAGCTTGGAGGCTAAGTAGGTTTGGTCACGGTCAGCACTTGGATGGGAGACCACCAAGGAACACTGGGGCAGAGGAAGGCAATGACCAACCGCTTCTGTTCATCTCTTGCCTCAAAAAGCTCATGAGGTAGGGTTGCCTCCAGGTGGGGCCTGGGGATCCCCCGCTTTTACAACTGATCTCCAGCTGACAGAGATCAGCTCCCCTGGAGAAAATGGCTGCTTTGAAAGGTAGACTCTATGGCACTGTACCATGCTGAGGCTTCTCTCCTCCCCAAACCCCGCCCTCTCCTGGATCCGCCCCCAAAGTCTCCAGGTATTTTCCAACCCAGACTTGGCAACCCTATCATGAGGGGTTGCCGTAAATCCATTGTGACTTGACAGTACTTAATTAATATTATTACGTCCACTTCAAAGAACTCAGATAACAGATGTTACAGAAGACCTTTTTTTCTGCCTGAAGATCTGCTGTTAGACAGGGCAAATGACACTGATTTAGGTGGACCAATAGTCCAATTCAATATAAGACAGCTTCTCATGCTCATAAATTAGAGCGGAAACGTCACACTGCTAAGATACCAGCATAGACAAAGATTTCTGGGACAGAGCCAACAATGAGCAAAAATGTTTTCTTTGGCAATCAAATAACAGAAGTAAACTAGGACGGCACCTGTGCCGTTGTTAGTTGATAAGCTGGAAGGCAGTGAAATGCCTGGAAGAAAAAATAAAACTAAGTAAAGACGAGCCTGCTTTAGCCCAAACCAGTCCATGGGTCTATTTCTCTCAGTACTGGACAAGCAGAAAATCTCTGGGATGTTCACCAGGCAAAAGTTTCCCCCCAGCATCTGACATCCTTTTAGCTAGAAATGCCAGTACTGAAATTATGACCTTGTGCAAAGCACATTGCATGTCACTAAGCCCCCCTCCCCCTCATTAGCAGAGCAGGAGGAAATTCTTGGCTTTGGACACTAACTGCTGTTGCTCAGGCCAAGTTCAGACTGGCAGTTTGGCCCAATATAGGACTGCTTTGCAAGCAGATTAAGAGAGCCCATTCACACAGCCACAGCTGTCTGGCGTTGCTGTGCTGCACTCACCCCGTCCTGAAGCGCTTTCATCCCGCATTAAAAAGGTACCTGGTAAAACCAATGTCAAGCTGTCTGGGTGCACGTTCACACTGCCTTCCTGGCAGTGTGGACGCAAATAAGCCACACATCAAGTGGTGCCGGTAAACGGAACCCGCTGATCCAGCTGCTGCGCCCATGCACCCATGAGCATATGCGCAGGTTGGCAAAATGGACCAAAGCCACGTGCCACCACGCCACCACCACCAGGGGCTGCCCCACAGTGTGAACGCTCTGTTCCGCCTCCCCGGTATGGTCCCGCATCAGTCTACGCAGTGAATGGAAAGCCCCGCGACAACTTGGCCCGGGTCTTTTTGCCCCACTTCCCTTGCACTTCATTTTGCCAGTCTGCCCTCAGCCTAAGATCTTCCTCTCTGCTTCGTGTAACACAAATGCAAGAGCATGCTGTCTGTTTCTTACTGTTTTGATCCGAATCAGTAATTCACTGTTGAAATCCTAATCTGTGTTTTATACAAAGGATGATAGTTATTTGTTTAGTGGCATAGACCAGCTGGAAAACTTTTCCGATAGCTGTGCATTCTCTGTATGTCCTGCTTCAAGAGCACAACATTATTCAATGGCTAACAAAGAACAAACAAAACAAAGCATAACACATAGAGGTAGAATTATGCCTGAAGGTAGGACGATCAAAATGCCAAAAGGGGGGGAAAAGCAGAATTGATAAATGTCTGCCGTCAGTAACTAGTGGTAGCTCCTGACAAATAAAATATCAGTAACCATACTTGCAGTAGCCTACTGTAGCAGTCAATGCTACTGTCAATGAAATACAAGTTGGTGATGTTCATTTAGGACCATGGGCCATAAACTCCTCTTCCTCCTTCATATACCTTCTTGAAAGAAAGAACCAAGACTAACATGACAAGATTATGGGTCTTCATTGGTCTGTGAAAAGGAAATTGGAAATGCACACAGCTTATTGTGCATCAGGGGAGGGGAAGGGGGGTCTAACCATTCAATCCTTGCTCTTTTTTTGGTAGCTAAAACCAGGCTTCCCATACTTTTGCTAACATCTATGGCAGGGAGGAAACATGAC
Source organism: Lepidodactylus listeri (assembly GCA_029233225.1). NCBI lineage: Eukaryota > Metazoa > Chordata > Lepidosauria > Squamata > Gekkonidae > Lepidodactylus > Lepidodactylus listeri. The sequence goes on along the minus strand of JARCFY010000013.1, from coordinate 51,033,433 downwards.
CTTTAAAATGCTACGAACAGAGCAGGGAGCTCAGTTCCTGTGAAAATGAGTGAGGGCTCGAAGGGTTAAATTCCCTCTGTCCTCCCTGCATTGTCCCATTGGAAACTGAGGCAGAGTGCATACACAATCGGCCTTTTACAGACCGAACCTTTAAGAACGAGTGATTTGAAAGGATTAAGATGTTATTATTTATTAAAATGTTTACGAACCACCTCCCTCTATATAGTAGGCCCAGTGCAGTTAACAAATGCATGCTTATACCCTTAATAATAATATCAGTAACACACACCAACACAAGCCGCCTTGAGCCTGCCATAAGGTGGGGAGGGTGGGGTATAAATTGAATAAATAAATAAATAAATATACAGAGAACACACAAGGCAAGGTCTTATTCAGGGCTTTTTTTTTGTAGAAGAAGCCCAGTAGAAACTCATTAGCATAATAGGCCACACCCAACAGCAGAAATACGTTAGCATATCAGGCCACACCCCTGACAGCACAGCTCCCTCCCAGGATTGGCTTCCCCAGGTGCCCCGTGGCTTGTGGGGCACATGGGGAATCCGAGGAGGGGAGGCAGTTTGAACTGCCTTCCCTCCCTGGATCGGCTTGGCTTGCCCAGTCGCCCTGCAGCTTATGAGGCACCTGGAGAACCCAAGGGGAGGGAGGCTGGAGGCATGGCCAATTTAGAAGCCAGCCGGAACTCCGTTCCTGTGCGTTCCTGCCCCAAAATAGCCCTGGTCTTATTTATTTATTTTATTTATCTCCTGCCCCTTCTCCTCAGTGGGGACCCAAAGCAGCTTACATCATTCTCCTCTCCTTCATTTTATCCTCACAACAACCCTGTAAGCTCGGTTAGGTTGAGAGGGTGTGACTGGGCCCAGGTCACCCAGCAAGCTTCAACTATACCACTTGCTGTGAGCATCTCCTTTTCCCCTCCCCCTCTATTTCCTCTCTCCCTTCCCTGGCAGCCCCCCCCCCCCAATAGCTTTCCCCTATTCCTTCCTCCTTCTTTTATTCCCACCCAGAACCCAATCTTACCTTTGGTGTAGTGGTTAAGTGTGCGGACTCTAATCTGAGAGAACCAGGTTTGATTGCCCACGCTTCCACTTGCAGCTGCTGGATGACCTTGGGCAAGCCATAATGCTGTCAGAGCTGTTCTTGAAAGAGCAGTTCTCAAAGGAACTCTCTCAGCCCCACCTACCCCACAGGATGTCTGTTGTGGGGAGGGAAAGGGAAAACAGTTTGTAGGCTGCTCTGAGACTCTGAGTGAAGGGCAGGGCATAAATCCAATCTCCTTCTCCTCCTCCTTCTTTATCTGCCCCCCCCCTTCAGCTTTCCCTAATTCCTTCACTCTGGCAGCCTCTACCTGGGAAAATGATGTCCCAGTTGCTGGCCACCAGACCAGGCCCAGTTGCTCGGGGGACAATGACTCTCAAGGACTGTATTCTTTTCCTCATACTATATTTCCTCTTCCAGGCAGCCCCAGCTCCCTCTCTGACAGCCCCTCCTCTGCTTCCTTCTCTTCTTCCCACCCACCCACCAAGCAAGCAACCAACCAACCAACCAACCTACCTACCTTTAAATTGCCCCATCTCCAGTTATATGTATTTATTTTATTTATAACATTTTATGCCACCTTTCCACTCTATCAGGATCCCCCAGGTGTCTTACATCCTTCTCTCCTGCATTTCATCCTCAGACTGTCAGTCAGTGTAGCTGTTTCCTCACCACAGTAATGTGCTCCTACTACCTAGTACCTTTGAATGGGTAAGCTACTAATAGGCAAGCTGCTGCAGACTGCGCTTGCTGAATCTTCCAAGTCGTCTACAAGAGCAGCTCCTGCATGGCATGCTTTCTAGCAAGTCAACAGAGAGGATATGGTTGCTTGGATCAGATGCATTATGCCCTTTCCCAGGAAGCTTTCTAATGGTACAAGCCCTCCTTCCACACATACTCCATTCATCATAATGGCAGGCATTTTGCCAGTACATTGTAAAGACGAGATATAACCTGGACACACATCTGTGACTTCTCTGCTAGCAATGCGAGGGGTAGTGAATTTTTGGCAGGTTGGCTGTCAAAACTTGTCGCCTGCCTGGATCACCTACCTGGACCACTGTTTCTTTCTGAAGAGGTGAGAGACTAGACAAAGTTGCCAGATTACAGATATGTCATTTGGATTGCCGGCGAGGAAGAGTTGCTATCTTTTGTGATTGGTAAAAAGGGAGATCAGCACACCAGAGTTCAGTGCCCTTCCCCATCCTCACATATCTCCTTCTCCAGTTACTGGCTTTGCTTGAAATAATCTAACGCATGCATGTTTGATCTAGAGAGAGGACAGATAAACGAATGGATTCGAAGAATGGTTGGATTACTTCCTCGGCATCGCCTTCTTCCTGGCAGCCCACCCCTGCTGTGATAGAATGCTTCTGAAAGCCGACAACTGCTTGGATAAGGCTAAGGGAGTTGTTGGGAAGAGATTTCCTGAATAAAGAAGTTGACTGTCTGCATAGAGACCAGGTGGCACTTTACTTCTGCAAGAGAGTGTAATTTCATGCAATGACATGAGTACCTAAAACCCCAGCACAAGCGTTCTTCCATCTCTAGAGCATTCTAACTTCTGTAGTTAAACACCTGATTAGATTTTCAGAATATTCAGCCAGGCATCATAGAAAAGACTATGTCGAGCATATCCTGTTGTGTATTCGTATTACCCAACCCCGCTGTAAAAAAAATGCATGCAAATTAAGCAAGACTGGCAGGCCTCATCTTGAAGAGCAGTGCAGTTTGCTGCTAGCTGGAATTCCCAGGCTCTAAATGGAGCCAGGAAGTATCCGAGGAGGAGGAGTTGATGTCTCCCTGGGAAATCAGGGGTCAATGAAAAAAGAAATGGTGTTAGGTAAACCATCTTGTGGTCCTTGGATTAGCAACTGACATCCCCTAGGTCTCCCCTGGCCCTCCAAGAGGTGTCCTCTGCCTCCTTTAATTGTTGTTTTGGGGGGGAAATGCAGATGAGTGGAGATGATTTAGCACCTTGGAACCCTACTGGCTTTTCAGATCAGTCCCCACTATGGGAGCCAGCTGCCTAGGAGAAAGATCACAATACAATACAATACACAATCTTTATTGGCATACACTGCAGGGACAGCGATAAAGAAACAGTAGCAAACAGCTAGCAGTAAACCAAACAGTAGCCGACATGACTGGATGGAACTAATCAGCGAGGATTAAGCCTTATACTCCCTTACCCTTAACTTCCAAACATAAGCTAAAAATTCGGCTACAGACAGAGTAATTGCCAAGAAGGAGAAAGATCCTGGCGTGGTCTGCTCTTACGCCTTTAAACTAGGGGTTGAGAAATTAGCCTGGAAAACTATATATGTATATAAATATGGCATGAATCTTTTGATACGCTAATTGCTACGGGCCAAATTGCTATTAAAAAGACAGCTATGGGGGATGAAGGATTCGAAAGTTGACAGTCCTAGCCCCAACTCCAACTTTATCAATGATTGGGACTAACCCTTATGTAAAGAGACAAGTCCCTCCCCACTGTGTTTTGTTCGATCCTATAGCCCAACAGCACTTTTACACTGGAACTCTTCGCAATCATGGACCAATCATGTGTGTGTTTTAGGGCAGGATTCAGGGGTGGGGTGGGCGGAGGCTGTCAGGTGATGATGTGATGTCACTGTCTCTGTATCGCCAGACTAGGGTTGCTAACTCTGGGTTGGAAAATCCCTGGAGATTTGGGGGTAGAGGCTGGGTAGGGTGAGGTTAGGGGAATGAAGGGACCTCAGTAGGGTATAACGTCATAGAGTCTGCCCTCCAAAGCATCCATTTTCTCCAGGGGAACTGATTTCTGTAGGCTGTAATTCCAGGAGGTCTGGCAACCCTATGCCAGACACTGTGATAAAACCATAGAGTATCTGGTGATTCTGGGAACAGACTGACATTGCCTAACAGTGATTTTTAAAATCTTTTTTTCCTTGCCCACCTGGTAACCTGGGTGTATAGGATAGAACTGCTGAACCCTAAAGGGCTGAAGACTCACCCCTGATAAGGGACACAAGACCACAGGTACCCTTATATAATGAGGGTGAGGATTTACCCTGGGCTATAGTGTTGACATCTTCCAGGAGGTTACCTGGGCACTGATGAGGTAAGAGTTCCCTCCTCTGAATGGGTGGCATTTAAGCACCCGGCAGATCATGCACTTATGGCTGGGGCAGTGCCCTTTGAGGACAAAGGAGAAAGAAGGCCATCTCTGAGGTGTCACAACAGAAAAGGCCCTGCTTCTTGTACAAACCCACTTTACAGTGTAAGATAAGAGACGAGGACCTCTGAAGATCTTAACTGATAGGCAGGTACATAAAGGAGCAGATGGTCCTTCATGGATCCTGATCTCAAGCCAGTTTTCTTTTAAAGAAATAACCAGCATGTTGAACTGGGCCTGGTGGTTAGGTTGCCAGGAAGTGCCTGACAACTGGTGGGAGGGTTGTAGTTGGGGAAATGGGAGGGGAGGCATAATGCTGGCTGCGGCATTATGTTAATTCTGGTAAAACCTGGAAGTGAGATATGGTAGCTCTAGGAATCACTGGAGACTCTATGGTAAAACTATAGTGCTTAGAGCGGGCAACAAGAGCTGAGGAGGGGACCCCCCACTTGACTTGGCAGCCCTACCTGGATGTGATGTGACTTGGCAGCCAATGCTACGACTGAAGAAGTAGGTTGCCCGTAGGGAATACCGTGCCAATAAACTGGCTGCCTCATTCTACACTAATTGAAGCTTCTGAACTGTCTCAAAAGGTTTTGTTTAAGTTGCTTTAGTGAGAGAAGCTCTTCATCTGTACATGTATTTGTATCGCTCTGCCTCTGTCTCCCTGTGACAGTGTTCCTTGTGGTGTAAGCGAGTTCAGCGTCAAGCCTGGTTATCTGCTCTCTTTCCTTCCCATTTTTGGCTGCCTTCCATAACTCAGCTGGACAGATCTCAAGCACTGGGTTTTATAAGAGCATCGCAAACCTTTATCTGCTTTAATATTCTACCACTTCTTTCCAAACAAGTAGCAGCTACAAGGAATGCCACCTGGCCAGCTGTAAACCAGTGTGATTTCATTTTTTTTTTAAAGATTGCTTTCCAGCTGCTTAGTTTTTCTATGCTGAGCCACTATGCAAAGATCTGCGAAGTTTTTTGTTTGCTGTAGGCATTGGGGCTAAGGCATTGAGGCTAAGCCTGTCTCTTCAGGAGCTGCAGCATCACTTTGGTGGGCAGGAAGTCAAATTGTCTGGATATAGCTTAACCTGGGGTTGCTTCTGCTATTGTGATACACACACATAACCACCCTCTTATGTGTGTACAATCATAAGATTAAAAAAGGACTTTACCAGGGCTGCTGCTGCTGCTGCTGCTTCTTCTTCTTCTTCTTCTTCTTCTTCGGAAAAAGAGGTGCTGGAACTCTCAAGAGGGAAATGAATTTTTCAATCTGTATACTGAAAACTCACGAACATTTAAACATTTTTTTAAAAGAATTTTGTCGAAGCAGTTCCAGAACTCTGTTCAGGGGCATTCCCCCAGGAAAAAAAAAAGCCCTGGACTTTACACTTGACTTTCCCCATACAAACATATTTTCTGGCTTAGGCACAGAAGGTCCAGCCTGGGACCTTTTCCCTGGAGATTCCAGAGACTGAATCAGCAATCCCTGGTGTACAAAGCAGATGCTCTACCATGGAGCCAAAAAAAACCTTCCCCTTAAAAATAAAGCACAAAGCTCCCTAACGTAAGTCAAGCCATTGATCCAGCTCAGTACTGTCTACTCTTGAGAGCCAGTTTGGTATAGTGGTTAAGTGTGTGGACTCTGGGAGAGCCAGGTTTGATTCCCCACTCCTCCATTTGCAGCTGCTGGATGATCTTAGGGAAGCCATAGTTCTGACAGAGCAGTCCTTAAGGACAGTTCTGGAAAGAGCTCTCTCAGCCCCACCGACCTCTCAGGATGTCTCTTGTGGGGAAGGGAAGGGAAAGGAGTTTGTAAGCCACTTTGAGACTCTGAGTGAAGGACAGGGTGTAAGTCCAATCTCCTCCTCCACTTCTTCTTCTCTTCTTCTTCTTCTCCTTTTCCTCCTCTGATGGCCAACAACTCTCCAGAAAGATGCCTTTTCCAACATCTGCTTGATGGGACCCTTTAGTTGGAGACGATTGATCCTGGACTCTCCTGTGTTCCTAGCATGTGCATTCTCATTGAGACACAGCCCTGCTTTCTGTTGCCCTTTGTGACAATGGTTCTCAGATTCTTTTCCTGAGCCGGATCCAGGTGCAACTGGGCAGTCCCTGGCTGATGCCCTCCTTCCGTCTGTTTGCCCCAGTAATGGTAGCGCTGCGGTCCTTCCTCACGGAACTTCCTTCCCCACATTTGCCTGAGGCCCATCCACTGCGGTGCACAACTATGTTACGGGAGATGGACAGAATTATAACAGTGCTGATGAGATCCTCTATTGATTGAGTGGCTTTGTAATTGAAAGCAGTAATGAAGAACCCTTCTATTTATTTGCTTAATCATAACTGTCACCGACAGAGAAATATGTGACTCTGTCTCGTCCTGACTCCTGGCGTGTTAGCCTGTTAGTAATTTTGTAGCTCATTCTGAGCCTCTTTCTCACCCTCAGCATGTTCTGCACATGCTCGTTTCTGGTGCTCGCACACGTCCAGGGCTGAAGTAAGAAATCAAAGCAAAAGGGGTGGGGGAAGTGAAAGCTACCCACGCAGTGTCTTCGAGAGAGACACAGAGAGAGAGAGAGCAGGAGAAAGAGGCCCCCTGGGCACAGTGGTGACATTTGGCGATGGCTCCCTCACTTGATTAATGCAATTTTCAGTTACCTGGAATGAACTGATCTATTGGGTGTTCAGGAACTCTTACAAAAAAAAAAAAAGGCAGTGGTGTTGGGAAATGACTGTGCTTTGCCGAGAAGGGTTTCTGCCTGTTCAGATCGGCAGGCAAGGCCTTACTCTGTTTCAAGGAAAAGCTCTTGTCAAATGCAGGGCACCAGCGAGGTGCCCCAGAGCTGTTGAAGGAGGTCTTCAGAGGGACACAACATTTCTCTCCCCTTCCATCTTTTAGAAAGACAAATTGGATGCCCCCCTTTCTAAGTCTGTCATGCCCCACCTGCTCCCCAGGGGGGATGCCACCTTTGGCCATCATGCTACCAGTGTTGGGATGCTCTCCAGAGGCCTCAGAAGGGGAGGGGAGTGGGTTAGCTCACCCCAGTCCTCCTACTCCCACCTGGAGTACCTTCTTTCCTTTTATACCCTTAGAAGCTCATTGATGCTGGAGCACCTTCTGCCACAGCTTCAGCACCCAGCGTTTTCCCTTTCTGACCTCTCTACCAGAGCCTCCTTTTATCCTACTAGCTTCCTCTTGGGAGGGTCATTCCCTCCTCTACCACTGGAGCCTGCCGCTGCCCATCACCTTCAGGCCATCTCCATTGGTCTAGGCTAGCTTCCATGAGTGAAAAGGTCCTTTTCCCACCATCCCCCAGATGGGGACATGCCTCTCCCAGTCCCAGTTGCATCCTGGCCAGAAAGGGGTGGGGTTGCACTGCTTCCGGAGCCATGGCCAGCCTCCTGGTGCCCTCTGGGCCTACCTGATTCCAGCCTGGCCATCCCTCCAGTGTCTTGGCCAGCTCCTCCTCCACCAGCTCTACTACTACCTGCCCCCACTGTGTGGACTCTGCAGCTGGCCCCTGCAGCTTACACCCTGCTGCGAGCACTAGCCATGCTGCCTCTGCCTCCCTCACTCCTCTGGATTCCCCTCTCTCTGCCACCATTGGATGCCTTGTTTTGGACTGCCACTGGCCCTTGTGGCCTCACTCCTGGCTCCACTGCCACCTTCTGCCCACACAAGCTGTTCTGCTGGAGGTGTCAGGCTCCTCTGGTGGGCGGGTTGGGGAGGCGGCTGGTGGAGGCTTGACAAGGGCACTGACAGCATTTTCCTACTGCAGCCCCACCGACAGCCCAGGACACTCCCCCCCCCCTTTAGCCAGTCATTCAGGGAAGCATCCTCAAAGAGTCAGGGTAGTCAGGTGAGTCTTGCCCGGGCAGTGTTGGGTTGTGTAACTAAAAGGAAACAGAGACAAAGCCAAGAAGTATAACTTGGGTTGGATAGTTTACTTACTTTTTGCAAAAACCATTGGCTGCCACAAAGCATGCATTCATAAGAGGTCTGTGGGAAGAAACTTGGGCTACTGTTGGACTCTGCGAGAACATACATGTGTGAGATACTCTTGATTACATTGCACCGTACTGTTTGAATAAATGGAAAGTAACTTGCCAAACAGGCTTGAGGAGCTCACGAACAGTCAAACTGATCAACAAATGAATGGCCTCTTGCTTGTGGCTGGAGGGCAAAATGTAAGCTGAGCTGGCAGGTCTTAATTGATCATACTTCATGAAACACTGATACTAAACTATAGTTAGGGAATCAGTAGCCTCAGTGATAAGCAGCTCGGTTAAGCGGGGCTATCAGAACAGACATGAAACAATAAAGAGAAAGTTGTTTACCTCCATCATAGGAGGACACTTGGCTTGAAACCTTCTGGGAATCTCCCAGCAGTTTGCACTTAGACCATTCCCCATGGCAGTTGTTTTGTGGTGGCAACCACTACCTGTTCTCAACATTCTAGCAATTCCTATAGGTTCAACAAAGTTGGGTGCCCCTGCTGTACAGGGAATGATAGGGCCTCAGACAACAGTTGTAGCTAATGCAGAGGATCATCTGGAAATCTCATATTTGTGCTAGTTTACCCCCCTTGAATGGAAAACCTGTGTTTCTACTAAGGAGGAGCTAATATGGCCATTTTAATTTCTTTTTTATTGGATTATCTTTGCCATCAGTTCCATTTTTGTCTCATTTTTGTTGCTTTTTGTCTCCTTTATGCCATTTACCTGTTAAATGCCACTGAAATGCAGAATTTTTTTAATGCATTCATTTAATAGGGGGAAATTGGTGTGATAAAAGAGAAAGCAAACGTAGGTTCGTTTCTCTCAAGGGAGGAACACAGCCAAAAATGGGAATATTTGAGAAGATCCAGACAGCTCCCACAGTTTGGTCTTGTCCCCTAGTTTGAATGGTGCTTTTCCCTTGCACAGATTGAACCTGTGGTTATTTTTATGCCACCTTCTGTTTCCGCACAGCAGTTGCCTGGGTCTGAGTTCAGGATGTGTTGTATACCACCCTGAGTCCTCCTTGCGGAAAATGGGTGGGATAGAAGCTGAAATCATCATCAATCATCTACAACCTTGCCTGCCATTAAGACTGTCCTCAGAGGAACTGCTTAGTGCACCCCCACTATCTGAGGCAAGGTGGGTAAATACAAAAGACAGGGCATTTGGGGTTGTGATGCCAAAACAAGAATCATCTGGTGCTGCTACTCTGTTGGGTGCCAGGCCAAAATTCCTTCCCACACACCATGCAGTTCCATGTTCTACTTTTCCTGGTATACACAACACTATTGTTTTAATATTGATGTTTTTAAGTGGGTCACTGCTGCTTTGGGGTTTTCATCCATTCTTTTGCTACTTTTGACGGTTTTTACTCTCACTTCATGCAGCTGATATTTTTTTTTAGAGGAACTGTGACTACTGTTTTAAATGAATGTTAGACACTGCGTCTGATATATTTTATTGGGAACATGGGATATCAGTGTTTAAAGCAGGGCTTTTTTGTAGAAAAAGCTCAGCAGGAACTCATTAGCATAACAGGCCAACAGCAGGAACTCATTAGTATATTAGGCCACACCCCCTGACAGTGCAGTTGCCTCCCAGGATCGGCTTCCCCAGGTGCCCCGCGGCTTGCGAGGCACATGAGGAACCTGAGGGAAGGAAGGCAGTTTCTGGACTGGCTTCCCCAGGAGGGGAGGCAGTTTAAACCAGCTTCCTCCCTGGATCAGTTTGGCTTCCCCAGGCACCCCGTGGCTTGCGAGGTGCCTGTGGAACCTGGGGTGGGGAGGGAGGCTGTAGGCGTGGCCAACTCAGAAGCCAGCCGGAACTCCGTTCCTGTGCATTCCTGCCAAAAAATAGCCCTGGTTTAAAGGATTAAATAAACAGCGATCTCTCAGACTGCAATCAGCACAAACAAAAAAGCAGAGGCAGGAGAGAAAGGGAGAGACTGGGACAAGAGGGTGGAAGGTAGGTTTAAACAATATGCCTAACCCTATCCCTCCGTAATGGCATTTTGGTTCCAAGAGACTGCAGACTTCTGGCATCTCAGCTCCATCAAATACATTCCTTGAGATCCACATGGATCTTTTAACCAGCCTGCCTAGTTTTTATTTTTTTTCCCCCTGCCTCCCTCTCTCTCTTCCCTGCCTGCTTCGGTGTCCTAATTTTGCTCTTTATTTCTTGATAATTGTATTCAAAAACTCTCTCTTTGTTCTTTGTTTGCTAACCTCCGCGTCTTCTCCTCCCACCCCCCAATCAGCTTATCTCTTCTTTAGTCCTTTTGATTAAAGTTTTCAATTCATTTAGTATCTTTCTGCTTCTCCCCGGTCTTTCTAAAGTAAGAGCTGTAATGCACTGCAGGGAATATGTGTATTTACTTCTCAGTGCTCCCAGCCAAGGAAGCTTTCAAACTGACTTCTTAGCTGCATAATGCATTGGGGAAAGGGGGGGGGGGGGACCAACCTTCTAACACACATTCACTGAATCATTTCGGTTCTCTCCTATTCTCTTCCGACAATAGAAACAGCCTTACTTCCTTGGCCCCATGAGGGTCTTTAGTACTCTCATCTACTTCTGCTGGGCTCCTTTTGTGATGATCAGATAAATTGTAGAGCCAATTCTCTTCGGGGTGGCCTGCTTTTCCACATTAGCCACCGAAGTACAAAGATGGGAGGGAGGTGAAGCTGTGGGGTTGCTACAACACGGAAACCTTTCAACACACAATGTAATACGATGGTTATTTCGTCCGAGACGGCTGGAAATTGGGGAGGGGGAGGTATTGGCTTGTGAGTCTGCTGTGATTCCCCTCTTTCCTTCAAGCTGTAATGAGAAGAAAAACACGAATAGTTTTTTCAAAGAACAAAACTGTCAGAACAGCTGGCACACACACACAAAAATAAAGCCCAGCAGGTGTTCAAGCTTTTTTAACATTGTTGGTGTGTGCTGTTTGGCTAATTTATCCCCCCAAAAAACTATAGGGTTGCCAAGTCCCTGACATCCCAGATCCCAAGATTTATGGGGTATAGCTTGGTGATGTGACATTGTGTAGCAGAACTAATGTTAGTAATTCCACACACCACTAGGAATTGCACCACATGGTATCAATGAATGCGTGTTGTCACCATCATGTGAGTTTGAAGAGATGCAGCTTACTCCCAGGAAAGTGCTCTTAGAATTGCACTGTAAGACATCTAGTTTTCTATACTGAGGGGATTTTTTAAAATTATTATTCAGTCGTGTGAAGTAGTACTGACTAGTCTCAAGTTGGTTGCCCCAATGAGAAGTAACATCACCAAATGGAAGAAATCAAACATCTGGTTTTGTAGGTGGGAACACTCCACAGGAAGGCCAAATAGTGCTGTGTACTTTTTAGCATCTAATTTGCCCCAAGGTAAAAATATTCCTGATGTAAAGTGACTTTGGCCTTTCCATTGGTCCCTGTCCACCCAGTACCAATGCAGTTCCCAACAGGACTAGAAAGGCTTTCCCACATCCTATGGAGAGTACAAGATAAACACATTTATCTATTATGCACACGTAAATATTTTTAGAGGCCACAGTAGCTCAGAGGTTAAGATGCTGGGTTGCAGCATCTGTAATTCAGCGGTTTGAGACCCGAGTGCCACATGGCAGAGTGAGCACTCCTGCCAACCTAGCAGTTCAAAAGCAAGAAATTGCAAGTCGATAAATTGGTACCATTGTGGTGGGAATGTAACAGCATTCCAATGCCTCAGCGTTTAGTCATGCCGGCCACATGACCACAGAGACATCTTTGGAAGGCGCTGGCTCTTCGGCATGGAAACGGAGATGAGCACCGCCCCCTAGAGTCAGATTCAACTGACTTTCGAACAAGGGAAACCTTTACCTTTACTAAATATTTTTATACTGCCTCTCCAGAGTCCTGCTCAGGGCAGGTTATGACCAAAAAGAATACCCCAAAATAATTTAAAAAGACACATTATCAATATAAAATCAAACCATTAAAAACAAGACAGGAACATTTTTAAAAAAACCTGGCATAATATGGGTGATTCTGGAAATTGGGGGAATGCTCTGACAAAAGAACAGTAGCCTATTTCAATGCTGATGTTTTTATGGATGATGATTTTATGGATGTTAATTGATTATTGTAATATGTTTTGTTTTTGTTTTTAAAAAACGGTAAATCTGCATTAATTGCAGATACACATATGGTGGTACTCGCCCTGAGCCTACAATGTGGGGAGGGAGGGCTATAAGTTTAATGAAATAAATAAATAGATAGATAGATAAATATAGCAACCTCCAAACAGAATCTTCCATTAAAGATTTTTTTGGTGCCCCTCCACTCCCTACTCTGTTCAGCTCAGTTAATCTGAAGATCAGCTATGTGCTTTAGGAGACAATATGCCACGGCTAGACCTGGTACTGGAGCATTATGTCTATTCAACAAATGTATGTGGTATGTATGGCAGTGGAATTAGCACACCCCTGTTTATGTTGTATTAGCAATTTTTATTTTGCCAGGTATTTAAATAGTATAATCTTATCCAGGTAAGGATTTCCTGACAGAATGCTTTGCTGCCCCATTTCGCATCTCATGATTCATCCAGCCTCTCAAGATCCTCACGTCCTATTTGTGCCACTGAAGTCTGGCAAGATTTGGTGAAATACTAGGCAGTAGAGTCCAGATCCTAAGTACACAAAAAGCTTTCAAAAAGCAGAGAGATGAAAATGCAATTCCAAACATGCACATTTCCAGTGACAACTCCATTGGATGCTATGGATGCTTCATAGGACACTTATTCTACTTGTGCTTACTTAGCTGTAAGACTCACTGCTTTCAGTGGGACAGTTTTCCAGTTAAGCAATCGTGGTTAGGGCTATGGCCTTAATGCCCAATATGTTCCAAATGCCATTAATCCAGCGATCTTCCTTACTTATTACAGCTTGGTTTAGAAAAAAATATCTAAAAAGCAAACAGATGGGAGACACAAAACCGGGAACTGGATCCAGGATTAATTTCCACCGATGGAAGGGATTTCCATCAGCACGACTTTTTCCCAGTGTCCATTCTTCTGTTGCACAGAGTGTCAGAACTGAAATTGGTTAAGATTTGCCTTATACTGTGCATAACTTAAGTTATATTGAGGCATACCATTGGCCAGTCTAGCTCACCATTCTAGTGGCTATCTGACCAAGAAAGATCTAAGAGTCTTGAATGAAAATGCACCTACTTCTCAGTCCCCGTCCCCCCCAAATGTATGGAACTGGCTTATACTGACTCAGATCACTGCTCCATTTAACTTGGATTTTGTCTCCAGTATGCATTACTTTCCACTTGCCCATGTTGAACCTAATTTGCCACAATGATTTTTGCTCTAATGTGCATTATTTTGCCCTTGCCCACATTAAACCTCATTTGCCACATTGACACCCACTCACCCAGCCTCGACAGATTGCTCTGGAGGGACTCACAGTCCTGCTTGATTCTCATTGTCCTGTGTCATCCACAAACTTAGCCACTTCTCTGCTTACTCCCAACTCCAAATCATTAATGTACAAGTTAAAAAGCACCAGACCAAATACGAGCCCTGCAGTACCCCACTGCTTACCACCTTCCACTGTGAAAACTGCTCATTTATACTCTCTGTTTCCTGTTAATTAACCAGTTTTTAATCCGCAACAGGACTTGTCTTCTTATCCCATGTCTGCTGAGTTTACTTAGGAGCCTTTGATGGGGAACTTTATCAAAAGCTTTCTGGAAGTGTAGGTAAACAACATCTACTGGGTCACCCTTGCCCATATGTTTGTTCACCGCCTCAAAGAACTCTAAAAGATTAGTGAGACTAGATCTCCCCTTACAGAATCCATGCTGATTCTTCCTCAATAGCTTTTGTTCATCAATGTGCCTACTAATTCTATCTTTAATAATGGATTCCACCAATTTCCACGGTATCGACATCAGACTGACTGGCCTGTAATTTCCCGAATCGCCTCTGGAACCTTTTTTAAAGATGGGAGTTACATTGGCTACCTCCCAGTCTTTGGGAACGGAGGCAGATTTTAGTGATAGATTTTAACCATAGATCTGGAGCTAAAGCACCATTGTATGTGTTGGTATTGAAATCCTCCTGTCTTAATATGAGAAGCATCAGAGGTTTTTTTTATAACCACTGTGGAGCAATGGGAAGAAAATGTCTGGAAGCATTAAGGTGGTGTTCAACTCACAGCAAAATAATCATCCTCATGGACCGGCATGCACTTTTTCATATTTTCCTATGAACTGGCTTCTGAATTATGATCTATTGTACTGCATATCACTCAGCAAATTCACAGGTGTAATAAAAAAGGACTAGACCGTTTCTTTGAGCTCATGGAATGATGAAGAGAAGAAGAACTGAGGGAAAAAATGAGAACAATAAAAAGCCATCTTGGAGTTGGAGATCCTCCAGCCTTTCCAAGAACCAACTTCAATTCCTCCTCCTCTCCCTCCAGGCTTTGTGTTTGTGTACATTGCAAACAGAGATGGCCATGACTTATTCATCATGTTTGCCTTTTGCAAAATCATTTTTAATCTTTCGTATTCACATTGATGGGCTTGTTCACCAGGGTGGTGAGCAGGGGCCTGGATCTATTTATGTTTATTCATTAGCATGTTACTAATTAAAAATGTGTTTCATTAAACTTGTTAAAAAAGATAAGAAGAAAATGAGCATGTCGAAGAAAGACCCCAAGGCTATGAAGCAACTTCTACCGCAGAGTTGTTCAAGCTAATGTGGGCAGTGAGAGCATCAAATGCAAAGGATGCTCATTACAGAGTTGGAAACTTTTGGATGCTGGATCTGGAAAGTAACTTTTAACAGGTATTGACTATTCCTGTCAAGAAATCAAAAGGCTACATTCAGTCTCCACACAAAGTATTTTATGGCTTGTGGACCATACGATCCAGTGTTCCTTTGATGGCCCACACCACATAGACTTCCTTTCAGGTTTAAAAGGGGGATGATTTTGGCTGGCTGAGCAACCTGAGAGAGCTTCATATTTTTTTAAAGGATGGGGATCATTTGATGGGGATCATTTACCACAAGAAGTGACCTTTTTGAGGTGAACTTATTCTGGAGAGCCACACTGGCATTCATAACTGAGACTGACTGAAGTGTGTGGTTTGGATCTCGGAAAATGTAAGTCAAGTCCCCACCCCACAAGCCCCATCGACATGGGGCTGCCACTGAAAATACTATTTTCCCTGTTCACTTCTCTACCTGTCCACATACTATCCCTGTACATATGTTACAATGAGCAAATTACAATTTGTGTGTAGTCTACACTTGATTTTCCTTGGCATATTCATTGAGGAATTCTTACATGACAGTCAATACATACTCAAATAAATATGTAATTTAAACCTCATAGGTGTGGACTTCTGGTTTTGGTGGATACATGGTGGCCGTGTTCCTGGAGAGCTTCGGGAGATGCAACCTGGACATAGTGGATAGGAGGGGTGCCGACTGGTTTTTGGCCCCCCAGGAGCCCTTGTAGGGGGCATCCTGCCTGAAGCGCCAGGGGAAGCCTCTCCCGAGGTGGTGACCGAGGGATAGAGGCTCCCCTTTGCCTCCATAGATCCTGCTGCCACGGTGCCTGATGGCATGCAGATGTGCACAATTGACAGCGGCAGAGACCGAGGCTAAAACATGCAAGAAAAAGTGCCTACCTGAGACACACAGCGAAACCTGTGAGTACCTGACTTGATTCTCTGGTCTGAGCTTGAAGCAAAGAGCAGGGGATTTAAATCCCCCCTCTTTAAACTGGGTGTTCTCTAGTTGGACCTGGGTCTCTTTAAATGACTGAGTTTTGAACAAGTGCCTGCAAACTACCTAGAAGGTTTGTTTAAGAGAACTTTTCTGAACTTTTTGGTAACTTTCTGAAACTGTAAACAATAACAATGACTGGGTGGGGAGAAAAAATGGTGACAAGACCTAAGCCTTCTCCCAAAACTGCATCAGCACTTCCAGCATCTAAGCCTGAAGCAACTACAGACCTGACTTCTGTGCTAGCTACAGTATTGCACCCTCTGATGGAACAACTGACTACTGTTAACTCTAAACTGGATGCTCTACAAAAGCAGATTACTGATGCCAATACTAGATCTGAACAGATAGCTAAAGAAATGAAAAAAGACAAATCCAAAACAGAAACTATCAATTTTTACACTGGATGTGGTAGAAGAAGAAAGGACCTCAGATAAAGTCCATCTTTTGAAGCTGCAAATGGAAAGGTCAACATTTTTTTTAAGATTCCAAGGTGTCCCTGAACAAAAAGGTGAGAATCTCAAACAACTGTTGAGTGAAGCATTCGCTCCAATGACAGGTTTACAAGCTGATTTACTTCAAAGTGATATGGATATGGTTTACATGACCTGTCCTGAATTTCTGAAGAAAAAGAACCTGCCATGAGAGATCATGGTGAGATTCTCCAAGAACTCTACCAGGGATGTGGTGCTCAAGGCCCCCAACAGGACTACCTTGAAGATCAAAGATGAAGAGATTAAAGTTTTAAAGGACATTCCATTTGAAATCAGAAAAAAGAGGAAACCATATAAAAGTCTAACTACATTTTTGCATGCAAGATCTATCATGTACAGATGGATGACACCTGAAGGCCTGACTTTTAACTATATGGATAAGAAGCAAAAGATTGACTCTGTTGCAAAGGCAAAGAAATTCCTGGAACAACATCTGAAAAGAAGAGAGAAAACATCCACAGAGGAAGAACTGGAACAGCAAGAAAGCATATATGGACTGGAAAGTACTGACTCTTCAGCAAGAAATGAATCTGAGGAAGAAGATTCTGATGCAGAAAAAGGAGCAGCAGCTCTAAACAGACCAAGAGACCAAACAGAAAAGAGAAGAAAGAAGAAAGAATAATCACTGTTATCTTGAAAGTTTTATTTTTGGATTTGTATTTACTTGCTTTAAATACAGTCATTTATGTAGTTAAAATGTTTAGGGTAAGAAGCTAAGTTTAGCTGATGATGCCTTGATATATTAACTATTTTCTTGAAGATAATTGAAGCAATATTATTTTATTCATGATAAAAACCTGGTCTCTGTATACCTTAGGGTTAGATTAGTAGATTTTAGTGTAGTATTTTTTCTTTGTAGTATCTTAAAAAATAAAATTAAAACATTCTAAAAAAATAAATAAATTAAACCTTATCGTTCTAGAAGGTGGCCGTGTTGGCCTGCAGTAGAACAGCTAGATTCTCATCCAGTAGCACCATAGAGACCACAAGATTTTCAGGAAATGAGCAGAAGAAGAGGAGGAAGAAGAGGAGGAGGAGGAATAGATTGGATTTATACCTCGCTCTTCACTCAGAGCAGCTTACAATCTTCTTTCCCTTCCTCTCCCCACAACAGACACCCTGAAAGGTAGGTGGGACTGAGACAACTGCTCTTGAGAGAACAGCTCTGAGAGAATGGTGGCTTGTCCAAGGTCACACCAGCAGCTGCATGTGGAAGAGTGGAGAATCAAACCCGGTTCTCCCAGACAAGAGTCCGTGCATCTAACCACTACACCAAACTGACTCTCAGTTGTCAACGGGAGCCTGGACTCTTGGAAGCTCACACCTCAAAATTCTTGGTGGTCTCTAAAGTGTTGCTGGACTCAAGTCTATCTAACTACCAAGTCTAATATTTATCTAACTACTACTCCCCAATTTGATTTTTTAAAAGTGAAGGTGTGTTGATTCTTTCCTACAAATGCACGTATGAATGTTCGCTAGAACATGAACAGGGCTACTGTGCAGGAACAAAACTATCAGTATATCAGTAATATACTGTTTTCCCTTCAGCTGGGATTCAGGGAATGGTCTAGGCAAGTGAGAACCAAAAGTGGGTCATGGGCTATCCCCCCCGCCATGGTCACCCCCTGCCCCTGCCATTGCTCTCTATTGTATTTTGGAAACCAAGATCTGACCGTGGAAACAGGATCTTCCATGCCATACATGAGTCAATATTTTTGCTGTATATGCATGCTGATCAAGACATGTCCTAATGGTTCTTAGAGTGAGTTTCTTGGAATCTCTGGGGGAATTTGAGAGAGTAATGGAGAAGGAGAAGGGAGGTCAAAGAGGGGAATGTAACCTTCATATGTAAAGGCTGTGCATGTCAGAATGCCATTTGCTTGGGGTTCATAGTGGGGGAGCAGACCCTTTCTGCAGTGTTTGTTGGTTTGTTGGAACTGACCCTTTGTTGGTCAAAAACATCTGGTTAGCCACAGTAGTAAATGGAATGCTGAACTAGATGGGTGCCAAGATCATAGCTGGCCTGAAGTGTCAAAAACCCTGGGCCAGCCCTGGATGGGTCACCATACTGGAAAGGTTGGGAACTGCTGGCCTAGGTCATATCCTTCCCCCTCAGTCATATCATAGAGTTCCTGTGAGGCTAAAGTAGTACCCTGATCTCCTTGGAAGCCAAGACAACAAAACTAAGGCCAACCAGTCTTTTAAAGGCCTCCCTTGTGCTCCATGACTGCTCTCCTGAAGTCACCTCCTCCAAAGGTACATTGAGGGCCTTCTCAGTGGCTCCCTCAGAACTGTAGAACAATATTATTTACATCCTGTGCTCATCCCAGAGGCTCCTGGGACAGCTTACAGCAAAATAAAGTATATTATGAAAACCATGCAACATCAAACATACAGTGAAAAGTACCCAAAAAAATAACCGCATGCTATCCACCACCAGTCAGGGAATAACAATTTCAGATTAACATAAAAGCAACAAATTTAGGCATCAGCAAAGAGCAGAACATTACAGGGGTCATTTTGAGGGGGGAACGAGCAGGAACGGCATTGCAAGAGTAACAAGCCCAGGGCTAGAGCATCCCAGGCTTACTTCAGGGCCCAGTTCCCTCTATGGTGCATGCAGGCGCATGGCAATAATTTCCCCTGCAGTTCCAGCACACCCAGGTCTCCTGCTCTGAGTCTGAGGAGAGAGTGCTAAGCTCAGGCAGCAGCCCCACCCCCTTGTTAGTAGCCTCCTGGCCATAGAGCACTCTGCTCCCAGCAGCCCTCATTTGTGGCAACGCATGGGGGTCTGCTGTTTCTTCTTGCTGACGTCTGTGTCGTCCCTCCATGCCTATTTTCTTTGTGCCTTTGAAGCAGTTTGTCTCCAGGTACGCTTACCAGCTCTGAGTTGGGAAATACCTGGATATTTTTGGGGTGGAGCCTGAGTGGTGGGTCTTGCCTTCTGACACACTTTCGGTGATGTCAGGGGGTGTGGCATATGCAAATCAGTTATGCTAATGAGTTATGCTAATGAACTCCTGCACCTCTTTTTCTACAAAATGACCCCTGAATATTGGCAAAGGCCTCAACAGCCAAGCCGCCCACTCCAACAAACAGCCTGGGTAAACAAAGAGATCTTTGCCTGCTGCCAGAAGGTTACCAGAGCCAGTGCCAGGTGATCCCTTGAGGCAGGAAACGCCAAAGGTGGAATGCCACCACTAAGAAGCTGCTTCTTGTCATGCTCAGTCTTCCATTCAACCTGTCAAAAACCAAACCTCCGAATTTTCTAGAGGTACTTAAAGACCCTGTTTGGACTGTGGCTGACAGCTGAGGCTAAGTGCTGAGGGAGAATTTAATTGATGTGTGTGTGCTCTGAATAATTAGGTAGTTCCCCTTGCTAAACCCTTGTAATAAGGTGAGCTGAATATGGAACAGAATAAACGTACTGCAGCTATGTCTTAGTTGTTGGGTAGAATGCTTGTCATTGGTTAGAAAGAGACAGGAGTGGGGCAGGCACAGAGTTCAAACCCCTCTTTAATTCTGAATAGCCACACATTGGTCTTGGGCAAGTCCCTCAGCCACCTGCTTATCTGACTCTTACTGCTGTGCTTATATACTGCCCAACTAACTTACAACCACAAACTGCAGTTCTATAACTTGTAATAGCCATTCCACATCATTCAATATCTATTATTGCTAGAGCACCTAAGCCAATGGCAGCCAAAGTGGCCATGGTACCTCTGTCTATACTACTCTATAGGATTGTTCTTGGCTCAGCATTTTTCAGACAATGGAATCAGAGGCTGAGGCTGAAATAGGAAGAGCGTGGGAGAGCACAAAAGCTGCCATAAGGACACGTCTGTCATTAGGAGGGAACAATAAGAGAGGTGATGAATGATAAAATGTTTGAGGGTTCAGCTCAGAAGGAAGGAAGTATCAAGGTTCCTCAGGGGAAAAAAATGCTAAAAGAGGAATCAGTTTTTTTGGTCTTTCATTACCGACAGTTCTGTAAGCGGTGAAGGATTCTGGGTGCACACTAGAAAATCTCCTACTTACAACCAAATTTAGATTTGGATGTTTTTAATTGCGTGTGGAATACTACTTTCCATTGAAAACTCAGATTAAAATTTTATGACTTTTTCATCAAAGTTTAACCATATTTCTGGAATGGGTAATTTGTGTTTTCATTATTTCCATAGGCTATTTATTCTGTGCTTTGTACTTTGAAATATTAATGACTGGATGTTTGTGTTTATTTTCCGATCCCTTCTTGAACCCTTCTGCATTCGTGTTCATCTTTAAAAAATGCTATTAGAGTAATTTAATTATAGCCAGTCTTTCCTCATTAGGAGAAAACATTAAAATCTGAGAGGGGAAACCCTCCCTCTCACCTGATAAACTTTCGGTTAGCATTGATTTTAATGGAGGGAACTTCTCTCATTATTTGATGAAAATGTCGCTGATACTTTATTATGGATCAGATCCCATTGATAAGAGATTATGCAAAATGTGCAGCATCTCTAGTGGTGAATCACAGCACACTTCATTTCTCCAAGTATCATTTACATGGTATGAAAAAAAAAATCAAACAGGCAGACCCTCAAGAGCGCAAATCTTTCCATGGGGCTGTATTGGTGCAGAAGCAAACTGCCGAAATGGCAGCATCCATGTGTGCAAAGGTAAGTGTACATGGCACCTGCATCAATGTGCAGAAATTTATCCACATCAAGTAAATCTTACTTCTTAATCCAGTTCTATGTGTATATATCAGACATTAGCAACATTTCATACATAATCAGGATAGCCTAAGTGACAAGCCAAATTTTTTCACAGTTCAATATATGATCAAAACTTGCCCAGATTATTAAGTACATCCCTACACCATGGTAAATTAGCAAAGGATGTAAGAAGAATCCCCTTGGATCAGACAAGAAGTCCATAAAGTCTAATATCCTGTTTTAGATAAAGGTTTTCCTTGCTTGAAAGCCAGTTGGATCCAACTCTAGGGGGCGATGCTCATCTCCATTTCCAAGCCGAAGAGCCAGCGCTGTCAAAAGATGTCTCCGTGGTCATGTGGCCGGCATGACTAAACACTGAGACGCATGGAACATTGTTACCTTCCCACCAAAGTGGTACCTATTTATCTTGCAATTTCTTGCTTTTGAACTGCTAGGTTGGCAGGAGCTGGGGCCAGAGACAGCAGCTCACTCCATCATGTTGCACTCGGGTCTCAAACTACCAAGCTATAGACCTTCTGGTCTGCAGCTCAGCGTCTTAACCTCTGAGCCACCATGGCCCCATTATCCTGTTTTAAATAATGGCAAACCGGATGCTTTCAGGCAATTCACAAGCAACTTCCTTCTTCCAGCTGGTACCCAGTGGCATGGTGCCTCTGAACACAAAAGTTCCTTTTAGCCATCATGGTGAATGGCCATTGGTCAGCCTGAGTTTGCCTGATCTCTTTTGAAGTGGTGAATCAATGACCACCAGTGCTTTTTGTGGAAATGCATTCCATGGGTCTGTTCTGACGAGCAGTTTTATCCGCTCCCCTTGCTGTTCCCTTACGGATTTAAAGTACACGATCAGACAGCAACATCTGTCTGTCGTGCCCCAGTCGTCTGCCTCCCGTTTCCCCCCACACACTATTCTCCATGGTTTTTTGATGCCTGAGAAAGTTTGGTGGCAGATGATTGGTGCAGTTTTGGTGTGGATTCACTAAAGGTCTAATCATGATCTTGCGCGCCAAGACTGCAACCACCACTTTTTTTTTAAAAAACCATTGTGCACATGCACACATGTGTATCTCTGGTGTGGCTGTCTGCATATGCACATGTGGCGATATTTTTTTCAAATGGCGATTGCGCGGGCTCTGCAGTTAGAGTGGGGGAAGGTCTGGACATTCAGTCGCGGAACAATTGTGTGCTGAAGCAAGTGAGTGGATCGACATCTGGATGACATTCTCCAGTATAATTTCATTCGGTTCAAATATAACCGGGCTCATTGCTCTTTAACATTGTCGTCTGAACGCAGCCCGTAAATGAATGACTTGCTATAAGTTTTAGTGAGTCTGTCCTGAATCAAGTGCTGATCAGTTTCACTTGGCGCAAGCCTAGTGCTATGGAAGTTCTTACTGTCTTCCTTGTGACAGATGGTTTACCTTTGTTCATCCACTTCCTGCTTGTGCCTCTTCATCATTACGGAAGTATTATGTAACCAGAGGATATTCTTTATTTATCATTTGGAAAAGATACATTTTTCTTTCTTTCTACATACAGCTAAACTCATCCAGCTATTGTTGTGACACTTCAGCTGCCTGAATGGGCATCAGGTATTCTCTACCACTAAGTTACGGGCTTAAGTGAAAACACCTGTATTGCTCCATGTCACACTACTTTACATCAAAAATGATCACTTGCTATTCACTTTGTGGTGAAAAAGAGACTGTTATTTCCCCATGGTGGAACAGAGTCAAGTGCTTTCTGCAAAGCCCTTCATTCAGTAGCATCAGCTGCACACGCAGAGGTGAAGTGCCTGCATCTTCCATTTCAGATAGTGTGAACCTTTCTACAGAATCCCAAAGTATGAAGTGCTTTGTGTGGGGGGAATCTCTCCTTACTTATTTTTTAATAGAATGTGGCACTTTGTAAGGGATCAATTCCCCCACCCTTGGCATCTCTCTAAAATTACATCATAATGGAAGACTTAGAGAGAGGAATTTCAGAAAGTGATTTCTCTGTATCTATCGAAGCATTCCATTATGAACAGACAGGGTGCCACGGAACAGGCTGTGTACCTTGAACATGTCTGTGTAGCCCTCAATGTGACTCATTATGGCAGAGGCTTTGGGAACTTTGTGTACAGGGTTGCTTTCTTATACATGTCCTCCTAATAAAATCAGCATGTGTAGGCGAGCTGCAGTGATCTGAAGAAACTTTGAAATGATTTCTGGCCCACTCCTTGCATGTGGTGAGATAATAGCAAGCAGAATTCAAAACCAGGATCAAGCCATTGATTGCCTAATTCCCTTTATCTGAATTACCAGCCCCCCCCCCCCCCCCCCCCCCCCCGTGGAACCACACGAAGAATCCTCCGTCGTCCGTTTGCAGTTTCTGGACTTTGCAGAGTACTGTGTACGTGCAGTTTGCTGGTTCGGGTTCCTTCCATTTATTTGTTTTTCCTCCACCATGGTCATGCCTGATGCATGGACATGCATTGATAAGACACTACAACAAAGCAATAGGAATGTGATAATTTGTGCAGCCGTATCAAGACTCTTTTTCTGTGATGCGTTACCAACGGGCAGGACCACACGTGCACATTAATAATGAATGTAGGAGAGTAATAGATCTAGGTGAATTCCATTGAAACTCCCTTTTTTCCAGTGTTGTACCTTGGCAAAAAAAAAAAAAGGGGGGGGGGAGAGAGAAAAGAGGCAAATGAATTAAAAGAATGAAAATCTCAGCAAACTGTACATGTTCTAATTCTTGGATTAATTTAAAAGGTGTGGGAATTTTTATCTATACATTTTTTTAAAAATCCTGCCCTTGGTCCAAGGAACTCAGGAAAGCACACCTGCTTATCATCTTCCGTACTTTGTTCTTATGACAGCCCTGTGAGGTAGGCTAGGTTAAGAAAGAATGAGCACCTCAGAATCTCCCTTGAGTTTTATGGCAGAGTGGGGATTTGAACCCACGTCTCCCAGAAACTAGTCCGATATTCTAACCACTGCGCCATGTAGGAAAGCAGCAATTAGCAGCATTCTAGAACAGTAAAGGACCCTGACATAGGAAATCCACTTGCCCCAATTGCCATCACCATCATCTACAATATTCAAGGCATTAGACAAGAAGAAAACAAAGAAGTCTCTGCCAGTATGGCCATTCTTTCATAAAGGAAAAGAGTGGGGATCTGGAGGGAAAGGGGGAAACTTTGCCTTAACTGGGTAAGATTAAGAGAAAACGAAAGAGCTAGAAGCAGACCAGAGATGCAGGAAAACACACATTTATTTAGCAATTGATAGTCTGTTTTTCTCTGCACTGGGGGCTCCAAGCAAATTATGAAAACTAGAAAAATATAATTTAGAAGAAGATAAAAAGTATAATTTCAACATCTGGGCTGGCCCCAGATTTACCAGGCCAACTTGCTCAAGGCTACTGTCCGAAAGCCACAAATGCTGGGGCTCTTGACCTTGTACGGCAGAGAAGGCTCACACTTCTGGCCGGGACCAGCAGCAGGAACAGAAGTTCAGCCCAGATTTCATCCGGCTGACCCAAATCTCTTTCCCACCTTCCTTTCCCTGCCATGATTAGGATGGTCTGCATTTCTGAAACTCATTGGCAGCCCCAGGCATTTGGAGACCCGGGAAGTGTCTCTGTGGAAGACGGTGTTCAATCCCATGATTTCAAGCCTCTCTGAAACTTCAGTTAGCTCCATATGGAGGATAGAGATGCCATCCGCCAGCACCCAGAATTACAGCTTATCTACAGACTACAGAGGTCAGTTTCTCTGGAGAAACTTCAGGAGAAACTTCTCTGGTGCTTTGGAGGATGGACTCTATGGCATTGTACCCCACTGAGGTCTCTGTCCTCCCTAGGCTCTATCCTCTAATCTCCAGGAGTTTTCCATCCTGGAGCTGGCAACCCTACGCCCCGCCCCACTCCCCAATGGTGGCCTGGGGGACTTGGCAACCCTAATGTAGGAAAAGGCAGGCACAAGTTGTTGAACCCATCTTTTTCCTCTCAGATGGTGGGTTCCAGCTTTGGGGCCTCCATCTTTCGCTGCCCTTTAAAGTAGCCACCTCAGGCTAATAAATACTAATCACAGATCTTTTGAGTCTACTAAGGCCTTTAAAGTGAAAAAAAACCCCCATATAATATGAATAGGGAAAGGATCAGAAGTCAAATAGTACATCAAGAAGGAATGGCAAGAACAAAGGAGGTGAGATTTTCATCATCAATTCTTCAAGCGGAACACAGGCAACTGAATAAATGCACAGCATCGCATGCATAAAGCGGCTTGCAGGGGACAGCGTGAGATAAAGAATAGCACTCAGGAGCAATCGCTTGGTAAAAAGATTAATTCATGAGAAAAGGAGAGACCACGGAGGAGAATGCAGTGAAAGCAATACAAGCAGAGGATGAGGGCTAAGATCACCAAAATGAATGGAACCCTGTTCAAGTGTCATAATTTTGGTGGTCCCACCAGGCATAAAGGAAGATTGGGCCATGTGCAATCCTCTTGATAATGTGTGTCAGCATTTTTCAGGAATAAGGCAATATGTCTATTTTACAGCTTTGGCACATGCGATCAGAAACCCAGATTTTTGAGAGGACACGTATGTACCACAGCTGGAAAGGATGCCTATTGCCCTGTTCATACAAGGATGGTGTATTGGGAGGATCATAGAGATTGTGCGTGCCCTGTATGTGAAGCTGGAGTACCTAAATCATAATGACCAAACAGGGCTTTGGATGGTAGAAATAGGAACTTCCTTCTGATTCAACTCATGTTTGTAGGAAGCTGCAAGTTAGGAAACCCAACCTGCATTAAATTAAGGCTTACCATTTTTTCCCTTTGAAAAGTAAAAGTCAAAATGCTATACCATGCTGTAACATTACAGGTAAATATTTCCCTTGCTTGAAAGCCAGTTGAATATGACTTTCGGGATGCAGTGCTCTTCTCTGTTTCCAAGCTGAAGAGCCAGCACTGTCTAAAGATGTTTCCATGGTCATGTGGCCGGCATGACTAGACGCCGAGGCACACGGAACACTGTTACCTTCCCACCAAAGCGGTACCTATTTATCTACTTGCAATTTCTTGCTTTCGAACTGCTAGGTTGGCAGGAGCTGGGGCCAGAGACGGGCGCTCACTCCGTCATGCGGCACTCGGGTCTCGAACTGCTGAACTACTGGTCTGCAGTTCAGTGTCTTTACCTCTTGAGCCACTGCAGCCCAGTATCATGCTGTACAGTTTACTAATGTCCTGTTCACTCATCTGTGTATCTTCCACACCTTCTCTGAAGGCTTATGCGAATTTCATGTCTATTCACTGATGTGAGTGAAAACAATATTCTCACTTCCCATCAATGGGCTGCCATTTTCCACAGCTAATGCCAGGATTTCCTCATACACATTTGTTCGCTGGCAAACCCTCAATTGTGTGGCATTTTTTTTTGTTTGATTGCATTTTTATATGTCTTTATAACATACCAACATCACAAAAATTTAATCTCCTTTCCACAGACTTGCTACAGACAGGATCTAATTTCTTTAAAGATGCTACCAGAAATGAATATTAGACATGAATAAGACTGACAGTTATCAGTGAGACTTTCTGCCACAGAGAAATGGGAGACAGTTTTTTTTTTTTGGGGGGGGGGGGGGTTGAAGTATTTGGACTCACCACCTTTGGGCTCCCGACAAATATAGCACAAATAGAGCGGAGCTTACAATCCGTTGTAAGAGTGCCATTTTGACAAATGATAGATGTCCGCTGAAGTTAAGAAGGGCAGAAATGAGGTTATAAAAGGAAGAAAAAATAATTTCCTGACTTTTCATTTTGCCAACTGCCTTTCCTCACCCTCTGTGATTATATAAGCTATTCCATTCCTGCAAGGCTAACCAATGCTCGTATATTAATTTTTATTATTTATACAAATAGGCTCCTGTACGGGGGGGGGGAGGGTTTGGACATAAATGCCACCGGCGATGAATAGGATAATATTAAGTGGCATACAAACAGTAAGGTGGCCAGCTTACATACTACAGCATAAGAAATTTGATTACTCTGATAATTATCCTAGCCTGCAAGAGAGCTACACACCTTCATAGGGGCCATAAAATTACTCAGCCCTTTTCCAAATCCAGCGAGAGCGTTTGTTGTCTTGACCTTCTCTCTCAGTGACTTCTGCTGAGCGTGATGAAAGCGTGCTCCACATTTTCTTTTATTAGCTTTAAATTTACTGCCCGTTAGTCCCAGTGACTGAATACCTGATCTGAATGATGGGAACAGTGACTAGAAGAGGAAGGAGGAAGGAGAAGAAATGGAACAGCCCGATCTAGAGCGAAATCATTTTTTTTTTTTGCATTTTGCAAATAGGATGGGGTTAGATCCTGCCAGCTTTTTGGTTCAATCTTGCCCAGTTCTTCTTATTACAGTCATAGTATCATGTGGCTTTGACAGTGCCAGTATGGTGGACAAAGGGCACTCCCTCCCCCCTTTTAGGTTGCGGTCACACACACACGAGATAAAGTGGAGGGGGGAAGAGAGGCTATTTCCTCCGGAGGAATTTGACCCGCAGTTGCACAATCACACCTCCCTTTGAAGCTGTGGGCGCAGTCTGTCAGTGTGTGATCAGACACAAGTGTGGGTGAGTCTTTTTTTGGTCCTGTTTTATTCCCATGTGCTTAAATGAGGGATTGATGAATCGCACCTCTGCACTTAGCCCTCCCTATGGAGTTTGCAATGATGCACATACTGGGGGTGGGGGAAACGGCACGGAGTCAGAATGGCCTGATCAGACCATCCTGATGGCATGAGAGCATGCTGGAGCAATCAGACAGGGGAAAGTCTACCTGTGGCCCATCACAACCCATTTACTACCAGATTTTTCCTGGGGCATTTTCGCACTAGCGTTTGCCCTGGTTTTGCCCTGATGCTTGCTCAGGAGCTTCTGGTCAATTTCCCACCAGTTGCTCTGGGCTCAGGGTTTGCTCAGGAGTATTATGGCACTGCTCTGGAGCTTCCCTGGAGCAAGGAAATCCTGTTTTTTTTGTGGTGTTTCCTGTTTGCTCCAGTGGAGAAGCCGAGATGAAAACACACCCACTCGCCTGCCCTCCATCTGGCCCGCCCTGTGGTGGGCGTTTCTTCAGGGTTTTTTTTTAAACAAGCCCTCCTAATGTTATATCAAAAAAAGGAGGCAGGGAGCCAAGATCCCACCACAGGGACTGTGTTGGCGAGGTGGATTTGCCGTTTCTTGGTAGCAGGAGCCGGGCGCCATTGGCCTGAGAGCCCCCTGTGCTTGCAGATGACCGCTGCCCTGTATTTGGGCTGCCCCGGCAACAGCCCCTGCAGAGCTGGTGGTGGGCGCTTTCCTTTAGAAACCCACAGAGAAGCCACGGCAAGCAAGCGGGCGGGCTGGGGACGCGAGTCTTCCTTCCCGCTCCCTGTGTGCAGTCCTACGATCCTGAAGCATAACTTCCCCCCCTCCTTATTTTTTTTTTTAAAAACGCCCTTATAACGTTATATTGACATAATGAAATATTGATGCAGCAAGGGAAGACGGCACAATTGTTGTCTTTTTATAATACACACACGTTCACATCTATTATGGGGGGGGGGAATGGATTTGCCGTTTCTTGGTAGCAGGAGCTGGGCGCCATTGGCCTGAGAGCTCCCTGTGCTTGCAGATGACCGCTGCCCTGTGTTTGGGCTGCCCTGGCAACAGCCCCTGCAGAGCTGGTGGTGGGCGCTTTCCTCCAGAAACTCGTGGAGAAGCCGCAGCAAGCAAGCGGGCAGGCCAGGGACGCGAGTCTTCCCACTCCCTGTGTGCGGTCCTACAGACCTGAAGCATAACTTCCCCCCTCCTTTTTTTTTTTTTAAAAAAAGGCCCTTATAACGTTATATCAACATAACGAAATATTGATGCAGCAGGGGAAGACGGCAAAATTGTTGTCTTTTTATAATACACACACGTTCACATCTATTATGGAGGGGAATGTTGTTCGGTGCTCCAATTCAGCATGTGTAGCAGGGAGACTGGACTGCCATGGATGCCACTCAGCCTCAGCTGCCGCCGCCGCCTCCGCCACCACCATTTCGGATGAAATTGCCTCCCGTATTGTCTCCTTTAGACGTCTCAATTTTCAGTTTTTTAAAGTTATTTTTATTTAATTACTTTACATGGACCAGCCAATGCCATATTGGCTATCCACCATTTTGTCCCTGTGCTCCCGCAGGCAAAGCAGCTGACATTTTAGTTCAGAGTGGAGAATCCACCAATCAGAATGGAGAATCCACCCATCAGGGGGGGGAAATCCTCCACTGACATTTGCGGTCCCTGTAGATAGCCAATGGTTTTGCTTCAATCAAGAGTGGCGGGAATAATTGATTAGGAAGGAGGGAGTTGTTGAATTCTGGGAAGAGGAAGGCTACTGGAAGGTGGGCGGGGGATGCACTACCGTCATGCCACTATGACGTTATAACGTTACCACACATGCGTTTTTTAAAAAAGAAAGAGCAGGGAAATGAGGGAGAGGCAAGGAGGGGTGGGAGGGTAAGGGGAGGGGACATGGACAGGGGAGCGGCTGAAAGCATTGGGGCAACTGCTAACTGTGAACAAAAAACTGCGGGGTTAAAGAGGAGCTGAATCCTCTAGTGAAAAAATGGATACTGTTGCTCTGGGGGGAAATTACTGGGGGAACCGAGGAGGAAATGAGAGGCAAGTGGCATGTGCGAAATCACCCCTGGTGTCTTTCAACTTCGCTTCTGCTTCAGAGCAAAATGGGTTGCTGATGGCTGTGCGGTGCTTCCCATATGTTGTTGTCTGAGTGCTCCCATTAAATCCACCCGGCACTCACACCTATGTCAGGTTTAATTGTGTGTATGATCGCAGCCTTAAACTATTTGAAAAAGAGGTTGGATCCAAACCAGACTTCTGGATTTCTTCTTTAAGCCATATTCACCGACCCCCCCCCCGCCATTTTGCTTTGTGTCTCCTTTATGCAAATTGATTCCATGGTTACTTTCACTTCAGTTTCTGTTTGCCTGCACTGCGTTTTTCTTCCCAAATGTGCCAGTTGTTTAACATTACTTTCACACTGGTGTTTCCCTAGAGCCTATATTTAAAAACACACACACACACACACACACATTGATAATGGCTAGTGAACCGCTGCACAGCTGGAAGTTTGAATCAGAGGCCAGATTTTCCATGGAAATATGCTGATCGTGAGGACTTGGAACTGTACAATGGAATACTTCCAGCTGGTTTTACACAGTTTTATCAATCATTACTTTAGGCTTGGTGCTTTTGGGGGGAGGGAAATTGGATTGTTATCAAAATGTAATCACCACTCCAACTTGCTCCTGGTCGCTGACTTTGTACTCCTCTTGGCATAGTAAGGGTTACACTTTGGTAGGGGGTTGTTGCAGCTGTCATAGCACAAGCCTCTCCGCATGCCCTGGCTGCCTTGTGTAGCCATAGGATCAGGTTGTAAGTGACTTTGGCATTACTGGAACCAATTGTTCATCTGCTTAACCTTCCATTTTCCTTAAAAGAGCTCCTGTGGCCAGCAGCCATCCCACTGCAGGCTGTGAGCTGTCAGATCTTATCAGCTAAACAGGGTTAAATCTGGTCAGAAGTGGAAAAGAAGATGTCCATGGAATGCCTGCAATAAATGTACAAAACCAGCGAACAAAGAAGAGTGCTTCCAAGCCATGCAAAATGGAAGCCACTCTGTGTGGTCTTTGGCCTGTACCAAATCTGTGGATTGAATGTATCTATTTATGGAAGTGTGCTGCTGACTTCATCCTGGTAGGTGATAATTTGGCAAATACACACACGTCTTTATAAGGAAGGCAGACCACAAAGGATGTCACTTGTTTTATGTTCTTTACAAGTGTTAGGGAAACATCAGTGCTCACGTGGTCCTTGGCACCCATGCCAGCTCTGGCTCCCACCCCATGAAGACAAAGCATGAATACATTTGGGTTAAAAACAGGATTTACATGTTAATTCAAATAGCTTATCTGCATCATCAAATAGAACTCATGAACACTTGAAGCCACCTTATACTAGATCAGACCATTGGTCAGTCAAGGTCAATATTGTCTACTCAGACTAGCAGCACTCTTTTTTTTAATTAATATTTTATTTTATTTTCATGAAGCAAGTACAAGCTGTAACAATAGAAAAACTGAATTATGAAAAAATCTTTTCCGAACAGAAGTTGCAGTGTCAGTAGAATAGGTTAGGTTTAGCATGAAACAGTTAGCATCCTTACAGTATTTACCGGTTTGTGGAAAACTAGCAGCACTCTTCAGGGTCTCAGGTGGAGGTCTTTCACATCACTTACAATCTAGTATTTCAACTGGAGATAATGTGGGGGGCCCCTCCCACTGAGCCTGCGATGGTGGGAGGGGGCCGAATTGCCCTCTGGGTGTGTGTGTGAAGAAACAGCGCTGGGTGAGGGTGGGGCCAGCCAATTAGGTCCTGGCCACGCCCATCACCTCAGTCGAGCCCTTGCTGTGGTTGGCCCACCCTGCTGCCCTATGGCAGTGTAGGCTTTGAATCCAGTCGCCCTTTGAGAAACCAGGTAGGAATTTTTCTCCCCCTCCCAGATTGGTAATGGAAAGGGAGTGTTTTTGCCTACCTTGCACGGCTGTCAGTGGATTTGGGGAAAATTGGCTTAGGAATGGGCTGTTCTTGTAAAATAGGTTGGTCACTTTTGTTTGGTGGGGGTAGTGCGGTTAGAAAGTGATTAGGGTGTGCACCTGGGCATTTATAGGCCGAGTTCAGACTGGCAGTTTGTCCCGATATAGGCACGTTTCTCAAGCGGATTAAGTGGGCCAGTTCACACAGCCACAGCTGTCTGGCGTTCCCGTGCTGTATTCGCCCCATCCTGAAGCATTTTGATCCTGCTTTTAAAAAGTTCCAAGAGACAGCAGGGGCAAGCCACTTGAGTGCGCGTTGATCCCACTTCCTGGAAGTGTGGATGCAAATAAGCCACAATCAAGCGGCACTGGTAATGTGAACCCACTGATCCGGCAGGGGTGCGCATAACCACCCATGTGTACTGTGCGCTTGAGCACAGAAGCACCCGTGGGGACGCTTCCAGCTCATGGAGTTAAAGCTCCCAGCCCACATCCTTCTGGGAAACAGTCCAGCAAAATGGAAGGCATGTGAGGAGATCCTGGAAGTACGGGGGGGGTGGGGGGGGTGCCATGAGATCCTGTCCCAATTGCTGCTGCGCCTATGTGCCCATGCACCTACACCCAAGTTGGTGAAGTGAGCCAAACTCGCGTGCAACCATGCCACCAGGAGGGGCCGCCCTGTAGTGCGACTGCTCCATTCCGCCTCCTCCCCGGTACAGTGCTGCATTAGTTGGTGGAGTGTGACTGGGAATCCCCACTACAACTTGGCTCGAATCTTTTTGCCCCACCTCCCTTCTGCTTTATATGAACAGTCTGTCCTCAGCCATACTGTAGTATCAAGGGATCCTCCAGGAACCGCTTTCGGGCCTTTGCGGCTCAGGGCTGGGAATGGGGGTATTTACGGGGAGCATTCGGGTTTGACTGACCCTGGCAGGCCTGGCGGTTTCTGGGGTGGCCAGCCAGGAGCTCTTCTTAAATGTCAGGCTGCTGTTTGAAAGCCATGAGGATGGCTTGAGATCAGGGCAGGTGTATTGCCCAGGAAGATGTGCAGGTGGCCAGGAGTTGACATCTGTCACAGTCCTTCACATTAGTTAGCATCCCCTCACTGGAATTGTTCATAAATAGCTAATAAAGTGGCCCTTGTTAATCCATATTGGTGTCTGTGTCTTCATTACGACTGTGAGGGCAACAAGGATTGAACCTGAGACTTTCTGCATACCAAGCACATCCTCTACCACTGAGCCACAGCTCCTCCCCCAAAACTTAAGTGCAAGTTGCAGCTGTGGCAACCCAGTGGCTGCTAACTTTTGGGGCAACTCTGGCTCCAGATAAGGCCAGCATTACCACCAGGCTTGGTTATCCTAACCTGCACTTGTGGAAAGGTACCAAGGATTATTCCTTCAATGCACTGATTTTTTTTTTTTGGAATAACTTTTATTTAATATCAAACAATATATAGGAAACAGGACGATTCAGGCAATGTTCCTCATATAATATAACATAGGGTAGCGCTTATATAGATTAGAAAAAACACAATAACAGTATCAAACATGGTAACAATGACAACAATAAAAGCCAGATCAGTGTTAAATGTCACAAGGGCAAGGTCGTGTTGTTCAAATTGAGCGTAACACCAACTCAAGGTTCAGTGGATAGCTAGTAGTGACATGCAGTTGCCTTTGTCTTGAATACTACTTGCTTTATTGGAGGCTTGGAACTTATACTCTATAAAAGGAGCCCGTTTCTTGAGGAGACTAGTGTGTCTTACCAAATTCAATTGCCTTTCCGAAATTGCATCAGTAATTTTATCTAGGATAAAGTAGCCCCAAATTTTCAAATGCCATTGCTGTACCAGGGGGGAGGGGTTGCATGGTTTTTTCCATGGTGATCAAGGTCATAATTAAATTCTGTTGTATATTAGGTATATTTGAATCCTCCCAGAGGTTTAGGGGAATAATTTTGGGGATTTCTGAAAGATCACACAGTCATTTTCTTGATCTTTTTAAGTAGACCAGAGTTGCTTGATCGGGTTGCATAGCCACCAAATGTGAAAGCAGGTGCCTTTTGCAGCACCACACTTCCAGCAATTTGGAGAAATATTGTGAGTGACATGCACTAGTTTGGTTGGGGTCACATACCATCTAGAGAAAAGTTTAAAAATTTGTAATTGAATCTTCATGGCTTTAGATACATATACAGGTGTTTTCCATATAAGTGACCACTGTTCACTGGAGAACTCATGCTGGAGTTGATGATGCACTGATGATGCAACTAAGGTTTGGGCTGATGCATCTCAGTACCCAGTACCTTCCCAACCCATCCTTGCACTCCACGATGGGCTGTTTTAGGAACAACTCTTTGGCCGCGGTCACACGGCCCCTTAATGCAGGAGGAAGGGCTGCTTCCTCCCGAATTTAAAGGGGCCATCTACATAGCCCAGCAGCGAGTCCCGCAGCGAAGCGGGCTCCAATGCGGGTTGCTCCCGCTTTTACCGACCCCGGGAAAAACTAGTGTTTTCCCGGGAGTCGCGGGAGGAACCCGCATTGGAGGTTATCTGGACAGCCCTCTCTCGCAAGCATTGCGAGAGCAGGGCTGTCCAGATGGCCTCCCCCCTCCATTTTTTTCCCTTTTTACACTTGGGCACATGGCTATTCATGCGCCCAAGTGTAAAAGGGGGGGAAAAAACACCCCACAACTTACCCAGGCGGCTGGCGGTCCTTGGCCGCCACAGCCGCCTCTCCTGCTGCTGGGGCCACCTCCGCCGCAGCCGCCGTTCGCTCCGCGGCTGCCGCCTCTTCAGCGGCCACCGCCGCTTCCACCACCTCTTCAGCGGCCGCCGCCACTTCCGCCGCAGCCACAGCCGCTGCGGCAGTCGTTCCCGCCGTGGCCGCCTCTTCAGCAGCCGCGGCTGCTGCTTTTGCTGCTGGTACTGCCACAGGGGTTGGGATGTATGGACATCCCAACCCGCGGTTAAAAAATGCGCCCCCTTTAAATCCGGGAGCCCTCAGTTATCCCTACCTGTGAGGCATCAACCTGCAGTGTCCTTGTCCACCTCCACTGATGGCCGGACTTGTCAAAACCAGGCCTATTTATAACACCACAAGCCCCAGGGACAGCGTGAAGCTTGCAAAACAAGATCTCCTCTGAGCCAGTTTGAGTAAATCCCCCAAATTCCAGCTTGGCATCCAAAGCCAACCAGCTGATCCTATGCTTTCCAACAAGATATGTGGGCTGGTGAACAGCAAAACTTCCACGGGGGAAGTGTAGATTGCATACGAGCATCTACTTCACTCCTCCTCATTGGCTGAGGTACCACTAAACATGACCGATGATGCCCCTGCATCTCATGTGAAATAGAGGGGGCTGGAGCAAAGGCATCCCTGGCTCCATCCTGCTCTTCCATTGACGTGTTGGAATCTGTACGGTTTCAATGCTGTTCTTCTCAGCACCACTTCCCTCATGTGGCCAGTCATGTGGTTGGTTGATGACATCACAAGCTATATTTATGATGGTATAGACAAACAAAACAATGGCCTGGAGATGCAGTGATGCCCATTCAGGACTTCCCCCAGTGTAAGAGACAAGATATGTCTGCCTGTCAGAGGCAGAACCTAAGATCTTGGCTTGCTAGGTAAAAGTAAAGGTTCCCCTTGCTCGAAAGCCAGTCGAATCTGACTCTAGGGATGCGGTGCTCATTTCCATTTCCAAGCCTAAGAGCCAGTGCTGTCCAAAGACTTCTCTGTGGTCACGTGGCTGGCATGACTAGATGCCGAGGTGCATGGAACGCTGTCACCTTCCCACTAAAGTGGCACCTATTTATCTACTTGCAATTTCTTGCTTTTGAACTGCTAGGTTGGCAGGAGGTGGGGCCAGAGACGGGAGCTCACTCCATCACGCGGCACTCGGGTCTCGAACTGCTGAACTACTGACCTGTTCAGCATCTTAACCACTTGAGCCACTGCTGCCAACTCTGAATTCAGCTGCAGACAGGGAGGGAAGGGGATTGAAGCACCTGGCTCTTTCTCTCCTCCCTTTGAGAGCACACTGCCTCTTCTGTCTGCTTCCCGAGTGTGGTTACTTCCCTGGCCATCTAAACTAAGGGGTTGCCTGGAATCTGATTCTTTCAGGCAGGACACGCATCTCCCCCCCCCCCCCTTTGTGCAGAAGCCTCATGAGAAGGTTCTCCAGAACTCTCCGGCTCAGCGCAGCTGGCTTGTTGCCATGACAATGGGGCAATAGCGACTCCCCACAGCCTTCCCACGTTGCCAAATCAGCCAAAGCTCCACAATGGCTGCAGAAGGAATGGGGAGCTGCGTCTCCTCTGTTGTGAGGGGGTGAATCAGGCTGTCTGCATTCTTTACCTTCAGCACGAGTGGGGTCCCCACTTCATCACACACGAATGGGTCAACGCACGCACAATCAGGTTTCCTCTGAATTGTCGTTTCACCTCAGCCTGTCCCTGCATCTGTGAATCATTCCTTGGAAAGCTGGTGAAATAGTTTCTGCTCTGCAAAGCAGGTCGGCTGCATATTGAGGGAGGCGAGGAGGGAAGAATGGAGACAGAGGAAGACCCAGTTCTAGCTCTTTAGCTGCCTTGTAAGTGGTACCGCAGCCTTCCCACCTTACAGAGAATACAAGTAAAGATTTTGCCTCTTTTCCATGTTTTATCTTCCAAGTATGTGAGGCCAAAGGCTTGGGAGGGGGAGACCCCGTTGCATGTTTCCCTCATATTTGGTTTTCTGCCATGTTGTCATTGGCTACAAGCAAGGCATAAGTGACAGCTAGAAAGTCTCCAATAAAGCACATCCCTGATTATTCAGAATGAGAGCCCTCTCCAGCCTAGTGAACCAGTAATGCGATGGGAGAAAACACTCTGCATGCAAATGCCAAGGTGAGTCAAAGCTGTTTGGTGTAAATATGACCAAAGTCTTCTGGTAGGGTGAAGTCCTCTTCAGTCACGTAACTGCTTGGTGACTCTCTTCCAATGTGGTGCCTACCCAATGTGGCCACTCTTCCAATGTGGCTCATTGCTCCAGGGGAACAGAACCTGAGAGAAAGCACAGGGGAATGGGAACAGAAAGCATAAAGCTGCTGAAGATACCTTAGCGATACCTGAAAATGATGTTGATTTGGATCCAGCATTTGGAGGGAATATCATTTGGACTCGTTCCCCTCCTGAGATACAAGACATTCTTGGCTTGGATGACAATTACATTCAGAATTCACAGCCCACTTTCCTTTTCATGTGCGTCTTTTCAATGATGGCACAAATATGCCGTCATTTCCAGAAAATGCTTTGCAATTGCTTTGGCATTACCTGACAGTCTCGTTAAGATTTCTCTAAGCTGTGCTTCATAGATATCTACCCATAAGTAATGTCAGAGTTTTGCTGAATGCACGCTTCTCCTTTTTTTTAAAGTGGAATTTTCGTTGGGTATCCCCATCAATCATGTAGTCAAAGCAGTTTTGTCATATCGTCTCTCTTGCACTCACTGTCTTTGGAGATGTTTAAAACTCTGCTGATCTGGAGACACCGATTCACCCGCCCAAACTGGACAATCTCATTGTCTCTCATGTAGTCTTTTAGGAGCTCAAATTTGGAGGCTGCTGAGTGCATTCCGATGCCTGCCGTCACAATGGCTAACTCGGTCCAGACACTAAGATGCTATTTTTGCTAAAAAGTATTGATCGCCGTGGCATTCAAAGCAATAAGTAACTATCTTGATTTCTAAAATTCTGATTCTGACATTTACATTCCCCCCTGACCTTTCCCTTTCCCTTTCCCTCCCTCCTCCTCTTCCTCTGCTTGACTACACTTTACCTCCCTCTACAATATCCCAGGTGCGATAGCTCAGCTGAAGGAGGAGGAAGAAGATAAAGCTAATGATGCTGCATCATGAAAATTTGACTTTACTAAGGTCCCACTGGCGGGAGATTGTTTCCCTTGGTTACACACTATGCACTCTGATCCTGCATTCCACTAGGTCGCTGTTGCCCTGTGTTCTCATCAGGGGTTGTTTTGCAAAGCTTGGCATGCTCGGGCTTTTCTTAGAGGGTGCGTGGTTTTGGCACATTAAAGCAGAAGATGAAGTTCAGCAAACAGAGTTTCTCGACTTTAAGCAAGGGGTCGACAAAGCACAGCTTGTCGGTTAGAAACATCACACTAGGATGTCTCCCTCCTCAGTCCGTGGCACTCTTAAGATGGAACATATGGTTGGAGAAAGTGAATGGGACCTTCGACTTGGAAGGACAGAGTAAGCAAAGCAGGAGGAACCTACAGGAGAAGGAATGCTTAATGCTCACATGAACCTTCTAGCTTTTGGATCCACAGCCCATTGGACTGTTAATCTGACATGTTAACAAATTCTTAGGATATCAGAGTGGTCAAGGTAAAAGGCTCCCTTCATCCCCACAAAAAGATAGAAATAAAATTGAGAAGATATTCAGCAAAGAAAGAAGGCAAACGGGCCTGAAAATAACCAGTTGGTGAGTACCCAGTGCAAAAAAGGGGGACCCTACCAGATTTCAGGAATAGACTTTTACCTCAGATGGCTCTGTTGTGGAGTGTAGGATCTGCATGAGAAAAGCCATGTGGGATTGTTGCTTCAGTGGGGAGGGTAGAGTGGTGACACTGAGTGGAAATCTGGGAAGAACTACTTTGTAGTAATCCACTCCTTACTAAGGGGCAGTCACTTCTTCTTCTTCTTGTTCTATTGCAATTTGATCGCAAATTGTGGGCAGCTTCCTCAAAGACTCGGAAAAAAACCATCCAATTTACTGAAGGCTTAAAATTGTTCTAAAATTGTAATGCACATTTGCCTCCTGCTTTCCCACTGTTGTCCCTGTATCCCTCACCATCAGCTGCTCGCCTAACCCATCCAACAGAAAAGTAATATGAATCTAAGAACAAGCTGCTTGCCTCCCCAGTCGGAAGAAAGAGACAGACACAGATTGGAGTTACTATGGGCCACTTTATTAACTCTTTACAAAATCAGCTGCAAAAGGAAATGACAGTGTGGAATGGGTCAAGGCCAGGGCTCATCCCAGGCCACTCCTTGCCACATGGGTGAGCCACCTGCCCCTGGGCCAAGCCAACCTTGGCAGCTCAAACCCCAGCTGGCCAAGCAAGTGGGTTACTCCCCGGCACTCCAGCCCCCTAAGCCACACAACTTAAGGAGTGGACTTATCCAGAGCCGCCCCCAAGGCAGCCCACAGTCCCTACCCTGGGCCGCACAACCCAAAGGCTATCCTGACAGACTCCTCCCCGTATTCGCCCCAAAGTGGAGGTGCCATGTGGTGCTTACTGAACGACTTATCCTAATCCCCGCACTATCTTTTTTTTCCTCAAGTGAAAATTCCTCAAGTGAAAAGTCCAAACATCAAAGTTTCTAATTATACTTCAAAAAGCTCTTCTCGCCACTTGTGTATCCACTTGACAGCCCAGCTAGCTTGCTTTGCCATATCGCGTTGCTTCCTCAGAAGTGGAACACCAAAACCACCCAACTTCAGGTTTGTTGTAGACTACAGTACAGGGTAGGCAAAAATACTCCCCCAAGAGCCAATCAGTGAGGGGCAAAAAATTCCTACCCAGCCCCGCCAAGGGGGGACCAGCCAAAGCCTGCACTGCACACACCAAGCACATGGACGGAAAGGCTGGGAGGTGGGGGCCATGTCAGTTCTGTCCCCACCCAATGAGTACACATGCAAAGTCTGCCTCTCCCTCTTTCTGGGGAAGGCAAAGGCAGCTGCCTGGGCTTTGTGGCAAGTAGGCTGAATTTTCTTGTTTGGTGTGACCCAATTGAAATGGTGGTGGTAGAGAAGCTCTGAAGCTTATCTCTCAGTATTTCAGCCTTCCCAGCTCTGCCTGTGTGATTCCTAAAGCAAGGCATATTTGCATTCCTCAAGTGCTCTAAATAGGATCACAAATACTCTGCACTCTTACAGTGCTATCTGGGAACTGCAGCTCAATTCATCAATGTCTGAGCCAATGCCAATATGACGGATGCTGCCATTTACTGCGCAGGTGCAAAAGCAGCCCATACATTGCAAAGCAATCTTCAGTACAACCATTTAAGATGTTGAACATGAGAGGAAATGGGTGTTGTCCACAGGGAATGCTTGAACATCCATTGGTTGAGTTTTGTCAAGCAGTTTGGCTGTTCGTGAGCAGCTTGAACCTGTTCAGCAAGTTACTTTCCATATATTCAAACAGTATGGTACAAACACTATCAGCAGCATTTCAGGTGCGTGTGTTCTCACACAGGCCATGTTCATTGTAGATGTGTCATTGCTACCACTCTGCAGCCAATAATGTAAACAAAGGCTGCGGACAGACTGGCAGCTTGCCGTGATATAGTGTCGCCTCTATTAGACGCAGTTTAAAATGTCGTGGGACATATCAGCCACGCAGCACATCCTACTGTGGGTTACCCACAGAGACATCCTGTGGGAAAGCATCCACATTATTGTAGTGCTTCTCTAGCGGCAAAACAGATTTGCAGGTTCTGACTGCCGAATCCATTCTGTACGCCCTCCCCCGTGTTCAGACAGCCGGCCCTGCACGATGAATGCACGAGGAAATAAAAACTCTACTTTGGAGGTGGTGGCTTTTTAACCTGGCTCCAAGTCATCCTCTGATGGGGTGAGTATGCCTGGGGAATGTGTGACAGCTGTGGTTGTGTGAACAGGCCCATTTAATCCATTTGTGAAAGGTGCCTATATCGGGCCAAACTGCCAGTCTGAATGCAGCCAAAGAGTGGGCAAAACAGCTAGTTATTTATAAATTTTTAAAGGAAGCCTTACCACTTGGTGTTGGTGTAAGTCTGTGAAATCAATATTATTTCATACATGAATGTTTTGGGAAAGCTGCTCCATCACCACAGCTACTGTGCAGCAGCAAAGCTGTTTGACAGTGACTCCAGTTCTAAGGTGGCAAGGCAAGGAGTGCTGGGGCTCTGCTCCTGAGTGGTTGCAGCTGTCAAAAACAGTATGCTTGCTTGCCAAACGTGCTTGCTGCAAAGTTTGCAGCACCCCGAATGGCAAACAGGATACGTTGGCTTCATCAATGCCTGATTTGCAAAACTTGATTCACTGTGACTTCCATCCCTAGACATAATTGTCCCTGCTTCTAGGAGAATATTGCTTGAAAGCTCATGTGTTTTAATATCTTTTAATGGCTATCGCCATGCGGTCGGCCCTACACATGTGGTCGGGCTGGCTGCCGAAGCTTCAGTCTGGCAGACAATAGCCTGGCCAGATTGTAATCTGAACCAATCATGTGCATAAGATCCGACTGGAGGACCTATGGCATGAAAACATGCAAAATCGACCCTATCAGGCATATCAGGTGAGGCTGGGGGTGTGGCTAAAGGGGGCATAAAAGCAGACCCCCCAAAACCTCTGTCCTGCATGTTCATCTTGACCTCAAATAAACTTATGAGCTGATTTCACTACAGCGCGTCTCCGACTTGAGTACTTTATATGTGTGAAAAGAGCACAACTGATGTAACTATTCATTCCCCATCACGGATGAGAAGGAAATCTGCGGAGCAATCCTCTGCAGTTATTCCAGGCTAAACACTGGTTGTGGTCACATGTGCAAAAACAAAACAAAAACAGTGGGAAATGAGGCTATTTCCTCTGGAGGAATTTGATCTGCAGTTGCATGATCACACCTCCCTTTGAAGCTGTGGGTGCAGTCTGTCAGTATGTGATCAGACACAACTGCGGGTGAGTCAAGGTTTTTTGTCCCTTTTTTTTCTCCATGCACTTAAACAAGGGATCGATGAATTGCACCTCCACACCAAGGGCTGCAAAGGGGGAAAAAAACCAATGGCACAGAGTCAGGATGGCCTGATCAGACCATCTCGACGCCATGAGAGCACACTGGAGCGATCAGAATGGAAAAGTCCATCCATGGCCCATTTACTACTGGATTTCCCCCAGTGTCTTTTAACTCCACTTCTGTGACAAAGCAGAACAGATTGTCGATGGCTGCGGGGTGCTTCCCAGATGTTGTTGTCTGATCATACCCTTTAAATCCACCTGGCATTCGCACCTATGTTGGGTCTAATTGTGCGTATGATCGCAGCCACTGTTCACATAGCATTTCATGGTTAATGTTTTGGGTTCAAACCATGAGGTTGGATCCAAAGCTGTCCATTTCATGGATGGAGCCCTTCATCTCCATGAATTAAAGGCTACCCCTGGATCCAAACCAGTGTTTTAGATCAGATGCTTTGAAACAGATATGACCTCTGTTCCCTGCTTAACCTCAGGGGCATGGGAGATGGTTCTTCATCCCCCCCCCCCCAATACTGCTCCAATGACATTACAAGGTGGATATGGCCAGTTGGGTGGTTTCTTCTCATGCAAATCTTACCATCCCTGAGATCTAGGAGACATTCATGGGGATGTCTTATAATTAGGGAATCTCGTAAGTAGCCCTACCACATGAAGCCCCGCCCTCCCATTCCCAGCGTGTTGTGGTCTCCGCCATAACGCTTATGTGGCAAACTCCTTCAGAATTGTTCTCGTAAGAACAGGAGTGTTCTCGGGTGTTTATTTTGAGATCAGCACTGTACGCAGATAATAAGTTGATCTCATCCAAGTCAACACGCAGCACCTCCTCCTTCCCTGAGTGTCGGCTGTTGGCATGCCACGGTGCCCTGCTCTAACCCTACTGCAAATTATAGTTCTGCTTTGTTGGCTTGGAAGGCATTCATCCAGCCACACACCAATTCTGTGAACATCTCTTTCAGAGGGTTCTTTGGGGAAAAGCATGCATAACATGTTTCTCAAATGGATGTATTTTGTTTTAATAAAATGTTTGGCTCAGTGTACACAGAATGATATACTCTGTCAAAATGTGTTAGCTCCCCTGATCACTGTGTAACACTGGAGCATTTTTGACACATTTTTGAAGTATGTTCTGGTTAGGGTTTTTCCCCCCTCTTTTTTT
This sequence comes from Lepidodactylus listeri, assembly GCA_029233225.1. NCBI lineage: Eukaryota > Metazoa > Chordata > Lepidosauria > Squamata > Gekkonidae > Lepidodactylus > Lepidodactylus listeri. The sequence continues at coordinate 50,990,626 of JARCFY010000013.1, read as the reverse complement.
GTACTTATTTTATTTATGGCATGGCAAAGGAAAGAAATGCTTTTGGGGGGAGGCTGCTAGCTGCAGAGTGTATTTGAATGTGCACAGCTTTTGTTTTCTAGTGAGTTTTCTGCATAACTTATGAGATGCCTTACAGGAATGTTGAAAAATTGCAAAGATCACCCCCAGTTTCTTATATTAACAGGTACTGTAAGTGACATGTGGACCTCCCCCACTTCATTTGGGGTTTTTCTTTGCTTCTTAACACATTGCCTCCATTATGTCTCTTTCCCTTCCATCTCGGTGCCTAATATTTGCATTCGTGACTGTTTTGCATTGAGAATACGTGAAGCACAATCCTAGCCAGTGCAGAACAGCAGAGCTGGCCAAACTAGATGTCACCATACCCTTGGGTCTGGTGCCATTTTAGACCTGAACTTGGCCATTTAATGAAGCAGTGAGGGACTTGCAGTACAGTAAAACCAGGGAATCTTGTCCCAGTGCACCTTTTCAAGGGCTGAAATGGTTCTTTCAGCTCTTGAAAAGGCACAGGGGCAAAAGGGGCCCCAGCCAGGATGAGACCCCCCCACACCATTTTTAAATGGCCAAGTTCAGGTCTAAAATGGTAACATCTAGTTTGGCCCTCATTCCTAGAGGAACAGGCACTTGCTGGGACAGTACAGTCTGTCCTAGAAACCAGCATTCAAGGAACACCATCTCATCAGCTGGCTGTTTGCTACAAAAGGTTGTCTTTACCATTGCTAACACTATCTGTGGATTTACTGCTTAGGTCTGGTTTATCCATTCCTTGAGACTAGGCTTGCCAGCTCCAGGCTGGGAAATTCTTGGAGATGTTGGGAATGCGGTCTGGGAGGGCAGGGTTTGGGGAGAAGAGGGACTTCAGCCACAGGGTCCATCTTCTAGAGCAGCTATTTTCTCCAGGAAAACAGATCTCTGCCACTTGGAGATCAGTTAAATCTCAGGAGTTCTCCAGCTACCACCTGGAGGTTGGCAGCTCTGGTTGCATCCATGTTGGGATCAGCCTTCTCTGTTCTGTTTTCTACTCTGCTGTTAGAATCTGGCATTGCCTTCTTCCACTTTGAGGCTCTCATTTGCTCTGCTCCCAGCCTCTGCCTCCTTGTTCTCAAGACCAAACAAACAACATAAATATTTCCCTTTCTAGTCCCACCTACCCAATTGCCCTTGGATTGGGAATGGAACCTTTCCCCCAAGGCACTTTTCCCACGCTCTAAGACTTTTTTTTTTGCAGACTGCAGTGTTCCCATTCGGCAAATGACACATGACCAGCTCTTTTCTTTTTTTAATATACCTGTTGCTCAGATCCCTGCACACATGCATCCAAGGGAGACTCCCCACTGGATGGTGAGTTTGCTGGAGATCTCTTTGTCTGTTTCTTTCCCCTCCTTCCATTTGACTGCTCAACTTACTTAGGCTTGATGCTTGAATCAGTCTTGTATCTGAGGAGCTAATTCCTCCTACTCTGACGGTTCCACTTGAACAAACTTGAGTTTTGATTTTTAACCTGTCTGCCCCCCATCTATTGTGTTCCCGCTTCCACATTTGTGGGTAGTGCTTCATTGCAAAGAAGCTTATTGCTGATTCGTGGCTCATGACACTCACTGGTTTCTTAGGAGTTATTGGGTTTGGGGATGCATAAGAGGACTATTCCCTAGATATTTCGGCTCAGAAGCTATAGAGGTGATGCAGTTTCTCCCCGCCATGTTCCGGAAGCCAGTTTGTTAACATGGGCTCTGACAGAAGAGTAAAACCACCTTCAAATGGACATGGCCACAAGTAGTGACCCGTTCCAGACATTTTCTTTGCATGTGCTCCGCTCTTCCTTAATGTTGGTTTAATTAGCAGCAGTTCTAAAATTCATCTGGAATCGGGGCATCTGCCGTTTGACTCAGCGTGCAATTCTTTAAGCTTATTTCTACCTTTCCCATCTTGTATGTTACTCAAGCACGCATGTTAACAAAACACAACCAATAAGCAATTGTGATGCAAGTGTGTGCACAACTGACCCTAACTTGATTTTGTGCAATGTTCTACTGATGTGTATAATGCACTATGAACCTACCTCACCATGGGAGAATGATGTAAGCCACTTTGGGTCTCCACTGGGGAGAAAGGTGGGGTATAAATAAACAACAATAAGTAAAATAAATTATCATCATCTGCCCCCAGCCCTTTTGTTCACAGTGGCTGAGTGTATGGCCCCAACAAGCTCGAACAATGAGGTGAGTAGCCTTTCCTGAGTGTAATGACTCCTCTTTTTGCACACACCTAAGCTCTGTCCTCCCACATTCCCCTTTACCCAAGGCATGGGTGGCATGACCTTCCTCGGAGGTTCTTCACCCTTAGAAGCAATGCCACTTCTTCTCACCAAGGAAAGGCTAGCGGGTGTGTTTTCTTTTCTTTCTTCCTTGAGGCTTTTAATCACATATATATTTTAAAGCAGGCACTGAGGTTCAGCAGGAGGGGAAAAAAACATATGTGTACCTTTGGGGTAGAAAGCAAACAGCTTCCAAAGAGAATTTTATGTAGTTCTTGCTGTAGCCGCCATGTAATATACACACTGGAATCAATGGGCATAATTTAAGAAATCTCTCTGGCTAGCAGTGAAATATAGAGTTTAGTCAGGATTCTGTATTAGAGAGTGACATTTGCTTTAAGTCTGTAGAAACAAAACATTCCCCAGTAGGGGTTTAAACCAGTTTAGCATTAGCAGCATCTCCAAAAAGGTGCTGGGAATCATCTGTGATGGTACAGATGATTCCTTGCTGAATGCCCTCTCTTCCTTACAGTACTCCAGATTTTTAAATAACCTTGGGAATAATCCAGGGGATTACACAGGTTGCTGAGGAGGTCTACAGCACAGAGTTGCTTTCAGTAAGGGCCTTTTTCTAAGGCAGTCCCCAGTCGCGTTGTTAAGAGGAATTCCCTTAATTCCACCTTACCCAGTTTCTCCCTGAAATCCAACAATTCTTTTCTTTTTCTTCCTTTTTAGGAATTCTGATCTGTTTCAAATCCTTTCTGTTTCAAATCATTTCCATTTCTGATCAAAAAGAGAAATTCAAGGAGAGGAGGGGGCAGGAAGGGAGGCTCTGCAACATTTCAAAATCTTCTTCTGCAGACACAGAGGCAGGGGTCTCTTCCTCCCCTCCTGCTGGAACACCCCACAACATTTAAAAAAAAAACCCTGCAAGGACTGTAGTTACAAAAAGGTACATGTAAGCTGTGTAAGAGAAAACTACAAAGAGAAATCCCACTTTTAAAAGGGGGGAAAAAGAATAAGAAGAATAAATTGCTATATCTTTTTAAAAAGTGAATTTCAGAAAATGAAATTCCACTCCCTATAGCAACATTAGTACCCAGGAAGCTTTTCCCTATCAGGGCCTACCTTTAGTTCTAAACTGCAATATGATCCACTTCTAAAAGTGTACACATGAGAGAAGCCATGCTGGATCCAAATCATGGTCCACATAGTCCAGTGGCACAGTGGCCAAGCAGATGTCCTCAAATGTCCTGCAAGCGAGGGCATAGGGATGCCAGGTCTGGGTTGGAAAATACCTGCAGACTTTGGGGGTGGAGCCAGGAGAGGGTGGGGTTTGGGGAGGGGAAGGGCCTCAGCAGGGTACAATGCCATAAAGTCCACCATTTAACGGAGCCATTTTCTCCAGGGGAGCTGATCTCTGTCAGCTGGAGATCAGTTGTAAAAGTGGGAGATCCCCAGGCCCCACCTGGAGGCTGGCAGCCCTATGAGGGCACCACACAAGGCCATGCCTCCCTTGCCTACAGCACTGGTGTTCTCTCTGTAGGGTCACCAGTTGCAAAAAAGGGCAGGGCTCCTATCTTTTCCCATCATTGTACAGAAGAGATATGGTCAATACAGCTGGTCTTTCAGGGGAGAAAAGTCTGCATCTCAACAATTAACATATTTCTTGGTTTTACTAGAAAAGAAAGAACTCTGTTCTCTTTTACAGCAGATCCTCCAGTCTAACTCTCTCTTGCTCTGCCTTTCACCTTGACAAGAAACCCAAATACTTTGAAAAGAAAACAGATGACTCCCACTGAAACTGGAGCACAACCCACTTGTGGATCCAAAGTAGTGTTGCCAGGTCCCTCCTGGCAACTGGGGGGGGGGGGCTTATGAGGAGTGGGAGGTAGGCCCAGGCTGCATCACCAGTGATGTGGTGACATCACCTCTGGCATGTACTGGAAGTGACATCATCATGTTGTGATGCTGAGGCAATGTTCTGGTATTTGCCTAAAAACTCTTATGATCAAAATGGCTTCTACCATAGAATGTTTCCTCAAATAGCAGAATGTTGCTGTGACATCACAGACCGGTGACATTGCCAGACAGGAAGTGACAGGAAGTGGCATTGCCATGTTGCTGGCAATGTAGCCTGGGGCTCCCTTCAGCTCCTGGTAAGTCCCCCTCCCGCACTGGTCAGCTGATCAGCAGTGGGGATGGGGCCTGGAGTTGGCAGGGGCTGACAACCTTAGTCCAAAGCCCACTAAAAAAAAAATCAGTGTTCTCAAGTACCTTTCATGTACAATATTTATTTATTTATTTACATTACTTATGGCTTGCTTTTCTCACTGAAACTCAAGGTGGACTGCACAACATAAAATAACACAATCAAATTGTTGTTGTTCAGTTGAGTCCGACTTTTTGCGACCCCATGGACCACATCATACCAGGTCCTCCTGTCTTCCGCTGTCCCCTGGAGTCTGCTCAACTTCATGTTCATTGCATCAATGACACTGTCTAACCATCTCATCCTTTGCTGTCCCCTTCTTCTTTGACCTTCAATCTTTCCCAGCGTCAGGGTCTTCTCCAGTGAGTGCTCCCTTCTCATTTGGTGGCCAAAGTATTTGAGCTTCAGCTTCAGGATCTGGCCTTCCAGGGAACAGTCAGGGTTGATTTCTTTTAGGATTGACTGATTTGATCTCCTTGCAGTCCAAGGGACTCTCAAGGGTCTTCCCCAGCACCATAATTCGAAAGCATCTATTCTTCAACGCTTGGCTTTCCTTATGGTCCAACTGTTGCAGCCGTACATTACTACTGGGAATACTATCACTTTGACCATACAGACTTTTGTTGGCAGGGTGATGTCTCTAGACATCCAAGAAGCAATCTAATAGGACTAGGATTGCAAAAATTTGAAACAATACAAAAAAACAAAATAAAACCCCAGACACATTATGCTGAACAATGCAGAAAATGGAATCACAAAAGTAGAAACTGATACAGTAAGAGCATATAATTCATGCAATACTGATAATACGTGCTGTACACAACTGCATAGACTACAAGCCCATTCCCTTTATCACAGTGCCTTCCTGAATCATTATATGACTATAAATATGCATTTGACTACACAGGATGCCACTTTGTATATTGCAAGCGATGCAGGAAGGTGGATTTACATTCACATTTCAACCTTCATCTGCTGTTTGCATCACCTGTGAGCAGGTGTACACTAACCGATGTGCATCATTGGCTCTCCATCTGCCATCATGACCATAAGGCTGCATTTGCTCTACTCTTGGCAAATGTGTCTGTCCTTTACTATACCAGCTGGGGAGGAGCACAGCAACTGTTTCAGAGGAGAAAGCTTACTTGCGATGGAAACCCGCTGGACGAGTGGCAACGGCACCAAAGATTGGTGGGTGATAAGCAAAATAATTTTGAAGATATGTGGAGCAGCCTTATACTGAATCATACCATTTATCATGAATGCATTTATCTACACTATTTCCAGACAGTTGTTCAAAGGTATTTCAGGGTGGTAGTGCACTCCAATCACAAAGCAGTCTACAAATTCCAAACAGCAATTTGATAAAAAATAAAACCACCACAAACCAGTATACACAGAAACAGCACAACGGCTGCCACAATGCAAATGAATGACCCAGAAAAATACACTGCACGAAAGAAACAACCAAAAACTAATTTATTTAGGAGACATTTGAAATGAAATATTTGATTTCACTTGCGGATGCAGACAAGAGCGCTTCTTACCTTTTGGATGAGGACTGTTATTTTGTTCTCAAGCCTTTTCAGAAGTGGAGGTCCCATCTGTTGACTGGGGAAGCCACTGGCTGGAGATTCCAGCTGTTGGCCAGTGGGGTGGGCTGAGGGGGATGCTACTGAAAGCCTTCCTATGTACCCGGACTAGCTTTTGGCTGGCAAAGCTTTCTCTCCCGTCTTCCCTTTCATATGGCAGCATGAGATTAGCTGGTCATAAGCGAGAATTGTAGGGAGCTTTGGGGGAGCTTTCTCAAATAAGGATACTTGAGCACCCATTGGTTCAGCTCACCTGCTTGCCTGTTATGAGCAGGGAGCCAATTGTTCAGTAGCAGGTTTCGGTGGCTTGCAAACAGTTCAAGCCAGTTCAAACAGTTAATTTCCATGCATGCTCAGTGCTCATTAGTCCCCGGCACATCCACTGTGGTTGCCTTACCACCAGTTTAAGTGACGAATGAACAGAAATATTCCTACAGTTTTTCTTTCAAAAGTCTTACCATTTGGTTTTGTCTGCATCTGTCCAGTCAACACTAATAGCAGCTGATAGGTCTCAATCTGCATCAGTTTGCACATGATTGGTTCCATACAGTCCCATGGGTATCATAGTTTTCCATAGTTTTAATCACCTGAGCCAACCTTCCATGACACCAGGAGGAAACTGTTTTCACCTTCTGAGTATGTGCAAAAGTCACCACAAGGCAGAAAGAAGTGAAACTCTACCCCTACAGCCCAGCTGCTGCAAAGTTGTTCGGTGGCTGCTTGGGTCATGGCATTCTGGCAGGGAGAGCTGCGGTTTGGCTCAGAAGGGATTGTGGCTGTTCACATGCTGAATGTGTTTGCAGCTTCACTGTGAAGTTTGTAGCACCTCTAATTGAGAGTAATCAGACGATGGCCCTGCACGCACGAATCTAACCTCCTGATTTAACATTCATAATCCTTTGTTTTTGCACATCTCACATTGCACAAAGGGCTCAGAAGTGCAAACAAAAAGCAGACTCTCCTGTGACCGACATGGGGTTACCAGCAATGGGTTTGTAAATGTGGAATTGTTGGGGGCATTTTTGCATGAGAAGCAGTGAGTGGGGAGGGACAGCATGTGGTTATTTCTTCCCTTGCCCATGACTTTGGCTATAGGTCCTCCCCTAGGCCTATTTCTTCCATTTGATGGGCATACACATCTTGGAACTCTGGCTGCAGGCAATGCAACTGCGGGGAAGGGTTGAAGAGGAAATGTGGTGGATGAGAAAAGGGCTAAGCATCACCTCCTGCTTGCTGGTCCTCCCTTGCGAATCCCGGTGCCACTATTTATTTGCATATGGGCAGCGATCAGGGAGCACATTCCATCTAAGCAGTGACAATTAACATATTGCAGTTGCAACCCGCTAGGTGGGACCTGGAGAGCTCCCCGAATTACAACTGATCTCTAGGTTACAGGAACCAGTTCCCCTGAATAAAATGGCTCCTTGGGAGGTTGGATTCTATGATGATATAGGATATACCCTGCTGAAGCCCCTCTCCTACTCAAACCATCCCCTCCCTAGGTTCCACATCCCACATCTCCAGGAATTTCCCAACCTGGATTGGGCAACCCTATGCAGTACCGAGAAAATGTCCCCTGGCAGTCCCAGCTCCTGCCCCTATCCGACTAGCAAATCTACCCTGAAATAGTGGCTGCAGGGGAATGAGGCCGCTGGGAGTGGCAGAGGAGATCGGCTGTTGGGGAAGGAACAGGCGCCCTCTTGCTCACCCTGGAAATCCCGTCTTCAGTTGCCCGCGTTGCATAAGGAGCCGCAAGTGAGAATTTGGATGGCAAATTACAGCATTTTAAAAAATTAAGACATTCCTTGTTTCTGTGACTGCTTGTCTCTGTGCATATGAAATGCTCCACTGCCTGGTTAGGCATCAGTGGAGGGTGTGAAACAAGATGTCAGGCAGGAAGCAAGCGGGCCGTCTCCCTTGGAAATGAGAAGCAGATGGGAGAGGCCCCCAGTCCGAGTGGAGAATGACACACAGACGGGAGCTGCCTTAACCTCCTCTTTTCGCATTCCAAAGGCCCTCGCTGGCACTTTCCATACATGGTGAAGGGACAATACAGGTCCAGAATCTCCACACACAAGTTAAAAGACCAGACTGGGAGGAAATTTTGCATCAAAAATTGGTAGGAGGGGAAAGGACTTCCTTGCTGTTTTCCTTGAGCACCAGATTGGTGCTGTTCTCCTTGAGAGCCAGTTTGGTGTAGTGGTTAAGTGCACAGACTCTAATCTGGGAAAATCAGGTTTGATCCCCCACTCCTCCACTTGCAGCTGCTGGATGACCATGGGCAAGCCATAGTTCAGTCAGAGCTGTTCTCTCAAGGACAGTTCTCAAAAGAGCTCTCTCAGCCCCACCTAACTCACAGGGTGTCTGTTGTGGGGAGGGGAAGGGAAAGGAGTTTGTAAGCTGATCTGAGACTCTGAGTGAAGGGCGGGGTATACATCCAATCTCTTCTCTTCTCTTCTTCTTCTTTCTGCTCAACCAGACAAGCTCCCATCACAACTTTTCATTTAAAACCACAAATGAACAAGTCTGATGACAGCATCTCTCTTATAACAACTAGTCTAGCCCTGAGAATTATCTTTTTCCCCGCTAAAAAAATCCAAGGCCCCTTTAAATGGCAGGCAATGTTTTTAATTTCATCAAAAAGCCGTGATTTCTTAAGCTTGCCTTTCTTCCAGCAGTTATCGTCTGCTGGTACTCAGAGCATTAAATGGGCTTCCATACTGTGTTCATTATGATAAGGACATTGTAAATGAAGTGATAGCTTATAGTAACAAATAGCACCTGACAGCCAGTGCTATCTATCCATCCTGTAATGTGAAACAGATGCAGAAGACCACACCCCTGATGAGTTCATTAGCACAAAGGAGAGGCGGAAGACGCAAACACACACACACACCGTCTCCTCTCTCACATGCACAGACGGCTTGGAGGAATTAGAAGGGGTTTGAATGACATAATAGGACTCAAAACTGAAATTAATTTGCACACGGAAATTAATGGCACAGATGGAGTTGATAAATGTGAGGCAGCCAACTGAGAAACTGACCTACAGGAATCACAAGGAATTTAGCAGATAGTCAGCTTGACCCATGGGATCCTACCTGACCCATTTGTGAAGCATCATGGGACTAGGCTAGGTAAAAAAACAAGGAATAGGCTACGATCAGACATGCCTTTAGATCCAACTTTGATGCCAGTGCCTGAAAGATCTAAACTGCATGATCCGACAGCAACACCTGTGAAAGTTTCCATAGTTGTCGGCACCACATCTTGGTCCCCCCCTGAAATGGAGTAAAAGACATCTGGGAAAATCTGGTCCTAATGGTTGCTGATGGGCCACGGACAGATTCTCCCTAGTCTGATCACTCAAGCACACTCCTCAGGCCATCGGGATGGTTTGCTCATTCCATCCTGACTGGGTGCCATTTTTTTTTGCTTGCTTAGCGATATGTGCATAACTGCATAATCATCCCCATCTCTAGGCCAGCTTTGAAAACAAGCAGGAAAGGGAGTGATCTTTGTCAGGTGACCACGGCTCACTGTGAACCAAAGGGATCACAGTGCTCCGTGGAAGGATCGGCAAGTGGTCAAAGCAGAGACTTAACTCCTGGAAGTTGGAAAGCACATATGCAAAAAACTGCACCCTCATTTATGAGCATGCACAAAAGCAGGCAAAAAATAAAATAAAACCCACACCTGCTCGTGCCATCTGATTGTGCAATGATGGGCTGATCCCGCAGTGAAGCAGATTATATTGGGATGTATGATGGAGCAACTCCATTTCAAATACCAAAGGATGAAATAGGAGCACTTCCCAACCGTGCCAAATGTAACTAGAGTCGGAAACAATCAATTTATCTAATTCTTAATGTAGCCCTAAATGTGAATACTTTAATCTAGAGACTGTGGCCATGGACAGACAAGACAAATCTTTCTAGAAACCTAAGAAAAATCACAGGTTTGCAGAAAAATCTGAAATCTAAAAACAAAATGCTTGTGGGAGGTTAAACCCTTTCAAACGGCAGAAGCAGTAACTGTTGTTTAAGAATGCCCTCAGCTGCTGTTGCCAGGCAACCACAACAGTATTGTCAGTCTTCAAAACTTAGTTTCTATCAGTATAAGACAGGGGGACCAGCGGGGTCCTTTCCAAGGCTATGCTGGCCTTCAAGGGAGGACTCATCAGGGCCAGGGCCATCAGGAAGCATGGAGGCAAAGAGGGAGGGCTGAAAACAGAGAGGCAGATAAATGTAAGTTGACTAGTTGATGGGAAGGATGGAAGGAAGGAGGAAAAGTTGGGATGCTTTATGGAGCTTTCAGGAAAGTGAAAGAGGGAATAGCTGGGGAAAAGAAAATGAGATGCCTTCTGCAAGTCCTTGTAGGTGCCCTGCTTGAAATTTCAAACATCTCATTCCTCCTTTTTTGACCTTCAGATCCTAATTTTGATTTCTTCTTCTTCTTTTAATCCTACCAGACTTAAAATCTTCAATGGACTAAGAAGGGTGTAATGCTGTTTAGGATGGTACTGTCAGAAATGTTATATGTACCTAAGTGCCATTTAGTTGCAACCAACTTTTGGCAATCCCAGCAAGGAACTTTCAAGACAAGTGAGAAGAAGAGGTAGTTTGCCATCATCTTCTTCTGTAGAGGCTACCTTGGTGGTCCATGCACAGACCCTACTCAGCTTCCAAAATCTGATGATATTGGGCTATACCATGTCACCTTCCTTCTCAAATGTCACAGATAGTTTGAAGGTACTATTGTTAGCTGCCTCAAAAACCTTTGGGTTGAGAGGCAGGGTATCAGTTTTTTGAAATAAATAGGCAATAGAGGAACTCTTTAGTCCTTATGGGCAGGGGGCACGAGCTGGGGGATGAAAAGGGACTACAATGGGTATAGGGAGTAAAACTGGCATAAGTGTGATGGATTTCTCTTCTTTCTCTGCAGGCTTCTTCTAGAAAGAAGTCACTCATCTGTTCTGATGTGCTAGGAAAGAGGAAGGAATTTCTGCCTCCTTTCAGTTCAATAGAAGCATCTCCTACCGTCCAGCGTTTCCACTCTCTTGTTCCTTCTGATCCCACTTCTTGTCTTTCACTTTATGTACCTCCTTGTTCTCTTTGTTTTTCTGCCACCAATCTTTGTTCGAAGTCCATCTTCTCTCTCTCTCAATCTCTCAGTTACCTGTGTTTGCCTTAGCTGCCCCTTTCACTGGGACCACCTCAGCCCCACGCCATCCAGCATCACATTCATGAACAATTAAAAAATTCATCTATTTTATCAGAACTTCCCTATGTGATTGACTTTCTCTGCTGCTTCCACTTTGCAGCCGCTTCCCTTGTATGTTGCGAGAGGTTGCTGTGTGGCTAAGGTGCTACAAGGAAAGTGAAATGTGCAGGTCTGGAACAGTGATAGTGAGTAAAGCTGCTGGAGAATGGGAAGTTTCTACTGGGTTAAATGTAGAAAAAAATCATTTGCTTTGGAAGCACAGAAGCTTCACACAGTATTCCTGAGCCTCCAAGTTTCTTAGTTAAGGAAAACATGCTGTTCAAACAATTTACAAAGATGATCTGACTCCAGTGGCAACAGGAGAAAGAAATTTTACTTACAGAAATAGAAGCACATTTTACCTGACATATTCATGTAGGTACATTTAAATTATTGTGAACAGATTATCTTCAAAAAGGTGAACTTGCTACAGCTCCAAGCCCAGGTAACAGAGAGGAGAAGAAGAAAGGTCCTATATTAAATGAAACAGAAAACAAGCAATGGCCAGAGAGGCTCAGCATTATAACTGATGAGAGGGTGGAGTCAACTGCCTAGTGTACCCCACTGAGAGAATTCTATTAACCCTTTCCCTCCCAGATCCTTGTAAGCAGAGTTACAATATCCAACAGTTTCAGGGGTAAAGAAGTTCATGGGTGAAGGATTAAATTAGAACTGAGTGAATGTGCCTTGTCTCTTTCTTATATTCATTTATACTTTTGTCTCGGTTTTTCTCTGCTCTGTACAGTTGCTTGGATTCTGTATGCCCACCATAGTTTCCATATGCAAATTATATAGAATTTTTGATAGACAAGGTCAGCTACTTATGTATATAATGTATAAGACTGATTTACTGAGGCATAAAAATGTTGGAAAAAAATATGTACATTTCGTGGGGGAAATTCAGAGCCAGGAAATGGGAAATGTGTTCAGTTCCTACAAGGCATATGACAAATTGAAACAGGGTCAGAACAGCAAGGACAAGATATTCAAATCCATCCCTGTGTGACTGGAAAGGGGTGTTTTGTAGCAGAAACGCAGCGTAGGAGGTAAACTCAGGCTGGTAACTCCAAGTGCATAAACAGTTAGGAAAAGGGAGTTTCACTGGCAAAGGGAGGGGTGGGGAAAGGGTTAAATACACCTCCCCTCTACCATTGCTCCCCATATAACCTGCACAGAGGATGCTTTACAGCATCTGCTAGACTAATTTTACTCCTGTCTGCATGGCAACATGTTGTTTGGGCCTCAGATTTCAAGCCTGCGGGCAGAGGCTGTCCCTATTTAATCTCCGTTAGGCATTGCCTCTGTTTTTAGGTACCTAATGCATTATATATATGCTCCCATGTCAAGTCAAGAAAAGGGGAAGTGTAACCAGGGGGAAAAAAAGCATGGAAAAAGAATGTGAATGCCGGTGCTTTTCCGCTCCCCAGCGTGTGGCTAAGAAACACAAACCCAATTGCCACCCGATGTTAAGAGCTTTGGCTCTCCACTGAAAATGTGAACTAAATCCAGAGTTGTTCCATGGCCAACTCCCCGTAGAACCATCCGGTCCCTATGAAATATCCCCCCCCCCCCCCCCAATAAAACAAAACACAAAAATCACCTAGGCCAGGGAAGCAATAGTGGGAAGTGAAAAGTACAATTGCATTTACGATAGGCTCTGACAAAGGAGCTGGCAGGGAAGGCCGAATGTACCAGGCATGGGTTAGGACAAGTGAGCATTTAATTCTCCAGCTCTGAACTTCACTGCCAATGTATAAAAATAACCGGGAGTCCTATTGTCAGGGAAGGCTTATGAGAGCAAGCTCAATGATCCGGGGGATGTGTGTGTATGTGGAGTCTCATCATGGTATGCTTTTAAAGTTGTTTGGTTCTGATTCAGCAGTCAAAAAGTGTGCTTAAACTCTGCAGGTAACCATTTCCCTTGGAACAAATAGGGAAGAAATCAGGTTATAGTGAGGGCACCCAGCAGGACTCGGCTACTGTCTTCTCGGTGTCAACGTAAACTGATTTCTTTAAGAAAGACACTCAGGGAGAAGAGAACAGATTGCGGGGAACATGTTCCGCATGCAAGAAAGAGCAAAGAGATAGAATGTAGGAGACTATGAGATAATTATGCATAGCAAAAAAAAAGAGAGAGAGAAAAGAAACACAAGCCCACAGGAAATGGGATAGTGGTAGAATAGCAATGTTACAGCGGATGGGAGACGTACAAACCAAGTTGTTTTTGCTGCACACAAAGAAAGGGGACCAGACTGTAGGTTCATTCTCACATGCTCTTGTGGCTTTTCATGCAAAGTCTTTGCTGGCTCATCAGTTCTTCATCCTGGTCTGTGTTTCTAAAATTATCACTGTTTTCTTAATGATTGTTACCAAACAAAGTATCAGAATTTGAAGTCCTGTGGCATATGGAAGGAACACTACAAAAACACTACAAAAGGCATGATTCATCCAATGAAATTGACAGGAGGGGGAAAATGACATATTTGGGATAGCTATGAATAATAATAGGACAAATCTCCCTTGTGATTGAGAGAAGCCCTCTACACACAACCCACTGGGTGGAGATTCCAGCTGTTGGCCAACAGGGTGGGCTGAGGGAGAAGAAGAAGAACTGGTTTTATACCCTGCTTTTCTCTACCCTGAGGAATCTCAAAGTGGCTTATAATCACCTTCCCTTCCTCTCCCCACAACAGACACCCTGTGAGGTAGGTGGGGCTGAGAGAGTTCTGAGAGAACTGTAACTGACACAAGGTCACTTAGCAGGTTTTATTTGGAGGAGGAGTGGAGATTCAAACCTGGATCTCCAAATTAGAGTCCACCACTCTTAGCCACTACACCAGCAAGCTGCAGCCAGGAGAAAGGGGGAACTGAACTTGCCGGACTGGTTCGCTCTGTGTAAGGCCCGTTTGGGGTTCAGTTTGTGGGCCACCACGAAACCTGAACCGAACTGCCTGGTTTTGGTCCATGCCCATCACTAATGCCTACACAACAGAAACAAATATACAAAGTCAACAGTGAAAAGAGGAGAACTGAAGCAACTGCAGAAAATATATATAAAAAAAACGAAAGAGGATACCATCACTCAGCCATACTAGGGAATAAGTCTGATGCTATTTAGTGCAAGTTAATACTGAATAGACCTACACAGGATCAGTCTAGATGAGGGAACCAAAAGGAGGGCTTCTTTTAAAAAAAATCCCTGCTCTTTGACACTGAGAAAGAACTAGAGAAACCGATGATGCACTTTGGAGGAGAAAAGTAATTGGTGTAGCTGCTGAATGATCCCTAGCTGGTCCCAGATGAAGATGGATCGAGAACAAGGAAGGAGGTGAGACTCCATCCAGCAAATGCAAAGGAATGATAACAGAAGAAGCAGTATTGCTTAAAATGGGAACAGAGCTACAAAGGATGGATTGTGGGGTTCAAATCCTCTTAAAGGTAATTCAAATAGACTAATGAAGACCTAGCACAAAAAAGCAAATGTGAAAGCCAAGGCAATGGAAAGAGACATGGAGAGGGAGAGAGGATTTGATCTGCCAGCTTGCTGGAGAGCTTTTTCCTTAAACTGATGGAGATAATCAGATGCTGAGAAGCCTTCTGGAGCAAAGGTTAAGGAGGCAGAAATGGCTGGGAAGTCAGACCCTAGAACCTATCCCCTTATAGCTGCATATATGAGCACAATGAATGGGAACAAAAAAGAAACACTAGAAAGTCGGTTCAGAGATGGTCCAAGGCCATCGAGCAAGCAGAGCTGCAAGATCAAGCATTCTCATCTTGGCTACTGGAGACTGGTATCAGTCTAAGTCAAGAGCCACTAGAAGTTATTACAAAACATTTCATTGTCAGATCTGACCCTTTGCTCTGTGGGTCATCTTTTTTTGCCTCTGAGACTGGGCTTGAGATGCAAATAGAATGGGAAGCATGTGAGATGGGAGCAGGCAATTGTCTTGCAGTCTGTTATGGCGGAAACCTTAGGTTCCAGAAACACAAAAGGATGGTATCACTTGTGCACAGAACCCATTCCACGAATAATGAGATATTTGCCCACAGAGTAGTCCCACGTTTATACAAGCCCAGGAACCAGCACCAGGGTGACCTAAGGATGGCTTATTTGTTTAGCACAGGGGGTCCCCAAGCTTTTTGATCCTGAGGGCATATTTGGAATTCTGACATGGCATGGTGGGAGCAGCAACAAAATGGCTGCCACAGAAAGGCTGCTGCAGGAGGTGGAGCCAGTCACAAAATGATTGCAACAGCTTACCTTCCCTAATACAGTGTAGCTCTTTGTGCTGTGGTAGCAGCTGCTGCCAAATCAACATTTTTAAAAAAAAAAGAATCTGCACGACTTATCAAATCTCCAATGGTCAATCAGAAGCCTTGCTGGGCAAAAGCCCTTCTTGGACCTACCCACTTCCTTTTTTTTTTTTGTAAGAAAGTTTTTATTTTTCAAAACATTAAAATTAATACATTTGTTTTATACAAATCCTTTTTTCCATATTATATAACATTTTGTTCTATTTGTATAGTCTTGCTTTTATCTTGTATTGGTGGTTTCCCACCACATCTGAAGCATAACACATTTTCCACTTTATCCAAAATAGTAATATTTATCTCTATGTTTACATTTCTGGTAACGGTTATATATCTTTAAAATACTTATATACCAATTCTTATTTTCTATATTCTTATATAATTCTAAAAAACAAGTTCATTATCTAATTATCCTTAGTACATTCATATACTCAATTTCTATTCCTTTATGCTATTATAACCATGTATAAATGTAGTTTTTCATGTCCCAATATTTTTCAACATATTCTTTCAAATCCTCCCAATCTTCTAAAAAAGTCTCTGAGTACAGATTATTCAACGTTCTAGTCCATTTATCCATTTCAGCCATATATAACAATTTTTTCAACCATTCCCACACTTCTGGTATTTTTTCATTTTTCCAATTTTGTGCATACACCATTCTTGCTGTTGTAATCATATACCATATTATTGTCCTTTTCTTTACATTTATCTCTTCTAGTTTAAGTCCAAGCAGTAACATTTCAGGCAACTTCTTAAATGTACATTTCAATTTTTTTTCCATTTCTGCATGTATTATAGACCAATAAGTCTTCGCTTTATCACAAGTCCACCACATATGATAGAAAGAACCTTCTTTCTTTTTACATTTCCAACATTTGTTAGACATAATTTGATTAATATTTGCAATTTTTTTTGGTGTCATATACCATCTGTACATCATTTTAAAACAGTTCTCTTTTAGATTATAACATGTAGAAATACTCATTGCATTTTTCCATAAAAATTCCCAAGATTCCATTTCAATGTCTTTGTTTAGGTTTATCGCCCATTTTATCATTTGTTCCTTTACCATTTCATCAGCATTAAACCATTTTAACAATACTTTATACATTTTAGAAATCATTTTTTCCCCATCTTCCTCCCAAATTTGTTCTATTTCATTGCTTTTTTCTCTAAAACCAGATTTTTTATCACTTCTGTACATATCATATATTTGTCTGTACCTTAACCAGCCATAATCAAAGTCCATCTGCTGCTGCTCCTTCAATTTAAAGTCTTTACCATGTCTTGTTAACAGGTCTCTATATTTCAACCAGTCTTGTCCTTTGTAGTGAGATGATGGATTTAAAACTTCTGCAGGTACAATCCACATAGGTATTTCTTTTGGAAAAAAGTTTTTATATCTTGTCCACGTATCGATTAATGTTCTTCTCAAATAATGATGCTTAAACATATTGTCCATTTTTGTTTTACCATAATACAGATATGCGTGCCACCCAAACCTACAGTCATGACCTTCCAGGGACAATAACTTTCTGTCTTGTAACATAGTCCATGTCCCTATCCAAGTCAAACATACTGCATCATGATATAGCCTTAAGTTTGGTAACTGAAACCCACCTCTCTCTTTAGCATCACACATTATTTTCATCTTAATTCTTGGTTTTTTCCCTCCCCACACAAACTTAGTCAATTCCTTCTGCCAGCATTTGAATGTTTTTACATCTTTCACAATTGGAATAGTTTGAAACAGAAACATTATTCTTGGTAACACATTCATTTTAACCACTGCAATTCTACCCAGCAGTGACAAATTTAATACATTCCACCTTTTAATATCTTGCATAACTTGCTGCCATAATTTCTCATAATTATTCTTATACAAATCAATGTTTTTCATTGTTAGGTTTACACCTAGATATTTTGTCTTTTTCACCACTTCACATTCTATATGATTTTGTAATTCAATTTGCTTATTATTTGGCATATTTTTACACATCACTTTCGATTTGTTCTTATTTACATAAAACCCAGCCAAATCACCAAACTCTCTTACTTTCTGCAACAAATATGGTAGTGTAGTCATAGGGTCCTCAGCTATAAACATCACGTCGTCTGCAAAGGCTCTATATTTAAAAGAGAAACCTTTTATTGTTAAGCCTTTAATTTCTTTATCTTCTTTCAAATTTAGTAACAAGACTTCCAAAATCCAAATAAATAGCAACGGCGAGAGTGGGCATCCTTGTCGTGTTCCTTTTTCCACTTTAAAGTAATCCGTTTTTTCAGTATTAATTATTAAAGAGGATTTCTGTTCTCTATATATTGACTTAATAAGATTAAGCATATAGTCTCCAATTTCAAGATGTTCCAACACTTCAAACATAAAATCCCAATTTAAATTGTCAAACGCTTTTTCCGCGTCTAAAAAAAGAAAGCCCACTTCCTTCTCCGGATGTTTATCATAGTACTCTATAGCATCCACTACTACTCTTATATTGTCTCTTATTTGGCGATTAGGTAAAAATCCTGCTTGTTCTGTCTGTATAGTCTCTTTAAGATGTTCCTTAAGCCTATCAGCTATAATTTTGGCAAAAATCTTATAGTCATTGTTTAACAAAGAAATTGGTCTATAATTTTTAACATTGGTTAAATCTTGACCTTCTTTCGGAATGAGTGAAATGGGTGCTTCTTTCCAAGTCTCCGGGACCTCACCTGTCACTCCTATGTCATTCATTAATAGCAATAACACTGGTGAGATCGAATCCTGTAGTGATTTATAAAACTTAGCTGTAAATCCATCTGATCCAGGTGCTTTCCCTAATTTTGAATCATTTATCTCTTGTAATGACATTGGGCAGTTAAGTAGTTCTTTGATTTTCTCCGTTGGTTTTGGTAATTTTAATGACTGTAGGTATTCTTTAATCCTTCTTCTGTCTTTATTTTCCTTCTTAAAAAGCTTTGCATAATATTTTAAAAATTCTCTTTTTATTCCCTTATTGTCTATTATCTCAATATTGTCCCGTATCACTTTAGTAATAAATTTATTTTCACGTTTTTTCTTTAATTGCCATGCTAAGTACTTTCCAGGTTTATTTGCACCTTCAAATGCTTTTTGTTGCAATTTTTTCAGGTTCCAGTAAGTCTCTTGATTCAAAATAGCTTTTGCTTGGTCTTGTAAAATCCAAATTTCCTTTTGCAGTTTCTTTTTTCCTGGTCTGTTCTTCAGTTCCTTTTCTTTCGGGTTCCGGGTTTCCGGGTTTCCGGTCGGAGGAATGGAGGTCTGACACGCTTTGCAAATGTGCAGGGCGGACAGCGGCTCTTCTTGACAGCTTGGGTGGATAAATCCACCTGACGCAACCTCACACAGGTAGTGTGAGGACCAGCAAGCAATATAATCCAGGTTTGAGCAAGCTCGGTGAAGGAAAAGCCTCAGAGGAGACTTTTACAACACCTTGAGCACTGCAGCCGAAGAAGATTTTTGCAAGTATCTCTAAGGAGCCGAGCTGGGCTGATTTATCAGCATAAAATCTCCAATTCCCCTGATTCCTTAACAAAGAAGACAAAGTTTAAACGTTGGGACCACATCTGAAGAGAAGTAACAACATAAGGTAACGGGAAAAAACTTTTTGCCTTACCATTACCGTGTTTTGAAAGACGAAAAGCAGATCTGGTGAAGCAATAGACTGTTGCAGATTGGATGAGTGCAGTTTTGAAACGTTAAAAAGCTGAATTTGAACTTAAAAAGCCAAAAAAACAAGTTGTTTAACATTCCTGCGGTTAAGAAGAGTTGGGAGGAGGAGCCAAGCATCGCGAGACAAAGAGGGGAGGAGGGAACCAAGCATCGCGAGACCAAGCTGTGAGGACTGAGACAGGAAGTGACGGCCTGAGGAGCAGACAAGAAGGGAAGCGGAGAAGAACCGGAAGAGAGCAAAGGGGACTGTAAAAACTGCCAGACCAAAAGGACTACAACAGGAAGTGACGTGCGGAGAGCAGACAAGTAAGCAAGAGGAAGGGACAAAAGGAAACTACGGCAAGCCAGAAGCAAGAGACAAGACGGATCGCGGGCTAAGATCGAGAGCAGCTACATGGTCCTCTCCTACAATGGCAGCAAAAAAAGAAAAAGAATTACTAGCTGTTATGGAAGCAATGGAAAAAAAAAAGTTAGACGCTATAGGAGAGGTAAATGTTAAAATGAATGGTATAGCTGCACAAGCAGACAAAAATTTTATAGATTTAAAAGCTGAATTACAAAAGTTAACCACTAGAACACAAGACATAGAAATTAAAGTAAAAGAACTGGAAGAAAATACTCAAAAAACAATGAAGGAAAATGACAGAATGGAAAAGATGATGCACTATAGAGACATGCAAAACCATCTGAGATTTAGAGGTATAGAGGAAAAATTAGGTGAAGACATTTTTACAAGAATGCAAGAAGCATTAGCAGATTTTTTACAAGAGGAAGAGGAAGTTGTTAAAGAACATATGGATCTTGTTTACAGAGTCAATTCTACATATGCGAGAGACAAAAATATACCAAGGGACGTGGTAGTTCAATTTACAATGAAGAGAACAAAAGAACAAATCTACAAGAAATGTTTTACAGACTCTTTTGAAATAGGTGGGAAAAAAAGTTATCGTAATGAAAGAATTGCCCAGAGCAATTTTGCAAGACAGGAAAAAATTCAAGCGTCTGACAGACAAACTGAAAGAGAAAAAAATAAGATTTCGTTGGGAAATACCACAAGGACTGAGTTTTTATTATGGTAACAACAGAATGGTGATTAAAAATTCAGCAGAAATGTACGCCTTTGTTGGTGAGAACAAGGAAGAATTTGGTGATATTTAAGACTACAACAAGATGGATTACAAAGTACTCTCATGGAATGTAAATGGACTTAATTCACCCCAAAAACGTAGAATGGTAGGACACTGGCTGGAGAAACAAAAATGTAGTATAGTTTGTATACAAGAGGCCCATCTTAAGAAACAAGACTACAAATATTTAATAAGAAAAAAGTTGGGAGAAGAATTTTTTTCATTGGCAAGTAATAAAAAGAATGGAGTGGTAACATATGCCAAAAAAGACTTGGAACCTAAACTAATATTTAAAGATAAAGAAGGAAGATACTTAGCTATTGAAATTCTGTTACACGGACAGAAGACTTTGATTGTAAATATTTACGCCCCCAACGGAGCTAAAGAAATCTTTTTTAAAGAACTACAAATGGAACTGGACAGTGTAAACTATGAACAAATCATAATGTTGGGAGACTTTAATGGGACTGTGAATAATAAAATAGATAGGCGCTCAAAGAGAAAAGACGACACACTAGGGAAACTTCCCAAAAAATTTTTTGAACTGATAAAACAGGAAAAGCTGGAGGATATTTGGAGGAAGGTTAACCCACAAGGGAAAGACTATACTTTTTACTCTAACAGACATGATTCACATTCAAGAATTGATATGATCTGGATGTCTATTAATCTAACATTTAAGACAAAAAAAGTTGAAATTCTACCTAGAATAATCTCAGACCACAATCCTTGTCTATGGACTTCTGGGCAAATAAAAAGGCAAAGGAGATGGAGAATAAATGAGGACTTATTAGACAACCAAGAAATAGTTAAAAATTACATGAAGAGACAGATTTATATTTTCAAGCGAACATACAAAAAGAAGTAAAAATTCAAACTGTGTGGGATGCGTACAAAGCAGTTATGAGAGGATTATTGATATCATTGAACGCTAAAGACAATAAAAAGAAAAGAGAACAATATGAAAACATTGTACAAGCCATTAAAATAAAAGGACCTACCCACTTCCAAAAAATACTTGGTGGTGCCAGAAAATGTGTCCGTGGGCACCATGGCACCCAGGGGCACCACACTGGAGACCCCGGGTTTAGGATATTAAGCCTTTATTTTATAATTATTTATATATTTATATCCCACCTCCTCTCACTCAACAGGGACCCAAAACAACTGAAAATCATAGAGTTGGAAGGGACTTCCGGGGTCATCTAATCCAGCCCCCTGCACAATGCAGGGAATTCACAAATAACTCCCCACACACCACCAGTGACCATTGTTCCATGGCCAGAAAATGACAAAAAAAATCCCTCCAGGATCCCCAGCCAAACTGGCCTGGAGAAAAAATGTTTCCTGACCCCAGATTGGTGTTTTGCAACCTAGGGGGGAGGGGTGTTATGTATTGGGACTGAAACATTGCAGGGCTGTGCCACCAGAGACAGAGTGAGCTTGGAGGTGAACAAACCAACAGGATTCTGGCAGTAACCAATCAAAGAATACTGCCAGAGACAGGGTGAGCTTGAAGCCAAAGAACAATAGACCAACAGGATTCAGGCACTAACCAATCAAGGTGGAATGTTATGTAAATAGCCTATCGTTGGGAGTGGGGTGTTTGGGGTGTGGCCATTGCATGCAATATAACTGAGCTGTGGGTCTGGTCTGCAGCCTTGTTCTTGCTGAAATCACTGCATAAAGTAGAGCTGATCACTAGACTTAGAGTCTGCTCATCCATGGAACCCACTGCTTAACACTGGGCATGTAAGAAAGGCCCATGAGACCTAAGCACTGATGCAACCCTTCCTGAGTTACCACATTCTTCCCTCTCCTCCATTTTATTCTGACAAGAATAATCCTGTGAGGTAGGTTAGGCTCAGGTCACCATCAGATGGGTCTTTAGATCTGAGCCAGGCACAAGTGCCTGGAAGATTTAAAGGGAACATCCCGATAACAACAACTGGGAAAGGTGCCACTTCCGTGATCAGCCTGTTGAGCCCCGCTAGGGAGCCATACTTTAAAGATGCCAGTGAAAGTCTGGGGTAATGCTTGCCGATGGGCCAATGGCGGACTTTCCACCATCTTGTTGTTCCAGCGTGCAATCAGCCCATCAGGATGGTCTGACTCTAGACCATCCTGAACGGCCACCATTAAAAAAAAAAATTCTTAGTGATATGTGCATAAACGCGCGACAGCTGCAGAGCTCTGCTCAAACGTTCCGGACAATTTCATGTTTCTGAATGGCCCGTGAAATTTATGAACTTTGTTAACTGAAATGATACCTAGAGGAAGGTACCAGTGGTGGCGCTTTCACCATTCAATTCCATGCATGCACGGAAAAAACAAGTACACGGTGAGGCACCTAAGTGCATGTGCAAACAGAACTAAAAAGAACCCTGACCGCATGGCTCCTTCAGGTGGACACATCTAGACAATCCACTGCGGAGTCCATGTGCGGTAAGACAATTCATGGGGGAGCTGTCTGGTATAAAAAAGACTGGGATCAAATTAGAGCCGGGCCAATGGCAGGATTAGCTGCCCATCTGAAGGCACCCTCAAAGAGAGATTGACTGGTTGCTACTCTGGATGGGGCCTGGAGAACTTCCAAAATTATAACTGATTTCCGGACCACAGAGATTAGTTCCTCTGAGGAATTGAACCTGGGCCTCCAAGATCCTAGTCTGACTCTCTAACCACTACCCCATTTTGGCACTCTTTAAGCATCTTGCCACTAATCACGACCCAAGTAGGCGGCCCTTTCGCTAAAGCTGTTAGGCAATAGGCTACTGGTGTTAACTCTTGGGTTAACTCATCTTTGATCATTGTATTAATCATCACTTTCTTCAATAATAAGTTCAACCTGTTCCAGTTCGTAATACCATATTCCATTAAATGCATGTTTTTAAATATAATTTTTGACTAACGCATGTTGCTTCAAAAATCAGTAAAAACAGGCAGTTACAAAGGAAATGATTGCCTTGTCTGGTCAGTTGAGATGATTCTCAAGGTCAGGGAGAACTGGTCAGGCATCTGTCTTGGCCGTAAAGATAGTGTTCTGAAACTGACAGCTTAATCCTATGCAGTGTTACTTACCCTCAGTTTCAGTGGAAGGGGTCCCCTTTGACCACCAGAAAGGTATGTTTGGATTTTGGGAGCTGCATGGACAAAAGCCATATGGAATAGGGGATATAATGAGAGGAATCGGCTGAGATTGAGTGAAAATGCCTCCTGGATTGAACCCAGTGACTGGCCCAAAGAACCCATCGAGATTCATGCCAGAGTGGGTAGGCAAACTCAGATCTTTTCAGAGAAGCAATCTACTAGACTCCCCCCCCCCCCCCCGTAAAAAACCCTGTCTTTTTAAAATCTGTAAAATCTCACATTTTTATTTCATTGCTTCATTTGTACCCCACTTTTCTCCCCAATGGAGACACAAAGTGGTTTACAGTGTTATACCTTTCTCAATTTTATCCTCACAACAACCCTGTGAGGTAGGCTAGGCTGAAAGTAGGTGGCTTGCCCAAGGTCACTCGGCAAGAGTCTGTAGCAGAGCGAGAACTCTAACCAGTATCTCCCGCATGACCCTTACAATGCCAGTTTGCCAACTTTGGTTTGGGAAATTCCTGGAAAGTTGTGGGGGGGAGCCTGGGAAGGGAGAGGTTTTAGGGAGGGAAGGGAACCCAGTGTGACATAATGCCATGAGCTCCGCCCTCAACAGTGACCCTATTCCCCACGGGAGCTGATCTCCGTGGGCTGGACAGTAGTTGAAATTCTGGGAGATCTCCAGGCCATACCGAGAGGTTGGCAACCCTAGATGCAATCCCAGAAGCCTCTCAGCTCCCTTTCATGGGATGGAGGAGAGCACAAGCACTGCCGGGAGCTCCAACTTACAAATTGCTGAACTCAAGGCATCGTTTTCCCAGGAGGAGTGCAATCTTATCGTTGCAGCATCGTCTCCGCTAAGATAATCATGACAAACATTTCAAGACACAGAGTTCAGCGAGTGCGAGATGCATCACAAGGCGACGAGTGGCATTGATGTGAATGCCGGAGCAGTTTATGCCTTGCAGCGTGAAATATATTGGCAGACACAACAAAAATAATTTGCCTAAAACATGAGGGAGGGAGGGGAATGCGGCTCTGGACTTATTTGTACAGCTCTGCTTGCGAGTTCGAGAAAGGAGAGTCAGAAATGTTTTGTTGACATTCCCCTCACAGGAAACCTTTGGGGAGGCCAGAAACTTAATCGTGGAGGACTGTTAATGTTTTGGCAGACAGAGAGATCATAGTAGGAACCGTCCAAGAGAAGAGGGTGAAGGAATTAATGACAAAGAACTAATTTGAATGGGGAGGGGAAAAGATGAGGTGAAGTCCTGCCTTCGTGAGAAAGATCACAGGATCAAATGCACAATATTATTTAAAAAAAAAAAAATCTCAGTCAACTTTTAAATAATTCAGAGTTTATTTCTTTCTTTATTTCTATTTAAGTATTTATACCTTACTCTCCTTCCCAAAGGGACCCCAAATAAAAAGAAGACAAAACAAAAAAACCAAGGGTACCTTACACGGTCTCCTCTCTTTAACCTCACAACTATCCTGTGAGGTAGGCTAGGCTGGGAGAGTGACATTGCAGAGTGGAGATCTGAACTGGGCTCTCCCAATTTCTAATCTGACAGCAAACTTTAGACTTGCCCATGCCAAGTCTTATCAAAGTCCTTTTTCACATATCCTTCCAACATTTCAGAACTGGAACTTGTCCTGTTGTAATTCTAGGGTTGAAGGGTGTCCATTGTGGGTGGGGGAACTCCCCACCCTCTGTTGCCCACCTCACTCTGGGGAGCAGCAGGAAGAAAATTATTGGAAGGCATTGCCTCTGATGTTTTCACGTCACTGAGCACGCTCACCCACTATGCTCTGGGAACTGACCAAATCTCTATGGTATTTGTGCCCATCCCTATTCCTGATTCTTGCCACACGTTTTTGAGAAGTCAGTAGACCACGTGGGGCTTTTGCAGCAGGGCTTCTGATTGGCCACTGGAGATTTGATTGACTGAGCAGGTTTAACAAAACATTGCTTTCAGTGGCAGCTGCCACCACAGCATAATGATCTTCACCTCATGACTGAAGTAAAGCTGTGTGTGTGCAAGAAAATATTATAAAAAATATTTTTATTTTGAAAGGTATTCTGTTAAATAGAGCTTCTGTCCAAAGTGTTACTGTTAGAGTTATGCATAGCCCCTAGGGATGGGCATGAACTGGGAAATGGTGGTTTGTTGGGGTTCAAACGAACCATGAACTTACGCAAACTTTTCTGTTTGTCCAGCCGGTTCATGGTTCATTCTGTTCGTGAGTTTGGGAGGTGGTCGAACGGCCACACCCAGAAGTGAGCCCTGAAGGCATTTAAATGCCATCCGAGCTTACTTCCAGGTCAGGCTGCTCGAACGGAAGTGAGCCATGAAGGCATTTAAATGCCTTTTTAGCCCATCTCTGGGTTGGGTCGGCCGGAATGAGGTCTGAGAGTGAGCTGCAAAGGCCTTTAAAGACCTTTGGAGCTCCCAGAGTAGGCTTTGAAGGCTTTTATAGGTCTTATATGCCCTTCTATGGACAGGCCCCACCTGGAAGTAAATGCCTTCGGAATTCACTTGAGTGGGGCCACAGGCCGATGGTGGGCTCTGACAACATTTAAATGCCTTCAAAGCTCTCTTCTGGGTGGCCCACCAGATCTCTCAACCCCCTGGTTCGCGAACCACGAACAGGCATGGTTTGTGCTTAAACTGGGGTTCATTTGAAGGCTCGTGCCCATCCTTAATAATCTCATTTTCTGACATTTTGTAGTTGACTCTGCCTCCTCTGGCAGCCATTTTGAGGCTGAGCCCACTACCTTATATAAGAATTCCAAAGGTACCTGCAGGCACAGAAAAGTTGGTGGCCCCTGAGTTAGAGTGTCCAGCTAAGATCTGGGAGATCCAAGGTTTGAATCCACATTCTGCCATGGAAACTTACCAGGTGACCTTAGGCCAGTCACACACTCTCAGACTAGCCTACCTTACAGGTTGTTCTGAGGATAAAGTAAAGGAAAGGAGAATGATATCAATAGGGATACCAGACCACCATTGAATGTCATCATTTCTGCCGTCAGACCTTTCTCCTGATGGTCTGGAGTGGGAGGGTGGGCTCATCTGCAAGAGCCCTCCTGCTAGAAGTGGGCACCTGGCAATCCTAGACGTAAGTTTTGTGTTCCCATTGGGAACACAGTGGGGCATAAATGAAATAAAGAAGGATTAAAGTATGCAGTGCTGATGATTCAACTCTGACTGCTGTACTCATTTACTTTTTCCTCCGCTGTTTTACAAAGCAAGCAGATGGTTGCTCTTTTGGTTGAAGTTATATTAATTGCCCTATGATTTGTTATTAACAGTTCAAAATAAACTTCCATAGCTGCAATCACAGAATCATAGATTTGGAAGGGACCTCCAAGGTAATCTAGTCCAACCCTCTGCACAATGCAGGAAATTCACAAATAACTTCCCCCCAAAACACACACACACACACACACAGTGCTCCAGGATCCCTGGCCAAACTGACCTGGAGAAAAGTTGCTACCTGATCCCAAAGTGGTGATCAGCATTTCCCTCAGTATATAAGAAAGGGCCATGAGAACTAAGCCCTGATGAAACCTTTCCTGCCGTCCCTCTCATGATCTGCCTAAATTCACAGAATCAGCATGGCTGTCAGATAGCCATCTAGCCTCTGTTTAAAAACCTCCAAAGAAGGAGAGCCCACCACCTCTCAAGGAAGCCTGTTCCACTGAGGAACTGCTCTAACTGTCAGGAAGTTCTTCCTAATGTTTAGCTGAAAATTCTTTTGATTTGATTTCAATCTGGTTGGACCTTCTGGGGCAACAGAAAACAACTCCACACCATCCTCTATATGACAGCCCTTCAAGTACTTGAAGATGGTTATCATATCACCTCTCAGTTTTCTCCTCTCCAGAGTAAATTTACCCAGCATCTTCAGCCTTTCCTCACAGGACTTGGTCTCCAGACCCCTCACTATCTTCATCACCCTCCTCTGGACACATTCCAGCTTGTCTATATTTTTCTTAAATTGTGCTGCCCCAAACTGAATACAATACTTTAGGTGAGGTCTAACCAGAGCAGAGTAAAGTATTCTTTCTATTCCTTTACTCAAATCATTGATAAAGATGTTGAGCAAAACAGGTCCCAGGACAGATCCCTGAGACACTCCACTTGTCACTCCTCTCTCAGAGGACAAGGAACCATTCACAAGCACTCTTTGGGTGTGATCTGTCAACCAGTTACAGACCCACCTAACAGGAAAAGGATCTAAACCACAGTTTACCAATTTGTCAACAAGAACATTATCTGGAACCTTATCAAGAGCCTTACTGAAATCAAGATACACTGTGTTTACCACATTCCCCTGATCCAGCACAGCAGTAACTTTTTTTTTGGAAAAAAAGAGATAAGGTTAGTCTGACATGACTTGTTTTTTGAGAAACCGATGCTCATTCTTAGTAATCATAGTTGACCTTTCTAAGTGCTCAAGGACTATCTGTTTGATGATTTGTTCTAAAACTTTCTCAGACATCAAGCTGATGGGTCAGTAATTACCCAGATCCTCCTTTCCCCCCCTTCTTGAAGATGGGGACAACATTTGCCTGACTCCAATCTTCTGGCACCTCACCAGTTCTCCCAGAATTCTGAAAAATAACAACCAGAGGCTCAGAAATTATGTCTGCAAGTTCTTTTAGTACCCTTGGATGCCGTTCATCTGGCCCTGAGGACTTAGTTTCATTTAAAGAAACTAGGTATTTATGTACTACCCCTATGCCAGTCTTAGGCCACAACTCCCTTCCCTCATCATGTCTTCTGGTTTTGCCATTTTGAGCACCTATTCCCTCACAAGAGAAGACTGAGGAAAAGTAGGAACTGAGCAGTTCTGCCCTCTCTTCATCACCTGTTACATTTGGGGTTCAAACAATTGTACCCAGCATAACTTTCAGTTTGTCAAAATTTGCTCTCCTGAAGCCCAACCTATATGTCTGACTACGTATAGCTTTCCCCTTCCCTGAAACTGTAAATTCCAAAATTACATAGTCACTACTACCCAGGGTGCCTGCTACTTTCACCTCATCAGCCAGTTCTTCCCTGTTGATAAGAATCGAGTCCAAGATAGCAGATCCCCTTGTTTCCCTCTCCACTTTCTGGAAAATGAAGTTGTCAGCCAGACAAGTCAGGAATTTATTTGACCTTTCATTTTTAGCAGAGTTCAACTTCCAACAGATATCTAGGCAACTGAAATCTCCCATGACCATTATGTCCCATCTCTTTTGAGAACTTTGTAATCTGTTCTAGGAGTGTCTCATCCAAGTCCTCTGCCTAGTTTGGTGGTCTGCAGCAGACCCCAATAATAATATCACTGTTATTTCTTTCTCCTTTTATTTTTACCCAGAGACTCTCAACTGGACTTCCATGTTAAGATTCATGTATTTCCTCACAAGTATATACCTCCTTTACATATAGTGCAACTCCTCTGCTCTTCCTTATTTTTCTGTCCCTTTTAAATAAGTCATATCCCTCAGTCCAAATATTCCAATTGGGACTGTCATCCCACCAAGTTTCAGTAATACCTGTTAGGTCATAGTCCCCTTCCTGCATTAAGACTTCCAGTTCCTTCTGCTTGTTTCTCATATCCTGGGCATTAGTGTAGAGACATCAGAATCCATGTTTTATGTGCCTTGAGGTTTTTGTTTATGTACTTACCTGTGAGTTCATGTTTCCTAGCATTTGTGCTACCCCCTACAAAACTTTAGTGTTCTTATCTCTAGTTGTTGGCATCATACTAGGCTTTGCATTTTTGTCTCACTACCCCATATGATTTAGTTTAAAGCCCTCCTTATTAGGTTTGCAAGACTCTTACCAAACACATTTTTCCCTACACTTGGGAGGTGCAAACCTTCTCCCGATAGAAAAGCTTCATCTCGAAAGTGTAAGCCATGGTCTAAAAATCCAAATCTTTCCTGATGATACCATCTATGTAGCCAGTCATTTATTTGCAGTATTCTAAGCCATGGCCTTCTACAGGAAGAACTGGTGAAAACACAACCTGCACTCCCAGGTCCTTCATCTTCTTACCCAGAGCCACATAGTTTCTTTTAATACATTCTGGGCTGTGCCAGGCAGTATCATCTGTTCCCACATGGATCAGCAAGAAAGGATAATAATCTGTGGGCTTGAGGAGTCTTCCTACCCTTTCTGTCACATCCTGGATGCATGCACCCAGTAGACAGAATACCTCTTGAGGCGACAAGTCTGGTCAGCTCATCTTAGCCTCTACCCCTCTCCATAGGAAATCCCCAGTTACCAGCACACACCTTCTGCTATACTGGGGAGCAGAAGTTTGAATCCTCTCATTCACATGGGCCTGAGAAATTTCCTTCAAGCTTCGTGGATGTTGGGGAAGTAGCCCTTGCTCCAGTGGTCCAGAATCAATATCTATGGGGAGATCCTGGAACCAATTGCTTAGCAACAGAGGCTCAGGATGTATCCTGATTTTCCTGCTTCTGCCAGTTACATTCTTCCATGCACCTTCTCCTGTGTTGGGTGCTCCTCCAATCACTGAGGTACCTTTTCCTTCTCCTCCTGTTGCCCTCTGAGCAACATGAGAAGCCATGCACTGTGTGACACTTTAAAAATTAATTTACACGTGTGTAATAGAGACACTGAGGCCTTTACCCTCAGTGCTTCATTGTGAAATCCTGCACAGCTCATCTCCAGACTACATAGATTACTTTCCCTGGAGAAATTGGATGCTTTGGAGGGTGGATTCTGTGGCACTGAAGTCCCTGTCCTTCTCAAGCTCCACCCCCAAATCTCCAGGAGTTCCCCAACCTGGAGCTGACAACCCTATGTCCCCTGCTCCATGTTGGTGTCCAGGGGAGACATGGCAACCCTACAGGCACCTGAAAGGGCATAACACAATTTAGGGTTTAACCCTGAAGAGTTGCAGTTTTAGCATCTCACAGTAACAACATTAAAAATAAACAGGATTCTTGTGGCACTATAAAGACGAACATTTTATTCATTATGATACATTCAGGTGAATAGCTGCATTGTTCTGAAGCAACGAAACAAAGTTTTGAGTCCAGACTTCAGTGGCACCTTTAAGACCAACAAAATTTAATTCTGGGTATAAGTGTGTTTGTTTGTTTTTTGCATGGTATCTGAAGAAGTCTGCATGCCCATGAAAGCTTATACCAAGATTAAACTTTGTTGGTCTTAAATGAGCCCATTCCTTCAGATGAGAGAGAGAAAGGTGAGTTTCGTTGTGATATCAAGTCTTGAACTTACAATAGAACTCAAACTATGTGTAATCATAGGCCCTGAATCAATCTGGCTGAACTACTAGTTTAGTTAAACAAGTGAGTCAGCCTATTGGGCAACAATTGGCTACAATAGATCACATGACAAGAACTGACTCCTATAAAAGCCTCTAGAACAGGCTTGTTTTCACTTAGACAGTTTTTGTTAGACGGAAGGAGTCAAGGAGTTCTGAGCTGAACCCTGTGGGTTCCCAGGGCAGTTGTACACAAGTAAGTAGACCTGTTGTTTAATTTTTTAAAAAAAGTTTATAAGGTTTATTTCAGTTTCCGTTAATATGAAAATTTATTCTGTAGCCAACACATTACTCTAAAACCGTGCAGCAAGAAAAGTAGCTTAACTATCTAACACTTTTAAGATTTTGCATTGGATGGTGCAAACCTTAGATTCATGAGTCAAAGGCCAGAGCTCTGGCATTCTCTACATTGCTAGCAATTACAGATCAAGCAGGTCGTAGTTCAGGCCTTTAGTCTGAGCCAGTTTGGTGTAGTGGTTAAGTGCGTGGACTCTAATCTGGGAGAACCAGGTTTGATTCCCCACTCCTCCACTTGCACCTGGCTGGATGACCTTGGGCAAGCCATAGCTCTGTACCAGCTGTTCTCTCAAGGACAGCTTGGGAAAGAGCTCTCTCAGCCCCACCTATCTCACAGGGTATCTGTTGTGGGGAGGGGAAGGGAAAGGAGTTTGTAAGCTGCTCTGAGATTCCAAGTGAGTGAAGGGCGGGGTATAAATCCAATCTCTTCTCTTCTCTTCTCTTTTCTTCTTCTAGTCTATCAAAATCCCAACTAGTTTGTCTTTTTCAGGGCCTTAGCTCAGTTATAGGTTTTGGGCCTAGCAACATCCGGTGAGGATGACATCAGGATGTGTTTTCAGAAGGTTTATTTATTTATTTATTTCAATTTATATCCCTCCTTACTGGGCAAACTCCTCCTCCCCCCGGTTCCCCCCCCCCTTAGTACACAAACTGCAGGTTCTCTCATGATAGGGTTGCCAGGTCTTACCTGGCTGCTGGCGGCCAGGGCGGGGGTGTGTGTGTCTTCCCTTGGTCTGGGATGTCATTGGTGCATGCGCTTCGTGTGTGCACAATGATGTCACCAGGAAGTGACATCATTGTGTAGGGCATGTTGTGGGTGGGGCCCCTATTGTTCGAGGAAAAACTCTATGGTTTTTCCACAGAGGACGATAGAACGTCCTCCTGCAACGTGTCCTCTACGATGATGTCACCTCTAGGTTACGTCATCCCGCTGGGTACATTAGTGCGAACCGGCACTTTGGGGACAGGGTTCCCCCCACTGGCTGGATCCAGGCCAGAGGCCCTGAAAGCAGGCAAATCCCCACCCCCAGAAGGGGAATGGCAAGCCTATTTCATGAGAAGCTAATCATCACACTTCCATCTCTGACCTTGAAGATGATGAGAGCCATGGAGGCCAAGAGACCAATTAGTAACATTTGCAGGGTGGACCAGGCCCATTACTGTTCACATTCACTTTAGAGGGGAAGCCCGAGGTGCTTTGCTTCACAGAAAGAAAGAGGATGGAAGTGTTTGTTGTAGCCAGTTTCAGTGTGCAGACTTTCTATGTTTCTCCAGTGGTTCCACAATCCTGACCAGACACCATTCTGTATTCCTGGCACATTATTATTCCATTTGTCACTTTCACATACATATCTATGCTTGCTCCTGTCTACTGTAACTAATGCTTACACACTTCCCAAGTGGTCCTAACCTCTTCAGAGTGAAAGAGGGCAGGATAAACGGGGTGCCCTCCGTTGTTCATGAATGTTGTTGGTCCTGTTTTGAAGCTTCTTCTTGCCTTCTTTAATTTTGCATGTGGAGTTTGTTCTGATAGCTTCAAGACAGCCGTCTCATGAAAGCACGGGGGATAGAAACATTTAAAGTAAGTAAATAAAAGAGGGGATGAGAGAAATTTTGTTCCAGAAAGGGGAATTTCTGTGTGTGTGCAAGAAAATGATATCACAAAGGGGTCTTAAGAGTATTCTAGGGTTGCCATTGCCAACTCTGGATTGGGGAATTCCTGGGGATCTATGGGTGGGTCTTGGGGAAGAGGACATTTAGGGAAGGGAGGGGGAGTATAATGCCATAATGTCTGCCCTCCAGAGCAGCTATCTTCTCCATGGAAACTGATCTCTGTAGCCTGGAGAATAATGGTAATTCTGGGAGATCATCAAACCCTACCAGTGCATTCATTCTTTATTCATTCATTCTTTATTGCTACGATCATTTGACCAGAAAATACATAAAACAGTGCAGAACTTACATCCAGGTTACATCCAGAACTTACATCCAGGTTGTCACTAATGCTTGTTCAGAAATTACAGGCCAAATGCTCGTCTGCCATTGCCAGTGCCTTTAATTTTGTTGGCCAGAACAAGGAAAGGTGCTTTACTTCTTAGAGAGTGATTGGGTAGGATCATAGAATCATAGAACCACAGAGTTGGAAGGGGCCATACAGGTCATCAAGTCCACCCCCTGCTCAATGCAGGATCAGCCTAGAGCATCCCTGACAAGTGTTTGTTCCGCCACTGCTTAAAGACTGCGAGTGAGGGGGAGCTCACCACCTCCCTAGGCTGCTGATTCCACTGTAGCACAACTCTTACAGTAAAAAAGGTTTTGCTAATATCCAGCCGGTACCTTCCCACCCTTAATTTAAACCCATTATGGTGAATCCTCTCCTCTGCTGCCAACAGGAGCAGCTCCCTGCCCTCCTCTAAGTGACAGCCTTTCAAATACTTAAAGAGAGCAATCATGCCCCCTCTCAACCTCCTCTTTTCCAGACTGAATATTCCCAAGTCCCTCAGCCTTTCCTCATAGGATCATCCTTGTCTCTCTCCTCTGCACCTGCTCCATTCTGTTAGCCTTCTTGAAGTGAGGCCTCCAGAACTGCACACAGTACTTCAGGTGCAGCCTAACCAGTGCAGTGTACAGCAGGACTATGACATCTTGTGATTTGGATGTTATTCCTGTGCGGAGACACACCAATATCGCATTAGCCTTTTTTGTTGCTGCATCACACTGGCTGCATATTTAACTTATGGTCCACCTGTACTCCAAGATCTTGCTCACACACACTGCTGCCCAGAAGTGTATCCCCCTTCCAATATGCGTGTTCCTCATTTTTGTTACCCAGATGTAGACTGTGTATTTCTTGACTGCATATTTTCCCTTGTAGCTCCACAAGTAAAAGGGCCAGGCACAAACATATTTTTTTAACAAAAGCTGAAAATTCAGAAAAGATGTGTGGAATCCTCTCTTTGAGGGCCAAGGCCTTTATAGCCTCTAGCCCCAAGCTACAGCCCCATGTGGGAAGCTTCTAGCAGAAGAGTTGCTTTCCCCACTTTTTCTTTAAGATTACCTTAAAGGCCATATTGCCAGATAACCAGTTTTGAATCTTGAGAACCTCAAAAGGTTTGATTTTGACTCCTGTAAAGGGTGAGGTGGGAGAGAAATGCCAGCCATAGTTTCCGTTTGTGTCTCTCTTTAGGGGCACCACAAGAAAAGTGCTAGGGCGGATCATGGCTGGCTTCTATTTGCCTTAGTGACTTCTTCATAATTCCTTGTCACACCACCCGTTGAAAAATGGGTCTCATTTATTTGGCATGAGGAAACACAGTGGTACCAAAACAAAGAATCGGGGTTGTGTGGCACAAGGCAGAAACAAAATCAAAATGGGAGCTTTCTGATGCCAACAGCAGGATGAGAAAGTTGAAATCATTTCTCCATTTGTGCTGAAGCTTTTCTTTGCCTCTCCTCTAGAACGATGCTTTCAGTTTGATTGCGTCCAAGACCGCCAGTAATCCCAAATTGTCCATCACAACACAAGGGGAGGTATACAGCCACATATACACCCGCATAACCTCTGTCAGCTTTTTTAGAAAGTTTCCTTCATGTCCTGCTGTGTCTTATGTCACAGAGGTTAGTGCTCCTATGAGGAAGTAGCTAGTAAAAAAAAGCAATGAAAATCTCAACTCCAAGTGTACAAAATTAGACAAGATATCTTTTGACAAGAGGTGGGATATAAAAATAATACAAAGTAATTTACAGACTCTAGTAATTTACAGCCACGTGACTTGATACCATCTGAATCTGTCTTTAGAAAGCAATACAACTTTAAACTGGTCCAAAATTGCCTAATCATGAAAAAGATACATATAGAATAAACAGCAGCTGTTTAGGGGAGAAAAAAAGCCTTCCTTTTTAAGCAAAGAAATTGACCAAAATAAGTAGATTGAACTTCTCATCTCGTGTTTATGCATGCATCTTCCAAGAATGGTGTCACAGTAATATAAATACAGATGTAACCTCAGCTTGAATACACAAATGATACCACATGTTTTCCCCCTTTTCCTTTACAGTATTAACGTTCAAGGATAAAGAAATGACTTGTTATATAAATTTCCAAAGAAAGAGCCTTTCAAAATAAGCATTTAGGGTATAGAACAGAGCAGTTTGAAACATGTTTTCTTTTTGTAGGAACTCAGATTGATATTTATACTGATGTATAGCTGGGAAATAAAAGTGTTTATGTTCAAATCAATAAATGTTAAAAAAATCTTAATAATTAGGCAAGAAATAAATGGAGAGCAGGGCTGTTTTAGGAATTCACAAAGACAATTGCAGATGTCTTTTTTATTCCTTTTATTTTTCAGACTAAACCCATCATATGAAGATATAATATCATATTAACATGTCATATCCTCAGATCAATGAAAATAACGATGTGGTTGAATGGAATCATTATACTTATTCTGATGTTTTATATAAACAGAAGTCATTTTTTCATAAATTTGTCAGAACTGGCTCCATCAATTACTCTTTTATAATATCAATAAAGCTACATTCCATATTTTCTAATCCCATTCCATTAGAGGTGGTGCAGAAGACAATTTTCAGAAGCACACAACACAATTTCTTGCTGAAGTTATGAGTAGGGATGGGCACAAACCCTGTGACAAATCTAAGTTCATCACAAAAATCATGGTGCATGAGCCACAGCTCATGTGATCGTGTGTCCCATGAACCTCCCACAAAACACTACGTGTTTTATGGAGGTTTATTTGGTTTGTGTTGGCAGTTCATGAGGCAGACACGCTGGCACAGATCAATTAATTGTCAAAGCAATGGGGGGAATGGCTTTCTGCAGCCCTTCTGCAGCCCTGGAAATACCAGTAGAGGCCCTCCAAAGCTCAACAGGTAGGGCTGGTTCCTGACAAGAGAGCTCCCATTCTGTTCTATGGGCAGTTAGGCAGAGAGGGAGTTAGAGACAGAGAGGGAAGAGAACTGGAAGACATTCCTCAGTAATTTGAACAGTGGTGTTGGGGATGTCTGGTGGGCTTGGGGCTCTGAGCCACCACTTGTCCCTCTGTGAAAGCCAAGCAGAGGGGTTTAACCAGTGGGTTTCTTGGCTGAGAATCCACACACTCCCCCTCAGTGGGATTTTTGAATGCCTGTCCCCAGCTGGGGCGGTCTGGTGGGCTCAGAGCTCTGAGCCACCACCTGTCCCTTTGTGAAAGCCAAGCAGCGGGGCTCAGCCAGTGGGTGCCTCTGCCAAGGATCCACCCTCCCACCTAATTGTCAACACCCCTCTGTGACATGAGGGTGAGAGTGGGGGACAAAGGTGCTCATCATAGGGGAAGAAGTCCACCCCCCTGGTCCCTGTAGGACAAGCATGTCCTGCCAGCCCACTGTTGCCCAGCTAGACCGGGGTGTCACAAGGGGGTCTCAGAGGCAGAGCATCTTTTGTCCGATATGTTCTTGGGTTTGGACTCAGAGGCAGAAGATCTATTAGCACTGCCAAAACCGTGGCTGTTGCTAAAACTGTTTGCAACCCAAGTCTGTTGCCTCCAGAGTAAAGAGTGGCACCCATCAGGAGGAAGAAGAGGCCCACTTTGTCTCAGTGGGAGGGGGAGGGAGATTCTTTCACAAGCAAAGAAACTTACACTTGGGGTTGCCAAGTCTGGGTTGGAAAATACCTGGGGACTTTGGGGGTGGAGCCAGGAGAAGGTGGGGTTTGGGGAGGGGAGGGGCCTCAGCATGGTGCAGTGCCATAGAGTCCACCCTTCAAAGCAGCCATTTTCTCCAGGGGAGCTGATCTCTGTCAGCTGAAGATCAGTTGTAAAAGCGGGAGATCCCCAGGCCCCACCTGGAGGCTGGCAACCCTACTTAAACTGAGGGTGCTGTGGGTGGG
Organism: Lepidodactylus listeri; assembly: GCA_029233225.1. Taxonomy (NCBI): domain Eukaryota; kingdom Metazoa; phylum Chordata; class Lepidosauria; order Squamata; family Gekkonidae; genus Lepidodactylus; species Lepidodactylus listeri. The sequence continues at coordinate 50,953,559 of JARCFY010000013.1, read as the reverse complement.
AGAGGAACCTCCAGGCAAGCCACCTTCCAGGAGGCCAATCCCCTGGGAATGCTGGTGCTGCCAAGCCGAAGGGCTGAGGGGAAGGCCCAGGAGGCAGTCACTCGCCTCATTGGTAAGATGGCTGCCATGGATGGCCAACCTTTGTCCATAGTGGAGAATATGGCCTTTTACTGACTGCTGTGCTACATTGCTCCATCATATTCTATCTCCTTGTGGAGGACCCTGAGCTGGTGAGTCTTGCCCTCCATGCACCATTGTGTGACAGAGATGGTCAAAGCTGAGCTCTCCAGAATGCAAGGGCAGGCTGTGCACTTCACAGCAGACCTCTGGATCAGCCAGCAGCAGAGCCACCTCTCCCTCACTGCCCACTGGTGGCAATAGGAGGCCCTCTGGACTGCCGGAGCAAGACCAGGGCCCCAAGAGGAGGGGACAGTCCTGACACCGGGCTACAAAGTGATTCTGCTCCATGCGTATTGGATGGATGCAGACCACACAGTGAAGAACATTACCACTTAATCCACACTAGCCTGAGAGAGTGGGTGGGCGTGGGTGACATCGTCCATGGCTACATGGTCATGGACACCAGCGCCAACATGCTGGCAGTGTTGAAGGCTGTGCACCTCAAGGCATCATCTGTTTGGTGCACACCTTGTAGCTGGTGGTGAGGGATGCTCTCAGGCTGTGGAGCAATGTCAAGCCCACATGGGATGTGGCCACACTCGAGACATGCTTCTTGTTGGAGACCTGCCAGTACCTGGCTGCCCACTTCTGTCTCAGCATCAAGTCTGCCCACCAGCTGTGCGAGAGGCAGGTGTAGGGGGGAACCCAAACACCGGCTCATACAGGACATGCACACCCACTGGAATCCTACCTACGCAATGACTGCACATCTGGTGGAGCAGAAGAGTACAGTGCAGGATGTCATCTCCTTTGTGCCCATATTGCATGGGGCACAGGAGCTCTGCATAAGCTCCAATGACTAACCCTCTCCCAAATGGTGCATGTCCTGAAACTGTTCCAGAACACCACCAACATCCTTTGCTCCCATACGGCCATCCTGTGGCAAGCCATCCCATTGATCCACAGGCTGAATTGGGCACTGGCCTCCACACCGGAGTGAGGGGCAGCTCTTCTCCAAAGGGCCAGGGCCTAGGTGGAGAGGCTGCAGGTGGGCATGGTCACCCAGTTCTGTCCTCTCTGCAAGTAGGGGGAGTACAGAGTGGCCTGCATTTGCAACCCACTTATAAAGAGCAGCATCACTCTCTGTAATGCAATGGAGGCAGGACCTCTGTAAAGAAGTGCAGATGCTGCAGACCAACCAATGTGGCCAGAGGGTACAGGGGGTGGAAGAGGCTGGGAGTGGGGGAGAGGAGGAGGAGGAGCAGCAGCCCAGTACCTCAGCCCCCAAGAGCCCAACCAGTGCCCAGAGTGGGTTGATGTTCTCCCACCTGGGAGACATCCTCAGCCCCCACAGCCCATGCCTGGCCCTGGTGGATGAGTTGGCCTTTCTCAGGGTCAACTGCCCCCTGCTGGGCCACTCCTCTTGGGACCTTGGGGAGTAAAGATCCAGGACCCTGTCTCCCCCCCTTCCCCACACCCACCACTTCACAATTTCTGCCCCCCCCCAAGAATTGATGCGTCCAACCTCCCCTCCCCACATCCATCTCTTCATGATTACTGTCCCCCAAGAATCGGTGCTTTTACCCACCCCCCCATCCACACACATCTCTTCACCATATCTGTCCTCCTAAGAATCGTTGCTTCCAGCCTTGCCCCATCCACATCTGCCCCCTCATGATTTGTGTTAAAAGGCCTTTCTTCCTCATGCTCGAGGGCTACTCCACCACACACCCCTCACTGGGATTTGTGAGCACCTCCTCCTCATGAGTAGTGTCCCACACCATCCCTCATCCATATCTGTTTCCTCTTAAGTTGTGTCCCACCAAGAATAGGTGCTTCCAGCCCCCCCCCGCACCCACAAACATCTCTTCACCATATCTATCCCCCCAAGAATCAGCACTTCCTGCCTCTCCCATCCACATCCACACATCTCCAGCTTGCCTCCCTCATTGAGGACATTGTGACTATAGATAAGCATTCCATCTCTTCAGTGTCTGGGTTCACACACCTGTCCCTGCCAGGTGAGGGTGGGCAGAACCAACACACAACCCAAAAAACATCCTCAACAACAAAACACCTACCTCATAACTAATGGATCAATATCTACCTCATAGTACAACACCCACTGCATGAACAATGGGCTCCCCGCCGCCCGGCTTTGCCGTGGCGGGGGGAAGCAATTTTGCTGCCTCGCATGACGCGAGGCAGCAACAGAGCGCGTCGGCGCTCATTCGCTCGATGGGGGGGCGGGGCTTGCTCGATTTGAGCCGTTGCCCCGCTCCCATCTGCGCAGTCGCCTGGAGAGCTCGGGTACAGGAGCACGCGTCGCGTGCTCTCGTCGAGGCCAGGGCGGCTGTGGATGGTCGGCTGACGGCGACGGCGGCGGCGGCTGCTTACGGGGCTCCGGGGGCGAGCAGTCGGCTCGTTGGAGGATCTTTTTGGAGGCGGCAGCGGCGGCGGCGCCCAGCGGCTGATTGCGGGGCTCCAGGGGCGAGCAGGCTGCGCTTTGGAGGATCCTTTTTGAGGCGGCAGCGGCGGCGGCGCCTTCCCCCGTTTTCTGTTGGTGGGGCGGTCGGGTTGAAGCAGAGGCGGTGGTGATCGCCATACCCCCCCCCGTTCCCCTCAGCGGCCCCCTTTAGATCCGATACGGCCCGCCCCTTGCTGGAGCCCATGGACCAGGGATAGCGGCGGCAGCCGTGGGCACATTCTGAGGCTCCTGTGGCTTTCCGGAGCTTGCCCCCCCCCCGTTTCGTTTTAGGGCGTGTGGTGGGCGCCCCACACCTCCTGGGGCTACATTGCCAGCAACAGCACCGTTTTGACTCCCCCCCCCCCATTGCTGGGACGTTTGGCAGGCTAGGCCTGTGGGCTGCAGGGTGGGCCCAGTGATAGGGGGCCGTGAGTGGCCTAGTTCTGTAGGGCTGATTTGTGATCCTTGGGGAGTGGCTGGCCGTTCTGCAGGAGGGCCTACGGTGGCCATTTTGGTGGGGGCTGCAAGCCGCATGTTCAGGGGCCATTTTGTGTAAACTTTCTGGCAGCCATTTTAGGCGGTTTTGATATCTTCTATTCAATATTGCCCTTTTTTTTTTTTTCTCTTGGTCAATTGTTGCCTTACGGTTTGGATTGTTTCACTGACAATTGTATTTGTTTATATTATTAGAGTTCGTAGTCATGGCACCTGGAAAAGGTAAGGGCAAGGGCAAGGGCAAGAACCCAGCACCAAAGAGACCTCCTGCGCAGCCTGATCCGGTGGTTCCTTCCAGTGATGAAGAGGAGGATGTGATAAATGTGGCTATCCTTCAGCGGTTAGAGGCGCTGGAGAAAGAGCGTGGTATGCCCGTAGGTGGTTTACCAGTCGACAATAATGCTAATATGTCTTTTAAAGCGCAGGTGCTGGCGCGGTTGGCCTTTCTTGAGGACAGGCAGGATGCAGCGGCTTCAGGTCCGGCGGGAGCGGTGTTTGGCCAGCAGGGTCCAGGTGCGGGGGAGCAGCAGGTGGCTCTTTATTCGCCTTCTCAAGTTGCAGGAGGTAAGGAGCTGGCACTGGGTAGGCTTGGATCAACGTGGCCTTGGGGTCCGGGTGGCCAGAGTGCTGCAGCGGCGCCTATGCTCCACGTTAGCCAGCCTATTGGTCAGGCCCCCGAGCAAGGTGCCTCCACTTCCCATTTACCGCAGTTTAATTGGCCAGCATTTCCTTATTCCAGCCCTCCTTCGGTTTGCCAAGGAGCTTTGCCGGCGTGGGGTTCCTCGCAGCCTGGCGTTGGCTATCCTTATGGGGGCGGGGCATCTTATGATGCGGTGGCTGCGGGGGCCATTCCAAGTGGCGATACAGACCTGCCTTTAGGTGACCACCTTTCAATGGCCACTAAAGAGAAGATTTTAAAAGGGGAGTATGTTGATGTGTTTGGTTTGCTCTATCGGGAGGTAGAGAAAAAGGACAGGGATAATTTGGATGACCGGGAGAAGGAGCGCTTGAAGCGCCGTGTGGTAGATAGGACGTGGGCCAATTGGCTTCCGGGTTTCCTAATCTACGCAGCCGTCATAGTGCGACACCAGCCATGGAGGGCTTTGTCGATGCTCCAGTATCTGGACATCATTTACAAGGCATTTACAGACTTCCCAAGCCCGGCATGGTCGCAATATGACGAAGAGTTTAGGATGAAGGCGGCCATTAACCCAGCCATGCGGTGGGACAGGATCTGCTCCAATTTGTGGTTGCAAATCATGTCTCCGGCTAGGTCTGGGGGGGGTGAGCGGTCTCATAGTGGCCACTCAGTTAAGAGGGCGTTGGTGCAATCAGGTTCCCGCCCGGTGGCGGGGCAGGCGGTTCAACGACGCCAGCTTTGCTGGGAGTTTTCTTCCCAGGGAACCTGCGGTCGTAAATCATGCACCTTTAGGCATGAGTGCCCTTTGTGCGCGGGACCTCATCCCTTATCCAGTTGTCCACGGCCCAGGGGCCGTGGGGGAGGCAAAGGAGGCAAGTACCCAAGGGGGGGGAAGCCACACAACCCCCATCCTGACAAAGGGTCCTAGCCCGATTAAACTGGGAGTTTTGAGACGCTGGTTGCGTAGTTACCCAAGGAGTGGTGATAGGGCCTATCTCTTGGAGGGGTTCACTGTTGGTTTTCGCATACCGTTTCAGGGGGTGAGGGTGCCCTATTTGGCTAGGAATTTAAAGTCGGTTTTGGGCATGGAGGACATAGTTAGGGCCAAGATTGCCAAGGAATGCAGGGAAGGCAGGGTTTTGGGCCCGTTTGTTAGTCCACCAGTGGCCAGTTTAAGAGTCTCTCCTTTAGGTGTAGTTCCAAAAAAGGCACCTGGTGAGTTTCGCCTCATTCATCACCTGTCCTACCCTCGGGGAGGGTCGGTGAATGACGCCATACCTGGTGAATTATGCTCTGTCAAATATACTTCCTTTGATCAGGCCATGCGGGTGGTCCGCCTCTGCGGTGTGGGGGCCGAATTGGCTAAATGTGATATTAAATCAGCCTTTCGGCTCCTCCCGGTGCACCCTGAGGATTTTGAGCTACTCGGATTTGCCTTTGAAGGGAATTTTTACATGGATAGGGCCCTACCCATGGGCTGCTCGGTGTCCTGTTCTGCTTTTGAGAGGTTCAGCTCGTTTTTGGAGTGGGCCTTGAGAACCAGGACTGGTCTCTGTAGTACCGCCCATTATTTGGACGATTTTCTTTTCGTGGGCAAGAGGGGCTCTGGCCAGTGTCGTTTCCTGCTCGACAGTTTTGTCTACATGGCTGATGAGCTGGGTGTCCCTCTGGCTCAGGAAAAGACTGAGGGCCCGACATCCACATTAACATTTCTAGGTATTGAGATTGATACGGTTAGTATGTGCTGCAGGTTACCCCAAGAAAAATTGGACGCGTTAAGGACGCGGGTCATCTCTGTTAGGTCCCTTACTAGGGTCACTCTTTTGGAGCTGCAGCAGTTGGTAGGTCACCTCAACTTTGCATGCAAAGTGGTGGCGCCAGGTAGGGCATTTGTGAGGAGGTTATGTGACTTAATGAGAGGCCTCCGTCTCCCACACCATAGGACCAAAGTCTCCAAGGGAATGAGGGAGGACCTCTTTGTTTGGGAACAGTTTCTGGAATCGTTCAACGGGGTCTCTATGTGGCGGGATGAGCTCTTGTTAGAGGCTGAGCTTCAGATTTCATCTGATGCGGCCGGCTCATCCGGTTACGGAGTTTATTTTAGGGGGCATTGGTGTGCCGGGGACTGGCCTAAAGATTGGTTTCGGGCAGGTTGGGTCAAGGACCTCACCTTCCTGGAGTTTTTTCCAATTGTCGCAGCGGTGTGGATCTGGCCTGACGATTTGGCTAATAGGACCGTCCACTTCTGGTGCGACAACCAGTCCACGGTTCATGTCATCAATTCCCTTACATCCAAATCCCCTAGGGTCATGGCTTTGGTTAGGGCCTTTACTTTACAGTGCCTCAAATTTAACATCCTGTTTAAGGCCAGACACGTCCCGGGGGTCGCTAATGGGATCGCTGACGCTCTCTCTCGTAAACAGATGGAGAGGTTTCGTCAGCTGGCTCCAGAGGCCGACCCGCTCCCGGCACGGATGCCCCCAGAGGTGTGGGGGATTGGAGGGCTGAGGCCGACAGGGCAATGAGCCTGGCACTTGCCCCTTCCACCAGGAGAGCTTACCTGAAGGCCGGTAAGCAGTTTCTGTCCTTCAGGGCGGGAGTGGGTTTGCAGCAGGTCTGGCCTATTCCTGTGTCACACCTGATGCAATTTTGTGTGTCACTACGGAACGGTGGCCTTTCAGCTCACACAATCAGAGGCAAGCTGTCTGCGCTGGCTTTTGCCAGTAAGGCTTCGGGTCACAAGGACACCACGGGCGACTTCCGTCTCCGGAAGATGCTCGAGGGGTGGTCTCGGGAATCACCTAGGGCAGTAGACACCAGGGAACCTTTGACACCCACAGTCCTGAGAGGGCTGGAGGGCCAGTGGCCCTCTTGTTGTAGTGACAGCTATGAGGTGGGCCTGTTCCATGCCGCTTCGCTGACCGCCTTTTTTGGGGCACTCAGGATTAGCGAACTGGTGGCAGGCTCTCAGACTGACGCTTCTGGTGCAGCTTTGGAGTTTAGGGATGTATCAATCAATAAGTTTCAGCTACGGATCAGGTTGCGTAGATCCAAAACTGATCAGAGGGGTAAGGGGAGTGTGCTGGAACTAGGGTCTAGTTCGGAGGCAGCACTGTGCCCAGTCGCCGCCATGCGGCGGTACTTGGCACTTCGGGGTGATGGCCCGGGCTATTTGTTTCGGCATAGCGACAGCACCCCTCTTACGAAGTTCCAGTTTTGGACCGTGACTCGGAAGGCATTGATCCGGTTGGGTCTGGGCGGTGTTCGTTTTTGCTCCCATTCTTTTCGAATTGGGGCAGCATCGACTGCGGCCGCAATGGGGTACCCTGATAGGACAATACAGAGGATCGGGCGTTGGAAATCTGGATGTTATAAGAGTTACGTTAGGCGTTGTACCTTGTAGGTTCGTTGTAGTTTCATTCAGACGTTTGTTAATAAAGTTCTTGTTACAGGTGCTGCAGGCCGTGAGACAAGACGAAGAGTCATGGTCTGCGGCCACAGCATGGTCTTTTGGGCGGCTCATCGGGCGAGGAGAACCTCTTTCGGCTCCCAGCTTGGCCTCAGCGAAGTGGCGACGGTTGAGTGGTTGGGGAGGAGGGGCATGAGATGGCCGGCGCTCCTCCCGTTGTTGTTCGAGGAGAGGCGGGGGCCCCCCCTCATGTGCTAGTCATACACCTGGGGGGCAACGATTTGGGTTTGGTCAAGGGCGTGGCCCTTGTGATGCAGGCCAGGGCCGATTTGGCACTGATCAGGTCACGGTGGCCTGGTGTGCAGATAGTCTGGTCTGCCACGCTCCCCCGTCTGGTTTGGAGGCATGCCGGTGACCCCAGGTGTATGGACAGGGCTAGGCGGAACGCTAACAGCCAACTTCGCACGGCCATGGAGTCCGGGTTGGGTCTCTTTTTGCCGCACCCTAACATACAGGTCAAGTTCCCGGACCTGTATCGCCCTGACGGGGTGCACCTTTCAAACAAGGGCAATGGGTTATTTCTTGAGGACTTGCAGCACGGGATTCGGATGGCTCTCGGTTGCCGTGTGGGGTAAGCAAAGGCCAAAGCAGAGGCTTGGATTTGCATGTGGTAGGTTTATGCAAGCAAGAAAATGGAACTGGTGGGTACCTTACGGCATATCCCTGTTGGGAACAGGAGGTCACCAGGAACCACCCTAGGGCCTTGCGGTCTGGGGAGGTGAATGGTGATCGCCTCTGGGAACCTCTCAGACTAGGCTCCTCCCTGAAGGTCTGTGCAGCCTCAGGGGTAGGCGCCCCTGGGAGGGGATGCCAGTATGCTGGGCCGCCGGTTACGAGCCAGAAGCTGACTGGGTCAATACTGGGGCTAGGTTACCTGCCCATTACAAGGGCAAGGAGGCTGGGTCTGGGAATGACGCCTGCCTTGCCTGTTCCTGAGCTTGCTTAGTTGCCCGTTGCTGCATGTCCTGTTTAAATAGTTAATAAAGTGGCCCTTGTTTGATTCCAAACTGTTGTCTGTCTCGTTATTTCATGCTGGGGTGGCAATGGGCTCCCCGCCGCCCGGCTTTGCCGTGGCGGGGGGAAGCAATTTTGCCGCCTCGCATGACGCGAGGCAGCAACAGAGCGCGTCGGCGCTCATTCGCTCGATGGGGGGGGCGGGGCTTGCTCGATTTGAGCCGTTGCCCCGCTCCCATCTGCGCAGTCGCCTGGAGAGCTCGCCCACCCGCCCGCCCCGGTTGCAGTGTAGGCTGATGCTGGTCGCCGTTGGGGGCCGGGTAGGAATTTTTTATACCGACTTCTGTTTGGCTCCTGGAGACGGTGTTTTTTCGCCTACCTTACACTGCTGCTGGTGGTTAAGGGCATAGAGGGTGGTCGGGTATAATTAGGCTGGTCACTTGGTAGGTTTATGCAAGCAAGAAAATGGAACTGGTGGGTACCTTACGGCATATCCCTGTTGGGAACAGGAGGTCACCAGGAACCACCCTAGGGCCTTGCGGTCTGGGGAGGTGAATGGTGATCGCCTCTGGGAACCTCTCAGACTAGGCTCCTCCCTGAAGGTCTGTGCAGCCTCAGGGGTAGGCGCCCCTGGGAGGGGATGCCAGTATGCTGGGCCGCCGGTTACGAGCCAGAATCTCACTGGGTCAAGACTGGGGCTAGGTTACCTGCCCATTACAAGGGCAAGGAGGCTGGGTCTGGGAATGACGCCTGCCTTGCCTGTTCCTGAGCTTGCTTAGTTGCCCGTTGCTGCATGTTCTGTTTAAATAGTTAATAAAGTGGCCCTTGTTTGATTCCAAACTGTTGTCTGTCTCGTTATTTCATGCTGGGGTGGCAAAGATCTATCTCATAGCACAATACCTTGTGGGCCAACATCTGCCTATGCAAACCTCTACCTCATCAAACATCCACCTGTACAAGCAAGGAGATGGGCAAGTAACTACCTCCCAAGCCCAAGGGGGAGGGTTGGCCACCCCCAGAATCAATCTCCACCATGAGGAGGCAAGCAGGTGACTGCCTCCCAGGCTCAAAGTGGAGTGTGGTGGGCCACCCCTCAAAACCCTGTCACCCCCATCACAGCCAAGCCTCACCAAACTTGGACAGCAGGTAGAGGGGCATCCCCGGGGAGGTCTTCTGTGAGTTTGATGTTTCTAGCTTGCCCGGGGTGTGTGTGTGTGTGTATTTGACACATTCCTCCTGAACCTGTGGCTCTGATTTCCTCAGAGAGCACTTTCCTGGGGGCACCTGCTTTGGGGGGCTGTAACGTGCCCCCCTAAATCCAATCCTCATCAAACTTGGGGGGCAAGTAGAGGAAAGTCAGCTGAAGACGTGCTGAAAGTTTGTCATCTCTAGACCACGGGGGCGGGGGGGGGGGCGTGTTTTACCACAAACCTCAGGAAATGAACCAGTACAGTAAACAGGAAGGTCTGTGAAAGCTCTTTGACATGATTTCAGGTTCTCCCCCCTCCCCACTAAGTAAAAGCAAAATTTGTTGAGCAAAAGCAATAAGGTCAGTCCTCACGAAAAGATACTCTGATCCTTCACATCTCACAGAAATCAGTTCCTCAAAAATGCAGGCATAGTTCACAGGCTGTTTGAAGGTGAAGGCTAAACTGCGTATGTCAGAAGTCAATCTGGAAATCTTCTGAGGCATAGAAAGGCTAAGGTGCTTTATAGTTGTAAAATTCCACCCCTAAATATCTTGGAATTCCCCAACCCAGAGTTGGCAACCCTGCTTCCAGCACACATTTATTTATATCCAGGAACAAGGTTGGTGACAGTAGGCCCCTAGGATCTCTCTCTCCAGGGGTCCGATGGAGCGGGAGCGCACAGGAGGGCAGCTCCGGGAGTGAGGAGCCCAGGGGGCGGGCATATGACCAAGCCCCACCCCCTCCTCGGCTTCCCCGAGCAGTGCAGAGGCGCAGTGCCCCGGGGAAAGCCCTGCTAGGGTCTTTATTGTTTTTAATGTTTTGTTTTAATATTGATAATTATATCATTGTTCCTTTTATGACTGTGTGCTGCTTTTCCAGAGGCTTGCTCAAGGTGGCATATAAATTTTCTAAGTATACCATTTTTTATCTGGGCACATGGCACATAATTACTGGAGAAATTTCACCAACCCTTCAGCAGCTTCCACCCGATCAGTTTGGTGTAGTGGTCAGGAGTTGGACTCTAATCTAGGAGAACCGGGTTTGATTCCCCACTCCTCCACATGCAGCTGCTGGGGTGACCTTGGGCCAGTCACAAGTTCTCTCAGAGCTGTTCTCTCATGAGCAGTTCTCAAAAGACCTCTCAGCCCCACCTACCTCACAGGGTGTCTTGTTGTGGGGAGAGGAAGGGAAAGGGTTGGGTGGTGCACATGTCCTGGGTGTCTCAAGTCTACTTAAAACCTGGTGGTTTCAAGGGAGCAGGAAGAGAATGAGGGTGTGTTCTTTATGCTTATTTTTATTGCACAAAGTGTTGGATGGGGAAGGGAATGGAGGAAGAGCAGGTCAGTTTCACTCACCTGTGGAGTGGAGCCTGAGGGGTGGGTGTTGCCTTCTGACACACTTCCAGTATGTTAGGGGGTGTGACATATGCAAATGAGTTATGGTAATGAGCTCCTGCACCTCTTTTTCTACGAAATGACCGCTGTCTCTCTCTATCTCTCAGTGTGTGTGTGTGTGCGTGTGCGTGTGTGCGTGCATACATGCATGCATGCTGTCATCTCAAATACTTTACAACAAAATCCAGGACCATTATTTGGAACAACTGGAAATTCCTGATCTGCTTTGATTTGTGAGTTTTCATAACATAATATTACAGTTTTTTAAATGAATTTAAGGGAGTCTTACTAATTCATGGAATACCATTTTTATTCAGAACAAAGTTTGAGTCCAGTGGCACCTTTAAGACCAACAAAGTTTTATTCAGGGTATAAGCTGCTGTGTGCAAGCAGACTTCTTCAGATACAGTGAAGAAGTATGCTTGCACATGAAAGCTTATACCTTGAATAAAACTCTATTGGCCTCCAAAGTGTCTCTGGACTCAAACTTTGTTCTGCTGCTACAGACCAACACGGCTACCCACCCGAATCAATTTTTACTCAGTTATTCTCTCTTTCTCTCTTGTCATTTTTTGAGTGTCCAAAGGGGTGGGGGGGATGATGACAAGTTTTTATACCATTACGGTAGTGGCAAACATTTCTGATTTCAGCTATATTTCATTATATTAAAGTCCCCAAAATATTGGTTGGTCCTAAGAATAAATATTGGTTCTGAGAATCAATCCTGACTTAAGTTGAATTTTCAAACAGTAATGCTTAAATTAAATGTGATTTCTTAAAAAGAGAGAGAATGGCTGTTACTCCAGACATTTGTTAAAATGAAATCAAAATGCTTTTTTGCCTCTTGGAATCGAGGAGGGGAATTATTACATGGATTGCAGAGGAAGCTGTCGTCCCCGCTTTCAGAAGGCTCTGTTTCTAGCCAGAAGATTTAACCAATCAAACTTGACAGAAGCCATGAAAGGACAAAAAAGTGAAACTTCAGAACTGAGGATGGAACCATGACCTCCTATATTCTTGCTGAGTCCCGCTTCATACTTAACTATACCTCAGTTCCTCTCAGAGTTGCATTTTACCCTAGTATTGTGAAGCAATAGTATTGGTTTTTCTCTCCTGCCAACCTTTTCAGCATAATGAGAACCAAATGTTTTGAGAGACCTCCAAAAGGGAGATTGGATGAAATTAATCCACTGAATTCCTGTGAGGACTAAGGTTCCTAGAATCGGACTTTGTCAGAAGTGTTTCTAAGTGAATGAATTATTATTCTGTCTCAGTGCAGCTGTTTCTGTTTTCAGAAGGTGTCCATGCACGGTTTGTGCCACCTTTTCTAACCTGCTTTATGGCAATTAGTTCACATCAGGGCTCAAACAGAGCCATTTTGCCAGTCACTGGGCGTGATCAAACGCACCCATTTGCGACACAAGAAGGATGATTCCCCGCCGGTTCAAAGTGGCACGATCACACAAGCACATCTGGGAAGCGTCCTGCAGCTGGTGTCAAACTGTCGCAAACCGCTTTGAGCCGGCGGGGAATCGGCTTATTTAGCTACCAGTGAAAAGGCAGTCTCAAATGGTTTGTGATGGCCCAGAACCGGCCTTTTCCTGTGTGATCACACCAGCGCAAACAAGAGGCGTCGGGGAGTGGGCTTTTTGGTTTCCCCCCCTCGTCCCGGTATGCACATCATCGTACGACCCCGAGGGTGGAGAGGCAAGTCATCGATCCCTTGTAGAAGTTAATAAGCGCACTGAAAATGGCCAGGAAAAAAACAACAACTCACCCGCGGCTGCGTGTGATCACGCAGCAGTGGTTCACCCTCACAGGTCCATGGACCTGTGTGATCCTGCAAAAGCGGTGCAAATTGCGCCGGCGCAAATTTGTGTCGATTCCCGTCCGGCTTATCTCGCTCGTGTGGACAGGGCCTCTGTATTTCTAAATGAGACAAAAGATGCTGTTGGCAAACAGAGCTGGTGCCCAACGAATAGGACAAAGGGAAAGTTGCTTGTAAAGGCTTTGCTCTTCCAGCGCAGGTATTTGCTGTGCATTTCTTACCCACCCACTGTCTCATTTGGTTCAGCAGGGATGAGCTGGTTGTTTAGGGGCCAAACATGATGTTGGGGATCGCCTCAGATTGATGTATGTGGCAATCATTTGTCATTTGGTCTATGCTGATCTCTGGGAGGTGGTGTTATAAATACGCATGGTCTCTGGGGATGACAGGTCCAGGGTGGCTGCTAGAATACATCGGGATAAATGGTACACACCCCGAGGCATCGAAGGATCAAGGACTATTTCTAAACCAGACCATCCTTTTCTAGTGTAGTGCAACCACACTCCCACAGACACATGAACATGTGTTCAGAATGCAATAGGACATCAGTTTGTGTGTTTGTGCAGGGAGTGGGAAACCAGGATCCCTTACCTTAGGAGGTGGCTGTTTTCAGAAGGAAAAGGGTGACAGAGACTTGATTTCAAGATTTTCAAAGGAATATAAAATTTATTGAAGAATTCAGTACAATAGTGTGGGGGGAGGCTTATCCTAAGCAAATACCAGTAAATACTTAAATCAAAGCACAGATAAATATAGCACATTCCTTATCCAACCTAACAATATAACGACAACTTAAAGTTGATCAAAGCGACTCCAATTTGGAGCAGGAGCTAATTTTAATCTAAAGTTGAAAATATGGGTGAAATGGGGAAATGGGACAGAGGAGAAGTGTAATCCATTGGGACAGAGATGTGAGGGCCCAAACAGCAGAGAGGAGCAAAGTGCCTACTCTCTATATGGGGCAGTGTGAGTTGGATCGGGATTGGGAGCAAAGATATACCTGTTCTAGTCTTTGTAGAAGTCAGATGAAAGAAGGAGGGAGCCCATGTGTTGGGATCCTGCGTTGCAATCCAGTTTCTAGCCAGGATCAGACTCCTGGTTCAGACTCAAACTACTGGCCGTAAAACTAGGCCAGTTATACCATTTTAGGGTCATAGGATAACATGGGTTCCTTTCAGAAAACAAAAGATTGCAGCAGAGGATAAAGGAACAACTTGACGATTGAGGCTGATTCTGCACTGGCTTTTCCCTCCGTTGTTTTAGCAAACCCACGTTGGAACAGAAATTCCCCTCTGTATTGCATGCTGCTTTCACTTCCTTTGATCATTGGATGTTATGGTAGCCTCCACACTCCACGCCGCTTTTGCTTCCTTTGATCATCAGATTTTATGGTACCGTCTACATAGATTTATGGCCATTTAATGGCCATTCAGGGGTGACTTTGCAGTCAGTACGGCATTGGCCTGGGGTATCTGGATGTGTTTTTGAGCTGCACTTTTTCCTCCCAGTTGAGAAAAAAGTGGAACGAATGCCAGATGCAGAATCGCCCTGAGTGAATTGCTGGGAGAAGACTATAGAACTGGGAAGGTGTTTATCAAAGCAGGAGGGAAGGGCAGCAGGAAGGGAACTTATTGACGGAATTATACTTCAGAATTACAAAACAGGAGATACGTTGCTGAGTCATATATTTGGCAGGAACTTTGGAGCAGTGGGAAGATTTGAACTGCAGGTTCCAGGCCATCACAGGACATTTAACATCCAAATTGTGATAATGGTCAGTAATTGCCTACCATGTAAAAGACAATGCAGGGAAAAACGTCTTTCCCTTCTAGCCTGGTGTGGCTTAATAGTTTCATCCTGTTGGCGCTCCATTATTTCTTCCAAAAAGCCTTCCTTGGTTGCGGTCACACGTGTGAATTAAAGCGGGAGGGGGAGGCTATTTCCTCCGGCAGAAGTTGACCTGCAGTTGCACGATCACACAGTCTTTTGAAGCTGCGGGCACAGCCCACCACTGCATGATCAAACACAACCATGGGTGAGTCGAGGGTTTTTTTTGCCATTTGTCTCCAATGTGCTTAAACGAGGGATCGATGATTCGCACCTCAGCCCTGAGGGCTCCCTATGGAGTGTGCAATGATGTGCATACTGAGAAGGGCAAAAAACAATGACACGGAGTCGGGTTGGCCTGATCAGACCATCCTGATGCCATGAAAACACACTGGTGCAATCAGACACAGAAAAGTCCATCTGTGGACCAAAGCAACCCATTTGCTACTGGACTTTCTGAGGTGTCTTTTAAATCCACTTCTGCGGTGGAGCAAATCGGGTTGCCAATGGCTGCGTGGCACTTCCCAGATGTTGCTGTCTGATCACACTCCTTTCATCTGCCTGGTATTTGCACCTATGTCAGGGCTAATTGTGTGTGTGATCACAACCCTTGAAAGCTGATGTTGCTTCAAGATCATTGCTGTGTTCATTGCTCAAGATCCATCTTGAGACATAAAACATGGCAATGGCTCCTCATGCTTTGCACTTGCCTTGTGGGACTTGTTCACAGTGTTACACATGCAGTGCATACATTCAGGCTGGGAGGGACCATTGTGCAGATGAAAGGGGAGGCTGGCAACCATAGTAGGTTGCTTGAGCAGTATTTTGGGGGGAGTGGATGAGGCTTGGCACCTCTCAGCATGGTTAACGTGGAACTTCAGATAAACAAAGTAGTTTTTGTTCTGGTCAAATCTGGAGCCAGGACAGGGCTCCTCAAATGACAGTAGCCTGTTGGCTGTCTAATTGCATCCATTCTTAAAAGTGAGTTCCTAAACAGTTACACCTCTTGAATTGCATTGTAGTAGGTGGTTAAAGAAAACTATAACTCTGCTTAGGAGGGTTGCCAGCTCTGCACTTGCAACTTCTGGGAGCTTTTAGGAGTTAGAGCCTGGGGAGGGAGAATGTCAAACTCCTTGAGACTCTATGGTAAATACCACAGAGATCAGAGAAATTCCTAGAATATCATAGAGGCTGTGGTGAAACTTCTGCACTTGGAAATGATGTTACATCACCTGCAAAATCATCCCCTCACTGTTTTCCCCACAGCTCCATTGGAAGAAGAGGAGGAGGAGGAGGAGATTGGATTTATACCCCATCCTTCAGTACCCAAAGGAGTCTCAGAGCGGTTTACAGTCCCTTTCCCCTCCCCTCCGCTCCCCACAACAGAAACCTTGTGAGGTAGGTGGGGTTGAGAGAGCTCTCTTGAGAACCACCCTTGAGAGAACAGCTCTGATATAACTTGTGACTGACCCAAGGTCATACCAGCAGCTGCATGTGGAGGAGTGGGGAATGAAACCTGGTTCTCCCAGATTAGTCTGTGCTCTTAACCACTGCACCAAACTGAGCATGAGCAGTGGAAGGTGGGGTGGGAGTTTGCCCACTGAGGGCAGGCAAGTGGTAAATCAGGGTTTAGGAGGATTGCATTGTTAAAAGATTAAATCCATAGCCTGATCATGCACATCAACCATCAAATTACTTTTACCTAGTTTAATCCACATATTCCCCGTGTCTGCTTCTGGAAGAGGTGCTGTTCCACACCCTACCTCTACCCCTGTGGTCTTTGTACTTATGTGGAAACCTCCCCAGGCTTGCATGGACCCTGGTAATCAGGGCTGAGCAAGTGTTCCTTGTTTTGCTTCTTCTTATATACATTTATATTTTTGTCAACACTTTCAGTTCTCTGTTCTCACACTTGGTTTTCTAGATTTATCCGCCGTGTCTTTGCGTGTCATATGGATATGCAATTTGTACAGTATGCCTACTTACAGTATATTCCAATTATACACATACTATACTGCTGATTTATTGATGCAGAAATGACATTTTATGCGAGAAGTCTAGCATGAGGAAAACAGAAAAGAGTGCAAAAATGAAGAAGCCACGTGTTTGAGTCACACAAGGAAGGAGTGAAATCGAAACAGGGATTTGGCGGCCAAAACAGCAGAGATGAGCTATTCAAAATCGCCCCAAATGTGAGCAGTTCTTGCACCACATATTCAGAGCCCTCCCTGCCGACCTCAGCTACTGCTTGGCAGTGGCATTAGCAAGGAATGGAAGGATACCCATGGCAGGATACACAGTTACCCAGTCTTGAAAGACAGAATTTGCCACTGCAGACAACCTTCCATGTCAGGCAAACATGCAATTTCCTTTTGCCCTAGAATTGTGCTTAAACCGTGACCTTTGTTACTGTGTTGCAGTGCAGATACTGAGAAAGATGGGGGGGCGGTGTGTAGGAAGGTGGGGAATGAAGGACTTGGACACACATCCCCCCTTTGAAAGAGACCTGGAATCTATCATGTTTTACTTAATTGACAGCTAGTTAAGGCCAAGTGCTCTCTGGTCCAGTTACATTTGTGATTTTTGGATGCCTTTATTGGCTTAAGCCCTATAAACACCAGCCGGCCATAATAATTAGGAACATGTGTGCTGGATGAAGTTCAGTTTGCCATTCGCTTTTCACCACTCATGCACAGCTAGAAGAGCGAAGCTCTGGATCGGGTGTTCCATAGCATCGAATTAGAGACTTCACAGGCTTCTCGTAAGTGAGTAAAGGATTTAATGTTCAGAATACCACCAGGGATCTCTGGCATTGCATAGAACTGGAGGGAGGGGGGGAAGTCAGGATACAGATGCCAGAAACTGTGGCCAAAGGCTTAAACTTCTCAAGGTCTTGAAATGCTGTACGAGGATCATATTGACTGTCAATTTGACTACACAGTATTACATAACCTTGGGCTTTGTTGGTGGACTAGTGTCCTCGTGGGCAGTGTTCCCTCTAAGCTGAGTTAGTGTGAGCAAGCTCACAGTTTTTTAGCCTCTGGCTCACACATGGTATTCAGGAAGGATGGCTCCAGAGCAAATTAAGTTATGCAGCGGCCAAATCGCTCGCTCACAACTTTAATGCCAGTAGCTCACAAAGTAGAATTTTTGCTCACAGGACTCCACAGCTTAGAGGGAGCATTGCTCATGGGCTAATGTGAATGTTCAGTATAGATTGCAGGTAGATATATTGCTCCATCAGGAAAAAAAGTCCAAATCCAACAAATAGTGCCATGGCCATGTTAGAGCAGCTGTGGCTCTTTGGCATGCAGAAGGTCCCAGGCTCAATCTCTTGCCTTTTCAGGAGAAAGGGCCGGGTATGAGATAATTGGAAAAACCTCTCCATGAGACTCTGGAATGAAGCTGCCAGTCAAAGTAGACAGTATTAATCTTGATAGGGCTTGCTAATAACTTTGCTCCTGAAATTCGGTATACATTGTCTGAGATATTACATGACCTGATTTTTAAAAAAAATGATATTTTAACATAATTTTTAAAGATCGAGAGCTCATGGGATACCCCCAAATGGCCAGACTGTTCCTACACTAGCTACAAAGCTGCAGTCTTGGTACATATGTAATCCCCAAAGACAACCTTTTCTGGAAAACTGAGGGGGAATACGTGTTAGATTTAATATTCAAAATGTAGGATATGAAGTTTACCTCCTCATAGCAAACAGCACTCCAGTGCAGTTCAAACCTCACATTTATTTGGTTATTTAGCATATCTCTAGACTGCCTTTCCAGCGTTTAAGGTGGTTTACAGTCCTAATCAAGAAAATGATTGCATAACAGTTAAAAATATAAAAGCACAAAGTGCATATAATAATAATGAGATCCATAAAGCACCAGTTGGAAGCAGCTCAGAGACATCACAGTCCCAGATTAAAAAAAGAATGGTATTTTCAGCTGAAGGCCAAGCTAGAGGGGGAAAAATCATTTCTGCCTTTAGGATTGGGGATCATTTTTTGATCCCGCCTACATTTTCCAAGGAAGGATTACAAACCACTGGGTCTCTAGTTGGGTTTCATCAGCCCAGCCAGTGAGAAATGCCTAAAGGAAAGCCTCCCCCACACACATCTGAGCCAGCATTTGCTGGCAAAGTCTGAATAGAATCTAGGAGACCTGGGTTCGAATTCCCTCTCTGCCATGAAACCTTGTCCAGTGACCTTGGACTGATCACATGCTGTCAGTCTAACCTACCTCACAGGGTTGTGAGGATAAAATGGAGAAGAGGAGATTGGTATTAAGCCACTTTAGTTCCCTGTTGGGGAGAAAGCAGGATATCTATCTATCTATCTATCTATCCATCCATCCATCCATCCATCCATCCATCCATCCATCTATCTATCTATCTAGGGGTCATTTCGTAGAAAAAGAGGTGCAGGAGCTCATTACCATAAAACTTATTTGCATATGCTAAACCACCTGACATCACCGGAAGTATGTCAGAAGACAAGAAAAAGAGAGAGAAAGAGGGAGAGAGAGAGAGAGAGAGAGAGAGAGAAAGAAAGAAAGAAAGAAAGAAAGAAAGAAAGAAAGAAAGAAAGAGGACAGCTACTAATCCAAGCCTCAGAAATACCACTATTCTGGGAGGATAGCTTCAGTGGTGGCTGAAGCCTTCAGAAGGCTGGTCGGAGGAACAAGGACCTTTCCAGGGGATGGGGTCATTTTGTTGCAGCCATGACACAAGCAGGCAGTCCCCTGCGGGTGGGGGGGCGCTGGCACCAACTCCTGGAGCTGAGCTCCCCCGAGCTCCTTCTTGAAATGACCCCTCTATCTATCTATCTATCTATCTATCTATCTATCTATCTATCTATCTATCTATCTATCTATCTATTCCATCCTTCTTTCATATTTTTTTTCATATTGCAGCATGGGTTTAGTGCAGTTAGCTGTTCCAAATTACTTTGTAAGTCCTACAAGGTATCATAAGGGTTGACTGACCCAATAGCCTGAGAAGAGAACTCCCTGGATGCTGATCATGATTATTTGAACTCACAGGCTGACCAGTGCAGTAGAATGGTATTGATGGACAACATCTTTTGGCACAGTTTGAAGTGTAGGCAAAGATAAGTGTAGAATAACCTCTTTATCATTCTGAGCTTGGAGACAAGGAAGAACTGCCCTAGTACTAGCAAATCCATTGGATAACCACTTAGGGTATATAAGCTACAAGAGATAGGAAGAAATGTAATGTTGCAGGTCAGTTGTTACAGCTGATAAATCGTGGATCAGTGATCTCCACCTGGTTCCCCCCCCCCCCCCGGTTTTCCTGTGCCCATTTGCTTCTTCCACTAAACATCTCTCCCCCAAAGCAGAAAGTCGGTCGTCTTGGGAGCAGGAGGAAGAGGAGGAGGAGATTGGATTTATACCCCACCCTTCACTTGAAGTCTCAGAGCGGCTTACAAACTCCTTTCCCCTCCCCTCACCACAAAAGACACCCTGTGAGGTAGGTGGGGCTGAGAGAGCTCTTTCCAGAACTGTCCTTGAGAGAACAGCTGTGACAGAACTATGGCTTGCCCATGGTCATCCAGCAGCTGTAAGTGGAAGGTGAGGAATCAAACCCGGTTCTCCCAGATTAGAGTCCACACACTTAACCACTACACCAAACTGTTCAGAAGAGCCCAGGAGGTACCACCTTTGGGTCTGCAGAGTACCTATGCAGAAAAAGTAGTTTCCATCATAGGAGGACACTTGTCTTACAACATTTCAATGTTTTGGGGTTGGCCCCAGGTCTTGTGGCAACCCTACTGTGATTGGCCCATGGCAGCCATTTTATGGAGATGCCTTTTCCCCATTCTCAAAATTCCAAAAGCATCCACAAGACCAACATGTCTGTGGAACCCTACCTTATATTAACCCAAGGCTAATGTTTATGTCTCTTCCTTTGGGGAGGGTGGGATGAAAAGTTCCACACTGCATTTTAAACGGCATAAAGGAGATAACTTTACTCCAGTGCTGTAGAAAATGTCTCATTTCTGGTCTCCACTGACTTCACCTGACAGACATCATTAAAAGGATGCATGAATACCATTTATTTTGTTTTGTTTCTTTATATTTGTCGGAACAATTTTTATAATTTCTATTTTCTTCGTCACTTTTCTTAGGTTGCATCGGTATGCAAATAACATTTATTTTAAGGCATTTATATGCAAAAATAGGCATTGATTTTAACATCACTTTTACTATCCAGTTTCATTATTTTGCTCAGCAAATGGATGACCACCCTTTTGCCCTAAGCGTTAAGCAAGCAGAACATAAACTACAGCCAAACCAAGTCATGAAATTTGGGGACATCCCTGTACCCACAGTACTTACTGGCTTGAGCATTATTTGTACTGGAACTCACGGGAGAGATGGCCTTTCTCGGGTACAATGAGCTGTGGAAAGTGGTAAACAGTGGGGTACCACAAGGCTCAGTACTCGGTACAGTGCTTTTTAACGTGTCCATTAATGATTTGGAGCAGGGCTCTTTTTGGGCAGGAACACACAAGAACGGAGTTCCGGCTGGCTTTCGAGTTGGCCACGCCTACAGCCTCCCCCCCTTTGGGCTCGCCAGGCGCTGCAGGGCACCTAGGGAAGCTGTTTCTGGGAGGGAGCTGTGCTGTCAGGGGTGTGGCCTAATATGCTAATGAGTTCCTGTTGTTGGGTGTGGCCTATTATGCTAATGAGTTCCTGCTGGGCTTTTTCTACAAAAAAAGCCCTGATTTGGAGTTAGGAGTAGGCAGTGAAGTGGCTAAGTTTGCAGATGACACTAAGTTGTTCAGTGCGGTGAGAACTAGGGAGCAATGTGAGGTGCTCCAGGGAGATCTGTCAAGGCTGAGTTAGTGGGCATCAGCATAGCAAATGAGTTTCAACGTGGGCAAGTGCAGAGCAATGCACACTGGAGCCAAGAAACCTAACTATAAATATACGTTGATGGGATCCTAACTGGTGATTACTGAACAGGAGAGAGATCTTTGAGTTGTAGTAGATAACTCACTGAAAATGTTGTCTAAGTGTGCGACTGCACTAAAAAAGGATTATTAGGAAGGGGACTGAAAACAAATCAGCCAGTATCAGCCAGCTTGGTGTAGTGGTTAAGAGTGGCAGGACTCTAATCTGGTGAACTGGGTTTGATTCCCCACTCATCCTAGGGTTGCCAAGTCTACAGAACTCACTGGCGGGGGGGATTCCTCCTCCGTCCGGGAGTTTCTCTGGTGTGCGCGCTTTGTGTGCGCGCCCGGCAACATCACCAGAAGTGACGTCAGCACGTTGGGGGCGTTGCCAGGGTGACGCTGTGGCAATCGCTCCAAAACTCTATGGTATCATAGAGTTTTGGGGCGATTGCCAGAGCGTCGCCCTGGCAATGCCCCCAACATGCTAACGTCACTTCCGGTGACATCATTACGTCGTCCGGGCTGGACGACTTCGGGGGTGGGGTTCCCCCATCGCTTGCCGAATGCTGGCTGGCGGATTGGGAACCCTTTTAGCGGGGGATCTCCCACCCCCCCGGGCTGACTTGGCAGCCCTAACTCATCCACATGAAGCCAGCTGGGTGGCCTCGGGTCTGTCACAGTTCTTTCAGAGCCCTCTCAGCCCCACCTACTTCACAAGGTGTCTGTTGTGGGGAGAGGATGGGGAGGTGACTGTAAGCTGCTCTGAGACTCCTTTGTGTAGTGAAGGGCGGGGTATAAAACCAATTCTTCCTCTTCGTCTTCATCTTCTTTCTCTTCTTCTTCCCTGTACAAATCTATGGTGCAGCCCCATTTGGAATATTGTGTACAGTTCTGGTCACTGCACCTCAAAAAAGACATAGCATTGGAAAAGGTGCAGAAAAGGGCAACTAAAATGATTAAGGGAATGGCACACTTTCCCTATGAAGGAAGGTTAAAGTAGTTAGGGCTCTTTAGCTTGGAGAAATGATGATTGAGGAGTGACATGATAGAGGTTTACAAAATTATGCATGGAATAGAGAAGGCAGAGAAAGAAATACTTTTCTCCCTTTCTCACAATACAAGAACTCATGGGCACTCAATGAAATTAATGAGCAGTAAGCTTAGAACAGATGAAAGGAAGTACTTAATTAACACGTGGAATTAACTGCCACAATGTAATGATTCCACAAGCACACCATGCCAGAAGGGATGAAAGTTTATTGGAACAAAAGCAGGGTTTTTCCTAGCCTCTGCTTGAGCAGAAACAGAACAGTCAACAACCAGCAACAGAACAGTCAAAAACTAGAAGAGGAAGTAAAATCACACTAAAGCACAGACTTTTTGGCCCTAAGCGATCAGGGGAAAATAACTAAACAGTTCAATAAGGGAACATCACCAAATTCACAATTTGCCGCGATACAACACACAAGAAGTGGTGGCAGCTACAAGCATAGACAGCTTCAAGAGGGGATTGGATAAAGATATGGAGCAGAGATCCATCAATGGCTATTAGCTACAAGGTATAGATGGAACACCATGTCTGGGGCAGTGATGTTCTAAATTCTTGGTGCTTGGGGGGCAACAGTGGGAAGGCTTATGGAGACTTGCCCTGTTGGTGGACCTCCAGAGGGCACCTGGGTTTTGGCCACTGTGTGACGCCAAGTGTTGGACTAGATGAGCCACTGGCCTGACTGAACATGGCTTCTCTTATGTTCTTATGTATAGTTACCTTATGAGCTATCATTTTAGAGTGCAGAATAGAAATGCTTTCTACCAAATAAATGTTGGGCCTGGACTGTTAATAGTAAGCCATATAGGCTTGCCAACCTCCAGTTGGTGGCTGGAGATCTCCTGGGATTACAACTGATCTCCAAGTGATAGAGATCAGATCCCCTGGAGAAAATGGCTGCTTTGGAAGGTGGACTCTATGACATTATACCCTGTTGAAGTCCCTCCCCTCCTCAAACTTCATCTTTCGCAGGTTCCACCCCCCAAAATCTTCAGATATTTCCCAACTAGGATCAGGGAACCCTAAAGCAATGGCACCTGTGGTCCATCTATTTCAGTATAGTCTACTCCAATCAGCAATGGCCCGTTAGGGTTTCAAGCAGAGTGACATCTTTCACTAACACTTCCTACCTGAGTGGGATTTTATCTGGGACTTTGAGTATGCAGAGAATGCTCTCTGAGCCACAGCTTCTCTGCATTAATAGAAATTACTCTCTCCCCAACCTTCTGTGGGTGGCTTTCTCTATGGTCTCAGCAGACTCCTGTTGGATTGTTTCTTCATTTATTTTATTAGATTTTTATCCCCACCCTTCCCCCAGAATGGGGTTCAGGCTGGCTAACAACATAACAGTATCATAACGATAACAATAATTAAACCATATTTTCAGTAATATCCAACTAAAACTCAGCACACAGCTTTTGGCATAAAAAATCCAACAGTGTTGTTGGTAGAGTCCACATTAGTGGAATGTCTGGTGGAATAACTGTTTTGCATGCCCTGTGGAATATAGACAAGTCCCACAGGACATGAGTTTCCTCAGACAGAACATTCCACCAGGTTGGGGCCACAATGGAAAAGGCCCTCATCCTTGTTGCATTCAAATGAGTAAATCAAGGGCCAGGTACCACTGGAAGCCCACATGCTTCCAGCCCACATGAAACCCACATAAAGACACGGGGGGGGGGGGGACATAATGGGAGAGGCAGTCCTTTAGGTATGACACTCCCAGAACATTTAGCATTTAGGGCTTTAAAGGTTAATACCAGGATCAGACCAATGGCCTTTCTAGTTCAGAACATAGCACTTCTAGAGCTCAAGATGCTTTACATAGAAGTCCTGCCCACAAGTGGTGGTGAACACATGTACAAGTAGACCAACAAAAAAAATTATTCAAGGTATGAGCTTTCGTATGCAAAGCACCCTTTTGCAAATACAGTGGAATGGGATGGAAGGGTCAAATTTATAGACAAGCAGAACAGCAAATTAACATGTAACATGATGAAGATGTTTTAAGCTATGTAAAAACAGAATTAAATAACAAACTAAGGTTATAAGGTCAACATAGGGTTGCCAGGTCTGGGTTGGAAAATACTGGGAGACTTTGGGGGTGGATCCAGGAGAGGGTGGGGTTTTGGGGAGGGGAGGGGACTCAGCATGGTACAATGCCATAGAGCCCACCCTTCAAAGCAGCCATTTTCTCCAGGGGAGCTGATCTCTGTCAGCTGGGGATCCCCAGGACCCACCTGGAGGCTGGCAACCCTAGGTCAACAGTTGTAAATTAATAAATATGTCAAAATAAATTTGAGACTCTCCATTCACTCTCAGAGCATGGGCGTCACTCAACGTGTTTAATTGCACATTGTACATTTAATGTTTTTCTTTATACGTGTATGTCTTATGTTACATTTAACACATGTCTAGCTGAACATGTGATTAAAGTCCAGATTTAAGACCAGGTAATGGCCCCTGATTTCATTTGTAAATTGTAAATGTGTTGGCTCTTTCTTATAAGCAAGTGAATGCATGTACATACAGGATGTACATATATTCGCTGTAGCTTATGAACAAGGCTGCAGTAATTCATACAATAGTCCTGTGAATTAGGCCAGTATTATAATTCCCATATTAATGCCCAAGCTCCTCTTGATTTCCTTTCTTTTTTATGCAAAGCAAACCATTCTCCTTCAAGCCATTTTTGATTCCCTCACACTGAATGCTTCATACTGAAAAGTATGCATTTTGAACGTTGTTTGTTGGTAATGCAGCATTATATTTTGTGGGCTAGAGCCAGACTAAACTGACAGTTTCCACTGATTCCCCTTTTCTGCTTCAGACCCCCCCCTCCCCCAATGCCATTCCAGGGTCCAGAACTGACCAGGAACAATGTTTCATGGAGATTAGTCGGGTGCAGGGTGGGAGGTAGGGGTAGGAAGGTTCCATTCTGCAAATGGAAAGTTTGGTCTGGATATAACCCAGGCCCGTTATACAACTGAATGTAGAAATACCATAGAACTTGGCATATACACAACACACAATATTGGGGCACTGTATTTTGAAAAGCAAAAAAGGGACATATTTCCTGACTGACTACTTCAAACAAGTGATCACCATGACAAATCTCATTTTAAATACCCCTACTATTTAAGCCGTGTTCATTGCCACTAACTAGGAATATTCCTAACCTTTCAACCCAAAAAAAGGAAATTTTCATCAGTTTTTTTTTTTTTAAAAAAGAGCCCAGAAGAGAATGGACACCAAAAAAAGAGGATGTGTCCTCTAAAAAGAGGACATCTGGTGACCCTACACAACATGCTACACCACCATACAAAGGGATCTATGAAACCCAATGGTGAAAAGCACAGAATTGGAACTATTCACAGAAATAGCAACGACTATAAAGAAACCAAATGGAGAACATTTGCTCATGCCTAATAATAATACTGCCTGCTTTGCAGGGTTGTTATAAGGATTATCGAGCCTATCGAGCCTTTTATATCAATGCTGTATATCATCACTAAGTTATTTTTCAGAGCACTTTTCCCCAGTGCACAAAGCAGTGATATTATGCATCCTTACAATAACCTTCAACATTAGATGAACATGCTTATATTAGTGCCACATCATACATGAACGACAGTTCAGACTGGGAGAGAGTGGCTTATGAAAGGCCACCTAGGTTGTGATCACATACGCTAAATAATGCACTTTCAATCAACTTTCAATAGACTTTCCAACTGGATTTTGCCACAGCGCTTTATTTCGTGTGTGTGATCGCAGCCCTAGTGAGCTCATGGCTAAGTTCTGGCTCCTAGCTCATTCTCATAACTGCACAGTGGGTAGCTACTCTGGGTGAATGCTGCGTATTTGCATCCGTAAGGACTGTGTATATTTACCCAGCAGGCTGGGTTATCCGCCATAGATGAACAAATAGCCATTGATGCTGCAGAGGGGGCGATAGGTTACACATAGTGGTTACCCAGATTAACAGTAAAAAGGCCACAGGGATAACCTTGCATGATTTCCCATGTCTAAACACGCGTTTAGTGTTGCCATAAAATGGTAATTCAAGCAAAAGCCTGCATTTAAACAACACTAAGGACTGTGATTTGAACTCCTTGAATGAGGGATCATAGCGTGAAAACAAGGAGGGTGTAATTAGCAGGCTGTGGGTAAAAAGCAGCAACACAACATGATATCTTTTTTTTTTTAAAAAGCCAGTGTTTGGGAGGGGGAAAAATCATACTGGGGTAGGAGACAAAAGGGCAGTTTTACCTATGAAAACAGCTGATTCACACCACTTAAAGTTTGCTCTAGCCAACAAGATGCACAAGATTACTAAATGCACAATACTCAACTTGTTATCCCATTGCGTACTCAGATCAGTCTCTGTGATTCATTACAAGATGTCCTCGAAGTTATGGTCGATTTTTTGGTTGATTTGGGGGGAGAGGCTGTGGCTCAGTGGTGAAGCACATGTGGATGGCCCCTGGTTCCAAGCCATGACATTGCTAACTGAAGAATCTTGGGTACTAAGTACTGAGAATGCCCTTTTTCTGCCTGAGATCTTTGAAGAATCACGGCCAGTTGAGGTAAGTGATACTGAAGAAAATGAACCAAAGATATGGCTCAGTATAATTAACTTTCACATGTTCATGGATATCCATGAACAAAAGGACATTGGTAGCATCTCTTCAATGTTTTGACACACAAACAGGAAGTGACCCCCTGCTGGACAATATAGATTCCCAGTCCAGGAGAACAGGACAGACTTGTTCTATCACAACATGAAAAAAGGGTACTGGTTTCCACTGTTGTTTTATGTGTACATAAACACGCAGAAATAGAGGAAGTGGTCTTGTGCTGAATTAGATCATTGGTTAATCAGAGTAAATACTGCCTGCTCTGGCCCGCAAGAGTACTCCAGGTTCTTAGGCAGCCATCTTTCTCATCATCTTCTACCTAACCGAAGATGTCAGAGGTTGAACACAGTGGTGTCCTAGTCTGCGATGGCCTGGGGTCTTCATGAAAAAATGTCATCCATGTACGTTGCTGCCCAGCAACTATTGTTTTTTTTTATATATATAAATTTTTATTGATTTTTCCCTATAACTACAACTATAACGCAACAATCTAAGCTACATATACCTTATACAGAGAGTACTTTATCGTTTGCTTAATACTACCTTATTACATAATATAATTATGAAGCATTTAGAACCTTGGATAAATTTCAATTACTTTGTTACTGCTACTATAAAAAATATCAAAACTATTTGGCAGGCACGCCCACCTAGAGAAATACAGTTAATTAAACAATTTATAATACATAAGTGCAATGCTTAATAAAACAGTTTAATCACTATTTCTTCTTTCGTCCTCTTCTTGTCTTAACAGTCTCAACTACTTTTGGAGCTGCAGCTCCTTTTTCCGAGTCAGACACTTCTTCTTCACTCTTTGAGCTATCAAATCCATACATGTTTTCTTGCGAGGCCAGTGAACCATCTGAGTCTCTCCCAGTTTTCTGCTCTTTGCTTTTTTCCAGAAATTTTTTCGCTTGTTGAACAGAGTCAATCTTATACTTCTTATCTTTGATGCTGAAGCATAGCCCTTCTGGAGTATTCCAACGATAGATGATAGACTCAGACTGGAGCCAAGATGTCAATTTTCCATAGGCTTTCCTTCTTTTCCTTATTTCAAATGGGATATCCTTCATCACTTTTACTTCTTCTCCCAGGATCTTCAGAGCTGCTTTGTTTGTGGTCCTAAGCACCACGTCTCTTGTAGATTTTTTGGAGAACCTTATCATAATTTCACCAGGCAGGCTTTTCTTTTTAGTATAATCTGGATAGGTTCTGTAAACCATATCCATATCGCTTTTTATATCCGCTGCTTTCATGCCTGTCACTGGTTCAAGTGCTTCACTTAGCAAATTTTTAAGGTCTTCTCCTGTGTTTTCTGGCACATTCTGAAGTCTTAGGAAAAAATTCGATCTTTCCATTTGTAATTTCAAAAGCTGATCGTGGTGGAAGGCCTTTTCCTTCTCTGCCTTTTGTAGTCTTGCGTCTTGGTTTTTTAATGAAGTTTTTACTTCCAGAAGTTCTCGCTGCAGCTTCTCTGTGGATTTATTCGACTTTTTTAGTTCTAGCTGCATTTTGTCCATCTTAACGTTGAGAGCTGTCATTTGGTCCACTAGAGGTCGCAATAACGAGGAGAACACCGCACTCATCTCCATGGTATCAACCTTTGAACTCGGAGCTGTACTTCCTAGTTTGGGGGAAGGTTTCGGTTTCCCCGTCATTGTTGAGGCTACGCTCTTTGTTTATAGATAGATAAGATGAACGAAAGGAGCAAATTTTCAAACAGCACTTATGTCCTTCTAAAGTTTATATCTCCAAGTGAGCGATGCTGCCATCTAGCAAGGCGGATGGGCTTTTATTCCTGCAGTAACACCACGTAAAGAGTCTCGTAAGTACGCTAGTCCCGGAGAGGGGGGGTGGGTTTCACTCCTCCCACCGTCTTCCCGCTATGTTCTGCTTTTCTTACTTCAGACTCACATTTTCTCCTTGCGTAACTGTCAGTTCCAGCCTCATTGCTTCGCACTCTCTGCTGCTTCACGGATTTGCGCTTTCAGCCATACGGCTCCCACAGCGGGGGAACCTATGGGGGTGATGAAAAGGGATCTCGATCCCTCGGTCGCCACCGTAGGGAGAGATCCCCTTCGTGCCACCCCAGGCAGAGCCCCCTCATTGGGGTCTCTGGGGGCTCGGCACCAGTCCAGAGCCCCTTCTTCCCACCGGGTACGGATCGCGCTCCCCGCAGTTGCGGAGGAGAGCGTCCACCATTATTGCAAGTCTTGCCGGAAATCGCCAGCAACTATTGTTGACATAGCAGGGGGGGCTCCAGCTTTCTGCATGCCAAGCAGATAGTCTGCCACTGGGGTGTGATTCTAGCTCACCTCCTTGTGGTGCACCCTGGATAATGCTAAAGATCTAGAATTTTTGGCTTCCAGACAATTGTAGGATCTCCTGGCTACACTACGCACATGGAAACAATCAACGAATCAAACAGTCCTTCTCAGGACTACTTGACAAGGGGTAGGAGGTTGCAGTCACACATGCCAGAAACACTGAGGGGGGGACAAGACTATTTCCTCCGGAGGAATTTGACCTGCAGTTGCAGGATCACACCTAATTTTGAAGCTATGGGCACAGCCCATCAATGTGTGATCAGACGCAACTGCAGGTAAGTCGGGGGGGGGGGGGTTGTGCCACTTTTTTCCTCATGCACTTAAACAAGGGATCGATGAATTGCACCTCTGCACTGAGGGCTTCCTATGGAGTTTGCGATTATGCACATACTGTGAAGCATGGGGAAACAACAGCACAGAGTTGGGATGTCCTGATCAGACCATCCCGATGTCATGAGAGTGCACTGGAGTGATTAGACATGGCAAAGTCCATCCATGGCCCGTCACAACCCGTTTACTACCAGATTTTCCCCGGTGTCTTTTAACTCCGCTTCTGCATTGGAGCAGAACGGATTGCTGATGGCTGTGGGGTGCTTCCCAGATGTTGTTGTCTGACCGTGCCGTTTAAATCCACCCAGCATTTGCACCTATGTCAGGTCTAATTGTGCTTATGATTCTGAATCTGAATCTTCCAAATGAATACTGAGGGTAAAATCAAGTTTAAATGCCAATATTTGTTGCAAATCTTATTGGCCAATAAAACAGATTTAGCTCTTTTTCAAGAAACTCACCTTGATAATGGAAATCAAGTCCACCCACAGAGCGAAAATTGCAGGATATTATGTTATTGGCATCACATACCACCATACCTATGGCACAGTCACTTATGCCCAAAGCACTATTAAAATTTTGATGCTGGTATTGACTAACGTCTACAAAGAAATCCACACAATTGTAGTAAAAGTTGGGGAAGTGCATGTTGTCAATATTTACAAACTTCCTGCAGTTTCATGGCCAGCACATGTCCTATCAACCTTCCCTCATTCTTCTGTTGATGCCAGTGACTTTAACAGCCCCCACGGACATTGGAGCTACATGGTTAGTGATAAGAATGATGAGGCACTTGTTGAAAGGGCTAAAGAACATGGCTTGCATCTCATTTTTTTATGCTAAAGACAGAAGTAATTTCATATCACCTGCATGGAATAGAAAGTCCAACCCTGATTTAACATTTGTCCCATCTGACCAGAGAAGTCAGTCCTTACCAGGGCTCTTTTTGGGCCAGAACACACCGGAACTACATTCCGGCTGGTGTCAGAGCTTGCCCTTGCACTCCCCACTGTGCTCTGGATCTCTGCATGGAGATCAAGCATGAGGCCTGGCCTCCTGGTTCCTTGCACTTAAAGAGAGTGGTTCTTTTAAGTACAAAGAGCTGGTGGGAAGGGGCTCCACACTCCAGGTCTCCATGCAGAGATTGAGCATGGGGCCTGGCCTCCTGGCTCCTTGCACTTCAAGGGAGTGGTCCTTTTAAGTGCAAAGAGCTGGTGGGAAGGGGCCCCGGCTGTCACGGCTCTCTCCGTCTGGCTTGCCGCTGCCCATTGAGGTTCACTGTGCCTATAGTCCCCTGGCTCCCAGTAAATGCTGGTGCAGGGTGGCTTGATCCAGGGGGCACAGGGTGTGTGGTGGAGCCTTGATCGGGGTGGGAGAGCCTCCCCCCATCTCTTTGCCCCCTCTCTTTCTCTCTCTTTGTTTCTTTCTTTCTCTCTTTCTTTCCCCTCTCTGTTTCTTTCTTTCTCTCTCTTTCTTTCCCCCTCTCCCTCCCTCTCTCTCTTTCTTTCTTTCTTCCCCCCTCCCCTCCCTTTCTCTCTCTCTTCCTTCCTTCCTTCCTTCCTTCCTTCCTTCCTTCCTTCCTTCCTTCCTTCCTTCCTCTCTCTCCCTCCCTCCCTCCCTTTCTCTCTCTTTCTCTCTCTCTTTCTTTCTATTTCGGTCTCTCTTCCTTCCTTCCTTCCTCTCTTTTTTCCCTCCCTCCCTCCCTCCCTCCCTCCCTCCCTCTTTCTTTCTTTCTTTCTTTCTTTCTTTCTTTCTTTCTTTCTTTCTTTCTTTCTTTCTTTCTTTCTTTCTTTCTTTCTTTCTTTCTTTCTTTCTTTCTATGATTCACTTACTCCATCATACCCCACCCTGGCTCTCTCAAGATAGGACAAGATGGTGGAGGGGAGTGTGCATGAAGCAGCAGCTGTTAGGAGGGCTTGTTCAGTTGCCTGTGGGAGGAAGCTGAAGTAGCACCAGCACTCCTCCACCCCCACTCTCTTCCTCAGCAGGTAAAATGCTGTTCCTGCATCTTCCTGGGCAAGCAAAATAATTGCCTAGCTTACATACTTGGTCCCTTTGGGGTCTGGACCTCCCAGGGAAGGGGGCTGGAGTCAAAGTTGAAGAGGGTAGATAGAAGATTCCAGTGTGGAAAGCAGGGCCAGTCAGGTGGGAGCTGACTTCAGCCCTATTACTTTGGGGTATCTTCTCACCATACTTGACACCAAAAGGTTAAATTAGCCTTCCACCCTAAGCATGTGCCAAGCTGACTAGATCAAATAATTATTGTATCCTCACTGAGAACCACTGGTACCAGTAGGTCTTTCTCAGTGAGTGTGGTATGGTGGTGAAGAGTGTCAGACCAGTATGTGGGAGATTTGGATCTGAATCCCCACTTGTGCCATGGAACCTCTCTGGGTGAGTCTTAGCTCAGGAAGGATGGCTCCAGAGCAGACTAATTTATGCTGTAGCCAAATTGTTCACTCACAACTTTAATGCCAGTAGCTCACAAAGTAGAATTTTTGCTCACAAGACTCCACGGCTTAGAGGGAATGTTGGGCAGCTATTAACCTGCCTTTACAAAATATTAAAACATTTCTGAAATAATGTATAGGAGGACTTTGGTCTTCAGGATCAAAATTGCACTGAACTAGAAAAGTTTTATTCTTGTAGTTTTACACTGTAGTCCTAAATACAGTCACATCTTCCCTGATGCAGAAGGGTGTAAACTCAATTTAGGATTGCATGGTTGATGGCTTTGGGGGGAGACTGGCGAAGGGAAGGGAAACATGTGACTGGAACTCGCAACCCGAGCCTAGGTGGTGTGTCTTGTTGGGAATGGCTTGCAAATATATGTGTGTCTAAAGTCTGTATTAGTCGTTTGGTGCTAACTGCCATGCAAGAGAAAGCATCTGAAAAAAGCAGCTTCATTGTTGTGTGTTTTGGTAGAACACTTGATTGTTGCATGGAGGACTTTGGGGGACATCTGCAGAGAAACAGAGTTGTAACTAAAAATGAGCGTGGTCGGCAGCACTTTGGAGATTGCCTGTTTTGTGAAATTTAAAAAGTGGGCAGAGTTTCTGAAGAAGATGATTGTCCCTCTTCTCCTGCCACTAGGCTGACATCTGCCTTTAATGGGCCAGCAAAGTTGATGTTCTTATACCTCTTAATAAGAGAGATTTCTGCTTCTGAGGAGTTGACTTCCAACGATCGGTGATCTTGTGGTGGTAGTGATACTTTGATGTGGTGACCACCTGTTCACAGGATCATTTTACCTGTGGGACAGACTCTGCATGGTAATCACTCCACTGGTACATAATTGCTTGTAAAAATATTATAGTGTAATAATTCAGGTGGGTAGCCGTGTTGGTCTGAAGCAGCAGAACAAAGTTGGAGTCCAAAGTTTCATCCAAGTTATAAGCTTTTGTGCACATGCACACTTCTTCCATCTAAAGAAGTGTGGGTGGCACATGAAATCTTTTACCTTGAATAAAATTGTGTACCTTGAATAAAATAGTCGACAAACTACTCTCATCCAGTGCATCCACAAACCTAGGGTTGTCTGCCAGTGAACTAGGGTTGCCAACTCCAGGTTGAGGAAATCCCTGGAGATTTGGGAGTGGAGCCTGAGGAGGTTGGGGTTTGGGGCAGGGCTTATTTCGTAGCAGGAGCTCCTTTGCATATTAGGCCACACACCCCTGATGTAGCCAATCCTCCAAGAACTTACAGTAACACTTATAAGAAAAGCTCTGTACAAAATGAGCCCTGGTTTGGGGGAAGAAGGGACCTAAGAAAGGCATAATGCCATGGACTTAACTTTCCAAAGCAGCCATTGATCTGATCTTTGTAGTTTGGAGCTCAGTTGTAATTCCAGGAGATCTCCAGACCCCACCTGTAGGTTGGCAACCCTAAAAATTCATATTCAGCGTACTAGTTCTGCAGGAAGGCAAGCTGATTTCCATGGGAACTTAACTTTTAGGAATTGATTCCAATCCAGTATGGGAATAATTGTTGGACATAAGATATTGATTGGTTCAGGCAAAATTTTAAATAGATGGGACAGAAAGTAATGTTTTTGTTTAAACAAAAGGGCTGTGCATATGGAGACACCTGTTCCACAAGCCACTGGACTGCTGGATTACATAGTCTGCTAACTGCTGTTCAGTAATGATCAATTGCCAATAAGACTCGCCTCATCATATGCTGAAACTGATCTGGATGTCCGAATAGACAATGGGATGACAGACCTGCCACATGCTCAGATGTCATGCACACTGATTGTAATGCACACAGTCCTGGCCCTTTTTTAGTTGTGGCCCTGAGTTACAGCACAGTGCAAAGTTTTCCTTCTACTGAATATTCCAAAACGTCTTCAGTGTTCCTGCCTTCAAATGATACATGCTTTTATTTTTAAAAGCATCAGATCAATTTGATTAGCTGCTACCAGTTCTCCCACATATGAAACCACCATTCCAGGATGGGGCTGAGAAGGGGAGGGAACAATCACTTAGCCAATTCATCTCTTCTGTAGAATAATTGTATCTTCTTGCTCCTGTAAGGCCTCACCTTCAGAAGGGAATTCCAGACAGAAAAAACGGAAGTACATTTTCATACAATGCATCATTGATTTGTGGAATTCACTACCACATGATACAGTGCTGGCCACAAATGTTCAAAAAGAGATCTGACAAACTGATAGAGGACAGGTCCATCAATGGCTTTTAGCTATGAGAACTAAATGTAACCTTTATGTCCGGTGGTGGTAATACATTTTGATGGAGGAGGAGTAACAATGAGGGGAGGCTTTGGGCCTCTGTGCCCCTGTTTTGTGGATCTCCCAAGGCACTGGATTGGCTGCTGTGGAAACAGGATGTTGGATTAGATAGAACATTGCTGTTGACCCAACAGCTGAACAATTTAAATATTCAAGGAGACTGCCCTGCAGCATTTTTTTCACCACCTTTTGAGAACAGATGCACAGAAAACTGGATTGCTTTTGCAATGATTGCGAAGACCATAGAGAAGAATTTGTTCAGCAGCCATAACACCCCTGTTCCATGCATGAAGGAACAATGGAATTCTTCCAGCCCATCATTCCATTCCTTCTCAACAAGTCTGACCTTGCCACATTGAGTCACAATTCTGTAACTTCCAGGTTTGACTCAGCTGTTGTATCAGACATGCCAGACACATTCTCCACTCATCTGGGTGACAAAGGGTTAGTTTTCACCATGCTGAGAAGAGCAGATAATCAATAACAAGCTATATAGTTCTCTACATTTGGGGAGGGGGGACCAATCTGGCATTATAACACATTGAGAGAGGGAGGCAATATAATTATTTCTAGCAAAGAGCTGGTGCTTAGCGAGGAAATGATACTTAATGCAAAGAGAGAAGCTTGAGATGGAAGCTCTTGGGAAGAAAGAATTTCAACCCATGCAAAAATAGTCTTGCTCTCACCCTTCCAAGAATGTATAGAAGCATCATTACAATTAAATGCATTTTTGTATTTTGTTTAATTACAAGATTTATACATGTGCCTTTCTGCTGCTGAAATAGCACTTCAGGCAGTTTGTAGCATAAAATTAAAAACTAGAGTTCAAAAAAAAAATAGAGTACAAAGCCAAGAAATGTAGAACATACACTGCAAGCAATGGCAGGGCATGGAGGGATCCCAGTAGGTATGCTGCAAGGTAAAGAAAAATTTGCTTGCACCTTGCTTGCCATCAGATAAGGTACTTTTCAGCTGTCTTGAACTGGGGATCTGAAGGATGCTAGGCAGGGAATCAATACGTATACCACCAGTTGCCTTAACCCAAAATGGCAGAGCAAGAATGTACCAATAGGCTTCCATGAGTCAGGGGATGCCATCATTCATACAGCTGCTAACTCTGGCTTAGGAATTCTCGGAGATTTGCAGATGGTTTCTGGAAAGGTTGGTGTATGAGACAGGAAGGGCTCAGTGGGGATGTGATATCACTCTAGGTCTTCCATTTTTAGGACTCCTATTTCTATCATTTGAAGTTGCCATTTCCTCCAGGGCAATTGATCTCTTGTAGTGTGGAGATCAGTTGTAATTCTAGGAGAAGTCCAGGTCCCACCTTGAGGTTGGTAACTCCAATTTAGGGATGGGCACAAACTGGCTCCCAAACTAAAGTTTGTCATGAATTTTGGCAGGCTTGAGGTTTGTGAAGTGATGTTCATGAACTGAAGAGCCACCACGAACTTCCACGAATTGGCTCCATTTAACTCCCTGATTTCTGCTTGCAGCTAAAAGCAATGGGGAGCAGAAAGGGGTGTGTGAAATGTCTTTGAGCCATTTCATCACCACCACCTCACTTTCTGCTTGCCACTGCTATTGGTAGAAAGCTGGGGATGAGACATTTCACCCCAAGCCATTTCACTCTGAGCCATTTCACCCCCTGCTGGATTCTGACTAATGGACTTTCCTAATCAATAGTAGCCATCCTCAGTTGGTAGACAACGTTAATTTAATCTCAGTCAAACTGGGAGCTTTCCCTGTGTCTCAAGTATAAAATTAAAATAAGCAGGGAATCTGCAACGACTTGTGTGGATAGCTCATGTTACTCTCCCCCTCTGTTTCCTCTTTATCATCCTTGTAGTATTTTCCTTTTTCCTGCTTTCTTCACTCTTCCCCACTCACCACCAGTTAATCTACCTTTATCTGTCCTGCTCTGGTAGCTTCTACCTGGGAAAACTGTGGCCCAGTTATATGATGCCAGTTGTCAGGCCCAGCTGCACAATGAGGAACCTGCAAGGACTTGTGGCACATACCTCATTTACCTCTGATCCCACACTGTTTCCTCTTTCTGTCCTCTTCACCCCCATATCCTCACTGTTCCCTACTTCCTTTTTCTCATCCCACTCACCAACCTATTTACCTTTTATTGGCACCCCATCTTCAGCTATAGTTCTTATTTATTTGCTTCATCATTTATACATTTGCATTTCTTCTCAAGGACCCAAAGCAGCTTACATTATTCTTCTCTCCTCTATTTTATCTTCACAATAACTGTAATAGGTAAATTAGGCTGTGAATGTGTAACTGTCCCAGGTCATCCAGTGAACTTCCATGGCAAACAGGGGATTCAAACCTGGGTCTACCAGTTCCTAGTAGGAAGCTCTAGCCAATTTGCCTTATGTGTCTTTGGCGAGGTGGCTGCTGTTGAACAGTAGCAAGTAGCTGGGCCTAGGTGAGTCATTCAAGTCCTGTGGTAGCATCAGCCAGTGATGGCTGCCACTCCTGGCCCTGATGAGTCCTTCCTCAAAGGCTGAAATATCCTGGAAAGGGCCCTGTCCCTCCTCTGCCTTTTACTGGAAGAAACTAAGGCTCAAAGGCTGGCAATAATATTGTGGTTGCCTAGCAGCAACCACTGTGGGCATTAATTTCTTAAAGCTGCAGGTACTGCTGTTTGACACCCCTCCCCCCAATATATTTCTTCTTTTTAAATGTCATGTTTTTCTGAAAACTTTTTGTCTTTTTTTTTTTCAGGTCTGCAGAAAGATCTGTCTTACCTGTTCAGTGCTCTGGTCTCTGGATTTAATTATTCACAGACTTGGCCATATTGAGAATTAAATATATTGATATGGCACTGCGAGGCATCCCTGGGAAGAAAAATGAACCTCTGCTGTTGGGAGGCCTGAACATTTCTTCCTGCCTTTTGCAAAGTCACACATCTGGAAAGCCGCAATAACACAGATGAAGGACCGAGGAAAGGAGTTTATTATCAGCCATAGCTCAGAGCCTCAGTGACACTTTTGGACGGCCTTAACATATGCCGCCTGACACTCAGCTTCCCAAGATGAGCTGTGGACACTCTAGAGGCGTGGTGAGGCATCGGCTGTGAGCTTATCTAAAGTCAAAGAGGAAAGCAAGCAATTAGATCCACCTGCTTCTGCAAAAGGTAGTCATGAATGTTGTCCGTAATTACTCCAGAAAATGGGGTTCTCCCCTAAATTAGCTTGCTGACTCATGGGTTTGGTGAATAATGAGCTCACTGTGATACAGAAAAAAAATCTGTCCAAGAACAAGTTTATTTTTTAAAAAATTGCATGGAACTATCCTGAGACAGCAATAAATTATCAAAAGGGATGAACAAATCCTATTTTCAGATTTCGTTGTAATGTGCTTATGGAATGTATACACATAAAGTGTACACAATTGTACGTACAGTGCTGATTTACTGACACACACACCGAGTGTTGACAAATGTGTCGATTTTACAAGCAAAATGTAATGTGAGGACAGAGAAAACGGCATAAGAACAAAGAACCATGGATTCCATTCACACAAGAAAGAAGCAGAACAGGGATTTTCTGGGTGAAGGTGAAATCATTCCTTATCAGTGACGCTGGATTTCAGCACAGAGGACATGAGCGTCAGGAAAGCAGCAACCAGCAAGAACACCCACGCCAAACAAACAAACAACTAACTAAATAAATTGAAGACAAAAATCTGTAAGTTTTTTTTTTAAAGGTCTTTGCTAGATGTATTATCACATTCAGAAGGGAATCTGTCACTTTGAGGCAGCGGGAAGGATTTAAAGAGCCAGGGCTGATGTTTCCCCTAACCACAGGACAACTGTTCACTTTCAGGAGCTCCTCCTTTTCTATTGCTACCCCTTCTGGATCCCCAAGTCAATAGTTAAGGCCCAAAGGTCTAGGGAGCAGTCTTGTTCACATGTTAAAGTGAATACAGGCAGCCTACCTGTACATGTGTATACCTGTTTGCAAGAAAGAACCAGTGTATGATCACTAGGGTTGGCATTGGCAGTCTCCAGGTGGTGGCTGGAGATCTCCTGGCATTACAACTGATCTCCAGGTGCTAGAGATCACTTTACCTGGAGAAAATGGCAGCTTTGGAAGGTAGACTTTATAGCATTAAATCCCACTGAAGTCCTGTCCCTCCCCTCCCCTCCTCAGGCTCCACCCCCAAAATCTCTAGGTATTTCCCAACCCGAGGCTGGCCACCCTATTTTCACTTTACAAATGAAGCTGAAGCTAAGTATCAGTACTTGGATAAATGTGGGGTTTCAACCGCACATTCAGCTTTACAAGCATGCAGTTTAACATAAGAATTACCCAACACATGTATAAAGAAAATTCAAGTATATATGATGCATGGATCCAGGGGCGTCAAGTTTTCAAAATCCGGGGGGGGGGGAGCTCTTCCGTGCATGCACGCAAAGCGTGTGCCCCCGCCGGGACCATGTTCCCGCTGCCACCTCTCCCCCCCCGGCCTGACCTCTCCTGCTTCCGTCCCTCCCTCCCTCTGTCCAGGGGCCAGCTGGGCATTTGCTTAGCTGGCCCCTGGACGGGCGGAGGGAGGGACGGAGTGGTCAGGCGGGGGGGAGAGAGATGGCAGCGGCCCTAGGAAGGGCCCGGGGAGGCACGGCTGAGGACGCACCATTTCCCCGGGGGGGCTCAGTCCCCCCAGGAAATTTCAGGGGTGGCTCAAGCCCCCCCCCCCCCCCCGTAGTTGACGCTTATGCATGGATCATACCTGTGTTTGTTGAAACTTTGTAAACTTGGGGTACGTGAAGGGGAAAGTTTTCAAGCTCATGCCTGAGGCTCTTTCAAATCTAGTCTGGATTCTCAAATCAAAGATTTTTAGAGATGTTTCAAAACAGTACTTTTGTTTTTTTGGCTCTGGAGATAGCATATTAAAATAAATGATGCTCCTGAAAATATTTAGGATTTTTTTTAGGTTACCCTTCCCCCAAACAATGAAGTGAGGTGATCATGTCTGGGTGAAAATATTGTACCTACATGACTGGCAATGTTCCATAACTGTGCCAATCACACAGGCCAGTGTAGGGGAAGAACTTGGGAAGGGATTATTTAAGGAAGTGAAAAAGCAGGCTGTCTTGAGTGTTTTGTGCACTCCCTTCCCCTAGAGTTGCCAGTAGGGATGGCCACGAACTGGCTCATGAATGCAAGTGCCTGATGAATTGTGGCCGGTTCACGAACTGAAGTTCACAAGCTGAAGAGCCCCCATGAACTACCACAAAATTTAAGGTAGTTTGTGGTGGTTCATGGTGGTTCGTGAAGAGGATAAAATGGGTTTAACTGGCTCAGAGTCATTTAAACCTGTTTTCTGCTCCCTGCTGCTTTGCATGAGGAAACCCCTGCTTTTTTCTCCCCACAAAAAGCAGCGGGGAGCAGAAAACAGGGGTCACAAACTGCTATGAACCAGTTCAGTTCTTGAGCCAACCTCTCAGTTAATGGTTCAATTCATAGTTCAGCCATGAACCATGAACTGCAAAAATACGATTCATGTCCACCCCTAGTTGCAAGGTCCTTCCTCGCCACCAGTGGTGTAGGGGTAGGGTTAGATACTTATGATTAATTCATTTCTCCTTGTTACCTCTTCATCTGTCTATGTTTCTTTTTGTAACCTGACTTATGCCAATAAAGGTCTGTGTATGTTTATGTGTATGTGTGTAGGGGTAGGGTTGCCAGAGTTTTGTCGGTGGAGCCTGGGGAGGACAGAGACCGCAGTGGGGTACAATGCCACAGAGTCCACCCTCCAAGGCACCTGATTTTTGTAGTCTGGAGATGAGCTGGAATTCCAGGGGATCCCCAGGCCCCACCTGGAGGCTGGCATCCCTACCTTCCACTGAATAAGGGCAAAACCATTTGTCTTTTGCCTTGTGTCAATGGAATAAATACAATCCCTCTCCTTGGAGGAACCAACCTTCCTTGAAGGGAAAGCTAGATTAGGACTACAAGACTGATACAACCTCATCCTAGTCATTACTTCCTGGAGCAGCACATCAAAAACCTGTTTCGACTCCCTAATTTTTTTTTTCTCTGCATTTCTCCCATGCACTGAGCTACATCCACAAGGCTATTTATGCTGACATCTCTTCTTTGCCACCTCTGCTCTGGCTACGAAGCATCATGTCAGGTGGTTCTTTCATAAATAGGCCTGTTGCCTGCGGAACACTGTCCTCATTTCAACATAAAAGGACTGGCAGGATATTGGCAAGAGGCAAAGTACAAGGCAGGACACGTTGCCCGATGTATCAAGAGAGGCCCCTTTTTACAATCTGCATTCGGCTTAGCTGGTTTCATTTTGGCCCCTCTGCTGCCTGTGATCGTTCCTCATTTGAAACACCGTTTTGCCCTGGCTTTCCAGGCCAAGAACAGACCGTGCCACATGTTCTCAAGCATACGAACTATGCTCAGTTGTATGACTTTATTTTTTTTTTAATTTAGTGATTGATACCTTGGGCTTTGCAAACTGACTGTTAGACTAATTCATATCATATCAGACAAGAGAGGGAAGAAAGAACTACAGGTGTATGCTGAGTTATTAATGTACTCTTAAAAAGGAGAGAGAGAAAGGTTAATGAAATTTCCACCCCATGCTCTAATTGAATCCTGCTGAAGGGAAACACATAAGGGTGGTAGTCTCCATATTGACTCACTTTAGAATCAAAGGAGGTGAGCCAAGTCCAAAATATTAATCTAGAATTTTAACTCGTGATTGGTATTTTTATTTTTTAAATCAAACTTCTAGTCCCTTACGATTGTGGCATTTGAAAACATTATCGCCTAAAATATTAAATCAGAGTTTTAAACCAGGCTTTGCAGCATGTGATCTCACTGCTATTAGCATTCCTTTTGTGTACAGATTGTTTATAATTGTTTCATGACTGTATCCTGTTTTAAAATTTCTATGGTTTTAAGAACATCGTGACCCACCCAAAGCCTGCTTGTAGAGGAGGGTTGGATAAAAGCCGGATGAAATAAATAAAATAAATGTTATGTTTAAAATGTTTGTGACATAAATTGCTAAAGAATCTGACAATGAAGGTGAGAAAGAACACCAAGGTGTGGGAAAGCTATAGCTCAATTCAAGCAGATGTTCCCCTGGATTCCCCAGTAAAAAGATTTTAGGTATTGACTCTTAAGAATAAGGGGTGGTTTCTACTGAAGGCTACGCTACATTCCTTTCGTATCCTGTAGCTCATCATGCAGGTGGGGCAATTTAGAGATCTTTGCACAGTATGGAGGGAATAAGTCACTGTAGCAACCCACCCCTCAGGAGTGGTTTATCATGTAGCAGCATGTGACTGATTAGCAGTTAGAGTTGCCAAACCTCCAGGTGGGGCCTGGAGATCTCTCAGAATTACAACTGATTTCCAGATGACAGAGATTGGTTCCCCAAGAGAAAATGTCTGCTTTGGAGGGTGGACTCTATGGCATTATATCCTGCTGAGCTTCCTCCCCTCTACCCCCAAACCCTGCCCTCTCTAGGTTCCACCCCCACAGATCTCCGGGAAATTCCATACCCGGAGTTGGCAACCCTATCAGCAGTGCAGCAGAGTCACACCTGCTAAATCCATTTGGAATTAATGTTCTTAGAAGAGTATAACTGTGTTTAGAATTGTACTGCACAAGTGGTAAGTCGCATTGCATGAAATGCAGTGGTGGACTGCATTCAGTGTTTCTGAATTCCTTCCTCATAGGAATTCTTCCAAGAACAAGTGGAGACCCGCAAGAAACTTGCAGGATGGTTATTCCATTCCTCACACCTTTGCTTCCTCCCTTCTCCCCCTACCTCTCTCACACTCTTTCTCCCTTCTGCCCCCCTTTCTTACTCTCTCTCTCTCCTCCATGTATGTTACTTCCTCTCTCTTTCTGACCTGTTATCATTCTCTTTGGCTGCAGCCACACGGGCTTTAAATGCAGGAGGAAGGGCTATTTCCTCCCGCATTTAAAGGGGCCGACCAGACGGCCGGCCCCAAGTCCCATGCCGAAGCGGGCTCCAATGCGGGTTCCTCCCGCATTTTCAGACCCCGGGAAAATCAAGTATTTTCCCGGGTGTTGCGGGAGGAAACCGCATTGGAGGTATGTGGACAGCCCTCTCTCGCATGCATTGCGAGAGCAGGGCTGTCCACATAGCCCCGCCGGCCATTTTTTCCCCCCCTTTTACACTTGGGCGCATGGCTATCCATGCGCCCAAGTGTAAAAAGGTGAAAAAAAACCCCCAAAAACCCTGACTTACCCAGGTGGATGGTGGGTCGGAGGCCGCCACCGCCGCTTCTAGTACTGCTGGGCCCGCCTCCGCCACCTCCGCCGCCTCTGTACTCCTTTCTTCAGCGGCGGGCCACTGCCGCCGCCGCCACCACCACCACCGCTGCTTCCGCCCCCGGGGCGGCTGCCCCCGCTTCCGCCGCCGCCGCGGCCACCGCGGCTGCTGTTCCCGCCACGGCCGCTTCTTCAGCGGCCGCGGCCGCCGATCCCGTGGCCGCAGGGGTTGGGATGTATAGACATCCCAACCCGCTGTTTAAAAATGCGGCCCCTTTAAATCCGGGAGCCCTCCCGGATTTAAAGGGGCCGTGTGACCGTGGCCTTTGTTTTTCTGCCTCCCCACCTCATCACTATTTCTCTCTTTCTGCCTCCCACCTCACATCCCACCATCTCCAGGCTCCACCCCTCAAATGACCAGGAATTTCCCAACCTGGAGTTGGCAACCCTATTTCCTTCCCACCCCCCTCCCCTGCAGCTTCTACCTAAGAAAATTACAGTCTTTCTCCACAGTGGGGACTAAAGCAGCTTACATTATTATTTTCTCTTTGTTATCTGCACAACAACCCCATGAGGTGGTTAGGCTGAAAGTATGTGACTGGTCCAAAATCTCCCAGTCAGCTTTCACCGCAAGATGGGGATCTGAACCTGGGTCTCGTAGATCCCAATCTGAAGCTCTATTACATCACACTGGCTTTCATAGGGTGGCTGCTGATGAACAGTAGCAAAGCAGCTGGGCCTACCTGAGTCATGCAAATCAGGTGGTATCAAGTCACCCAGAGGGTGCTGCCTAGGGATTCCAGCCTCCAGGTGGAACCTGGGGATCCCCTGGAGTTACTGCTCATCTCCAGAGTACAGAGATAACTTTCCATGGAGAAAATGGATGCTTTGGAGTTTATGGCATTGTACCTCACTGAGGTCCCAGTCCTCCCCAGGCTCCACCCCCAAATCTCCAGGAGTTTCCCAGCCTGGATCTGGATCTGCTGCTGGTGCCCGGGGGGGGGGGGGGGGCAGGGTACTTGGCAACCCTAGACTGCTGCCAGTAAAAACCCTGCCTTTTACTGACAGAAACAGTTAGAACCTCCCCCCCTCCCTCGGACATTCTAATCTCCTCACAGCTGATGCCTGAAGCTGATGCCATTTCAAAAGGTATTGGGGGGAATTCAACGGTCCCTGAAGTTTTTTAAAAAAACTTTTTGGATTTTTCTGCAGCACAAGGAAGGGGCCTGACTATGTAGGAAAAACTGTTGGGGGAGGGTGAGCTCTCTTTTCGCAGATATAAGCATCCACACAGGAAAAAAAACCCCTCTCGGGATTAGATATATAGATATGCTACTCTGATCTGAGTTGCTCATGTTGCAGAAGGGGAAAAAATCATTGGTGCCGATTTTTGAAAGAATACATATTTGTGTACTCATTTGGATTGACATTTGGTGCATATCATTATGAAAACACAGGTGTATTGATGCCTATAAAGTACTCAAAATTTCATATCCAAATGTACATTGTGTGCACATCCTACCATAGAAGTGTGAGATTGTGCCA
Organism: Lepidodactylus listeri; assembly: GCA_029233225.1. Classification (NCBI taxonomy): domain Eukaryota; kingdom Metazoa; phylum Chordata; class Lepidosauria; order Squamata; family Gekkonidae; genus Lepidodactylus; species Lepidodactylus listeri. The sequence continues at coordinate 50,909,328 of JARCFY010000013.1, read as the reverse complement.
GTAGATGTAGTCCACAACAGGTCTCCTTAAACAGAAAGTCCTTTATTTGCAGAAAAGATCTTGTTGGTCAAATACACTTAGTATTTAACCAACTGTTAGTAATGCCCAAGCATAGGAATACAACTATAATTATACTTGATATGAAATAAGCCCCCTAATTATACTTGATATGAAATAAGCCCCCTTCAGCATCCACCAATCAATTGGAAGGATTATTGGCGCCCAAATATACTGGCCCACTATTCCCAAGGAAAGCGCAGTAAATTAGGTTCCCAGGCAAAGACACTGTTAGGATTTGTGGGGCGGATGTTCCCAAGGAAAAATCAAGCAAAGGAGCACATAGCACCTGTGAATAATATAACACATAGCAGGAGGCTTTCAGCTCAAGACCGTGAGCTAGGGAAAAGCGAAAGACAGATAAGAGTGAAGAAAAGCTAATGAGCTCACAAGCAAAGTGAGCAAGACGCACATTCCTGCGGTGGGAGTCACTCCACCAATGCTATCTCCCATCCGGGACCTAGGGGAGTCGGTATGGAACTCAAAACAAAGGCAAGGCTAATTGACCGTCAGAATGGATGATAGAAACCTTAGGCATTGGTACATGATACAAATGCACAGGGGTCATTTCAAGCAGGGGCAGCTCTGGGAGTTGGTAACAGCCCCCCCACCCATGGGGGAATGCCTGCTTGTGTCATGGCTGCAGCAAAAGGACCCTGTCCCCTGGAAAGGTCCTTGTTTCTCTGACCAGCCTTCTGAAGGCTTCAGCCACCACTGAAGCTATCCTCCCAGAATAGTGGTATTTCTATGGCTTGGATTAGTAGCTGTTCCCTTTCTCTCTCTCTCTCTTCTTTCTTTCTTCCGGTGATGTCAGGTGGTGTAGCATATGCAAATAAGTTATGCTAATGAGTTATGCTAATGAGCTCCTGCGCCTCTTTTTCTACAAAATGACCCCTGCGAATGCAACATAATTATTGATAATAATAGTCAACAGGAGCCTATGGCAGTGCTAACTGACAAGAAGTTCCCCAAGTATTATGATACAGAATGGAAGACTTGGGCCCCAATCAGACATCATGTTTTACGAGCATTGAGTGTGCTTACATTTAAACCAAAGATATTTATACCGGAGAATGTCATCCAGACATTGTACCCATCACCTCCCTCGGCATGCACTTACCACACTGTAACCATGGAGTGTATCTGCAGGCACCTTTTTTAAAAAAAAAACATCACTGTTTGTGCATGCACATAAATGGTTGACCTTGGCCCTTCCCCTCTGAACGTGCATACACATTGACGATTAATCTCAGCACAGTGATAGCACATCCAGAAATGTATGGTGAAACTGCTTGGATCAGTCGCCACTGGACTTTCTCTGGTGGTGGCAAAGTTGGGGGTGAAGATATGGCCTACAAGTGAGGAAGGTTATACAGATGTAGTTGTCTGGATGTGCCTGTAAAATCTGGTAGGGAGAAGTAATGACATCAGAGCTAATAGCTCATCTGATCGCTGCCTTGAAAGGGAAGAATTAATATGGTATTGAATGAATGTCATTCACCCAAACTGAGAAGGAATTCTGGACCACTTCAGCTGGAGAAGGTCATAATCTTGAATACTCCTGTCGAAGGGCTAGTGTGGGCCAGATATCCATTATCATAAATTATGAGAAGGTGTGGGACACAGCCTAGAATTACAAAACATTCTGGGAACCCTACAGTTGGGTATTTTGGACTTTCAAGATAAATATCCAGTCTTAGTTGGAGGTTCAAGGCTCACTGGCAGCTTATGATGATAGCAGCCGAAAACTTTGAAAGGAGAAACAAGAGGCCAAACCCAGAAGTTTGAAGATGGCTGAGCTTTTTGGCTGGCTGAGGAAGGTAAATTGATAGAGAATGGAGATACTGATGGACCTCCTTATCAGGAGCTTTTCCAAAGTGGACCTTTCTCAGTTTCATGAAAGCAAGTTGAGTCAGCCAGGAATGCAATGAGAAAAAACAGGGGCAATACCAGATTTTGTTTTTAATTTTGAAGACTTTCTAGCCCTGACCATATTGGACTGAACTGCAGGTCATGTTGACTCAACTGAGGGGTGGAACTAAAGGAGTATCCTAGATTACATTTATCTGGACTCAGTAAATTTACCTGAACTGTGTGATCTGCCTGAGAATCTGAGCTACCTTTAGAGCAGAGAATGAACAGTTCTCAGAGAAGAATGTTTTAAAAAATCCTGATGGAAGAACTGAAACGCTAATGTCAATGCAGGATTGGGGCTATTATGCATGCAGCATAAACTTCCCCCAAGCACTATGCCTCCTCTTCAGAAGTGTGCAAGTCTCAATGAAAAGAACAGAGGCTATACTGCAATAAGCCTTTGTGGATTACATCTGTAGGCATTGATCGTCCATCCACTACAGTCTCCAAGCACTGCTTAGCTGAAGCATTGCTGCAATTGTGATAGATCACCCTCAATACATCACAGTTACAATACCCATCCTGAAAAGTGGTACTGCTAAAGACTATCTTTGACTATATAGTTTATTTACAAAAGTCTTATGGTGTCCTTTCACCATTGTCATGAATCCTGTCACAGCAAGAGTGTTTTCTAATACCTGAAAAAGTCACTGTAATATGTTGGAATGAGACTATTACAAGAGAAGAAAGCACCCAAGACTAGGAGGCAGGGATGTGGTTCCCCAAGGAGTGTCACATTCATTGACTGAAGCTCACAGCTTCACACATGCTTGGACACAAGGTTGTTTTGAGAAGAGGAATGTCCTTTTACAAAAATTCAGTTTTTTTAGATATAGCCATTGATTTCTCTTATTTCTCCCCCCCCCACACTATCTTTAGTTTCTTTTTGTAGAAATCAATGTCCCATTTTGTAACTTCATGCCTTGCAGTTGTTTTCTGTTACACACCAATGGGTGGCACTCTATCAGAAGGATAGGAAGGTCTGGGAAAGCACTGCTTGTGAACATCTACAGAGTGAAATTCTGCAATTCTGAAGATTCTCCCTTCCTGCCCCTCCTTTCTTTGAATTGCTCTTCGATAAAAATGGAATCAATTAGAAACAGACTCCAAGCGCCTAAGAAAGGGGGAAAGAAATGAATTATTAGATTTTAAGGAGAAACTGGGTAGAGGAATTGAGATAATTTCTAGACAGCTTAAAGATACAGATGGCTTTATAGGGGGATGTGACAGATTCATGGAGGATAGATCTATCATGGCTACTAGCCATGGTGGCTAAAGGGAACCTCCAGAGACAGTAAGTTTTTGATTAACAGTGTTGGGAGGCAACACTGGGGGAAGAGTGGCTCAAAGGTGGAATCAGCTGCCTAGGGAGGTGGTTAGCTCCCCTTCACTGGCAGCTTTCAAGAAGAGGCTGGATGAATATTTGTTGGAGATGCTTTAGGATGGTCCTGCATTGGGCAGGGGGTTGGACTAGATGGTCTGTATAACCCCTTCCAACTCTATGATTCTATGAAGATCTCAGACTTTATGCTCTGTTGTTGGACCTTCAGAGGAACTGGTTGGCCACTGTGTGGGACAGGATGCTGGACTAGATAGACCACTGATCTGATTCAACAGGGCTTGTCTTATGTCCTTATGTTCTCTTAACAATGCTTTCTGGATTTCAGATTTTCACATTGAAGGACTTGCTTCTGAAGTAGAACTGGTGCATCGGGAATTCTTCATTATTTTGTTCTTTTTATTTTCAGGTTTTGCACAGAGTACTGTGCATGTGCATTTTGCCACAGCTTTTAGTGCCATCTGTCTGTTCTTATCTCCCTTTTCTCTGTATGACTGATGTACATGTGATCTCGTCAGACCTCAGAAGCTAAGCAGGGCTGAGCCTGGCAAGTAATTGGAAGGGAGACTTCCAAGGAATACTGGGCTCAGGACACAGAGGCAGGCAATATCCACCCATCTCTCTGAAAAACTTTCAAGCCCCCAGTAGGGATTGCCAGAAGTCAGCATGACTTCTGAGCATGCAAGCGCGCGCGCGCACACACACACACACACACACACACACACACTACCCCTGCACCCCCCATCTTAATATAACTGTAGGCATGAAGAAAAATCAAGATGGGTAGCCGTGTTAGTCTGTCTGTAAAGAAGTGAGCAGTGACTTACAAAAGCTCATACCCTGCCACAAATTTTGTTATTCTTTAAGATGCTACTGGATTCTTGCTCTTTTTTACGGTAGGTTTTAGCAATGCTCACAAGCACATGTGCACATTGGTAAAAGCCTGTGTTTGAACCCTCCGACTATATTATCCTGGATAAACAAATGTTGGGAGCATATTATCATGGACAAGATAGCAGACTCTGTTGAAAATAGACTAGGACAGCAAAGAAAATTACAGTCATCATTAATACACACATGGTCACCAATGATTCAATACATGACAGAACAAAACTATTTGCCACCTAACCCACATTATAAAGAATGGATTTGATGTCAAAACTTCTTTGTTTAGTCTGAGCACACATTACATTAAACAAATGCTAATGATTGACAGTTTAATATTTAACACCTTTAAAATAGAAAGCAGATTGTTGTTATATACAGCTTATGAAGTTACTCAAGTTGTTATATGTTTAAACAAATTCTTTCATATTGAGTAGCTATGTTACTTAATGATTTATCAAATGTTTTAAAGAAAAATGTTAAGTTTAAGTATAATGTTATTGAATACAAGTTATGTAAACATGTTATCAAATATACTTCAATAAAATTTTTAATCTTAAAAAAAAAAAAAAAGTAAAGTGCCATCAAGTCACAGCCAACTTATGGCGACCCCAGCAAGGGTTTTTCAAAGCAAGTGAGAAGCAGCAGTGTTTTGCTATGGCCTTCCTCTGCAGAGTCTTCCTTGTTGCTTTCCCTTCCAAGTACTGGCCTTGCTTACCTTCCAAGATCTGACGAGATTGAGCTATACCATACTGCCTCCCCCCTGGTAAAAGCCCCCCTGCCAAAATTAGTGCAATCATATATTCAAACTGTTAGAACAGAACTATGTGAATTCTGGCTGGCACCATGTGCTAGAAATTTGGCTGCAGTCCTGCATTTCCTAGAATGATTTTAATTCTCCTCTGGTGATTTAGTTGTGTAAAAGAAGAAGTCCAAAAGGTGGTACAGATTTAAAACACACACATGTAGACATCCTCTATAAGTCACAGCATCAGAAGAGCCTGCAAAAAATATAATTTGTGGCCTTTTAGATACTGTAAAGACTCTGATGATTCATAGATAATCTTTTTAGGTAATGTAGCAAAACAGTTTCACCAGCTAGCACAGTAACTCACTATAATAGTTTTCGAGGCTCATACTATTGATGTGTTGCTTTTTTTAAAAAAAAATGCCCAACAACAACTAGGAAAAGTGTCATTTTTTAGTCCTAAAAATGCTAGGTTTGCATTGTCAGACTTCTGCTAAGCCTGCTATACAAGGAAGTTTTCAAGGATAGCAGGTTCATGCCAACTGGCCAAGACTTCGCCCCAACATGTATTCCCTAATATTTGTGAAGAAAAGTCTTTGTGTGTACATGTCCATCCGATGAAGATCCTGCACTTGCTCCATTGCCCAATCCCTCTGCAGATGTTACACTGGTGTTTGGTCACATGGAGGGACTGTGATTCAGGAGCGCGACCGTGTAACGTGAATTGGGCAAGGGGTGGATTTTCTAGGTGGGTAGGACTTCCATTCATGAGAAGAAGAATGATTCATGGGAGTGGAAGCTGTACCACCATGGAAGATCCATGCATTGCCCAATTCATATGACATGGTGATTGCACAAAGTGGGTGAGTTATGGCAACCTGTATGCTCCCAATATGCATAGCTGGTGGGCTCTCAGTGTGCGTGAATGGAGGGCCCATATAAAATCTGAAGAGGAGGAGGAGGAGGAGAGGAGATTGGATTTATACCCTGCCCTTCACTTGTAGTCTCAGAGTGTCTTACAAACTCCTTTCCTTTCCCCTCCCCACAACAGAAACCCTGTGAGGTAGGTGGGGCTGAGGGAGCTCTGAGACAACTGTCCTTGAGAGAACAGCTGGTACAGAGCTATGGCTTGCCCAAGGTCATCCAGCAGATGCAAGTGGAGGAGTGGGGAATCAAACCCGGTTCTCCCAGATTAGAGTCCGCGCACTTAACCACTACGTCAAATTGGCTCAAGGGGCTCTAATCTCATGGACAAAGATGATGAATGCACAGATGTAGGCTCTTTCCCTCCAATAGTATCTGTAGAGGTTAGAATGCACCCAGAAAGAGTAATCCCATTTCCTCCCATGCATGATCACTCTCTTTGTGAAGTCCATCTGATACAAAACATAAAGAAAAGTAATGAAAAGTAACTTCTGAAAGTATGCAGTGTGTAGAATCTGGGAACTAACTTACTAGCTATTTAAAAAAAAATAAAGATGCCAGGGTTCACATTTGTATAGAAGCATCCAATTTTGTTACCCTTTAGCTCTGAAATGTACAGACATGATACATATACTCCGAGGTTAGGGAGATGCCTATGTTTCAGGATTGGGCCCTAGCCTTGTGAATGCTGCGGATGAATCCAAGTGAACAGGTATTCCAGAGCCTCATGCCAATGCCTTCAGGATATCCGATGATTCTATTACAGAAGGATTCCGAAGAAGTGTGGTTTCCCAGAGCTCTCGGAATTTTCCTTTCCCAGTATCCTGGCTTTTGTGATACTGCTACAGCAAGAATGATATACAGCCCTGTGTGTTAATGAGTTACAAAGGATGACACAGTTAAAAAAGGGTTAATGTTTGGAGGAGACACCAAGGCCATCTGCCTCCTGGACATGTCTGGGCAGAAACTGCACTTGTTGTGGTTAAGAAGGCAGGGGGAATTGTGGCAGGTAGGGCCTCTAGGCCCAAGTTGTGCGTTATGTCAACAAAACCTGTTCAGTTCTCTCACCAAGCTCCCCGCTGCTGAAACTACAGTTCCCAGCTCAATTTAAAGGGGAAGAGAAGAGACAGCCATACCTGTGGAGAGGGCTGATGCCAATTCCAAACACACTGGGTGTGTTCACACTGGCAGTTTTGAGCCGGCTGGAGCCAACTCAAATCTGCCGTGTCTACACAGCAGCATCTCTCTCCCGTCCCCAGGCGTCGCTTACCATCTCATAAAGCATTGCAAACCGTCTGAAATCTGAGACCAGCTCCCTTGCTGGTCTCAGCAGTCCTCTTTCGGCTCCTGTCGCATTGTTCTCCTGTGTAAACAGGTAGCCATCTCTGAGTGACTTCCGAGCAACCTCCCCCCTCCCCTGCGGAAGCCTCTGGCTTCCGCTTTTCGTCCGCCATTTTTTTTTTTTTGCATTTAGCGAGATTCGCATGAGCGCCCATACAAACCTACATTTAAAGGACAGATGTGCAAATGGAGGCTAGTTCTACCGTGTACATGAGTTTGCGGTCACAATGAGGCTATTTTCGGGTTGAAATATCACAGCATTTTCAAGTGTCAAAAGGAAGCAGTGATTTGGTCTGATGGTGCTGCGCATGCACGAAAAATTTTTTCCCATCCGCCTGTATGAGCGCTTATGCGCATGTGCAAGCGGCGAAAAAATAAAAAAAAAACGACCCCCCCCCCCCGTCGTTAGTGTGAACATGGGGGAGCCGCTTGAAGGCGACACGAGGAGAGGTTAGTGTGATCGTGATTTTACGGAACCAGCCATTTGCAGCTGGCTCCAGCAGGCTCCAGCACTCCAGTGTGAACACAGCCACTGAGAGCTGGGCCATATCTTTGAGGAGACTGGAGCTGGTCTTCTAACAATAGGGTTGCCAGGTCTGAGTTGGAAAATACCTGGAGACTTTGGGGGTGTATCTGCGAGAGGGTGAGGTTTGGGGACGGGAGGGGCCTCAGCATGGCACAATGCCACAGAGTCCATCCTTCCAAGCAGCCATTTTCTCCAGGGGAACCAATCTCTTGTCAGCTGGAGATCAGTTGTAAAAGCAGGAGATCTCCAGGCCCCACCTGGAGGCTGACAACCATCTAACAAGGACTTGCATTTTAAACTGGGGGGAGAATTAATTCTGAGCACAAAACACAAAACACTACGCCATCATTAATTCTGGGAATCTGCACTGCATCCTCTGCAAAGGCTGCAGGGATTGGGATGTATCGACTGGTTAACTTTTTGCATTTGTTATTGCTCTCTTCTCTTTTACAATGTAATAATAATGATTTTTAAAAGGACACAGCATCAAGCACCATGGACGCTAGGTGTCCAATTAATCAAGCAGGACAGAAGAATGATACAGGGAGAATTTTTTTGTCAACTTGGTCTGTCAGGCAGCCAGCCAGTTGACTAATCTATTGCCTTCTAGCTCGATGACATAATCACCCAGCAGAAGGACTAGGTATATTGGCAAGAGGGAATTAGAACACTCCCAATGACATTATCAGGTAGGACATGGTGGTCTGCATATTCCAAGCTCTCAGAATCCCAGCCTGAAACAGCCAAGCTGTTTGCTGACTAGTGAACAGTTCAGTTTGTTCAAACTTGATTTAATCTCAGATTACCTGGTGGACCTCACCTGCGCCCATATTTTTTTTTCTTTTGCATTTATTTTGTCTATGTTGCAACCTCCACAGTACTACAATGATAATGTGCATCTTCTTTCCTCCCGTTCACAATATCTAGGACACACTCATGGAAACTGGGTGAAATGGATACAATGACGAGGGTTGCCAGCCTCCCACCAGCAGCATGGCATAGTGGCAGACTCTAATCTGAAGAACTGGATTTGATTCCCCGCTTCTCCACGTGAAGTCTGCTGGGTGACCTTGGGCCAGTCACAGTTCTCTCAGAACTCTCTAGCCCCACCTACCTCACAAGGCAACTGTTGTGGGGAGAGGAAGGGAAGGTGATTGTAAGCTGCTTTGAGAATCCCTAGGGTAGAAGGGGAAAAAAACCCAGGGCATAAAAACCAACTCTTCTTCTTCACAGCAGGGGTGGGGTTCACCACACAGTTTTACCATAGAGTTTTAGATGATTTCTAGAGCTACCCATTGTTTCTTCTGGGTTGTACCTAGAAATGATGTCATGACATTGGTGACATCACACACCCCTCCATGCCCCTGACTCCCAAATCCTCCTGCTGGTTGCTAGGTTCAGCCTAGCAACTCTAGTATGCACAGAGATCCATTTCATGGCATGGGCCAACTCATATGGATTATTTTGAGGAGCATCCCTATCGAGGAGGAATTTGGAAACCTCCCTATATAAGAGCATAAGAGAAGCCAATGTTGGATCAGGCCAGTGGCCCGTCCAGTCCAACACTCTGTCACACAGTGGCCAAAAACACCAGGTGCCATCAGGAGGTCCACCAGTGGGGCCAGGACACTATAAGTCCTCCCACTGTTGCCCCCCCCCAAGCACCAAGAATACAGAGCATCACTTGCCCCAGACCGAGAGTTCCTATCTATACCTTGTGGTTAATAGCCACTGATGGATGTCTGCTCCATATGTTTATCTAATTCCCTCTTGAAGACATCCATGCTTGTAGCCACCACCACCTCCTGTGGCAGTGAATTCCATGTGTTAATCATTATTTGGGTGAAGAAGTACTTCCTTTTATTTATTCTAACCTAACTGCTCAGCAATTTCATGGAGTGCCCACAAGTTCTTGTATTGTGAGAAAGGGAGAAAAGTACTTTTTTCTCTACCTGCTCTTTCCCATGCATAATCTTATAAACCTCGATCATGTCACCCCTCAGTTGTCATTTCTCCAAGCTAAAGAGCCCCAAGTTGTCACCTCTCTCCAAGCTAAAGAGCCCCAAGTGCTTAACCTTTCTTCATAGGGAAAGTGTTCCAACACTTTTATCATTCTAGTTGCCCTTTTCTGCAGTTTTTCTAATGCTATAATATCTTTTTTGAGGTGTGGCGACTAGAACTGTACACAGTACTCCAAATGATGTTGCACCATCGCTTTATGCAGGGGCATTATGATACTGGCTGATTTGTTTCAGTTCCCTTCCTAATAACCCCCAGCATAGTGTTGGCCTTTTTCATTGCAGTCACACACTGTCTCAACATTTTCATTAAGTTATCTACTATGACTCCAGGATGTCTCTCTTGGTCAGTCTCCACCAGTTCGGACCCCATCAATGTGTATTTATAGTTAGGATTTTTGGTCCCAATGTGCATCACTGCACTTGACCACATTGAACGCCATTTGCCACGTTGATGCCCACTCACCCATCCTTGACAGATCCCTTTTGAGTGCCTCACAATCCTCCCTGGTTGTCATACAACTTCATGTCATATGAGATGGATTTTTTAAAAAATAACAACAGGCTGAAGGAAGCCCAGTAATCTCTCTGAGTTGAGAATGCTTTGCTGTTTGTCCAGGTTGTTTGGGATCTTGGTTTTTTTTTTGGTAAACATATCAGTTTAAAGGCTGATTTTATTTTATTTTATTTTTTCAAATCTGGGAGGCTGCGCGGCTGATCTGCAGATACTGGTTCTAACTGAGAAGTTCATCACGGAAGCCTTAGGGAAGAAGCGGAAAGGGGAGACGCCAGGAGAGATTCCTCTTTCTTTTGCTGCACTTACTTCTGTAGGAAAGTAATAAATAAAAGAGCACAAACACGGAATGAACTCAAAAGGACATGAAATATGAATATCAGTTTCTCCGACTTCATTCTCGCGCCACCTCCAGCTTTCCCCTTTTCTTTTCTTTTCTTTTTTTTGACTCCGGCAACAAGATATTTTTTTTCTAAAGACCTATGAATATTTCTCCTTCTCCCTCACTGGGTTTCAAATGCTATTATCATGGAAAGTGAGAAACGACTGTCAAAACTCTGCCCAAGAAAAAAGAGCACATCCTGAATTCTCCCTGCAGCCTCTCACACAGCAAAGAAGGGACTGTGCTTCTGTTATACCAGGCGAGCCAAATAAATAATTAAAAAATATAATTAAAAATGTTAATAATTAACCATCCCAATGCACCAGGTCTATCGCACAGGATGTTCTTTGAGCCGTCAGGAAGTTTCATTTTGTTCTGTAGTGCCACCCGTCAGGAGAGCAAACAGAATCCCAGCACAATGGAGTTGTGTGTTCCTTGTATCTGAGGGGAAAACAGGTCTAAGCAAATGAAAACCCCACAGACCAGGAGGGAGAGATGCCAAGGAGCAGAGCAAATGTTGAGGAAAGATGCATTGCTCAGACAGGAGGTGGAGAGAACCCAGTAGACCTATTCTGCTATTTGGGGATAGTGCAAAAGCTTAGAGTAATGTGATAGTTAGCCAGGATTTTTGCCGGCAAAATGAACTGCAGGCAGATGTTTTACATAGGAGGAAGGATAAATTCAGGGATACCCTTGGGGTTGGACCCAATGTTAATCTCTGGTCTTGTTGATTTAGGGGGGAAATTACACACAAAACAGCCTTATTCTGGCAGATGCATTGGTCTATCAAACTCAGTATTGTCTGCCCTGATGGGTAGCAGCTTTCCAGGGTAGGGTTGCTAACCTCCAGGTGGAGCCTGGAGACCTCCTGGAATTAGATCTCCAGACAACAGAAATCAGTTATCCTGGTGAAAATGGCTGCTTTGGAGAGTGGTCTCTATGGCATTATACCACAATGAAGTCCCGCCTTTCCCTAAACCACTTCCTCCCTAGGCTCCACCCTCAAAATCTATAGGTATTTTCCAATCCAGAGCTGGCAACCGTACTCCAGGGTTTCAGACAGAGGTCTTTCATATCACATGCTACTTGATGGTTTCAGCTGGAGATGGCAGGGATTGAACCAGGAACCTTCTGCATGCAAAGGGGGTTCTTGTCCTGCCATGACCCCTCCCTAGTCTGCCGATGCCTAGCTGCCATCCTGGGATCTGTTTCTTGGTCATGCAAAGTGTGACAGAAGATTGGGCTCCAATGCTGAGCGCTGATTTTTTATCAAGGTCAGTAGGCAGATCGCTCTACTGACAGTAATAGTTTTCTAGCAACTAAAAACCCAAGGTTGCTTGCTTTTCATCTCCTTGCTGGGTTCCTCTACAGAAATCCAGATGAGCCTCTACAAGGTCAGTATAGAAACCCAGACAAAGCATGCGGATGATGCGCACATTTGGGGTCCTTGATGTCATCTGAGTTAAAAACATTTCAGAGATATTTGCAAATGTAAGCGGCACGGCAAGGCTTCAGGGCAATGGCAGTGTCATCCAGAGCTTGGAAACATTCACCGGGGATGAGCATTGGCCTCTTTTCTGCAATGGAGCAGAAGCTTTTTCCACTTGAGATGGCAGACCACAAAAAGTAAATACATATATTCTGGAAAAGGGGGGGGGGGGAAGGCCTCCTACCTGTTCTATAAACGCTCACTGTAGATAATCTCGGTGGCTTTTTCTGTGTGCATTTGCAGAGTTTTTTGGCAGTTCAGTGAACTCAGTCAGTCAGAACTAGCATGAACTTGGGACGAGTCTTTCCACCTCTTCTCCAAAGAGGCAGCCCTTTGCCAATGTGTGTATGCATTCCATTCCTTTGAAAATATATCTTTTAAAAAGTTTTCTTTTCTTTTCTTTTTTTTAAAATATTTTATTAAGTTTTACATATTCTTAATATCACATCGAGTTTCTTCTTATAAACATTGAGCCATACGATTATTCTAACCAATCATACAATTTAGCCCAGACCTCCGCCATGTCCAGTTTTGCTTGTGGGTTCAGGAGATATCCTAACTTGTCCATCTCTGCCCAGTTCAACAGTGCATTAATTATTTCTTCTCGTCTTGGCATACTCGTTGATTTCCAAGCTTTCGCCCGTAGAATGCGTGCTGCAGTTGCTATATACGATAACAATCTCTGGTTTTCTCTAGTTAGACTAGAAAAAGTTTTTTTTTCAAAAGTGTGTGAAACTAGCAATATGACAAACTGGAGGGTGTTAATCTATGCTAGAATTCTGCCCAAATGACTAAAGTGAGGCAATGGCACTTCGGTTGCATTCTGAGAGGGTGAGAATCACCGGAAAAGACAATAATGCTAGGAAAAGTTGAAGGCAGAGGGAAAAGAGAAAGATGCAAATGAGATGGATTGACTCAGTCAAGGAAGTCACGGCCCTTAGTTTACAAGACCTGAGCAAGGCTGTTAATGATAGGATGCAGGGCTATTTCTGGGCAGGAATGCACAGGAACGGAGTTCTGGCTGGCTCCCAAGTTGGTCACGCCCAGCAAGAACTCATTAGCATAATAGGCCACACCCAACAGCAGAAACTCATTAGGACTGGCTACATTAGGGGTGTGTGGCCTAACATGCAAAGAAGATCCTGTTACAAGAAAAGCCCTGGGTTTTGACAACAAGGTAAACCGAATAAGAAGCAAAAGGTGGGCGTGGTTGGATGACCACACTTCTGGTAACATGGGGGTGTGGCCTAATATGCTACTGAGCTGTGATATCAGGAGTGTGGCTTAATATGCTAATGAGTTTCTGCTATTGGGTGTGGCCTATTATGCTGATGAGTTCCTGCTGGGCTTTTTCTACAAAAAAAGCCCTGATAGGATGTTTTGGAGGACATTAATTAACAAGATTGCCATAAATCAAAAGTTACTTTATGGCGCTTCACATACACACACACACAGAATACAGACTGAATATATTGTTGGGGATGTAATGTCTGATAACTGTGAACACATTTGACTTAAGATGTCATACTTGATGCTAGCCATGGCCCATGTCAAAGGGATGTTAATATTCCTCAATAGACACTGGTTATTAGGAGACAGTTCCGGAAAACTCTGTCGAGCAATGCTCCCGCTAAGCTGTGGAGTCTTGTGAGCAAAAAATTCTGCTTTGTGAGCTACTGGCATTACAATTGTGGGTGAGCAATTTGGCTGCTGCATAAATTAGTTTGCTCTGGAGCCATCCTTCCTGAGCGAAGACGAAAATGTGGGAGCCAGAGGCTAAAAAAGCTATGAGCTAGCTCACACTAACTCAGCTTAGAGGGAACACTGCTGTCAAGTATCCCTCACAGCTGGGAGGAGGTGACCACCTACCTGCAGGGAAAGAAGGGAAAGTGTGCACAAACAGCTGGATGAGACACAAAGAAAAGCAGACAAAGACAGCTGTTGGCTGAAGTGCCTTGAGATGCACATCTCTTTCTCTGGGGACCTGTTGCCCTGTGCGAAGGCCTCTTGCCTTTGTATGTGTTCTGCTTTGAAATAAAGCAAATCTTACAAAAATGCCAGAAGAATCCAGTACTCTTTTTCTTCAGTGGGAACCAAGCCAGATAATGTCGCCCTATAGCAGTACTTGGGGAACGGGTATGCATTAAAAACAAACAATCAGACCTCTTATTGTAAAACAAAACAAAACAAAAACAATAAAAAGCACCAGGGAGGCTCCAAAATTTCTCTCTATACAAATTTCCTCCCAAGCTTGGTATTCCCCTTCCAAAAGTGGACCCAATGCATTAAGGATTCTCCTTCCTGAATTTTAGTCAGGGCACTGTTAATTTGCATTTTTTCTTCAGTTTTCCATTCCTTCAGTTCATATACATCCTGGTACCCCCCCCCCCCCCCCCAGAGTAACAATCTTCTTGTGATCGCTGGCCCAAAGAATGCCCGGCTGTCCTCAACCAGAACCAGGGCTTTTTCGGCCCCGGCCTGGTGGAACACTCTGTTGGGTGATGTCCAGGCCCTGCGAGATCTAATGCAATTCCGCTGGGCCTGTAAAATGGAGTTTTTTCACCAGGCCTACAATTGAGGACAGCGACAGTTTATCCATCTTAGATTGGCCTCCTCTCCTCTCCCCTTTTACCCTCTCCCCCCTTTTGCACATTAGAGTGGGCTATAAGGCAAACAAACAAACAAATAAAAAAAAATCCTCCCATATTACCAATATTCAAACCAGCTAATTGATAAAAGAAGCAATCTGAATCGGGCGAGTGTATACATCTGTACAGAGACTTTTGTAGTCTTGTGCTGCAGCACATTGGTAAAACACCAGAAACAAAACAAAAAAATGTCATACAACACCCACACCAAGATTGCCTTTTTCCAGTGTTTCTTCATATACAATATAGAGGGAGGAAAGAAAAATGAAAGCAGGAAAAACCTTGAGGAAAGGCAAGGTCTAGATATTTTAATTTTTAATTCAAAAGAAACTGATGCTTCAGTTCCTGAATTCACTTTAGATTAGTTTTCCCTAGTTGAACCAGAATTAAGGAAGGGAGAGAGAGAAATACACAGCACAAAGAAAAATTCTGGAACAATAAAGGAATGGAATGTGGAAAACCCTCTCAACCCACACACATGCCCATATGGGAAAAGAAGGAAGGAAGGAAGGAAGGAAGGAAGGAAGGAAGGAAGGAAGGAAGAAAGAAAGAAAGAAAGAAAGAAAGAAAGAAAGAAAGAAAGAAAGAAAGAAAGAAAGAAAGAAAGAAAGAAAGAAAGCAGGTATCACTGACCACTAACTTGATCCCTAGAGATAGGGTGGGTTGTAAATTCACAAAGTACAGAATAAAGGAAACATAGAAACTTGCATATCAGCTGTGAGTTACACTGTGGGTAAGAATACCTGAAATGAGCAGCGAATTGCATTATGATCATTTATAAAACACACACGAAGCCTTATTAGGTACTTAGGGGGAAAAAAATAAACCAGAAAGCCATCTCTTGCCAAACAGTCTCAATGTGAACACCTCTTGCTAGGTCACATCCTCCTCCTTTTCCTTTTGCTTTGATATTTATGACTAAATCTACATAAATCTTGCAATGACAATACCGATGAGTCTCGGAGACTAGGGAAAGTCTTTCTAGCACACAGTCTTTGAGGAAATGTAAATGTGCCTTTGCAAGTAAAGGCATGCACATATGCCTCCCCCTCCCTGCACACAAACAAACTCCCTCAAGGAGAAGGCCAAGTGATGAACAAGAGAAAACTCTCCAGGGCCCATGTTAACCTCATATCTGGAAGCGGGCTGTGACCAGAGGTTCCTGTGACCCTGTTAACCCTGAGAAAGTGCCTGAACTGCATGTATTACTCAGTGGCACGGGCAAGGTGTGAAAGTTAGCAACCAGGGCGATAAAGCAACCTTTTGCATCCTAAGAGCATCCATTGAGAGATGTGTTTTGGGTTTTTTTTAAAGCCATGCCAGGTGCATTCTGTCCAGCCCTTGGTCAACAGGTACCTAGTGACACAGCAGCAGAAGAAGAAAAGGGACCAGATGTACTGGAGACATACTGCAGATTGCAATGGGACACCTTGTGTGGTTTTTTTTGTTTGTTTTTTTGCAGAATGACTCCACCTGTAAACACATTGTGGGCCCCAGGGGCATTGAGGGGTACAGGTGAGGAAATGAAACTGACCACATAGATTTAGAGAAATAAAGCAGCCACTGCTTTAATGGATTACCCCACAGGAGCATTGGCTTGACATGGGGATGGATCCTGAATTGGGCAACCTGCCTGCCATGCGATGAACGACACACGCCCAACCCACTCCCAGGGAGCCATGGAGTCACCAGCCACTGTGTGGTTCTCTTGCTGCCTGGTGTTGAAAGCCCCAATGACAGCCCTTGAGCTAGGCATGCCGCTGAACTGGCTCTTACCAAGACTCCTGAAGGGAGTCCGCTGAATCACGGGAGGTAGGAACACAGGCACCACCTCCCTAAACAAAATGATCTGTCCCATGCCTAAACCACACAAAGCTGTGACAGTCACTGCAAACACAGATCTCCACATCCCATGATAACTGTAACGCAAGCGAGGGGTGGATGGGAAAGCCACGGTGATTGTGATCGGAGGCCAAGGTTTGGGCAGCATCACCTTAAATATCAGAGGAGCGGGCAGGTAAGGCCCCCAGGTCTGCCCACCTGACCTGCATGCCTGGAAGGGAGGGGGAGTGTCCAGCTGCCCACCTTACAGCCGCCCCTCCAGCCTGGCCATGCAGTCTGGTGAACACTGGCCGCATGGCTGTCCTTGTTGCACCCTGGAACCCTGGAGGCCACAGAAGCGATGTGTGAGTGAGTCCCTGGTCACATCTCATCTTGGCAGAGGATCTTAATTGCCAAATGAGTTCATATGGAAGTAAGTGGCTTTAAAAATGTTTATCTAGTAAATTTGTATGCTGCCCTTTTTCCAAAGAGCTCAGAGCAGGGTACGTGGTCCTCCCTTCCTCATTATATCCTCACCACAACCCTCTGACATAGGCTAGGCTAAGAGGTAGAGGGGGACTGGCCCAAGGTCACCCAACCAGTTTCATGGAGAGCCAGTTTGGTGTAGTGGTTAAGTGCGCTGACTCTAATCTGGGAGAACTGGGTTTGATTCCCCAATCCTCCACTTGCACCTGCTGGATGACCTTAGGCAAGCCACAGCTCTGTACCAGCTGTTCCCTCAAGGACAATTCTCTAGAGAGCCGTCTCAGCCCCACCTACCTCACAGGGTGTCTGTTGTGGGGAGGGGAAGGGAAAGGAGTTTGTAAGCCGCTCTGAGACTACAAGTGAAGGGTGGGGTATAAATCCAATTTCTTCTTCTTCTTTTTCTTCTCCTCCTCCTCTTCATGACACAGTAGGGATTTGAACCCAGATCTTCCAGAGCCTAGCCTCTATTTCTGGCCTTTCTTTCAAGTCATAGTCCCAGCAGCTGTTTTCTGTAAAAAGGAAAGGAAAGGCATGAGCCAGGAAAAAGGAACATGTAACATGCAGTTTCCACATGTAATGTGCAGTGAAACCAGGGAGCTTCTGCACAATAGGCAGGCAGGCAGATGATAGATAGATAGATAGATAGATAGATAGATAGATAGATAGATAGATAGATAGATAGATAGATAGATAGATAGATATAGAGAGAGGAGCCATGGTTCAGTGGCAAAGTATCTGCTTTGCATACAGAAGCTGCCTAGTTCAATCCATGGCACCTTCAATTCAAAAGGATCGGGCATCCAGGTGATGTGAAAGACCTTGACTTAAGAATTTGGGGGGGGGGGCAGCTGTCAGAGTGGACACCACTGACTTTTGTATAAGACTGATTCATGTACGGTAACTTCTCCAAGGGAGTAAGGATAGAGACCTCCTAGAAGGTCAAAGGAGGTCACTTGTATTTCCCTCCAGGAGCTGATCTGGAACTCACACTAAGCCTCATAGAACCACCTCCAATGACCTGATTTCTGATCAGATGTGAAGGTGATAACATGTGCTAATGTAACATAACAGTAACTGCACACCATCAAGTAGCAACCAACTCATGGCGACCTCAGGACTGTGGGGTTTTCAAGGCAAAAAGAGCAGAGGTGGTTTGTCCTTGCCTTCCTCTGCACAGCAATCCCAGTCTTCCTTGGTGGTCTCCCATCCAAGTACTGACCATGACCAATCCTGCTTCGCTGACAAGCTCTGGCAAGATTGGTAGGGTTCCCAGACCTCTGGTCTGGGTGGAGGATCCCCCAATTTGGGGGTCTTCTGCCTGCCACTGGCCAACTGGCCAGCAAGGGAGCCCCACCCCTGAACAGCAACATATCACAGCAACATCCTCAACACTATGACATCATGTGAGCCCCATTTTAACTATAGAGTTGCCCAAAAAGCAAAGCATCACCATGTGATGTCGCCAACATCACTTCCATGTGATATCATCGCGTTGGGGATGTTGCCATCCACTCCCAGACCACCCCCAAATCCCACTGCCGGTGCAACAGTCACACCTGGCAACCCTAGTGATTGGGCTATTAAGGTCCATTCAGGTTACCAGTATAGTATTAACTCTTTCCATTTACCGTTTGGTTCAGCCTGCTTGGGATTTTGCATGGTATCTATTGTCATGCTGCCTCTCAGGAACATCCCTGATGCCCACAATGTATGTAAGCTTGCATGTGCTTCCAGATGGCTGCTCCAATAACTTATTCATAAACACTGGAAACGCAACAGGAAGTACCAGTAATACAAGATACTCACCTGGAATTTTTTTTGCAGGTGGGTATTGTTCCTATCATATCACAGTGGCTGGACCGGTACTGTGCTGAGCCCATCTGTGTATTTGGAGTAGCAGCAATCAGTGTGTTGGAGGGGCAACAGTCTCTCTGTGGCTTATGGAACCACCCTGGAAAAACACTTCCAGCTCAATAAATCTCTCTGAGAAGGGGGGGGAAAAAAGAAGAAGAAGAAGGGAAAAAGCTGTAAACTAGCCTGAAGATTAATTTCAGATTGAAAGTTCTGAGTATTGGTCACAGCTGGCGTACCGCATGCTCAACCCCTCTCTTGCAATAGAAGGTTGAGATGGAGGTGAAAAGGGGAGCTAAACATATGGCCACTTAGATTTCTGCTCAGCAAAACTGCAATGGGCACCCCCTCCCCTTCTGTTCCACACACATTTAGAAGGTCAAATCAGATCTGCTGCTATTAATAATGATGGAAGGAGCTTGGTCTCAGAGTTAATATCCTTAAACACTTTGGCCTCACATCTTGCAGGGATCATCTCCTACACAATGCCCTGTTGTGGTTTCTCTCTAACAGTACAATCCTAAACGGTAACTCAATGGGCTTAGAAGGAAGCAACTGCTTAGGAAGGCACCACAAGAGCAGGAGAATACACTCACCAACTGTGCACAAAAGTCTTGTGCATTTTTATCCTCCTTTCCATGGAACCATTCCCCCTTTTCATTTAAAACAACACAGTATTTGTTTAGTTGTTGATTCAAAACATTTATGCCCCAGTCTTGTTCTGATCAACAGGACTCAGTCTGCAAAAGGGTATATTCAGATGGGCAGCCTTGAGACTGAGCTGGAAACTTCAGCTGGTCCAGAATGTTGTGGCACATGTCCTTATCAGGATGCCAGTGAGAGCCCAGATACAACTGGTGCTCCACCAGCTGCACTGGCTTCCAGATCAAGTTCAAGGTTTTAGTTTTAACTTTTAAAGCCCTTTGTGGTCTGGGACCAACTTATCTACAGGAGCATCTTTCTCAGTATGTCCCTCAAAGAGCTTTACGCTCTTTGGAACAACACCTTTTGGTGATTCCCGGCCTGAAAGATATCCACTTAGCCTCAACCAGAGCCAGGGCTTTTACAGTAGTGGAACACTCTCTCGAGAGAGATCCAAGCCTTGTGTGACTTAATACAGTTCTGATGGGCCTGCAAAATGGAGATGTTCCACCAGGCCTATGGCTGAGGCAACAGAATTCCATCTGTATTAGCCTCCTCAGCTCTACCTGCTCTACCTCCTTCCGTGTACTTCTTCCCACTCACTCGCCTTAGTATGTTATCATCTATGGGCACACAGATGTAGAGTTGTGGGAGTAGTTGTTATTTGTACTATGGATTGCCATCTAATTGTTTAGGATTGATTGATTTATATAGGCTAACTGATTGAGGGTAATGTACGGCTAATTGTTTTTATTGTGTTTTACTGTTCATATGCATTGAGAGCCAGTTTGGTGTAGTGGTTAAGTGCATGGACTCTAATCTGGGAGAACCAGGTTTGATTCCCCACTCCTCCACTTGCAGCTGCTGGATGACCTTGGGCAAGTTGTAGTTCTGGCACAGCTGTCCTTGAAAAAGAGCAGTTTCTGTCAGAGCTTTCTTAGCCCCACCTACCTCACAGCGTGTCTGTTGTGGGGAAGGGAAAGGAGTTTATAAGCCGCTCTGAGACTCCTTTTGGTACTGAAGGGCAGGGTATAAATCCACTCTCTTATTCTTCATTATTGTAATCCACCCTGAGCCTTGCTATGCAGGGGAGGGAGGGCTAGAAATCAAATCAAATCAATAAATAAATAGATGGATCTGTACCCTGCCCTTCACTTGGCATCTCAGAGCGGCTTACAATCTCTTTCCCTTCATCTCCCCACAGCAGACCCCTGTGAGGTAGGTGGGGCTGAGAGAGCTCTAAGAGAACTGCTCTTGAAAGAACAGCTCTGAGAGAACTGTGACTGATGCAAGGTCACCCAGCTGGCGGCATGTGGAGGAGTGGGAAATCAAAGTTCTCCAGATTAGAGTCTGCCGCTTTTAACTATTACTCCAAACTGGGCATATTCATCTGATACAACAGAACAAAGTTTGAGTCCAGTGGCACCTTTAAGACCAACAAAGTTTAATCCTGGGTATAAGATTGTATATGCATGCACACTTCTTCAGACGTACTGGATGAATGTTTGCACTATTACAGCCCACTAGGTGAGGACAGCTGCATCAAGATTCTTTTTCTATAGTGTTTTGTTTCTCTCATTTCCCCCTTGTTCAGTGCCACAAAACTGCTAGCCCGCCCCCCTCAAAGCTAGTCGGTCCTATTTAGATCCCTTCCGCTTATTCCTCCCCTATTTCACAGCTCTTCTCCCCCCCATTTGTGTCTTCCTCTCCCACGCCATTATATGGCTTTTACCTCTCCCCTATGTGGCTGCCCCAGAGGGAACTTAACATTTTTCATGCTCCTTTTGGCTACATCAACACTGATGGGGTGAAAGGGATGGGAAAGAAACCACTGCTCTGCTCCCTCCAGTGCTCCAACTAATCAGGACATGGAGGATTGTCCCAGAAGCCTCTACAACATCACACAGGCCTTTGGGGGGGGGGGCAATGTCTCATTTTCTGGTGGGAAAGATGTCTGATGTAATGCAGTGCTATTCTTCCACACTTTTTAGCACTGGTGGGGCTAAAAATTTCCCCAAAGCCTGGGACTCTGTTGTCGTTCTGCATCAGGAAATAGGCGATTTCCCCCAAAGCCACAGCAATATTGGATAAGGTTCTAGGGCAATCTTCCATTTCATGGCAGACTGTTCTGTGCTCCCTTCAACCCTGCTCAGGGCACCAAAAATTATGGAACACCTCTGAGGAAGATCTGTCTGCCCCCCTTTGTCACCATCTTCTGACAGCAAGTGAAGACTCATCTCTTTCGTCTGGTATTCCCTCACTGACCCTCTTTCCTATTCCTGTGTAATTGTTTCACTGTGTAATTGTTCTCAATAATTTTAATGGTGGCCATAATTTGTTGCCTTGGAGATCCTAAATTGGGTGGAAAGGTAGCATAAAAATGTTTTAAATATAGGGTTGGCAGGCTCTCGGTGGGGGCTGAAGATCTTGTGGAACGACAGCCGACCTCCAAACGACGTGGATTGCTCATTTAGTTATTTAAAATATTTGTTCCACTTCTCTTGGAGAAAATGGCTGCTTGGGAGTGTGGACTCTATGGCACTGTACTCTGCTGAGGTCCCTCCCTTCCCCAAACCCCTCCTTCCAAGGCTCCACCTTCAAATCTCCAGGTATTTTCAAACCTGGAGCTGGCAACCCAACTGAATAAAATAAATAAAAGGAATCCATGAAGAGTTCACACTCTGTTGTTTGCAGTCATCTTCCTGCAGGGTCAC
Organism: Lepidodactylus listeri; assembly: GCA_029233225.1. Taxonomy (NCBI): domain Eukaryota; kingdom Metazoa; phylum Chordata; class Lepidosauria; order Squamata; family Gekkonidae; genus Lepidodactylus; species Lepidodactylus listeri. The sequence continues at coordinate 50,887,029 of JARCFY010000013.1, read as the reverse complement.
AGGGGCTTCTGGGAAATCTTCCACTTTCCAAAGAAGGAACTGCCAAGGTGTGTTTCATCCCTCAGTTGCCATGCACTTCTCCCATTGGGAGACTGGCTGAATTTAGGCAATGGGCTCTTTGTAAGTCTGGAGGTATCCCATCCACACTGACCTTGACCCTGGCCCTGTCTTGGGATGCAGAAATGTGCATACATCAGGGTCCTGGCCTAAACCCCCATCCCTAATAAACAACCCTCCGTTGCAAGAGGTTGAGACCAGGCCTGACACTCCTTCTGTACTAAGACTGCCAACCCTGGATATTTGAGGGGTGGAGCCTGGGAAACTAGGGGTTTGGGAAGGGGGCATTTTCTTCAGGTAGGGATGCCAGCCTCCAGGTGGGATATGGGGGTCCCCCTGAATTACAGCTCATTTCCAGACTACAAAGATTAGTCCCCCTGGAGAAAATGGATGCTTTGGAGGGTGGACTCTATGGCATTGGACTGCACTGACACCCTGTCCTCCCCAGGCTCCACCTCCAAATCTCCAGGAGTTTCCCCAACGGGAGCAGGCAACTCTGCCCCCCAATCCCCCATTGATGGCCAGGGGGGACCTGGCAACCTCTTCTCCAGGATAATTGTTGCCTGGTGATCAGTTCTAATTCTGGGAGCTCTCCAGATCACATCTGGAAGTCGGCAACCCTACTGTTTACCCACCCGTTGCTCAAAAAGTGAGTCTTGCTGTGCTAGCGATGGGAAAATTGACCATACTGTTTGTCAGAGAGGAGCAGCTGCCTTCGTGTCCCATTTTGTACGTTAATTAGTATTTGTGAGAAGAAATTTGGTTAGGGAAGGGGGGGAGAGACTTGAGAAGCACAGAATAATCTGAGACGCACACAGTCATAGATATAAATAAAATATGATTGTTGATCTTTGCTCTCACGCTTCCAATAATTTTTTTTCTCCTCCGGTCTAGGGGGAGGGGGGAGCTTGCATACATGTTGTTGCTGAATTTGAATGAAACAATGCTTGCTGCTGACCTTGGGCATTTTGCAGTGGGGAGATAGCAGTCAATTGAGGAGACGGTCACTTTATCCCACTGACTCACCCAGCAGGGAAAAGGCTAAAATAAACACCCAAATCTGGACTAGTTAAAAAGCAAACAACTCTACCCCTCTCCAGATCCCAAATTCATTTATTCCCCCCTTTCAAAACCTTGATTCAGCAACCCACACACGGAGATGGTTTTGAACAACATAATTATGGATCAGCTTCACTGGCAACGTTTTTGGGAGATGCCCTCGGATCATTTCTATCCTCTTTCCCAAGAAATATATAACGGATGATATTGAATGTCTCATCTCTGCTGTTTTGTCCCCCTCAGAAAAATCTCCATTTTAGTTTGCTTCTGATTTGCATGAATCAAGCCCATTATTCTTTATTTTTGTGACATTTTTGTGTCCTTGTTCCAATTTTCCCTGTAAAACATACACTTTCCCCAAATATTACTTATATTTCTATAATAAGGTGGAGACCAGCAGGGAATCCCAGGGGAGAGGAAATCCTACCCAACAGGGTCTCCTGCTTCTTCCCTTCTTGCTCTGCCTCATCAGCTGGTTTCCCCTCCCTCCATTTTCCCAATCACCCATTTCCCCCCATCCCAATTTCCCAGTCTCCTGTTCTCCTTGCCCTCCCCCTCCACTTTCAAGCAGCCTTTTCTTCTCTCCCCAACTGATCCTTACCCTTTTTTAAAAAATGTTTTCACAAGGCTTCTAAAATCTATCTATCTATCTATCCATCCATCCATCCATCCATCCAGGGGTCATTTCGTAGAAAAAAAGGTGCAGGAGCTTATTAGCATAACTCATTAGCATAACTCATTAGCATAACTTATTTGCATATGCCACACCCCCTGACATCACCAGAAGTATGTCAGCAGGCAAGAAAGAAAGAAGAGAGAGAGAGAGAGAAGAAAGAAAGAGAGAGAGAGAGAGAGAGAGAGAAAGAAAGAAAGAAAGAAAGAAAGAAAGAAAGAAAGAAAGAAAGAAAGAAAGAAAGAAAGAAAGAAAGAAAGAGCTGGCAGAGACTAATCCAAGCCTAAGAAATACCACTGTTCTGGGAGGATAGCTTCAGTGGTGGCTGAAGCCTTCAGAAGGCTGGTCGGAGGAATGAGGACCTTTCCAGGGGAAGGGGTCATTTTGCTGCAGCCATGACACAAGCAGGCATCCCCCTGCGGGGGGGGGGGGGCTGGCACCAACTCCCCGAGCTGCGCTCCCCCGAGCTCCTGCTCAAAAGGACCCCTGTATCTATCTATCTACCATCTAGTACTGCTCATACAGCTGTCACCTTAAACATACACTATCTGTGAATGGACAGACATTGCAAGGCACTTCGACTACAGCTTAAGCCATTGGTTCTTGTAACTTTAACTTTTTTTCTTTTTTTGCAAGCCTGAGAATGATTTCATACTTGCAAAAACTATATCCAAGCCCTGGGTGATTCCATACATGGGTTTGTTTGTTTGTTTGTTTTTGATGTTCATAGAAAGGCCACCTTTTGCTATTAGATATATGATATATATTTCCGGACATTGTATGTATCCATTGCATATAAGAATCGTACAACATATATACAATCAAAAAGGAACCTACAAAACCTAATGTAAAAAGTGGAGAACTGAAAAAATTGACCAAAAATATAAATGAATATCAGAAGAAATGAAACGGGGAGCATTTATCCATCCTTAAAGTATACATGTTTTGAATTTGAGCACAAAGCAAGAGACAGAGAGAAAATCCTACTAGGAACAGCTTGCCTTTAAATTTGCAAACACTTAGAAGAAGCTGAAGCTGAGGTTAACATTCTCTGATCCGCATGCATCTGCTGTTCAAAAGTTGCTCTGCAACCTGGACTTTGATCAATGAGATACCAGCCGCTGGAGCAAACGGAACATCTATTGTGGCCAAAGAAAAAGAACTTTTATATAAATGTGTAAAGTCAAGAAATGCACTGGATGGGCAATTGGCGAAGTCAAAAGGATCGCCTCTAAGTGCCGCTTTTTCATCCACTTTAGAACTGTTGTGCATTTAAGGCGACATATGAAATGGTGTAGGGGACATTAAAGTTTTTCAGACAGCACACCTGAATTATAGCTTTCGGAAGCAGACTTTTCAGCAGAAAGCAAAGACCTATTGAATCGATCAGCTTTATCAGCATCTGAAAACTAACCAAGATGCTTGGCTTATCTCTCTTCCATGTTCTAGAGAATATGCTGGAAGGAAAAAAAAATAATTGTTTTACTGGTGTTTTTTACCAGTGTAACTGCCTTCTCCTTCTGCCCAGGAAATTTCATTTTCCGTACCTTAATTCACTGCTGCTCCCCCAATAGACCATTAACTTCCAGCAGCAGCAGAAGGGAAAAACTCTCACCTTCCATTTTGCTTCCCTTGATGGCTTCTCTGAAAAACCTTTAATTTAACAAGAGTCATAGAAGAGTTCAAATCCTGCTCTCTATCAAGAATATCTCTCAGGGATCCAATGAATGGTCTGGGAAGAAAAGATACTGTAGTATTAATAAGTAGGCATAGGAGCCTGATCAGTAATTTGGATGGGATTCCACTGGACACAGTTCATGGAAAGGCAGAAGGTTCATAATGGAACATAAGAACATAAGAAGAGCCCTGCAGGATCAGACCAATAGTCCACCTAGTCCAGCATCCTTTCTCACACAGTGGCCAGCCAGTTCCTCTGGACAGCCAACTACAAGGCCTAGAGGATATCCTCCATGAATCTATCTAATCCCTTTTTAAAGCTATTTATTCCTCTGGCCATCACTACGTTCTGTAAATACATATGTTTAAAGGAATCATCTTCCATATTAGGAGTCCCATGTTTGTTCTGATTTCGTACTGGATGGATGTGGCTGTTTGAAATAACAGCAGAATATAAAATAAATTATTTGGGCATCCCTTGAAATCTTTCAACTGTTTCATCTAAGGAAGATGAACTGAAAATAAATGAGACCACTTGAGAAAATACTCCCAGTTTTATCAAAACTCTTCTGGCTTCCCTTGAAGTTGCTCAGATGATGGAGCTGACATGGGACCTCCAAAGGCTTTTTGAAATTTGCTGTAGCTTCATGCTGGTGGTCGTTTCCTCAGGTGGATGCTGCCCCCCCCCCCCCGAAATGAGCCTAAAATCTTATTAAAATTCTTGGATGTTTTCAAAAATATCCTGATGTTCACTTTGAGAAGAATGACTCAAACACTCTGTACATTTCAGTGTAAGAGACTTGGTGGTAAACTAACCCACATTGTTGCTGTGCTTAGAACCAGGGACTTTCTATTTCCAGAGGTGATCCTCGAGGGGCTGTGGCTCAGTGGAAGAGCCTCTGCTTTGCATGCAGAAGGTTCCATGTTCAATCCCTGGCATTTCCAATTTAAAAAGATCAGGTAGTAGGTGATGTGAAAGACCTCAGTCTGAGAGTCTGGAGAGCTGCTGCCAGACTGAATAGACAATACTGACCTTGATGGACTGATGGTCTGATGAGACAGTTCCGTGTGTGTGTGTGTGTATGTGTGTGTGTGTGTGTACAAGCTCTCAAGTCACTGGTGTTAGGGCTTGGCTCTACAATGGTCCCTTCCAGGCTTGGCTACTGCAACTCGGTCTATGCAGGCTTACCCTTGAGGCCGACCCAGAAATTACAACTGGTGTAAAATGTGGTGGTGTGCCTGCTGACGGTGACACCTGTGTGGACTCACATTTGGCAGGTGCTCCACCAACTGCATTGGCTACCAGTTGAGTTCCAGATTCACTTCAAGATGCTGGTCATAACCTTCAGAGCCTTACATGGCCTGGGACCAACATATCTAAGGGGCCACCTCTTTTTGTACATGCCCCAAAGAGCGTTACACTCTATGGATCAATATCTCCTGGTGGTCCCTGGCCCAAAAGACGCCCATCTTGCCTTGACCAGGGCCAGGGCTTTCTCTGCCCTAGCCTCTGCTTGGCAGAACATACTCCCCATTCAGAACAGGGCCTTGTGGGATCTTCTTCAATTCTGCAGGCCTGTAAGACGGAGCTGTTCCACCAGGCCTTTGGCTGAGGCAGCAGACATCCGTGTATGGGCTTCTTGAGGCTTCTGTCACCCATCTAACAACTACTGGCTATTGTTCATATGTTGCCAGTGGGCCAGGGAACCTCTCGCAACCAGCTAATCTTCTGATCTGGGTTGTGACCACCATTTTAATGTATATTACGGTATTTTAAGATTTTAATTATTTACTGTACTGTTGAAATGTAGTTACCCACCCTGAGCCCACTCACAGGAAGGGTGGGTGTGACGGAATGAAAAATCTGGAACCAGCAAAAATGTAAACACAAAGCATTGCTGAGGCACATGACTAAGTGAGGAGGGGGCCATTTAGCTCCAAACACTCAGTGACTGACACTTAACGGGCACAACTGACAGTTGGGAGCGGACAGTTGGGAGAGTGAGTTGAGAGGGGGAGTCTGTGAGAAGACGCTCTCTCGGTAGCTCTGTGTGAGCTTGGTGTGGCTATCTGTAGCTCTGTGTGAGCAGCATAAAAGACCAGTTGAAGCAGATAACTGGTGCTGGATAGTCTGGTTCACGGGACAGTGAACAGTCTAGTGAAAGTAGAGCACGTAAGCGGTCACAAACACAAACTATATAACTGCTGAAGAACCTGGGAGAGGTGGTTAAGTGAGGGCTGAGGCAAGGATGGTCAGAGTTTGGACAGCTGGTTGGTGGCCAGTTGGGACTCAAGGAAAAGGGCCCAGAAGCCAAAGCCAAAGGCTAACCACTAAGCAGGACAGGAGAGGGTACATAGGAGAGTGTTGCGTGAACTTATGAACAGCTAAAGAAACTGAAAACAATATAGCATACTGCCAAAGTTTATTCTAAGCAAAACGTGCCAGCCTATAAAGAAACAAAGTGTCAACTATATATACATCTTCCATTCCCCTGTTTGGTTCTGGAAATAAAGCTCTGTTTTGTTGTGAAGTAAAAAGCCTGATTGCCTGACTCTCATGACCAACACCGAAGATATCTAGCAGTGGTCCTCAACGTACCTAGAAAGCAATTTAAAACAAACCCCGAAGAGACTATAAGGTAGATAGAGGGTGCTGGTCAGTAAAGCAAAGTCAAGCCTGATCAGTCACCTCACAGAACGTCCCAAAGCAGCAGATTAATAGTGGCGGGCGTCATAGTGGGCTATAAATATGAAGAAATAAATACATATTTCCCATATAACCCCAGTGGGGAACTGGGCAAGATTCAGAGCAGTCCAGGGAATCCCTCAGACTCTTGTGATTTGTTCACTCCTCTCCCTTCTCCCTTCTCTTCTGCACCACTAGAAAATTTAATTCACACTATAGTTTGTGGTCTGGATTACAAATTTAGATTTGTTCCTTTCTCCCTAAACCAGGATTCCGAATCAGACTTATTTGTGATTGAGACAAAACAATAAATTATAGGATTTACCATAAATGGAAGCACATAATTTCCTAAGTGCGTGCAGCAGCAGAGCACTTGGGCCCAAAGGTTCCCTGGACTTGTCCCCATAATGTCCACTTTGATGACACATGTCTCTGTGGTTTCCTGCTGTTACCCTTTCACCAAGCCCAAGTGTCTCTGTAAGTTTTGAATGGATCATTGATCAAAAACATAATAATGGGATTTTTTTTTTTAAAAAACCCTGTTTTTCTTAAGCATCAGGCATTTTTATTTACTTATAATAAATACTTTCCTTAAACAAATAATAGCTTCCTTAAAATGCCCTTTGACTGCCTTTCAGAGCCCTGGTAGGCATGCAGTTATAGTAGCTGAAGGGGAATCTTTTTCTCAGCATCCTTTCATTACGATAATGGTGATCTTGGAAAATACGCCCTGGGCTAGGGAGAATTGGGTGGGCAAAGCTAAGTGGGTGAAGTTGGGGAACTTGGAGTTGTAAGATATAGTGAGTGGGGGGGGGGGTCACCTAGGGTAGCCAGCCTCCAGCTGGGAATTACAACTGATCTCCAGATGACAGGGATCAGCTCCCCTGAAGAAAATGCCAGCCTTGGAGGGTGGACTATATGGCATTGTACCTTGCTGAGGATCCTCTTCTTCCCCCTTCCCAGGTGCCACCCCCAAATTGCCAGGAATTTCCCAAACTGGAATTGGCCACCCTAGTCACCAGTTGCCACTCTCAGAAACATTTTTATGCTAAAAAGAAATCCTCGCTCTCTAACTGGAAGGTGTCATGCCTTCAGATCAGGCCCATAGCCAGGATTTTTTTTTAGTCGGGGAGCATTTAAATTTCTTAGGGGGCACTGGCTAATTGAAATAAAGGTAGTTTAATCTGGACCCTTGCACTGGACAGCTGTGCAGGAATACCTGGCTCCTTCCCTGCACCCACGGCCACTCGGGGGCTCTGAGTTGAATGGGAAGTCAGGGGGGCCTTGCCTAAGTCAGGGGGCCTAGCCCCAGGATGCCCCACTGTAGCTACGGGCCTACTTCAGATAGAAAGTGTACTTTTAAAAAAGTTGTTAGGAGGGATGAGCCACCACTTCTACTGGGAAGCTTTCAGGCCTCATCTAAACTACACTCCTGGAAAGAGAAAAGCTGAAGGTCTGGGATGGGACAATGGGTGAGACTGGGTGGCTAAGGAAAATGAGGCACGCTTGTTTCTTAAATTAGATTCCCCCCCTTTGTCCAAGGAGCTCAAGGTAACAAATATGGTTCCTCCCCATTTTATCCTCAGAACACCTCTGCCAAAGTGCATCAGGGGTAGAGAGTGGTTATCTGGACCAAGGTCACCCAGTGAGCTTCATGGGGGTGATCAAAGTGCATCAGGGCAAGAGCAGTTATCTGGACCAAGGTCATCCAGTGAACTTCATCGGGATGATCAATCCTTCAGGGCGATGACAGTGGAGAAATTTCTTTCCTTCTCCAAAAGTGCTGCTATTCCTGTAAGGGCCACGGTAGCATCTCACAGTGAGAATTCTGAACTTTCTTTCATCTGAAAGCCCCCCTCCCCCATATTTCAATGTGATATCTCCATTGTGAGAAACAAGCCAATTGACCTTTGTTTCCGCACCATCTTTTCTTTCCTTGTGCTGGATTTGTCCTTGTATAAATAACAGGTTTCCAATGTTATATTTGCATCCTTTATAAGTGGTGTATTAGATATAACAGGCATACAATGGATATAAAATGGTGTAAAAGAAGTGAAAGGATAAAGAATGGCTGTAACAAATTGAAACCAATGATATTGACAAGCAAAAAAGGAACAAAAGTTCTTTGTCCTTACCTACAGTCCCCTGTCAAGGACCTGGGAAACAAAACCACTCTCAGAATGATCTCCAAGAACTCCCAAGCTCCAAATTTTTGAATTATCGGTAGGCAGACTGGGGGAAATAGTTGAAGTATCCCACCAGCCAGCTTGGCCTGTCATTGGCTAAGCCTTTCAAGCTGGCAAGAACTCTGTTTTCTGAGCCGGACAGTCTGCCAGAATGGAGAATTGCAGCTCAGCAAGCAAAGGAGGGGGAGGATTTAAAGCAAGACCAAAGAAAAGCAGCCCGATGAAAGTGTTACCAAATGCTTCTGTCCTCTCTTCATTTCAAATAGAATCCATGAGGCCATGCAAGCCAGGGGGGCAGAATGACAGAGCCAAACTACCCCTCCCCACTGAGAGCCAGGCTGGTGTAGTGGTTAAATGCATGGACTCTAATCTGGGAGAACTAGGTGATTCCTCACTCCTCCACTTGCACCTGGCTGGATGACCTTGGGCAAGCCGTAGTTCTGGCAGAGCTGTTCTTGAAAAAAAGGCAGTTTCTGTCAGAGCTCTCTCAGCCCCACCTACCTCACAGGGTGTCTGTTGTGGGGATGGGATGGGAAAGGAGTTTGTAAACCACTCTGAGACTTCCTTGGGTAGAGAAGGGCAGGGTATAAATCCAATCTCTTCTTCTTCTTCTTCTTCTTCTTCGACTAAGAAATATTACTAGAAGAGAATCCTACCAAAACTGGAAGGACTGGAAAGGAATGGTTCTGAGATGCTGTAACCATTAGGGGCAGACACGGCCAATGGGGTAATGGTCTTATTAACAGTGACAAAACTAAGTATTTATCGACAGTTGCTTGCCAAACGCCCCTGCTCCTTTATTCAGATCCTTTGACCAGCCTTTGTAGCTTTCAGTAGAACCCCCTCTCTCCTTCATACACACATGCTTCTCTACAATGAACATAACAGTCAGATGTGATAGTACATGCACAATACGTGAGATGTACTATACCGGAAAGCCAATGTGGTGTCTGGCTAGGACTTGGAAGACATGGATTCCAATCCCCATTCAGTCATGAAGCTCATCTAGTGACCTTGGGCCAGTTAATCTCTGTCTGACTGAGCTCGCAGGGCTGTTTTGTGGATAAATTGGAGGATGGGGGAACAGTGTAAATCTCCCTGAGTTCATCGGAGAAACGCTGGGAGAAAAATGGGACAGATAGGTAGATAGTGAAGCTTAATGTAGCTGGCTTAATGCAGCTACACATACACATTCTTCGTTGGGTGACCATAGCAGCAGCATTTGTTCCAAATATCTGACTTGTCAGTTGTGGAGTCTCAGAGCTGCCAACTGCACACTTCTGGTGGAGGGATGCCCACTGGTACTCCCCATCCTTCCATTGGTGCTCAGTGGTGGGGCGTGAGGAAAATGGGGATGAACAGTGCCATGTGATGTCGTGATATCATAGTGTCATTTCCTGTTGAAAAATCAAAAGTGATGTCACTGCATTATGTGACACTCTAGGAATCCTACTGATCACTATGGTAAAAACCATGGAGAATGGGGGGGGGATTTCTAGAAGGTTGAAGTGCATGTGCACACTGGAAACTCAAAGCGAGGGACAGAACACAATTGAATAACAGGAACTGAAATTAATAGTTAACATGATCCAATTCGGGCATGGGAATTAGATACCATCCTAGTGAAACAGGAATGAAAGGGTGTGGGATACTATACAACAAAAAATCCTGAACAAATTGGGAAAATCTACTGCTCCCTATTAGGTATACCACAGAGGCAAAGCGTCTCTGGTTGGCTGGTCAGCTGATGGGATTCCCCACCTCTCAATTTTCCTTTTGAGAAATGTCACTCTAACTCCTGCAGCTCTGCCAGGAGAGTATTTTGCATTTCCTAATTTTTTTTTTTTCAAAAGCTCAACAAGCAGAGAAAACATTCGGGCCATCTGCATATTTGGGGGCCTTCCAGCTTCCCAGAACCAGAAAACAAAAAAAACACAAAAGAAATCTTACTGAATGTTCAAATCTGTTAATTGCACTTTATTTAACTGACATTTCTGCAGGCCTGCCAAAGAAGCCGGGCTGAGTGTGTAAAGACAGGTGAGAAGGTTTAGTATTAATTTAGGTTTCTGAGGGCCTGCTTTTCACTTTCGTTCAAACCAGCAGCATCCCAGGAGTAAAGCCCCCGAGGCTGCCAGCTTCCCGCCTGTGTCAACACAAAGCAGAATCCCTCCCGCAATCTGTGCCTTTGCAGTTGACAATCAGATCTGCAGTTTGCATTATTCTAGCAGGAATAATAGATTTACACCTGTGCTATGCTTAGCTCAAAACCTGCTTGGGTAACAGTGACGTTCTCCCCTGCCTTCCCAAAATGTATTATATTTTAACACCATCTTAATAGCCTTGGGAAGGACTACAAGCAAATGCATAAGTGGAAGAAGTGGAACAATCTAATTTTGTAGAGGGTCTCTCTCCCCCACCCCATATCAAGTGTGCCCTTTGTTCGATCAGGGAATTGAACTGCCGTGGTTATTTGTTGTGTCCTTTTCCGGATGCAGGTAGTGATTACAGCTGAGCTGACCCTGTTCAGCTCCATCATAGGCTGGCCATGGGTCAGTATTCCTGCTCTGAAACCAGTTATGTTAAAACATACAACTTCCCAAGAAGAACTAAGAACAGGAGAGAGAGAGAGGGAGACAGAACAATCTTTGGAGGGAACACATTAATACATTCAAACTCATCACTGGTTGGTTACTAAGGTTGCGAACCTCTAGGTGGCTTCTGAAGATCTCTTGAACTTACAACTGATTTCCAGACTCCAAGAAACATTTCCCCTGGAGGAAATTACTGGTTTGGAGGGTGGACTCTATGGCATTATACTCTGCAGAAGTTCCTCCCCTTCTCAAACCCTGCTCTTCCACAGGCTCCACCCTTAAATCTCCAGGGATTTCTGAAACCAGAATTACCAGCCCTATATATGACTAACAAATCTATCTCATAAATTGATTTAAAAAACCAGTTCAGTCTTTCTGGTTATTAACAGGAAGGACTAGAAAGTGAACACCTGTGTAGTACAGTGGTTAGAGTGTTGAGCTAGGCATCAGGAAATCTGGATTCAAATCCCCACTCTCTTGTGAAAGTTCTTTTAAATTTTTTAAAGTTCTTGTATGAACTTGGGCCCATCACGCTCTCCGTCTAAGCAATGACAAAGGGTTGTTAGGTGGATCAAAACAGGAGAAGGATGCTTGCTGTCCTGAGCTCTTTAGAAGGAAGGGTGGGAAGAAGTGCCCTCGATAGATCAAGGGATGGTTTGTTCTCATCCATGGTGTGAAGAAGAGCAAGGTACAGCCTTGCCTTGCTTAAGGATGCTGTGAGAAATCTCATCCTTGCCACTTTGAGCTAAAGATCCCTGTTTCCATTTTGCTCTTTGGTTCCCCCCATGACAGCCATGCTTCCTTCAACTTCCTTTAATAAAGAAAGTTTTTTCTTCAACAGGGGAAGCCTTTCTCTGTTAGGGAAAAAAGTATCATTCATGGGGGGGGGGGGTTGTCTTTTTTCCTTGAAGGAAGACTTAACGGAAGGGAGTCCTAGGATCTAATTTAGCTGAATGCGTATTATAGCTGTAAAAGACACGTCTGTGTGACCATAAAAGAATCGATGCAGGCGTTAAGAAAAGAAGAAGAGATTGGATTTTTACCCCGCCCTTCACTACCCAAGGGAGTCTCAGAGCGGCTTACAAACTCCTTTCCCTTCCCCTCCCCACAACAGACACCCTGTGAGGTAGGTGGGGCTGAGAGAGCTCTGAGACAACTGTCCTTGAGAGAACAGCTGCCACAGAGCTATGGCTTGCCCAAGGTCATCCAGCAGGTGCAAATGGAGTGAGGAATCAAACCCGGTTCTCCCAGATTCGAGTCCGCACACTTAACCACTACACCAAACTGGCTCTCTGAAAAGGCAGCCATTGGTGTAAACAGCAGCTCACCCTAGTCAAAGGCCTTCTGAATCTTTTCATTTAGCTGAGAGGCTGGGGAGGAGGGGGCAAGCAAACCTCAGATGGCAATATATGCCATAGTTTGGAGGCAATTGTACAGAGGACCATGTCTTGTGCACCACCAACTGTACTTCAGAGAAGGCCAACTCACAGAGAGCACTGCCAGAAGTCCTCAGATTCCAGCCCCAGTTGCTGCCAGAGGCATTTATGGGAGTTTGATTCCAGCATGTTGATGATATAGACAAACCAGATTCCCCTGAAGTGGTCCAACTCCTGCTGGGCTGCACAGCCAAGATTTATTGTACAAGCTGGAATTCTGTGCCTTCTCAAATGAACACGGGCTGTTGAGTTCTTCATGCACTGAACAGAGGAATTTGAACCAGCTGGTTATCAATGGGCAGCAATGGCAAAAGTCAATGCATGCCCCACACTCTCCCCCTAATCTACCTCTCAAAGTTGTTGCAAGGCTAAAATGGAGAAGAAGAGAGTGATGTAAGCCAGGGGTGTTGGACTAATTTTTAATGAGGGCCGGATCTGACATAAATGAGACCTAGTTGGACCGGGCCATGTGTGTCATAAAATGTAATGCCAGGTAGCAGAGATATAAACTTTATAAAGAATACAAACACAGTTAAAGATTTTTGCTCATGTAAAGAATTATATTTTCTATTTTTAAAGGAAAACAAATATTCCTAGAGAGTCCTCCATATACAGGCCATTCTAAGTAGAGATGCTTGAACTTCCCCAGTTCCATTATGTTTTGCTTGTCGGTCTCAAACAAGGAGACAAATTTTCATTGAGTGGTTTGACTGTTTATGGGCAGCCTGAATCCATTCAATGGATTATTTTCTGCGTATTCCAACAGAAGAATCCCTGTTCACATGTTACAGTGAATGCACATACAGTCCTGCCTGTATGTGTATACATGTGTTTGTAAGAAAAAGACAGCACGCACTCACTTTACCAATGAAACCAGGAACCAGTACCTGGATAAATGTGGAGTCGGTATCACCCATTCAGCTGTACATGTGTTGACTGCAACATGAGAATTATTCAGCATGCATACCTTCAGACCATTTTCTGAATGTGCCTTCTGATGAATGAGTCTTTTTCCTAGGACGACCTGCAGTACAATCCTAAACAGAGTTATGCTCTTCTTAGGATTGCACTTTAGGAGAATCAGGGATCTTAGACTGAAGCACTGTCCAATTTTATTCTCCCAAGTCTAGGTATAATCAAATGTTCTCTGCATCCTTTTATATCTATCTATCTATCTATCTATCTATCTATCTATCTATCTATCTACCTACCTACCTACCTACCTACCTACCTACCTACCTACCCACCTATCTTTACATTCTTAATGGTAATTTCAGTCTCCTGTTATTCACTGTTGGTTTTCTAGATTTGTACTATGTAAACATTTTGTATGATTTATATACACAGTCAATACGTTGTTTATGCACACAATGTACATCACACAATGTTTAATGCTGCTTTATTGATGCACAAATAACACTGAGCAAAGCATTCATGTTAACAAAAAGCATGAGTAAAGAAAAAGGCATGACACAATAGAGATTCATGGTTTCAATTTTTACAAGGCTGAAGCCAAATCAAAATGAGGATTTTCAGGTTAAAAAAGCACGAATAATACATTTAAAACTATCCCTACTCATGGCTGACACAGAAACATTTGCATGTTAGGTTGGTCGCCGAAAAATAAAACACCTAACAGACTAAAAAAGCTTATTCCAGGGGAAGCTTTTAGGAACCAGACCTCGCTTCCTCAAATGCATAAAGTGCATAAACATTTTACTGGCACATTTATAGTCCAGGTAAGAAAAGGGGAAGGGAAGGGGGTGATAACAGAAAGATATGTCGTGAACACTGGTAAATTATTCAGATATGCATCCCTTTGAAACAGATGTAGTTTTTACTCCTAGTAAATGAGAGGTTGGAGACCCTGGCCTCTCATGGGGTGAAGGTAAAGCAAGATCCAGTCAAAAAAGTAACAACAGAAATAGAATGGCAATTCAGCCACAGTTAGGATGAAAGATAGAGAATAGAGAATCCATACCCTGAGTGTTCTGTAAACAAATCCCCATTTGTAATGGTGGCCCACAAACCTGGTGCAAGTTGGAACCACTGGCCATTGTAGGACAACTAAGGGTGGAGGAGAATTTTCCCTCTTGCCAGTAGCTGTCAAAAGGCAGTGATGAAGGAAGGAGTCCTTAGTCAGCCCTTGTGGGAGTTGCCAACTGGCTGGCCACAGCCACTGGTGTTAGTGGCACCTGCATCCGTATACCTCACCAGTCCACAGTCACATGCTTGTGCAATGCTGAGCAGTGGCAGGTGATATAAAGGGTCCCAAAGGAGGCTTCCAGCTCCTACCACTGGAGAGCCAGTTTGGTGTAGTGGTTAGGAGCACGGACTCTAATCTGGGAGAACCAGGTTTGATTCCCCACTCCTCCACATGCTGCTGGTGTGACCTTGGGTCAGTCACAAGTTCTCTCAGAGCTGTTCCCTCAAGGGCAGTTCTCGAGAGAGCTCTCTCAGAAACCCCCCCCCCCCACCTCACAGGGTGTCTGTTGTGGGGAGGGGAAGGGAAGGGAGATTGTAAGCCACTCTGAGATTCCGAGTGAAGGGTGGGGTATAATTCCAATCTGCTCCTCCTCCTCCTCCTCTTCTTCTTCTCTGAGTGCTGCAGAAGAGGGAGGGGGATTTGGTGCCCTTTGTGGCGGAACGGGCCTGCTTCAGCTGGCAAGCCCCACTCTGCCCACCCCTCTTTCGCTTGATCTGGCACCTGAAGGGGCAGTTCTCCTCTACTGCTCTGGGTATGGCTGCCACCACTGCCTCTCCAAAGTCACCAGGAACCCACCCTGGGTCTCCCTGGGACTCTTCAGAGCTCCCCTGGAGAGTTGGCAACTGGCCATTTTGCCCCTCCTCTCCTTCACAGAGATTCCCTGACCCACTCCTTGTGTACCCAAGCGGCTGGGAGACTAGGTGATACAGAGGGATCTCACTCCTTTGTCATTTAAAGGATTTATTTGAAAACACTGAACTATGTACAGGCATGCAGAGTGAACTGAAGAATTTAAAAAAAATGCGACAAAAACCGCTCCAGCTTTTTCTTTCCTAAACCTTATACCCTATCTAGATATTCAGCAGGGCAGGCACATCACTTCATTTCAGGGGTAATAGTCAGATCCGCATCTCTCCCAACATGGCCTCTCTGCCTGCTGCAGACTCCAACCAAACCGTCTGACAGGCTTCAGACTTTTCCACAGACTGAATTCCCTTCTGACAGACTCCCTTCCCACCCAGGAACTGGCTCTCCCTCCTGCAACATTCTGGGGCAGGTCTCCTCATAGCCTTGATGGACTTCCTCTCCTTTCTAGGGAGCTGCCCTCAGATTGCTGGCTGGAGACAGGAGGGGAAGGGGGAAGGAGGAGGTAGGGCTGCCAAGTCCAACTTGGGAAATATCTGGGGACTTTGGGGATGGAGCCAGTAGACTTTGGGGGTGGAGCCAGGAGAAAGGAAGTGACATCATTTTGTGATGTCACATCCTGTGATGTTGCTTCCACATGCTTCCACATGAACTCATGAAGTTTCCTAATACTGAATCAGGCCATTGGTCCATCAAGGTCAGTATTGACTACTCAGACTGGTAGTGGCTCTCCAGGGTCTCAGGCTGAGATCTTTAATGTCACCTATTACCTGATCCTTTTTTAGCTGAAGAGGCTGATACCTCCTGCATGTCAAGCAGATGCTCTATCACTGAGCAATGGCCCTACTGAATCCTTCCTCATCTCGGCAGAATGTGAAGCCCTAAGTGCTACACAAGTGCTAAATATGATTTTCATATCATAAGAACGGGAGAGAAGCCACAGTGGATCGGCCCATCCAGTACAACACTCTGTGTCACAACAGTGGCCAAAAATACCAGGTGCCCTCAGGAGGTCCAGCAGCGGGGCCAGAACTCCAGAAGCCCTCCCACGGTTGCCCCCCAAGCACCAAGAATTCAGAGCATCACTGCCCCAGACAAAGGGTTCCATTTAGACCTTGTGGCTAATAATAGCCACTGATAGACCTCTGCTGGATGGGGACAGAGAGAGAGACAGACAGACAGACAGTCAGCCAGCTTTTTCACTTACTCTTGCCCAATTCCCAGGCTTTATTTCTGGCCCTTGTTTCACCCAGCTGTTGTCCATGTAAGTCCCATAACTTCTCCCCCCCCCCCCCAGCATAGGCTTTTTGGTGGCTAAAGAGGACCTTTGTCCTCCCCTTTTCGCCAGCAGAAAAGCTAGTTGGATCCATCCCTAACTTAAAATACCGGTTACTTGATGTACAAATGCTTTTAAAAATGCAGATTTTTACTGCCCGGGGGGGGGGGCACAGTTGAAAGAAACAGAAAATTGGCATAAAAATGAGGAATCCCAACTTTTATTTGCAGAAGGGAAATGAGGATTGGGGGGACCCAAACAGCCACGACAAGACATTTTAAACAATCCCACTCCCAGACCTTCTACAGGCAACCTCTCCTTGTGATGTTTACCTCTTTGGAAGTGACAGTTTATTCCTTTGACAAAACCACAGTGGAAAGACAGACAGACAGAAAAAAGAAAGAGGGGGAGAGACAGAGAAGGAAAAGAGCTCGCAGACCCCAGCAGCTTACCCCAGCAGTTTACTCAGCAGCAACCTTGCACGCAGTAGAAAGAGCTTAGTCCCTCCTTAATCTCTGGGCGGGGCTCTCTTGCTGGCTCAGCTCTTAAAGGGGAAATTTCCCTTTTAAGAAGTTCAAGAGGCTGGCCAGGGCAGGCTCCGAGGTTCCCCTGCTGGCAGCCATTTTGTCCCCCCGGTGGCCAATTTTGAAAAAGCGGGGGAAAGCTTTAAAAATCGGTGTTTCCCCCGCTCTACCGGGGGACTTGGCAGCCCTAGGAGGAGGAGACTAGGCCAAGGCCTGCCTCCAGTTTGATGGCCTCCTCCTATCCAGTCCCCGCCAACAAACATACAAAATGGCGTTTTTGCACACCCTTATTGGAAAGTATCAGGAGTAGGTTCGCTTGAACTCCAGCCAGTTCAGCTCACATCCTGTTCAGCAGTAGCGAACATGGAGCTGATTTTTCCTGCAAGCTGTTCCTCACTAAGCTAGCTCCTTCTTCTAGTGTTGTCATCCAGTTACTAGCAGTAATAATGGGAATTAACCTCCCCACTTGGTCACTCTGTAGCCCCCAGCGTGGTTGCTGCTTGCAAACCGCTTTTCCAGATGAAAGGTTGTATCACTCTAACTTGTTTTTGAGATGCCTGAAAGTTCTGAAAACTCATGGCTGGATCTACAAGAAAGCTCTGCCAAATCATCCAAAGTTTCTACAGAGTCCAGCGGAACTTCTAATTAGTTCTCCTACTTAGGCACCATCAAGCGAGATCTGCCTGGGAACAGAAGTGGAAGTTATGCTGTTCCTTGAGAACAGAGGTGGTTCCAGACTTTTCTGAAGCACAAAGTGCTAACAAGATGTCTTAAGGGAATAGCCATCATAAGATTCTTTCTAAGCTCTACACCCACATGTGACATTTGGACAGGGACCAAGGAAGAATCGGAACTTAAGCCAACTGCTGAAACATTTAATGTCTGTTTTGACTTCTGAAAATGTTTGCCCCCGTAACAGTAATTTCCTGTTTACAGTCCCTCTCATTTGTACAAAATTACTTTCTCATGCAAAAACTGAATTTAAGGAGGAGGATTTCCTCCCCAGTTTCAGAATGAAGAGGGTGAGAACTTCCTGAATGTGTGTCTTGGGAGAGACGAGATGGACAAATGCTGAAGACATTAGCAGTTGGTTCCAGATAATTGAAACAGACAGTGGGTAGATTTGTCATCCTTTGGAACTATAAAACAAGAATGGTTATTATTTCCTTACATTCATACCCCACCCTATGGCTAAACAGGACCCGAGGGATGGCTCAAAGTAAAATCAGTGCAATATCAAATAACAAATCAAATGGGTTATAGAGCATCATGGATGAAAGACCGACTGTGCGACGCTGTGCAAAAATTCTCCAGTATTAAATCCTTGGAATAATCCTACAGAGGAATGCACTGTCAGCTGCCAACGAGGCAGTCCCAGGTTTCAGCATTACCTTTCACAGGACCACACAGCATGACCACAAACAAGCCATGTTTTCTTTCGTAAACCCCCACATACTCCCAGAGTGCATCTTAAGGATTTTTTTTTTGCCTTAAGCAATAGCTCACATGACAACCCCTTAGGGTGGAGACATCCAGAGGTGGTTTGCCATTGCCTGTCTCTGCATGGTGGTGCTTGGTGGTCTCCCATCCAAATACTAACCAGGTCCAACCCATCTTAGCTTCCAAGATATGATGAGATCAGGCTAGCCTAGGCTATCCAGGTTGAGGCAAGGAGAATATAGAACTGTACAAAGGAAGATTAGAGTCTACTGCTCTTAACCCCTACACCACACTGAAGGGTTTATGCATGTCAAGAATATATTTCTCACACTTGTATGCACAGTAAACTTTACTGCAACTCTGTGGCAATCTCTTCATATTTTATAAGGGTAAGTTTAGTATTATTTTAACCATTGACTTCAATGGACTTAGAAGGGTGTAGCTCAGAATATTTGTTTGTTTGTTTGTTTGTTTTTTACATTTATGAATTGCCCAGTCCCTGAGTATGCAGGGCTCTGGGAGATGTACAACAGACATTAAAAAAATCAACATAACATTGTTCAAATTAATAAATCAGTCCTTCCTATATTATTAAATTATCTCCTGATGGCATCACCAATTTGGTCTTAACTGTACTCTAGAACTTGTTGCCAACTCGTGGGTGGGTTGAGGAGAAGGCCAAAATGAAAAGATAGAAGAAAAGAGCCAGCCATGATGGAAACTTTTGCAGTCCTCAACCAAAAAGTCTGGTGGAACATCTCTGTCTTACTGGCCCTGCAGAATTGCATTAGGTCCTGCAGGCAGAGATTTGGCAGAGATTTCCACCAGGTTGGAGCCAGGGCCTTCAAAATCTTAAAGGCCAAAATCTTAAAGGTCAACACCAAAACCTTGAACCTGATTCGGTACTCCACTGGAAGCCAGTGCAGCTGGCACAGCACAGGTTCTATATGTGCCATCTGTGGCATTCTCATCACAACCGTTGGAGCTTGTGTGTCAGTCTCAAGGGCAGGCCAACATAGAGTGAGTTACAGTAGTCTAGCCTGGAGGTAACGGTTGCATGGATTATAGTGGCTAGGTCAGGGCATAACAAGAAAGGGGCTAATTGCTGTGCTTGGTGCAGGTGGAGAAATGCCAGCCTGGCAATATTCATGATCACATCCAAACTCTTGACAGATTGTGCTGGTGTTAATGGTGCCCAGTCAAGAGTGGGAAGTCTATGCCCCAACCCCGAGGCTCCCTCCCCCAGCCACTGAACCTCCATCTTTGTTGGATTCAGTCTCAGCCTACTCTTTTTTAACCATCTCACCACGGCCTCCAAACCCATGGCCAGATTATATGGTGCGGCATCTGGGTGGCCATCCAGTAGCAGATATAGCTAGGTGTCATCAGCACAGTGAAGACACCCCAGCCTGAAACTCCACACCAGATGGGTGAGGAGGCACATATAGATGTTAAATAACATCAGAGAGAGGACTGTCCCCTGTGGAATGCCATATATTAGGGGGTACCTAATTGACACACTCTCTCCCAGAGCCACCCTCTGCCCTGGCCAAGGAGAAATGAGGAAAGCCATTGCAGAGCTATCCCATGAACTTCCACCTTGGCAAGGCAGTGGGTGAAAAGATCGTAATCGATTGTGTCGAATGTTGCTGTGAGATCGAGCAGCAACAGCTCCGTCCCGCCACAAGCCAGCTACCTGCAGAGATTGTCTGCAAGGCTTTTTTTCCCTCCCTTAGATATATTAAATGAGTGGTGTTTACTTTCTTTTGACATTTGTTTGTATCTCTGTCAGCGGTTTTGATTCTGCGCATCTTGCTTTTTGGTTTTTGTAGATCTGTTGGCCCTGTGTATGCATATTGTTTTTATGCACATCATTTATTGGTGGAACATATGTGTAATCCTGATTTACTGAAGGACCAACACCACTGAGGAAAAATTCAGTGCAAGGCAACAGAGAAGGGTGTGAAAATAAAGAATCACAGGTTTGATTCACACGTGGGAGAAGCAACATCCAAACTGACATTTGTGAATGAAATGTTACAGGCGAGAAATCTGAAATCAGCCTGTCTGCCCCCTGGCAGCCTTTTGCATTGCTAAATGTTCTTCACCTGCTGCCTTCGTTTCTCCTGCAGTAGCTTTTGTCACGTTGATTTAAAGTTATTTTTCGTTAAAGATACACTAACCCCCCCCCCCCAGTCACATAATTGTCCCATAATACATTACCCAGAATTCAACATCAAGCTAATCATCTGCAGCATGTGAAATGGCAAAGTGTGCTCCTTCTCTCTCTATATTGATGTGTATTAGAACTCAAGATGCATTTGTTCCCCTTCCAAAAAATAACTTTAAAAGGGGTGGGGTGGGCTTCTTGAGGGTGGAGTGAAGAACTTATTTGTAGAAACTAATTTTTAGGAAGAATGTTATAAGCCATTACAGAGACAGTACACCAGAATGGGTACCAAACATCAGGATTGTCCCTAGTCAATAGAGATAAATGGAGCATGTGCTACCCATGGTCCTGGTTCAAACACTGCATTTTTTAAAAGCCAAAGTTCTACTGTCCTTATTTGACCTGAGTCCTTGTTTCCAGCAGCTGTATTTTAAAACAGCTGTCAAGTCACATGACTCCATGTGAAATGGCATTTTTAAATACTTTATCACAGGGAAAATGTATAAAGAGCCCCGCTGGATCAACACAGATGTGCATTTAGCCTAATGTGTTGTTTCCTACCATGGTGTAGCAGATGCATCCAAGCAGCCCACAAACAGGGCATGAAGGCAAGAGCAACAGCTAGTATCTGCTCTTGACCATACACTGCCCTTGACCTAGCTATCTGTCACAACTAATATACCTGGCCTTTCTGAACTGGTCTCATCTTTTTTTATATAATCATCTATACTAGTGACTGTAATCACACTTTGTGGCACTGAATTCCAGAAGTTAACCTCAGATTAAATTGGTTGTTTGGAATTGCCTTCCCCAGTTGCCTCTGGATGCACTGAACCTGCTGCCACCTGGTTGAGCTGTGAGACAATGCCTCCAGATGGGAGGCTGGCCAGAACTGACACAGGAGCAGAAGTCAGTAAAAGCATCCCAGTTGGAGGGTCACCAGGGCCTTCTTAAAGGCTGCAAATCTAGGAAAAGGCCCTAAATAGGCACAGCGATCTCACAGGAGGGGTTAAACATACACAAAAACACAGGAAGCTGTCTTATACTGAACCAGACCTTCAGCCCATCAAGGTCAATAGTTTCTACTCAGAATGGCAGCAGCTCTCCAGGGTCTCAGGAGGAGGTCCTTCACATCACCTACTGCCTGGTCCTTTTTAACTGCAGATGTTGGGGGTTGATCCTGGGACCTTCTCCATGCAGAGCAGATGCTCTGCCACTGAGCCACAGTCCCTCCCATGTCGAATTTTTCAGAGCGATTTAAATGCTGGCAGCCACAGGCCAAAGAGCTATAGTCCCAGCCTTGTTCCTCTGTTGAAGGCGGGGAACGGAGAGAGACACAGAGAGAGAGACAGATAGAGGGAGAGAAAGACAGAGGGCCTTTTCAGACTGGCCAGTTGCCTCTCACTTCCTCCTCATTTCCCCCTCTGCGACTCCTCCTGAGCAAACCTGCCGTTTTCGCACTATAGCAATCTGCTCCTCTCCCCCCCCCCCCGAAGTTTTCTGTTCCCATTTGGGTTGCTTCGATGCTCTCTGTGCCCGCCCCTTGCATTTCCCCTCCCCTTCCTCCCCCCCAGCTCCTCCCTTGTTCCCCGCTTTTCCTTTTTTTTTTTTAAACACATGCGTGGTAACGTTATAACGTCATAGTGGAATGACGACAGTGCATCACCCGCCTTCCTCTTCCCAGAATTCATCAAGTCCCTCCTCAGTATTCAAATTTTCCCACCGTTCTGGGTTGGTGCAAAATGATTGGCGGGCTACAAGGAGGAACCCCCCCCCCCATGGGTGGATTCTCCGATGTGAACTGAAATGTCGTGTGCTTAACCCGATCAAGGCAACAAAATGGAGGATGGGCAACATGGCATCAGCTGGCCCTTGTTAAGAAAAAAAAAATTACATAAATGGTGGTGGTGGTGGTGGCGGCAGCTGAGGAGGAGCAGCATGACACGCAGAGCAGTCTCCCCGCTCCGCAGGAATAGTTATAGCCAATTGAAAACAGTTCAATCCATTTCTGTGACTTTTCTGCAAAGAAGCACGCCCAGCCTGCTCTGCAGGGGCTGCCAATAAACAGCAAATTAACACTCCCCCCATAGTAGATGTGAACGTGTGTTTATTATATAAAGACAACAATTATGCCGTCTTCCCTTGCTGCATCAAAATTTCATTATGATGTTATAACGTTATAAGGGCCTTTTTAAAAAAAAAAAAAAAAGGAGGGGGGAAGTGTTGCTTCAGGATCGTGGGATCGCACACAGGGAGCGGAAAGGAAGGCAAGTTTCCCCAGCCCGCCCGCCCGCCCGCTTGCCGCGGCTTCTCCACAGATTGCTAGAGGAAAGCACCCACCACCAGCTCTGCATGGGCTGTTGCCGGGGAAGCCCAAACAAAGGGCAGCAGTTACCGGGGAGCAAGCACATGGAGCTCTTGGGCCAATGGCGCCCGGCTCCTGCTCCCAAGAAACGGCAAATCCACCTCGCCAACGCAGTCCCTGTGGTGCGATCTTGCCTCCCTGCCTCCTTTTTTCGATATAACGTTAGGAGGGCTCGTTTCAAAAAAAAAAATTCAAGAAACGCCCACCGCGGGGCGGGCCAGAGGGTGGGCGAGTGGGTGTGTTCTCATCTAGGTTTCTCCAACGGAGTAAACAGGAAACACCGCCAGGAACAGGATTTTCTTGCTCCAGGGATACTCCTGAGCAGTGCGGTGAAACTCTGGAGGAGTTTGTGAGCACGGAGCAACTGATGTGAAACTGACCAGAAACTCCGGTGCTCACTCCGGTGCTCGCCCCGGAAAAAAGCCAGTGCGAAAACGCCCAGAGAGAGACAGAGAGCCAGACAGACAGGGGGCAGCAGACTGAAGGGGAGAGAAGATCCATGAAGGGGACTAAAGCTCCTCCTCTCCCTGTCTGAGACTGTCAGAGGTACTACTGTGAATCTCCACCATATCCCCACAGAAGTACATGAAAGGGATTTCATACATATATATAATTGAGCACTGACCATTTCACCCATTTCACTTTTTAAAAAATAAACACTTTATTTTAAAAAATAAAAAATAAACTCATCAATTTCTGGTGAAGGGCAGCCTGCCTGCGAGGGAATGGAGCATTGCAGGGCTGAGCGATGCACCGTGTCGCTGGTCTGTGCAGTAAATACTTTGTAAATAATTTGTAGGATATCCATATATCCCTATCCACAATTTGTAAGAGGCTCATAAATATGTTATTAGGCTTTTATAAATCATAGGGAGCCTAACCCTTAAAACAGAGTTTTAAGTAGTGGTTGGGCAAGACCATTCCTTCCACAGGGACTGGGAATTTTTTTTAGGGAGCGTGTAGAATGCCTCGTAGCATCAAGGGAAGAACTGGCTTCATCTCTCCAACAGCACTCTGTACATAGGTGAGCTCTTGGGAATACCTCATATTGTAGACAAAATCAAAGAAGCAGTCTTGTTGGACTAAAAGGTGGGACATTTAAGTGCAGATTTCCACTCAGCTGTGAAAACTCACGGTTCTTTTCTAGACTGCACAAGTTGCCAATCTTAAGGTGGGGCCTGGAGGTCTCCTGGAATTACAGTTGATCTCCATATTTCAGAGATCAGTTCCTCTGAAGAAAATGGCAGCCTAAACGCTACCTTCCCAAACTCTCCTCCCCAAACTCTACCTTCCCCAGACTCTACCCCCAAATAGAAGAGAAGAAGAAGAAAAGACTGGATTTATACCCTGCCCTTCATTAACTGAAGGAGTCTCTGAGTGGTTTACAATCTCATTTCCCTTCCGCTCCCCACAACAGACGCCATGTGAGGCAGGTGGGCCTGAGAGAGATCTTTCAAGAACTGCCCTTGAGAGAACAGCTCTGAAATAACTTGTAACTGACCCAAGGTCACACCAGCAGTTGCTTGTGGAGGAGTGGGGAATCAAACTCGGTTCTCCCAGATTAGAGTCTACACTCCTAACCACTACACCAAACTGGGCCTCAGGAAATCCAGGAATTTCCCAACCAAGAGTTGTCAACCCTATCACCCACTAACAGCTCAGTGAGCATCTGAACTCAAATTTTAATCCAGCACCCTAACCATGATACTGGTTCTCACGTTGCTGCAAAATTGTTGTAGAACTGCCAGGGTTGGCATCAGAGGCTGAAACATTGCGTCAGTCTGCTACTGAGGCCTGGCAGAAGGCTGACTCCTGATCCTGGACCCTTGACCTACCTGCTTCCACCAGAAATGGGACAGACCTCACAGAGGCCACTGGAGTGATCTCCCACTTCATGCCTGGAGAAGTGCCAGGACAGAGGAGAGCAGAATCCTTCTGCACTCCTTTTAGCTTTGCCAGTGCCAGCAGGGCTTAAAGGAGTGTGAGATTTCACCCTCCATTCCTTCCTTTGGGAGGGTGTGTGTCTATAAACACAAGAGAGGGGTGGAGGGCAGGTCAGTGGAAAATATTTTCCCCAGCCCACTCCAAAACGGAGCTGACCCTGAAAGCCACTTTACAGCATTCTGGTGCAAACTTTCTTCTGTGGAACCTGCTAATTCCAATCATCAGTCTAGGTTCTTAGCTTGCCAGAGACTTGTATTGTAATTTCCCATCCAGTCATGGGACAACCCAGGTGACCTCTTCCTTTCTCACACGATGCGGAGTCAAACCGTTGGCTTATCAAGATCAACACTGCCTACTCTGATTGACAGCAACTCTCCAGGATCTCAGACAGACATCTTCCACATCAACTACTACCCAATCCTTGTAACTGGGAATTGAACCTTGGACCGCCTGTGACTCTGCATGCAAAGCAAATACTCTACCACTGAGCCACAGCCCATCCCTTTTGTAACACATTCCTTTCCCTTCCCTCTTGGCAGTCTCTGCTCTCTGTTTCACTGATCCCTTTTTCCTGGCCCATCCCATTGTATCTGGTCCCACTCTAAATCCGTACCCCCTGCCAGCAGTTCTCTCAGAGCTCTCTCAGACCCACCTACCTCACAGGGTGTCTGTTGTAGGGAGGGGAAGGGAAAGCTGTTCTGAGACTCTGAAGGGTGAGGTATAAATCCAATCTCTTCTTCCTCCTCCTCCTCTTCTTCCTTGTTCCTGCTTCCTGAGTGGGTCATGGGGCCTGGCGAGATGGAGCAATGCCTACTATGGCTGAGCCCAACATACCCTATGAAACTCCCAATATTGGGGAGAGGAAAATGGATGTAGTGAAACCATTCATACAGTGGAATCCCAGGCCTCTGCGGAGGGGAAGATGTTGGCAGGAGCGCACCAAACTGTGGAGAGTTACCTAGTCATTATGTGAGCTTTATAAAAAATATTTATGTGCTCAGTGCTGGAAAACACAGTCATCAGCTTCAGTAATTGTGGGAGGCTGAGTATTTAAAACAGCCAAGCTCTTTATTGACTACGGCAGTACATCAAAGTGCCTGAAGGAAAATGGCTATCTCATAACATCATTACATAGACAAGATCTGATTCCGCTTATGCCGAAGAAGATACACTGCCGTCTTGGCTCAGCTGTGTTTACTGTTTCTATCAATTGCTGAAAATGATCAGGGTTGCCTACTGACCGGAAACACAAATGGCCCAGATATATTTAGGGATGCAGCAGATTTCATGGCGGACATGATCAATAGGCGGATGTACCATGTTCGACAGCCATGATCACCGGTGAGCCCGCCAAGCACCTTGATCTGTTTGCCTGTCTGACATCTGCCTCGAGCAGCTGTCAAGCAGCTTTGCAGCTGTGTGGCACACGGCAGTGGTAGAGTTTAATTCCCTTGCTGTGTGGGGGCTTTTTGCATCTGTAGGGGAGATTATTCTTCCCAGGGTCCTGGATAGTTGGTGATGAAATGACCCGGGCGGGGGGGACAATGTAAAAGGCTATACACAGAATATTAATTAACCGATTTGCCTATTAGGCCACACCCCCTCACAGGGCTTTTTCTGCCCTGGCCCCGGCCTGGTGGAACATGCTCCTGTATAAGATAAAGTTCCTGCAGGACCTTTTACCATTCCGCAGGGCCTGTAAACCAGACCTGTTCCACCAGGCCTTTGGTTGAGGTGGCGGCCATCCAGTAAAAACATCTCGGCCTCCCCTGCTGAAGACACCATCTCCATGCGCACCGGATCGAACAAACTCAGAGTCCAGTGGCAGCATTATCAGTGCAAATTATTTTTAAATCCTCTTTTAATGTTTTAATTAACAATTTATTATGATGTTTTGTGTTGCTGAATGGCCTAACTATTGATGTGATCTGCCCGGAGCCTGTTCATGGGGAGGGGAGAGTATAAATGTGAATGAATGAATGAATGAATGACACCAACCAGCCACACCCCTCGCCTGCCGCATCACTGGATGTGACATGCATAGGCCACCTCCTCCTTCCACACCACCCAGAAATGATGGGGACACCTCACTTATTAATTAGACAATTTCCATGTTTGGCCAATACCCTTTTTTTACCACTAGAAATGACATGTCTAACTCCACCTTACCCCGCCATCACCGGATGTGACCAGACCTGATTTGCCCCCTTTCACATCATCAGATGTCCTTTCTCCATGGCCACCCACTGCGGCGTCATTGAACTTCCACCTGAATCCAACATAGCACTGGTAACACTGCTCTTTGTCAGCTGGCAGCCTGAACTTGTACATGTCCTCCTTCACAGGACATCCTTAGATGAGAGGTGTGAGGGAGCAGTCAACCAGCAGGGAGAGAGAACCTAAGAGAGCCCAGCAGGCTCAGATCAAATGCCTCTCTAGTCCAGTATCTGGTTTCCCACCATGACCAACCAGGAAGCTCACAAGCAAAGCAAGAAGGCCACAAACTGCTTCCTTTGTTTGTGCATTGTGTCTAGCTTTCTGGGAAACACTGTGTCTGAACATGATGGTTCCATTTAACTATCTATATATCTAATAGCGAAGGCGCCCCCTGAATGTGGATAGCTAAATCCATGCGGGGGGGGCACCTGGGGGGCAGGGAGGTTTTCCTACACACTTGGGGGACTCCCTAGGTGTGTAGAAAAATCTGAAAAGTTAAAAAAAAAACTTTTGGGGGGATGTTTAAATCCCCCTCAAAGTTAAAGAGCGTTGGCGCATGCGCTGGAGCGTGCAGTGGGTGGGTGCGCGAGTCCTTCAGCAGCAGCGAGAACAACAGGAGCAGCAGCAGCGAAGGGGTGGCGGAGAAGAGGGAGACAGAGGGAAGCAAGCCGCCAGGCCCCTTCTGGCTAGATGAAGGCGAGGAGCTTGCTGGGAGGCGGCGTGGTCCCTGGGCGGGTGCTGAGGCACTTGCTGCTGCTTCTGTCATCACTCTCCTCCAGGGGAAGAAGGAAGCCTCGGCTCTTCGTCCTCCCTCTCCCACTCTCCGGCCCCCAGCTGACCTGCCAGCCCATGGGCAGCACTGGGAGAGCCTGCTGAGCTGCTGTATCATCTCTGTTTTCTAATTATATCAGTTTTGTGTTCTGCTCTGAGGCTGGGCTCACCAGAAACTTTAGCAGGACTACAGATTTGCCCCGGCCAACTGTAATCCAAAGCACTCTGACTGGAGAAAACCCAATTGCTTCCTCAAAGGGTTAACCTTCCACGGCTCCTGCCTGCCCCTTTAATTGCTTTCACTTTCCCCAGAGTGGAAGTTAAAAAAAAGAGCCCCTGGAAAGCAAGGTAGAGTGAGCGCGGGGTGGGTCCTCAATGTCCAGAACTGTGGAGGCACCTTCCCGCTGAGCAAAGAAGTGGAGTGGAAAGACTCTACTACTACTGCATGAAATTGGTGCTCTCCGCCTATTCCACCCTCTTCTCGGTAGGTGACTCAGGCGCATCTCCCCACCCCACCCCCGCGCCATAGGTGGAAAGCCACCAAAACGCCGTCCTCCTTCTCCTCCTTTTGCACGGTGCTCAAAGAATCAGGCAGAGAACCGCTCTGTGTGCAGGCAAGGGAGAGAGAGGGAGCGAATTCCCCCCCCAGCTCACCTGCCGGCCCAGGAAAGCAGTACAGACGTCGCTGCTGCCACAGCAGCTTTCCCAGAGAAGCCACCTCCGCGCTTCCTCCTGAGCTCCTCCCCCCCCTCCCCGCGAGTATCGTGGGTCCTCCCTCTTGTCTATATATCTAATAGCCAAGGCGCCCCCTGCATGTGGATACTTATTTCCACAGAACAAGGGCACCTGGAGGCTAAAGAGGTTTTTCTGCACACTTGGAATACTCTCCAGGGTTGTAGAAAAATCTTAAGTGTTTAAAAAAAGTATACGGAGGATACTGAAATCCCTTCCCAAAGTCAAACCATGTTCTCTGCTTACAGATCCCCAGTAGAATGCTCAGGAGATGTAGGGAAGCCACGTGGCTGCACACACCACCACTAAGAATGGCAGGAGCAGCTGTTGGAGCTATGAGGACAAGCACTCATGGCTCCAGCCATCCACCCTGAAGCACAAACTGCCACCTCAGAAACTTTCACTACCCCACAGGTCTGTGTACAGGTGGACTCGAGAAGCAAAGGGTTCCAAGGCTGCAATTAGCTTTACTGTGTTCCCGCAGAAGACAAGGAGCTTTCCCTCCCCCTCCCTCATGGTACTTACTATCACAGAAACTCAGGGTCTCAGGTGTCAAGGGGGGGGGGGGTGGAGGAAGCAAGTGAGGGCACGTAGGGAAAGAAACGAGGAACACAGACCTGAGAAGTGGAAGGGGGTGAGGAGGGGGAGAAAATCTGGGTTGGAGGGAGGATGGAAGGGGCTGACTCCTGCGATTTCAGAGTGCCCACAGGCTCTGCGACCTGACTCCGGTCCAGCCCCACGCCAGGACTGCAGAGCAAGAGCAGAGACGGTGTGAAGCTGCCTTCCCCAGTCCATCACCAGCTGCCTGCCTGCCTGCCCCGCCTGAGAAGTTGCCCAATACAGTTTCTGTTGCTGCTTGTGCTCCCTCTCCTGTGCTTGCCTTAACTCACTTAGCCAGCCTTGCAGGAGAAGCAGGGAGGTGGAAAAGCCTGGGCAGTAACTACCAAGCACTGGCCCTGGGTGGATGGGTGGGAGCTCTGCAGAAACACCTCTGCTCTCCAGAAGGGCTCACATGCCGGGTCCTGACTGCCCTTCTTCTGAAACACTCTCTGGGTGATACAGGAAATATCACACAGCCAGAGACGAGACACTTGATGATACATACATGCAAGGGATATTACAGTTGTAGTTCCTGCGCTGGGGGGGGGGGGGGGTTTGAACTAGATGATCTTGGTGGTCCCTTGCAAGAGTAAATAAATAAATAAGCCTTTCCTTCAGACAAAGTATGAGATCTCTGGACCCATAGGCATAGAGTATTGGGGGGGGCTCGAGGGCTTGAGCCACCCCCGAAATTTCCCAGGGGGGGGGCTCAGCCACCCCCGGGAAAACAGAGCGCCTGCCGCCGTGCCTCCCCGGGTCCTTCCGAGGCCCAGGCGCCACTGCTGGAGAGGGAGAGGGAAGGGGGGGGGAGAGAGAGAGGCACTGGCAGCAGTGGCTGGTGGGCCTCAGAAGGGCCCAGGGAGGCGGGGCAGTTTCCGGGGGGGGGGAGAGAGAACATCGCTCCAGCGAGCGCATGCGCTTTGCACGTGCGCTAAAGAGCCCCCCCCCCCCTGGGATTTTCAAAACTCTACGCCCCTGTCTGGACCCTACTTAGGAAAGAGAATGAGGGAGATTTTAACCTAGTTGTGGGATTTTTTAATCTGACACAGATAACAAATCCCACAGCTAGGTTAAAAATCTCCCCTCGCTCTCTTTCCTAAGTAGGGTCCAGAGATCTCATACTTTGTCTGCACTCACATTGTGAACATCTGAAGCAGCGGGCATGAGCCAGGAAGAGAAAATGTGTGTAAATATTTAGGTTTGTGTTAGGGTTGCCAACTTCCAGGTGGCACCTGGAGATCACCAGACAACCAAGATCTGTCTCCCAGGAGAACATGGCTGCCATGGAGGGTGGACTCTGGGGTTCCTCCCCTCCACAAATCCCATCCTCACCAGGCTCCACCCCCAAAATATCTAGGGATTTCCCAACCTGGAGCTGGCAACCCTAGCTTGGGGGCAGAGAGATAGAGAAAGAAGGGGGTATTGGGTTGGGGAGAGTAAGGAAGAGAAAGAAGTGGAGGGGAAAAGCAAAGGTGGGAGAATGTCCCTTCCCTGCATGTTTCTTGGGTGTCCCCACTTCTGTAAGCCCCCTTCCTTCCTTCCCTTCCCACTATATCACACTTAACCTTTTAAATGCCAGGGTGGTGCTACCAGCTGCAATGGTCTCTGATGCACAGGGTCTCTTTGAACATTTTACTGCTGTGCCAAGTAATTCCCACCCCCTGCAGTCTGTGGGAGATGCTCTGTGATGCCCCCTTAATGTCTTCCATATCCATTGGCCTTATAGAGATATAAAACAAATCACAACACATTGTGCAACATTTTGTTGTGGGTCCCCTCTTGTCTCTGGCTTGAGAAATTCCTGGAGATTTGAGGATGGAGCCTGGCAAGGGTGGGGTTTGGGAAGGGGAGGAACCTTAACAGGTAAAATGCCATCAAGTCTACCCTCCAGAGCAGCCACTCTCTCCCAGTGAACTGATCACTGTAGTCTGGAGATCAGTTGTAATTCTGGGAGATCTCTAGATCCCACCTAGAGGTTGGCAACCCTAGAAGACAGTCCTTGTTGGAAACGGAAGACTGTATGCTGTCTCCTGCCTCAGATATCATAAAATCAGAGAGTTGGAAAGGGCCATACAGGCCATCTAGCCCAACCCCCTGACAATGCAGGAACAGCCTAGAGCATCCCTGACAAGTGTGTCCAGCCACTTAAAGACTGCCCATGTGGGGACCTCACCACCTCCCTAGGCAGCTGATTCCACTGTTGTACAGAGATGGCACCATAGATTTCGATAGATGGAGAGGTCAGGACACATAGAGCATCCTTTCCTTCCTACTATCTCATACTATCCCTTTGAAGTAGAATGTTATTCTTAGGGACAACTTTTCCTTCCTTCCGGCCTAACACACCTCTGACTCTCTCTCACACACAAAGAAGGAGTACACTCTCCATCTTTGGCATCATAGATGCAGGACATGCATTCTGCATCTGCCTCCATCCTAGCTAGTTAGATTAGATCCTATCCCTACTCTCATCCTATATTATATAGAATAAAGTTCCCTAAGTAAAGGACTCTTTTTTAGTTTGAAACTTTAAAGTGGCTCCAAGTAGCTTTGTGGCTTTGCTAGCACACACAGAACTGAGTCGCTGCTGCTGCTGCTGCATATAAGTCTAGTGCACCCTGTTACCAATTGTTGGGGATCAGCCAGGGATCAGCAAGAATTCTTTAGGTGATGGAGACTCCTCAGGGCTGTACAAGATGAGAAGAGAGACTGTACCATTTCTCAACCTCTGACTTATTTGTTAATCAGAACTAGGGCTCTTGACAGTTGTGAGCCTTTTTAAGGAAAGGAAAGGACATGTCCATTACATTTTAAGGTCCTAATAGCCTAGAAAACCTAGTTTTTACCAACACACCAGAGTAAAGAGTTAAATCTCCTCTTCTCTTCTCACATGGCCCTGACTGAAATTGTTGGTTGCGTGTGTGATTTACCTTCTGCAGACTGATGGAGATCCATAATTTTTGTCACAACTGTTTTGTCCTGAAGAAAAGAATTAGTTCGGGATGGGGGGTGGGTTCTGATGATCAAATACACAGATGATAAAGTCTGAAAAGATTACAAAACAGGGAAGAAAATTGTCTCAGAGTAGGAGAACCAAGCTGGGAATAATCAGGTGAAATGTGGTAACCGCAAGGCAAAAAACTCTCAGAGATTGCTTTTAAAAGGAGGGAAGAAAATGCACATATTATCGACACTCGCGATGGTCATTTAATGGATTTTTATCTCTTCAAGTCAACACGGGGAGAAAAAAAATATGAAACAAAGTGGCTGTGATGACAACCTTTTTATTTCTATTGTGATACCCGATTGATTGGACATATGGACAGTGCGAGCGGAATGTTTTAAACCTACTTTGTTTTGCCTTGAGGCTATTACGGAGAAAATGCTTGACGGCTGGCAAATTGTACCCCCTCTTTCAATCTCTCTCTCTCTCTCTCTGCATTTGCTCTTGCATTCCCATCTCCCATCCCTCCATGTTTATTGAATTGCTTTCCCTTTCTTGAAATTGCTAAATAAAGTCTCCAATTGTGATCAATAGACTTACATTTTTAAACACATGCTGCAAACTTAATTGTGCCAAAAGGTCTACCACAGCCGGCTCCCCCTCCCCCTTATGTTTCTGCTTTCTGTCGACTGCCATGAAGTATTCAGATGACTGGGTGAGGTGGTGCATATGTACTGGCTCTTCCACTTGATGAAATATGGTCACTGTTTTATGATACAAGAAGAGGAGGAGGAGAAGATTATACCCCGCCCTTCACTCGGAGTCTCAGTGTGGCTTACACACTCCTTTCCCTTTCCCTCCCCACAACAGACACCCTGTGAGAGAACTGCCCTTTCAAGGACAGCTCCTGTCAGAACTATGGCTTGCCCAAGGTCATCTAGCAGCTGCAAGTGGAAGAGTGGGGAATCAGACCCAGTTCTCCCAGATTTAACCACTACACTAAACTGGCTCTCTATTAACCTGAAGCACATGACTTGTCCCTGATATGTCACTTTTTTTGGGGGGGGGGGGGGTTGTTTGCCTTTTAGAATTTTTTTATTGCATTTTTAACTAATACACTACATTACCTAAAAACTACAATTCTAACTTACCCTAAGGTATACAGAAGTCAGGGGGAAAAAACAGGTTATATTGGTATTGCTTCAATCCGTTCAAGAAAAAGTTAAAGTAATACAGGCTATAAAAGCTAAACTTCAGTCTTAAAGATCTTAACGAATACATAATTGGCTGAAATTCAAAATGGACTACAAAAACAAATACGACTTTAGACAAACATCTTATTTTTACTATTTATATTTTTTCCTTTTTTTTCTTCCTCTGGGATTTTGGTGCTGCAGCTCCCAAAGCTGAATCTGATTCTTCCCCTTCTGAACTCTTGCTTCCCGCTGCATCTGAGCTCTCCAGACCATAAATGCTCTCTTGTTGATCTATAGAGCCCTCTGAGGGAGCTTTATCTTTGCTTTCTTTACAATAGTCCAAAAAATTATTTGCCTTTGCAGCAGAATCAATTCTTTGTTTCTTCTCTTTGTAATCAAACACCACACCTTCAGCATCAAGCCAACAATACGTAATGCCTTCAGTTTGCAGAAAAGAATATTTTGTAGGGTTTCCTTATCTTCCTGATCTCAAATGGAATATCCTTTAACACCTTTATGCCTTCTTCTTGGATCTTCAGGGCATTTCTGTTTGTGGCCTTGAGCACCACATCTCTAGTTGATTTCTTTGAGAATCTCACCATAACTTCTCCAGGCAGATTTTTCTTCTCTTACAAATTCAGGATATGTCCTATAGGCCATATCCATATCACTTTGTAGTTGATCTGCTTGAACATCTGCCACTGGAGCCAAAGCATCACACAGGATTTTTTTTGAGATTTTCACCTTTTTGTTCAGGAATGCCTTGAAATCTCAAAAAGAAAGAAGATCTGTCCATCTGAAGTTTTAAAAGATTATCTTTATCAGAAATCCTTTCTTTTTCCATCTTATCCAGTTTTAAATCAGTCTTTTCTGCTTTAGCTTTAACTTCTGTCAACACCTTGGCCGTCTGATCATATTTCTTGCTTATATCCGTGATTTATTGCTGCAAGGTATCCAGTTTAGTATTCACAAAAGTCAATTGTTCCATTAGAGGGCGCAAAGCTGTTGCCAAAACTGCAGACAGGTCTGTACTGGACTCAGGCTTTGTAACCAGAAGAGCAGATGGAGCTTTAGGAGATGGCCTTTGCTTCCCCACCATTTTTTCTCCCTGTCCAGTCATGATTTATTGTTTACCTTCACAGAAAATGTCCCCAAAGTAAGTCAAAAGTCTATTCTTGCCTTTAAAATAAAGTTAACATAGTCCCACCAAATCTTCAGCCACTCAGCTAACAAAGATTCTCTGTGGCACTGTTTCTTTAAGAGAAGGTGGGGGGGGGATTTAAGCTTTAACCCCCCCCTCGCTTTGAGCTAAAAGCTCACAAACAGAGAATCTGATCGCAGATTCATCCACTTACAGTTTTGCCATGCATTTGCTGGTAGAGAAATTTTTTTCTTGCACCAAAACTGGCTTCTGCAGCTGTCTGGTGTGCACTCATAGGTGCCCGGAGGCTTCTGCGGTGGCAGAACCTACAGAGGCAAAGGGAAGCCTCGATCCCAAGATCGCCATCTTCGGGAGAGGCTACCCCACACGACTCAGGCCGGGTCCCCCTACAGGGGTCCCTGGGGTCTGAATCCAGTTCGAGACCCCTTCTAGCAGCCAAGTCCGGGTTGCGTCTCCCATAGCCTCGGGAGCTTGCACCCGCCATTAAGATCGCCAAAACCGGAAGTCTCCTTTTAGGATGGCCTTGTTCAAATATCCAAGTTGTAATGTTTGCACATTCCTTCTTTGGGCATTCACCTTCCTCCTCAGCATCTATAGTATGGTTGTACTGGTTAAGAGCAGCAGACTCTAATCTGGAGAGCCAGGTTTGGTTCCCCACTCCTCCTCCACATTAAGGCTGCTGGGGAATGTTGGGCCAGTCACAGATCTCTCAGAATCCTCTCAGCCTTACCTACCTTACAAGGTGACTGTTGTGGGGGGAAGGGAAGGTGATTGTAAGCAGTGTTGAGAATCCTTAGGGTAGAAAAAAGCAGATTATAAGAAAACCAACCCTTACTCCTTTTCTAAATGTTAAATCTCTGTGTGGGAAGGAGGCATCTGGCATCTAGACCAAAGTCTAGTGGTGGTTTCCCCACAGTCAAAAATCAAACTTACTTTGCTTCTAATACCTGTTTTCTCTAGAGCTGATCATCCCATATGTTCACATTGATTGTTACTCAGTCTCACTGTCTGAAACAAGAGGATGTGAGGGCGATCTGGCTGCGACATCTGTCACCCCATTGATTGCCAGGGTTGATTTGGCTGATCTGGCTGGCTAGGTGGGTGTCCCCTACCTCCCTCACTGTTCCATGTGCATCCCTCCCAAAGCTGTGTGCTCGGTCGAAGAGCACAGCCATCCCAGATAGAAGGAGTGTACTGTTGTTTGGTCAAGGGTATACAATAGCTACGCTCCCCTGCTAGAACCTCCAGGTCCTTGTCCTACACTCTAAACTCTACACCATATGAAGAGAGACAGCTTTTTCCTTCCTCTCCCATAATATATGTAGAGAAGGCTTTTTCTTTCGCTCACATAACACTGGAACTCAGGGCCACTCAGTGAAGTTGGTAGGTTCAAGAAAAACAAAAGGAAGGCCTTCTTCACTCAACAAGTAATTCAATGGTAGAATTCCCTGCCAGGGGACATTATGAGGGCCACAAGTGAAGATGGCTTTAAGAGGAACTGCACATATCTGTGGAGGATAGGTCCATCAGTGGATACTTTCCAAGGTGAGGTAAGGTAACCTCCATATGCAGAGGCAACAAAACTCTGAATATCAGTGTGGGGAAGCAGCATCAAGGGAAGGCCTTGGACTCTATCTCCTTGTGCATTGCCCTCCCCCCCAGGGAAGCTGATAGGATGTTGGCCTAGATGGACCACCACTCTAATCTAGCAAGGCTCTTCTTATGTTGACTGATGCTCACATAGGATTGCTAATCATCAAGTGGGAGCTGGAGATCTCCCAGATGGCAGAGACCACTTCTCCTGGAGAAAATGGCTGCTTCGGAGAATGGACTATATGGCATTGTACCCTGCTGAGGTGTCACCCATTTCCAAACCCGGCCCTCCCAGGCTCCACCCCCCAAATTTCCAGATATTTTTTTAAGCAGGAGTTGGCAACCAAATGATCACAATTTATTGGATTGCTAGAATTATGTATGCCCTAGGTAGAGTTGCCAGGTCTGGCAGATGAGCAGGCAGGAGATGGGAGCAGGGAGGGAAGAAGCTGGAAATAAATCTGATGTGCCTACATCATCCAGAAGCGATGTAGGAACATAGGGGATGACACTCTGGTTTGTGGGCAAAACCTCTATGGTAGAATTAGCTTTGAACCATAGGGTTTTGCCCCCAAACCAGAATGTTGCCCCCCCCCCAGGTCACTGACATGTCTACATCACTTCCAGGTAATGTAGGGATGTCCTGTTTATTTCTGGCTTCATGCATGGGGGGGTAGTTTGGGGGGTAATTTGTCTTGTTCCCCCCATTGCTGTGCTGGCTCAGCTGGTCACCATGGTAACCATGCACTGGAAACTGGATATGCAGTTCAAAATCAAGTCAATCAACAGAGCCAAAGGTCAGAAAGCCCGGAAATCAGTCAAAGGTTTCAGGAGTAAGGAGCAGATGCTAACAGCCAGGAACAGGTTCAAGCATACATGGTTGCTTCCACACTGAGTGAGGTGCATGGGGGTGTTTATGACTAGGTCCTCCCTTCCCTGGGAGTCAGTCTGCCAAGACTCAAAGCCCCTCATGTTGCCTTTGCAAGAGCTGCAGTCTGGTACTCTACCTTTGTTCTTGCACATCCAGCCGCTGGCTTGCCTTGCGTCTGGGATACTCAGGAGAACTAGGTGGGGATTCTGGCCTTGGGGTGTCTCCACCTGGGGGTGCTGGGCCAGGCTCTGGATCAGTCTCTCCCTCTGGCTGCACCTCCTGTGCAGCTGTTGGGGCCTCTTCTCCCTCAGGGGCTGTTAAGGGTACCTCTGCTGGGCTGACTCCAGAGGAGGATTGGCTGCTCCATGCTTCTTCCTAATCTGAGGAGTAGTCAGCCTCAGCAGAGCCAGTACCCATGACACTTGCCTTGCTTAAGTGGGCAAAGCTACATCTACCAGAGCTGCCTGGAGATGAACGGCATTTCACTTGCTGTTTCCACTCCAAATGTCCCCGCATGCGGTTGAACATCTTTAGTGAACTCTAGATGCACACGGGCATAGTGCAGCTTTGTAGCATTTGTGGAGATGTGCACAAAGCCATATCCTTGCACATAGTCCTTGTTGTAGATGTCTGGCTAGATCTGTGAACATCTGGAGTGAGCCAGTGATCACAACCCTGTTCCTTAGTACACACATACAGTTGATACCTTATTGCATTCTATCGCCCCACACTAAAACACAATATTATACCTATGCTCTAAAGTTTCCTTTCCATTTTCGCTTTCATGTAGAAAAGCATATAATCAACTAATATATACATCTTCATTACATTGTAGGGTCTTTGGGACCAGTAACTTAGAAGAGATTAATTTGTGATATATATTATGCTTCAGCATTTCCTATTGGTTTTATATCTTTGTACCATCCTGAGACTCTGAGACTTCTACAGGTGACCACAAATGGGCTGCGTTCTTTTGGGTGTTCTATTATTAAGTTTCATTAAAAAAACCACTATTCTATCAATAGTGGTTTTTTTAATGAAACTTAATAATAGAACACCCAAAAGAACGCAGCCCATTTGTGGTCACCTGTAGAAGATGTGTGGTGGTCCGCTGAACATTGGGAATCTGGAAGAAGCGGGCCCAAGCTTGCCAAATGTTATTTCCTCACTTGTTTTGACAATTATGGCTCTCTTTAATTATTTACCAGGGCACTTTCTGCTGTTCCAGTAAATGCTCTGGAGGAAATTTTGTATGAAATAATGAAGTCTTTAAAAATGTGGCAACTTCTTTAGTTTTTAAATGTTTGCTGAAAAGTCCAGGGACAGGAGTGAACAATGCCATGTTTTGCTGCATTCTTCCCGGCAGTGAGCTTAAAACAAGGGTGAGCTACTTGCAGTTGTGTGATTGTACGTGTCCACAAGCCCTCCCTGAGCACAGAAATGAACTCAGGTGGGCAACAGTGCTTCAGTGC
Organism: Lepidodactylus listeri; assembly: GCA_029233225.1. Taxonomy (NCBI): domain Eukaryota; kingdom Metazoa; phylum Chordata; class Lepidosauria; order Squamata; family Gekkonidae; genus Lepidodactylus; species Lepidodactylus listeri. Next base: position 50,848,536 of record JARCFY010000013.1, on the reverse strand, counting down.
AGAAAATACCAAGTTCAGTCCCTGCTATCTCCATTCAAAAGGATCAAGAAGCGGGTTATGTAAAAGACTTCTTCCTGAGATCATGGAGAGCTGCAAGTTCTGTTCACATGTTCTGGTTAATGCAAATGCATGCTGCCTGTATATGTGTAAGAAGGACTCAACACATATCTATGTTACAAATGAAACCAGGGATCACTGCCTGGATACATGTCATGTTTAAGTCAGCTGTTCGTGCTGTGAATGTAATGTAAGAATTACTCAACATACACAAAAGGCAAAATCAAGTGTACACTGTACATGGTTGTATGTGCCTTCACTGTACCTTGTGAACAGGACACTGGTCAGTATGAGTATATATAGGAGAAGAAGAGAGAAGAGAAGAAGAAATTTATATCCCACTCTTCACTATCCAAAAGAGTCCAGGGTGGTTTACAATCTCCTTTCCCCTCCCCACAACTGAGACCCTGTGAGATAGGTGGGGCTGAGAGAGCTCTTTTGAGAATTGCTCATGAGAGAACAGCTCTGAAAGAACTTGTGACTGACCCAAGGTCACATCAGCAGCTGCAGGTGGAGGAGTGGGGAATCAAACCCGGTTCTCCCAGATTATGCTCCTAACCACTACACCAAGCTGGCTCTCTATAAGAAACCTTGATATGGTCATTGACAGACGGTATGAAGACTTGGGCCTAGTTAAGTCCTGGAGACTGGCCCAAGGTTGATAGCTATTGATACCATAAAAGCATACAATAAAAGGGATCGTGTTAATGATGTTCTCCCCCGGCCCTTTGGGACCAGCATGGCTGCTAACAAGCTCTTGATATCAGACATTCTTGTACAAAACACTTTATCACACCCAGGCTTTAATCACAGGCACACAGACACACAAAGAACAATATCCCAGTGATTCAGACTGAATCTGATGCCCTTCCCATACACACACACACGCACGCACGCACGCATGCATGCACACACACAAAGCTGACTCTCCTCCAACGTGACTTTGGCTGGGAACAAACTAGCATTGTTATGAGAACTGGGATTTCTTTTTTTGGAAATTCACTTTTTTAAAAAGATGTCGTAATCGATTCCTCTCATTCTCTTTGTCTTTTTCAAAAGAAAGATTTCTTTTTTGATTTTCCTTTGTAGTTTTCTGTTAGGACTCTATGCAGCCTTTTGTCTTCAGCCCTTCCAGGAGTTTTTTTTTTTTTTGGGGGGGGGGAACATTACACAACACACAGTGCTTTGCCAGGAAGGTGGGAAGACATTGCCTGCCTCTGAGCTTCTGTAGAATGAAACCCAAAAATTTGGCAGGACCGTTCTTCCTGCCCTCTCCTCTCTTTGAATGTCTCTTTTAATCAAAACAGAATCAATTAGAAACAGGCTCCCACTTTCTAAAAAGAGGGAAAGGAATGTATTCTTAGATTTTACAGAGAAGTTGGGTAAAGATGAATTAAGAGAATCCCTCTTGCCAGTGCTAGAACATAGATCCAGGCGGGTAGCCATGTTGGTTGGAAGCAACTGGACTCAGACTTAGTTCTAGAACAAACAACACTCAGCCATTTCTGCTGGTGGCTGTTCTTCCCCCGTAGAGCTAGACAGGCTGTGAGGCTGACTTGTAGCTTCCAATTTATGGGCTTGCCTCAGGGAGGGCTGGGCAGCAGACCTGGCTATAATATTTGGAAAGATCATCCAGTCCAATATGCAGCTGCCCGCTCCATATGACTCCCACCATCAGTACAGTAGAGCAGCCATGTAGGACAGGGAATTCTTGCTGGTGGCACAGGGGTTATGGAAAACCCTTCTCACTGTCAGTACTAAAAAGGCAAGTGAAAACTTAGCTACTTCAGAAGGCACATGGGGATATACAATATTCTAGTGATCAAAGCCCACTACCATAGAGATTCGTCACTCTCTTTTTGCCATCTTCATTGGTTGGGAAGAAGAAGAGGAAGAGGAGGAAGGGAGGAGGAGATTAGATTTATACCCCGCCCTTCACTCAGAGTCTCAGAGCGGCTTACAAACTCCTTTCCCTTCCTTTCCCCACAACAGACACCCTGTGAGGTAGGTGAGGCTGAGAGAGCTCTGACAGAAACTGCTCTTTTCAAGAACACCTCTGACAGAACTATGGCTTGCCCAAGGTCATCCAGCAGGTGCAAGTGGAGGAGTGGGAAATTTATTTATTTATTTTTTGCATTTCTATCCCGCCTTTCCAGCGAACTGGCTCAAATCAAACCTGGTTCTCCCAGATTAAAGTCCACACACTTAACCACGACACCAAACTGGCTCTCTTGATCCTGTTGAGTTGCTTCTCTTATGGCTGCTTTCATTTTATTGAGATTTTTAACTGATGTCCGTTGCTTTGTGGCTCTGATCAGCAAGGGAGCCAGTGTGCTATAGCGGTTAACAGAGGTGAACTCTAATCTAGAGAATCGGATTTGATTCCCTGCTCCTCCACGTGAAGCCTACTGGGTGACTCTGAGCCAGTCACAGTTCTCTCAGAACTCTTTCCGCTCCACCTCCCTCACAAGGTGCCTGTTGTGGGGAGAGGAAAAGAATGTGATTGTAAGCTGCTCTGAGACTCCTTCAGTTAGAGAAAAGTGGGGAATAAAAACCAACTCTTCTACTTCTTCAAGAAATGAGGAAGAAATATGTCAAAAAAATATATATATACACTCAGAATTGCATTCGTCTCTAGTGAGGAAATGAACTAGCCAGCCTCTTCACCAGCCACCTATACAACCTGACCATTATTTGGTACTTTAACTTAGGGATGAGCAAATTATTCTGTTTTTATCTTTTCCATCCATGTATAGTTTTGACAGTCATTTTATTGTTCTGCTTTCTGCTGTCAGTTTTGTAGACCATTTTGTATTGTGTATTCATCTTCTGTGGATCCTATGCACAATACGGTATTTATAAACACCATGTATGTCATTTGTACTTATAATATACATATAACATGGAACGGTGATTCATCACGTTGCAATAATACTGAAAAGGCAGAGGTTCTAGGGAGCTGAGGACCCAGAAAATAGCAGTATAAAGATTCTCAGGTTTGATTTGCACAGAGGGGATGCAAAACTGAAAAGGGGATTTTGAAGCTGGCAGCAGGGAGCAAGGGCCTTCCACAGTGCTGCTGCCTCTCACCTGCTTGCCGCTGAATGGGGGTCCACACATGGTGTTGCCACTCCCCAAGGGCTTTTTAGCAAACCCAGCCAGCCAGGGAAGCTCCTGCCCACTCACTGTGGGTGCAGCCAGGAACTGCAGCCATTTTACACATGTATTTATTTATTTATTTAACGTTCCCCCCCACCCTCCCAACCGAGGCAGGCTCAGGGCAGCTCACATTAAACCAATAAAGCAATATACCTTTCGATATAAAATCCAAATAGGCAGTTTAAAACAATGAATATAACAATGAGTATAACGATGGTGGTACGATATAATAAAGTGCATTTAAAAACGCATTCAGCGGTGCTACCACGCTGGTAACTTCTACGTTTAGGTCGATGCAGGGCAAGGCTGGTAAAGTGCAGCTCCTACGGGAAGGCCTGCCAGAAAAGCTCCGTTTTCACGGCCCTGCGGAACTGTGAGAGGTCCCGCAGGGCCCTGATCTCACCAGGGAGCTCATTCCAATAGGTTGGAGCTGCCGAAGAAAACGCCCTGGTCCTCGTTGATGTCAACCTGGCATCCTTTGGCCCAGGGAGGGCCAAGCGGTTTTGGGAACCTGATCACAGTGCTCTCTGGGGAATGTGCGGGGAAAAGCGGTCCCCCAGGAAGGCAGCTCCCTGACCATTGGCCCACATGTGCACACAACTGCCACCTTCTTCCTTGGCTCTTGCATGCTTAACAGGCACATGTGCAGAACAAGCAAACTTCAAAATATGTAAGTACCCAGGTTAATGATGATAGAGAAACCAGTGGGAAAACTGGCCTTCTTTCTTGCCTGGGAAGAGCAGGCCCACATGCCCCCGACCCACTTCAGGCACTTCCCCAAGCATTGCTTGGCATCTGCAGTAGCCTGCCCTACCACCTGAGCCTGGCCAGTAGAGTTCGGATGCTGAATCAGGCACCCATCTCAGCAGCTTGCTGTAGGAGCCTCGTTCAAAGGCCACTGCAGAGGAAAAGGAGAAACCTGCTGGAACATCTTCAGTCCCCAAAGAGGTAGATCTGCATCGACTTCTAAGAATCCCTCCCCATAACTACCCACAGCTGAAGAGGGCCCTCCACCAGTTTTTGAACCATTCAGAAGGCATTTCAGCCCTGCCTGGTGGTGGGCCTTTAACAGAACATGTTCAAAACATGTTCATGGGCCTTTAACAGAACATGTTCAGAACATGTTCAAAACAGAACATCACTACTTTAGTTCTGAGTAGTCTCTTCCAAGCAATAGGATTTGAAATGCAGATAGGGATGCCAGTCCCCAGGTGGGGGCAGGGGATCCCCCCGATTTTGGGGGCTCCTGCCTGCCACTGGCCAGCTGGCTGGTGGGGGAAGCCCCACCACTGACAATGGCCACCCCTCTCCCTCCCTTCCTTCCAGATTTAAAGGGCCCTCTAGCTGATCAGTGGGAACATGTGGCCCATCGATCAGTTGGGGCCCCCTTTAAATCATGCAGGAGGGGAGAGAATTCACCACTTGGGATTCAGGTCCATGTGGCCCCCGCTTTCCAAAAGCATTTAAAGGGACCCTTTAAATGCTTTTGGAGAGGGGGGGCAGGGGCCTGAATTCCAAGTGGCAAATTTGCCACTTGGGATTCAGGTGCATCCTTAATGTGATGATGTCACTTCTGGGTGATGTCATCACATTGGGAATGTCCCCTTCCCCTCCAGGAATGCCTCCTGGGGTCCCCTGCTGGGGAGGAGGCAGGACCTGGCAACCCTAGATGCATACTCTCCTGGAAGAGTCCTGAAATCCTTGGTGTCTTGAGTCAGGCTGTTGGTCTCCAGTGTCGGACTTCAGTGTCTGCAGCTGACCAGTGGGGCAATGCCAGGGCGGGTGGTTGCAGAGAACTCAGTGTCAGATAGCAGAACTCAGTGTTCAGAAATCAGGTTGTCGAGAAGCAGTCCAGGAGTCAAATTAGCAAGAAATTGTCCGGTCAGTAGCAGCCCTTTAGCCATTTAGGAAGATGATGCATCCATGCCGAGGAATTTGTAGCCACCAGCTCTGCATGTAGCCGGCTCCTGCAAGGACTCATTGTCAGTGTCAGCTGGCAGTTGGCGCGGGGCTGCAGGGCCTGCACTCTTATGCCTAGTCTGTAAATCCAGCCTGGACCTTTTCCTGCGATGTTCCGAGGGCTCTGGTGACCCTGGAGAAGTGGGAACAGCTGGCTCACCTTCGGCTGCTAGATCAAAGCTGGAGGGCTGAAACAGTTCTGCATCCACTCTCAGTTGCAGGTCTGGGAATAGCTGACTCTAGGGTTGCCAAGTCCGGGTTGGAAAATACCTGGGGACTTTGGGGGTGGAGCCGGGAGAGGGTGGGGTTTTGGGAGGGGAGGGGCCTCAGCATGGTACAATGCCACCCTTCAAAGCAGCCATTTTCTCCTGGGGAACTGATCTCTGTCAGCTGGAGGTCAGTTGTAAAAGCAGGGAATCCCCAGGCCCCACCTGAAGGTTGGCAACCCTAGCTGACTCTCATCCCCCCCTGTTGCTCTACTGCTGTTTGCTGTGGGCTAGCCACACTAGGCCTCTCCTCCAAGGAGGAGGAGTCTTTGCTTTCACTGATCTCTGGCTAGTCCATGATACTTGGTCTGCTCTAGACCAGTGCTGGAGCCAGTGTGATGTAGTGGTTAAGAGCAGTGGACTCTAATCTGGAGAACTGGGTTTGATTCCCCACTCTTTTCCACATGAAGCCTGCTGGGTGACCCTGGGCCAATCACAGTTTCAGAACTCTCTCAGCCCCACCTATACCCCACAAGGTGCCTGCTGTGAGGAGAAGAAGACAAGTTGGATTTGCTGATAATTGCCTTCCCTTCCTCTCCCCACAACAGGTACCTTGTGAGGTAGGTGGGGCTGAGAGAGCTCTTAGAGGACTGGGACTGACCCAAGGTCACCCAGCTGTCTTCATGTGGAGGAGTGAGGAATCAAACCCAGTTTTCCAGATTAGAGTCTGCCGCTCTTAACCACCACACCAAGGGAAGGTGATTGTCAGCAGTATTGAGACTCCTTATCATAGAGAAAAGCAAAGTATAAAAGCCTACTCTTCCTCTTCTTTGTTCCACTCCACATGCTGCCATCAGCCTTCCAAGTGTATGCCAATGATTAAGAATGAGAGAATTTCCCTATTTCTTTTTTGGGGTTTCTGCTTCTCATTGTTGAGTTTGTAGATGCCTTTGTATTTTCTACACCCATTGTACTTTTATACACAACATATATGTATGTATTTATTGGTTTCATTTATACCCTACTTTTCTCCCAATGGAGCCCCATTTTATCCTCACAACAACCCTGTGCAGCAGGTTAGGCTGAGAGTTTGTGACTGCCCCAAGGTCATCCAGGGCAGATTAAAACCCAGGTCTCTCAGATCTTAGTCTGACACTCTGACCACTACACTATACTGACATAGCACAGCACCTATCTTTTGTGAGGATAGTATAGGTATAACGTACACCACTGATTCATTGATGCAGGTTGTTGAAGACTGGGGGATGATAAACTGGGCAAGGATATTCAAAATGACAATGGTGGAGGAGCTGCGGCTCAGTGGCAGAGCATCTGCTTGGCATGCAGAAGGTCCCAAGTTCAATCCCCGGTATCACCAGTTAAAAGACCTGGCAGTAGTTGATGCCAAAGACCTCTGCCTGAGACCCTGGAGAGCTGCTACCAGTCTGAGTAGACAATACTGACTTGGATGGACCAAGGTTCTGATTCAATATAAGGCATCTTCATTCGTGTTCATGTGATATGAAAGTAAAGAATCATGGGTTGAATTCATCAAGGGAGAGGTAGAATCAAAATGGGGATTTGGGAGTCAAAACAGCAGGGATAAGAGATTCCGTAGTGATTGCAGGATCTAGCTGTGGCCCTGATTGCTGGTAACAACCCTTTACATTTATTTATTTGGTTTATATCCCACCCTCCCGGCCGGAGCAGGCTCAGGGCGGCTTACATAAAAAGTTAAAACACATAGAACAAAGCAGATATAAAACAATTATAAGCAATCATAGACAATCATAAACTGCTACTGATAATAATGATGACAGTAATAGTATTGCATAGTGATGATAACAGGACATGCTGGAATAGTCATAATGGAATACAATCAGTGCTGGAGTTCAGTGTGTCTTGCTTCCTGTTCATTTACTTCATCTTGCCAGGTTGCCTTTGGAGAAAATTATCTTCCCGAACACTCCTAAATACACCCAAAATCCCAAGGGGGAAAAAAAAAACAGATTGGAGAAGATTTGTTTCATTTTAAAAGTTCCTCGGTTGCCTGATTGGCATTTGTTGCCGTTTGAACATAAGGTGGGAAAGAGATGAACTCCTACAGATCTCTCATCTGTTTCACATTCTCTCACACTTTAGGTGAGAAGGCATTATTGTTCCAAAACTGGTAAAGGAAAATTCACTGCACATGCAAATCTGAAGCAATCCGTTTTGAGCAACACATCAGAATCCTTCCAATTTATGTGCCAATGGAGACAGTAAACTGACAGGAAACAGAGATGAAAGTTCTTTAAACATTTCGGCTTTTTGGAGACGCAAACATTTCGGTCTGCAGAATTTTTTTTTTTTGTCAAGCTGCAGCTGGAGAGGCTCCTAAATGGCTCCCATGAAGACTTTAAAAAACTCCCATTTCGCTTATCCTGTAAATATTCTGCCGAGAACATCATGAGGCTGTTCTCCCACTGGCACCGCCAAATGCCAGTCTCAGTGAATCCATCTTTACTCAGATAGGATGCAAAATTCCCATGGAAGTCTTGAAACTTGGGATGCTGAGCACAGAGGGATATCCTCTGCGGGCTTTAACATTCATAAATAACATGACAATTCAACTCCTTGCCAAATAACACAGTAACTATTCAGATACACTGTACAGCAACCCTGTAAGGTAGATCAATGCAACCTCCCCATAACCACATGCCTCCATTAACATCATTGCCTCCCCACTGACTCCTATGCTGGCTTAGGTATTTTTCACCCACTGGGTGTCATTTGCATGGTCCGTGACATACCAGGAAGACAGAAGACTTCAGACGTTTTAGTAGCCACATAGGAGACACCAGGGAGGCTGTGGCGCCATGTGGGTAAAAGTGCATATAAAAACAGACAAGACACATGTGTGCATTGGTAAAACAGGAAAGAAAAGACACAACTGGGTCAGCAATTCTTGGAATGTATTCAAAAAATGCTGATGCAATTGTGTCTTCTCTTTCCCCTCTATATGATATTTCACTATTATTAAAACTGTTAAATAATTGCATAGGGGCATTCAGCATTTGCTGTGAACTGTAACTGAACCATTTTCTTGTTTCTCTGAGGTGAAATTTGAACTGGGACCTTCCTGGCAAACTCCCACTCTTAGCTACTATGCTGCATCTGCATTCTATAGTACCACAGAGATCAGGGGACAGGAGTTATTGCAACACTTACAGTTTACAGAGATGTATTTTTATTTTTTCCTCTGGGTCTGCAGTGCCTTGGCCATTGGTTACATTTTCATTTCCTTTCTGCCCTACATATATATATATATATATATATGCCTTAACTTTGCATTTAATGGTGATTTCCCCCTCCTTAAATTCTTTAGGGTTTCTGAGCCAAGACATGGTACAGCCCTCTCAAGACTGTACTACTGCAGTCTGTAAGGAGGAGGCACAAATACTGGAATACTCCATGTACGATGGGCCCTCTCTCAGAGGCAAGATTTCCCCTCCATTGTTCTTTCTCTTTATTAACTGAGCTGCCCTAGTAATGTATTTTCTTCTTTGCTGAAGAACTATGGCTGTCCCACCCTGTCACAGTACGATATTTTGGCTGTTGGCTCAGCCCAGGAACCTGAGGAAAGGATCAGGAGCCCCCTTTAACTTAAACAATAACACTCCAGATCTTTTGAAATTCAGAAATAACAAAATATTTTATTTACCATAAAGGGGAAAGGTCAGGTGAAATCAGTGGTTGACATTTCTGAGGTAAAACCAGTACATGCACAGACTGTAATTCTTATGTTTCATGCTAATGGGAGTTTCTTAAGCTTTTCACAATGACTCAAATCTTTTTGTTCTAGTGTTTCCCCTGAACACTCCAGTACTCTTTCTTTGAGTATTCTCTAACTCTTTTCGTTTCCAGAAGGCTGGTGCACTCTTTCCAGTACCCAAACCCCTTCTCTTGAAATGCCAGTACTCATCTTGAGTTTTTAAACTGACTCTTAAATCAGTTTCTAACCATACCAGACCAGAGATCTCTGTACTCTTCAGAGCTAACTTCCTGTTTGACTGCGTAGGGGATTTTCCTCTCTCTCTAGAAGATCTATCCCCTTTCCTTGGCCTGAGTGGGAGTCTCCATCTAATTACCCACTAGTCCTTGCCAACTTTCCCCAGTTCTCCGGTCTGTGTTAAACTGCTCTCAGTCAGGGCTGAATTCCAAATTAATTTTCCTCTTCAGCATTCAGCTCTAAAGTCTCTCTCTGCTCAGCTGATGCTGACCAATCAGCTCTCTTGGAACAGCCTATCACTCAAGGCTCTCTGGCTTTGTGAAGAATTAACCCTTCACAGCCTTTTAGCTGTTAGTATAGCACTTTCAAGCTTTTAAAAGTGCAATCCATCACACCATGTTGTAAACTCTTTACCATAGAATGCTGCTAGGTTGATGTGAAAATTGTAGGCTAATTAGGGATGCTCACAAAATTCCTGGGGAGGGAGTGGGAAGGCAGCATGGTGTAGCCCCCCCCCCCTTCTCACTTTCTATCACTGTAATCTCCTCTGGTTTGGGAATTCTTATTCACCTTGTTTTCAAAGGTGAACAAGCACATTAGGAATCTCCCCCACTGTTCCATTCGTATTTTATTTCTGAATTTAGCATAGTTCACTATGCATACAATTTCCTGTAGTTTCCAATCCCTCCGGTTCATGTGCCTCTTCTCCTACCTTCTATGTTACTGTTGTTGTACAACATGTGCATTAATGAAACATGGGACAAAACCCAATCATGATGTGACTGTGCCTGTAAGCTTCTGTGTAGTGTTTTACTCATGTGAAAGAGCCCACACACTTAAAAATAAAAACAGAAAATTTGGTACATTTCTGCATATGATCGTAGCAAGGTTACTTTCACTGCGTTCTGATAACAGAGAAAGGGAAAAGATGCACATAAACAGAAGAAACTTAACTTGCACATGAGGCAAATGCAGAATGAATTTTAGAAAATGTAATTATCCTAGAAGAGAAATTCTGGAACAATCACAGAAAATCATGGAGGACATCCATTCACCCCCAAAGTCTAGAGTTTTGTTTTTCCTCCATGCAGTACTAGTTTTCTACATGCAGAGAATATTTTAAAAAATAGAGTCATATTATCCTTATCTATTCTAGAGTAGATGTGCTATATACTATTTCTGACCGTGTCATATGATTTTGGATTGTGATGACTACACTGCATGCCAAAGTCAAGCATTTCCAAGAAGAAGAAAAATAACCCTGCATTTTCTCAGCAGAAAAAAAAGTAAGAGGGTTGAGTGTTGAGAAAATTCAGAGAAATGCAGCCCATCCAAAAGATGGCAGGACACCCCCCACCCCCCCACCAGCAGAAGATTAATGACTCTGCTTTAAACTGATTGTCTGTAAAGACCCTATGAAAAATTTCAGGCTGAGTTGTTTCATGATCTGGATATGTGTTGAACCATTCAAAAGACGGGTTATGATAAAGAAGTGCCCTGATTTTCCTCTGGCGATGGAAACTAGAGTTTTGGAAGCACTGCCATTTGTACGCGTCTTTGCAATTTGCTTGTTTTCTCTGCTTTCCTACGACGAGGAGCCAGCTTTTCATATGAGGTAAAATAAATATACAGAATTTTGTCTGACAAATCCTTGAGGGTAAAGATTAGTCTGAAGCAGGTGGAACTTAGGGATGCTTCAGAATCCCTTCCCAGTAGTAATTCATTCTGATCTGAGTTGTTCATGTTGCAGTATGGAACTCCTTACATATTATTTTGACTGGTTCTCTGTGGTTCTGTCCCAGATTTTGAAGGGGAGGAGTTGCACTGGATGTATTACCATACTGAAAGTTCCACAGAAATACAGATAGCAAAAGATGATGGGGATGTAGAAAGCACAGAAAATACATAGGCTCAGAGTGTTGATTTGGCCTTCAAAAAGGTGCCAGCATCTCCAGGTAAAAGGATCCAACGAGAGCTAGTTTGGTGTAGTGGTTAGGAGTGTGGACTCTAATCTGGGAGAACCGGGTTTGATTCCCCACTCCTTCACATGCAGCTGGGTCAGTTACAAGTTCTTTCAGAGCTCTTCTCTCATGAACAGCTCTTGAGAGCTCTCTCAGCCCCACCTACCTCAGAAGGTGTCTGTTGTGGGGAGGAGAAGGGAAAGGAGATTATAAGCCGCTCTGAGACTTCTTTGGGTAGTGAAGGACGGGGTATAAATTCAATCTCCTCCTCCTCCTCCTCTTCTTCTTTATGTGAAAAACTAACAGACAACCTGGTGAAACAGTCAGAGTAAACAGGGCTGCCCTTGATGGACCAATAGGTCATATAAAGCAGCTTCATGAGTGCATGCTTCATTGTACATTGTGTACACATCCACACAAATGATGCTCCCAGAAATTCATAGCACATCGTCACAGGGATACGGACCAGATCACTTGACACAGCCTTGAGTCATGATGAGAAAAGGGGACTGTAAATTAAGCAAATAAAAGAAAACCATGGAACAAGTGTGGTGCCATTCATTCAACCCTAGTGGCCTTATGGAACTCTTTTTGAAGAGCAGCTCCTGCTTTTCCAGTATTTTACTTTTCGTGTCATCCGAATTTCAGCAGCCTACATTCTGTCCTTGTAGCCTTGTAACCTAAGGACATGGCTAAATTTTATATTTGGCTTGCAGACTAGGGCTGTGGTCACTTGGTCATTTTGATCGGGTTTCACCACTGTTCCCTCTCGAATTTCAAATTGCTGATCAGATGCCCGCATCCGTCTCCCACACTGAAGTGGGCTCACTCATGCAATCCCCCCCCCCCCCCGGTTACCTAGCGAGTTTTCCTACACCCGGAAAATCAAGCACTTTCTGGGTATTTGTGCTTTGAATCCGTGATTTTGCCTGTCTGGACAGCCATCTCTCGCAATGATCGTGATTAGGTCATCTGAATGTCCTTCTCACATTTTCTCTCTCTCTCCAAGCTTCCGTCAATGTGCACATGAACAATCCTGTGCTGAATAAATTCAATGTATAAGCGTTCAAGCACAAATATAGACTCCAGCAATCAGTTGTACATCACCAGTTAATTTTGTTTGCTGTGTGTGGGGAGGGGAACCTGCAAGAACAAGGGAGTATGGCGAGTCCCAGTGGGAGTGGTGATTTGGCCATGTGCATATGTGCATGCACAAAGCCAATTTTTTTTCAAAACAAACAAACAAACAAGCCATGCCACCCAAGCAGCAGCACAGCTATTTGGATGGTGCCCAGGGCCTCATTCTGCAATGCAAGCAGTTCAGGGAAGGATGTGGGTCATCCCAACCCAAACAAAAATAATCCTAATCAAATTTATAGTGGAAAAAAATCGGGATAAGCTTGATGTGTGACCACAGCCTAGGTGTTTCTTTGGGTGCAAGAATTTCTGCACCCAAAGAAGTGAGCAGTGATTCATGAAAGCTCATACCCTTACACAAATTGTGGTAGTCTTGAAGGTGCTACTGGACTCTTACTCTTTTCTACTACTATGGGCAAACTGACAAGGCTACCCATCTTGATCTTCTCACAGATTGTGATTTTCCTGTCTCCCACCTCTTGTAGCATCCTGAAATGCTCCCTGAAATCTCATTCCTGGAGCATTTCTTCTCCTCTAAGAACAAGATGGGGGTGTGAGAATTTGGGACTACTATGGGAGGGAGGAGGCAAGAAAATCAAGGTTCAGTCAGTGGAAATCCTTGTATTCAGTCAGTGGAAATCCTTGTGGTCGTGGAAATGCCTAGTCTGGCTCCAAGCCAATTGCTTTCTTACCAGTGCAACCAATTGGCACAGCAGCATAGCAATTGTGGAGTATCCATTTTGTGTCTCAGCACCCCTTGTTCTTTTGGGGAGAATTCTGGGATGTGACTCTATGGCTGCGATCACACACACTAAATAATCCACTTTCATTCCACTTTCAGTGCCCTTTCTAACTGGATATTACTTGTGTGAACTGGCAAAATCCAATTGGAAAGTGCATTGAACATGGATTGAAAGTGGATTACCTAGTGTGTCTGATAGCAACCTCAGTGTGGCACCCACTATGCCAGAATCAAGACATGAGGCACCAAGTTCATACAATGTTTCTAAGGGCCTGTCTATACATTGCATTTCCACTGTGGCTGGTGGAGAGTAGGGGTGTGCAAAAATAAAAAAAAAATCAGCCCGATTCAGATTGGGCCGAATCAGGCCGAAATAGGCAGCAATTCGGTGGCAGGCCGAATCAAATCAGATAATCTGATTTGGCCTGTGGCTGCCCGAAAGGAGGCTGAATGGGCCATTTTCGGGGGTGCATTCAGTTCAAATGAACCGAATGCACATCCCTAGTGGAGAGGTATGTAATGAAGCTCTGCACTTTCCAGGCATGCATGCGCCTGATTTGGATCTGAATCAGGACTGCAAAGCATGGGTTTAGACTGTCTCCCTGCACCATTGTCTCAATCTGAAACAGCCCAGGATGGATGCTATTTGACCCATGGTGAAAATGCATAGCTCCTTGGTACATGTGTAGCCTCAATACATGTACAGCCTCCAGTTCAACAAATAGCCTCATTTCAGGTCAGGAAATAGGGGACCATCTAAGCCCCAAGTACCACAGTCCCAATCTAAATTGGGCCCGCACACAGCTAGGAAGGAAGCAAAGAACTTTAGAACATGTTTCTTCCCTAAATCTGGGGAAACTCTCAGGCAAAACGTAACGTGTAGTTAGGCTCCTAAGTGGCTGGTTCCACAAGAAGCCGTTTTGTCTTTTTTTGTCTCAAACACCTTTTGAAACACTGCATGGATGTTAAGTGGGATTATTGAACTTGGGTGCAGCTAGGGAGAAGACGGGGAGGCTCAGAAAGAGAGGTAGCTGCAGCAGAAGTGTGCACTTTGGTACTGACTTCTTCCCAAGTAGATGGGAGGTTGGAAGTTATCAATATGGATGCAGAACCAAACAACATAATTTTAATGAACATGTTTGCACCTTCAAACTCTCTTTCACATTGTTTATTTGGGAGTTAGTGGTCTGGGGATACTTAGAATTGTAAGGGTTGTGTAATATTTAACATGTCCAGGCATTTATATGTATCAGCACATTGCTATCTAAAATCCAGGTGTTCTGCTTCTCTCAGTACATCATTATTGACATCCAAATATTGATATCCAGATATTGACATCCACTAGCCCATAGCATCAGGACCATGTAACTTCGCTGACTTACACTGAGGCCATCACGTAGCCAAATCTGGCCGTGGCAACACGATCATCTTGACTGGGTTTCACTGCTGTTCCCTCTTGCATTTAAAATTGCTGATCAGACACCTGCATCTGTCTCTCACGCCAAAGAGGGATCACTTGCCCAATCCTCCCAGTTCCCTAGTGAGTTTTCCGATGCCAGGAAAATCAAGTACTTTTTAGGTATTTGCCCTTTGAATCCATGATTTCGCCAATCTGGACAGCCATCTCTTGCAATGATCACGATTAGGTCATCTGAACATCCTTCTTGTGATGTCCCCCCCCCCAAGCTTCCGCTGTTATGCACATGAGCAGTCCTGCGCTGAATAAATTCAATGTATAAACATTCAAGTTAGGGCTGCCAAGTCGAACTCACCTACTGGCGGGGGGGAGTACTTCTTCGCCCGGGAGCCGCCCAGGAGCCTCCCTGGCGCGCACACGAAGCGTGCACGCCCAGTGACGTCACTTCCAGGTGACGTCATTACGCTGGGGAAGTTGTCCACGCTGGACAACTTCGGGGGCAGGGTTCCCCCCGCCGGCCGAATGCCGGCCGGCGGATCAGGAACCCCT
The DNA here is from genome assembly GCA_029233225.1 of Lepidodactylus listeri. NCBI lineage: Eukaryota > Metazoa > Chordata > Lepidosauria > Squamata > Gekkonidae > Lepidodactylus > Lepidodactylus listeri. The sequence goes on along the minus strand of JARCFY010000013.1, from coordinate 50,833,358 downwards.
ATAGCGGGGGATCCCCAGCCCCCCGGGCTGACTTGGCAGCCCTAATTCAAGTGCACATCTAGACTCCAGCGCTCGGTTGTACATCTCTTGTTAATTTTGTTCACTGTTGAGGGGTGGGAGAGACCTGCAAAAAGAAGGGAGTACAATGAATCCCAGTGAAAGCGGTGATTTGGCCATGTACATATGTGCATGCACAAAGCCATTTTTTTTAAAAAAAGCCACACCACTGCTTGGGCAGCACAGCTATCAGCACAGTGCCCAGAGCCTCATTGCATGATGCAAGCGGTTCCGGGAGGGATGTGTGATCATCCCAACCCGAAAAAAATATTCCTGATCAGAACTATAGTGTGAATAAATCGGGATAAGCTTGCTATGTGACCACACCCTCTGACTGATTATATAGCTCCCTGTCACTTCCATGTTCACAATGGAATCCCTGACTGGCTGGGATCACATCATGACCCCATTTAAAAAAAAATGGCGAAGAAGCAGATCTGACAGCTGTAAACAGATGTGAAAAATGCATGAAAGAGTGAAATGTAAGGGTTCTTTTATGTTATCTTTAATGCCCTTTGAAATGGCAACATAAATCAAATATCATGGGCATTTGGTGCAACATTAATCCTTATTCTTCTCTCTTTCTCTCTCTTTTGGCTGCATCCCTTTCTTCCTGCACCTGTTCCTCCCTTCCCTGCCCTACGGCATACCAATTTCCCTGCAAAATGACAATATCTATGCGGCACGCTGTGAAAAATCAAGGCCAAAAAATAGAGGACATATAGAGATGAAAAAATACAATTAAATATTAAAAGTGCCATAAAAATGGAATAATGTCTGGGAGCCAGCCGAAAGCAGCGACTGTCTCATGCATTGCCCTACGCGACTTCTAAAGGAGACATTTAATTCTTTTTACTCCCCACCCCCTTTACGGAGTTCTCACAGTGCAGGTGAGACAATTGATGAGTGCTATCATTTAGAAAATCTGGAATTTTCATATCAGATTTCAAAGGCCTCGAATGTTGCAGGTTACAGAAAGACTTTCAAGAGGAGATGAGTGCCAGCCTTGGTGTTTGTAATAATGGCTTGTGATTAAAGAGGATCGGAAATGTCAAGGGAGAGACTTCCGGCAAGACTTGCGATAATGGCGGACGTGCTCCTCCGCAACTGCGGGGAGCGCGATCCGTACCCAGCGGGAAGAAGGGGCTCTGGACTGGTGCCGAGCCCCCAGAGACCCCAGTGAGGGGGCTCTGCCTGGGGTGGCACGAAGGGGATCTCTCCCTATGGTGGCGATCGAGGGATCGAGATCCCTTTTCATCACCCCCATAGGTTCCCCCGCCGTGGGAGCCGTATGGCTGAAAGCGCAAATCCGTGAAGCAGCAGAGAGTGCGAAGCAATGAGGCTGGAACTGACAGTTACGCATGGAGAAAACGTGAGTCTGAAGTAAGAAAAGCAGAATACAGCGGGAAGACGGCGGGAGGAGTGAACCCCCCCCCCTCCGGGACTGGTGTACTTACCAGACTCTTCACGTGGCATTACTGCATGAATAAAAGCCCATCCGCCTTGCTAGATGGCAGCATCGCTCACTTGGAGATATAAACTTTAAAAGGACATAAGTGCTGTTCGAAAATTTGCTCCTTTCGTTCATCTTATCTATCTATAAACAAAGAGCGCAGCCTCAACAATGGCGGGGAAACCGAAACTTTCCCCCAAACTAGGAAGTACAGCTCCGAGTGCAAAGGTTGATACCACAGAGATGAGCGCGGTGTTCTCCTCGTTATTGCGACCTCTAGTGGACCAAATGACAGCTCTCAACGTGAAGATGGACAAAATGCAGTTAGAACTAAAAGAGTCGAATAAAACCACAGAGAAGCTGCAGCGAGAACTTCTGGAAGTAAAAACTTCAGTAAAAAACCAAGACTCAAGACTACAAAAGGCGGAGAAGGAAAAGGCCTTCCACCACGATCAGCTTTTGAAATTACAAATGGAAAGATCAAACTTTTTCCTAAGACTTCAGAATGTGCCAGAAAACACCGGAGAAGACCTTAAAAATTTGCTAAGTGAAGCACTTGAACCAGTGACAGGCATGAAAGCAGCAGATATAAAAAGCGATATGGATATGGTTTACAGAACCTATCCAGATTATACTAAAAAGAAAAGCCTGCCTGGTGAAATTATGATAAGGTTCTCCAAAAAATCTACAAGAGACGTGGTGCTTAGGACCACAAACAAAGCAGCTCTGAAGATCCTGGGAGAAGAAGTAAAAGTGATGAAGGATATCCCATTTGAAATAAGGAAAAGAAGGAAAGCCTATGGAAAATTGACATCTTGGCTCCAGTCTGAGTCTATCATCTATCGCTGGAATACTCCAGAAGGACTATGCTTCAGCATCAAAGATAAGAAGTATAAGATTGACTCTGTTCAACAAGCGAAAAAATTTCTGGAAAAAAGCAAAGAAAAGAAAACTGGGAGAGACTCAGATGGTTCACTGGCCTCGCAAGAAAGCATGTATGGATTTGATAGCTCAATGAGTGAAGAAGAAGTGTCTGACTCGGAAAAAGGAGCAGCAGCTCCAAAAGTAGATGAGACTGTTAAGACAAGAAGAGGATGAAAGAAGAAATAGTGATTAAACTGTTTTATTAAGCATTGCACCTATGTATTATAAATTGTTTAATTAACCGTATTTCTCTAGGTGGGCGTGCCTGCCAAATAGTTTTGATAATTTTTATAGTAGCAGTAACAAAATAATTGAAATTTATCCAAGGTTCTAAATGCTTCATAATTATATTATGTAACATGGTAGTATTAAGCAAATGATAAAGTACTCTCTGTATAAGGTATATGTAGCTTAGATTGTAGCGTATTAGTTGTAGATATAGGAAAAATCAATAAAAATTTATTTAAAAAAAAAAGGAAATGTCAAGGGAGAGTAGAAAAAGCACACTAAAAATTGCTTCCCTCATTTGTAATAGTTCATCATTCTGATTTCCTGAATTGGCATCTACATTTAAAAAACAAAAGTAAGACCTAGACCGCTGCATCGAGGGGTTGCCCTACCGCGGTGTTTTGAAAGGGTGTTCACATTGAAAGGAAGAATATGAAAAGAAGAATGAAAAGAAGAATCAAGCCTCACTTATGTTCAACTCCAAAACTAAAGGACGAGAGATAAGGGCTGCGCCTATCTGAAAGGAACCTGATGGGTGCTTATACATTTTTAAATAATGTTTACTTCTACAACGCAGCAAATGCTTTGGAAATTACCATCTTGCAAACACAGAAGTCTCTTTCCAACATTACAGAAAAGCAGGCTGCTTTCATGTATTAGTGTATTTTTGATCTGCTGTGATTTTTCAAAAATATATATATGCATATATTTCTCTTCCTGAAGAAGTCATAAAAATACATTTTTACTAATGCTGCTAAGAACGTCTACATCAAAACAGGTGTTCTTTGCTGCTGTCTTCTCCACCGACCATTATTTGAATTGTATGAGGAGATTGCACTAATTGCGTTTACATGCTTTAAAAGACGATTGGACCTCACTCTCTCATTCACTGGCACTAGGGTGGATTCAAGTGGGTAGCCGTGCTGGTCTGAAGCAACAGAACAAAGTCTGAGTCCCACGGCATCTTTAAAACTAACAAAGTTTAATTCTGGGTGTAAGCTTTTGTGTGCAGGCACCCGTCTTCAGAAACATTGAAACAGTATAGCTAAGACTGGATTAAAGCAGTTGGCAAAACCTGCGACTAGCAGAAAATCAGCATACAGATAATAAAAGAGTTAACAAACAGATGGGAGAACTGAGTGACTTAGCATCAGGGTAGTTAGGGTTTGACTATCGCCATCTCAAGCATAAGTACAGAGTGTAGTGGTTAAGTGCGCAGACTCTAATCTGGGAGAACCGGGTTTGATTCCCCATGCTTCCATTTGCAGCTGCTGGATGACCTTGGGCAAGCCATAGTTCTGTTCTTGAAAGAGCAGTTCTCGGGAGAGCTCTCTCAGCCCCACCTACCTCACAGGGTGTTTGTTGTGGGGAGGGGATGGGAAAGGAGTCTGTAAGCTGCTCTGAGTGAAGGGCGGAGTATAAATCCAATCTCCTCCTCCTCCTTCTTCATGATGAGCAAGGCCCACCTTGGAATATGTTTAATTTTGTCCTGGGGGAAAATGCCATTGAGAAGGAGGAGGGGAGTAAGTGGGGTAGGATTTGTTCCTGTTAAATGGTGGGTCCCATGGATCAGCAGACACACTGCTAGTGATCAGCTCAAGTTTATTTGTGATTTCAGCCAGAGCAAGTCTGAGGAACAGGACCAAATGCCCTGTTTAAATAGCATGCAGTTGCCAAACCCAAACACACCCCACTCCCAATGATAGGCTATTTACATAACATTACTGCTTGACTGGTTACTGCCAGAATCCTAGTAGGCTATTGTTCTTAGGCTCCAAGCTCAACTAGTCTCTGGAGACACAGTCCTGCAATGTTTCAGTCTCAATACGTAACAGTTTCTCTGGCAAGTGGTATGACATTGGCAAGGAGAGCTGGCTTTCAGGGGTAAATAGGGCAGATTTGATCAAAATCTAAGTCTCAAAGCACCTGAGTTTCACTCAGAATGAAGTGAAGATATCTGCAAGCACAAACAGAATTCTTACTCTAAAGTTTGCCAGTTCTGAATTAGTCCCAATCACTACTGAGAAGTTAGTGCTGTTAGGGTACTTGCATACTGCACAGAAGGAAACTGATAATGGTCCAAGATACTCCGGTTGTTAAGACCTCTTGCTCAAAGCTAGGAGCATGACCTCTCTGATGGATGAAAACTCCCTTTTGTAAATGGCCAATTATTTTGTGTGAGGATCTTAGCTGACCACAAACTCCATTCTTTGAAGAGGAAGAGGCCATTTAGGATATAACACCTTGTTGGCTGTCCTTGAAACCTGTCAAGAATCACATTTGCAGAGAGGGCAATGAAGAGCTCCCTCCTGTCTGACACCTCTCTTACACCCCAGGAATATCTGCACCCTGCTCTTATCTTTGCACATAACCCTAAAAGTGCTGGGTAAAAAACCCTCACATCTGATTCTGAGGGAAGAGTTTGTTGGCCTGCAACTTTTCAGTGGGAACATTTACCTAAGCCTCTCCTGGCAACAGATTGGTCAAAGATGTGTTTCAAATCACTATCTATTAACAAATTAATGACTTTATTTGAATAATTTAGTTATACAGTTCTCTCAGCCTTGGCTTTCTCTTACTTTGCCTAGGCCCAACTGAGGAGAAAATGAAAGTGGGTGTTACTCTTGCCTAATTCCTGGCTTCTCCCAAGAACTATAAAGCCCTATATGGCCAGGGACCTGTTTACCTGAAGGACCGCCTTTCCCGTATGTGCCCCAGCGAGCACTTTGATCGGGCTTTCAAAACCACCTAGTTCTACCAGGGCCCAGGGAGGCCCAACTGGCGGCAACAAGGGCCAGGGCTTTTTTGGTGGCGGCCCTGTACTGGTGGAATGAGCTCCCGGAGAACATCAGGGCCCTGCAGGACCTACTACAGTTCCGCAGGCCCTGCAAGATGGAGCTCTTCCACTAGGCTTTCAAGTCTGAGCCACCGCCATGATCTTACAGCCCTTGCCCCCCCAGTAATAAATACTGCCGTCCCAACCAGCTGCACCTGCCGACGCTGTTTGGATGGGATGAAGTAGCGCCACTTAGTAGGAAGTACACTGTATAATTGGTTGTATGATATATGTTTTAAATTATATCTTATGATTTTAATGTTTATGTTTTATGCTGTTAGCCGCCCTGAGCCTGCCGAGAGGTGGGGAGGGTGGGATATAAATTCAATAAATAAATAAACAAACAAATAAATAAATAACTACTTTTTCTCAGCATTGCTACAGATGAATGCTTTTCTTCCAACAGAATCCCTGAAATAAGTGCAATGAGAAGCACAGCCTTTGACAGTTTCTATCTGCCTGTGCTCTAATAATGTTCAGCTATAAACAGGTAGCATATGGCCCATTTCACAAGGGAGAGGCAACACCTAGAAGTTCTTTGTAATTTAGGTAGAAATTCCTGTGTTCTTTCTGTGTTAATCTTTCTGTGTTAATCTTCCCCCATGAGCCTGCTGTTCAGTTCATCTTATCAAGGATAGGACTAGGGAAGGGCTGTAGTTGTTTTTTGGACATGTGGGGACTTGCCTGGGATCTGTTTTAGAGCAAGGAAGGTATTTTCTCGGTTATACACATGCATGCAGGCTCCAGGTAGTGGAGACCCTCCAACTGACATGGAGGAATCCGCTGATGTCATCTCCAGTTAAATTCTCTCCACCTGGTGGCAGTCTACTGAAGATTCACCGGATCCAAGAGAGCTGTAGGGTGCACAGCTGAATCCAGGAAGACGATAACGTCGCACCAGTAGGGAGGAGAAAATAGAACAAGATGCAAGGGAGAGCAGTTTATTATATCTTTATGTATTTCACAATAAGCTTCACCAGAGGATATCAAGCAGAAACTTCTCTGGCTCTGTTTGTCCAAGGTGGGAGCCAGAGAAGTTTCTGCTTGAGATCCCAATGAAGCTTATTGCGAAACAGATTGGGATCTAAAGAGTCAAATAAATTGTGCTCCATTGCACCTTGTTCTTCTTTCTTCTCTGGTGCTGTGACATTCACAGTGGATCCAGCATACCTGTACAAGGTTGGTAGCACCAAGGTTAGAATTTGGAAGCAGCCAGACTTCTCTTTCTAAATTTTCAGTCCAGCACTCTAAAACTGGTCTAAAAACAGGTTGGAGAAAGCAGAAAAATTGCTTTGTTTCTCATACAAGAAACACATTTGCTAGGTAGGAAGGCAAATGATTGGAAAATCAAAAGGGAAGACTGCCTGGGAGCAGCCACAGAAAAGGGTGAAGAAAGGCTGCTCTCTGCAATGGAAGAATCCCAAAATCCTCAGATACCTCCAAGGCTGATGGTCCAGAATCTCCAGGTGGATTTGACATACATCTGGAGCACAAAAGCACAGAGAAGGAGAAAAAAGAGACCTGACATATAGATTACCCTAGAGGTTGTTAATGGATGGGAAAAGTATGATAGACCCTCCTGTTTTCATCATGGATGGATGGTAAAGAGTCCCTATATAACATCAGGAAGATGACATTAACCTGTTGCTAATAAACCTTGAATTGACTTGTTAAGAGGAACAGATTTCAGAAGCTGATTATTCGAGAATTTTGAGAGCCCAGCTTTCCAATGGTCTCTTGTACCGGGAAGAAGGAGGAGGAGGAGGAGGAGAAGGAGGAAAAGTTGGGTTTATACCTCACCCTTCACTACCCAAAGGAGTTTCAGAGTGGCTTACAATCACCTTCCTTTCCCCACAACAGACACCATGTGAGGTAGGTGGAGCTAAGAGAGCTCTGAACGAATTGCTTTTGAGAGAACAGCTCTGAGAGAACTGTGACTGACCCAAGATCACCCAGCTGGCTTCATGGGGAGAAGTGGGGGACCAAACCCATTTCTCCAGATTAGAGTCCGCCACTCTTAACCATTATACCACACTGGCTCTATGTGTGTGGTGGGGGAAGGAAATTAGTCTTAAAGAGCTTCAGGATTATGACCTCTATAAGGCAACTGTTGAGTTTGGTCTCACTCCAGACACTGATGGTGTAAAGCGAGGTCACTGGCCATGCATGCAGGTGATTGCTATGTACAGGTAACAGCACCGCTCCATTGACACAGTGGCTGGAGAGAGAAAATTCACCACTGTAGAAAAGATGAGAGAGTTGTTGGAGCTTGAAGAATTCTATAATGCTTTCCCAGAGGAGTTGAGAAAGATGGCAAGAGATAAAGAGGCCTCCTCACACTCAGTCCTATGGTCCAATAAACAGCCCTGGAGGCTGAAAACCATAATTCTATATCACTGAGGCTGGCACAAACTGTGGCTCAGCACGCCAAACACAGCCTACCAGCCAGAAGTGTCACACACTTATGTAGTTCACAGCAGGAAGCAAACACCAGGAAGTTTATTAAATACACGGCTGGTAAGCTGCAAACGGGGATCCCAAACTGTGTGTTCATGGTGTAATAAGAAGGTGTGTGACAAAGTACACAGCGCAAGGAGCTTCTCAGCCAGTGTGAACTCCCTAGATAAGCCCTATCACTGCTTTAGTCCTTCCTTGCAGAGGGGACTCTGTTTTGAAAGCCACAGACTCCAGTTGTAAAAGAAGCCAGAGAAAGAACAGTGGCCACATCTGCAAAAGCCCTTGTCCCGTACAACTCCCTTTCCAGGGCTTAAACAACCAGCAAGCCATGCAAACCTCTCTGTGAGGCCTGTCTCTGTTTTAGTCCTTCCATCAGAGGAGGCTCTGCTTTCAATACCATGGTCTCCACTGGTAAAATACATCAGAGAAGGAACAACAGCTGTGTCTGCAAAAGCCCCGGTACTGGACGACTCCCTTCCCATGGCCATACTTAATTAACAATCAGCAAGCCATGCAGAACCTCCCTCTGATATCATGGGAAACAACCTCTGAAACCTAACAGTAAGCCCAGGTGTTGACTTACCAAGGGCTGTGTTTGCTGTCCTAGCCTAGAGTGGAGCGGGGAAGAATGGGGCCGGCTGCTGCTGGCCTGGCAGATCACATAGCCAGAGAGCCAGCTTGGTGTAGTGGTTAAGTGCGCGGACTCGAATCTGGGAGAACCGGGTTTGATTCCTCACTCCATTTGCACCTGCTGGATGACCTTGGGCAAGCCATAGTTCTGTGCCAGCTGTTCTCTAAAGGACAGTTGTCTCAAAGTTCTCTCAGCCCCACCTACCTCACAGGGTGTTTGTTGTGGGGAGGGGAAGGGAAAAGAGTTTGTAAGCCGCTCTGAGACTCCAAGTGAAGGGTGGGGTATAAACCCAGTCTCTTCTTCTAGGGCCGTTCCCAGTGACACTTCCCCAGTCAGCAGCCATGTCATCTGGGGGCCAGCCAGGGAGCATGGAACCTTGGTGATGTGTATGATGTGCATCCATGGCAGGGCTCCCTTTCCCTATTTAAAGCACCGCTGCCGGGCACCCAGCCTCTTGATTTTTTCTGGATCTCCCACCTTCATTTGATTGCTACAGGATATTGTCTATTTTTATTGTCTGCTTTGTTAAATCTTTTGTCAGAGCTATGGTGGTTTGGGAATTGGGATGGTTCCTTTTGGGGGGAAGACAGGTCTATGTGCTCATCTCCCCTGTTTGGGGACTCCCTTAAGGGGTCTTGGGGGTGGAACCATTATGCGTCATGCTCTGCTCAGGGGCTGATGGCAGGCTTTTACTACCAGGTGGCAAGGGACCACGCTGCAGCCGGCACCCAGGCTATGCTCCCTCTAAGCTGTGGAGTCTTGAGAGCAAAAATTCTTCTTTGTGAGCTACTGGCATTAAAGTTGTGAGCCAGCGATTTGGCTGCTGCAAAAATGAGTTTGCTCTGGAGCCATCTTTCCTGAGTGAAGACAAAAAAGTGTGGGCTAGCTCACACTAATGCAGCTTAGGGGGAACACTGTGGCAGACAAGTTGTCCAATGGGGAATCTGTCCCCATCCTGTCCCAATGCTCCTTTGTCTGTACACAATAAAGCTATGGCTGTTTTCCTTCCATAATCCGTTTATTGGGTCTTTTCTTCCACATACTCCCTCCGTACGAGGCTATGGGCCAACCAACAATGAAAAGGGGTCACATCCTATCATCATTCTGCATATGAAAGTGAAAGGAGATGAGATCTCACACACTTCTCCTCCTGACTGCTGCCCCCTGACCCACATGGCTTTCTGGCTGTCAAAGCCCCCTTTCTTCCCAGCAGTGTCTTGTTAAGGGAGTCTGTTGGGGAAAGGAAGGAGAAGGGGAAGATCCATTTCCACCAGTGCAATCATGATAGGGTCTAACCCAACTTTTTACCATTATTTTAAAACTTCAAGAACAGTCTTCAATATTCCCTATTGGACAGGGGCAGTTTTGATAGTCTGTTTTATATTCCTGGTTAAGTCAGTGTCCTTTTATCACTAATTTGCTTTTTTGTGAAGCGGTCCCCCCCCCCCCCCCCCTTTAGGATATCTAAAGAAAGACAGAGAGACAGATAGATAGATGGATGGATGATAGAGTTGCCATTTCAGGTCTAAATCCTCTGCTCAGGTTTCTCAATGGGAAACTTCTGATGGAAGCAAAGAATTAAAATATGAAAACATCCTACACTGAACAGGAGTTACCAGCAAGCCCTTTTCTTGTTTCTTTTTGTTTGTGAACATTATCGTTGTGAGCTTATTTGGGTTTCTGCTGTTCCTGATTGATTTGTTTCTCTTAAATTATGCCATATGCTGTGTTTATGTCCTTTATACATAATGCAAATATAAGCATACATTTTAACAGTTCTATTTCTATAAAGTTTTATTATGATGGTGGGGGGAAATACTGTTTCATCCCAACCCGTGTCAGAATCTGTTATTATTTGAGATTGGTGTTCATGAAATTTGGTCCCCCCCTTGAATACTGACTCAGACCATGGACCCAATCAGCTGATTATTGTCTATTCTGGCTGGCAAGTGGCAACAGCTCTCAGGGGTTTGGGGCAGAAAAGAGCCAATCCCATTATCTGGCATCCTTTAAATGGAGATACCAGAACAGACCCTGGGACCTTTTCTCTACCTGAAGGAGTCTCAAATGACTTACAATCGCCTTCCCTTCCTCTCCCTACAAAATACACCTTGTGAGGTAGGTGGGGCTGAGACAGTTCTGAGAGAGCTGTGACTGGCCCGAGGTCACCCAGTGGGCTCCATGTGGAGGAGGAGTGGGGAATCAAAGACAGTTCTCTAGATTAGAGTCTGCTGCTCTTAACCACTGCACCATGCTGGCTCTCAGAACTATCAAGTGTGCACTGTACATGGATTGTACACATGTTGAAGGTAGCTCGTGAACAGGCCCAAGGTGCTACAAATATCTAACACTGTCCCTATTTTCAGCCATGGAATATTGGAAGATATAAGCTTGTTTTTCAACAGAAGTGCTGATGTGAACTGAGGTTGCATTCAGCAATAATAAATTCATTTGGGGGGGGGGAGATTCCATATCCAGCCCCCTCCCCTCACTTCCTACCATTTGAAAACATATTAACATGAACATTTGCATTTTGGGAAGGGGGTTAGGGGAAGGCGTTTCAAACTCTCATGAGAAGACTGAAGCTAGGTAACCACAAACGTGCAAATAATCAGAGGAAAAAGTGTCAACGTTTGCGAACGCTTGCAGATTGGAGCGTAGAGAGATCTTCACAGGTGAGAAGCAGTTTGAATCTAATTAAGGTTCTGCTCTTAAAAAATGCAGCTGCTTTAACTTCCCCATTAATCTGATTTCTCTTTGGTGGGACTAGAAACACCTTATGGATCATGCAGGCTGAATTCCATTCCGAGAAGAAAGCTCATGGAGTCCCATGATATACATATATACATGTACCTTGCTGTAGCTTAAGAAAGAACAGATGGGAAGGAACAGTCCGCACAGAATTGATAGCCCCAAGGTAGAATCACTGCTGGGTCAGAGAGTCCAGAATGCCCAGAGACAGACTGGGCCTCCTTCCTGCTATATCATAGGTCATTGGTGATGCCTGTGTTTGGGGAATGCTAGGGACCCTCCAAAACATAACATTATTGAAAGAGTGTGTTCCTATTTCAGGACATGCCAGAGAAAGCCAATGATTTAAGAAGGTTCATGGCTGTCAAAAAATGATTTTACAAACTGGAAAGGGGAAGATGTGTCATTACTGAATTTGACCTGGATGCAGGAGTGGAAAAACATGGGAAGGGAACTGTTTTTGGAATTGGTGTTTCCCTGCTCCCAGCTGGCGGCAGCTCTATGGCAGCCACAACCAATGACGTTAATCTGTGATACTCAACCATATCAGCTGGGTGGTGGCAGTTGGAGAGTGGACAAAGAGAGGGTTGCCAACCTTTAGGTATGGCTTGGAGTTCTTTTAAATCTACAACTGATCTCCAGACTCCAGGTAGGTTCCCCTGGGGGAAATGGTAGCTTTGGAGAATAGACACTGTGGCACTAAACCCCTGCTGAGCAACCTCCTATCCCCTAAATTCCACCGTCTCCAGGCACCACCCCCAAATCTCCAGGGATTTGCTAAACCAGAACTGGCAATCCTAGGTGACTCCTGACCAGGCCCATAGCCAGGATTGTTTTTGTTCGGGGGGTATTTAAATTTTTAAGGGGGCAGTTAAATGACAGTTAATTAAATTCATCTGAATGCCTGTCTTTAAAGGGGGAGGCTCCGAGCCCGTTTCTAGCCCTTCCTGTCAAGGGACAGGGCAGCGAGCATGTCAGTTCCTTGGGGGGGAAAAAACAGCTCGGAGGGCATTTAATTGCTTTCAGAAGGCATTCCAATGCCTTTTGAGTTCCCTTCCATGGGGCAAGAAAGCTTAGAAGGGTACCTTCAATACATCAACAATTTCCCTTTCTGCTAGCTTAGTACCACCTAGATCGTGGTCAAAAATAAGGTTTCTGGCATGGTTATTTGTGGGGTGGGGCTTTAATTAAGGGGGCAGGGCCCCAAAATGCCCCACCATAGCTAGCGGCCTGCTCCTGACATCTTGCGAGAGATCTCAGAAGGCTCCAGGAGAGTGCAGGGAGCACATGTGGCTTGCTGCAGTTGCTTTGAACCAGGCTGCGTAGAAGCCGAAGAAGACTGAACAGGCCATCTGCTCCAGAAGCCAGAAGAGGAAGGAGAGGAGAGTGCCCATAAACTCTCTACCAGTCTGGGGCCAGGGGATATGATAGCAGTGAAGGCACCACAGTCCTAGAAGTGGATCCTAAGCAAGGGAGTGGGATCAGGAACTTCTGACCTCCGTCGGGAGTTATAAATGGGACAACTATGAACAGGTTTCCTGGTGGGCAATCGTACGGGGCAGCATAGGGATGACCAGGGCTCATTTCATAGCAGGAGCTCCTCTGCATATTAGGCCACACACCCCTGATGTAGCCAATCCTCCAAGAGCTTACAGTAGCCCGTGTAAGAAGAGCTCTGTAAGCTCTTGGAGGATTGGCTATATTAGGGGTATGTGGCCTAATATGTGAAGGAGCTCCTGCTACAAAATGAGCCAGTGGGATGACTTAAGGTTCCGTTTTCTGTCTCTGTATGTTCACTTGTACTTTTACCAGCAATTTGTATTGTCTGCAGCCAAGTTCAGATTACCTTTCCTTTCCCTTTCTTCTGCTGTGCACTTGTTCCAGACGCTTGTGCTTCCCCCTTCTACAATTCTGGGCAAACTTTTAACTTGTGGTGTGTGTGTGTGTGTGTTTTCCTCCTGAAGTAATGTTGAATGTGTGCGGCTGCATACGCACACACACAAAACCTCTCCAGTAAATCTTGGGACAGGAGGACAGCAAAGTACCCGGGCTTGGCTTCTGCTTTTCAAAAGAGAATTGCTGGGTATGTCAGATGAATGGCCCTTTGGGTGTGGAGGCATAAATACAGGAGTGAAAAGAGAAAAGGAAGAGAAATGCAGTGGTAAGAGGCTAAACATCACGAGAAAGAAAGAAGAAGAAAAACAGCTTCCACTCTCCGAAGATTCCTGCACTGTCTTGATAATGCACTAGGTATATGAGATATTCGGCACTAAAGAGGAAAGCTCATTGCAGACTGATTTCTTGAAAAGAGAGATTATGCAGTGGCTTCCGAGAGGACAAATATCATCTTAACATTATAGCTGCATTTATTTAACCAAACCTCGACTATCCCTGTTGAAAAGCTCCCTTGAGAAGGGACAATTTGTAACAGACAAGGAATGGGAGGGATGAATTAATCCTTCCCTTGCCAAATGCTTTCCCCTTGAGGTGCCCACCCCCAGCTGACTTTTCACCCAACAGGATTCCAAAAAGAGAATATTTAACCCTTCCCTCTGACACTTCCCTACCCTGCAGAGCTGCTCTTTACAAACACCAGTGTTTCAGATCTACCGTACAGACAGAATCCTGTTTGTACGGTAGATCTGAAACACTGGTATTTGTAAAGAACAGCTCTGCAGGGTAGGGAAGTGTCAGAGGGAAGGGTTAAATATTCTCTTTCCTTCTCCTGGCCTGTGACTGATACAAATGGAGGCACTTTGTGGGCTGTTACAAATGACTGTGGTAGGAAAGTCCATGTAGCGGTGAAAGGCAGTCTGAGAAATATTGTAAATAAATGAAAAGAACAAGCAAACAATGCTGGATCAGACCAGTGGTCCATCTAATCCAACATCATTATGGCCACCAGCTTAGTTACCCAGAGCCAGTTTGGTGTAGTGGTTAAATGCACGGACTCTACGGGTATGATTCCCCACTCCTCCACTTGCAGCTGCTGGATGACCTTGGGGAAGCCATAGTTCTGTCAGAACTGTTCTTAAAAGAATGGTTCTCGAAAGAGCTCTCTCAGCCCCACCTACCTCACAGGGTGTCTGTTGTGGGGAGGGGAAGGGGAAGGAGATTATAAACCACTATCAGACTTATTTGGGTAGTGAAGGGCAGGACATAAATCCAATCTTCTTCTTCTTCTTTCCCAACTGCCTTACCTTGGACCAGTCACACAATCTCAGCTTAATTTACTTTACAGGGTTCTTGTGAGGGAAAATGGAGGAGAGGAAAATGATGTAAACTATTTTTGGGCCCACTGGGGAGAAAGGCAGGTTATAAATGAAGTTGCAGATTCATCAGTCACTATGAACTACTGACCACTATCACTAACTGGAACCCTCATATTTGGAGGAATTAAACCTCTCAATACCATTGCTGGGAGAAACAATAGAGAGAGACCATGCATATAAGTTTTCTGGTTGCACTTGTTTGGCAACTGTGTGAAACCGGCTGCTCAGCTAGATAGTCCATTAGTGTGATCCAGCACAGGTGCACTTGTGCTTATGAGAAAATGTCATTTTTGACAAACAGCACCTCCATAATGAGTAAGTGACCTTCTGCTGCCCTTTGATGGCACCTCTAACCTGGAACATACACAAAGTTACCTTAAATCAGGTCAGTCCCTCTAAAGCTGCAGTCACACACACTAAATAATCCATTTTCAATCCACTTTCAATGCTTTTTCCAACTGGATTTTGGCAGTTCACACAGTAAAATCCAGTTGGAGAGTGCACTGAAAGTGGATTATTTCGTGTGTGTGACCGCAGCCTAGACAAATATTCTGCTCCAACTGGCAGCGGCTCTTCATGGTCTGAGATGGAGAGCTTTCTTGGTCCTTAGGACTCAGGTCGAGCTCTTTCTCAGTATTTGCAACCTGAAGAGAGATGGGGGTTTTCTCATGCCAAGCACATGTTCCGCTACAAGTCTGTGGCCCTTTATATTTCTCCTGGCCCTATGGGCAGAGCCAATGCAACTTGCTGCCAAACTCAGAGAAGGCAAAGGTGCTTTGACCAATGGAATTTGGTCTACAATATTAAAGCTCCCCCCTGCCTCGGTCCTCATTAGGTTGTAGGAAACTTCTAAGAACTGAGGCCCTGTGCCTGACTAGAACATCTTCTGTGAGGCCAAAGTCTTGATGAGGTGATTCACATGTGCTTGGACTGTACAATGCCAGCCTCAGATGACTGAGTAGTCTTCCATAAACTGTATTCCCTCTCTGAAAAGAAAACTAAAGGGATTTTAGGGATAAGCAGAGCTGCCAGCTCTGGGCTGAGAAATACCTAGATATTTAGGGTTGCCAGGTCTGGGTTGGAAAATACCTGGATCCAGGAGAGGGGAGGTTTGGGGAGGGGAGGGGCCTCAGCATGGTACAATGCCATAGAGTTCACCCTTCAAAGCAACCATTTTCTCCAGGGGAGCTGATCCCTGTTAGCTGGAGATCAGTTGTAAAAGCAGGAGATTGCCAAACCCCATCTGGAGCTTGGCAAACCTATAGATATTGGGGGAAGCCTGAGGAGGGTGGGGCTTCAGCAAGGGAGAGGGTTGAATGGTGTACAATGCCCTAGAGTCCACCTTCCAAAGCTTTGCCATTTTCTCCAGGGGAACCGATCTCTGTCTCCTGGAGATCAGTTGTAATCCCAGGAGATCTCCACCCACCACCTGGAGGTTGGCAGCCCTAGAGATAAGGTCCAGGCCTACAGAAAAAGGCTTCAGGTGGGTTGAGTTTTTGTGTGGGAAGGAAGGTTTTGCAGAGAGGCACATTGCATCTCGCTTCCCTCTATTTTCTCCAGGGGAAAGCAGCCATTTTCTCCAGGGGAACCGATCTCTGTCTCCTGGAGATCAGTTGTAATCCCAGGAGATCTCCACCCACCACCTGGAGGTTGGCAGCCCTAGAGATAAGGTCCAGGCCTACAGAAAAAGGCTTCAGGTGGGTTGAGTTTTTGTGTGGGAAGGAAGGTTTTGCATAGAGGGACATTGCATCTCGCTTCCCTCTACCTGCAGTCTAAATTAGAGGCCAGAAGAAACAAAGTCAGGAGTTAGATGAGAAGAGCGAGCGACAGTTTACAGCGAATGCTTCGACCCTGGGAGAACACAGAACCAGCCGCAGAGACTTCATCGTTGCCTCTCTCATTTTTAAAAAGCTTCTGTCTCTTTTCTGCTGCTTTCGTCTTGCTGTTAATTGCCTTGTTCTACTTTGCCCCGACTGTATATCCCCTGGGAGGCGAAAGACCGCTTAGCTATTTGTTCACGCAAGAAAAGGGGCTTTGAAAAATCACCATGACTATTGTGGTCTGCTTTTCAGACGTCTGAAGAATGAGGCTAACTTGTTAATAAACCAGCCTATTAAAATGCCCTAGACTACAGCAGTTGATGTTTTAGTGCTTAAAAGTTTGAGATGGGGCAGTCTTGAACAGTGGTTCTATTTCAGGGGGCGGGGAGGACCAGCACACACCCATCGATGATTCCGCTTCCTCCCTTACATGATTTGTTTATTTACAATATCTGCAGGCTGCCTTCCAACCACAATCGCTTCCATAGCAGTTCACAGTGCCAATAAAACAGCAATACTAAGCACTGTGACAGCTATTAATTAAAAAAAGAGACATTTTTTAAAAGCCAAACAAATGTTGAAACAACAGTGCCATATCAAATCTCTACAGTTATCAAGGAAAATCAAGGGAAAAAAAGAGGAATGAAAACAGCTCCTTCTCCTAACTTCCCCTGCCAACTTGATTTTACCTCAAGGGGGAGAAAACTGTAGTTTTCAAGGGATACCACCCCGAAGGTTGTGCTTCTATTCAACAGTGATTTAAATGCCATAATATCCATTATATATTAGAGCTTTCATGTCCTTGCTCCTCAGAACAGTGTCTTCGTATCTCTGAAGGTCATATGAAACCTTTACCACAAAAAGGTAACCAGGGGCTCAGTGTAAATAGCCCTCTTTCTACACCCCCCCCCCCAAATGCTGCCAGTAGATAAAATAGCAGATTTAAATACATGGAATGCCAACATAATAAACATATTGTATAACTGAGCATGCAGGGTTTAATTATGACTAATCGGTTAATAACCACAAATGCAGATAGGCAGATAGGCATCTTATTTAACTCAGTAAGCAGCTTTCCAGAAAGTCAAAGCTGGAGCCTTGTTTGTCCATGAATCTTAGGCAATATGTGTTGGAATCTACAAGGTTTATTGTGCACCTACTTGAAGAAGACCAGAAGGACAGCCTATAGCTGGAGGACTGCTAGAGGACTGCTAATGAGCATAGCTAGATTAGGGACTTCCCACATTTTCAAATTATGTCCTTCCTGTCTCCCGATTGGCTGTTTGGAGACTTTCTGCTGCTACTGAGCCCTTCCTCTTGGTTCCTGTCTCTCATAGCAGTTTGTCAGTTAGTTAAGCTTCTCTCCCTGTCCTCTGTTCTATCAGAGTTTATTTCTTCTTTAATAAACTGTTATTTCCTTTAAACAGTTGGTGCGCCATTCCTCTGCATATTTAAAATCTGCCAACACATGAACCTGTGTGCTGAGGGCTGTTGGCATTATAGGGTCCCAGTAGGGCTGCCTCCTGGCAAACCCATTCATCACCCTCCAGCACCTGGAAGGCCAGCAGGAATAAACTGGGGAGAAATGGGGTGCACACATGCTGGTGTGCTGTGGTAACTTCTGGGGAAAAGGAATTGATGTCATTATATTGAGAGGCACTCTAGGATTTGCAAAACCTCTATGATAAAACCCACCACACAGGGTTTTTTTTTTTGGCAAACCCATCCCTGAACTACACTTCCCCAGTGTGAGGGCAGGAACACAAAGTAGTTGAAATCTGATCTGGAACACTCAGTTAACAAAACATGGTCAGCTTGGGGAATAAGTTTGTCAAGTAGGAAAGAATGGAGTAGCAAAAATGCAAGCCATATATGTGCCCCTCACTCACCAAAGCACTGTTGAGATGATCAGAGCTCTTTAACACCCCCACCCCCCGCTTCAGGCTATTACATTTTTTTTTTTGTCAGGAGGGTTGGTTGAATGGTGAATGCACGAAGGGAACAGAGACAACTGTAGAAAGCCAGTGTGAGAACAGACATGTCTAAAATATACATGATGCAATTTAGGATGGTGTTGAGCTTTCAATAAAAGCCAAACATTATTTAGGAGTGTTGAGGGGCTGCTCAGAATTTGCGAGCAAATTGCAATTTGAATAGAGGAACAATGGCCCTGCCCGCTCACCTCAATCTGGTCAAAAAGAGAATTCCAGTTGATGGTCATCAACAAAGTTGATGGTCATCGCCCTCCAAATCCTTGGTTGATTTCACCCAGTGATTTCGTGTAGATGTTAACTAGCATGGAAAACACTGATCACATTCAGGGTTTCCAGAGTGGGCATTTAGCAGTTCTTTGGCAGGCTAGTCAGTGTAGAAATAATTCCTTGGGAGTAGTCAAACTGAAAGCCCCAGGGTTCTGCAACTGAAGTGGGTTCCCATAAAGATGAAGATCATCAGCCCAAACCTACCAAGAGTTCCTGAGTGCAGATGAAGAAGGTCCATGAGCCTCTTCAACACAAGGTCAATGTGATGTTCAGTGAAGACATTTCAGTTTTCTCTGAAAGTAATGACTGACTCTATTATGCACCTAGCAGAGCGCAGCCATCAGAAATTATGTGTCTGAGGCAGTCGTGCTTTTTTCGGTTTTACTAGTGACTTGAGGGAAATGAAAAACCTCGAGGATAAAGCCGTTCCCAGTGTGCGATGATATACTTTATTTTGCAGGGAAATAATTGAATAGGAACCGTGCCACCCAAAGTTGTTAAGATTCTCTAAATCTGGCACAGCGAACAGCATCTCGATATACAGAGGGTCATAGCTGCCGTGCTTGTCCTGCCTCTCGGCTGGCAGATGCATCCATCACAATGGCCCGCAAAAACCTCAAAGGATTGCTTGAGGCCTGCAGCTCTTCTGACTTTTATACCATCTGTAAACTCGCTCCTTCTGCTTTGTTTACTGGGGGGCTGTTGATACATTTGCAGTACTCATTATTAAACTTTGCTTTGATACTGGAAGAGGGAGGGTGGAAGTCCCGCTGTGCAAATATGTGCGTGCCTAATGCAAACAGGGATGGAAGAGGCTTGTCAACTCCGTTTGTATTAATAAGAACTAAAATGACTATAAGTGTTATACATTACATGCAAGTTAAAAACACCCACACACCAAGAACAACAACAAAACTAGCTGTTGCTGGCCTGCCAGCCAATATGTGACCTCACCTTATCCTGTACGTGAGCTGTGATGTCAAAGAACGTTTGCAAGCATCCAGATTTACAGAAGGGGAACCACAAGTGATGTCACGTGTTGCTGGGATGCTCTAGCATTCTCCCCAAACTCTATGGTTTTTTCCCCCCAAGTTGGATTTTCTCCCACTGCTACACTGGGCAGAACTGGGGTGAAGGCTAGAGCAATGGAGATGATTATCTCTTGCTGTAGGAGGAGACTGGTCCCCCTACCTGTCGCACCTGTCTGCTTCCACTGTCACTCTTTTCTGGAGCATATTGAGCTCTGTCTGGAGCTATGCTGGAATTTTGAGTATGTCATGTATGAGGGTGCTTATGTGTGTACCCTCAGCTTTAACATAGATGTCCATTTGGGAAGCAGTCCAGGAAATACAGAAGCCAAGAGGAAGAGAGCCCAAAGACAGAGGAACAAAACAGTCATTAAAGTACCTAAGTACCAGTCATTAAAAAAGGCATCTTGGGGATGGATGTTAGATGCTTGAGAGGAAATGAGATGGAGGAGGTAAGAAGTTCTGAAGGGCCAAGGAGAAAGTGGTGCTGCGGAATAGATGGGAATAGAGAGCAACTTTGCAGGCTCTGATGGCCTGTAGATCCCAGAAGGCAGCATTTCTAAAAGGGCAAATGGGACTGATTTTCACATATTGATTTCAACTTTCCACAAAATTCTTTGCCGCCAGAATCCTTAGCCATGTACTTCCTCCCTGATCTAGCCCATTGGAGCGGATGCAGTGAGTGTATTGTATAGGTACAGAAATATAGAGGTGGCAGAAGCCACCATAAGCAGGAGAGAAATCTGTAGAGGCAATGATGATGACGGTGGAAGAGGTTTAGAAGTGGCAGGTGTTTATTGGGATCAATTGGCAGGGCTTGATGTGACAACTGTGGCTTATCGGCTGTGTATGAGCAAACAAGTCTCTAGCTCTTGTCTGATCTTCAGCTCCATAATGGGACATAAGATTGTAAAGACCTTACGAGCACAAAGGCATAAAAAGGTCTTTATTTGTAAAAGCAAGCATATTCCACTGATCGTTGCCGTAATGTTTAGATCTACAGAAAGCTACATCCACAAGTCATCGATGATTAGTAGTCATGGTGACCAAAGGAAACCTGCATATTCTAAATACCAGTGCTAGAAGGGGAAGGACTTGGCCACTATGACCTGTTCATTAGCTCCCTATGGTAAGTGGCTGGACTTGATGGACCACCATTCTGTTTCAGTGGGGTCCTCATATTTCCACATCACTCTTAAACAGAAGCTATCTTCCAGAGAAGTTAACATGGCTTGATGACATCATTCTTGCCTGCTCCACTTTTGAATCAATAAAGATGAGCAGCTCGCCTAGAGGCAGCGTTTTCTGTCGAGTGCTTTCTTGCTTGTCTACAAATGAGATATATTTTTTTTGCACGCATTCTTCTATGTAGTAAAAAGTCTAGGCTGCTAACCTTTGGCAAGGACTCTTCATATTTCCCATAAGGCTAGCAGCAGGTGAGACTGAATGGGGAAGCAATGCCCCACCCCCCAAATGAGCAGTTTCATGGGTGGAGTTCTCTTTTATAGAATAGGTTGACTTCTCTGGGGTTTTCCCAACCGAAAAAAAAAAATCTCTAGGCATCTTAAAAAATTTCAATATTGGTAGAGCTTGTAAGGTATATCTTTCTGTATCAGTGTGTTTGGCATTTTCTTTCTAGGGATGGGCACAAACCAGAAAAATGTGGTTTGGTTCACGGCTTGTGGCATGCCCGTTTCATAAATCACAGACCATAATGAACTTTTAGGTGCTCAATGAACTGGTTTTGTTTATGAGGTTTGTGATGTGGTAGAATAGTTCCCCTGGCACCAAACTTACAGGGGATTTCTGGCTGTCTCTCCTCTACCTGTCCTCCAAGTTTGGTGAGGATTGGATTTTCAGGGTCTGAGTTACATCCCTCCCAAGAAAGTGCCCCCAGGGAAATGGCAGACATAGGAGAATCAGAATTGTCTATAGTGGATCCTGTGCAAGGTAGAGACACTAAACTCACAGGGGATCTCTAGCTGACTCTCCTCTACCAGCCCTCCAAGTTTGGTGAGCATTGGCTTTACAGGGTCTGAGTTACTTCCCCCCCCCCCCAAAGGTGCCTCCAGGAAAGTGCTTTTGGAGCAATTGACAGGCACAGGTTCAGGAGTGTATAGAATGGACCCTGTGCAAGCTAGAGACATCAAACACACAGGATAACCCCCCTGATTCTCCTCTACATGTCCTCCAAGTTATGTGCAGGTTGGACTTAAGGGTTTCGAGTTATGCCCCCCCCCAAAAGAAGATGGTCCCAGGAAAGTGCTTTGGGGGGAAATGTCAGGTACAGGTTCAAAAGTACAAGCTACACATACTAAATGCACCAAACACTTTGAAGTTGCTTTGGGAACCTATTGCTTTGAAGTTTAGTAAACATTTTGATTGAGCAGAGACTGTCTGGAAATGTATCCATTCACAAACCGCCACGAACCGCCACAAACAGCTTGACAGTTTGTGGAAAGTTCATGCCAATTGACTTGCCATGAAGTTCAGTTCACAAACTATGAACCAGCATAAATTCAACCAGTTTGTGTCCATCCCTATTTTTTTCTTCAACCAAAAACTGTATTTTGGTATTCCTGAACTCTCTCTCTCTCTGTGTGTGTGTGTGTGTGTGTGTGTACGTCATGTGACGTGATGAAAAGGCTGAGGAGTGTATGCACACATACCTTTGATTTTAGTGTGCCAACTAACTGTTATGAGGTATGTTTCCCTCTTTTTTCATCTTGTGAAGGAGGTGCTCATGTGCCCACATAAGCAGATGTTCACAGCTGAGACATCTTTAAAAAAAATCCACATGAGGGAAGGACATGCGTAGCGAATGTGCTTAGATAATTTAGATTATATACACTAGGGGCTTCTTTTAACCTGACATCCAGCTATCTATATGTGTAAACAAACAGCTAAGAAGTAGTTACGAGACACTGCAGCACTCTATGAAGAGATAGGTAGCACTCACTCCCTTCATAGCAACAGAGAAAAGTCAGTAACTAGGGATGGAATAACAGCAGCCATGGACTATTACAGAACTAGCCACAATCATCTGTACTGCAGCACATTAATGCTCATTTAAGAAACCAGCATGCTTCGGCCACGTTACCCACATGGTAAGCTTGTCATCAGCATTAACCAACTGCCAGTATTTGAACTGATTTTGCAGGTTTTTAAACAGCAAGGAAGACAGCCATAATGTCTCTGTTCACACCATGGGCAGTGATGGCTCCAACCATTTACTGATTATTTGCTTCATTTGTACACTACCTTTCTCCCAATGGGGACCGAAAGCAGCTAAAACCATTCTCCTCTCCTCCATTTTTCCTTTCCCTGTGAGGTGGGTTAGCCTGAGTGTGTGTGACTGGCCCAAGGTCACCAGCAGGCTGCCATTACAAGAGTGTGAAGTCAAACAGGAGTCTTTCTTATCCTAGTCTGACATTCGACTGCTACACCACACTCGGTCCTTCGACTCTCAGGTGGTATTGCCAGTCTCCAAAGTATGTGGAATGACATCCAATATGTGTCACAACAAGCTGTCAACTTCTCCCGATCAATTTGCTCGTCTATACCTGTGTTAAACTCTGACTGGGTCACTTTGTTGTGTTTGTTCAAAGTTCACAACAACTGCTGTGTCAGGCAGCTTTATTCCTGCACGGGAGCTCTTTCTTCGGGCTTTCTTGCATACCTTGCGTCCCTGCCACAAAGGTCATAGGCAGCTGGCAACAAGCAACATTTACAAAATGTGCATCGCAGCTTGTGATAGCTTTTGAGCCTAGGCGGGCAGCATGCATCACTTTCTCAATCGTGGGTGAAGGCACGTAACCCAGAAGGTCATGCCCAGCTTGTAAACCTACTTTTTGAGCACAGATCGCTTGCAGTTTGCTCTGCCTTTGAACCTGCACAGCATCATGCACCTGCACAGCCGCCCTGAGCCCGCTTGCGGGGAGGGCGGGATATAAGTACGAAAAATAAATAAATAAATAAATAAATCATTGCAACAGAAACTTAAGCAGTCCGAAGCTCAGACGAAAGTCCCATTTTCTTCAGGGGGCTTGATCCTTGTAAAGTGTTTATGGCCTGCCATGTACATGCTGCTTTGTCACTCAAATGTCCACTGAAATTCCAAGAAGAAGAAGGAGAAGAAGAAGAAGAAGAAGAGATGTGTGTGTGTGTGTCAGAGAGAGTGAGTGAATGTCAAAGGCAGGCAAACTCTCTCTCTCTCTCTCTCTCATTTCTGTCTGTCCGTTTGTCCATCCATCCATCATCTATCTATCCACCCATCATCCACCCATCATCCATCCATCTCTCTGTCTGTCTGTCTGCCTCTGTCTCTGTCTCTGTCTCTCTCTCTCTCTCTCTATCTTTGTTCCAGGCTCAGACAGTTTGCCTGCCTCTGCCATGAATGAACACCAAATCAGGGAAAGAGACACCTCATATCTGTAAGTTGTTTAACTGTGAAGGGTATAATGCTGCATGTATTTATGTGGCCAAAAGCAAATGAGTAGGGGAGATGGGGGAGGCCCTGGCGAAGCAACACCGAAACACACAAGCACAACTGGCCTTTTTTAGTCCTGGGGAACATAATGTGAACTGTCCTAACACTAACCACTCTTGTCTAATACGTAACTGTGCTGACTGTGACTTGGGAATGGATAGTGAACCCAGTCAACAAGAGATTGAGCATCCCTGGTCACAAGTACTATACTAACTACAGTCGAGCTATAAATGCCTCGCCATTAGTTGCATTTTGTTTGAGCCCCAGTTCAGACCAAGAGCAAAATTATTTCCTGAAAGAACTCAACAACAACAAAAATTAAGGGCAATTAAAAAAAAAGAGTACTTAGGAAATGCTTTTATTTAGTCATAAGCACTAACTACAAACGCATTTGCAATGGAGTATTGATCTAGAATGGGATCATTACTGATGGTTGGGAGCACACGGACAAAAGAGGGCTTTCATGAAGACTCATTCTTAACAGTGTGAACCTGAATAGCTGACAAAAATTACAGGTTTTCGTATTAATCAGTATATGACAACATAATTAGTTGGCTATCGAGTGGCCCACCTTTTGGATCAATACCTTTGGTCTGCCAGAGAAGGAACAGCTATATTGTTTACACACCTTAATGCTTTTGGAGGGCATCTGTGAAATAATTCCATGTAAACAAACCACTGGAAACTAACAGAAAAACACAGCTGCTACCATGACATTTGGTTCCATAATTATGTATGAGGAACAACGATTTGAAACTTCTCAGGAGCAGTCTTGAATATTTTTGAACATGGTGACATGTCATCCTATCAGCTCAGTGAGGGAGAGAGTACAAAGGAAAGCAGAATTCTAAGATCACTATTGCCAGTTCATGCTGGGAAGGAGGAGTTTTGCATGAACCCTGTCCCTGTGTGGATAAGACATCTCACCTAATCTGGACTTGACTGGAAGAGCAGCTAGCAAGCAGGTGAAGTTAACTGTGACCCTCTCCTGGCCTCCTGGCTGGTCAATTCTAACACGCTGCTCATGAGCACTAAAGATTGGGTTGTTTGGGGGTGGTTGCCTTGTAAAAACTGTACAGTACTCTAAAAATCAGCCACTGACCATAGAGGGGAAACCTCTCAGTCCTGAGCCTGGAACTCACTGAAATTGAGGCTATTGTGCCCTGAGCCACCCCTGAGCCATGATTCATCCCTGGAACTAGTTGAGCTTGTTCCCCCCAGAACAATAACTTGCCAGGATCCTGGAGAGGGCCAATAGAGATGTAGTAGTATGTAAATAGCTTATTGTTGGGAGTGGGGTATGTTAGGGTGTGGTCTTTGCATGCTTTATAAACAGGGCAACAAGCCCAGGATTTCGTCCTTGGAGTATGCTGAAATCACTAGATAAAATAGAGCTGATCACTAGAATTGTGTCTGAGGATCCATGAAACCCAGTATTTAACAGAGGCTGAAATAATTCAGCTCTGATTCATGTGTTACTTCACTGGCTGAGGTAACTGCTTCCATACAGTCCATTTTCAGTGTTCTGATCATATATGAAGGAACCATATGGGTAGGGTGAATGTTATGGTTTCTTTCTGAAACTGGACATCGTTCCTCATAGTAAGGAACATTGTCATGTCCAGGTTGTCCAAGAGTGACTCTCTGGTTTGGATAAGAGGCTGTGACTCAATGGCAGAATACAGACTTAGGGTGCTGGTTCAGTCCAGTTTGGTGTAGTGGTTAGGAGTGCGGACTCTAATCTGG
Organism: Lepidodactylus listeri; assembly: GCA_029233225.1. Classification (NCBI taxonomy): domain Eukaryota; kingdom Metazoa; phylum Chordata; class Lepidosauria; order Squamata; family Gekkonidae; genus Lepidodactylus; species Lepidodactylus listeri. The sequence continues at coordinate 50,807,405 of JARCFY010000013.1, read as the reverse complement.
GAGAACCAGGTTTGATTTCCCCACTCCCCCACATGTAGCTTCTGCTCAGTCATAAGTTCTCCCCCACCTTGGGTCAGTCATATGTTCTCTCAAAGCTCCCACAGCCTCACCCACCTCACAGGGTGGGGAGGGGAAGGGAAAGGAGATTGTAAACTGCTCTGAGACTCCTTTGGGTAGTAAAGGGCAAGGTATAAGTCCAATCTCCTCCTCTCCTCCTCCTCCTCCTCCTTTCCTGATGTCTCCAACTAAAGGATATCAGGGAGCAACTACTGGAACCGTCAGCAGCCAGAGTAGATAATATTGAATTAGATTGACTCCACAGAGTAATCACCACTCCATGGATTTGTAGATGAGAGATGGGGCCAGCCCGGCTGAGTTTCTACAACCTGATAAGATTGGACTAGCCTGAACCATCCTAGTTGGGTTTTTCCCTCCTTACCATTTCTGATTTAAAGAACAGGTCTGGATTGGTCCAAACTCTTAGGAGAACTTTTCTGCTTCTAACCCTTTTCCAAACACCTTTGAAGAATGGAGTTTGAAGGTGCCCCCTGTCTTTTTTCCAGGGAAAGTACACTAAATTGTCTCCAGCGCTCATATGGAAATCCATAAACCAAGGCCCTGCTCTCAAAGCTCACTTTAGCAAATTGCTGCCTCTGTCCAAAACAATTTATGAACTCCATCAATCAATTCTAGAATTGTCTGCAAAGCAACTGAAAAGGAGAACCATTAATGTTTGTTGCTTTGTCTCCTTTTTCGGGGGATGAGAGGATAATTTTTGTTGGAATTAATTTCCTCCTTGGAATTTTTTTAATAAGTTTTCATCTGGTGGCAGGAGCTTTGGCAGGCAGCACAGATGAAATATTTTATGTGCCAGCTTCTCCTGTCATATATTAGAGACATTAAGACATCTGTAATGATGCCAAATTATAGGGAAGCAAAGAATGGTAATATTTTCATATTTACAAGGGCTTCTGCTTCAAGGGTGAAAATAAAAAAGTATTAGGAAAATAAATTCTTTCCTTGCATAAAAGATGGATATTAACCTTAAGAAGGATCCAGCGTGCTTATTGATTCTGTTGATGGCTCCATTCATTAAATTCCACATAGATGCGGTGTGTTTCTGGCTGCAAAGTCATCATGTGCCATTAAACATTATGGAAAATGTCAGCTTGCAATGATTCAACAACATAAAATTGGCTTGGCACAAAGGTGCAGGCAGAAAGATGCATCCAAGGCAAGGAAATGAGGTTAGAATAAAGTCAAGAATTTGGCATGGGTTATCCAAGAAAGGTTAGGAGCAATGGATAATTCTCTCTTCTCTTTGTCACACTCCAGGGTGACCAAGCATGTTTATTAGTTATTATATTTCCATCCCACCTGGGTTTTTTTAATGAATTCAAGTCATTGTCCATGGGATTCTGAAGTCATCTCACATTCTGACTCTAGGGATGAGCAATTTGCCAGTCTCTTTCCATTGTTGTCCGAGGATCTTCCTCTGCACTGTTTCACTCCTCCTTAATTCTGATGTAACTAGGCAAATCTCTGCAGTTTACACCAGAAGCGCATCAGATTGAATATGCTGCTATAGAATAGTGATCACAATGTGAGACTATGATTGGGGAGGCCAAGGTTTCAGTCCTCACTCTGCCATGAAACTCGCTAGGAGACTGTAGGATTCTGCAATAACTCAGGAATATGTGGGGTATAATTCCAATCTCTTCCTCCACCTCCTCTGCTCCTCCTCCTCCTCCTCCTCTTTCTTCTTCTTCTTCCTGGGGTAAATTTAGCAACCATCTCAGTATATAACTGTCACTTAGTTTTATGAGTAAGCAGCACAGACATACTTCTGGTAGGACCAGAATCCTCCAAATGAGAGGGTTCTGACAACAGGACATCATGTAGATGGAACTCAGAGGGTTGAAATGTGTTCCCTTAGGAGCTGAAAATGATTAGCACATATGCACGTCAATCCTCTCTACCTTGGCTGGTCACAATGGATTGTTAGCAACAGCTATTCTGATGTCGTGGTTAATACTGAGTTCAAATCCCCACTCTGCAATGACTTTCTCTAAACCAGTGAATCTCAGCCTAGTTTAACCATCATAGCCCAATAAGGGTGGCTGGGGACCAATGCTCCCTCTAAGCCAGTGTTTTTCAACCACTGTGCCGTGGCACACTGGTGTGCCGTGAGATACTGTCAGGTGTGCCGCGGGATTTTTTCAATTAAAGAAATGTGCCTTCCGGGCTGACCTTCCGGGATGCGTTTGCGCATGCGAGAAAGAACAGTGGCGCGCTCTCGCTGATTCTGCTCGCACGCTCTGTGGCCGGCCTGAGGTAGGAGGGAGCCGACGTTGAGGCGCAGCTCCCATTGGCCTTGCGAGGACTCGAGGGAGGGAGAGTGCTGAGGGGCTCTGTCTGTTCGCTCACCCGACCTGCCAGCGCCATGATGGAGGCAGCAGCCATGAGCGACCCGGAGCAGCTGCTGCAGTGAGCCCGCCTGGCTGAGCAGGTGGAGAGATACGACGACATGGCCGCGGCCATGAAAGCAGTGAGTGGCTGGGGGGGAGGAGGAGGAGGAGAAGGGGGGGTCCTCCTCAGGAGACGCACGGCGCCCCCCATGGGCCCCGCCGTCGCAACCTCTGCTTGGCCGCGATGGAGCCAACACCCTGGCTCGTCTGCGCCGCCCCCCCCCACGAGCCTCGGAGGGGGCAGCTGAGACTTTCCAGGTGATGGCTGTCTTCTGCGTGGCCTCTCAGCCTGGAAGGTGGAGGTGGGCCTCCGCGGGTCCCGCTTCATGGCTGCTCTTTTTCCGTCTCTGGCCCTGGCGCTGATGTTGGCCGCCTCCAAGCCGTGTGGTGGTGGCGGCAGTTGGCTGATGCCCACCTGCGTGTTGGAGAATGAGCAGGGCGAGGCGGCGGACTCGAGCGGCATCCAGTTCGTGGGGGCAGAGGCAGGCTCGCACATGGCAGATGGTTTTAAATGAATGAGGAGGACTTGTGTGCTGAATCAGAGTCATGCTAGACCTGTGGATGTTAATACAGAGGACAGGGACATTCGGTACCAAGGGCATTCACTCCTCCAGCAGAGTAAGCTGGTTTCTTCCAGTGCCTGGCTCCTGGGTTGTGTGTGTGTGTGTGTGGGGGTGTGATTTGCACCAAGACATTCCAGTAAACATGAATATGTTTGATGGTAACAGCTAGTTGTTTCTGTCAGGGTGGGGTTCAAATCAGTAACTGTCCCTCAGCGAAGAATGGGTGTACTGTGTTTCTCTTCAAATCACTTATGGTCAGCAGAATGCCGTTCACATAAGAGTAAGAGTTTAAACTCTCTATTTGAAAAACTTTAGCAGAATCACAGTATTAAAATACATCCACATTATATTTCTTCTGAAACTCAGGTCAATGTTATGGGAAGGAGCCATTACACTTTGGATCTGTAACTTACGATTTCAAGTTGAGTGGCTATTACGTGTATTTGTAATACTGTCATAGTTAATACTTGAGCTGAGGCAACTAATGACCCATTTATCTTGTATTTCAGTGTTTTTCAACCACTGTGCCGTGAGATATTGTCAGGTGTGCCGTGGGATTTTTTCAATGAAAGAAATGTGCCTTAGCTCGAAAAAGGTTGAAAAACACTGCTCTAAGCTGTGGAGTCTTGTGAGCAAAAATTCTACTTTGTGAGCTAGTGGAATTGAAGTTGTGAGCAAGCAATTTGGCTACTGCATAAATTAGTTTGCTCTGGAGCCATCCTTCCTGAGCTAAGGGTGCATTCAGACAGGCAGCTAATCCTGCCATCCGCCTGGCCAGGGGTCCTTTCGTAAAAAAAGAGGTGCAGGAGCTCATTAGCATAACTTATTTGCATATGCCACACCCCCTGACGTCAACGGAAGTGATGACGTCATCGGGAGTGTGTCAGAAGGCAAGAAGGGAGGGAGGGGGAAGGAAGGAAAGGAACAGGAAGGAAAGGAACAGGAAGGAAGGTAGGTAGGTGGGGGGGAGAGAGTGAGAGAAGAAAGAAAGGAAGGAGGGAGGAAGGGGGGAAGGAAGAAAGAAAGGAACAGTAAAGTAGGTAGGTAGGTGGGGGGAGAGAGAGAAGGAAGGAAGGAAGGGGGGAGAGAGGGAGGAAGGAAGGAAGGGAGAGGGGAAGGACGGGGAAAGGAAGGAACAGGAAGGTAGGTAGGTAGGTGGGGGAGAGAGAGAGAAGAAAGGAACGGAGAGGGGAAGGAACAGGTAGGTGGGGAGAGACAGAGAAGAAAGGAAGGGAGAGGGGAAGGAACAGGTAGGTAGGTAGGTGGGGGAGAGAGAAGAAAGGAAGGAAGGGAGAGGGGAAGGAACAGGTAGGTAGGTAGGTGGGGAGAGAAAGTGAGAAGAAAGGAAGGAAGGAAGGAAGGAAGGAAGGAAGGAAGGAAGGAAGGAAGGGGGAAAGGAAGGAAGAGGAAGGTAAGTTGGTAGGTGGGGGGAGAGAGAGAAGGAAGGAAGGGAGGAAGTATTGAGGGGGGGAGGAAAAGGGCTTCTCGGGGCCAGCGGCGCTCTGCCGCGGCCCCAAGGGGAGGGGGGAGGAAGGGGCTTCTTTTGCCTGGGCCGGCGGAGCGCCGCCGGCCCAGGAACACTGACGGGGGGGTGAGGGAAGGGGCTTCTTGGGGCCAGCGGCGCTCTGCCGCGGCCCCAAGGGGAGGGGGGGAAGAAAGGGCTTCTTTTGCCCGGGCTGGCGGAGCGCCGCCGGCCCGGGAACACTGACAGGGGGGCGAGGGAAGGGGCTTCTCAGGGCCAGCGGCACTCTGCCGCGGCCCCAAGGGGAGGGGGGAGGAAGGGGCTTCTTTTGCCCGGGCCGGCGGAGCGCCGCTGGCCCGGGAACACTGACGGGGGGGCGAGGGAAGGGGCTTCTCGAGGCCAGCGGCGCTCTGCCGCGGCCCCAAGGGGAGGGGGGAGGAAGGGGCTTCTTTTGCCCGGGCCGGCGGAGCGCCGCTGGCCCGGGAACACTGACGGGGGGGCGAGGGAAAGGGCTTCTCAGGGCCAGCGGCACTCTGCCGCGGCCCCGGGAGCAGGGGGAGGGGGGAGGAAAGGGGCCTCTCCTGCCTGGGGCCAGTGGAGTGCCGCTGGCCCTGGGAACACTGACTGGGGGGGGCGAGGGAAGGGGCCGGCGGCGGCAGAGCAGCCTGCCGCAGCCTGGGAAGAGCGAGCGGGGGGGCGGGGCTTTCTTAAGTGCCCGCCCCCCGCCTCCTCTCTCCCGGAGCGGCGCTCCGGCGCGCCCCGGCCCCAACGGAGCCCTGCGCCTGGCTGTAATTTTATCTAGATCTCTTAAATCCAGCATTGCACGACCAGACAGCTTTCCTGTGAATTGCTTTACTGTGTGTGACTCCATGGTGGATTGTCTAGATGGCATCCACTTTAAGGAGCCGTGCAGTTGGCTTTTAAAAAAACAAACAAACCTGTTTGTGCATGCACATATGTATATATGTGCATATCTGCATATGTGCTTATGTGCATATGTGCCTCGCCATCTGTGGACAACACATGTTTAAGTGGTTATGTGAGCATTGCTAAGGTTTTTTTTTAAATGGTGGCCATTTGGGATGTTCTGGAGACCATCCCTACTGGCTGATTGCACGCTGGTGGAACAACTAGATGGGGGAAAGTCCAGCACAGGCCCATCGGCCAGCTTTAGACCGGACTTTAAGCACTATCTTTTAAGTACAGATCCCTGATGGGGATCGACGGGCTACTAACAAAAGCGGCATGATTCCCAGATGTTGAGGTCTGGACTTGCACTTTTAATCCACCAGGTACTGGTGCCTGGCGTGGCTCAAAAGAGCCATCTGAATGCACCCTAAGACAAAAATGTGTAAGCCGGTGGCTAAAAAACTGTGAGCTAGCTCACACTAACTCAGTTTAGAGGGAACACTGGTGGGGACCATGTATACCCCCCGATCTCCATGGAGCCAGGGCTGGATAAAAACAAAACAATTCAATTGTACATATTAATCTTATGTTCATGGTGCAGAGAAAGTGCTCTTAAAACACCATTCTGAATTGATGTAGAGATTTTGATACTACATGGGGAACAAAATCTTCAGGGATACCAACCAGAGACTCAAGACGCTGAGAGAAATTTGTCTGATACAACAGACTCAGCTAGCTGGTTCCTAGCCACAGTGGACACCTCTTTTGGGGGGAATCACTTGGGATCACCTCAGCCCCCCCTCCCTCCAGAGTGCACTCCTCTACTGTCCAAGCAATTGATTCTTCATCTGGCAGGGCTTATTGTCAGATATACATGTGATACATAGTGTTGATTTTCAATAACACCAACAATTTGATTGGACCGGGGGGAAATCAGTATTAGAAAACAGACACAGAAAAGGGCATGAAAATAAAGAATCTGGGGTTTGATTTGCTGAAAGGAAAATGAAATCTAAATGGGGATTTATTAATTTATTGCACTGCAACAAAAGTGAAGAGAAATTCAGCCTTGTGCACGTTTTGTTCCTTCAGGGTGTGACTGGCACAGACAATCCACTTGGAGCCCTCAGGGCTTTCAAAGCAGTTGACTTTAACCTCTCACCCTCATTTCTTTATTACCTGCTCCATGCAACCATTACTTTTTCCCTTGCAGGGGCACAGAAAATCTTAATTAAAGACCACTTAGTGTTTTGAAAGCCCCTGGAGAAAAAAACCTTACATTAATGTATTAAAAAGATGCCTCTCCGCTCCTGATCTTTCCCTCTTGATTTACATTTATGTCCTCCCCACCTTTTCCTTAAAAAAAAATCAGTAGTCATCACAGTTTAATGGTTCTGTGACTTGTGGGATTGTTTTTGAGTCTCTTCTTCTGGTTTCCTCCAGCTTCCTTCTTTTGTTGGGGTGTCAGTTCCAGGCATGTTGTAATTGGCAGCCCAGAAGAGCCTTGTGGTGCCTCTGTTTGATTCTATGCATGTTGGACAGTTTTATCTGGTTCTTGCTTTCTCTTGCTTATGAAAAAGGATAATTGCCTGTTCCATTTGTTTCTCAGTATGATTCCTGCTGTCCAGAACTCTGTTGCACAGCAAGACCACTCACCGCCTGGGGAAGGGTTGGCGTCTGTTCCCTAGATCTCCAGTTAAAGGAGCTTAGATGGCAGGTGATGAAAAAGACCTCTTTTTGAGCCAAATTAGAGGCTACCTTTTTCACATGTCTTCACATGTTTTCACATGTTCCCTGCAGCTACACAGGGAACTGTGGGGAACTGCTTCTAAAAGTAAAGGAAAACCCAAATGGGCTTGGAACAGCACTTACACAGATACACCATGTGGAGCAGAAAAATAGGTCAAATAACTTTCCCCACAACATAGTTTTTGGATGAGAAAACTGCTGTGAGGGATAGGAAGGAACCCTTCCTTCCCCTGTGGTGCTGTTTGGTGTAGTGGTTAAGTGTGTGGACTCTAATCTGGGAGAACTGAGTTTGATTCCCCTCTCTTCCACTTGCAGCTGCTGGATGACCTTGGGCAAGCCATAGTTCTTTCACAGCTGTTCTCTCAAGGAAAGAGCTCTCTCAGCCCCACCTACCTCATAGGGTATCTGTTGTGGAGAGGGGAAGGGAAAGGAGTAGTGAAGGGCAGGGTATAAATCCAATCTCCTCCTCTTCGGTTTTGAGCCCATTTGGGATCTTAAAAGCACTTTTCCACAGCTGCTGTGTGGCTGTTGAGGACATGTGGGGACATCTAGTTTAGCTCTTTGACAGAGACTCTTGAAAAGCTACTGTCATTTAGGGTATACAATACTGACCTAAATGGATCAAGAGAGTGGATCAATTAATTTTTTTTTTTTAAAAAAAAGAGAGAGTGGATCAATATAAGAGGGCTTCATTGGAAAAGGGCCATGGCTCTGGGGCAGAGCACACAGTTTGTGTGCAGAAGATCCCAGAAGTTCCTCACCTTCCTCTTTTATATAGATGTCTCATATGTCTCCCTAGAAAGTCACAGCTAAGGATCAGGAGAATCCTTGCCTATATTATGTCATGTGATATGGAGGTTACAAAAAGAGAGAGAGCGAAACAGACACACCCGCACCCACCCACCCTTTGATCCACTCATGCACTTACATGCATGGACCAGTTTTATCTGATTACCCCTCACTACCATAGACCATTACACCATAAGGGATATTATCCTCCAACCATCACAAGTGCCTTTATGAGGGCAGCAAGGGACTGCTGGTGGGAAAGATCTGCTTCTGCACATCCCCTCCATTCCTGGGAGCTCAGAACCAACCTTCTGTGTCTCGTGATGGGCAATTTCTGCCTGTGGTATTCAATCTCTAATGGCTTATTTATGCACATAATGGCTTCTCGATGCTACAGTTATCAAATAATCAATGTGTGTGCATGAACCAGCTCTGAGATAGAGTAAATTTCCTCCACCCCATTCTTTTATTGATCCATAGGTTTGTTCTGCCTTATATTCCAGTTCTTCTGCATTTGTAACCTCTGGTTCCTGGCTGTTGGCAGCCATGTTAATGAAAAATGGAGGTTGGATGGGACGTTGTCAGTGAACAGGGGTCCCCAACTTTTTAAAGCCCATGGGCACCTTTGGAATTCTGGCACAGGGTCACTGTTGGAATTCTGACACAGAGTGTTGGCCACAGCCACAAAATGGCTGCCAAAAATGGCTGATGCAGGGGGCGAAGCCAGCCACAAACTGCCTGCCGAACCTTATGTTCAGTCTCACAGTGAAGACCCTTATGCTGTGGCAATTGCTGGCAAAGCAATGTTTTTAAAAAATCTGCACAGCCTATTGAACCTCCAGTGACAATCAGAAGCCTTACTGGACAAAACCCCTACCTGGCCCCGCCCACATTCTAAAAACACTTGGCGGACACCAGGAAAGGGGTTGGCGGGCACCACAAAACCCACAGGCACGATGCTGGGGATCCCTGTCATAGAGCATTACTATGTCAGTGGTGGTGGAACCATCTTTAAATTCATTGCACTGTACCATTTTGTGTAAGCCCCCACTGAGCTCCTTCTGGATAGCAAGGTTGGGTAGCAGAAATCAGATGTATGAATTAGCAGTGCAGTCCTAAGCAGAACTACGTCCTTCTATGTCAGCTGACATTAGTGGCTTTAGAAAAGTGTCAGACTGCTTGGGACTGCCCTGTAAATGCTGCAAAAAGAAACAAACCCTGGGGTATGATTATATTTGTAATCACATCACAGGTTTGCTGCTGTGCAATCACATCAAGACTGCTTTTTTTTGGTTGTGTACTGAATTATGCGTGTGGGTAGTTGGGGTACCTTCTTTGAAGGTCAAAGAAGAAGGGGACAGCAAAGGATGAGATGGTTAGATAGTGCAACAAACATGAAATAAAGCAAACTCCGGAGCACGACAGAAGACAGGAGGGCCTGGCGTGATGTGGTCCATGGGGTCGCGAAGAGTCGGACTCGACTGTGCGACTGAGCAACAAAACTCGGGGTACAAATAAATTGGACAAGCCAAGTAGAGTTATAGCCTTCTAAATCCATGCAAGTCTATTGGATTAGAAGGGTGAAACTCTACTCGGGGTTGCACTGCAGAAGCGGAATCAAACTGTGCACGTACGAAATTCAGAAATAAAAGCAAAGTAGCAGGGGTCTCTTAAAGCATCAGTGTCACTTTGAAAACAAAACCACATGGTTTAATAGTCCAAAATCTGAGGAGAAATTCCAATGTTGGGAATTTATGCAGCCTGCAGTTCCCCACTGTTCCACCGGGGACTGTTTTTGCACAGCATCTTATTGGCGTCCCATTGGTCGCCAGCTCAGTGTCCCTCTCATTGTAATTGTGACAAGCCTTGGCTGAAAGTCAAAGGAGTTAATACTGGTGTAAAAAAAAATATATGAAGAGATCTGATGCTTTTGATGGAATGATTTGAGGGACTTGTAATTTAGAGGGAAATGATTAAAAATGATTAAACACTGAAGCCCTTCACTTGCTGGTGTAAAATGACTTCAGCTCCAGTGAAACTCCATTACTTTCACTCTTTGAAGATAATGGATTTTGGGTTGCAATTTTTTTTTTGTCTTGGAAAACTGCGAGAGATTAAAATGGGCTTGATTCAGTAGGCAAGCAGCAGAGCAGGAAAACAGCAGGTCAGCTCTGCACAATCAAAACCAAATAACTTTTACAAATCATTGGGAAGGCAACGAGGACCAAAATAGCCTCCAAACTGCCATGTAGATATCCCTAATAATTGTCCCTCTCAATTCACAATAGAGGCTCCTGTTAAAAACATCATGTTGGTGTTTGCAGATTTTACTGTCATAGTGGTAAAAGAAAATGAAGAGATTAGATGTATAGCCCACCCTTCACTACCCAAAGGAGTCTCAGAGCGGCTTACAATCTCCTTTCCCTCCCCCTCCCCACAACAGACACCCTGTGAGGTAGGTGGGGCTGAGAGAGCTCTGACAGAAACTGCTCTTTTTTTCAAGAACAGCTGTGCCAGAACTACAGCTTGCCCAAGGTCATCCAGCAGCTGCAAGTGGAGGAGTGGGGAATCAAACCTGGTTCTCCCAGATTAAAGTCCGCACACTTAACCACTACACCAAACTGGTCACATCTCCACTTGGCAGTGTAATCCTAAACAGAATTACATCCTACTACTCACAGGGGGTTCAATGGATGCCGAAGGGCTTAATTCTGCTGAGGACTGCAGTGTGAGTGACCTTGAGCCAGTCATTTTCCACAGGGCTGCTGCAAATCTGACCCCAAACACTGCTCTGAGCTCCTTGTATGGATTGCAGGATATGAATACAATGTCTAGGTAAAGATGTCCCGATTTTATAATGTATGCATTAGGACAGATCCCTATTTATTTGGCTGCTTGGAAACCTTTAACCCTTGGCTCAACAAAAAGGCACACCACCCTAATTTTTCTTTATTTTTTTAAAATTTACTTTATTTATAGTCTGCCTTTCTTACCAGAACTCAGAGTGGATGACACAGTGTGAATTAGTGCAATCAACAAAAAGGGGACATTCAATAAGCAATGAGTTAGGATTGTAGATGTCTGGAACCCACCAGAAAGAACGGATGCATAGTATAAGTATTAACATGACACGTGAAGTGCTGCAAAAACTACATAACAGGTTCCTACTTACATTCAGATATACAGAGCAGTGTAGACCACAGTCCCTAATCATTTATCCAAGTTTGGTTTGTAAAGCATTTTGTACAGTAGATCCAGGTGGGAAGCCGTGTTGGTCTGAAGCAGTAGAACAAATTTTGAGTCCAGTGGCGCCCTTAATACCAACAAAGGTTTATTCAAGGTATGAACGTTCACTGTATCAGAAGAAGTGTGTGTGCATATGAAAGCTCATAGCTTTGTCGGTCTTAAAGGTGCCACTGGACTCAAAAGTTTTCATTTTGTACAGTGCAATCATATTAAAGGCAAAGGTAAAGGTTTCCCTTGCTCGAAAGCCAGTCGAATCTGACTCTAGGGGGTGGTGCTCATCTCTGTTTCCAAGCCAAAGAGCCAATGCTGTCTGAAGACTTCTCTGTGGTCATGTGGCCAGCATGACTAAACGCCAAGGTGTATGGAACACTGTTACATGCAATTTAATGTGCAGCGTAATATGTATATGCAATGTATATGCAACCATATTACCTGTGCAGAAAAGCCCTGTTGAATAATTCCATTTTCCATAGTTTGGCGACAGCCAGGAGTGTGGGAGCCTTCCTGACCTCCTCGGGCAGCCCATTCCATAAGGTGGGAGCCTCAGTGGAGAAAGCAGTGCATGGAGAAAGCAGTGCACGTGTGGGGGCAGTTGTTAATTGAACTCATTTGCAGGTTGGCACCCCCAGTAGCCCTTGCAGATTTGAGCAAAGCTCTTCTGGTGGAGCATAGAGGGATAGGTGGTCCCACAGATAAGAGGGGCTAAGACCATGAAGGGCTTTGTATGTGATGGCCAATACCTTAAACTGAGGCAGTAACAAATAGGCAGCCAATAAACTTTGAACAGACCCCAAAGTCAGTCACAATTTTATTTTATTCATTTTATTATTTATTATTTGTATTTATATCCTGCCCATCCCGTGAATGGGCTCAGGGCAAGTAACATTATAAAAGTCCAAGTTGGAGAACAGAATCACTGCTCCCCCCCCCCCCCCTTCTTGGCAACACACTTCCTGGGGCCAAAGGGGTCTGGCTCTTGTTCTGTGCAGTGCAGACGGAAGCTTCCATGGCCACCAGAAGCCAACCACCTGCAACCTGGATGGGAGAGATATGGGCTGCTGACAGGTGCTGTCACTGCCTAGCTTGCATCCTGAGCCCCCACCCCCCAAGCAGGTATGGGTAGCACCAGAGGCAGGAAATTTCTTTTCCCCCCCACCATTGTGGAGACAGCTCATACGCAACCCTACCCCATGTGAGGCTCAGGGCAGTTGCCCCAATTGGCCATTGGCAAAGACCACACCTGTACATGTGGACATGCACACACGCGCATGCACACATGCACACACCCTTAAACACAACTGCGAAAGCAGTGGAATGAAATATTCCCACCTTCCGCGAGAAGCCGGAGCCATGATTTTATTTCCACCCTGTGCTTTAGTATTTAATTTATTTTTCTAATGGCAGTATAATTCGCATTGACACCTCTTCATTTCTACATCATCACTCGCTCTCCAAAGACTTGCGCTCACATCTCTCTGCCATAATCACTGTGGCTTCAAACTGGCATCCTAATGGACTCTCTGTGGATTTGTATCCTTGTATGTTTCCCCTCCCTACTTAATCGCATGTTGTTACAGCACCATAACTGGGTCCTGATAGACTTTGGCGGAAATCATTACGACGCCGTTAACATCACTAAAGAACCAGATTAAACTGAACGAGAAGCCAGAAACACTGTAAAAAAGAATGTATTCTGAAAAGTAATTACTGGATATGCTTGTTTTATTTTTTAAAAATCTCTTCCTTTTTTCTTTCTCTGACATCTTTTCTTTTCTTTTCTTTTCTTTTAAAAAAAAGCCAATTTGGTCTTTTTTAAAAAAGAAGCAAAACGAAAGACAGTGAAGAAGTTCTACCTGGCAGCTTGCACAAAAATTCAGTCTCACGCTCCCTTTTGAAAGAAGAAATGTGCAGATTAAAAAAAAAATATGCGAAAGACATCTGAAACCAAAACATGCCAGTCGATATCTGAAAAATAATTTAAGAGCAGAGCAAAATGGCAGAAGGTAGGAGGAGTGAGGTTTAGAAATGTAAAACAATAACTGAGAAGCCAATGTGACGTGTGAGCTTTAGAACAGATGAGCTGCACTCCAGGATCCATGCAAGCATTTGCAATGTGACAATAATGCTGCAAAGTGTTTATACAGCACTTCTGGAGTGTTTGAAGCATTTGACCTGGCATCAACCTGATCTCCAAAGCAACAACAACAATAAAAGGAATCACGTGGCACCTTCAGGACCTGGCCCTTACTTGTGCATGAACTTTTGTGGACTATAGTCCTCCAAAGGAGGGCCTGATGTAGCTCCAGGTTGTTTGCTCAAAGCACATGCTTCCATCTCTGGGTAAAAAACAGTCAGATGTGGGGGACACTTGTGTGCCTGAGATCATAGAAAGCTGCTGGCAGTCAGAGAAGATGACACTGAGCTAGATGGACCAGTGATCTGACATACCATAATGAAGCTTCATATATTCATCAGATGGATGAATTGTGCCAATTGGAATGTTCACACTGTCAGCTACTATTCATTCTGTTTGTCCATCCACCTATCTCACACTATTGTGTGTATTTGTGTGCGTGGTGGAACGGGCCTGCTCTGGCCTGCAAGCCCGGTTCTAACCTGTCTTCCAAGATTTTCCCAATAATTGGAGAAGTTTTTCTCTCTCTTCAGTAACCCACCACCACCACCTGACCTTTGTAGGAATTGCCCACTGGGAGGGTCAGGACTCCCAGCTTCCCTGACAAGTTCTGAGGCTTTGCCTCTGTTTCCCCCACTGCCCAGTGCCTGGTCACCCTGGGAATCATTTACTGCCTTGTGCACCCCTGGAGGAATAGTCACTTGCCAACTGACTGTCTCTCCTCTGGCATGCCTTTTAAAATAGCATGTCCAGGATAGTGGAGTTCTATGTGATACAGAGAACCACTACCAGCATAAAAAGTTATAAAGTATTTATTAAAAATAAAATGTTCACAAGCATACTTTTTGCACAGCACCTGACTCAGCAAGGAATTCAAAAGAAATAAGTAAAATGCAATTCCTCTGTTCCTCTCTCTATACATGCCCTATCAGATGTTAAAATATAGGACAGGCTGCTTAGCTTAGGAAACTACAGATCTCTACAGACTTACCATTACCTTGAAGCTTTATGTAGCTCTCCAGGCCAGTACATGGTCAGTGGCCTCCTCCTCCTCCAGACCTCAGCTAAGAGTTCTGTCTGGTCTGATGGATCCAGCACAAAAGAGAGCCCTTCCTCCTTGCTTCCCTGAGTTTTTTCTCCTCTGTTTTCCCCACCCACTGACCCAGTCAGGCCAGGTCAGAGAAGCTTTTCTGAATTCTCTAAAATTTTCCTTCTTGAAGTCTCTTCAGTATTTAAATCCTCCAAATCTCTGTTCCCTGCTTGAAGAGAAGGGAGACTAGACCTATTAGCATTGTCTCTACCTAGATCTATTAGCATCTCTTAAGAGGTAGCCAAAGTGAACATGGAAAGCCATTGCCTGACTTTCTCCTCCCTGCCTGTTTTCTGCCCAGCAAGAGAGGAAAAAAACTTTTTAAAACACAAAGTGAAAGTTTTGCTCATTTTGACCTCCAAAGAAAAAAATGCATTTTTTCTTGGTGTGAAATGTTAGGTAATGGGTAGGATCAAAAGCAAATGAAATGCCAACCAGACCAGTCTGTAATTTTACTAGCAGTCCTCATTAACCTTTCAAAGCAGCAATAAAAAGTGAGGACCAAGTCTTGGTAGACTCACCAGACAATTCTAAACAGAGTTGTATATTTGTGACCAATTGATTTGAATGGACTTACAACAGCTAAGTCTGCTTCAGGTCATGCTGTTGCTAACATCTGTAGTGTGCGAGGACCCCTGAATCCTCCTTGAGCCCTAAATGGCCAGCATCAAGCTTCCTCTTTGAACAACACTGCATTACAAATTAGAGGCTGTCTAAGTGGGTTTCTGCTCTGGGTTTTACCCTGCACTTACTGCTGTTACGTGTCACATCATTTTTTTGCAGTCTGCATTGCCTCCCTCTTTCAAGTCACCATATATTTTTATTTCTGCATTCTATCCAATTTTCACTCTTCATTTTCCCTGCATTTTTTTTAATTCTACATTGTTAAGATGCCAGTTTTGCTCCTCCCCTCCACTGTTTCTGTGGGGTTTCTGAATGCTGGGTTTTGGGTTTTTTTTTTTGAGAACTTTAACCCCCCCCCCCCCAGCCCCATGCTGGAGTAATGCAATGTAGACTCAGTCCTTCGGAGTATTAACCCCTGCCCCTTTTCCACCCCCCTGAAAGGCCACTCCTCACCCACCCCATCTCGGCCACCTCAAAGGCCACTCCTCCATCCACCCCTTTTGTATCCTCCCAGGGAGGTGAGAAGAGTCCTTTATTGTGCTTGCAACTGAAGGGAAAGTATTGGGTGGGGTGGCATGTGCTTTGAGCTGGGCTTTTTTCTCAAGCAATTCCCCAAAGACTTTACCGTTTGCAAGAACCATGGTCAAAAATCAAAAGGTTCTCTGCATTCTGTAAAATGGCCAAGGCTCTGAGTTTGCCTCTGCTGTTGTAACCGATGCAGGGCAATCGGCAGTGTGGTTGGGCTTAAATCTGTCATTCTTTCTTTTTTCTTTCTTTGATTCACTTTGGGAGAGAAATCAATTTCATTCAAGGGACTGAACAAGGTGGAATGGAAGGCACAGGGGGCGAGGGGTGGAACTGGGATGGACAAACAAACAAAATAGAGAGGGGTGATCGTCAGCACAGAATGAAATTGACACCAGGATGGGAAAGGTTTCTCCATGTCATGCTTCAGTGCACAAAAATAGCCCATTAGATGGCTTCTCTTAAAATAACAAATTTAAAACAAACAAACAAACAAAAAACACAAGGGAATCCCCACGCTCTGTGCAAAGCGCACTCAGTGGCACTGGAACTCAGTGTGTGCGGGGAGGGAGAATGCGGGGAGGGTGTCAAACCCTTCCTGCTCCCAAGGCTCCTTGGCTGAGATCCAGAGCCCACCATGGCCAGGGAGACCCACCATGGCTGGAGCAGCAGGAGAGGGTGTCCCACCACTACAAAGGCTCCCCGTGGCTTTTTGCTGGCATGCTGAACAAATGGAAGGGGACCGAAAGAGTAGCCCAGCAGCAGTGAGCTGAACAGGGTTGGGAGGAGAGAAGAGAAAGGGGAGGGTGTGGTGTGGTGTGCCCCATCTCTTGCACACGCACTTGGCCAAGTCATTGGCAATTGGACACAACCCCCCCCCCCCCCACACACACCTCCAGCCATAAGTGATGTTAACCACAATTAAGCAAAAAAACTGTGGGTTTCAGTTATAGATGCAGAATGCATGATTCACATACTTTGTGATTCCTTGGGTGGGGGGAAATCAAGAGGTGTAGAACTGCAGGCACTTAATCTGGCGTAAAGGCAAACAGAATTGGGCACAAAGAAATGGCAGGGTGAATGTGCATGCAGAAAGGGTGAATGTGTCTTCCTCACTGTAAGATGAAGATATGAACCCATCCAAGTAGTAACCAGTGCTGACCCTGCTTAGGTTCTGAGATCTGAGGAGATCGGACTAGCCAGGGCCATCCAGGTCAGGACTAGAACCCACTTATTTGTCTTTTTGACAGACCACAGTACATCTGTAAAACTCTCATCTAACACATTTGAAATGAACCAATTTTCTCCTTGTCAGCTTTCTTCAGTGTCCAACTTTCACATCCATACACAGAAATGGGAAATACCATTGTATGAATTATCTGGATCTTGGACTTAGGCAACATTTCCTTACACTTAAGGATCTTTTCTAGTTCCTTCATGGCTGCCCTTCCAAGTCTCAGTCTCCTTCTGATTTCTTGGTTGCGGTGTCCCTTTTGGTTGATGGTGAAGCCAAGGAATAGAAAATCTTGAACAATTTCAGTATCTTGTACACTAAACTTTATTTTGCTGTGCTGTTCTGCCACTGGCAGCTAATTGTTGGCAGGTTTCTCGTGGGTCAGACCTTGACTCTCAGAGCCTGGCAACTGGTGATAATGTGATCTAAACATTACTTAACTTCATATGAGTTGCCTTTCTGTAAGTGACCTCTGCATAGTTGGGGTGATGCTTAGACGACCCAACAAACAGCCATGGCTAACCCAACAATGAAATGGTCCAGCCACATGGTTGAGGACCAAATGCAACATCAGCACCAGCTGAGAGTGAGTGAATGGCAGGTAACAGGGTCACACTGTACAAACTTACTTGGATGAATTTTTGGGACAGTGATCTATACTGCTATGTCTAGCTCATTATAAATTGGATCCTATTATGTAATTTTGTACCTCTTAATGTGTCCTGTGAGTACTTGTGCTACACTTCAGTTCTTTCTAGTGTTTCTTTTTTCTTTTTGTTAATTATATTTTATTGATTTTAGACAGATTACAAATAACCATAATATCAACTGCGTTTCAATAAGGAGAGGCACTCTAGAGTATAGTAACAAAGTGGGCTCAAACAAATAATAACTTGGTATTATACCGGTAATAAACAAATAACGAAATATTATACAAATTTAACCTTCATTAACAATTACCAATAATTACCAACTAGGTTTCCTGGGTTTTCCCATCTAACCAACTGTACATTTTTGCCCATGCCATCCTAAAAGATTCATTATCCTTGCCCTTTAGCATTCTAGTTAACTTATCCATTTCCATAGCTTGGAAAAAAATTTGTAAAAATTCCTGAGAGCTTGGGATGTTCTAAGTTTTCCAGTACCTGGCGTATGTGATTCTGGCCGCTGTAATACCGTGTATTACTATTATCTTATCTGTCTTTTTAACGGATTCCGGTAGCATATTAAGGAGAAAAGTTTCTGGTTTCAAAGCAAATTTTTTTTTGTTATCTCTTGAAGTATTTGTTGTATCATTAACCAATTTTTTTTTGCCTTATCGCAATGCTTTCTAGTGTTTCAATACTTCTGAAATCCTAACGCACTGGTTATTGAATGTCCCATTTTGTTAATTGTACTGACTCACAATGCGTAATCCTCCTTGAGTCCGTGTGAGAAAGGCAAGCTATAAACAACATAAATAAATAAAATCCACATGGTTGGGCCCTTTCGGTGCTATCTGCAGCCAAGTGGGAGCTGGTCACAGAAAACTGCACCCCTTAGTAGAATAATGTTTAGAGAAACCCCCATAAAAACACTGTGTCATATCCAGGGGCTGTTCTTCAATTGTCTGAAATTCCAGATTTTTAAAATCATTTTTTTTAAACAAAGGAAAAAAAGAAAAAGAATAAATAAAGTCCCATGGCACAGTGAGTCAGCGTGGGAGACTTTTACTGGCAGGTCTAGAATGTTGATCGTAGGGCTCTTTGGAGGCTATTATCTAATTTATGCGATTCATGCTGTTAAATGACCCATGCTAGGAAAATCAGCAAAGGATGTATTTCCCCAGCCAGGGCAACTTACATTAGTGAAGGTTAGTTGCTTAGCAGTCGTTTCATGCCACGTTGTATGGATTATGGCAATATCCAGTTTGTGGTATCTGTCCACTTTGCAAGTACGGCTTGTTAAGAAGTAGACTGAAACATGGATTAAACAGAAGAACATCAACCCCATCAGGAAGGGGCTTAACCACACACAAGCGTCTTGTGCTCCTCCTTCTATTACCTCAAGAAAAGCACTGGAACTGCTTTGTAATTAAGAAAAAAAATAACACTGATGTACAGAGATAAGATCAGTGTGGAGAAAGTGTGTGTGTGTGTGTGTGTGTGTATACACACACACACACACACACACATATACAGGGGTCCATTGGAGCAGGAGCGCACAGAAGCGCAGCTCTGGGAGTGAGAAGCCCAGGGGGCAGGCATATGACCAAACCCCACCCCCTCCTCGGCTTCCCCAAGCAGGACAGAGGCGCAGCGCCCCGGGGAAAGCCCTGCTAGGGTCTTTATTGTTTTTAATGTTTTAATATTGATAATTTTATCATTGTTCCTTTTATGACTATGTGCTGCTTTTCCAGAGACTTGCTCAAGGTGGCATATAAATTTTCTAAGTATACCATTTTTTATCTGGGCACATGGCACATAAGTACTGGAGAAATTTCACCAACCCTTCAGCAGCTTCCACCCCATCAGTTTGGTGTGGTGGTCAGGAGTTGGACTCTAATCTGGGAGAACTGGGTTTGATTCCCCACTCCTCCACATGCAGCTGCTGGTGTGACCTTGGGCCAGTCAAAGTTCTCTCAGAGCTGTTATCTCATGAGCATTTCTCAAAAGACCTCTCTCAGCCCCACCTACCTCACAGGGTGTCTTGTTGTGGGAGGGGAAGGGAAAGGTATGGGTGGTGCACATGTCCTGGGTATCTCAAGTCTACTTGAAACCTGGTGGTTTCAAGGGAGCAGGAAGAGAATGAGGGTGTGTTCTTTACGCTTATTTTTATTGCACAAAGTATTGGATGGGGAAGGGAATGGAGGAAGAGCAGGTCAGTTTCACTCGCCTGTGGAGTGGAGCCTGAGGGGTGGGTGTTGCCTTCTGACACACTTCCGGTATGTTAGGGGGTGTGGCATACACAAATGAGTTATGCAAATAGGTTATGCTAATGAACTCCTGCACCTCTTTTTCTACAAAATGACCCCTGTACATATATATATATATACATACATATATATATATACTGTTTCTCCCAATATATTGGAACCAGAGATCACCCAGTGAAGTTGATTTGCTGTAAGATTTCTTCACGGAGGTCTTATGGAACTCTTATGGGTGCAGTGATGGCTGCTAATGCAGACAGTTTGTAAACAGGACTATACACATTTGAAGTCTATCAATAGCTTTTAAGAAGGATAGCTAAATGGAGTTCAGAGAGGTATGCAAAGAAGTATGTGTTTTCTCTAATCCAGTAAACTGCTGTGGTTGTTTGGGGGCCTCAATGAAAGCAGGAAAACGGGCCTTCAGTGGCCTGCTTGTCAACTTATCAGAGTTCTGGCTGGCCACAGTTGGAAACAGGGTACTGGGCTTAGATGGACCTTTGATCTAGCAGGTCAGCTCTTATGCCTATCTAGTGAGAGCAACAATCCATGACCTGGGTGAACCATGTCTTCTGCATTGTTCCTGGGTAGATTTGTTTTTTGCCTTCAAGTCACAGCTGACTGATGGAAATCCCATTGTGTTTTTAAGGCAAGAGACATTCAGAGGTTGTTTGTCCCAGATTGGCATCAGTTATCCTGACATTTTCTCTACTTGAAAGGGGGCTCAGATATTCCCTACATAATCAAAGTTTTCTAAGGTAACTTCAGCTCCTGTACGGTTCACAAATGTGTTCATACAAAGTCTTCCATTCCTTGGAAGCAGTTTGATGTAAATTTCTTAGAAGCATATTTGGTGTTCCTTGTTGCACACTGAATGCAATTTTTAGAACAGACTCAGGGCAGGTGTCACTTGAAGCCTGCAGCTAATACCAAGTAATGTGTTTCTGGCTTAAGCTAAAATTTAACCAACCGGATAGCTACTGCTCAGGTTGGGGGAATGTAGCTGAGAACTGCAACTTCCCAGTTTCTCCCCCCTTAGCAATATGCCACCTTTGTTACCTAAAGGGGAGGTCTCCTGATTATTTGGGGGAAATTAGCTCTTATGGAGCCCTATTGCTTAGCAAGAGGAGAATAACGAGCAAGATCTCCACCAAAGTTTATGGGCCTTTTTCCCGTAGAGAAACTCACAAAAATAATCTAGGCTGTTGCTTAACCAAGAAAGGTTCTTTTTATTGAAAGAGAAAATAATAAAATAACACACACAGAGAAATAAATGCACACTGGAAAACACAAACAGAAGCAAGCGGAAATACAGAAAGGAGTGGGACTATAGAAAGGGTTTTCAGGGGAAGAGGCAAGGTCCTTGGAGAATGTAACAAAATGGCTGGCACTCCAGATGTGAGGTATGATACTGAACACACACACACACACACAATTGGGCGGTGTGTTCCAATTATAGGGCAGAATGCTACCCAAGGGCATGCTCACATGATTTCTCCTAAAACAATATCCTGATGGGATTAGCTGGAAGTGAAACAGTGTGTAGGGGAAAGGCTGAATAGCATTCCCAGGAATAGAAAAAAAACCTGGGAAAACTCATGATATTTTGCATGAGTGTAGCTAATGGTTGCTTGATGACCCTTTATTGTTCGATGGGTGAACTACCAACTACTGGGGTTGTGTAAAAGGTGTTAAGTGGTCTTCTTGAGTACTGCATAATTATGGTAAACTAGGAATAAGGCCCATTGTGGAAATAAATACAAAGAGGCTCTAGAAAGGGGCTCTGGGCAGATGCCCTGGCCTTGGGCACTCAGTGTCAATTTCCTGTGGCAACCTCAGCAGGGTATAATGACACAGAGTCCACCCTGCATAGCAGCTGTTTTTTTTTTCCCTAGGGGAGCTAATCTCTGCCATCTGGAAAGCAGTTTTAATTCTGAATGATCTCCAGCCCTCATCTGGAAATTGGCAACAATGGTTACCCAGGAGGAAGAGTACATTCTTTATCAACAGTGGAGACCAAAGCAGCTTACATCATTCTCCTCTCCCCCTTTCGATCTGCACAACAATCCTGTGAGGTAGGTTAGGCTGAAAGTCTGTGACTGGTCCAAAATCACCCTCTCAACTTCCACAGCAAGGACCTGGGTCTGGCAGACGCCTGCTCTGAAGCGCTACTGCCATGCCTATGGTAGCCAACCTCCAGGTGGAGCCTGAAGATCGCCAGGTATCACAACTGAACTCCAGATAACAGATCTCTCCCCCCTGGAGAAAATAACTGCTTTGGAAGGTGGGCTCTATGGCATTCTGTTAAGCTGAGGCCTCTCCTCTCCCCAAACTCTGGCTTCCATAGACTCTACCACAAAATATCCAGGAATTTCCCAACCTGGAGCTGGCAACCCTAATCAGGACTGGCCCCAATGAATTCCCCACAAAGGCCTGGAAAAAGCTTCATTCTTTTGTCTTTTTACTGACAGAACCAAGCTTAATTGCCAAGCAACAGCCTCTGAGGGAAAAGTTAGTCCCACAGGAGCCAAGCAGGAGAAGTGTCTTCTTCAGGAGAGAGAGCCGTTTTGGCAGTTATTCTGACAAGAAACAATGGCTGAGGTGGCAGTGGGCGGGAAAGAGGAGTGGACCCAGCACTCTGCCAATGGCATGCAATTACTCTTGAGTGGCAATTGATGGGCCAATGGCTGATGGAGAGCACAGCACAGCCAATGGGAGAGCTGGAAATGGCCAATGTGTTAGGGGAATTATATATATAGGATAGGTCAGGAAAGGTCAGGCCAGGTGGAGAAATGATTGGTTTAAAGTGAGACAATGTCTTTTCCAAGACAATGTCTTTTCATTATTGTCATTGCGTATGATTTCAAGGTGGGGATGGGATTGTTAGCACTCAAATCCTTCCAGAATCACTGCCCAGACATGTTTCTGGCCTGTGTTTGCTGTCATCCATTCTGTATGACCCCAGAACCATCTTGGTTTCATTTTCAGTCCAGATAGTGCCCAGAACATGTGATTTTGAGGTGCTGCTAAAATGAAGGGTGCTGGGGCTTGCTCTGTCTATAAGCCAAACTGTACCTTCAGCAGGAGGAGGGGGTCAGGTGGCTAACACTCTGGGTTCTTCAGAGCTTAAAACAATACTGAAACAATGGATCTGAAACACAGCTCTTCAAGCTGATAGAGCTTGGGAACATCTCTATCTGGCAGTAGGGAATCATAGCCCAAATTCCATGCTGGCAACTATCTTTGTGCTCTAGAATTCCCCAAATACCACAGAGCTTTCACCTTGGCCTGCTTTAATCGCCTGCTCTCAGCACTACTGGAAGGGAGATATCTACACATTCTACTCTCAGCATCAGTGTTCATGCCACCTGAACACAGTCAAAACAGTGGAACATGTGTTATTATACTACCCAGGGCTATTTTGGGGCAGGAACGCTCAGGAATGGAGTTCCGGCTGGCTTCTGAGTTGGCCACACCTACAGCCTCCCCCCCCCCCAGGTTCCTCAGGTGCCTCACAAGCTGTGGGGCACCTGGGGAAGCCAAGCCAATCCAGGGAGGGAAGGCAGTTTAAACTGCTTCCCCCCCTCGGGTTCCCCATGCACCCCACAAGCCGCAGGGCACCTGGGGAAGCCAATCCTGGGAGGGAGCTGTGCTGTCAGGGGTGTGGCCCAATATACTAATGAGTATCTGCTGTTGGGTATGGCCTATTATGCTAATGAGTTCCTGCTGGGCTTTTTTTTTTTTAACAAAAAAGCCCCGATATTACCCATTTTACAAGAATGTTTGTTCCATTTACCTCACCCCTGTTCTACCCAAGTTCCCAAGAAGATCTGATCATTTCTATACATATCTCCATCTTGACAGACCAATCTAATCAGACCACCTCTAAAGTGGCCAAATTCTGTGCTGAAGAAGAAGAAGAAGAAGAGATTGAATTTATACCCCACCCTTCACTTGTAGTCTCAGAGCGGCTTACAAACTCCTTTCCCTTCCCCTCCCCACAACAGACACCCTGTGAGGTAGGTGGGGCTGAGAGAACTCTTTCCCAAGCTGTCCTTGAGGGAACAGCTGGTACAGAGCTATGGCTTGCCCAAGGTCATCCAGCCAGGTGCAAGTGGAGGAGTGGGGAATCAAACCCGGTTCTCCCAGATTAGAGTCCGTGCATTTAACCACCACACCATATAAGAAAGTAGATGTTCCAAACATTTTAATAACATTTATGTATGATTAGTCACACTTATAGTGCTTCTATGAATTTTAATCTCTGTATATTAATTTTATATTTGTATGTAAATTGTGCTGGTAAATGGCTGTTGGCTGATCTTTAAATTGTAATAAATATTGAATAAATGAATGTTTGTTATTGCCTGCATCTGCATACTTGGACTTGCTTGGCCGTCTTCCATCCAGGTCCTGATCAGGGCTGACCTTGCTTAGCTTCCAAGATCTGATGAGACAGGTTGGGGAGGGTAGATTTTACTGGTCCCCTAATTTAGCGATGGACCAGGAAATCTAAGAGGTAAAAAGTCAGTGCACAGCTTTGTTCATGGTGGTCTCCTTTTGATCAGGCTGTTTTGGTGGTTCCTCATCAGTGTTGTGAACTCTGATTCATGTGTTACCCAGGGCTATTTTGGGGCAGGAACGCACAGGAACAGAGTTCTGGCTGGCTTCAGAGTTGGCCACACCTACAGCCCCCCCCCTGGGGTTCCCCAGGCACCTTGCAAGCCACGGGGCACCTGGGGAAGCCAAGCCAATCCAGGGAGGGAAGGCAGTTTAAACTGCCTCCCTTCCCTCGGGTTCCCCATGCACCCGGCAAGCCGCAGGGCACCTGAGGAAGCCAATCCTGGGAGGAAGCTGCACTGTTGGGGGTGTGACCTAATATGCCAATGAGTTTCTGCTGTTGGGTGTGGCCTGTTATGGTAATGAGTTCCTGCTGGGCTTTTTCTACAAAACAAGCCCTGGTGTTACCTAAGTAGTAAGAGAGGACAACCCTATTCTAACCACCACTGAGGCCAGCAACACTGATGGAGAAACATCCCAAGTGACTTGTTAAGAACATAAGAGAAGCCAATGTTGGATCAGGCCAATGGCCCATCCAGTCCAACACTCTGTCACACAGTGGCCAAAAATACCCAGTGCCATCAGGAGATCCACCAGTAGGGCCATTCTGTATGTTACTGGAATCATATGTGATGCAAACATAAGGAAGTGGGGCTGTGGTTTAGTGGTAGACCATCTGCTTGACATTCAGAAGGTCCCAGGTTCAACCCCAGCATCTCCAGTAAAAAGGATCAGATAGCAGGTGATGGGAAAGTCCTTTCTCTCCCTGAGACCTTTGAGAGCAGCTGCCAGTCTGGGTAGACAATACTGACCTTGATGAACCAAAGGTCTGATTCAAGATTAGGCAGGTTTGTGTGAATGTTCAAGTGACACCCGCACAGTTTGAGTAATGGATTATCTGGACTAAATGCAAAATGGCAGTTCTGTGGGTAGAGACAAACAAACATGTTCACAACCAGGGATCATTTGGGGTTGGAGTGAGGCAGAGTGGCGCTCCACCAGCCCAGGAGAGAGCACTAGGGCAGCCACAGGCCGATCAGATTACCTGATCTGATTCGGCCCACTGCCAAATTGCTACCAAAATTCAGTGATGGCTTAAAAACAGCTGGAGGGGAGGGACATTGAGGGAGAGGCTCCAAACTTACTGAGTAGTTGCTGGAATCTATCCCCCAAATACCCACCAAGTTTCAAGAAGATTGGACCAGGGGGTCCAATTCTACGGGCTCCCAAACAGGTTGCCCCTATTCCCTCCATTGTTCTCTATGGTGGAAAAAAAGTAACATTTTTTCCCACCATAGAGAACAATGGAGGGGATGGAGCAACCTGTTTGGGGGCCCATAGAATTGGACCCCGTAGTCCAATCTTCTTGAAACTTGGTGGATATTTCGGGGATAGGCCCCAGCAGCTGCCCTGCAAGTTTGGAGCCTCTCCCTCAAACTTCATCTCCTCCAGCCCCTCATATACCCTATGAGTTTTTGCCATTGACTTCAATGGCCCGTAGGGTATAACGGGGCTGAAACTGACACTCGGACGGCTGCATGACTTCTGAATGGGCTTGCACTGCCGAAACTGACATGCAGGGTTCATTTGGCAGCTGGAACAGATGCGGCCTAATTTGGCCCAATCTGAATCGGGCTAAAAAAAAAATTATTTGCACACCCCTAGTGGGCACAAATGGCAGGGCCCTCCTTCAGATCCCAGTGGGCCTGTGGAGGAAGCAAAGCGAGAAGGGGTTTAAAATTTAAACCCCTTCTGTTTAGAGTCATGTGGCAGTGGCGGCATGATCTTTCCACTGTATTCTATGGGGCCCTTCTTGCTTCGCCCCCCACCCCCACCCGCCTTGGCAGGCCAGCTGGGGAAGGGGAGGGGAGGCTTTTGAAGATGCCCCCACTTTTTCTGCTTCCCTTTTGGACACACTTCTGGTGATGTCAGGGGGTGTGACATATGCTAATGAGTTATGCCAATAGGTATGCTAATGAGTTCCTGCACCTCTTTTTCTATGAAATGACCCCTGGTTGGTCTATATGTTATAATGGAATCCAGATCAGTAGGAGATGATGCTATTGGTTCAACTTAATGTTCTAGAAAGGATTGTGCTGCATACTGTGCGTGGAGTTAATTAATTTATTTCAGATCATGTGGAGAGCTGGGGGGGGAGCTCTTTGAGATAGCATTGCTATTATTGAAGCAGGCTGATGCTGTTACCAAAAGGGCCTTCTTCAATGCAGGTTATTCTAGTTTCTCATCTCAGCAGTTTTGGCCTTGCTGGTCCCTGCTTTTGCAACCAAGAGGCTAGATTACCATGACACGTTCTACATGGGGCTGCCCTTGAAGACTGCAATTAACATTCTGTTAGTGCAGAATGCAGCCACTTCTCTGTTAACTGGAACTTGCCATTGTCAAGAAATAACAGCAGCTTTAAAACCAACTAATTGAGTATATATTTTGGGGGCTAATTCAAGATTCTGGTTCTTATCTGTGGAATCCCTTCCTAACCTGGGACCCACATATATGGTGGATAGCCTCTTCAGGTATGAATCTGTGTGCCGAATATGATCCTCTCATCAACCCTTCCTTCCTTCCTTCCTGTTTGTTTGTTTGTTTGTTTGTTTGTTATCACAACTTTTACCCCAACCTCCCTGCTGAAGCAGGTTCCGGGCAGCTCACATAAAACCAATAAAGCTAGTATAAGTTGCAATACAAAATACCTCTCAGTACATAGTAACATACATAATAACAGTTTAAAACCATTAATTAATCTTGATGGTGGTTTTCTTAATAAAGTGCATTTACCCGCAGACAGCTGTGTTACCACTCTAAGTAACTTCTGACTCTAGGTTGGCCCAGAGCCTAGCTGATAGGTGTCGCTCCTATCAGAAGGCCTGCTGGAAAGGCTCAGTTTTCACTGAGCCTGCGGAACTGTGAGAGGTCCTGCAGGGCCCTGATTTAACCAGGGAGCTCATTCCAGTAAGCCAAGGCTGCTAAGGAAAACACCCTGGTCCTGGTCAGTGTCAACCTAGCATCCTTTGGACCAGGGAGGGCCAGGCGGTTTTGTAGTCCTCATCAAAGTGCTCTCTAGGGAATATGCAGGGAAAGTCAGTCCCTCAGGTAGGCAGGTCCCTGACCATAAAGGGCTTTAAAGGTCAAAACCAGCACCTTGAAGCAGATCCAGAATGCTATTGGCAACCAGTGCAATGCCTTTAGCACAGGCTGGATGTGCTCCCACATCGTGAGGCCCATCAACAGCCTGTCCACTGCATTTTGCACCAGCTGCAGCTTCCGGAGTTGCACCAAGGGCAGCCCCATGTAGAAAGCGTTGCAGTAATCCAGCCTTGAGGTGACCATTTCATGGATCACTGTTGCCAGATCATTCCATTCGAGGAAGGGAATCAACTGCCTAATCAGCCGAAGATGATAAAAGGCTGTCTTGGCAATGGCTGCTACCTGGGCCTCCATTGTTAAGGAAGCATGCCTTCCCATAGGGTTGTTTGATCACCCTCGGCCTGGCTGTGGGCATTTGCAGTCCTGGTACCTGCAGTCTGGAGTACTTTACTATATTCATTTTCAGGCAGAGTTGCAAAACAATTCTATCTCAGCAGGCTTTCTGTTGAATTGGGTGCTGAATTGCTGATAAGTTGACATTGACTTGCTGATGGGATGTTTGACGCTTCTGACTTATTTTGCTTGTTAGGCAAGAATTTGTGGATTGTGTCATCATTTTTATGATAGTTACTGTGGTCCAATATTCCCTCTATCCCCCCCCCCCCCCAACTGAGCAGAGCAGATCACATCCTGAGCAGAATATAACTGTTGTAATCTTAAAATGAGCAGTGAAGACCTGGCGTGGCTCCAGATTGCTGCTGAGTGGGGCTTACTGTGTTAATGAGCAGCCACTCACATGCACAGCTTAGAGGGAACACTGCTGTGGTCCTGTTTCAGATGTCTTTATGTGCAGTGCATATTTCTTTTTTGCATGCCAAATAAACTGACCGAGTGGATCGACATCACCAGGATGAGTTTCCCAGCCCTGGTGAAACAGAACCCACTGTGAATTCTGAGGTCATGAACTGATGCTTTTCTTCGGCCCCAGTTCATGTCAACGATGCCACCAGTGGGTGTTCAGACTCAGGAGCATTAGATACCAATCAGATTTTCATCAGCCTGTGAGAGAAACCAGCTTAGAGAGGGGTTATGGCTTGATGCTTTCCAAGCAGAAGGTCCCAGGTTCAATCCCTGACATCTCCAGCTAAAAGGTTTGGGTTGTAGATGATGTGAAGGACCTCAACATGAGCTTCTGGAAAGCCACCAGGAGTCGGAGAAGAAAATACTGACCTGGACAAACTGAGGATCTGTCTTAGTATTAAGGCAGGTTCTTGCATCCATGCGCTCTCCCCTTCCCCTGAAAATAACCCTGCTTAGATGATTCCTGGGAGTGGAATGATCACAATTGAATCAATAAAACTGGCAAATGGGTCTTGGAAATATAATAAAGTGCAGATATGAAGATTCTGAAGGGGGAAAAATTGCAAGTGAATCACCAAACCATAAACTACCCTGCAAATTTTTCTTATAATTTAAACATTTATCTGTGGCTTCCACTATTGCCTTTTAAGCATTCCTCTTAAATTCTCTCATGGAAGAATTGTGGGCTGGGGAATACGTTTTAAGAAAATATAGTAACATGTGCCTAAACAGCTATAAATAAAAAATACATTTGTGAGTAAAGAGCAATACCGAATGGAGTTTTATGTTCTGAAACACCAAGACTTGTTAGCATTTTATGCTTCCAGGATATCGTAATATTTTATGTACTATAAGGATGCACAGGCGGAAAGAGACTGTGAGTCACAAACCACTTACTCCAAAGTAATCCCATTGACCTTTGAGCAAATCCTCTGGAACTGATCCATGGATTGTGATTTGTTGATTGCAGCCTTAGAGAAAACTTTCTTTCCCCTCCTTTTTTGGGGCATTTCCTCGACAATCTTTATTAAAGAATATAAAATGTGTGGTGGGGCTCCTGCCCCCCCCCCCCGGGCATTTGTTTAACAACAACAGAAAACTGTAAGTAGTTCCTTATGCCGACTGCAGCAGTTTTGCAGTGTGGCAAATATTCATTAGTATGCACTGATATGCAGAAGATCTTACTGACAATTCCCAGGATGCTCCCCCCGTTCATAAACAGATTGTTGATGGTTGCTGCATAATCCATCTGAGCGTTGCAATAAAAGGGAAAATCTCACAAAGTGTTTGCCGGCCAATGCCGAAACGGAGTGCCGAAAATTGCTTAAGTGAGCAGGAGACAACGAAATGTGTTTCTTCGACGTTCTGCAATTCTCTGATTGCCTTCTCCTGGACTCTTCACTTTGGACCCACTTTCTCTCTCTCTCTCCTTTTTAAGAGTTAATGAATGGGTGGATTGATTACCAAAGAAAATTAAACAGCTCTGGTAAGCATCCCCTCCAGTTCTGGCCAGTAATTGATTTCAGCGCAAGGTGTGACTATGCTACTTAATTAGAGCTGAAGGGATGAGAAAGGAAAAACAAAATACTAGGGCAAAGATTCAATGCGCAGGTTGGGTAGGGTAACTAGGAAGCTGTCGGGAGGGAAAGCATGGCAGATGGAGGGTGGAAAGCAGCCATGCACTCTTCTGCCATGCTTGATGGAGCCATCTGAGTGCCTTCCCCCTTCTAATGTCCTCTGATGGAGCCATCAGAGAGAGGGCAGGTAGCTCCATCTGAGAAGTCCTCTCCTTCTAGCTTCCAATTACTATTGAGGGAAATCTACTGAGCACCCTTACACCATGCCCGGATTCACCTCCTTCTGGTTGTCCCTTTCCTTCTAGGTCGCATTGGTGGAGCCATTAAAGCAAGAGCAGGAAGCAGCCAAGAGCCCCTTAATCATGCCTGGATTCGTCTCCATCGGAGAACTCCTTGTGATCTAGCTTCCTACGCTCATTGTTGGGATCATCAGAGGGAGGGCAGGAAGCAGCCCAGAGCCTTTCAATCCTGTCTTGATCCAGGCACATCCTAAAGTTCCTTCCCCACTACTGTCCTACAGTAATTAAAGGAACTGTGTAAGGGAGGTCTGGAAGCAATCAAGCCCTCTTCTGGCATATCTGGATTCACCTCCTGCTCAAAACCTCCTCCCCAGGTACCATTTTGTAATCGATATTATTTTCCAGTTGTTTTGGATTTTTATTTTTATGAGGTGCTTTTGGGAGCTGATGTTTGTCTGAAAAACAGGGGGAGGGGTATAATGCATAAATCAGGGGTGTCAAATTTAAGGCCTGTAGGCCAGAATCAGCCCGCCCATGGCTTTAATCCAGCTGGGGTTCTTTTCCTCCCCCCCTTTGAAGTTGGAGGCTGCCAAAATTCCCAGCTCCCTAGGGTCTTGTCTTTGCCTGCTTCAGCTGGAAGCTCTTCTGAGCTTGCAAAGTTGCATAGAAAATGTGGAATGGATTTTTCTGTTAATGTCTCTGTACTAGGGTTGCCAGCCTCCAGGTGGGGCCTGGGGATCTCCCACTTTTACAACTGATCTCCAGCTGACAGAGATCAGCTCCCCTGGAGAAAACGGCTGCTTTGAAGGGTGGACTCTATGGCATTGTACCATGCAGAGGCCCCTCCCCTCCCCAAACCCCACCTTCTCCTGGCTCCATCCCCAAAGTCCCCAGGTATTTTCCAACCCAGACTTGGCAACCCTACTCTGTACCTAGATTAGGGTTGTCAAGTCTGGGTTAAAAAATACCTGGGGACTTTGGGGATAGATCCGGGAGAGGGCGGGGTTTGGGTAGGGGAGGGGCCTCAGCATGGTACAGTGCCATAGAGGCCACCCTCCAAAGCAGCCATTTTCTCCAGGGGAGCTGATCTCTCTCAGTTGGAGATCAGTTGTAAAAGTGGGGGATCCCCAGGCCCCACCTGGAGGCTGGCAACGCTAACCTAGATAGACTACTCTGGGACTGTTTCTAGCAATAGAAATAGTGCTCTGGGCCTGGAATGACAGCCCCCAGAGTAGAATGGCAGTGCCTAACAATAGAATCTGTGTTCTGGGACTGGAATGTCAGGGCACAGAGTGGCATGACAGTATTTGGGAGTAAGTAACAACAGCATTCTGGGAATGGAATTCCACCCTGTGGGCCCTCATTCCAATGCCAGAATGCTTCTGCTACTCCCAGAGACTGTCATTTTACTCTGGTGGCTGTCATTCCAGTCCCAGAGTAGTCTACCTGGCCCCAGAGACATTAATGGAAAAACTTTGCAAAATTTTCTTTGAAACTTTGTCTGTGATACAATGTATTTCAATGGAGTAGACCTCAAGTAGTTTCACTTTCCAGTGTTTGTATGCCAGCTGAAGCTGTTGCTTGCTGGAATTGTTTTCCTAGGCTCAGAGCATTTTATATTTTTAGTTTCTGCTGTGATCCTCATGCTTTTTCTTGATGTTCTATTTTTAAAATTGTGTCACCAAATCTCACTATTTCCCTGCCTTTCCATTTTAGGCAGGCATCTTTTAATGGGGGAGGGGGAGGTTTGGGCAGTGTAAAAAAAATAACATCTTTAACTGTGTTTGTCTGTATCCTGGCATTACATTTGATGACACGCATGGCCCGGCTCCACAAAGTCCCATTTATGTCAAATCTGGCCCTTGTAACAAATGAGTTCAACACCCCTGGCATAAATAAATGTTCACCAGCATACCCAGTTCAGCTCTTCTCAGCAAATTAGGAGAAAGCAAACTGCCCTGTAAAGTGTGCTTTTGGCTCAGTGGTGAGCAGTATCCTACCAATCAGGGGCTGTGATCACACGGGCAGTTTGGCCCGACACAGCCTCTCCTCCCCTCCGGATCAAGTGGGCATAGTCAGACAGCCACATCTGTCAGGCGTTTCCCAGACATACTTATCCCGTCATAGGAGGACTTGGAGCCACATTGAAAAGCCCCCACATCACAAGTGGTGTTTTCGGTTCCTCGTGAAGCCATTGCACATGGCCAGATGTCTGAACATGGGGGAGTGTGTGCACAATAGATTCGGCAGTCTGAACCTGCAAATCTGTTCTGCTGCCAGGGAGGCTTTTTTTTTTTTAATTGCTTATGTGTGCATGTGCATGCATGTACCCATGGATTTTGGAAGTTTTTTTTGCTGTGCACTTCATGGCTGCTGCACTACAATAATGTGGATGCTTTCCCACAGGATGTCTCCATGGGTAACCCACAGCAGGGTATGCTGTGTGGCCGATATGTTGTGCAACACTTTAAACCGGTTCAGTTAGAGGCAGCACCATATTGTGCCAAGCCGCCAGTGTGATCACAGCCAGGGTGTGGAAGGCATAGATCTCCTGCATTCATTTCCACTGCTGTAGTTCTTCCTGACCCTTGGAGGGATCAGTCCTGGAGACATGGGACCCGCTTAGAGGAACAGCCGTGCAGGCTTATGCTGGCTGGGATGAGGAAGGATGAGGATAGGAAATTGCTCTTCCATTTTCCAAAGGTAAAGTTCTGCCAATTGGGCCAAGTGGTGGAGGTGGGGAGTTCCTCACCTTATCTCTCCTTACTCTAGCCCTCTGATCCTCATGGCTGTTCCTCTGCCTGGATCCTCTGACCCTAGGTGTGATCTCTCCAGAGGTCAGTGGAAGTTGCAGTGATGTAGGGGATCCTGGGAAAACTCTACATGCCTTCCACACTGAGATTGTAGGATACTGCCTGATTAGAACTATACCATCATACCATGCTTCCCTGCCCAATCCTGCTGCCCGTTCTCCTACACATTGCTGAAGGTTGCACTGGCTCTGCTGAATGCTGTGTCCATTTAATTGGCAGTGGTCTGATGGAAAAGAGAAGAGGGTGGTGGTTCTTTTGGTTAAATATATACCTAAAACAATAATATTTTCTTATAGTGATAGCAAGACTTCAAAAGGCACATTGCATTGAACTGGCAAGCTGTGCAGTGCATGGCATCGTAATATCCATGTGCATGCATTTACATGCATGGGCATGGGCAGGGGTCCTTTCGTAAAAAAAGAGGTGCAGGAGCTCATTAGCATAACTTATTTGCATATGCCACACACCCTGATGTCACCGGAAGTGTCAGAAGGCCACACACCCCTGACGTCACTGGAAGTGTGTTAGAAGGAAGGAAGGAAGGAAGGAAGGAAGGAAGGAAGGAAGGAAGGAAGGAAGGAAGGAAGGAAAGGAGGGGGGAAGGAACGAAAGGAACAGGAAGGAAGGGAGGTAGGTGGGGGAGAGAGAGAGAGAGAAGAAAAGGAAGGAAGG
The DNA here is from genome assembly GCA_029233225.1 of Lepidodactylus listeri. Taxonomy (NCBI): domain Eukaryota; kingdom Metazoa; phylum Chordata; class Lepidosauria; order Squamata; family Gekkonidae; genus Lepidodactylus; species Lepidodactylus listeri. The sequence goes on along the minus strand of JARCFY010000013.1, from coordinate 50,773,880 downwards.
AACAGGAAGGTAGGTAGGTAGGTGGGGGAGAAAGATAGATAGAAAGATAGATAGAAAGAAAGAAAGAAAGGCTCCAGTCTTGTTTTAAAAGTTTCTTGATAATCAGCATTCTTTCCTTCTCTACCAAGGAGGCCAGAGACCTCAGAGGAGCCAGTTGTGAAATTCTGAAATCTAGTTTTATTCCACCAAGACCCAGCAGTGCTTATGAGCCACCAATCGAGTAAGCACTGGAAGGTTCTGAGCATATAGCCCTGGCATAGGTTGGCTGCCCAGGTTTATGCTGCCCAGAAACAGCACGACTGAAGTGAGCCTGGAACCCGGGTCTCCCTAATCTGCAGCTTATCTCCTCAGCCAGTGCGCCTTCTCCACCCCGCTGCGTACACTTTCCAGCCACTCAGGGCCTGGAGACTGGAGGCACCTGGGCTTCCCGGCTAGCCTCAGAGCCTCTAGGGGGGATGGGTCGGGGCACGGGGACGAGGGGCTGTCGACGTCTGCGGACCTCCGTCCAGGGAGCGGCTACCCACCTGCACACCCGTCACTTCGGCTCCCGCAGGCTCCACAACGGGCGGCCGGACGTTCTGGCTGAGGCCCTTCGGCGCCTGTCGCGTGTGCAGAAGAACACCGCCACCCCCAGGTCCTGGAGGCCGAACGCTGCCGGGGGGCGCTGTGCTGCACTGCCCTTCGAGGCACACCCCCCCCCGCGCACTGCAGCAGCAATGGCCACGGGATGCCACCGAGCCAGGAGCCCCGAATCCCTCCCGGGGGGGAGGGCAGGCGCCTCAGTTTGGGAGTGGGAGAGGGTTTTTTCCCCGGCCGCCGCCGGCTCGGGGACTGAGCGGGGTGGGTAGGTGGGTGGGTGGGAGGAGGTTTTTTAGCGTGGGTGGGAGAGGTTTTTTTGAGTGGGGTGGGTGGGAGGGAGTTTCTTTGCACGTGGGGGGGGAAAGGATTTTTTCCCGAGCTGGCGGCCTGCCGCCAGCTTGGGGACATGGAGTGGGGTGGGTGGGATGGGAGGGAGTTTCTTTGCACGTGGGGGGGGAAAGGATTTTTTCCCGAGCTGGCGGCCTGCCGCCAGCTTGGGGACATGGAGTGGGGTGGGTGGGACGGGAGGGAGTTTCTTTGCGCGTGGGGGGTGGGGAAAGGATTTTTTCCCGAGCTGGCGGCCTGCCGCCAGCTTGGGGACATGGAGTGGGGTGGGTGGGACGGGAGGGAGTTTCTTTGCACGGGGGGGGGAAGGATTTTTTCCTGAGCCGGCGGCAGGCCGGCGACGTTGAACGGGGGTGGGTGGGAGGGAGGAGTTTCTTTGCAGGGGGGAAGGATTTTTTTACCCGGCCAGCGGCAAGCGGGGGTGGGTCGGAGCGGGGTCCAGAGGACCCTTCCTGGGCGGTTCCACCTCTTCCTTTCCTTCCAGCCGGGCTCCTCTTTGAGCGAATTAATTCCCAGCCAGCAATTAGGTGGAGAGGATCCTGAGGCGGCAGGCGGAGCAGTGGAGGATCCTGAGGCGGCAGTGGGAGAGGGTTTTCACCCCGGTTTTTTCCCCAACCCAGCGGCGGCCCTCCTGGGGGCGGGGTTTTGTAATGTGCCTGCCCCCCAGCGTCTTCACTGGCGGAGCGGTGCTCCGCCTCGCTCCGGCCCCAACGGAGCCCTGTGCATGGGAGAGACATCAATGATTTCACATCCAGAGGGTTTGGAAAGGGAGCTGCACCTAGAAGAATGAAAGCTCTTGCAGTTTACATCAGTCTTATTCTAACAAGACACCTTAACAAGCAAAACCAGGGGAAAAATAGGGACAGTGATTTGCCAGGAAATGGGATCATAACATCAGGACAATGCCTGGAAAATAAGAACACTTAAAGAATATAGTCCTTTTCAGTCATTATGTTCCTGGCACTGGGTTTGCACGTATGGGACAAACGTGATACACATGATCCTTTCAACATGTGCAATTGCTGTTTCAGCAGAGAAGGGCAATGTGTGGGTTTTCAGCTATACTACATGTGTGCCATGTAGCTATACTATGTGTGTGCCAGACCCCAGATGAAATGGCAGTCATGTGTACTGGGAGGATCATGTGTAGCAGAACAACCCAAATATCTTTCATTTACAGTTGCTCTTTAGTCAAAGAGCAATACAATGTAGTTCTTGTCATGGAGTCTTCTGGTATACCTGAAGAAATGGTCACTTGCTCTTCAGTGAATGGCTAGTACTGCAAGATCTACACCTATCCATATCAGGATCTCCACAACTTTGTTCCAAGCTACCTGGAATGCACATTGGGATAAAATTGTGCACTGGGTAAGACATTTTGGAACTTATATAACAAATAAAACTACAATTATGATAATGTGTGTGTATAAATTACTGTCAAGTCACAGCCAACTTACCATGACCCCAAAAAGGGGCTTCCAGTTTGGTTCAGCAGAGGGTGAACTCTCAACCAATAGCTTAGTACTCATTGAGGTAGAAGGTTGCAAAGTCCCCCAGTGGGTGGGGAAACCCCCACTCGATTGGCCCGCTCCCCACTGGCCTGGATTGGGCCGCCAGGGGGAGCGGGCCACCAGGGGGAGCCCACCCTGGATTGGGCCGCCAGGGGGAGCCCACCCTAAAATTGCTGGGCTGCAGAGATGTGCCCAGCGTGATGACATCACCTGGAAGTGACGTCATCATGCCGGGCACGTTTCGGGGGGGGGGATGCTTTATCATTCGAGGGGAAACTCTATGGTTTTCCCTCATATTATACAGGTCTTCGCACGTGCACCAGAAGACACCCGAAGAGGACTGGGACTCCCCCCACTAAAACGTGAGTGAGACTTCGCAACCCTGTTGAGGGGGTACACCCATAGTTTGGCTACAAAAAATGGTAGAATTCTGCTTCATTCCAAAAAAAATCCCTTCTGTCTGGCATACTAGGTTTCTACTTGCAGGCCATTTTTCATGAAGTAGTACTTGATCATGTGATCTGAAGTCGTACAATCCAGGTTTACTGCCCCAGTGTCAACTTGTCTTAATTGTTATGGCTGGAGTACAGAGCAGGAGAACCATTCTTCCTTTTGGCCCAAAGACTTGGAATAGACTGGGAAAGGTTTATGTTGTCTTGACAACTGTGCACAGTTCTTTAGGGAGAACGGCTTCACATTTGGAGAATAAAGGGAGGTCCTTGGTACTCAAAGCAGGTCATCACGGGGTTGGATGATTATCTCAGTTTGCTCCACCAGCTTTTACAACCTCTTTCCAAAATCTCGAGGTTGCAATGTGTAAATGTGTGGTGTTGTTTGGTGGGGCTAATTGTCTTGAAACAATTAATATGTACAGTGTTCCAACTCTCATACTTCCTGGGTGGTTTAACAAGCTACGATAATGAGTTAGAATTCCACTTCTCTTGGGTCTCTCAAAAAATAACAAGGTAACATCCCCAAAATATAATGAGATCAGAGCTAATAAGGTCAACAGTGGCCTCGCTTTGCAGTTAGATTTGTTCATTGTGAAGCTCTCATCTAGCTTTACAAGGAGAACCACAGTGAAATTAATGCAGCCTTAAACAACAGTGAGTATGTGGCTTGATCGTGGCGGTAAAAATCTGCCAACAGGACTTTGTGAAAAAAATTGTTTTAAAAGTCTTCTTGTTCTTGCAGTGCATTGAGCTCAGCAAACATGACCCTCTGACATTACATCTGATCTTGACAGCATTGATTTGACCTCAAATCCAATGTTCTGTACAAGGATCCCCAATCTTGCTGATCCCATGTACACCATGGAACTGTGCGAAAGGCCAGTTGGGGGCATTACAGCATGCTTGCCATGGGTGGAGCAGCTAATAATAAAATGGCTGCCATGGTTAAAAAATGTTGGGAAGATCCAAGCCATTTGTCTTCCTATGATGGAGACAGGTATTCCTGAAAGAGCACTCTCTGCAAGTCCACAGGGGATGGTTTATGGAGTCTTCTGAAGCACCTCCTCTTCTAAGGAAGTGGAGAAAAGCCAGGACTTGTTCCAGAGAAAGGTCTTGTGGGACGAAGGAAATAGACACCAGGACAAATATTGGTCAACACCATAGTGCCCAGGAGTGTCATATTGGGGGATACTGTTCTATAATGTGTCCAAAGAAGCAAGGCTACTTCAGAAAGAAGCAAGGGTGGTTTCGAATTTCCCGTTCTCACAGTTTTGACCTGAAAATGCCCATTTTGTTTTCCCCTCTTCTTTTCTTTTGCAAATAGAACCAAGGATTGTTTATTTTCACACCACCATCTGTTAGAATCTAAGGACACAGGAGCAGTAAGGCTGGATTAGACCCATGAACTATCTAATCCAGCATTCTGTTTCACACAATGGCCAACCAGATGTACCTGGAAGTTTTATGAACAGGGAACAGAGGTCAAAGCTTCCACCAGAGGTTTTCCCCTAAGACTAGCATCCAGAAGTTTCTTCTAATGAACATGGTGGTTCCATTTAGTCCTCATGGCTAGTAACCAATGATGGATCTATCCGACTTGACTTTACCCAAATTCCCCTTTAAAGCCAACTAAGTGGGTATAAGTACATTCTATGACAAGTTAGTTACTCATTGTATGAAAAATGCTTTATTTTGTCTGTACTGAATCTGCTGCCAATCAGCTCCACAGGGTGCCCTAGTAGGGCTGCCAAGCCTTTGGTGGAGGCAAAGGATCCCCACCCCATGGTCCCATTTTACCATAGAGTTTCTGGTGATTCCTAGAGCTACCCTTTGTCAGTTCCAGTACGAACTTCCTATAAGTAGAAGCAGCTGCATTTTTTAAAGAAAATTTCTCCCGCGTTGCTGAGTACCCCCAACCTTCCCACCGGTTGCCAGGCACTCCTTGGTAACCCTGTGCCTGAGTGTTAGTATTATGGAGAAGGGAGAAATATGTTCTTTCCATCCACTTTCTCCACCCTTATGCATATTGTTTTAAAAGCCTCATTTACAATAGAATCCTAAGCAGAGTTACACCCTCCCTCAGTGGGCTTAGAAGGATGTAATTCTGTTTAGGATTGCCCTGTATGCCCTTTATTTTCTAAAGAAGCCTTTAATGGGTTCCTCAGAAGTTTCTCCCATAAAATATACCTGTTTTTCAACATGATTTGTGTGTCAATAAACAGCTTTATGCATTATACACATGTAATACATTCACAAACTGTATAGAATGTGCTGAACACATTTTGTGTGTAAGTTTGTTTATAGTTGCAGTCCTGGATTTTAATTGGAGTTTTCATTGTTTGGGGCTGTTCATTTGTTTTAATGATATTTTTATGTTTAGTCTTTTATTGGGTTGTATTTTTATGTTTTATGATTGTGAGTCACCTTGTGACCCTGTAAGGGTTCAGAACATTTTAAAAAAATTAAATAAATGGTTTTTAATTAAAAAAAAAACAGGTCCAGAATAGAAATGGAATGAATCTACAAAGTCCAACAGTGAAAAAGAGAGACACAAAAACACTGAAATAAATTTAACTGAATATAAAAAGAAACACAATGGAGAGCATTTGTTCACCCCTACTAAAAGTGAAGCCTGGGCCCCATGTGGTGGCTCAGAGGTTGAGATACTGAGTCGCAGACCAGAAGTTCGATAGTTCGGCAGTTCGAGACCCTAGTGTCACATGACGGAGTGAGCTCCCATCTCTGGCCCCAGCTCCTGCCGGCCTAGCAGTTTGAAAGCAAGAAATTGCAAGCAGATAAAGAGGCAACACTTTGGTGGGAAGTTAACAGTGTTCCGTGCACCTCGGCATTTAGTCGTGCTGGCCACAAGACCACAGAGAAGTCTTTGGACAGTGCTGGCTCTTCATTTTGGAAATGGAGATAAGCACCACCCCCTAGAGTTGGATTCAACTGGATTTTAAGCAAGGGAAACCTTTACCTTTACTGAAAATGGCTAAAACATCTCTAGGTGGGGCTTGAAAGAAAATATTTGCAGAATCATTGAATTCCTCATAACTGACACTTCTGTTAGGGTTGCCAGGTCTGGGTTGGAAAATACCTGGAGTCTTTGGGGGTGGATCCTGGAGAGGGGGTGGTTTGGGGAGGGGAGGGACTTCAGCATGGTACAATGCCATAGAGTCCACCCTTCAAAACAGCCATTTTCTCCAGGGGAGCTGATCCCTGTCAGCTGGAGATCAGTTGTAAAAGCGAGAGATCCCCAGGCCCCACCTGGTGGCTGGCAACCCTAACTTCTGTGAACCTATGTATCTTCTATTGTATGTTATCCCACTCCTTTCTTTTGAAAACTTCCTTCACCTGGTTGGCTGAATAGTATCAATATATCTCATGTTTATTCTGAGAATATACCCTTACACAAGCACAGAAGCAGCAGACCTTAATGGCTGTCCCACAAATATAAAGTTTTCTTGAGAGTAAAGCAATTTCCTTATTGCAACAGGACAAGACCACTGGGCCCAGCAATTCGTTTCTACGGATTGCCAGCCTTGTGCCTCCTGAGGGTCACAAGAAGGACAGAAAGTGATGGCTTCTGATTATGAAGGTCCCACTTAGCTATCTTGATTGTGAACAGCTCTTAGACCTCTTCTAATCCTGTCTAATCCTTTTAAAAAAACATCTCAGATTAGGTTTGCCTCCATACTGGGAGGCCTCCTGCCCACAGGTCTCATTGCCCACTGGCAGTGAGAGAAAAATAAAATAAAAAACAGTGACATCACCCACTCCACTATGTTTTATCAAGAAGGCACACACAGTAGCTGCAGGAAGCACTGGTAACTCTGTGCTTTTACCATAGAGCTCTGAGCAATTTCTAGAGCTACCCTTCATTACTTCCAGGTTTTAACCAGAAAAGACATAGTGATTAGGGCTACCAAGTCCCCCTGGGGGGGCAGGGAATCCCCCGCTAAAGGGGTCCCCAATCCGCCGGTCCGGATTTGGCTGGCAGAGAGAACCCCATCCCCAAAGCAGCCCAATCTGGCCGACTGCGCAGTGTGATGACATCACCCAGAGGTGACATCATCACACTGGGCACTGTTGCTGGGGTGACACTCTAGCAATCACCCTACAAACTCTATTGCACCAAAGACTTCTCTGTGGTCTTGTGGCCAGCATGACTAAATACCCGAAACGGCCTGATCCGGCCAACTGCCCAGCGTGCTGATGTCACCTGTAGGTGACGTCATCATGCTGGGCACATTGCTGGGGCGACGCTCTAGCAATCGCCCTAAAAACTCTATGGACTCCCCCACTCCTCGAGGTAAGTGACTTAGCAACCCTAATAGTGATGTCAGGGACAGATCAGGCTGGCTACAAGGGTAGCTTGCTCTCCTTTTGGCTACTGTCTGGGTACTAGGATGACAGCACAGAAGCTGCTGTAAAAAGGGGGCAGGACAGCCTCCACTTCCTTCCCTGGCACAAGTCCACAGCTGAAGGAAGTGTGCAGTTTACCCAGCCTTCATTCCTTCTGTCAGCATCTGTTTCAAGAGTGTAAACTACCTGCCAACCTCAAGGCCTATTGGGCCTTGCACACTTTCCTGAAACATGGGACAGGTGCCACAATTGAGAACAATGCTCAGAAGAATCACAGGTGGAATGTCAGAGAGCCACTTGTGGTTCCCAAGCTACCAAGTGAGTATCACTGCCCTAAGCTATTCATCCCCATCCCCTTTCTAGACAAATCACAAGGGCTTGGCTTGGACCTGGCTAGTAGCAGAAAGGGCCCTAGGAAGGAAAGATAGTTCTTGTGGCAGGTGGCTGAGAGTGAGCTGAGCCCCTGCAGCATATCCTTGATGCATCATACCAGGAAGTGGTTTGAATGGCTTGGCAGGAGAACCAGACCTGATCTTGGTGGATCCTTACATAACACCCTTGCTTTTCTGGAAAAAAAATACAAAGGAAGGAACTAAAAGGGGCTGCAGAATGTTCATAAAATTTAGATTGAATACAGTAGATAATTTATTTATTTATTTATTTTTATTTTATTTGTTTAATTTATATCCTGCCCTCCCCACCATGGCAAGCTCAGGGCAGCCTACAGAATATATGTATCTATCAGACCAACAGGATATGTTAAAACATAGAATTTAAGTTAAAACCACGACATATAAAATCATAAGCATAAGTATTAACAAAAGATGTTCACTGAACATCCAGATGGTGGGTCCAGGTTCATAAGTCAGGGTTCATAAATCCAGGTTCTTGCCAGGCTGTTGGTTGGTGCTGATGATTTATAATGCATTGTTTCCACTTTGGAGACTAGACCACATAATTCAGAACCTCAGAATCAATGAACAGAAGCCCCCTGAGAGGTAGAGTTTCAGAAGCCCCCTTCACTGCTCAGATGACATAAGAATTGGCCTTCAGACAGTCTTCTGTGATAACCACATGCCTGCTTTGAATACGGAACATGATGTGCAGTTCAGCCCATTGTAACTAAGTAGGGCTGCCAAGCTCCTGATTTTACCATAGAGTTTCCAGTGATTACTAGAGCTACCCTCTGTCTCTTCTGGTTAGCTCAATGAATTTCCAGGAACTCTGTGGTAAGAACTTCCTGTAAGTAGGGAAGGCTTTATTTTTCTTTTCAGTTTTTCTCCCAGTATAGTACTCCCTCCCACAAAATTGCCAGGCACTGCTTGGCAACCTTTTAACTAAGTATGCATCTGTGTTGTACAAACTGATTCAAATCTGTACCAAAGCTTCATATCTTTGATTAAATGTCCTGAGTGTGTCAGGCTAGTTGTGCAAGAAGGGAGAAATATCAGTGGAGGGGAAGCTTTCATGCCTCCCTTGATGCCTAACCTATCCTGCCCCAGGGAGATGTTGGTCTTATACCAATTGGTGTAGCCCATTCCATAAATATTCTATGATTCTGAAATGTGCCATACAGACATGAAATATGAATCGGGGGGGAAAAGAGGGAAAAAATGAAATGGAAATACTTTTTTGTGTCTGGACTTTAATAGATGTGTGTCTGGCTTATTTTTTTCTGTAGTCACTGAGAAGGCAAAGGGAGGAGCTGATAAAAGGGAAAACAATTTCTTCCAAAGCACACTGCAAACATGCTCTGAGCATGCATAACAAGGCTACCGTACTGGGACTTGAGTTTTTCAGAGAAGAGTATGAATATTATTAGATTAACCGAGACAAGGTCAAGAAAGGAAATGACGGAGAGTATGAAAATCAAGGCCACAAAATGTACCGAAGGGTTGAGCAGAACGTAGCAAGGTTCCACCTGAGCTGTGTGTGCTACTGGGTGATACTGAGCCTTCGAAGAAAGAGACCGAAGTAAATATTTTGGCTGATACAACAGAAAGCTTCAGAGATAAGAAACAATGAAGCTCGCCAAAGTCTGACGACCCTCCAGGGCAGCTGCAGAAAGCAGAGCAGCAAATGCTGTTCCGATAAGAAAAGAAGGCCCGAACTTTGATCATGGAGGATTTTAATTACTGAGATTGTGAGAGTGATTACTACATGATTAAAAAAATGTTTCTGTAGATAGCACTGGATTGCTCTGTAACACAATTTGTTGGACAATCTATATGGTCAGAGGCTATTTAGGAAACTAATCTGGTGAATGAGATGCCTGTAATTAATAAAGACGGGTGTGCAGGATCCGGCGAGCACAAAGACGTGTCAAAAGCAATTTCGCTGGTAGGGACTGCTGAGAGAATGACTCTGAAAATGAACAGGAATGCTCAGAGGGCTACTGAATATTAATTGCGAGTGCTTCGATGAAAATTCTTAGAACAGTTTCAAATATTCGGGGGAACTGTACTGCTGAAATCCAAAGTAATTAAGTGGAAAGATAGGAAGCCGTAACACAGGCAAATATGATGGATCCGTCAAAAGCAAACCCAAGCTGATGCTCGTAGCAAAAGGCTTTTCCAAGTAAGTAAGATGGTAAATGGATCTGCTAATAGAGAAAAATTCAGCAAATCAGTGCATTTCAGTAGGACCAGTCTGATTCACAACTAACAATGCAAAGTTTCATTTATTTAGGGGAATATTTGTATGCCATCTCTCCACTGCATGGACCTCCAAACAGGCCCTTACATATGGGGTGCCTATGGGTGATCGGCACCCTCCCCAAACAGCTGTGCCTCCCCACTTCCCCCTCTCTGTGAAGTGCTTGCCTGGCTTGCTGGGGGAGGGGAAGCATATCTCAGTTCCTACTTGGCTTGCTGCTAGTGCTTTTGTAACAGTGAGCTGCTTTGGGAGGTGCAAGACGAAGTTCCTGTCTTTGCTCTCCTCTCAGAATGCCTGCAAAGCCGGGGAAGGGGGTGTAGGAAGGGGACAGGAGGAGACTAGCCTGTTGGCACCAGGGGCTAAGAGGCTGCTCAGGGGTTTATTGTCCTGCCGCTGCTGCTAGCTAGCCAATGGAACCAGATTGTGCCTGTAAAACCTCAAGGGGCTTTCCCAGCTTCTTCAGCAACACTTGCCAGACATCTTGGATCTTCTGGGAGTAGGCTTCAATTCCAGAGCAATGCACAGCGATTCAGAAAGAATAAAACTCCCAGACACAAATCCTGACCTTTCTTTATTATTTCCAAACTGCCCCAGTACTGCTCCCCACACTGTTTTTACCCATCAAATCTTACCTAGCCATGTCTCTCCTCCTCCTCTATATTTCCCTAACAACAACAACTCTGTGATGTAGTCAGCTCCACTGTACTAAACTGCCCCCTTGGGCCCCCCTAATAATTGTTTTTCTGGGTACGGGGCTACTTCACAAGAAGTAGTAGGCGAGACTGTTGTGTTTGGCCTGGAAGACTCTGGGTCGAATCCACACTCTGCCCTGCAGCTGACTTTAGGTCAATCACTCTCTTTTTCCACTGAACCCAGAACACTTGTGTATTATGAGATTAAAATGGAAGAGGAGAGAACTGTGTGCACTACTCAATTCCTTGCCAGAACAATGGGGGAAATCTAATGTAAAGAGCAGCTCTCTTCTATTATTTCCATCCATCTCCAGTTTGGCAGCAGATGACAGCTACAGGTTCCAGGGCTTCTGCTGGGCCGTAGGTCTAAGCCTGGCCTCCAGTTTTAGAAGAAGAAGAAGAGGAGGAGGAGGAGGAGGAGGAGATTGGATTTATACCCCGCTCTTCACTCAGAGTGGCTTACAATCTCTATTCCCTTCCCCTCCCCACAACAGACACCCTGTGAGGTAGGTGGGGCTGAGAGAGCTCTCTAGAGAACTGCCCTTGAGATAACAGCTCTGACAGAACTATGGCTTGCCCAAGGTCATTCAGCAGCTGCATGTGGAGGAGTGGGGAATCAAACCCAGTTCTCCCAGATTAGAGTCCGCACACTTAACCACTACACCAAACTGGCTGTCTTCCTCTCTGAAATAGCTCCAGGTGGTAGAAAGGAACAGCACAAAATGGTAACAGTCCCCAGCCCCATGTCCCAGCTGCTGAACATGTTTCTCTCCAAACTGCTGAAGTACTACAAACAAGATTGTTCTTAGCGTTTTTTGAAAACATTCATGGGAGTATTTAAAAATGGGGATTTTTCCATTTGTTTGAAAGTGGTAAGTCTAGGATCTACCAGTGGTACAGTCCAGAATCTACCAAATTGGTGTTGGTCCCAGGGTATGTAAAGGTGGGTGACACAATAATCTTGCTGAAGCTAAGTAGGTCTGAGTGGGGTCAAGAGCTGGATGAGGGACTTCACGAGAGCCCTGTGTTGTCTGCCTTGTGTTCTATCACTGAACAAAGGTGGGGGTAAATTTAATGAAGGAATAAATGTCACCTCAATTGGCTTGATGTGTAGATCGGCTCTCAGCAGGCTGTTGTGAGCAGACAAAGGTCAAAAAAGTGTGACTTGCTCAGTTCATTAAGAAGTACTGAATAACTCATTAATCTGAAGAAGTCTTTTCAGATTCAGAAGGAGGAAGGTTGAAATATGAGCTCAGGGGTGATCCACCAGATTGTGAGACGCTTTAGTTTGCATTCTACCAGTGTAGTAGTTATCACACGTAATTACAATCAGGTTACTAACATTCATGTGCTTTTTAAAGAGGAATTTGAATCTCCACCCGCCTTTGATCTAATTAAACCAGAACGTCAATAGCTCGGGGCACCGAGACCCCGAAAGTGCAACTAATTACAGATACGAAAATGTCTAATTTAATGTTATTGAGAGAAGGCACATAGAGTTGATTCCCCTCCTGATTCTGCATGTGGCTACTTCTTAGCTGCCTTAATAATCAGAACCCACTATAAGCATGCAATGTTTGTCTTCAGAATGCAGCACAGAAAAATATGTGCAACTGTTCACAACTGCCAGTCTTTACAATCTTCCAATAGCTGGCGTTTCTCTTATTTAAATTTGTTGCACAAAACCCAGAAGCTCCCCCCCCCCCATCCCTTTTAAAGTTTTCAATCTATTCTTGGGATTGTTGTTTAGAAAGCTTGATCTGATGTGGGAGATACAGATGTGTGTGTGTGTGTGCATTATGTGCAGTAAAATCACTTCTGTGAATTAATAACCTCCAAAATGTCCTGCCCTTAACAACCTCACTCCAGTCTTGCAAACTGAGGGCCCTGGCTTTCTTTGCTGAGTCAATCCATCTCACACTGGAGCTTCCTCTGCCTTCAGCTTTAACTAGTGAATCTTGTCATCTCATAATGTGACAAAAGTACGACAGAGGTGTTGAGTTTGAAATCATACATACCAACTATGTGTGAACTATCCTCTGCCTGAATTAGTTGATTGCAAATTTTAAGAAACATCCTTGAGCTCTCACGCAATGCTTTCATAACAAGTGTTCAAAATAGTTTAAACTGGCTCACATTAAACACATTGGGGATGCTAGGGCTGCCAAGTCCTACCTGGCTGCCACCGGGGGATGCAATCTCTCCTCTGGGATCTTCTAGCACATGAAGTGCACGCACCACAATGATGTCACCCAGAAGTGACGTCATTGTGTTGGGGAAGTTGGGGATGACACTCTAGTTTTGGGGCAAAACTCTATTTTTTTTGGCTTCAAAACCATAGAGCGCCGCCCCCAAAATAGAGCGCCACCCCCAATACGATGACTTCACTTCTGGGTGAGGTCATCATGCCTGGGATGTTGCCTGGCAGTGTCCCTGTTTGGAGGTGGGCGTTTTCCCACTGGCCAACTGGCCAGCAGCAGATTGGAGCTCACCAAATTGGGGAAAACCCCACTGAGAACTGTGGCATGGCAACCCTAACAGGTGTATTCCATCACTGCCATTCTGTAGCTCATGTGAGAGCAGGGGCGTAGACTTTTTAAATCCCCGGGGGGGGGCGGGGGCTCCCTTGTCCCCACCGCTCCCTCCCAGGGAGCCTCCGCCACCACTCCCCCCCCAGGGAGCCGCCGCCTCCCCCGGGCCGTGCCCGCCCGCCCACCCACCGCGCTCCCCCCCCCCCCTTCCTCCATCTCCCCGCTCACCTCGGGTGCCGGCGGCCGGCGCGTCGCCCTTGCGGGCCCCCGGCTCCCGCTCCGCCTCGCGCTCGGGGCATGCGGGGGGTGGCGCAGATGCCTCTCCCCCCCCGCCCTAGGGAGGCAGGAGGGCAGGCCGGGAGTGGGGGGGAAGGAGAGGCAGCGACGGCCGGCTGACTGGCCACTGGGCACTCCATTTTCCCGGGGGTGGCTGAGCCCCCCACGGGAAATTTCGGGGGGGGGCTCGAGCCCTCGAGCCCCCCCGTAGTTGACGCCCATGTGTGAGAGGAACCATATTGCATTGCACAGGCAACTGCATGGAATACTGTGTGTGTTGTGCATTACAGTGCTCTGCCCCATGACTGGCTTCTTGTATGCGCTTGGATCTATTATCATTAACCAGCAGCATGGATCCCCTCATGGGGGAGGAAGAGGAAGCCCTCCAGCAGCCCCTTCAGCATCACTTGTAAGATGTTCAGTATTCACTGACTTAGAAGAAGGTCAGTGGTTTCAGTTTCTTCCCATTCCTTTTCCCCTAACCAAGTGTGTAGATGCAAAAGTAGCACATAAACTTTTAAAAAAATCTTGTTTTAAATACCGCATATATTTAATGTGTACTTTTAGCCCCGAGTATGGAGCTAGAATGGTGATAAATTATTCGTAAGAGGAACAGCCAACTTCCCATTCTGGAAAATCTTCTGGGTCTTCAGACAGTAAAAGGGGTTATCAACCCCTCTCAAGGTTAGGTCAATAAAGCTGATGTCAGTTTACAGGAAGGGCTTCCTCATTGTAGAGCCCGGATGTTGTTCAAAAGATAGAATATTTGAGGTATGGGATATCTCTGTTTCTTTGGACTATGAAGCATTTCCCCCCTTTTCCTCCCATTTGTACCTCTGAGCAAGAATGTATTAGCATTTAGTAAGGTTGCCATGGCAAGAGATGACTGCTTCACAGGTAGAATTGGCCTATAGGCTACCCGTTGGTTTTCCCCAAGTTTTCAAATATTGACAAGGATGTTATAAAGATGGATGAATCGTTGTTCCCACTAATTCAATGAAGGGAGGTCAATAAGCAACAGGCCTAGACCTCAAAAATATAGATTGAATTCCACAATAAACTGCTTAGGGTAGTTGTGGAATCTGCTTATCTTTGAGGTTTTCAAGATGATGTTGATTGACAACTGTCAGGGATGCTTTAAGTCAAGGAGTCCATGTGAACACCCAGAGGCATCTGGCTGGTTTTCAAGCTAGATCTGAAAGCTGGAGTGAAGAAGAACCTCGGTCTGACCCAGTAAGGCAATCCATCTGTTCTCATGTTCTTATTTTGTTCCTCACAACAGCAGCTCAGTTGTTGGGGAAAGTTGGTAACGAAATTAGCCCTTATAATTTTCTTGCTAATCAGCCATTCCACTACCCTCTCTGGTTCTTTCTCATGAAAGAACTTCTACACCCTGTGATTAAAACAGGTGATGTTCCATGACTTCTAATGACCCATGCTACTGTTTGCTTCTTTTAAGTATTGCGATAGATTACAAGACCCTTTTTTACGATTTTTTAAAATCTTTCTTTTTTTTCCCCATTCACTTAAAAGTCCTCTCTCTTCGCTTCATATATTAAGGTTCACTATAAATATTGGAAAGGTTCTGTGGCATTTACAAAGTATGACAAAGTTTATGGCCTTTGGAAGAATATAGGTCAATTAAACGCATTCAGCTGTTCAACTTTATGACCTTATCAGCTACATTTTCACCTTTCTTTAAATCCTTGTTCGTTTACCACCAAGGCTATTTCCAGCTATTGAACTGACCTTTGGTTTTACAAACATCTGTAGATCAACCATTAAAATGCAATAAAAATGGTAACTTTCAGTCTATCATGAAAATACAGATGGGAAACTAGGTAATAGTAACATTTTTGGGTTTTTTAGTTTTTTTTTTTGCATCCCAGGTATGTTCTTCTTTGTCATTATATTCTGAAGATGTTTCTGAAATTGCCCCCGTTAGAATTTCTTAAAACATTTTGGAGTTCCCATCTACTGGGAAATGGTGAATTCTTCACTGTTTTAAAATCTGTTTTTTTGTATAGGGTATGTACACAAACTCCTGAAGTATTCTGTATCCTCAGTTTATTTCTAAACCACAACCCCCACTCACGTGCACTTTCCCATAGATAAAATACTACAAAGAAATATTTGTGAGATTATTTATAGGATTTCTAACAATGATGTTTTGTGGAGGAGGAGGAAGAGGAAGAGGAGGAGGAGGAGGAGGAGGAGGAGGAGGAAAAGATTGGATTTATACCCTGCCCTTCACTACCCAAAGGAGTTTCAGAGTGGCTTACAATCTCTTTTGTAAGCCTTCCCCTCCCCACAACAGACACCCTGTGAGGTACGTGGGGCTGGGAGAGGTCTTTCAAGGACTGCTCTTAAGAGAACAGCTCTAAGAGAACTTGTAACTGATCCAAGGTCACTCCAGCATCTGCATGTGGAGGAGTGGGAAATCAAACCCGGTTCTCTCAGATTAGAGTCCATGCTCCTAACCTCTATACCAAATTGGCTCTGTGTTGACCAACACATAGCCATCCAAGTACACATCACTAAACACACTACACAATAAGTATCTCAATCCATTCTGATGTACAGCCATCAAGGAAGCTTTATCTGTCTGTCTGTCTGTCTGTTTGTTGCACATATATCCCCCCCATCCCATGATGGGCTCAGGGTGGCTCACAACAGAAAAAAAATACAGTGAATCTCTCCTTATTATATAATTGAGTATTTGTGTGACTCTTTCCTGAACATCCCACACACCACCATAGCCTTTGGCCCCCTGACCTGTCAATCAGATGTTGTCCCTATCCACTGGCTCTGAGTACTCGTGTGGCATTGGCTGGGTATTGGGTCTGCTCCTCTTCCCCACCCACTCCTTCAGCCATTGTGCCCTGTCAGAATTACTGGCAGACGGCTTTCTATCTTGATGAAGACGTTTCTCCTGCTTCCCTCCTGAGTGGGACTAACTGTTATCTCAGTGGCTGTTGGTATGTGTAACAAAATGGCAGTTACCTGCGTTTATAAGATGGCTGCTGTCTGTGGTTTGTTTAAAATGTTCCTCCATAAGGTTCAATTGAGCTGTAGTTCCAGAGAGGGGCCTGCAGGAGTATCACTCACTGGGCTGAATGGCTTCCTCATCTGCTAGCCTACAGTTCCCAGCTGCCACAAGGCCAAAAAGTGCAGGAAAAGAGGGACCGTCCCAAGGTGTGGGGCACCATCAATATAGACTCCATCCTATCCAGGGAGGATTGTGTTTAACCCCTGTTGATTTATGCCCTGTTGGTTCATAGTGTGTCCTTACACCTACAGTTGTGCCTTATTAATTTAGTGTGTCTGTGTGCTCCATAATTGTGTAAATAGTAAACTAAATTATTCTATTTGGACCAATAATCTGTGTTGTGCTCTGACTCCATAGTCTCCCCCGATCTGCACAATACCAAAGGGAGGGGGTAGCCAGGGAAGCAAGGAAAGACCAGACCCTTGAGTTGCCAACTTTCCAGGGATCCCCCAAAGATTGGGGATTCCATCACCAAATATGGAGATTTGGCCACAGGGGTCTCACTGTTCCTCTAAAAGGGCAGTGACAATTCAGTGAATGGTGGCAGGGAACTTAAGGAGTGAGATACGCCCACAGGACAAGGGTGGGAGGCGAACAGCTGAGCTGTAAACTGGAGCCCGTTTTGCCACAGTAGGCAACCAAGCTTGGTTCAGATCAGACAAAGAAAGAAAACCCTTTGCAGGCCTTTGTGAGGAACTCATTGGGGCCAGTCCTGACTAGGGTTGCCAGCTCCAAGTAGGGAGATTCGTGGAGATTTTCTGGTAGAGTCTATGGAAGCCAGGGTTTGGGGAAGGGAGAGACCTCAGCTGAACAGAATGCCATAAAGTCCATCTTCCAAAGCAGTTATTTTCTCTGGGCAGGAGAGATCTATTGTTTGGAGTTCAGTTGGGATACCTGGTGATCTTCAGGCTCCACCTGGAGGTTGGCTACCCTAGGCATAGGAATCAGTGCTTCAGAGCAGGCTTTGCTAGATCCAGGTTTTTGCTGTAGAAGCTGAGTTGGAACAGTCACAGCCTAACCTACCTCCCAGGGTTGTTGTGCAAGTCAGAAGGGGGAGAGGAGAATGAGGTAAGCTGCTTTGGTCCCCATTACAGAGAAAGATTACTTTTCCTCCTGGGTACAGGCTGCAAGTGGGGGGGGGGGAGATGAAAAGCTGAAGAGAGAGGGGGAAATAAAGGTAGGCTGATGCTTGGCTGGGAGGGAGATAGGGCTGTCAATTCCAGGTGGGAAATTCCTGGAAATTTGAGGAGTGGAATCTGGAGAAGATGAGCTTTGAGGAGGGGTGGGACCACAAACAGTACAATGCCATAGATTCTACCCTCCGAACCAACCATTCCCTCCTGGGGAACCACTGTTGCTAATCTCCAGGTGAGGAGTGGAGATCACTCAGAATTACAACTGATCTCCAGGAGGGAGGGGGGAGATGGAAAGCTGAAATCAGAGGGGCAGATAATGGCAAGTTGATGCTTGGCTGGAAAGGAGATAGGGTTGCCAACTCCAGGTTAGGAAATTCCTGGAGATTTGAGGGGTGGAGCCTGGAGAGGGTGGGGTTTGAGGAGGGGTAGGACCTCAGACAGGTACAGTGCCATAAACTCCACCCTCTAAACCACCCATTTCCTCCTAGGGAACCATTGTTGCCAATCTTCAGGTGAGGGCTGGAGATCACTCAGAATTACAACTGCTCTCCAGGAGGGAGGGCAAAAGTCAGCTGCAGTCAGAGGGACAGATAACGGTAGGCTGATGGTTAGCTAGGAAGGACATGGGGTTGCCAGCTCCAGGTTGGAAAATTTCTGGAGATTTGAGGGGTGGAGCCTGGAGAGGATGGGGTTTGCGGAGGGGTTGGACTTCATACAGGTACAATACCATAGACTCCACCCTCCAAACCAGCCATTTCCTTCTGGGTAACAATTATTGCTAATGTCCAGGTGAGGGCTGGAGATCAGTCAAAATTACAATGGCTCTTCAGGTAGCAGAGATCAGTTCCTCTGGAGAAAATGGTGGACTCTGTGTCATTATACTCTGCTGAGGTTGCCATAGCAAATTGATGCTGAGCGCCCAAGGCCAGGGCACTCTCCCAGAGCCTTTTTCTAGAGCCCATTGTATTTATTTCCACAATGGGCCTTATTCCTAGTATATAATAAAAATCAGTTAAATAAAACAGGATGGCAGCTAAGAAACAACATTACTTCAGAGCAGCCCAATACGCTTCCTATTAGACGTTAGCTAGATAGTAGGCATCTGTAGGCCTACTATGGGCAGGGGAGTGTTTTACCAAAAAAAACTGGAAGTTGTGATCAATGGTACTTGCTCCAGTTCTGCTACTGCTGTTAGTAACTTCCCTGATATATAATGAAGGAGAGGGAGGTGTTTAAGAATGGAGTGTATGGCCAGCCTTTGTAAAGAAGGCAAGGTGGGTAGAAGAAAGAGGAGAGTTTCAGAAAGCTTCTTCCTTGACCTTCGAGGACTTGTTTAAAGGGACAACACAAGGAAAGCTGCCAACTAGACTTTGACAATGTCTGGAAACAACGCAAACTGCCCAAGAAGGAGGCTTGAACCAGAGATGGCAGAAAGCTGAGAGACACAAGTAGCTTGGAATTCCACTGATGACTAGGTGAGTCCATTCCTGGGATCTTCCAGTTAGGTAGGGGGGACCTGGATGCCTGGCAAGTAGACCTCAAGGGCTGTAACTGTATTGTGTGAGTCTCTGTATAGGATGTGAGGCATTAGTAATATTTGGGGGGGAGGGGATTATAGGATGCTAACTCAGGGAACACGCATGGTCCTTTCTTTTACCACCTGTCATGAAGAATTAATTAAACTACTGGTTAATAAATAATATCTTGTGTTATCTTAAGTCTTCATCATTGATTACCCCCTTCTCCTCCTTCCCGTGACTTTCAATT
The DNA here is from genome assembly GCA_029233225.1 of Lepidodactylus listeri. Taxonomy (NCBI): domain Eukaryota; kingdom Metazoa; phylum Chordata; class Lepidosauria; order Squamata; family Gekkonidae; genus Lepidodactylus; species Lepidodactylus listeri. The sequence continues at coordinate 50,754,522 of JARCFY010000013.1, read as the reverse complement.
TCGGAATGGGTGGTGTCACAAACTAAAGTAAATCTCTCTATTCCATACACAAAAGCTTTGTGCAACTGTTTAAATGTGGTGTAATGTACTGAAACATCTTAAGCACCATACACGCTGCTGTAAATTCTCATGGATCTAAGGAGCACAGTCTGGAAGTCACAGGTTTCTTGCTGTTCTTCCCCCCCCCCCCAAAAAAAAGGGAGGGGGAGAATCCCATGTACACTGAGCTGCTTATTACGGGGGAAGAAAACATTTTATTCTATGCCGAGACAAATGGCAAAAGGTAGCATTTGCACATGCGAAAGAGACACACACATTTGTGCATCAGGAGCCAAGCCATATGGTTTATCTGACTCACATTTCTTGTCACCAGGATGTCTAGTCATCTTTCTTTATAAAATGCCTCAACACGGAGGGTCTGGTAACAGACAGGTAAGATGTAGGCTGTGGAGAGATTTTTTTAAAACCCCAAAACATATCTGTCGGCTTCCTTCGACGTGCTTTAATCTGAGAAATTAATGGCTTAGCAAACGTTCAGTCAAGAGTCCATCAACAGTTAATGACCAAGGTCCTGCTCTTCACCCTCCAGAGTGTGTAAAAAGAAAAGCAAGAAAGATGGCTCATAAATGGGGAAAACCCCATCAAAGGCTACACAGTCAGCAGAGTCACATGGTGTTCCTCATACTGGTAGATGACACTTCCAGATGTCGGTAAGGGGGAGGGGGACTTACATGATTTAGTGCTCCTCCCTGTCAATAGATAGCCACCAGGAAAGGGAAAGACATAGACATGAATAAAGGACTACAAAAAAACAAAAAAACTAGATGTGATCATTTGCATGACTGAATCAAGATTTGTTTTGAGCATTCACATAAAGATTGTGGGTTTTTTGCAGTGTTTTTGTCAGTGAGGATGCCACCAGCTCGTGTCCTACTCTCACACATGGACATGGATAAAGGACTGCAGAAAAGCAAACTTGATGTGATCATTTGCCTGACTAAATCAAGATTTGTGTTTTGTTTTGTTTTTTGCATTCACAAAATGGTTGCTTTTTTGCAGTGTTTTATCAGTGGGGATGCTCAAACACTTGTCAGTTCAGCTCATGTCCTATTTGCCTGATGTGAACAGGAAGCTGGTGTTTTTTTTTATGATCTGTTTGACTGTTCATTGACCTGTTTGTAGCTGTTTGACATGTTGATTCATTGTGTTCCTTCTTAACTATGCAGACCAGCACAAATGGCTTTTTGTGCATGCACATTCTTATACACTCAGTTGAGTTCTACTACCCCCTCAGCCTTGCTCTGTAATTGCTCTGCTCAGTAGGCAGTCATTTAAGCACACAATTAAACCAGTCACAAACCATCCAAATCAGTCATAAATAAATCCTGTATTAAAAAAACAAAAAACAAAACACCACTCACTGGAATTGTTCTAAGTAGTCCCTAGTAATGCTAATGGCTTCTGATCAGTTTGAATTGACAGTGTCTTTGAGAATACACAGTGTTGCAAAAAACCAACCCAAGTTTGTTTGGTAAGCATTCATGGCTGAGGTGAATGGCTCACATCTTATTGACACCTTTGAATGTGGTATGCTTGACTGCTGAACACATTTGTAGCAAAATCTGCAGCATCCCTATTTATCAGTGGATGCATGTACATCAGCAACATTGGTTGGGATGGGGTGTTCCGGTGAGGGTAATGGAACCATCTCCTCCCCACATCTGCCGTTTACCACTTTGTCACTTCTCCATCCAGGTGCCTTTATCCCAAATATTGTTATTTCCAGTAGCAAAGGCAAACAAAGTATCAAGGTACGTATAAAGGGGTTTGTTTTCCCAAGATCACTTAGAGTAACAATGATGGTGATGATCTCACTGTTGGTTTTGTAGATTCGTTTGCATTATGGACAAGTAGTGTGCAAATTGCCCTGACCTGGATAGCTTAGGCTAGCCCAGTCTCATTAGGTCTTGGAAGCTAAGCAGGGTTGGCCCTGGCTAGTATTTGGATGGGAGACCACCAAGGAATACCACTGCCGTGGCATGGAAGCAGGCAATGGTAAACCACATCTGAATGTCTCTTGCCTTGAAAACCCCAGGGGGTCGCCACAAGTCAGTTGCGACTTGATGGCCCTTTCCATCACCAGTAGGGTTAATTATAAACCATTATTTATAAGCAGAAAAAGACAACTGTATTGCTGAGATATGCAATGGGCATATGCAGCAGTAGTCATTTGTATGCAAAAGACTACCTCCTTACATCTCATAGCTAAGGACTGGCTTTCATGTGGACCAAAAAATCCACACAAGAGGCCAACCAAAGTTACAGAGTTCTGACAACTTTGGGCTACCCTTAGGTTTACAAAGACGTATTTTGTTTTAAAATTTAGGGGAGGACTCCAAGATTGGTAAAAGCAAAAATAATATGATATTAAATGCTGAGAGCAAAAAACCCTGTGAGGTGGTACAAACTGAGACTGGCCCACGGTCAACTAGCAAGCTTCATGACTGTGTGAAGATTTGAACCTGGGTTTCCCAGATCCTAGTGTAAGACTCTAACGACTACACAGCACTGCATTTATAGTATTATCAAGACCATGTCTTTGCTTCTGTACATGCTTCTGCACATGCCATCGATTTTTTTCAGCTTGTGGTTCATCTTTCAAAGCCTAACGTATGAATGAAGTGGCTTTTCAAGTACCAGCAACACAGCAGAAAACTTAAAGTCTCTTTTGACATGATATGTATTAGATTTTTTTCCCCTTTCTGTGCATAATGTCAGAGCATTCTTCAAAGAGGGTAAGAGTTTCTAGTGGGCTTTAAGCATGTCTGAGTACATTTTCATGTTTTCTTACAGTTTTTTTAAAGTGACATTTTAATTATCTGAGGTTTGTCTCGAGTGGGTGAATGAATAAGAGCCATTTTTCTATCTTTGAGATGAACATAATGGAAGGCATTATCTATAGAGGCCACAAAAAGGAGGAAGAAAGACAACCTGATTATTCCTTTCACAACTTTCCTTCCAAAAGGAAAACAGTTCCTGGGCCCACATGTCAGAGTTTTCACATCTGGGTAGAAAACTATAACAGGCACATGCAACAATCTTGCTCTTCACCATATGTATGATCCAGTTATATATGCTGTGGATTGGAGTATCCATTTACATTTATACTCAGAGGTAAACTGCTGTTATAAGACCACGTGAGGTGATCCATAGGCTCATGATTTCTTTTTGAAAATCCATGTTACCTTCAGAAAAAAATGATCTGTTGTAGGGTTGCCAAATGTGGCTTGGCAACCATTAAGAGACCGGGGGCAAGGACATGGGAGGGGACTTCCATCAGCACTGGTATGACATCAGTTCTGGAAAACCCAGAAGCGACATCACAGCTCTCTAGGAAAAACCAGAAAATCTATATTAAAAACATATCCCCTCCCCCCCGTCCAGGCAATTCCCACAGATGATGGATGTCACTTCCAGGTTTTCCCCAGAACTGATGCCATGTCATTATATCAGTGGCCATTTTTTACAATATTTTTACCCTGCCCACCGCTTGGAGTGGTGGTGGGAAATGAGAGGCAGGGCAAGAGATTCCCCACATCTGCTGGGGGTCTGGCAACTCTATCACTATGCATCACAGAGATCCTCAGTGTATCCCACAATGGACTGGATTACTCTTTATCCCAGGAATCACTCTTTTTTAACGGAGTGCTGAGGTCAAAAGCTTATTTTTGGATGGGAACATGAACACATGAGGGTGCCTGACTGTAGGATCTGATAATGACACAGGAATATGTTGCAGGTCAACTTGAATAACTTTCTACAGAATAAACAAAGAAAAAAAATTACAGTGTCCACCACAGTCCTTCACAGCAGTTTACCTTGAACCATAGAGTAAAACCTGGGCTGGAACTGTTACAGATTTTGGTACCCTGGAATGATGCTTTAAATATAAATAAATAGATGTACATGACTGGCTGCTGAGTGGTGTGCAGTGACAGCACTTCCATGGGTAAGAGGAGAAACCCAGACTAGGAATGGGCATGAACTGGAAAAATTCAGTTTGTGGCCAAACCATGAACCAAATCACACCTGGAGGTTTGTGCATGAACCAAACTGGCCCCACAAACCCCATTGAAAGGGACACAGTCTGTTTCAATGGGGTTTGCAGAAAGTCTGAAAAGCAGCTGAGTGATGAGGAACAGCCTGCTCCCTGCTGCTCAGCTGTTTTTGCAGCTTTCACAGGGAACAGCATGCAGGTTTGAAGGGACTTGGAACCCCTTTAGACCCCTGCTTTCTGCTCTATCCATGAACCTCCACAAACTGCTTTAAAAGTTCATGGAAGCTCATGACAGTAGACCTGTCCTGAACTCATGTGGATGTTTCCTACTTTGGGTTCCTCTGTGCCTCTGCTTGCATTGGCATATGTCCCCTTCTTTTTGGTAAACTTTGTGGCTCTCTGGGCAATCTTACCAAATAATTATGACAGTGCATCATTATGGAACAAAGAACTGGCATGAAAGGGTCAATATGAATATTCTAGCTAGATTGGATATGGAAACAACATGAAGGCAAAATCTGTCTTGGGCCTTTCCATAGCTGAACAGCTATCCTTGAGATAACTTTAACTGTGTAGTAAGATGAGATTTGGGTCCAGCTAGCTTTTCCACACAATCTCACCTAATCCCCATCTTGACTACAGCCACAGTTCCACATGACGTTTGTCTACAAAGGTCCCATGGTACCCAGCATAGCCTATTTTTGCTGCTCAAATGGGATCTTCTCTTTTTCACCTGTGGAAAAATTGGTTGGGTCCAACCCATGCCTACCATGTGGCTTCCCTTCCTTTTTCAAGCACCCACTGCCAACTCAATTGTCCTATGCTTTTAACATTGCCATGCAAAGGTAACATGGCACAAAGCCAGACAGCCTTTCCACTGTCCTTTCAACCATCTCCGATTCCTCTTTCCCACAAGACAACCGCGAGAAACGCCTACAATCTCCCGTCTCTCCATTCCAGAGTTTTGCTACCTCTCCCCCTCAATGATATACATCTCATTGAAAACAGTTAACGCCGACAGTGCTCTGCATTTCGAAAGACCTGAATTGATTCCGTTATGTAAAGCTGATATTTACAAGAGCTGTCAAAATAAGTGGCTAAGTGCATTTTTCATTTCTAGCACTAAAATGTTATGATACGGACATGAACTCTAGAGATTTTCTCCTTTTTTTTTACTACAGCACATTGTAGGAACAGGTCGCATTCTTCTTCTGGGAACAAACTAATTAGTAACAATAAGAATGGCTGGAAGCATACCTACGAGGTGTTTTTACTCCTGTCAATACTGAAGAGAGCTACGGTTTCAAATACTTAATATTAGGTGGCTTTGAGGGGATTTAAAGCTTCTGTCTCTTCTTTTCCTACAGGAAAGCTCCTTGGCTAATTAGGTAGGCCAAGAGACAGAAAATCAGTCGGAAAAAAGACTTTGCGAGGAAACTTCTGCCTGTTGTTCACAATTGTTAGTACAAGGGTCGAGTGTGTTTCAGTTCTTGTGTGTATTTTAATTCATTTCTTACATTCTGTATCCCACTTTTCAGCCAAGCGTCAGCTCATAGGAATCAAGATCAAGTGGCAATTAAGGTTTAATGCAACAATATTCTTTGGAGAAGGGAGTCCCAAGTGTGCAGGATCCAGCACAATGTAGAGACATCTGGCTGATCCTGTCCCTGCTCTCCTTCTAAGGGACTTATGGATGACAGCTGGAAGAAGGACAGGAGGGGCTCTTAGCCAAACTGGACACAGGTACAAGGAAGGGGAACTTGGCTGCATTCCTCCCCTCCTTCTGATGCCCTCAACAATGGCTGTTGGGAGCCGAAGGGAGGGCGGCTGTCAGTTGGAGGTGGTCCAAGCTCAGGAAAGGGAGGCCTGTCTGCTTCTGCCACTGTATATCTCAGGGGTGTCCAAAGTATGGCTCGGGACCCACATGCAGCTTTTTCAAACAATTTGTGTGGCTCCTGGCAGGGTGGCTGGAGAAGCAAAAAGGAGGCATGCCTTCCCGATTTGTCTTACCTTCCCCAGCCAGTGTTCCCCACTCTGGGAAGGCTTGAGGTGCTGGTGGAGGAAGCAGAGAAAGAAAAGCGTCTTTAACTTTAAATGTTCTCAAAGCCCCCCCCCCCACTGGTTGGCTTGGAGAAGGCACTTGCCTCTTTAAATCCCTTCTCCAAGCCAAGCCAGCTGGTGGGGGGGGGGGGGGGGCTTGGAGGACACATTTAAAGTTGCTTTCTTTCCACCACCCCCATCAATTTGCTTTCTTTCCTCCCCTCCCCATCTAAAGTTAAATGTGTTCTCCAAGCCCTGCCACCCCACCCCACTGGCCTGGCTGGCTTGGTTTGGAGAAGGCATTTGTCTCTTTAAATCCCTTCTCCAAACCAAGCTGGCATGGCAACGGGGGGCTTGGACAACACATTTAAAGTTAAAGGTGTTCTCCAAACCCCTGCCCCGTGACCCTGCCTGACAGCTTGGAGAAGACATTTGTCTCTTTAAAGCCCTTTTCCAAGCAAAGCCAGCTGGTGTGGGAGTGTGTGTGGGGGATTTGGAGAAGTTGCTTTCTTTCCACCTCTCCCTCTCTCCCCATTTATTTGCTTTCTTTCCACCTCTCTCTCTCTCTTTCCCCATTCCTTCCTCCCTCCCTCATCTATTTGCATTCTTTCCACCTCTTTTTCTTTTCTTTTCACCTTTCTTTCTCTCTCTCTCTCGTTCTCCCTTCCTTCCTCTCTTTCTCTTTCTTCCTCCCTCCCTCCATTTACTTTCTTTGTTTCTGTTCCTCTCTCTCCTTTCTTTCCACCTCTTTCATTCTATCCACCTTTGACTTCCTTCCTTCCTTCCTTCCTCCCCCCCATTTGTTTTCTTTCTTTCTCTCTCTCTCTCTTCCCCCCTCCCTCCCCATCTATTTGCTTTCTTTCCACCTTTCTCTCTCCCTCCCTTCCTCCCTTTCTTCCGTCTGCCTCCCCCCCATTTATTTGCTTTCTTTGTTTCTCTCTCTCTCTCTTAGACAAATAAATATCATTAGCAAACAAATAAATATCATTGGACAAATAAATATTATCAATATCTGTTTTACCCCTTTTTTGTTTTTGGCAGTTAATAAAAAGCAAATCTGCATATTTTTCAATAAAGCTGCATCTTGTGGCTCTTACGTTAAACAAGTTTGGTCACCCCTGGTATATTTACTGAAGGGCAGTCTCCAAAGGCATGGCAATCAAATCTAGGATTGCCAACTCAAGAGTGGGAAATTTCTGGAGATTTGGAGGCGGAGCCTGGGGAAGGTGAGGTTTGAAGAGAGGAGAGAGCTCACTGGAGTCCATACCCCATACCATACCATACCATACCCTCTACACTCCAAAGCAGCTTTTTTTTTTCAGGGGAACAGATTTCAGTGGTCTGGAGATCAGTTGTAATTCTGGGAAATCTCTGGGCCTCACCTGGAGGTTGGCATTAGGTTTTTAATACCCATAATTTAATAATTACCTTTTGCTTGTTTGCTTTTTTCCCCTCTAAATAATATGAGATAAAGATCTATAGCTTTTTAAAACCAGTCAAACAGGTTTCAAGCAGGTTTGAGGACTGGTAAAAAGTACTCCTGAGAAATTCTGCTGTCCAGACTGGTTTAGCCTCCTCTGAAATTTTGTTGATGATCACTTCTGGAAGGATCCCCACTTTTCACATTGTCTTACACTGGAACTGAAATTTCAGCGTACCTTAAGTAGGGACACTACTGAATTCCATAGTGTTTTTATTTCAACTCAAAAATTCCCATGCTGATTTCACATCCTCCTTGTGCAAGTTAAAGCCACGAGTCACTATTTTGGTGCCACTTGGCTTTTCTATGCTAAATATTTCCCCATTGAAAGTTGTGTGTGTGTGTGTGTGTGTGTATTATTTTGGCATCTCTTCTATACAAATGGTATAAAACATACAAACGAATTGGGACAACCACCAATTGAAATAAGCAGAATGAAAAGGCTCATGACAGCAGCATACAGCCTCAAATGAAAAGAAGAAGGCATCTTCATACATCCCTAACATCAGCCCCCTAACAAGAATATGGAATTCAAAGCAACCACGGTCTCCTTTGATTCCAGCGGCCTCTCAGCTGCCAAATGCCTTTTCTGTTTCTTTGGTATTTTCTCCTCTTCTCTTTTTCTACTCTCTTTGAAAATCTCTGTGGTTTAATTAAGATGATCTTACACTTGCAAGCTTACTAAAATGATATTAAAAAAGAAGACACAGGAAAGATCTCGTACCAACAAACCCACAGCTGCTTATTCAAGCAACTACTGTTCAATTCAAATCAAGACTGGGTCGCACGACCCACACCCTCGCCAGCCCTTCAAACAGAACCTCTGAATCTTCTCAGTTTCTCATTCAACTGGCCCACAAGCGTTTCTGTGTGAAAATTAAGTGTCGTGAAAAACCAATTAAACAAGGTCTCTGCTATTTCAATTGCGATTGTTTCATAATTACAGTGGAAGTTTGACTACAGGCGTGGACATCTGAGAAGGAAGTGAGGAATGATTGTTTTTAAATGTCCCTCATTCCTAAAACCGCTTATTAGTATTATTTTTTAATCCATCTATGGCCGGGTGGGTAACGAGCAGCCTGAAGCCCAGATCTGACTGCAGTTTCATGTGAGACCTTTTAATCAAACATGGTTGAAAGGTTTAAAATGTTCTCCTTCTGTGAGGAATTGAGATGTGATGCAATCTGACCACCTGGGAACAGGTCAGTGTGTATGACACAAATATTTCTGGCCCCTGTCTCAGCAGGTGATACCTCTCCCACCAGCATTAGGGATAAGTCAATTTCATTCATTCTCCTCCTCTATTGTTCTAGAAGATCTCTGACAAAGGGAGATTTGACTCTTGAAAGCTTTTACCCTGGAGATCTTGTTGGTCTTTAATGGGCTACTAGACTCAAAGCAGCCAACTTATGGTGACCCTGTAGGGCAGGGGTGTCAAACATAAGGCCCAGAGGCCAGAACTGGCCCATCCAGGGCTCTTATGTGGCCTGTGAACAACTAGTGCAAGGGAGACTGTTCAGGGGGGAGTGGGCGGTGCTGCTCCAATTGTGGCTTCAGCATGATGGAACAACCTCATCTGCAGCAGTCAAGCAGTGAGGAAGTATCTTCCTAGTGCTGCACCACTGACTCTCCACTCCACCCATATGGGTTTTCCTTTGCACCCCCCTCCCAGCCTGTGGGGCCTTGCAGGGATGATACAACAGCTTGAAGCTTACCACCTACTGTCCTTCATACAGTTTATATCTCCAGTACCTGACATTGCATTTTAAGGCACACACGGCCCAGCTTGACAAAGTGACATTTATGTCAGATCCGGCCCTCGAAACAAATTAGTTCGACGTTTCTGCTGTAGGGTTTTCAAGGCAAGAGATTTTCAGAGGTGGTTTGCCATTTCCTGCCTCTGCATAGTGACCCTGGACTCCCTTGGTTGTCTCTCATCCAAATACTAACCAGGGCTCACCCTGCTTAGCTTCTGAAATCTGACAAGATTGGGCTAGCCACCTGAAAAGGCCTCTCTTGTTACCCAGATTAGTTCCATTGTCAGGCTTGTCATGTGAGGAGCATCCGTTGAAAATGAAAAACCCAAAACACAATTCCCAGGGCATAAAGGGATTGTTTAAGCCTGTTTATATACAGTTCCCAGCCTGGCACAACAAATCTCCCAGTGTATGTGTGTGTGTGTGTGTGGGGGGGGGATGGAAGACAGACAGTTAACCATATAGTGCCTTTATTTGATATAACTGAGATACCAAATAAAAAGGAGGGGGGGACAAGATATGAGCACAAGACACTGAGCTTGAACTGTTCAATGACAACAATATAGCTGCAATTTACAGGTGGCAATCCCATGAGAATAATCCACTTTGCACAATCCTAAAATTCTGTTTACGCTAAATCCCCAGATAGTGTTACTTTTAATCTAAATAGTGTTCTTCCCACTTGGCTAGCCCTGAGCAAACCAACCCAAAGAGAAGAAGTCCTTTTCCAGGTGAGGATGCTATGGGGAAGGAACAACTTGCAGTAAGCAGACTGGCTATAAATGGAGAAGGGACAAACTAAAAGGCCGGAGCTGATAGAAAAAAGTGGAGGGTAAATGCCAGGAAGGGAAGAATGAGAGAAGCAGAAAACCATGCTCTGCTTTGATTTGAAAAGGATTCTATGCTGTCATGATGCTAGAAGAAGGTTATGAGGTGGAACCAGCAAGAAAAATAGATGACTTCCCATGCCCTCCTTATGCACCAAAATTTACCTCGGTCCCAGTGGAGAAAATCTGCTACTGTTTCTGATGCAGAACTTGGATCTGCCATGGCACTGGACCAAAACTATGGGATCCAGTTACCACAGATAAACTTTGGGTTGCATTCTGATTGGTGATCTTTGGCTCTGTGCTGCAAATTTAGGATCCAGTCTGTGATAGGATAGTGTAACTAGCCAATGTTAAAAGGAAGGCCTGAACAAACACATAAAATTTACTCAGAAAAGGTGAAAATATTGAAATAGATCCAAGTGGGGTAGCCGTGTTGGTCTGAAACAGTAGAACAAAGTTTGAGTCCAGTGGCACCTTTAAGAACAACAAAGTCTTATTCAAGGAATGGGCTTTCCTGTTCATGCAGACTTCCTCAGGTACAATGAAATAAAATAACTGTCATACATGTGTAGTATGGGTAGTAAATTAGCATACAGACTAATGGATATGTTTGTTTTTTTTAAGCAGTTGGGAAAAAATAAGCTTAGTATATATGGGGAGAAGGAAACTAACTCTATACAGTCAATTGACCCACTACAAAGAAAAAGATGCTGCAGTGTTGCCTCCATGATTGAGAGCAGACAGACTCTCACCGTCCCACAATTAAGGATACATCCCATTCTGACATATTTATTACCTATGCTATGTTTCTCCCCCCCCCCCAGTTGAACCCAAACAAATGATAGCCCCCAACACCCACCACCCGGTACAATGTCCCCAGCATGATGATGTAACCATAGAGTTTTGCCCAAAATACTAGAACATCGCTGCATGGCATCCCCAGCGTGATGATGTCACTTGCATGTGACATCATCATGCTGGGGATGTCACACATGATGATGTCAGCCACCCCCACACTCTCAGAGAGCTCCCTCTCACTCTCTGCCGGGAATTGAACAGGACCTCTGCATGACTGCTATTTTTTTTGGATCTGTTATTGGATCTGAGGAAGTGTGCATGCCCACGAAAGCTCATACCTTGAATAAAACTCTGTTGGTCTTAAAGGTGCCACTGGACTCAAATATTGAAATGGATGTGCTGGTTGTCATCAGGAGATGGGCAAATGGATGTCCCTAGTTTTATGACTGAATCATCTGGGAAGAGCTTTCATCATGTCTCACCAACATGGGTCAGTGGAATCTGTCCAAAATGGGTGAGGCATTCTAGAAATTCAAACAAAGGGTGTGTGATTGATGACTTCTGGGTATATCCAGGAAATCAGGCTGTTCCCTGCTGAGAACACTTTTTGTCAGTTCTGTCTTTGATCAAGAGTGTAGGCATCAACTTCGGAAGCACTGGAGAGCTGGAGCCCCCCCGCCCAAACTTTTCCAGGACATGCTGAGCCTCCCCCGGAGACAATGGCCTGTAATGTCTCTGGCCCAGCCCCAGTACCCCCAGGAAATTGGAAAGTCTACGCACTTGATCAAGAGACCTACTTTTAATGAGCAGATAAATACATTCCCCCATATTAAGACTAAGAGATTTTGGGGATGCCCTTCTTGCATCTCTGGCCTTAATAGGAGCCAAAGAGTCATGGGGTGCACCACACACTTTACTGCTCCTGATGGAGGTTAGCAGCCCACGCAACACTCTGCGCTGCCTTCTCTTCCATTTTATTAGGAGGAGAGCTGGGGTTATGTTGTGCAAAGCATTACAGAGGAGGAGCAAACAAACTGGCATGGTGTGCTCATGACCAAGCTGTGATTCACAATGTGAGCTGACTGCCCAGTGGCCTTAAAGACAGTTTACTGAAATGAGTTTTAGTGCTGGAAGACTCAAGGTTAAGCCTGATGATATTTCATTTACAGTGTTGTTATGGAGTGATTTTTCTTCTACTATTTAAACCACTGGTTGGTTTTCAAATGTTTATATCACCTACTGCTGAGTACAAGGGACTGCCTGGCCAGGCAATCAGTAGCATGAAGTCTAATAATATCTTGTTTGGATGTGATGCTATTTCTGAATAGTGCTTCTTAAAATACATTCCTGGACTATGTGATACATCACAGGTACGCATGTGTGCTGCAGTCAGGGCTGCCAGATAAACTGAGAATGGTGCCGATCAACAATTCAGGCAAGGGTGGTTCCAAGGGTGGCATCATGTCAGGTATGAATTGTCAAAAGGATGCCCTCCCACTACTAGCCCACTGCCACTCAGTAATGTGGGTGGGAGAGATGGTGGGAAAATCAGCATTGTGACAGTGCCCATGAGGTCATTAGGATGATGCTCTAGGATTCTCCTCAAAGTCTATGGTAAAGCCAGATAGTGTCCAGAGAATTCTAGAGCATTGTACTAATGCAGTGATGTCACTTCTGGGTCCGCTTCACACATGACATCACGGAATTGCTGTGACACAGCCCTGCCGTGTCCCTGCCCTCAATCTCCTGTTAGGTTGCCAACTGCTGACTAGCAAGCCTATGCACTGCCCCTGAAGCACTGCCTTTCTCTGTCTGCATGGAGGTCAGACATATTCCGAGTTGGTGTGCCCAATTCTTTCAAGTTAAGGAGGCCTTCTGAAGAAGTCTTGCTCATGGCTGCTCCAAATCCTGCAGCTAGCATTTTGAGAGTATGAAGGGAAATGGGACTGTATCCATTAAATCTAGCCCACAGTGCCATATAGATGTTCTCAGTGCATTTCTGATCAGGGCTATGCACATGCCCACCCCAACAGCTGGCTTAGGGAAAAGCCATGTATCAAGAAGCTTCACACTCAGTTCCTCATCCCTCTGGGTATACATTCATGGAATACTGCTTCTCTGTATGAATGCATCCTTGCTTCCTTTAGACATTTGTGTGCTATGCCCATGTTACCAGGGTTCAGAAGAAGCTTCCCCCTACATCTTCTGATAGCCATCAGGTATTGTTTATAGAAAGAAAGCTATGGAGGGAGAGCAAATTGGTGTACAATCAAGGTCTAGGGCTTGTGGATTTCATTTTAGAGCCTATCTACCCTCCCCACCCAACAAAAGATAAGCCCTGCATATAATGTGACATGGACATACACTAATTGCAGTGTTCACGTGGGGACCAGTGTTCCCTCTAAGCTGAGTTTGTGTGAGCTAACTCACAGTTCTTTTAGCCTCCGGCTCACACATTTTTGTCTTAGCTCAGGAAGGATGGGCCCAGAGCAAACTCCCATAGTCAGACAGACAACCTTTATTGGCATGTCAAAGATGGAAGTACATTATTTTTTTTAAAAAAAATACATCGAGGTAACAAAGCGATCATAAGGCCAACTAAAATGAAATAGATCAGTTAATAGCTCCCCTGATTCGAATTACAGACTGGAGAAAACAGGTGACATTGGAGGTTATGAGAAAGTTGTGTCGAGAAAGTAACTGCTGAACCTTGACAGTGTCAGAGAGGCCACCCCATGTACAGAGAAGGGAGTTCAGAAATTGTTCTCGGATCTTAATGTGTAATGGACAATTTAATAGAACACGAGAAATGGATTCAATAGCACCCATGCTACAGGGGCATCATCTAAATTCATAGGGGATTTTTTTGACATCTTCCAGATGTTGTTGTTGTTGTTCAGTTGTGCAGTCAAATCTGACTCTTTGCAACCCCATGGACCACATCACACCAGGCCCTCCTGTCTTCTGTCGTCCTCTGGAGTTTGCTTAATTTCATGTTCGTTGCATCAATAACACTGTCTAACCATCTCATTCTTTGCTGTCCCCTTCATCTTTTCCCTTCAATCCTTCCCAGCATCAGGGTCTTTCCCAGTGAGTGTTCCCTTCTCATTTGGTGACCAAAGTATTTGAGCTTCAGCTTCAGTATCTGGCCTGCCCAGGAACAGTCAGGGTCCAGAGAAGATGGCCGACGGCAATATGTTGAATTGCACATCTTAAATTTAAAAAGGCCCCTGGCCCTAACACAGTTACTCCAGAGCAAACTAATTTATGCAGAAGCCAAATCATTCACTCACAACTTTAATGCCAGCAGGTCAGAAAGTAGAATTTGGGTTCACAAGACTCCAAGGTTAGAGGAAGTATTGGAGGGGACTGCCAGTTAATCTGAAATTTGACTCTATGTTGTGCGTTCAAGAGATGAGCTGTCTCTCTCCATCCCTAGCCTAAGCCAAAGCCTCCTATGCAGAGCTGGATGGCCTCACATCAAAGAGGTCTCTAAATACAAAGAAATACTGAAATACCATATTTCGGGGTAATGCAACGCTGCCTCTTAACTTGACGTGGGTTATGACCTCACCATGTCTTAATCTACACCTGATCTTGTGTCTGCCATTTATGAAGGGGAAAAAATGCACCAAAGGTCCAGAGTCTTGTCCGGTTCGGCCCTCAGTCCCCATTGCTAGGTGATGACCCATGGCAACTTTTAAATGTCATGGCCATCACCTTTGGATTGTGAGAAGACACATCCTATAAAGAACACCATGGGGCTCTCTCTGCTCATAATTCATAATGCCTCTCCTTCCAGACATAAGATGTGCAGGAACCCTGCAGAGAAGTTTTACTAATCTTATTTAGTGATGCTGATGAAATGTGTAATTACCTGACTCAAAATAGGAATTTGTGTGGCTTGTAATGCTCTCATATACTTCAAGATGAACAGCATTCCCTTGACAAATTCTAAATTGCTTACTGTTCCATGGAGCCTTTAAAAAAAAAAAATCACGCTTTGGAAGTGTTTGCTGTCAGATCTACAAACAAACCAGTGTCTGTGAACTGGACTGAACAGTGATTCGGCCCAACAAAATTTGCACACGTGCAGAATCTTGGATTTACACAGCGAGAGAGTTGCGAGCTGTCCGCAAAAGATGAGTCATTTCCAAGCATTTGACCATGGGAGCTTGAGATTGGCAAGTCAGTTACGATTTAAAATTGGGGGTGGGTGGGATCTGCCCATCATGTATTAAATTATATAGTTCTATACATCCCTACAGGTACTGAATAAAATCTTCCAAAGGTGCCTCTGATTTTCTTGGTGAAACTCAATACTCTCCCACCATCCTTGCTTGGTTGTTGCAGTTTCCTATTCATGACCTCTCCTTTTTCTGTTAAAGGTCAGACTTTCACTAGTTCTCCCCTAGGCTATGACACAGGGAATTTAAATCATTTTCAAAATTTCCCCCTGCATATCTTTAACAAACACACACACACACACCCCTGAGCCAAAATACATTACACAAATGTGTACTTAAGAACCTATATATAGAATAGGTGCTATTTTTCTCGTTTCAATTAAACACACCATCCCCCCTCCCCCAATTTTTCCTCTCTCTCTAAAGGGAAAATGGGGGGGGGGGAGAATAAGCTAACAAGAGTTTCATATCTATAATTAGAACTTGCTCCCCCCCCCCACGAAGTTTGATGACATTCTCAGAGATTCTTTTATTTGAATGCTTTCAAGAACGTCATCTTCAAGCCGTTAGTTTGGAGGAAATTAGGCTTCATTCAAACATAATAAGCAGAATGTGCTTTCTAAGGAACAAAAGATCATAACCCTTCTGATAACCATTTTGATTTTATAGGCTGCCAAATCAAGAGCTTTTTTAAACTGGCCTCTTGTGAATGTACGTAAACAAAATGTTGTATTCCAGTAGATAATTTTTCATTGATTTGCCTCGAGCAAAATAAAACACTCAGCTAAAAGGATGATGGAAAAAGTAATTTAAGCTAGAAAATATATAGGTTGCTCTCATCTGTTAAAGAGAAAACGGACCTTAACGTATTATTGGAATTGTTGGAGACTGGCGTTTTGTTTAACCGTATTACAATGAAGATGCCTATTGATGTTTGCTTGTCTTTCCTTTTCTCTGTACATTCAAGGCCTTCCAGCTTAAGGGCTGTGAGACTTTTACACTTTCTGCAAGCTTTAGCATGCAACTGAGACCAGGGGAACAATACAAGGCAGGTCTTCTTAGAAAGAGTTCTTAGAAGGACTGCAGCCTGAAATACTAAACATGGGAGAATTTATGTGAAAGCTAGAGGCAGGAAGCAATCCTAAGCAGGTCTATTTGGAGGTGAGTCCCATTTTATACAATGGGGCTAACATCCAGGAACGTGTAATCATAAATACAACCTGAAATACTAATTATGGGAGAACATATGCACATGAAGTGCAAGCTAGCTACTTATAACCTTCCTAGGCATTTTCTGGGTCATTCAGACAAGTCTGTGGTGTTGGCTCAAAACAGCACACAGAAAAATAGTGCTTTTGACAGTTTATCACCCCCATCGGGGGGGGGGGGGGGAAGCAACAGAGGAAAACAGAACTAGAGCTAAACACAAGCTTTACTCTTTACAATTCTCACGGCAATTGACTGTGAGATCTCAGATTTCACTTGAGCCCTGATAGCCATTGTCTCAACTACTAAGGTGTTAATGGAATGCTTATGAATATTCCGACTGCTCAGATGTTTAAAAAGCCAAGGAACAGATGGACTTGGGTGCTTCTGGTAGAGCGGGTATAACATTGAAGAGAGTAGGCAGCACTGTGAAAGTGTGGGACTGAACGTAAGAACAATGTGTTATACAAGAATCTTCTGTAAATGGTATGTCAGTGGTGTGTGAACATAAGAAGCTGCCTTGTACCAAAACTGAACACTGGTCTATCAAGATCAGCTTTGTCTACTCTGATTGGCGCTGCTCTCCACGGTTTCAGGCAGACATCTTTCATATCACCTACAAGCAAAGATTCTGGGGATTGAACATGGGACCTTCTGCGCACAAAGCAGTTGCTCTGCCATGGAGCCTCCCTCATCTGCTGTGGGATCAGTATACTTCCAACAATATCTATGGAAGCCTTTAGGGGTCATTTTCAGTTGCTGTAAATAAAAGCTGAGTTTGTGGGTCTGCACAAATACCCCCCAAGAAGAGATACTTGGGTAAAGGAACATGAAAACATGCAATAAGCAAGTCCCACTATTTTCCTCAAACAACTGAAAATGATTTTGTCTAACTTGGCATTAATTATTAGTTTGCTGTTAATAGACTAATCATTTTGCATTTAACCATCATATCAATAGATTTTGGCATACCCCTGCAGCAGAGCCAAGTTATTAAGCCAACCAATTAAAAGCCAAGTTAAAAGGTAACTTGCTGAGTATTCTGTTCATCAATGTGATTTTTTTTGTCACAGAAACAATAGACAGAAATGAGTTTTGATGGTTCATTTTTCATGTTCTTCACAGATGGAACGGAAAGGATTGCGTGTTTTTCTTCATTCTATTGGAAGTGACTTTTTGATTGGCATAATGAGCAGAACAGTGAAACAGATGGGTCTCCTCTGAAGTTACACAGGGTCCCCAGTGGACTGCATAAAATGCTGACAGATTACAAAGGAATCACATACTTGGTATTCGTTTTAGATTAAAATTTAAACACCAATGGAGGCAAGCCAGGTATTTGAACTGGCCCCCTCCCCCTCTGTTTAGCATTGTAAATTACAATTAAATGATAGTGGAAACAGAAACGTGTGTGTGTGTCTTTGTGTCTGTGTATCTGGAGAAAGAGAAAGAATATGAATTAATGAACCACAAAATGAAGTCTATTCACTGTCAAGGGCACATATACACACTGAGAAACATTGCTCACCTTATCATCTTCCCTTGAAATTCCACAGGAGTCTTCTTTGAGCAGGATTCTCCATCTTCAACTTCAAAGTCGCTTCTGGCAAATTGTGGTGGCTTTGGTACCACCATAAATCCATTTTGTGTTCCTGAAGATGTTTTCATTTTTAATTGTGGTTGCAAGAACTCTGACACACACTTGAAGGTCCTGTGTGAACATAGTTGCCCATTCACTTCAGTAAACAGGGCTAGACCCTCAATGTAAACAGGTGGCAGGGAACAAGCAAACTCCATGATTTTAAATGTAAGGATGTGGTGCTGGCGACCAAGATCAGGTTAATTCCTGTTACAGTATCACCCATTACCATGTATGGATGTGAAAGCTAGACAGTGAAGAAAGCTGACAGGAAGAACGTTGATTCATTTATGACATGGTGCTGGAAGAGAGTTTTACAGATACCATGGGCTGCCAAAAAGTGGGTTTTACAATCAAATCAAGCTTGAACTCTCCCTAGAAGCTAACATGACTAAACAGAGGCTATCCTAGTTTGGTCACATTATAAGAAGACAAGACTCACTGGAAAAGACAATAATCCTAGGAAAAATTGAAGGAAGCAGGAAAAGAGGAAGACCCAACATGAGATGGATTACTGTATAAAGGAAGCCACGCCCCTCAGTCTGTAAGACCTGATCAAGGCTGTTTATTTATTTATTTATTGGATTTCTATCCCGTCCTCCCCGCCTTATGGCAGGCTCAGGGCAGCTACCAATTTATTTATTTATTTATTTATTATTTAATTCGATTTCTAGGCCACTTTCTCCACACAGCAGGCTCAGAGCGGCTAACAAGACTTGGCAAACCAAGATTCACAGTATCCATAAAATAATTAAAAACATTACAGTACAAATTACTAAAGTGCTCATTACAATTCAATGGCGTGTAGTGTCTCAGTCCGCTGTTGGGCATGCAGTATCACCAGCGACCAAATGGTAACAGATGGTTGATTGTTGGAGAATTGCTTATAAGGCGGGGAGGGTAAATGCATCAGGTCCCGCAGGGCCCTGATCTCCCCTGGGAGCTCATTCCACCAGAGAGGGGCCGCCACCAAAAAAGCCCTCCCCCTAGTGGCAGTGAGCCTGGCTTCTCTTGGGCCAGGAATGACCAGGGGCCCTTTCGCACATGCCATTAGCCTCTCATTTCCTCCTCATTTCCCCCTGTGAGACTCCTCCTGAGCAACCGTATCCAATTTTCCACTACAGCAATCAGCTCCTCTTCCCCCCCCCCACAGTTTTCTGTTCACAGTAGTGGTTGCTGCGAGGCTTTCTGCTGCTGCCCCATCCATTTCTTCTCCCCTTCCCTCCACTTCCCTCCCCCCTGCTCCTCCCTCATTCCCCGCTTTTCCTCTTTTTTTTTAAAATGCATGTGTGGTAACGTTATAACGGCATAGTGGAATGACGACAGTGCATCACCCACCTTCCCAGAATTCATCAAGTCCCTCCTCAGTATTCAAATTTTCCCGCTGGTCTGGGTTGAAGCAAAACGATTGGCGGGCTACACGGACTTCCAATGTCACTGGAGGACCCCCCCCCCCATGGGTGGATTCTCCGATGTGAACTGAAATGTTGGGTGCTTAACTGCCAGGATCACGATCAAGGCAACAAAATGGAGGATGGGCAACATGGCGTCAGCTGGCCCCTGTAAAGTAAAAAAAAAAATTACATAAATGGTGGTGGCGGCAGCTGAGGAGGAGCAGCATGACATGCAGGCCGGTCTCCCCGTTCCGCAGGAATAGTTATAGCCCCTAAAAAACAGTTCAACCCATTTCTGTGACTTTTCTGCAAAGAAGCGTGCCCAGCCTGCTCTGCAGGGGCTGCTGCTGGGGCCCAATGGCACCCGGCTCCCAAATGGCCAATGGAACGCTACCAATAAATGGCAAATTAACCCCCCCCCCCATAATAGATGTGAACGTGTGTGTATTATATAAAGACAACAATCTTCCCTTGCTGCATCAATATGTCGTTATGTCGATATGATGTTATAAGGATTTTCTTTTTAAAAAAAAAAAAAAGGAGGGGGGGAAATGTTGCTTCAGGATTGTGGGACCGCACACAGGGAGCGGAAAGGAAGGCAAGTGTCCCTGGCCCACCTGCTTGCGTGCCGCAGCTTCTCTGTGGGTTTCTGGAGGAAAGCACCCACCGCCAGCTCTGCAGGGGCTGTTGCCGGGGCAGCCCAACGAAAGGGCAGCGGTCATCTGCAAGCACAGGGAGCTCTCTGGCCAATGGCGCCCGGCTCATGCTACCAAGAAACGGCAAATCCATCCCCCCCCCCCATAATAGATGTGAACGTGTGTGTATTATAAAAAGACAACAATTGTGCCATCTTCCCTTGCTGCATCAAAATTTCATTATGTCGATATAACGTTATAAGGGCCTTTTTAAAAAAAAAGGGGGGGGAGTTATGCTTCAGGATCGTAGGACCGCACACAGGGAGCGGGAAGGAAGACTCGCGTCCCCAGCCCATCCGCTTGCTTGCCGCGGCTTCTCCGCGGGTTTCTGGAGGAAAGCACCCACCGCCAGCTCTGCAGGGGCAGTTGCCGGGGCAGCCCAAAGAAAGGGCAGCAGTCATCTGCAAGCACAGGGAGCTCTCGGGCCAATGGCGCCCGGCTCCTGCTACCAAGAAACGGCAAATCCACCTCGTCAACGCAGTCCCTGTGGTGAGATCTTGCCTCCCTGCCTCCTTATTTCAATATAACGTTAGGAGGGCTCATTTCAAAAAAATAAATTCAAGAAACGCCCACCACGGGGCGGGCCAGATGGAGGGCGGGCGAGTGGGTGTGTTCTCATCTAGGCTTCTCCACCGGAGTAAACAGGAAACACTGCTAGAAACAGGATTTTCTTGCTCCAGGGATACTCTGGAGCAGTGCAGTGATACTCTGGAGGAAATTGTGAGCAGGGAGCAAATGGTGGGAAACTGACCAGAAGCTCCGGTGCTAGCTTCGGTGTAAACCCCGGGAAAAAGCTAGTGCGAAAACACCCCAGGCGATGTTGGGCCAGAGACCGTAGTGCTCTCTGGGGTATATACGGGAAAACAAATTCATACACAATAAAATTCCATAAAATAATTATCCTATAAAAACCATACAATGCACAGTTTAAAATCACAATACCAGATGGCGCAACTTCGACACTCATGTCTGAGCAGCATCAGCAGGCCCTATAAACTTCTGGTCAGTGCAGGATGGTCAAAATTGGCAGTTTTCACTGGTAGGGCCAGGACTATAGCAAGATCGAGGCGGCCCCTACTTGAAAGCCTGGTGGAAGAGCTCTGTCTTGCAGGCCCTGCAAAACAGTGAGAGGTCCCGCAAGGCCCTGATGTTATCTGGGAGTTCATTCCACCAGCATTGTTAATGATAGGACATTTTGGAGGTCATTAATTTACAAGCTCACCATAAGTTGGAAGTCACCTGACGTCACTTAACACACACAGTTTTGGTAACTAGCACAAAATATCCCAAAGTCCACCTAGCAGTAATGGATTTGAGAGGGTTTAGCTCCAAATAATATAGTAGATACTCATTGCTTTTATACTTCCTTTTTCCCAGTCTCCTGGTCTGCACTGCACGAAGGCTCAGTATGATGTAGTGGGTAGACCTTGGACCAGAAGATCTGGATTGAAATCCCTTCTCAGCTATGAAATTCACTGGGTGAATCTGGCCAGTTATTTCTCAGGCTAACCTACCACACATTCTTAGTTTATTTATCAACTGCATTTTCATCCAAAGTGTTCAAGGTTGTGTATATATTATTATCAAAGGATGAAGGTGCAGGGGCTTGGCCTGCGGGTGCTGCTGGACACTGACATATGGTTGGAGGTGCAGGTCTCTTCCACAGCATGTAGTGTGTATTATCTGGTTCTGCTGATACACCACCATAGCCGTTCCTTAGAAAAACATGATCTGGCCATGGTAATCCTTGCTCTGATCACAGCCAGGTTAGATTACTGTAGTGCACACTTCATGAGGCTGCTTTTGATACTGTGTAGGAATTTCATTTGGTACAAAATGTGGCAGCTGGGATATTGTTGGGGACTGGATACAGGGATTGCATCACCCTTGTGCTGAAAGATCTGCACTTATTGCCCATCAGTTCCCAGCCACATGGAGAAAGAGAAGTGGAACAGCGTGGAACAGGGGGGTCACTGGGTGTGTGTGTGTGTGTGGGGGAGGTATTTGTGAATTTCCTGCGTTGTGCAGGGGGTTGGACTAGATGACCCTGGAGGTCCCTTCCAACTCTATGAGAAGAAGAGGAGGAGGAGGAGATTGCATTTATACCCTGCCCTTCACTACCTAAAGGAGTCCCAGAGCAGCTTACAATCTCCCATCCCTTCCCCTCCCCACAATAGACACCCTGTAAGGTAGGTGGGGCTGAGAGAGCTCTTTCGAGAACTGCCCTTGAGAGAACATATCTGAGATATCTTGTAACTGACCCAAGGTCACACCAGCAGCTGCATGTGGAGGAGCGGGGACTCAAACACGGTTCTCCCAGATGAGAGTCCATGGTCCTCCTAACCACTATACCAGACTGGCTGTCTGAATGGATGAGATTGGACCATCCTCTCTCCCTCTCAGCCTAACTGTCAGGCCTCACCGAGTTATTGGCTTGCCTGCCATGGGGCCCAGGGTAGTTTTTTTAAAAAGAAAGCTTAGGCACCAACCAGCTCAGTTCATGTGAAGTTGAAGCTGACACATCAATGACTTGTCCTCCTGAAGACAAAAGTCCTAAATCAGTTTGAGCCATTCACATATATAGCATGCCACTCAGCAAACTTACCTGTGCTGCCTCCTCCTCCTCCCCAACAGACCCACCTCACAAAGTCCACCCCCACCTCTCTCATAGACTTGCCACCACCCCTTACCATCCAGAAACTGCCCGAGGCCAACTGTGAGTACGTGGAGATATTTGAGGTTCAGCCGGCAAGGGGTTATGGCTGTCAATTTCACAGCTTCTCTGTTCTGACTCGAAAATCCAACTCCACGTTTACAGCATCCCTAGTTGTGAAGAAAAATGAAATTGCCTCATCCATGTACACCACTCTGAACTCCTTGGGGAAGGTCGAGATGTGCATTTGAAGGATGGGGGCATTTTTTGCTGACCTTCATAGCTTCTATCACCATTGCACAAAACCAATAAGAATATGTGCTTGCGCTCTGGTAGCACATGAGTGAAATAAGTGATGTTTTTCCTCAATATGTTGTATTTTCTCCCCCAGCTGTTTGCTGAAAAAAAATACTTAATGGATACTGGCTGCTAAGAATTGGAAATATAATTCTAGCCGGGTTTCTGATGACTCTAGTGGGACAGTTATGCCCTGTTGTTTTACGGGTGGCTCAGAGTTATTTTTGTACTGTATGATAAGGGATGAACCAAATATGCCACTTCGTTTTTGCTCTCATACTTTGTCTTGGGGAGCTTTTTTCCTTTTACCTATTTTCCTTGCCGGTATTCCCAGTCTATTTCTTTTACAGCCTTTTATAGAATTTTTATGCCCAATTGTACTCCATTTATGTTTTACACCATTCATACTCAATTGGCACAAAAATAACTTGAACAATTGTATAAATTTTGTGGGGGAATATCAGTGTGAGGCAGCAAAAAATGGCAGAAAAATAGAGACCCATGGGTTCAGTTTGCCCAAGGGAAAAGAGGAAATGAAAGCGGTGTTTTCTGGATGCCAGGCACGGTGCTACGAAATCCAGTAGTACCCTTTGATATTATTTGTAATGATAGGACCAATTTCCTCAGGGCATACAATAAATTCTGGAATATCACTGAGAGTTTGCCTAACTTGCTATGCTGAACTATGGCAATCTGTGACGATCATTTATTCCTCCTTGAAATGGGAGGAAAGTTGGAAAATCTGTGTGTCAGATGCATGACATCTGGGTTGAGCTTCTGTTCCTCTTATCTGAGTGTGGCCAAAGATGTGGACCTTGGCTGCTAGCCCATGACTGGCTCCCCGTAACCTTCAATGAGCTGGCTCAGTGGTTTCAGGACCAGCTCAGGCACTGTGTTGTATTGTATTATATTGTGTTTCCTTCCTTCCTTCCTTCCTTCCTTCCTTCCTTCCTTCCTTCCTTCCTTCCTTCCTTCCTTCCTTCCCTCCCTCCTTCCTTCCTTCCTTCCTTCCCTCCCTCCCTCCCTCCCTTCTCCCAGGGCAGTGGTTAGGTGTGCAGACTCTGATCTGGAAGAACCGGGTTTGATTCCCCACTTCTCCACATGCAGCTACTGCTGCAACTTTGGGTCAGTCACAAGTTCTTTCAGAGCTGTTCTCTCGAGCAGTCTTCGAATGAGCTCTCTCAGCCCCACCTACCTCACAGGGTGTCTGTTGTGGGAAGATGAAGGAAAGGAAATTGTAAGCCGCTCTGAGACTCAAGTAAAGGGCAGGGTATAAATCCAATCTCCTCCTCCCTCCCTCCCTCCCTCCTTCCTTCCTTCCCTCCTTCCTTCCTTCCTTCTAAATTATGATTTCCTCATTTTTGTAGGCTGGTTTGAATCCGCCATAAGGGGGAAATAAATAAATAAAGAGTGGTTTTTAGTGCTTATATTGCCATTCCCTTAATGCTGTATGTGTGAAGTGCTGTCAAGTCACTTCTGACTTGTGGTGACCCGATCAATTAATGTTCCCCCAACCATCCTGTGGATAACAGCCTTGCTCAAGTCTTGCAAACTGAGGGCCATGGCTTCCTTGATTGAGTCAATCCATCTCTTGTTCAGTCTCCCTCTTTCCCTGCTGCCTTCAGCTTTTCCTAGCATTATTATCTTTTTCCAGTGAATCTTGTCTTCTCATAATGTGACCAAAGTAGAATAGCCTCAGTTTAGTCATTTTAGCTTCTTCAGTGATTTCAAGCTTGATTTGATCTAGAACCCACTCATTTTCTTTTTGGCAGTCCATGGTATCCATAAAGCTCTCCTCCAACACATTTCAAATGAGTCAAGATTTTTTTTCCCCTGTCAGTTTTCTTCATTGTCCAGCTTTTGCATCCATAACATAGTAATGGGGGATACTATAGTCTGAATTATAGCCTTAATAGAGCTTAATAAACTTTGATATAGTGGAGAGCAAGTTTGGTGTAGTGGTTAAGTGTACAGACTCTAATCTGGGAGAACCGGGTTTAATTCCCCACTCCTCCACTTGCAGCTGTTGGATGATCTTGGGCAAGCAACAGTTCTCTCAGAGCTGTTCTCTCAAGAGCAGTTCTCTCAGAGCTCTCTCAGCCCCACCTACCTCACAGGGTGTCTGTTGTGGGGTGGAAATGGGAAAGGAGATTGCAAGCCACTCTGAGACTCGAGTGAAGGGTGGGGTATAAATCCAATCTCTTCTTCTTCTTAATGATAGAGAGACTAGAAATAAATTCCCTTCTGAGCATTTGTTGGGGAACTTGAGGAAGTTCCTTATGAGGAAAGATGTGGTGATCAGTCTCTATACTGTGGTAACAGAGGGGAAGGGCCCAAGTCGATGGGGTGAATCAGCAGTTAGGCTTAGGAGAGAGCTGCCGAGGACCTGACTCTCCACTTTCAGCACTAACCACAAGATGGACGAAGATCATAGCACACATGCATCCATATTTCCCACAATCGAAATAAATGGGCCAGAGATATGTGGCAGCCTCTGAGAGGCACCGTCTGTTGTATAAAGTTGTGCCTGCCTATTAAGGATGTATTGGAATTAAATCCCTGCCTAGCTCTGTTCAAACTGCTTTGGGAAAATTCATATCAAATCTGTCCACTGCCGTTAGTTTTTATGACAGCGCCGTTACAGAGAAATAAACAGTGTCATTGGTGAAAGGAAAGTCAAGCTGTTTTCGAATTGGCTAAGCAGCGGCTGATGTCCTGAAGGATTAGAGTGCGTTATGACCCCAGCCCTGCCAATCTGTTTAGCTACTGACGCTTCACCATATGGGGTCATAGGGAGGTGATTTCTCACATAATGCCAAATGACCTAGAAAAGCCCGTAGCATTTCCATTGTGAGCACTCGCTAACGTGGGACCAAACGAGACCCAGATGGAGAAGGCTTAACGTATACATTTTGATGGACTGTCATTAAATGACTTTCATTTTCTCCGCTCCACACTTTGTGGTGGAAAGCACCAAGGAAGGAGAAAAACCCTCCTGGGCTGTTGTGTCACATACAGAAGAAGATTTTATTTAATTGAACTCGGTGGGGATGGAGGCGACCTCCCCCCTCCCACACACACACCATTTTCCCTGCTGCTTCTTCCACACTCTTTGCAAACATTTCACTTCATGTTAAGTGCGGCACTATAGAAATTGGCTTGACAGCCTGAGAGGGAAGCTGGGCAACATGAACGGAGGGTGGTACAAATGGACTTCTGGATTCCACTTGGACTGAGAAAAAAAAAATCTGGGAAACAAACAGAGAGGGAGGCAGCGAAGGATCCTTGTGGCACCACAGAGAATAACTTTAGAAAAAAATCCACTCCCTTACCAACTGGTATCAGAGCAGCCAGAGGGAGAAGAGGAAACAGACAAGTATTGCATGTGTCATGGCTGGCCCCAGATCTTGCTCTGAACCCTCCCTCCCAGCACTTTTCCAATGAAAATTTCAGTGGTGTTGATATTGGTTTTTAAATGGAGGCAGGACAATTTTTTTGGCTGAAAAACAGGGTTAAAAGATCCATTAACGCATTTACAGTGCAATTCTATGCTGGGTTACTCCAGTCTAAGCCCATTGTTTGAGATGGCAGTAACTTTACGTAGGATTGCACTGGTTAGCGTAGCATCTGCTTTCGTGGCCTAAAGCTCCTGGTGTCATCTGTGTGATCAGATGTTTGCAGGGCTAGGGGACTAGCACACATGTGTCCAAGTGTCAAAACTGGGATCTGGCACACATGTACTTCCATTCACTTTCATTTGCATGCTTGTGGAAAGCTGGAATATTGTACCAGGTCAAAAGTGGGCAAACTTATACGATCGGCATTTTCGACACTGTGAATTTCCAAGTCTTGCTTTTGAAGATCTGAGACATAGAGGGTTTTTTTCCATGAGTTAAATGTTCAGGGATGTTGAACATTGAAGAGGGGGAAAGAAGCTCCAGCAAAAACTGCCCATAAGCAGACAAGGCTTCCCACTAGATCCCCCCTGCTTTGTTAACTTCTTTTGAACATCTGTAAAATAATTAAGATTATTTCCTAGGGTCAATATTTGTGCGACTGTCCTTATTTAGCTAGGACAGTCCATATTTTTTTTGGTTCCTGCCCCTGATAAATGAGATTCTCTTTTTTAAACAATTTTGTTGAGAATGCCTTATTAAATTGCATTGGGTTGGAGCCAACTGACTTTTCAGCTGGTGAAAAATGGTCACCCAAAAAGGCTCTGGTGGGGGATCTAGGACCTGCATAGACAAAAGCCATATGACTTGGGCTGTAGTGAGAAGGAGACTTTGGTGAGACTGAGCCAAGAAGCTGGCTGGATCCTACCCGTAATGCTAGCATTGTCATTCTTCAGGATTCATTTCCATTCTTGCAATCTGTAGAGATGAGGGTGGTGGACACAACCTGTGTCTGGTACACATGGATGTTTTCAGGCCATGCAGTGAACGAGCCTGCCTTTCTTGATGAGGATGAGACTCATTTTTCTTAGTACAACTTTAACCTGCCCAACTCTCTAAGCTGTGGAGTCTTGTGAACAAAAATTCTACTTTGCGAGCTACTGGCATTAAAGCTGTGAACAAGTGATTTGGCTGCTGCATAGATTAGTTTGCTTTGGAGCCATCCTTCTGGAGATAAGACAAAAATGTGTGAGCCAGAGGCTAAAAAAACTGTGAGCTAGCTCATGCTAACTCAGGTTAGAGGGAACACTGCTCCCAACCCATCTACACCTTTCCTTTTAAAATTCATGAAGGACAGGAATATGGCAGAGCAAATCAGTACAACATGCAACCCATGGTGAAAAATCTCCAACAATGTGAGAATGAAAAGAGTGGCCCTCAAAAAATAACCTTGGGTGTTCCAGTGAGGGTGTTATGATCATGTCCCTATTTTCATCTCTGAAGAAGCTGGAGTCTGTGCAATTGCAGAGCTGGTTAATATAGTGCAAAGGGAAGAACATCCAGAAAAGTATAAAGGAGGTGGGCAGTGATCCTTGGTGTATGTATTCCCCAGCTTGTCCTTACAGGAGTTCAAGTTGCTTTCACTTTCTGCTCTGCTGTTCTGTGAAAGTCAAAAGCTTGCATCTTCCTCCACCATCCTGAATTAATTCAATGAAACACCTCACCTCATCTGCTTTGTATAATCTACGCCTTGGCACTAAGTGAGAAACCACATCTACTAGATATGCAACTTTGGAGAGCTGGAAATAGGACACTGCGCAGGGGAAAGAAGCTCCATTAGAAACCTTCCAAAGCAGCCATTTTCTCCCAGAGAAGTAATGAATGTTTTAAATAAATAAATAATACACGGATAAGCAATACATGGATAGGCAATGGGTGCAGTCTGGGGATGAGGTGTAATTCTGGGAGACCTCCAGCCTTCACCTGGATGTCACCATACAGATTTTGTCCCTTCTGACAACTTTTTTAAAAACATCCATCCTGAAAAAGAGCTCTGAGTAACTTGAAAGCTTGCATATCACAGAGTGAACATTGTGCTTAATAAAGCTATTATTTTACTGTCTCTGTGAAGTTCATCATAAACTGCTGTCTGTGCAGACCTGGAAAAAAAAAATGTTTGAGCAACAAATCTTAGGTGTTTGCAGGCAAAAATCCCCTCCTTTCACTGAAAACCCATAATTCCAACAAAAATATTGGACCCTCAGTGGCAATAAATAACTAGCTGGCAGAAAAAAACCCCCTCAGATGTGAAGGAAGAAGTAACTTTCAAGGTTACTATGTTTTAAAGACATTTAAGCCTCTGTAATAAGTGTAAAGGTTTTTGTTTCTCTCTTCTTCAATAGAGACGATCTTAGTGCCCCATAAGCAGAAATGAAAGCCATGGGATTAATTTATTCTCCCTTTCTCATAAATAAGAGGAAAAGACGAGGTTCTGTCATTTTCCTTAAGGGGAAGCTTTTTTGGGTCAGAGCTCAGTGATAGAACACACACTGAGTTTGTTCTCTTCTGCTCTTCTGCTACTTAAGGCTGGAGGCTGACCAGAAGTGTGAGCCAAAGGGCAAGTGCCAAAGGGCTCTTGTTCTTTGGCTCATAGCCCGAGGATCATAGCCTAGAGCTGGGTGGGAGGTACTGGGGGGTGGGGAGGGGGGAGACTTGTTCTTCACTCAGAAGCCTCTCCACTTTTTGTATTTTTTCACTGTAAGTTCACTTCAGGTCCCCACTGGGGAGAAAAGAGGGATGTAAACACGCACACAAATGCTTTGGGTAGGCCCCTGTCGATTTTGAATCCTGTAAGTTCCATAGTAAAAGGATTTCAGATAGCTGATTGCTGGAAAAAACCCCGTCACTGCAGAAAGCAGCAGTGGGCCAAATGTACCACTGACTGTAATACTGCATATAACAAAGGGGAGTTTTACAGATTAGGGTTGCCAGCATAGGCGTCAACTTCAGGGGGGCTGAGGAGCTGGAGGCCCCCCCCCCCAACTTTTCCAGGATGTGCTGAGCCTCCCCTGGAGACAATGGCCTGTAATGTCTCTGGCCCAGCCCCAGCCCCCCCCCCCCCCCCGGAAATTGGAAAGTCTACACCCTTGGTTGCCATCTTTGTCCCCAGAGGAGGACTTTGGGGGGTATTCCCAGAGGGGGTGGGGTGACATTACATTGGGGACGTCCTGGCTCCAAGCCTCACCTCTGCAGGGATGGTCCTGCCGGCTGTGAGCACATAAAGGGGGACCTTTAAGTGCCCGCAGTCGGAGGGCCCCACCTGCCCGCTAGCTGCAAGCACTTAAAGGGGTCCCTTCTCATATGCAACTATTTTAAATAACAGCAAAAGGAAAATCAGGGATAGACACATTATTTATGTGCTTGATGTTTGTGGCCTCAGTGCCCAGGGGAGGGTGTGGGAGAGGAGCCGAGGGGTAAAAAGGGGTGCCCTTATTCCCTGTGCCCCCTTTTAAGGCCCAGTTTTAAATAACACACACAGCCGGGCTTGGAATAAAATTGGCCACAACTTTATTGGTTACAGCTCTAAGAAGCCTTGGCACAGCATGGGGAACCAGATCCTGGACCCTGTCTGACCCACTGGCCAGTCGATGATTTCCTGCCCACTCCAGCCCACAGGCTGAGGCTGTGAGAACCATGGGATGACAGGTTGCTGGATCCCACAAGGACAACCATCACTAAGTGGTCTCCCCTGCCACCTGGGCATGAAGGTAGCCCCTGGCAGCTGCCAAGCAGGGCATGCTCCTTGAATCCCTCACCCCAGGATCCCTTAAGGGGATCCCCATATTCAGGTTTTCCTGAGAATGGATTTGGCCTCATGATGATACTGCCCATGTTGTAACGGGTATGAAAGGGAACTGAAGTATAAAGTACACGTTCAATCCCACACAGACGGGATAACAAGAAAGAAGGGGAGGGTGGGTGGGAAAAAAAAAAAAACATGCGGCAAAGAGGTTGACCCAAGGCAGTGTGATGCCTTAAATGGCCCTATGGGGCCCCCCACCCCCTAGTGGGACCAAGCTTCCTGTGCTTGTTGCCACCTGACCCCTCTCTGCTCTGCCACGAGAGCCACAGCAGCCACCCTTGCCCTCTTTGCCCTCTCCCACCCTCCCCACGGGGCCGCAAACAGGACCTGGGTGAGTCCAGTCCTGGCTTTACAAAGCTTTAGAAAAAAATATGTAAGCCATTCCCAAATGGCTTACAATGAAAACTGGCCAGTGGGGAACAGAGGGAAGGGTATCAAAGAACGGATGGGGTCAAATGAAGTGCCATGTACAGAAATGAGAAGGTGAAAGACCAAGCATATCAGGAAGTTAATATATGAACTAGTTAATCCTCTGGAGGAGCAGTTTTTGAAAGTGTTTTCTAGAACCCCTTAAATTAGCACAAAAAGGGTATGCCGGGACACCATGGGGTACATGCTAAAACACCCAAAGGGAGCAATTTCCAGTGGGTTTGCAATGCCTGCTGGTGAGAGCAAAGTCAAACAATACAGCGGATATGATTTGATTTTACGGACAATTAAGGGCAAGGCTTCAATGTGGGATGCAGGCAAAAAAAAAAAAAAGGCACCCAACCCGCCATTAGCAATAAAGGGTGCTTCAAGTCCACTGCACCAAGCGGAGGGCTAACAATATAACCTAATTAGAGGCCAAGTGCCAGAGTAAATTGCCGCTAAGTGGGGAAACAGAAATCAAGCTGGAGAAGGTTCAGTGTGAGGCTGGAGGCGTTTCAGGAACCCTGCCAGGTCAGCCATGCACATGAACTTGGTGGGTGTGCCAGAGGAGAAAAATTCGGTTAATTACTGATGGAGCCACTCATTTTGGAATCATTAGGAACTGAATCCATTCCCTTTGGCACAACCCATTGGGTATAGCCTATGTACCCAACTGAAAGAGAAGCACATTGCACAAGAGCTTTCTGGTTATTTCAGTCAAGCTCAGGGTGATGTTCCCAATGATTATCCCCCTCCCTTTCTTCCATCTTATTCTCCACTCTAACACACACAGTGGTGAGACTGGTTCCCCCCACCTTTCTGCCCCTTGCCTCAACTGAAAAATGACAATATAGCTGAACCCACAGAGATCCTCTAAGGATTCCCACCAGGCCAAGAGGGGCAGATTCACCAAAGCAGAAAGAATGGTGAAGGATATGCAAACAGTGTTCCCTCTAAGCTGAGTTGGTGCGGGCTAGATTACAGTTTTATAGCCTCTGGCTCACAAATGTTTGTCTTCGTTCAGAAAGGACAGCTCCAGAGCAGACTATGTCATGCAGTAGCCAAATCACTCACTCACAACTTTAATGCCAGTAGCTCACTAAGTAGAATTTTTGCTCATAAGACTCCGCAGCTCAGAGGGAGAATTGATGGCAAGGCCATAAAATGACCACAGTTCCCTGAAATACTGCAGGAAAGTGAAGGGAAGCACTTAAAAACCTCTTGAATTTTCTTTGAAATTGTGGGGTGCACTATGAGGCAGGAAACTGCAGCTTTCTTTGTCAGAGGGGGATTGTTGTTGCTGTTGTTTTTCAAAATCAACCCTTACCATGAGATACAATGAGGCAGCCACCTCAAGTGGCTGACAAAAATATTGCCCATGGGATGACAAGATGGTGCCACCTTGAAACAATTGTTTAAGGTAGGCAGCCCCGACACCATTTTGGAAATGCCCCTCACCACAAGAACCCACTGGCCAGGTTTGATGATGATAGATGGAGGAGAAGTCTAATTAGGGAAAGAGTTGTTGAGTTAATTCTTTTTGCCTTGGGCAATGAAAATCAGTCATCGCTATTGCCGCCATAGGAAGGGCAGAAGATAATAGATAGATAATTAATGGGACTTTGAACATTGCGCAAAAAAAGAGTTGTGATTTTTTTGCTCAAAGTAAATAAAATTAATGTGGAAATTAAAACATACTTAATAAAACTTCCGTGGGAGTTTAACAGTTATCACACACATCCAATCTACATTTGATTTCACAACTTTCTAGAAAGAAATTGGCCTCATCTAATCTGAAGCAAGCCACTAATCGGACAATGTCGATATTTGAATTTACCAGTAGATAATCAGCTACTTCAAAGTCTGGCCAAAGGGAATGTCTTTCCAGTAAATGACAGAGAAATGTACAGTGAGCATCCTTAGAAACAGAGCTTTTCAACAAGTGGGTGCAGATATAGAATTTCTAATCCTAGAAATGGGCCAAGCCAGGAAAATTCCAAACTACTTGATGAGAGTTCTCAATCAAGCAAGTGACTGAGTGTAGAAGTTTAGTCTTTCTTTGTTGGAAGACCCCCCCCCTTTATTTTTGCTGTCAAGACACAGCTGATTTATGGTGATCCTTTAGGGCAGGGGTGTCAAACTCATTTGTTATGGGGGGGGCCAGATATGACATAAATAGTGGAGCTATAAGCTTTATAAAGGATGCAAACACAAATAAAAACATTCCTCCTAATGAGGAGGTTCCTCAGCCCAGTGCAGGAAGCAGGTTTGCCTATCTATCTCTCCTGAGTGATTGAGAGAGTCTGGGAAAGCAAGCTGTGATGCAGCAGCAGCAGCAGAACTGGAGGAAGAAGCAGGAAACTGCCAGTCCCTTGCGGGCCTGATAGAAGCCCTCTGGGGGCCTGATCCAGCCCCCGGGTTGCATATTTGACACCCCTGCTTTAGGGTTTTCAAAGCAAAAGATATTCAGAGGTGGTTTGCCACTTCCTGCCTCCATGTCACAGGCCGCGGTCACACAGCCCTTTAAAGCGGGAGGAACTGCTGTTTCCTCCCGCATTTAAAGGGACCGTTCAGAACGGCTGGGACAACTCCTGTGCCGAAGTATTTTCAAGTATTTTCCCAGTGGTTGTGCGAGGAGCCCATGATTGAGCCGATCTGGACAGCCCTCTCTCACAATGATTGAGAGAGAGGGCTGTCTGATCGTCCCTCTGGGTTTTTTTCCCCTTTCTGCACAAGTGCTCAAGTGCAAAAAGGTGGGGGGGGAAAAACCCGCTCCGCTCTGAGCCCCGCCGGCCACTGCTGCCTGGCACCCTGTTCTCCCCAAATACCACCCACCTCCTCCTCCTCCGCCACCGGTAAGACTTCCCCGGCAGGGCTTGGGGAAGGGTGCCTCCCCTGGCTGCTGCTGCCAGCCGCCACCCGCCGCCTCCTCCATCGCTGCTGGTAAGACTTCCCCGATGGGGCTCGGGGAAGGGTGCCTTCCCCGGCCGCCACCTCCTCCGCCAGCTGCCGCCGCTGCCACCAGGGTTGGGATGTGTAATCATCCCAACCCGAAATAAAAAAAAACCCAGTTCTTTTAAATCTGGGAGGGCTCCTGGATTTAAACTCTCACGTGACCACAGCCACAACCCTGGAATTCCTTCGAAGTCTCCCGTCCAAATACTAACCAGGACCAACCCTGCTTCGCTTCCAGGATCTGATAAGATCAGGCTGGCCTGAGCTATCCAGGTCAGGGCCCACAGTTGTGCTAGTTATTCCGTATCACAATCCATGTTCAATAACTGGGCCAGCTTCTGAATGATCTCTAACACCTCATACTCTGTTTGGTGCTTCTTTAGAGGTAGAAAGGGTTATAACAACAACCAAGAAATAAACACCTGCACCCACCTGCTGTTTACTGTAAAGAATTGATGTATATTAACCAAGCTGCCTCCTTTGTGGGATTAATTCATGTATGAGCAGCCTGTCCCATTCATCAGAATGGAGTGTAAAATAGATCGTTCCTTATTTGTGGTCTGCAACACAGCTTCAGAAGTGGGGAACGGCTGAGTAATGGCAGTGCTACAGTCCCACGCCAGAGTGTGCACTAGCCAAGGTTTGTTATTTGCAGGATTATAAATCATATAAATGAAACACTGCTAAGGTGTCTTCTCAACTTTTTTCTCCCGATCCACTGTCATACTTTATCACTTTCTTGGGCATGTTATGGATTTCACTGAAAGCTTCTATAATAGTACAACGAAGTCCAAAATAAGAAACTGGTCTTAACCTAGACCTATCTCTTACTTGGCCCAACCAAGTGTCACCAACTAGTCTAACTTGAAATAAATTCTGAGCTTTCCTGTGCAGTGATAGCCATGTGGTCCTTCACCACACAGTTTGATCTTGGCACTGCAGTGACTGGAGCATTGGCTGGGGACAGAGAAAGGGGTACAGAAGGATCCTTCTGAAATTGTTACGAAGTAGAGCCAAGGCATCAACATTCCTCTGATTTTTTTTTTAGTAGCTGTATTTTGTGCATGCCCAGTTTGCCATGGTTTTCAGTTCATTTGGTCTCTTTACCTCTTCCATCTTCTGTGTTACTGATGTGCATATGCTGTGCACATCGGTAATTTGCTGTGAATCTCTCTTGTATTAATATTCTTTTCCTGTGGTGTTTTACCAATGCATTGGTAAAACATCTCACCAAAATGGCAGATTCTTATATTGTACTGAGTTTGCTTTTATATAATGTTTTAGCAAGGCAGTGACATGGTGAAATGGTGGGCACAGAAGATACAAATGGACTTGAAGGAACTTTACATTGTGTGAAACTACGGGTTCCTCAAATTGGGCATCGACTTTAGAAATCCTCTTGGTAAACTTCAATTAAGGAGTGGTAAAATGAGGCACAGAGTGAAATTCTGCAGTAAAGGAATGATGTGGGAAATCTGTATATCCCTAGTTCTGGGCTCCGGGACAAAGTTTCTCACCATAGCTGAAAGGAGAAATCAAGAGGAGCAGAATTTTATCTGCCTGGCTGACAGAACTATGCATGAGTTATGGGTGACTGAGATATTAGGAGCTCTGTTTGAAGCTGTGGGACAGAAAACATGAAGCAGCTGAAGATAGGATAAATGAGGTCTTGGGAACAGGAAGGAGAGAAGCAGAGAAACATTGAAGGCTATTTCTCTGCCCCCTTTGGTGCCTGGAGAGATACTCAGACCTGACCTGATCCACAGCTGAATGGTCAGCAGAAGGGAAAAATTCAACCACCAGAGGAAGAATGTATTAAAACATCAGAAAGCAGCTTTCTTGTCTCTGACTTCTTGAGGAGCCCCGTCTGAGGAGCCCTCAGTTCCCAACAAATGGGAAGGTCAGTTGCAAATCCACCCTCAGGTCATGTCAGGTGAAGCTCAGTCTCCTTGCCTGTGCTATATTCAGTGATGACAGGCCAAGTGAGCCGTGGATATAGTGCAAGACTGGGAATGCGATGAAGACATCTAAATAAACTGATGTTGAGCATTACAAACTCTGAACCCAGCTGATGAAAACGAGTGTTAAATCTAAGCGAGCAGGTGATACACATGTGCTACAGAAAATGCCATTAATAATCAGACACTTGGAACGTAATTTGTGTGTTGACTTGCTGGATTCATTTAATGACAATCGTTTCATCAAAGGGGTCATTTGTTTTTGTTTCAGTTTCTGCTCACTTCAGCTAGATAGGCATATGTGACAGGAGTGGAGAGGGGGTTCTTGACTGTCGTTTAAAATTCATTTCCTATCGCAAGCATGATCTGGCCACTGTGATCCATGCTCTGAGGGATCATACCCAGGTTAGATTGCTGCAATGTCATCGTGTAATTAAAATGGCTTGGGGCTTAAGTGCTTGAAGGACCACCTGCCACATTGTTCAGTCTACCAGTCAAGATCTGCCTCACAAGCCCTGATCTCTGTGCCCAACCCTGCAGCAATAAGAGACTTTTCCAGTAATGGTACCTCACCTTTGGAATGTCCTTTCGCTTAAGACATCCCTGGTACTTCCCCTACTGCCTTTCAAGCATCAGGTTAAAACATTTCCTTCCTTCGAGAGCCAGTTTGGTGTAGTGGTTAAGTGCGCAGACTCTAATCTGGGAGAATTGGGTTTGAGTCTCCATTCCTCCACTTGCAGCTGCTGGATGACCTTGGACAAGCCCTAGTTCTATCACAGCTGTTCTCTCAAGGACAGTTCTGGAAAGAGCTCTCTCAGCCCCGCCTATCACATAGGGCAGGGGTGGGCAAATTGTGGCCCGCGGGCCACACGCGGCCCGCCACATAGTTTTTTGCGGCCCGCCAAGACAATTTCCAACTTTAGTGAAACCACGAACCCTCCAAAAAAACATAAAATTGTTGATGAATGTCGTGTGTTTAATGAAGAATGGACAAAGAAATATTTCTTTGGTAATACAGGGAATAAAGCAGTGTGTTTACTGTGTCATGAAAGAAATGTTTAATGCTGTGACATTAGTTGACTTTTACAAATCTTTGTCTGCTGAAAAATTTCCATGTATGAAGAAATTTGCCGGGAAAATATTCTCTATATTTGGGGCTACATATTTTTGTGAGCAAAGTTTTTCTTGCATGAAGATCGACAAGAGTAAATATAGATGCTCTTTGACAGACATTAACTTGCAGGCTGTGATGAGAATCTCAACAAGCAATCTCACTCCTTATTTCAAAAAAAATGTAGAAAAGTGTGATAAAGTACATTTGTCTCATTTAACTGATTCTAAAATTAAATGTGCTTGCAACTATAGATGATATGAAATTAGCACAATAAATAAATTGAATAAAACTACCACAATTTTATTTAAATTATATTTATTGATTTTTATGATACAATTTATACCTTTTCTGAAATGCAAAGTTAACTAATGAATGCAATCATTTTAAAAGGTGCGGCCCTCCGCTAACCTCCGCTCCCACAAAGTGGCCCCCGAGCCAAAACAATTGCCCACCCCTGACATAGGGTGTCTGTTGTGGGGAGGGGAAGGGAAAGGAGTTTGTAAGCTGTTCTGAGACTCCGAGTGAAGAGCGGGGTATAAATCCAGTCTCCTCCTCCTCCACCTCCTCCTCCTCTTCTATCCAAGGCTTCTATCTGAGGTGGTCCCATCTCTTGAAAACTGTTTTAGGGTCTGCTTCTAAGCTGAGGACTGTTTTATAATATCATTTTAGATGGTTCTGCATTTCTTTTTCACTGTTTTTATGCCCTGGCTTGTTTTCATGACTTGTTTGGCTTTGCTGTGTAATTCAAAGGGGTCTCTGGAGAGGCGGCATAAACATTTTCTAAAAGATATGAACATGTGAACCTGCTGCACACTGGGTCAGACTAAGCTCAGTATTGTCAACTCTGACCAGCAGTGGCTCTCCAGCTGAGAAAGTGTCTCTTCCCGGAGATCCTTTCACTGAACATGCAAACCATGTGCTGTGCCACAATGACTTCAATGCCGCAGTATGAAAAAAAAATTCTTTTGGGTCCATCGGCACTTAAGTCCTTGCTCCCAGACTTCAGATTTCAGTCAAAAATCCAAAATCTGTGAAATCTCAGACCAACCTCAGACCAACACTTCCATGTAATTTAGACCCTGCTTTGCTCTTTTGCCCTTTCCATGTCTAGCAGAAGGAGAGACAGATACTAACGGCACCATCCAGCCACAGTTAAGTATTTAAGCCCCATTGATCTCAGTGGAGGGGGGGAAATGAAGCATATGCTTAATTTGATGGCATACAAAATAATGGATTCGTGTGATAACTGGGAAAGTGGCTTCTCTGGCTGGTGGCATCCCACTCTCCAAGTATTTTGCTACTCTCCGTTGCTTCTTCATGAATCATACCATACTAAAATTCAAGCCAAAGCCAACGGAGAATGTCAACATTAACAAACAGGGGTTATTAGAAGCAGGGGCATCTGCAAAACTCACACCACCAATAAAAAAACACCTTCTGGGTTCTATGTGGGAACTTCCCCTATTCTGAAAGAAAATTCAGCATTTTGTAAGCTCAAAGATCAAGAGCAAAAGTCTCCATGACTTGTCTTTGTCCCATACATAAGAACATATGAAGTAGGGATGTACAGAAATTTACTGATCAAGATCTGACTCAAACCACACCCAT
This sequence comes from Lepidodactylus listeri, assembly GCA_029233225.1. NCBI lineage: Eukaryota > Metazoa > Chordata > Lepidosauria > Squamata > Gekkonidae > Lepidodactylus > Lepidodactylus listeri. The sequence continues at coordinate 50,716,186 of JARCFY010000013.1, read as the reverse complement.
GCATCAACAGTACAAATGTTTCAGATCTGAACAAAATTATGCCTGACATTTAAGAGCTGGGGAAAACCTTCTAAACTGGCTGTCTGCTTTGATTTATCCAGACAATGAGAGCCAGGAAAGAAGCAATAGGACAGAAAGACTCTCTAGAAATGTGCCTGACAGAGACAACATCCAACCAGAGCAATTGGCCCATCTCCTAGATGAATGGGATCATCCTGATTGGCATATCTGTGTACTGGACCTCATCTTGCTGCCAATCATTGTATCTTCTCCCTGGCTCTGGAAGGGCTTCTCTAATTCTATATAAAGACTGACCTAACTTAGGTGATTATTTTGCCCTCTGGAGAAGTCCCACAACTTCTAGCCTTAGGAGAAGTCTTTTTCCCACACAGTCAGTGAGGAGGAGGTGAAGTATGGGCTCTACCTCGGGTTTCATTTGTCCACACATTGTTATAGGAAGGTTCAAGACATTAATGTGGGGGTATTTTGTAGTTTTCAATTCTATTCTTTCATTTATTGGGGAGGAGACTCTTTGCACAAACTGAACCTTTTAAAAAATTGCCAAGGACTTCCTTCAGTTTCTGAAGCTGCGTTTGACTTAATGAAATGTCACTGGCAGTATATGTTCTCATAGAAATTCAAGCTGTATCTTATAGGTGGGATTACAGTTCATTTTTACAAAATGTTAGTAGTTTTTAGAAGCTGTGATATGCCCAAATGCAAAACATAGTTATATGAAGATGCAGAGAAACTCTTCTGTGGCATAAACGTCCACATTTTGTTTTAAAAACAACTGCTTCAACTTGAATTCAGTAGCATTTAAAGGATGTGCCATAAAAATAATTAACTAGCTTACTGAAACTCTTAAAATTCCATGGCCAGCCTCCACTTTCAGACTAAAGCCCCTTTCACATTACCATTCTAAACTGGATATTATCCATATTTGGCTCAGTTCCAAGTAAAGTGATACAGGGACAGAGGTTTCATACAGCAAATTCCATTAATGAGCCATCTCTGAGGTGATCTGGCCATTTCAAACAGCACCACATTTTTTTCCCTGCCCCTTTTTTTCCCATGTGATCTTCAAGGAAGTTTGAGGAAAATCGCATTGTGAAAAAGGACGACGGGGTGGGGGGAGCATGGAGCTACTGGAAATGCTGCAGACATTTTAAACAGCACATTACAGTGATTCAGAAAGAGCAAAGAGGTAAAAATGGACAAAAGCAGTTTACGTCAAGAACGGCTCAACTATGTTTTGCTAACTGGGCAAAAGCAGCTTTGTATGAAAAGGTAAATAAAATCCATTAGCAGCTAGTTGCTAAAATGGTTGTGTCTGAAATGACACAAAAAATTCGTTAGCGACCAGCTACCTAAACAGATTACAAAGGCTGTCTGAAATGGGCACATACTTTGATTATAGGCAAAAGTCTGTGGTAGCTTGTGGGGGGGGGGGGGGGGAGAGCTTTCATCATGTGGATAAATATTAACTGAGCTAGCCACCCGCTTAAGTAAGTCAGGTACTATGTCTGTACAATTAAGCAGCAAACTATCAGGTGGTCAATAAGTTTATGTATCAGCTAGTCAGTTGTGGTTCTTGGACAATATCCATGCACTGTTTTATCAATGCACCATATTATGCATCACTAGGCAGTACTGGTTCTTGGTCAATAACAATGTACCACTGTGCAGTTTTAGCTGTCTTTAGTGATTACAGTGGATTGATTAGATTGCCTCACCTAATTAGCCAGGAGGGGGAGCCTACCTGGATTTTTCAGCCACCAAAGTCAAAAAAGATTCCACATGGGACAATAATGGGTATTTTTCTTTGCAGCTGAATTGGAAATTCTTTATTTAATAGACTGTCTTCCAACATCTGTGTCACCTAGTCTGCTTGGTACTGTATTTGTGGTACTTACATAACACACTAGCCTACCAGCCATACTCACTTCTATTTGTCTGATTTCCTTGGGAGAAATGGAAAGAAAGCATTTTTGGGGGCAGCGTCGGGTAGCTGGGACTCATAGACATCCAAGTTTATTTCCCCAGGGTCATCTGCTGTGCAAGGGGAGAGCGAGATAAAGTTGCATCCATAGACGGAAGTCTCAGTGGACTTTACAAAAATGTTTTAGAGTGCAACGGTGCATGTTACTGAGGCACAGGAAATTGCTAGGGTTTTCTTTTGCTAGAGTCTTTGTGGATTTGAAAGTAAGATTTCTTTTCAAGGTCAAAAACAAAATCAGAGGTTACATCAGATGTTAAATCGTTGGCTTGGTTGAGAAAAAAAAATCTCTCCATTCTCATTCTGGATTGCTGACAACCGTTCATAAACTCACCAACCCAATGCAAATAATCACTCGTGAAGCTGACTCAAAAACGACCGTTAAGGACTTGTTGGCACGTACACCGGGATTCAGCTGATTCACCTTGACGGAACATCACAACGCTCATTGCTTCTTGCTGGACTTCATGGGTGCATCTGATCTGCTGGGGATTGTGATAGGCTTCTCCTACTAGATACAGCTACAACTTTTGATCATACATCAGGATCCTCCCTGGAGATTTTTGTTTCTCTAAGGTATCAACCTCCTCTAAGGTGTCAACCTCATTTTGTTTTGTCTTGGCTTTTCCTGGGAATTCTGAGAGTCTGGATTTTGAGTTTTTATATATATATTTTGCATGTGGCAAGATCTTTGCTCATGTCTCTCTGGGTGAGGCTTCAGACACCACAGGAATAATAAGTGTGAACAATAGCAACAACTGGGCAAGCTTAGCTAAGAAGTGGTGGGGAGGGCATCCTAGAGTTTTGTGGTACCCCAGAGAAAGAATCTGGGAGTGTGTGTCAAATCTTCTACATCAGTGTTGTTAAACTTCCAGTTATGATTTTCTTTCATTGTGTGTAGACTTTAAGCAGCGTTATACCCTTCTTTGTCAACTGAAGGAATTTGCCAGGCCTGTATTGAAGTCCATTGAAGGCAGATGTTATGGAATATGACTCTATACAGCAAAGCATGTGAGCATACACAAGAAGAATGCAGACTTATGTTGTTGCAATGTGTGCTATGCACACACAACATTAAGGGTGCGAGCACACGGCCCTTTAATGTGGGAGGAAGGGCTGCTTCCTCCCGCATTCAAAGGGACCGACTACATGGGCCGCAGCAAGTCCCATGCCGAAGCGGGCTCAAATGCGGGTTCTTTCCGCATTTTCCAACCCCAGGAAAATCAACAGTTTTCCCGGGTGTTGCAGGAGAAACCCACATTTAAGCCATCTGGCCAGCCCTCTCTCGCCATTTCCCCCCCCCTTTTATACTTGGGTGCTTGGCCACTCAAGCGCCCAAGTGTAAAAGGGGAAAAAAACCCCAAACTTACCAGGCGGCCGGTGGGGCTCGGGGAAGGGTGTCTCCCCCGGCTGCCGCCGGCCGCCACCTCCTCCGCTGCCTGCCGCCACTGGCTCCTCCATCACTGCCTCTTCTTCCGCCTTGTCACTGCCTCTTCTTCCGCCTCTTCTGCTGCTGAAGCCTCCCCGGCCGCCACCACCAGCCGCCTCCTCCTCCACTGCCCGCTTTTTTCCTCTGCTGCATGCCACCACCAGCCTTAGAAAAGCGGTCTCTTTAAATCCGGGAGGACTCCCGGATTTAAGGGACCGTGTGACCACACCCTAACACATGCCACTGCACTGTGCCAAATTTTCCTTTTAAAAGTTCTGAAGTAGAGCCTCTGTTGATGGTTTCAAGTCATGGCAGGCTCAAGAGGAAACAGTCAGGTTCCTTTTCTTTTTTTAAGGTACCCAGATCCTAATCCACCCAGGTAGTGATAGATTGATCTTCCACTTGCTAGCACACTAAGAGTCTAGCCGAGATGAAGGTTGTGCAACTGCCGAACTGTCCTTATTCTTCTGGCAAGTGGCTGGAGGCAAGGAAGTTGCACGGAGGTTCATTCAGAGGGAGTTGAAGGCATGTTCCTCATCCCTACCACTTCGGGTAGGGATTTTTTGACTAGCGACCCCAAGAATTGAACCTGGAACTTTCAAAGCACATGTTTCTCATGGAGGTGGATGTTAACCAATACCCCCCGCCCCCCCCAAAAAAAAACACGAAAAAAAAGAGGAAAATCCCAAAGCCCATCTACAGTGTGTAACTTTCAAAGGAGACCACTGGGTACTGCATACTGAATGCAAAAGCCCATGTCATTTATATTTTCTATTTTTACATCTTCATTCCAGCATTTGAAATCTTATTTGCACCTATCATCCTGGAATATAACTAAGTCTGCAATACTGCTGGTCTCTATTTTAAGAAAGTTAAAAATAACAGACAGACTTTTCCATCTTGAAGCAAACTTCTCTCCCCCCTCCAATCTTTTATTTTTGATTTAATATCTAGACTGGTGAAGAGTTCTGGCTCACATTTGCTATTTAGGATGGTCCTGATACAAGGAGACTACATCACTTTGTAACTCTTGGCTTTTTTAATCCTAGGATTTAGGACTTACTCTTGACCACCTGGGTGTCGTGCATTTTAAGACTGACTCCAAAACAGCCTGATTTTCAGCAAGATCTTGAAAGGAGCTTCTGCCCTCTCCCCCCTACCTTTTTATTGTTTCAGACGAAGTTTACCTTCAGTGTTATTTTTCCCTTCATTTCCTATTAATTTTTTCCCATTGATTTTAATTAAACTTGCAGCCGCCTTGCAAATTTCCTAGAAATTTACTCCAAACGGACTGCTCACCCTGTTTGTTTTTTTCCCAAGCTCCCACATCTCTAATGAAGGAGAAAAAGCCTCGAGCTATAATCATGGTAGCAGAAATTATTCAAGTGAGGAGTGTTTGAATGGGCTAGAAACAAGAGGAGGAGGCGTAATTATCTTCCAAGACTTTTGTTACAGTTACAGATTCCAAGATGGGGTTAGAGTATGGGGCTCCTTCCTGACGTTCTGTCTCAAGGTTTAAGAGGGAAGGAGGGCGTATGAGCAGACTTCTTTCCATTTCAATTCTGTTCGAGCAACTTTACATTGCTCCAGTTATTTGTCAGTTATATCTTTAATGATGTGCAGTCCTTCCTATTGTCAAACTGAAATTTGAGTGCATATTGCAATCAGCATTCTTGAATACCTGGGGGGGGCGGGTGGAGTTTGCTTTTTATCAAACACAAGAACATAAGAGAAGCCATACTGAATCAGGCCAGTGGCCCATCCAATCCAACACTCTGTGTCACACAGGGGCCAAAAAACCAGGTGCCATCTCAAGACTTTTCTAAATTGTATTGCATCTCCTCTGCTTATTTGCATACCTTTCATATGTCTGTTGCTGCCCCCCCCCCACACACACCTTTATCCAGCTCCTATAAAAAATAACTTACATAAGATTACATTTCCCTGCGGGATTTGATGCAGTTCCGCAGGGCCTGTAAAACGGAGCTCTTCCACCAGGCCTTTGGGTAGGGGCCGCCCAAGGTAAACATCTCAGCCCTGGCCCAGTTCCATCTGCCAGCCCGTCTGTTGGCACCGCCATCTGCCAACCTGTGTGTGGTCATACAGAGATTTATAGGAATGCCTTTTGGACCCACCTGCAGGTTGAATTGAAATGCCGCCAATCTTGTATGGATAGTATTTTAATGTCTAGTGTGGAATGTTTATTTTAAATGGATTGTGATTTTAACTTATGCTGTGAGCCGCTCTGAGCCTGCCTTTGGTGGAGAAAGCGGGATATAAATTTAAGAAATAAATAAATAAATAAATAATATTTTCTCAGATTATATTATCTCAGCCTGCTGCTGGAGGAAATGTGACCTGGCTTCTCTCTCTCGCATTCCAGCCGTGCTCATTTTGCTTGCTTGACCCCCCAAAGCCAAAGGTATGGATCAAGTGTTCAAAATTAGGTTGCACATTCTTTGCATATTTTGGGAACTGTAGTTTGAGCCAATAAATTCTGAGCATGTGCCAACCTTATGAACACCACCGAGTGCACATTTTGAATGGAGAACGAATAATCCATGTGGTGATATAGAGTGTCTTGCTTGAACAGAAATGGCCATTGTGTGGAGGGTAATTGGATTTTCAAATGTGTTGCTTGCCAAAAATGAAGCATCCCCCCCCCGCTCTCACACAGAGAGAGAGAAGGAGAGAGAGGGAGAGGGAGAGAGAGAGAGAGAGACTGCATTTCTTACTAATGGGGACCCAAAGAAGCTTATGTCATTATCCTGTACTTCATTTTATCTTTACAACCACCCCCATGTGAGGTAGGTTAGTCTGAGAGAGAATGGTTAGCTCAAGGTCACCCAGCAAGCTTCCCTAAAATAGTGGGGATTTAAATCTGGGTCTCCCAGCTCCTCATCTGACATTGTAACCATTATTCCACACTGGCTCCTTTTTGACAATACCAGAACTGGAGGAGGAGGAGATTGGATTTATACCCCACCCTTCACTACCTGAAGGAGCCTCAGAGTGGCTTACAATCCCTTTCCCTTCTCCTCCCTGCACGGAAGGTGGGGCTGAGAGAGCTCTCTCAAGAACTGTTCATAAGAGAACAGCTCTGAAAGAACTTGTAACTGACCCAAGGCCACACCATCAGCTGCATGTGGAGGAGTGGGGAATCAAACTCCCCCACCCCAGTTCTCCCAGATTAGAGACCACACTCCTAACCACCACACCAAAGTTGTCAATAGGCATTTATATCCAGTCAAGGCCTTCTGATGTCCTATTCATTGGCTGTGTTCAGACTGGCAGTTCGGCCCAATACAGTCACCTTTCACAAATGGATTAAATGGGCCCATTCACACAGCCACAGCTGTCAGGCATTCCCCGGGCATACTCACCCCATCAGAGGATGACTTGGAGCTGGGTTAAAAAGCCACCACCTCCAAAGTGGACTTTTTGTTTCCTCGTGCATTCATCGCGTGTGGCCAGCTGTCTGAACACGAGGGAGCACGCGCAAAATGGATTTGGCAGTCTGAACCTGCAGATCCATTCTGCTGCTAGATAAGTGGCTTTTAAAAAAAAAAAAAAAATGCCCATGTTTTTGCAGTGCTCTCTGTGGCTGATGCGCTACAATAATGTGGATGCTTTCCCACACAATGTCTCCATGGGTAACCCGCAGTAGGGTGCACTGTGTGGCTGATATGTTGCACAACATTTTAAACTGGGTCAATTAGAGGTGGCACTATATCGCGGCAAGCTGCCAGTCTGTCCACAGCCATTGTCACCTTCATATCCCACCCTTCCTTGATGGAACATGGGAGACAATACACAGTTGTGGTAAGCCCATTTCTAATGCACAACAAATTAATAAGGCTGGAAGAGAATGGCTGCCTAAGGTAGCCAAGTGAGGTTGATTGCTTAGTGTTGATTTGAATCCAGGTCTCCCCAGTCCAAATATTATACTGGTAAGACGATTATACCATGCTAACTTCTTCAAAGATTTCCTAGATCTGAGCAGGAAAAAAAACTCCATTTCATTTTGCTTTGGGTTTTGCTATTGTTAATTATCACCTCTGGGGCTTTGTGTGTGTGTGTAGTTTCAAAGTTCCATCTGTTTGGGACAAAAGCTTCCAAAGAGTGATTTTTTTTAAGGCTCCAGGGAACTGCACAGTCCCTGAACTAACCTGCAGGGAATGGCATAGGAAAGCTCTGGTGCCTGGAGTGAAAGAGGAGATACAGTTCCCAAGCTTGACAAAACCAAACTCAGCAAAAGTCTCCTGTCTCTGCTCAGCTGAAGCTGAAGTGTATTTTCAAATACTCTTAAGAAGCCCATGGGGTTGGTCACTAATCACTAGCCAGCATGGTGCAGTGGTTAAGAGTGGCAGACTCGAACCTGAAGAACTGAGTTTGATCCCCTACTCCTCCACAGGAAGCCTGCTGGGTGACCTTGGGCCAGTCACACTTCTTTCTGAACTCTCTCAGCCCCGCCTATCCCACAAGGTGCCTGTTGTGGGGAGGGGGAGGGAATGAGGTTGTAAGCTACTTTAAGACTCCTTAGGGTAGAGAAAGGTAGAGGTTTCCCTCGCTCAAAATCTAGTTGAATACGACTCATCTCCGTTTCCAAGCTGAAGAGCCAGCACTGTCTGAAGACTTCTCTGTGGTCATGTGGCTGGCATGACTAGACGCCAAGGCATATGGAACGCTGTTACCTTCCCACCAAAGTGGTACCTATTTATCTACTTGCAATTTCTTGCTTTCAAACTGCTAGGTTGGCAGGAGCTGGGGCCAGAGACGGGAGCTCACTTTGTCACGTGGCACTAGGGTCTCGAACTGCTGAACTACCGACCTTCCAGTCTGCAGTTCAGCGTCTTAACCACTTGAGCCACTGCAGCCCCTTATAGGGTAGGGAAAAGCAGGGTATAAAAACCTCCTCCTCCTTCTTCTAGCATCTTCCAGACATGTTGGCTCTGGTGGAACTGGAGAGAAGAGATGTTACAATACAGAGAGATGGAGCCTGGGTGTGAAAGTAGACATTTGGCAACTGTGATAGGTCTGATTAATGATGCTGTAATACTCACAAATGGCATGCCTTAACACTGAACCTATCCTGCTTGGAATGTCTGCTTTCTCTCCCTGTATGTTCACATTGATGATCCAATTCCAATCTGAAATGAGCAGTATTTTGAGGTATTTGCACCTGCCCAGTCAATAACATTCATCGTTGCCCTGGCAGCTATCTGGGAGCCACTCTGGACCTATGCTCAGAGTGTACAGGGTGCTGATACTGAAGGGAATGCTCATTTTCTCTGCTTTCAAGAAGCACAAAAACTACAGTTCCTATCAATTCTGGGCATGAGGTCATGCTGGGGGACAATGGGAAGAGTGATTTATAAGCAGTGTAAAATTGTAGCCTATCATCTGAGCCAGTTTGGTGTAGTGGTTAGAAGCATGGACTCTAATCTGGGAGAAGTGGGTTTGATTCCCCACTTCTCCACATGCACCTCCACATGCACATACAAATTCTTTCAGAGCAGTTCTCTCAAGGGCAGTTCTCGAAAAGAGCTCTCTCAGCCCCGCCTACCTCTCAGGGCGCCTGTTGTGGGGAGACGATGGGAAGGAGATTGCAAGCCACTTTGAGACTCCTTCAGATAGTGAAGGGTAGGGTATAAATCCAATCTCTTTCTCTTCTTCTTTTTCTTCTTCTTCTTCCATCTCTAATGGCAGTTTAACTCCTCTCCTGAAAAGTCATATTGTGGCACAAAAAAGAACTGGTGGGGAAGGGGCTGCACCTCATTATGTGTCTGTCTGCACACAGGCACACCTTTTGCAAGCATTGTAAATTCCTGCCAAGCGTTCTGGTGTGTTGGACAGAGATGCTTGCAAAAACACAGGCAGTCTCAAGTTGAAAATAGAGGTGTCGGCTCATCCCTGCTGGGTACCTGAGCTGTCATTTCTCCCCTGCTAAGAAGTGCTGATTTCCAGAAAACAAATGTCAATGTGATGGTGGGTGTTAAGTACCTACTACCAGCCAGCAGTTTTCCATGCCACAATCAACACCCACACCCCTTCTCCCAGGTGATGTGGCAAACACATAAAGTGTTCCCTGAACTCACTAACAGGAGGCCAGACCTTCACATGAACATGTACATGAACACATGAAGCTGCCTCATACTTTGTTTTATTATTTATCTACTATTTAATTCATTTCTACCCTGCCTTTCTCCCCAATGGGGACCCAAAACGGCTTACATTGCTCTTTTCTCTTCCATTTTATTCTCACAGCAACACTGTGAGGTAGGTTAGGCTGAGAGAGTGTCACTCAGTGAGCTTCCCTAGCACGAGTGGGGATTCAAACCCAGATCCTAGCCTGGCATTCTTAACCACTGCACTACACTGGCTCCCAATGTTATGGAGCAGAGGTCCCTCAGTGACTATTAGCCACAACGTATAGATAAGAACTCTCGGTCTGGGGCAAATAATGCTCTGTATTCTTGGTGCTGGGGGGGGGGGGTCAACGGTGGGAGGGCTTCTAGTGTCCTGGTCCCACTGGTGGACCTCCTGATGGCACCTGCTACTTTTGGCCACTGTGTGAAACAGTGTTGGACTGGATGGGCCATTGGCCTGATCCAGCATTGGCTTCTCTTGTGTTCTTATGTTCTTAATACAAAATCTTATCCTCGGTCTATCTAGTTCAGTATTGTCTACTCTAACTGGCAAACAGTTCTCTAGCATTTTAGTCAAGGTCTCTCACATTGCCTACTACCTGATCCCTTAAAGTAGAGAAGCTGGGGGGTTGAACCTGGGACCTTCTGCATGCCAAGCAGATGTTCTACCACTTGGCCAAAGCTCCTCCCAAAAATTACCATCTGGTGGGAAAGTGCTCGTGGGCATGTGTAGATGTTGCAGGGGGCAAGTTTCATGAACAGGACAAGCTAAGCACCCCTACTTTACCCTGCAAATCCAGTGCCCAGGGAAGAAATGGCTGCCAGTGGGCATGTGTAGATGCTGCAGGGGGCAAGTTTCATGTACAGGACAAGCTAAGCACCCCTACTTTACCCTGCAAATCCAGTGCCCAGGGAAGAAATGGCTGCCAGTTATGCCAGACCATTTGCTGAACAACATTTACTGTTACTCAGAGGAACATCTGGGCATGTGGCAGACTTGTAGAGCATTAGCTTTGGGCTGTGGAGGCTGGGCTTGAGCTCTTCTTTAAACCTCGGGGAAATCATGTCCTGTCAGTTTAACCTACCTCACAGGTTTTGTTGTGAGGAAGAAGGGATAAAAACCAATAGACTGCCATCCTGAGTGTTTAGGAGGAAATGGGATGGGTGAAGGAGGGGAATATTAATATTTATTTATTTATTTATTTATTTATTTATTTATTTATTTATTTATTTATTTATTTAATTTTTATCCCGCCTTGCCGGCGAACCGGCTCAAGGCAGCTAACAACCTTAAAATACCACTAAAGTGGTTTACAATTTAAATAAATTAAAACTAACATAAAACAACATTAACAATACAAACAATGTAAGGCAAGAGCATAACTGGCAGCATCGGAGTTCTCATGGTGACCCGGTGGTAATACAAATTCGACTGGAGGGCCAGGGCGATGTTTTCCTGTAAATTCTCCCCGGTGGCGGCTCCTAATTGAAAGCCTGGCGGAAGAGCTCCGTCTTGCAGGCCCTGCGGAACTGTAATAGGTCCCGCAGGGCCCTGATGTCATCGGGGAGCTCGTTCCACCAGTATGGGGCCGCCACCGAGAAAGCCCTGGCCCTGGTGCAGGCTAGCCGGGCATCCTTCAGACCGGGGAGTGTCAGGCGATGTTGTGTGCCTGACCTCAGTGCCCTCTGGGGCATATATGGGGAAAGGCGGTCCCTCAAGTAGGCAGGCCCCTGACCATATAGGGCTTTAAAGGTCAACACCAGCACCTTGAACCGGATCCGGTATGCTATAGGCAGCCAGTGCAGTGACTGCAGCACAGGCCGGATGTGGTCCCGTGAGGAGAGACCCATCAGCAGCCTGGCCGCAGCATTCTGCACCAGCTGCAGCCTCCGAATCCAGGACAAGGGCAGCCCCAAGTAGAGAGCGTTACAGTGATCAAGTCTTGAGGTGACCATAGCATGGATCACTGTTGCTAGGTCTTCGCGTTCGAGGAAGGGGACCAACTGCCTAATCAGCCGTAGGTGGTAAAAGGCTGCTTTAGCAGTGGCTGCTACCTGGGCCTCCATTGTTAGGGAGGCATCCAGGAGCACTCCCAAGCTCCTGACCCTCGGCGCTGGCACCAATGGCGCCCCACCGAAGGACGGAAGTGGGAACCCTATCCCCGACCCGGTCCGACTCAAGCACAGGACCTCCGTCTTCGTTGGATTCAGTTTCAGTCTACTCTGTCTCAGCCAGTCCGCAACGTCCTGAAGCGCCCGCTCCAGGTCATCTGGGGTAGAGTCGGACCGGCCACCCAACAGCAGATAGAGCTGGGTGTCATCGGCATATTGATGACACCCAAGCCCATGCCTCCGGACAATCTGGGCAAGGGAGCCCAGATCATTATTAATATGATAAATGTGCATGGAAGAACTACTCCAGTGCAGAGATGAGAATTATGGCAAAAGCCTCGTACTGAAGGTAAGTTTTCAGGAGGGATATGTCAAGAGAGATGGCACCACATACGTATTTATGAAGTCCTAAGAAAATAAGGGGGGCTGCACTGGCTCAAGTGGTTAAGACGCTGAGCTCCAGAGCAGAAGGTCTGTAGTTCAGCAGTTTGAGACCTGAGTGCTGCATGACAGAGTGAGCTCCCGTCTCTGGCCCCAGCTCCTGCCAACCTAGCAGTTTGAAAGCAAACAATTGCAAGTCAATAAATAGGTACCACTTCGGTGGGAAGGTAACAGCATTCTGTGCATCTCTGCATCTAGTCATGCCGGCCACATGTCCATGGAAACATATTTGGACAGTGCTGGCTCTTTGGCTTGGAAATGGAGATGAGCACGTATCCCTAGAGTCGGAACTGACTGCCTTTCGAGCAAGGGAAACCTTTACCTAAGAAAATAAGGAAGAATGGCTGCATGGGGTTAGAAGAATCCAGAGAGTGGCAGAATTGGGGAAGTGAAAGCCATGGATTCCCCATCCCCATCCATGACCTTCACTTCTCTGATTCTGCCACCCTCAGTATCCCTCTGCATACCAGCAAATAAAGGTAAAAAGAGTGAGGGTGATGAACTCACCACTGACATATGTACAGCTTGTCCCTGGCAGTTTCCCTCTCCTTCCCTCCCTCCCTCCTTCTGGATTCCTTATCCTTCAACAAGTACCACGATTCAAAAATTCTCCAATGGCATATACTTTTTTTTTTTAAGCCCAGAGACAGGAGTAGAGACACAAGACATGAAAATTATGGATAAGTAGTTTAATGTCTCAAAGAGAGCGAGAGCTAGAGAGACATTGATGATGAGGTTTGGGGGCTAGTAAATTGGACAGTGAATACTAATGAAGATCAGCCCTCATCTGCAGACTTAATCCAGCTACTTCTTGAGATAAAGAGTATTTTATTTCATTTTTTAAAAAAACCCAACATGGCAGGAAAGCTATTTCTAAACCTGCAAGAACATTGCCACCCAAGCGGGAAATCTCCCGGGAGGCTGACTTTTTCCCTGTGATTGGAGCCTGTAATTGTACCAAGGTTTGAAATGACTTTTCCCCCATTTATCCTTTAAATTGCTGCTAAAGTACAGAGTACATCGGCAAACCCCACTATATGGTGTGTGATTGTATTATAAAGGTTATGTCTACTTGCAATAAAACCATTCTACCTGACAAACGCTCTATGCTAATGGGTTAAGATGCACCTTGCTTCCCAAGGAAAAGTGTCCGTAATTCTAACAAGATGTCCGGGAAAGAAATGGCAGTTTTATGAGCCAAATCCTGCCAAGCAGCTCCTATAATACACTTCTTTTTCCTAGCCTGCCTTTGGATGGAAATGTCCATCGGTTAAGGCTAGTTTTAATTTTATATCTGTGATGGACAAAGCTTATCTGCTGGGGACATCAGACGAATGTAATATTGGCCCAAACTCTGAGCAGATAAAGGCGCGATCAGAACACATTTGGGCACATTTGATCAAATGGCCCCTTTTCTGTTTTCAAAACTGAACTTCAGCTTCACAGAGAAGGGCAAGAATTCACAGGGGGCTCTGCAGGAAGAAACAGGACAACAGTGAAAGAAGTTTAATTGGTTGCAGAACGCCTTCACTGGGCAGGAGATCAGAAGGCTAGACAATGGTTAGGTATCACGATTGAGGAGGGGAAAGAGCTAGGTTATGGCCGGGCCAAATCCTACATTCCTCTCTGTCTGACTGTCTCTGTGTTGTATTATTACCCCTTCCTTCCTCCAAGGAGCTCAGGGCAGTATGTTACATTACCTCTTCCTCATTTTATACTTACAACAACACTGTGGAGCAGGTTAGGTTGAGAGTGTGTGATGGGCCCACAGTAGGCTTGCCAGACTCCAGATGCTGGTTGGGGATCTCCCACTGTTACAACCGATCTCCAGGTGACAGAGATAAGTTCACCTGGAGAAAATGGCTGCTTTGGAAGGTGGACTCTAGGGCATTAGACCCCACTGGAGTCCCTCCCCTCCTCAAAACTCCCATCTCCTCAGGCTCCACCCCCAGAATCTCCAGATATTTTCCAAGCTGGAGCTGGCAACACTAGCCCACAGGTCAACTATCAAGCTTCTGTCAGGTAGAAAACCTCCCCCCCCCAGCCAGTTGTTGGTGTCTGGAGCTTGAACAAGGCCTAAAAAAGGAAGGTTCTGCTGGCCCACCAGACAAAAAAGTCAGATGTTGCATTCCACAGTGTCCTAAGTCAGGGTGTTAATTGGGGCAGCCTGGAAATATGTTAGCTGAGAAGAGGAGGAAAAGGCAAGACAGGGCCTAAGGTTTTCAGCTTTAGAGTTGTCAGGCTCTACCTGGCAGCCAGTGGGAGATCAAGGGAGCAAGGACATGGGGGAACAGCTCATTTACAGGAAAACCCCAAAAGCAATATCATGCCTCTCTAGGAAACAATAGAAATTCTGTGGTAAAATCATAATTTTTTTAGGTGATTCCTAAAGAGGATTGAGCTCACATCTGGGGAAAATGTACAGAGGCATGACCTCACTTCTGGATTTCCTCCATGAGTGACACTACAACATAGTCCCAATGGCAATTTTCTATTTTATTTTTCTCCTGTCACCACTCTGAGCTGGGGGCAGAGGATCCTCTGTCCTCACCAGGAGACTGGCAACCCTCACCAATCTCCCAGAATTACAACTAAACACTGTTTTGGAGGGTGGCCTGTATGACATTATACCCCACTAAGATTCTCCTCCCCAAATTCCAGCCTACTCAGGCTCCACCCCCCAAATATCCAGGAGTTTCTCCACCCAGTGTTGGCACCCTAACTAGGCCCTGAGGACCCCTAAAGAGTAGACAGTGGCAAAAATGCCAGTATTAACTCCCATCTGAATAAGAGCTGCCTTGGAAGTAGAGAACTCCTTGCAACAAAAGATCCCTGGAGTGGGCATTGCAGCAGGAAGGGGAATAAAATAAGAGACTGGAGTTATACCCTGCCCTTCACTACCTGAAGGAGTCTCAGAGCGGCTTACAAGCTCCTTTCTCTTCCCCTCCCCACAACTGATACCCTATGAGGTAAGTGAGGCGGAGAGAGAGAACAGCTCTGAAAGAACTTATGACTGACCCAAGGTCACACCAGCGGCTGCATGTGGAGGCGTGGGAAATCAAACCTGGTTCTCCTAGATTACAGTCCATGCTCCTAACCACTACACCAAACTGGCTTTCCTAGCAGGTGGAAGGAAGGGAGATTGCTGGCTGACAAGGGAAGTTAGCCAGATAGCTGGCAATTCTTGAGTCTCTGGAGGTCAGATGGGACCAGCCTTCCTGGGGACCAAGGAAGTGGCATTGCTGACCAGGAGAAGAGCAAGTTACTTTCTTCGGGGCATACCTACCACAAAGCCCAGTCCTGTGGTAAGTGTGCAGTGGTAGCTGTTACTGAATCCTGAGCAAGAACCCAGCCCTGGGAGGAGGCCTTGATTGGGACTAGGGTTGACAGCCCTTGGTGGGAGCGGGGTATTCCCCAGTTTTGACAGCTCCTGTCTGCTGCTGGCCAGCAGCAGGGGAAGCCCTGCCCCCAACAACAATGACCTGGTGTGAAATCCCCAGTGTGACATCCCCAGCAATGTTGCCCTGTCCCCCACTCTCAGAAAGTTCCCTCCCAGCCTCTGCCAGCGAGGAGGTAAGACCTGGCAACCCTAATTGGGACAGGTGAACCTGTAGGCTCTAACTGGACATTTGAACTTGGGGCTTTGTTACTGGGAGTGATCCAAGACATAAACACAACTTTCTCAGTCCCCTGGTGCCTGCCTTTATTGGAGAGGCTGGAAGATGATGGAATGCCTGGATAGCAATGCACCCCCTGGTCCCAGCAGCTTCACACCAGGTCACTGCTATTTATCCAAAACCAGGCCATTTCAAAGATGTCATATTGTCTGACAATTTCAGTTGCATCTCCTGTGTCGCCATCTGTGCTTGAAGAGCTTCAAGGAGGAATGAAGAGATGTACTGTCTTAATGCAGAAGTTTTCTCTGTGCTTTGTTCTACTGGTGAGAGCCAGTTTGTTGTAGTGGTTAGGAGCACATTATACACCACTGAAGTCCCTGTCCTTTCCAGGCTCCTTCCCCAAATCCCCAAGATTTCCCAGCCTGAATGTGGTGACCCTATCCATCCATTCCCCATCACCATTGGTGGTCAGTGGGGACCTGTCAACCCTAGCTATTTGCACAGAGGAGAGAAAACTACTCAAATGAGCAGAAGGAACTGAACTCTTCAGTGAACTGTGCACATACGGCACTTTGTGATATGTCTGGAGAATTCTTAATGCAGAGTTTCCATGTTGGAAATAAGACTGTTCCCCGTGGCATGCCTCCCAATCCAGGGATTCCATTGCAGCTTCCCATCTTCAGAGCAGACAGACTTTCCTTTGTTTCTGCCTTGGTATAAAATGAAATTGTCTCTGGCTGGTTATCCTTAGGAAGACAATGTATTGGCAAAGCAGCTGGTGAGACAGTCTGCACGGATGTGACAATCTCTGATTTAAAACTATGAACAAATACGTTGGCTCCAACACTAGCAAATTTCTCCATCCTTGGGTACCTCTCGTTTTCCTTGAGTAAACGAGATCCACCTACACAGATCAAGGAACAAACTGCCAGGCACAGTAAGGAACCACCAAGAGATTTATGTTCGAATCCTTGGAGTATTAAAATTGTGGATATAGTAAAATGCAGCAACACATGAAGAAAGGGGGAAATGCACAGCACGGCAAAGGGCTTTCCCTTTTTCTTTCCACTTTTGAAAGTCATGCAAAGCAAAAGAATTGTGGCTCCATGCCAAGCTGCTGGAAATTTAATGGGGTTAAATATAATACTTCAGTCACACTGGAGGTAACGGATCATCCCATTGGGCTGGACTGAACCTGTTGGTTTCCACCAGGGAAAAGGGGAGGAAGAGTTCCCCCTTGGCTATGCAGAAGGGTCTGCTGGGACTCATGGGACAATGGAGAAAAGCCACTTGGAACAAGGCACGTAGTAAGGAGGAGAATTAGCTGAGATTGAGTGTAAAACCTGTTACTCTGAGTATTGTTTCCAGCTGGAGCTAAGGGCCAAAGCAGATTTCCATTAATCTGTACCAGATAAATCACATATCTGCACAATTTCAATTCAGATGGAGTTGCACAGAAACGGTAGAAGGGAGGCAATCCTTAAACCCGCACTAGTTTTGCTGATCAAAACCAAGCCGGTGTTTAATCTCTTTTCATTGTTCTTGAGGGCCCTGATTGGGTGGAAAGGTGGCATAGTATGTTTTAGAGAAATAAGTGATGTGCATTATACATCAAAATGCCATCCAGCATGTCAAAATGCTGTTGTATAGCAAAATAAAGAAATACTAGCCTGGTGTACTAGTTAGAATGATAGCATCTCGGAGACCCAGGTTCTAATCCCTATTCTGCTATAGAAGCTTGCCAAGTGAACTTAGGTCAGTCTCTTTCACTCAGCCTTCCATTGTTGTTGGGAAGATAAAATGGATCAGGGGAGAAGAATGTTATAATCTGTGTTGTGTTCCTGGGGGGGAGAGTATAAATTCTTTTTCTTTTTTGCTTTCAAGTTGCATCTTACTCGAGGCGACTCTGTAGGGTTTTCAAGGCAAGGGACATTCAGAGGCAGTTTGCCACTGCCTTCCTTTGCTTAGCAACCCTGGCCTTTCTTGGTGGCCTCTCATCCAAATACCAACCAGGGCCAATCCTGCTTAGCTTCCAAGATCCGACAAGATCAGGCTGTCCAGATAAGGGCAAGTACATAAATACAAATACCCAAATGGCATATAAAACTATACAGCAAGTATTCATGATCCCGGCCAGTCTACCAACAGTGAAAGGCCAAGAAGTGCATTCATCGACCAACATATCAATGGACAAGAAAAACAAGCAACACAAGAGGAACATTCGCTCATCCCGAAATTTGCAGAGCCTGCCCACCAGTGGAACTGTTCATGCCAGTTTGCCATGTCATCCTTCCCGCTCTGCACGTGCCTTCGATCGGGCTCCTCCACCCACCCACTCAGTCCTGGCTTTTTGTGTCTCTACTCTGCATTTGACATGTTGTGCAAATGTTTCCTGTGCTTGTTTTTCAAGTGGCTTCTTAGAGCAGACATTCCCCAGAGTGTACTTTCTCTTTCTTTACTGGCGCTTTTTTCTATACAAACAACAGATTGCTTTGCTGCTGTCCTTTAGATTCAAAAGAGAGTTTGACAAAAAAAAAAAAATCCTACTGCACAGATGCCTGATTTTTTTTTCAAGCTCCTTGGCAAAATTTGAGGAACTTGATCCTTTCCTGCTGCCCTTCTCACCGGTGCCACTACTTACAGATCTAACTCCTGCCTTAGAAAGATTGTTTGAGCAGCCACCATCCTCAGATGTCGCAACTGCAGCAATCCGCCAGTTAAAGAAGGAACCTAGGAAGAAGGTCCCTCAAGAGCTCTGCAGACCACTTTGGGCATTCAAGAAACACGCTGTGCTTTCTAGTGTCAGGAGCCATGACTAGTTTGTGCTCCAAAGACTCAATCTGCACAGAAGTGCGGAGAGCAAAAAGCAGCTCCGAGAAAAGAGTCAATCGCCAGAGGAAGAATTCAAAACACCTTCCTATCTGAAAGTTGCTTGGCGAATCACGTTTTTGAAATGGTGCTAACAGAGCAATCCTAACCAGGTTTACTCTCAAGTAATCACATTTTGCTCCATGGACTTTGCCCCCGAATGTTGCAGGAAAAACCAAATGGCATCTACGGGCAACTGAGAGGACTAACCCAGTTATTTATTTAGTTAGTTAGAATGGTGTTTGTTTGTTTTTTAATCCTCCTTTTCTCCCACAGTGGAGACACTTACAAAATCAAATAAATACAAGAATGCAATGTATGGAACCATAGACGCCCCAATGTGCCCCTGCAATGCAGACTTCATGCAGGTAATGAGCCACAGGCACAGAAGGTCGTAGGCTGAAAATCAAGGGCCAAGTGCCCTTTTGCTCACACCAGAGGTCACAACCGGGTTTTTTAATTGCCTGCAGAAAGGAAGGATGGATACTCAGGTCAGAACTTAGTCAGGAGGCTGGGATGTTCTCTGGGTCCCGCTGTCACCTCCATTTTCACAGTCCTGGACAGGCAATAAGAAAAAGTCCTGAGAAAGTCAGGAAAGTTCCCATACATCACATGCTCTAAAGATTCGTTGCTACCTTCCCCCCTCCCCAGCATAAAGTTAGGAATAGTTTTAGGGGATTTACATTTTCCTGGTTCATAAAATCAAGGTATTGTTCCAATTAGCAGGCATCCAGTTTTGGTTCTCTGTATTCTCACAATAAATTAACTATCTCATGTATTATTCACAGAAACAAATAAACAATTGTTCTCTCCATCAAAGGCAACAAAGTCACACACACCCCAGTATCCCTTGTGCTAAATAAATAATTCCTGGTTGGAGTAAAGTTTAGCCAGTGCAGGTGGAACTGACCAACTGGATAACCCCTCGAGAAAGGCAATGAGGTAAATACAAGTCAAGGAGGCAGCTGTCGCAAGGAAAGCATGCCTCCCTAGGGACTGCCCAACAAACAATTGTTAGATCTCTACCAAAATGCAACCCGGCATGTATTAATTACAATATCAAAAAGCCATTTTGTCAAAACCAAACTCTGTATAAACAATGTCGAGAGTTCATTCAGCTCAATATCAAGGATTAAAGCTGCTGCGGTGCCTTTTGAATCAACATGCTACTTCAGCTGCCATCCCACTGAGCCAAGTTCGAAGCCTTCCTGAAGCCTACTGACGCTTCCTCGAATTGAAGTAGCTCTTCCTCCAACAGAAGAGCCACTTAAGCTGGAGGAAGGCTCCTTGGGCTAGAGGAGAGATCCTGAGACTGAAGGAACCTCCTGGAGCTCAAGTTAGGATATATCTTTTCATTGAATGAGTAAGAGTTGTGCAACAGTGGAATCAGCTGCCTATGGAGGTGATGAGCTCCCCCTCGCCGGCAGTGTTTAAGCAGCAGCTGGACAAACACTTGTCAGGGATGCTCTAGGCTGATCCTGCATTGAGCGGGGGGGTTGGACTAGATGACCTATATGGCCCCTTCCAACTCTGTAATTCTGTGATTCCATCTTCAGTTCTGTATAACCTTGTTACCAGTTTAGCTTCAGTGGACATAAATTGGTGCTATCACTAATACAGGAGATAGGAGTCTGGCACTTTTGGCTTGGAGTAGAAGACCACAGTCAAATACCGACCTGGCCTGTCTCTCTGTTGGTTCTTCCTTGCTTGCTCAGAAGAGCCTCCTCAAAGCAAGGGGGGCTACATATGCAAAACTGTGACCCAGCCAGAGTTATCTAGTCTCTGGTTAAACCCAAGTTAAATTACTGTGATGTGATTTATAGGCTGCCTGTGGAAGCAACAGTTTCCTCAAAGTGCAGCCACAAGCCTGGGAAAGATAGAAGGGAACACACCTTAGGACTTGAAGAGCTTCATTGGTTACCTATTTGTTCCCAGATGCACTTCAGAGTGCTGCTTCTTAGGATTACCAACACTACTTTGGCAAATGCCAAGTGAGTTGGAGGGGGGTGTTTGGGGATGGTGGAGCTTAGGGTGGATGCAAGGTTACTTCTGGGTGATGTTCTAGGAACCTCCCCCCCCTCTTTATGGTAAAGACCACAAAGACATGCAGAAGTTCCTGGAGTGTCACCATGGAGGACATATTCTGCCCTTTGTTTCCCCTGTTCCGCAATTTCTCAAGAGTAGGGTATTGGGGTTGAGGGTGGGGGTGGGGATTTACCAGTTGTGGATGGGCAAGTGGCAAACCTATTCTTACCAGTGAAGTCCTGATTCCTGAATGGTCTTTAAAGTTCTGAAGTCTGCTCCCATGTCATTCTTACCAATGGTTAAGATCAGACACCCTGTCCTGTGTGCTCCTACCTTTGGCAGTGGAGTGGAAGTTACCAAAGTCAGAAGAATCTCATTTTTAGAACTCACTCAGAGACAGACTAGACACTTAAACTTGCATGGAAAGTTCTCTGCCTGGCTGTCTCCTGGAAGACCACTGGCAAACAGAGCCAAGTCCCCATAGTATTGCCAGTGCCACAGGAACCACTTGGTCAGACTTTTCAGGAACAGCCATACTTGGTGTGTCAGTTTTACCAGTTGTTCACACAAGCCTCCGGCAGTTGGTGGCAGTGCACACCACCAGCATCTGGGCCAGTTCTGAGCTGACTAGTTCCTGCATATCTAGCTTGTGGCACTTTGGGGAAGACTCAGCCGGGCTTGCTCCTGGGCCATTTTAATCTCCTTGACTCACTCCCCAGACCCATTTATCCGCAAACGATGTCAGCTATTAAGCAAATCCCTCTAGCTGCCCTCTTAGTAGCAATCTGATCTGCAGCAATTCTCAGGTGTTATTTAGCTCCATGCCGTGAAGTCATCAGCTACCCATTTCTGCATATCAAACCTCTATTAAAGAAGGCAGTTGGCAGCCTTACTGGCTGGTGCCTTTGTCATTAAGTTTTAGATGAAAAATTTCTGATTTACACAGGATTTGGGTGGGATGTATGAGCTTCCTCCCCCACTGCTGCTGGTGATTCTGCTGACATAGTTGGGTGACGTAACATGGAGCTGATATTTTGGGTAGTCAGAATGGTCTGTCTAGCTTAGTGTTGTGAACTCTGACTGGTTTTGAGACTCATGCAGAGAAGGGTTTATCCAAGCACCTGTCTGAGCCCTCCTGCATGGAAAACTATAGGTGCTAGATCACTGTACCGTGTCCGCTCCACTAAATTCAGGTCCATTCCTAATGGAAACAGACTGTTGCCTCTGTCGATATAAGGCTCTGTTGGGCCCAGGTGTCTGAAACAACCCATAAGGAGAAGGCTGGAGCTGCAGAAAAACAGCACTATTTCCACTGTGGCTGGTGCCCAACCCACTCAGCCTCTGACATGCAATAAACCATTGTTTGGTTGCCACTGAGTTTAGCATGACTTCATTTTCACCTTCCTGGTTTAGACTGGTTTGGAAGCTCGTCTTTTTGTGCCCACTCCACACTGTTTGAAGGGGGTTGGATGTTGCATGAACGAGGCTTGGCTAGGGCTGCCCACCACCAGGTGGGGCCTGGTGATCTCCAGATGACAGAGATCCGGTCCCCTGGACCAGATGGCTGCTTTGGAAGGTGGACTGTATGGCAATATACCTGCCCTTTCCAGGCTCCACCCCCAAATATCCAGGAACTTCCCACTCCAGGGATGGCAGAGCTACCTGTGGTTTGCCATTGCCTGCCTCCATGTCAGCCCTGCTTAAATTCTGAGATCTAATAATAATCATGAAATAAAATGAATTCAGGTAGGTAGCCATGTTGGTCTGAAAGCTAGGAGGCTGCTTTTGTACAATTTTTACTAACTGACACTAGCCAAAGCATCACAAAACAGTGACTGCAAGCTTCACCAGACTGGATGTTAAGAAACACACTACCCCCCTATAAAGGTGCCCCCATCCTTTGTTTAGTCCAAAGGACTAAAGTCAAACCAGAGAATCTCTGCAGTAGAAACTGAAGTTGGAGGGGCATTTTTGCAAGCTCAGAAGAATCAGTGCAATGCACAGTACCCAGCAAACCCAGTGCTATTGAGGCAATGCCAGCGGATGTCAAGCACAGAATCACAGTCTGAGTAAGCGGGGTAGGGTGGAAGCCCAACAAAACCAGTACAATGTATAGGGCCCACAAACCCAGTGCCATTGTGGCAATGCTAGCTGATGTCAAGCACAGAATCACCAAGCAAGGAGGGGTTGAAAGCCCAGCAGAACCTTCCTCAAGCTGTGGCTGGGGTGGACCACACCTCCCCACACACACACACCCTTGGTATGCCACTGATGAAGGACCTCCTTTGGTGCTAAGCAGTGAAACACTTAATATCAGTATAGCATAGGAGGAGGGATGATTCTTGGCATCTGTTGGAAGAGGTTTGTGTACAGGGTAGGATTAACAAGGCTGGCAGTGATGCTGGCTCAGTTTGGCACCATGGCAGGAAGCAGGGTGAGATGTTCTAATACTGTCAGCCTTTAATTTATTAAAAGCTCTGACGCTGGAGAAAAGGTTGAGATACTGGTGAATACTATATCATGGGAATAGCATACAGGCAAGACATACTGAGGCCCTACCCCATGCCAAATTGAAGAGGTCCAATACTATTACCAACAAATTTAGGTGGTTTTTTTTTTAAAAAAGTGGTTTTATTTTAACCAAATAAACTATTCACAAGACCAAGACAAAATTCTGAATGTATAAAGCAGAACAAACACTTCTCCATGGTTAGCTTAATTCAAGGCCAGGCACACTCCTGCTTACCGCAGAGGATTGCTGCAGACTGACTGAAGCTGAAAGCAGATGGTCTCAGCCAGCTCCAAGTGTTGCAGCCTGCTGCAAAGCTGCTATAATGTGACATCTGAAATGCAAAGAGAGAGAAAGAGAGAGAGAGCAACAGGGAAAACCTGTCTGCCAGCCTGTTTGTTTGTGCCAAACCACTGTGAAACCCACCAAAGATGTGTGCATCTGGATTGTGCAGACTGGTGCATGCAGTGCATGCATACCACTGATTCAAACAGATCAGCAGCCATTAGTGTCAGGAATAGTGACAACCAAAACAAACACCAAAGGGACAGATTTTATTAAAACACTCATTTATAGGATTTGTGACCGATTTGTCTGTTTAAGCAACTGCCTGCTGAGCAGACAGGCAGCAAGGAAGGAGGCAGTAGAACTCAAGTGGGCTGTTCAAGAATGCGCTTGTGCAAAAAGCCAAGTGTGCTGTACTGCATGCTTAAGCAGGAAGGAGGGATCAGTGTGCCCAACAGCAACAAATGGGTCAATGAACATTTCAACTGGTCACTGAAAAATCAGCTCCTGTTCATGACTAGCAAATGGGATGTGAGCTGAACCTGTGGATGTTCGAGCATCCCCAGCCAAGGAGAGGAGAACTTGATTTTGTATCGGATAAACATGCTTTTTTTGTGTGTGTTTGTGCCTCATCCTTGAATTACTATTGTCCTTGGTCAAATTTTGAACTGGATAACTAAAGCTCAGGCACGTACCGTCCAATTAACACAGCCCTGAGAGCCAGGCGGTTCCTTCTGGAGCATCTTAATTGCAACTCATGTTCTCAAATTAAACTCTTCCTCTCACTGTCTCCCCTTCTTATTTCTCCCACAGCACTTTATAGGCTTTTTGTCACTCCTAGTATCCATTTTAATAGACCTTAAAATGTTGGATGCTCTGAGTATCAATTGCAAAAACTCATGCAACATCTCCTTCTGGCATTAACTTAACATCTTTTCTGGACTGTGTTGCTCTTCTCCTCCCCCCTCCCCCCAATACCTCCTTGAAGACTATCACAGACACGTCAGTTACTCAATAAATGTGGTAATGCAATCTCTGAATATGCTCTTGTTCCCAGAAGTTTCAGGTATTTCATTGCCAATAACTTTCTAATTTGGCACATTAAATATATTGAATAACCTGTCAGAAACAGCTGTGAATCTGACAAGAATGAGAAGCTTCGGGAGGACACTTTCAAATCCCTAAAAATATGGTGTAAGCAGTTTTGGGCTATTTTCCTCTGTCAGTATTTTTTTTAGAGGATGCCTTCCTAGTCTTCAGAGAATATCTTTCATAATGCCTTCGCTTTTTTAAAGGAAGTCAATGTCTTTGCCAGTTCCCAGTGTCAACACCCTTAACAACAATTGACTCCCTGTTTAAAAAAGAGGAGGTGAAAGCTTATTTAAACCTCTGGCTATGATTTCTCACCCCCAGAAAGCTTTGGTCAGAAACGCCCAACACAGAAACAGCTTTTTCTACTCTCTCACTCTCCCTTTATCCTACTTGGTGATGAGACACGTCTGTGGGCTGTGTCTTTCCTTGACTCTCAGTGAAATGTCAGGTCATGAAGTTGAGAAATCTCAGCGTTTCCTTTTTATTATCCGTCATCTTGGTCCCCTGGGATTCCAGGGACATTAGTTACAAGCGACGCTCTCACTACAGAGAAAGACAAGGGGAACTCAGAAAGAGATGAAGTGGTCGGATAAAAGCTGGAGAAGGGCTTTGAAGACAAAGGTTACAGAAGTATGAAGGAACGCTCTCCCATGTCCCCATCAGTGGGGAAGAGCAGGCTTTTGAAGTGAGATTTAATGGCCAAGACAAGGCAGAGGCTGGCCAACAGTATCTACATCTTGCCATCTGTCACCTGGGGTGTGCAAATGAAGTACACACTGGCGATTTGCTTTCAGCCTCAAGTGAATAACACATCAATATCACAAAAACACATTTTCAAAGAATTCTGGGTGAAACTTTACAATGAAGAATTTGTAACAAGGACGGACAGTGTGATGTATGCCTTTTCAAAATGAAACGAAAGCTCTGTCTATCTGCCTATGAACACATGAAGCAGCCTTATACTGAATTAGACCACTGGTCTGTCACAGTCAACATTGTCTACTTAAACTGGCAACAACTTTCCAGTTTCTCAAGGAGGGGTATTTCACATCACTTACTAATGGACTGGAGATGCCAGGGATTGAACAAACAATTCTGTGGGGTAGGCTTGAAGTAGAGTGGCATGGACAACTTTGTGGCTAAGCAAGGATTCTACCATCCTTATCTTTGTGAAGTCAAATGGAGGGGGGGGGGACACCTCAGAAGAACTAGACCTGATCTAACCATTTGGTGCTCATCTCTTCTCCCTGCAGTCATAAGATGAGCGGGCACTCACCTCAAGATGACTCTTCAGTAGTGGGAAAACTGGATGGACTATAAATGTCCTTTATTCACTTGGGCATACCGTCAAGAAAAAAAAATGCGACCAAAGCTAAGCTGATCTTCTGGGCACGCAGTCCTTCTACTTGATTTATTCCAGGACAGTGGGTTAAAAAGTTGTTTAAATGTTGACATAAAAGATGTTTAAATGTTGACATAAAACTCACCTTTGTTTATGTTGGTGGTCTTTTGGAACCCAGAGTAAGGGGGGGGGGGGAAGACGGGCACCATGGCACCTGTCATAAACATACAGTTTCATAGCAGAAATGTGCAATATTTACAGGATGAATTTCACGTCTGCTTTTGTTTTCTTTCTCCTTTCCCTCTCCCTGCCCCCAAAGCAATGGATTTCTCTGGTGATTTTGCAATCTAATTTAGAATTCTGTTTCTTCCATGTGAGGGTTTTTTTTAAAAAAAAATCATGCACATCATGGGGGCTTGTAGGTTTAAATTATAAAACCTAATTGTGATCATGCTAGGGACGCATACAGTAGCAAAGTACTATAGCTGTTTTCTTTATAACAATTCAGTGGATGAATTTTGATCAAATGGTCAAAGGAATGACACAGGCCGAACCCAGAGGCAAGCAGGAGTTCGGAGGCAATGGAGTCCAGTGGGATGAGTTTGGGCCAGTAGGCATAATGTGGGGGTGAGGGCAGAGTGTCGCCTCAGCATTGCTGGCTGGGGAAGGTGTGCCATTGGGCTAGCCAGACAACAAGAATGAGGTCCCATGGGTGGGGCCAGATACCAGATATTGTACCAGGATTTAAAACCATGATCAGGCATCTCTGGTGGTGGCTGATGGGGGGTTTGCATGCCTTATAATGTCATGAGTGAAAGTAACTGCTGCTAGACCTGTGGGTGACTGTTACCCATGTCAGGGGAAGTCTGTGGGGCTATGGAAGGACAACCCCATCCCATCCCAGATATGCCCACTCTGTCTGACAGCGGGGCACAAGATTGCACTGCCCCAAATCCTCCCTCTCTTTCCAAGAGCAATGTTCCTGCAAAAGATGACAAATTCTTCCTTTTCTCCTCCTGCCTAGCCTGGTTGTGGAGCCACCGTTTGTGCTCCCTCCACGCTCCCAGCAGTCAGCCCCAGCCCCACCTCCCCGCCACTGTCCCATGTGGCCTGAACCATTATCCAGACCAGGGGCTGGAGGTTCCCCTAATCTCCCTCTCCATCTTTGCTGGCCCTCTCTCTTCCCCTCACTGGACAGTCGCAGGGAGTCCTTCAGCCAGACCTCCATCGCCTGGCTTCTTGCAGTTTCTTGCATGGCTGGGCTCCTACTGCTGCCCTATTCAGACCAACATGGTCTGGCTTCTGCTGCCTGCTTCCACAGCCACTGCCTGGCCTGATGGCCTCTGAGGCTCGCTCTTCCCCAGCATCTTCTTTGTTGTCTTCATCTTCAGGCACTCTCTGCTCCTCTGCAGCATCAGCACCGGAGTGCCAATGTGAACAAGAATGTTTTCTCTGGCTTCGCCTCTCCCCTTTCCCCCTTCACAGCCAGCTCAGCAGTGTGAGCTGATGGGGAGGAGAACAGAGTTTGGCTCCTCCTCCTCCTCCCCTTTCCAGGATTGGCTGTGCGCACAGCTTCCACATGGGGATTTTTCCTTTGCTTCAGCTTAAAAGGGGAAGGCCCTGGGAGCCCCATAAATGGTGTGATCATGGCATGGCATCATGTGCAAGCACCACTCAAAACAGTGGGGGGCATGCTGCATTGCACCCAGAGAAAAATCCCCATGCGCGAGCAGGGGAAACTAACTTTACTTCCAATACTAAATCCATGTTTAAAGCTGTATATGAACTCTAAATCTCTCTCTCTCTCTGTGTATGCACTCCTATTTGACAAACACTCCTTGCAGCTAATGCCCACAGTATAATACTTCCACACCCCTCTTCTATGCATTCACTACTTGCTACTGATACTTGGTAGCATACATATACACAGTTATTTTCCACAATACAATAAAAGAGGAGGAAACAAATCCAATCTACATCAAAGAAATGTCAAAAGCAATTCGCAAATCTCTGAAGTAAAACCTTAGTTAAAAATTTATACAAAATCCATCAAAATTATTTTTCCAGGGTAATTTAAAAGCCTCTCTGTCACAATACACTGCAATATTTATTTAATTTGGTTATATAAATAAGAAAACTATTTGATTTCCACCCATACCCACACAAAGCCCTCAGTATTGTTAGGAACGGGGTAGCCACCCAGCCTGTAATTTAGAAATGTGTTCTTTCCAGCGGGAGCAAAAGGACAAGAATGAAGAATAGGCCGTTCTGTGCAAAAAAGAGAGGTTTGCCTGCTTTATTTCAAATGCCTCCTGGAATTTAATATTTTGCACTCAGCATCCTGCATACAACCCGTGTCAGTTGGTTTTTGATGTGGTGAATTCAGTCATTTCTGGCTCAGTAGGGGAGGTTCATGAGCTATACTGCTTGTATTATTCCAGAATTTTGGAGAGAAAAAAATATGAATCACTATGAGCCAGTTTGGTGTAGTGGTTAGAAGCATGGATTCTAATCTGGGAGAATCGGGTTTGATTCCCCATTCCTCCACATGCAGCTGCTGGTGTGACCTTTGGTCGGTTACAAGTTCTTTCAGAGCTGTTCTCTCATGAACAGTTCTTGAGAGAGCTCTCTCAGCCCCACCTACCTCACAGGGTGTCTGTTGTGGGGAGGGGAAGGGGAAGGAGATTGTAAGCTGCTCTGGGACTCCTTTGGGGAGTGAAGTTGTTGTTGTTCAGTGGCACAGTCGAGTCTGCCTCTTCGCGACCCCATGGACCACATCACGCCAGGCCCTTCTGTCTTCCGTTGTGCTCCAGAGTTTGCTTAATTTCATGTTTGTTGCATCGATAACACTGTCTAACCATCTCATCCTTTGCTGCCCCCTTCTTCTTTTACTTTCAATCTTTCCCAGCATCAGGGTTTTCTCCAGTGAGTGCTCCCTTCTCATTTAGTGGTCAAAGTATTTGAGCTTCAGTATTTGGCCTTCCAGGGAACAGTCAGGGTTGATTTCCTTTAGGGTTGACTGATTTGATCCCCTTGCAGTCCAAGAGACTCTCAGGAGTCTTCTCCAGCACCACAATTCAAAATAATATATTCTTCAGTGCTTGTCCTTCTTTATAGTCCAACTCTCGCAGCCATACATTACTACTGGGAATACCATTGCTTTGACCATACGGACTTTTGATGGCAGGGTGATGTCTCTACTTTTTAGTATGAGGTCTAGGTTTGCCATCGCTTTCTTCCCAAGGAGCAGCCGTTTTTTAATTTCATGGCTGCAGTCACCATCCCTGGATCCCAGGAAGGTGAAGTCTGTCACTGCTTCCACGACTTTCCCTTCTATTTGCCAAAGAGTGATGGGGCCGGAGGCCATGATCTTAGTTTTTTTTGATGATGAGTTTCAAGCCAACTTTTGTGCTTTCCTCTTTTACCCAAAGCAAGAGGCTCTTGAGGTCCTCTTCACTTTCTGCCATTAGAGTGGTATCATCTGCATATCTGAGTGAAGGGCAGGGTATTAATCCAACCTCTTCATCTTCTTCTTTTCACCCCTCCTTTTGAAGAGAAGAGCAGGCTCCCAGATTGGTGGTAGAAAATACCATCAGGTTGCTGCTGCTGACTTATGGTGACCCAGTAGGGTTCCCCAGGCAAGAGACCATCAGAGGTGGTTTGCCATTGCTCACTTCCATGTAGCAACCCTGGACTTTGTTGGTGGCTTCCCATCCAAGTCCTACTGAGCCTGGACCCTGCTTAGCTTCTAAGAACTGATGAGATTAGGATAGCCTGGGCCAATCAGATCAGAAAGCTCTTGATTAGGCCCCTTAAAGAAAATAGCAGCACTACAAAAATAGATATTATGGAGGATAGGTCTATCAATGGTTAGTAGACATAAATAAAAACAAATGTCTATATTTAGAGACAGTAGAGGTCTACTAGGGATGCCACATATTGCGTGCCAGACTTACAAAGTCTGACTATGAAAATCAGATGTGAGAAAATAACTGGGCCTATATGAGTCAGCACCAAGTGCATTAAGCATCAGCTGAACAGGCTTGCTTTTCTCTGCTTTGTTTGCTTGCAAAACTATGCATATGTCAAAGCACTGCCAGTTCAAACAGTCCAGGAGCCCTTAACTTTCCAAA
This sequence comes from Lepidodactylus listeri, assembly GCA_029233225.1. Taxonomy (NCBI): domain Eukaryota; kingdom Metazoa; phylum Chordata; class Lepidosauria; order Squamata; family Gekkonidae; genus Lepidodactylus; species Lepidodactylus listeri. The sequence goes on along the minus strand of JARCFY010000013.1, from coordinate 50,686,185 downwards.
AAGACTACTTATATGAATATCAAATGGTATGTTAAAAAAAGGGACAAAACTCTGGCATTTATTTGACTGATATATATGATTTGTGACTGATTTAACTGTCTATTTAAATAATTGGCTGCCGACTGCAGCAGCCATACAGTGAACTCAACTGGGCTGTGTGAGAAAACATGTGCAAAAAGTCAATTGTGTTCTGATGCACATGGAGTTAGTAGCCTTCCCAACAGCTATGAACAAACCATCCATCCCCCAATCATCTCCTGATTCACAGCTGTTGAATAGGATGTGAATTAGGGAGCAGGTATTTGAGCATCCCTAAATTCTACCTAATGCTGTGAACAAATCCTCTGGTAGTCAAATGCTGGGAACAAACAAAACTGTTTGTTACATTGATAGATTCAAGTGGGTAGCTGTGTTGGTCTGAAGCAGCAGAATGAAGTTTTAGTCCAGAGACACCATTAAGACCAACAAAGTTTAATTCTGGGTACGAGCTTTCATGTGCATTGATCTGATGAACATAAGAAAACATAAGAAAAGCCATGTTAGATCAGGCCAATGGCCCAGTCCAACACTCTGCCACACAGGGGCCAACACTCCAGTCCAACACTCTGCCACAAAGGGGCCAAAAACACCAGGTGCCCTCAGAAGGTCCAGCAGTGGGGGCAGGAATCCCTCCCATTGTTGCCCCCCCAACACCAAGATTAAAGAGCATCACTTGTCCCAGACTGAGATTTCCTATCAATACTTTGTGGCTAATAGCCACTGATGGACTTCTCCTCCATATGTTTATCTAATTCCCTCTTGAAGCCATCCATGCTTGTAGCTGCCACCACCTCCTGTGGCAGTGAATCACTCTTTGGGTGAAGAAGTACTTCCTTTTATCTGTTCTAACCCGACTGCTCAGCAGTGCCCATGAGTTCTTGTATTGTGAGAAAGGGAGAAAAGGACTTCTTTCTCTACCTGCTCTATCCCATGCATAATCTTATAAACCTCGATCATGTCACCCCTCAACCATTGTTTCTCCAAGCTAAAGAGCCCCAAGCGCTTTAACCTTTCTTCAGAGGAAAAGTGTTCCAACCCTTTTATCATTTTAGTTGCCCTTTTCTGCACTTTTTCCAATGCTATCTTTTTTAAGGTGTGGCGAACAGAACTGTACACAATACTCCAAATGAGGTCACACCACTGATTTAAACAGGGGCATTATGATACTGGCTGATTTGTTATCTATTCCCTTCCTAATAACCCCCAGCATAGCATTGGCCTTTTTCATTGCAGTCACACATGTCTCAACATTTTCATTGAGTTATCCACTACGACTCCAAGATCTCTCTCTTGGTCAGTCTCCGCCAGTTCAGACCCCATCAATGTGTATATATAGTTAGGATTTTTGGCTCCAATGTGCATCACTTTGCATTTGTTCACATTAATCCCCATTTGCCACGTTGATGCCCACTCACCCATTCTCGACAGATCCCTTTGGAGTGCCTCACAATCCTCCCTGGTTCTCACCACCCTGAACAACTTTGTGTCATCTACAGATTTAGCCACTTCACTGCTTACTCCCAACTCCAAATCATTAATAAATAAGTTAAAAAGCATCGGACTGAGTACTGATCCCTGCAGTACCCCATTGCTTACCTCCCTCCACTGAGAAAATTTCCTATTTATACTCACTCTCTGTTTCCTTTTAATTAGCCAGTTTTTGATCCACAAAAGGACTTGTCCTTTTATCCCATGACTATTGAGCTTACTTAGGAGCCTTTGATGAGGAACTTTATCAAAAGCTTTCTGGAAGTCAATGTAAACAACATCTATTGCGTCCCCCTTGTCCACATGTTTGTTAACTCCCTCAAAGAACACTAACAAGTTAGTGAGACAAGATCTTCCCTTACAGAACCCATGCTGAGTCTTCCTCAATAGATTTTGTTCATCAGTGTGCCTACTAATTTTTTTCCTTAATAACAGTTTCCACCAATTTACCCGGTATCGATGTCAGACTGACTGGCCTGTAATTTCCCGTATCTCCTCTGGAACCCTTTTTAAAGATAGGAGTGACATTCGCTACCTTCCAGTCCTCAGGAATGGAGGCAGATTTTAAGGAAAGATTATATATTTTTGTCAGGAGATCCACAAGTTCACCTTTGAGTTCTTTCAGAACTCTCAGATGTATGCCAGTGATTTATTTGTTTTTAAGTTATCTATCAAACATAGGACCTCCTCTCTTGTCACCTCAATCTGACTCAGGTCTTTCAACCCCCCTCCTGAAATCAGTGGTTCTGGAGTGGGCAGGCACTTCTCATCTTCCACAGTGAAAACAGAGGCAAAAAATGCATTTAGCTTCTCAGCCATTTCCCTATCATCCTTCACTACACCTTTTACCTCATGGTCATCCAAGGGCCCCACTGCTTCCCTGGCTGGTTTCCTACTTCTAATGTATTTGAAGAAAGCTTTATTGTTGGTCTTTATGTTTTTTGCGATATGCTCTTCATATTCCCTTTTTGCCTGCCTGATCACAGACTTGCATTTTATTTGCCACAGCCTGTGTTCCCTTTTATCAGCCTCACTGAGACTAGCTTTCCACCGCTTAAAGGGATCCTTCTTACCTTTTACAGCTTCCATTACTTTGTTTGTTAACCATGCAGGCTTTTTCCTGTACCTATCTGTGCCCTTCCTAACCCGCAATATATATTTTCTCTGAGCCTCTAGGACCGTAATTTTAAATAGTCTCCAAGCTTCCCCAATGGTTTTGACCCTTTCTACTTTTCCTTTCAGTTTTCTCCTCACATATCTGCTCATACCAGAGAAGTTACCCCTTTTAAAGTTAAAAGTGGTTGTGTCAGTCTTTTTCGACAACTCCCTATTTATACAAATGTTGAACTCAATAACATTATGGTCACTGTTCCCAAGCGGTGCAATCACTTTAACATCTCTCACCAGGTCTTGGGTGTTACTTAGGACCAGGGGTCCTTTCGTAGAAAAAGAGGTTCAGGAGCTCATTAGCATAACTCAGTAGCATAATTCACTAGCATATGCCATGTCCCCTGACATCACCAGAAGTGTGTCAGAAAGGGAATGTCAGTTTCAGCCCCATTACATCCTTTGGGCCATTGAAATCAATGGCAAAAACTCATAGTGTATATGAGGGGCTGGAGGAAAGGGGGTTTGAGGAAGAGGCTCCAAACTTGCAAAGTAGCTGCTGGGGCCTCTCCTCAAAATACCCACTAAGTTTCAAGAAGATTGGACCACAGGGTCCAATTCTATGGGCCCCAAAACAGGTTGTCCCATCCCCTCCATTGTTCTCTATGGTGGGAAAAAAGTTAGCTTTTTTCCTACTATAGAGAACAATGGAGGGAATGGGGGCAACCTGTTTGAGGGCTTGTAGAATTGGACCCCCTGGTCCAATCTTCTTGAAACTTGGTGGGCATTTTGAGGAGAGGCCTCAGCAGCTACCCTGCAAGTTTGGAGCCTCTCCCTCAAACTCCCTCCCCTCCAGTGGCTTTCAAAGTTGCTACCGAAATTCAGCGGCGAGCTGAATCAGATTAGAGAATCTGATTCAGCCCGTGGCTGCCCTACTGGCCAGTCCTGAGCTGGCGGAGCTTTGCTCCGCCTCGCTCCGGCCCCAACGGACCCCTGCTTAGGACCAAATCCAGGATCGCCTCTCCCCTGGTCGGTTCTGTGTGTGCATGCACATGAAAACTTAAACTTTGTTGGTCTTAAAGGTGCCACTGGACTCAAACCTTGTTCTATTCCATTTATAATTCACCTTTCTGAGACAAGGCAGATTAAAATTCAAGACAATGCAGTAAGAACAGTACAATACAAAGAACCAGCAACATTAGAGAGCGACTAACATAGACAGTAAAGTGACGGGACAACATCAGAGAACAATGCAGTGAAACATTACACACAGCAGTAACAGAGCTAGTTTGAAGTTGGATTTCCAAATCCGAGGAGACTATTTAAAAAAAAAACAATATCGCATTACACAGTGAGTATAGACAATGAAGTCTCTCTCTCTCTCTCTCTCTCTCTCTTTGAGTGTACACACAGAGAGACACTGAAGACTACCTTAAATTCTATAAACATTAACTATAGGTTCCTTCCATTTAAACAGAAGCTAGCCTGAGGAGTTCCATTTAATGTATTGTGCAGAATGACAGGAGTGCGGGAGCCTTTCTGACCTCATCAGGCAAGCCATTCCACCAGGTGGGAGCCTCAGCCAGTAACACTTGGGTCTGGGTACTTGCTGATCAGACCCACTTGCAAGGCATGCGCTTGAAAGGCTTTGCACTGATCAGGGAAGCCGCCTTGACAGATATCCCCACTTTCAAAGGGCTTGGTAAGTGGTAATCAGTACCTTGAATTTATGGTAACCAATGTAGTGACTTCAGAATAGATGCCATATGCTCCCCCTGCTTAGCTCAAGAAACGAATGCAGCTGCCATTTCCACTGGATTTGGCTTGTGGTTTTCTCAAGGAAGATGGCTGCTTCTGCAGACAGAACACTGGGTCTTTATTTAGGGTTTCCAAATCCAGGTTAGAAAAGAAAGACCCTGGAGATTTGGAGGTAAAAAGGGGGGGACTGTGCCTGGAGAGGGCACAGTTTAGGGAGGGGGGACCTCAGCAGGGTACAGTTCCACAGGGCCTATCCTCCAAAGTGGCCATTTTCTCTGGAAGAACTTGTCTCTGTAGTCTGGAGATGAGTTGTAATTCAGGGAGATCTCCAGGCCCCACCTGGAGATTAGCAACCATACCTTAATATGATCTACTTCATTGATCCTTATGGCCAGGGCTATTTTTGGGCAGGAACACATAGGAATGAAATTCCGGCTGGCTTCCAAGCTGGCCACGCCTACAGCCTCCCCCGCCCTCAGAATCCCCAGGCACCTCGCAAGCCGCGGGGTACCTGGGGAAACCAAGCCAATCCAGCGAGGGAAGGCAATTTAAACTGCCTCCCCTCCTCAGGTTCCACAGGTGCCCCACAGCTGCAGGGCACCTGGGGAAGCCGATCCAGAAACTGCCTTCCTGCCCTCCGGTTCCCCATACACCCCGCAAGCCACGGGGCACCTGGGGAAGCCGATCCTGAGAGGGAGCTGCTCTGTCAGGGGTGTGGCCTAATATGCTAATGAGTTTCTGCAGTTGGGTGTGGCCTATTATGCTAATGAGTTCCTGCTGGCCTTTTCCTACAAAAAAAGCCCTGCTTATGGCACCATGTAAAGCAAATATTTTTTAGTCTGAATCCATGCTGAAGAGAAGAGCTATGGCTCTCAAGCACAGGACATGCTTTGCATGTAGAAGGTCCTATTGCTGGTATCTCCAAGAGGAGCTCAAATAGCCAAGCAAAAGATTCAAACAGCCATTACTAGTCAAGATAGACAGCACTGTTCTTGACGGACTGGAGTCCTGACTGAGTAAGACAGCTCATATATCATCTTTAATCATTGTAGCATTTGTGGCTGAAGAAAAAAACACAACTTTCCTTAATGTCTTGAAACAATTCTAAAAAGAGACACAATCAAAGAGATAAGATTTTAAAAATTCTTCCGCAAAATAATGATGATGGACCTGAATACACGTTAGAACAATGTTTGTTTTCCAGATTGTGTATATCTGCAGTGTTTCTTTGAAGCATTTTAAATGTTATTTATTTGTATTGCATTGTGGGTTATACCTGGTGTCATATATTGGCATCTTTTTTGATGTCAAGCAGTGCTTTGTTTCAAAAGTTGCTGTTTCCAGTGTCAGGAATGGAAACATGAATTAATATTTCCAACTTATCTTCAGAAAATGTAGTCACATGCATTGAATAACGTCAAAAAGTATGTGCACCAATGATGCCCACAAATATCCATCTGTGAAAGGAGGTTGGTTCAAGATCTGTAGTCACACTGTAATACACACGCACACACACACAAATTGTGTTTTATAATGTCTGAAAATTATGTTGATAAATACCTCTTTAAAAGTTTTTTTAAAGGGGTGGGGAAGGTCATTTTTGCCCAATGTATTTATTGATAGGGATGGTGTGGATTTTGCCATAAACACGCTCAAGAGTCAAATTCACTGAGTTCAAAGGTAGAACAAATTTAGAATCCGGTGGCACCTTTAAGACCAACAATATAAGTTTATAAGTTTGAACTCCACCTTCCATTCCAGTGTATTTGAAAAACTGTACGCACACGAAAGCTCATACCTTGAATAAACCTTTGTTGGTCTTAAAGGTGCCGCTGGACTCTAAATCTGTTCTACTGCTTCAGATCAACATGGCTGACCTCCTGGAAATGAGTTAAAAGGTGTCAAGCAGACATGAGCTGATCACCAAGACCACTCAGTTTGTGCCAAACAGCTGTGAACACCTGGAAAACAGGTTTGCATCAGATTTTCACAAAATGGCTCACACTTAGATGCTGCCATATCAAACTGAAGAACAACAATCAGCATAGCTCGTGACTATTTAGATGAATCCTGAAGGGTGGGATCTCACTAACACAGCATTTGTTTATGACTGATTCATGAGTCTTGTGACTGATTTAATTGTCTGTTTCAACAATTGTCAGCTGAGTGGTGCAGCTACACAGCAAGGATGGTGGGAGTTGTAGAAATCAGTTGGGCTGTGTGATAATGCACAAGCACAAAATCCCAGTTGCTCTGTACTGCATGGTTAGGAAGGGATATGGTAAAGCAATATGCCAAACAACTGCAAATAGGTTGACGAACAGTCAAAACGATCACGGGAAAATTCACTCCCTGTTCGCAGCTGGTAAATGAGCAGCTTTTAAGCATCCCCACTTATGTGTTTAGTAAGTGATGGCTTGGGACTCATGATCGATCTCTACTCACAGAAAAGATTGCCATCCGTGGAAAAGGACTTCCTCACTTCCTCAAAATTGGCCATAGGGGACAGGAGGGGACCCCAAGGAATAGAATGAGAGGGGTGTTGAAGGTCTGAACCAGGAAGGAGGAAATATTGGTAATCACTTCTCTTCCATGAGCAGAAATTTTCTGCATGATCCAAACCAATGTTTACACAGCTCACATGCAGATTCTTATGAAATGTCAAGACAGAATTAGGGAATTCACTAGAGATGATTGCTAATTTCTCATCCACGCTGCGTGAACGTCCCTGTTTAGGCTGAAGTTCTTTATTGTGCAATCTGAACCCATGAGCTCTTGCCTTCATGAAATTTCTGTGTCACATTGCATTTCCCCCATAACATGTATGCATTTTTCAACAATATTTATTTTGTTCAATTTATATCCCATGCTCGCTGCAAGCGGGCTCAGGGCAGGTTACAGGTCACATAAGGCATGACAGCAGGACAGTAAATTATCACAAATATTACAAGTTAAAAGTTTACAATTCAAAGAACACTAAGATCAGCCTAAGACATTGGCTTGGTAGCGACACTATGATGTACTTCTTCTGAGTGGTGCCGGTGATGTTGGCCAGGGCTACTGGTAGGGGAGGCCAAGAGATGGAAGAATTTGGAATATGCATAAACTATCATTACTCATTGTATATATATTATGCACATAAATTACATATATTCTACATATCAATAGCAAATAAATTGTGCCCAAAACCTGTACAACATGTGTATACAAGCCAAAGGAATCTACATAAGCAACAGCAAAAGCTAAAACCATTGACAAAAGCTGAAACAGAAACAAATGGAACATACATGCCTCCCTCTTCCCAAACTAGGGTGTGTGGAAGGGTATAATATAGACTGATCTCATCAGACCTCAAAAGCTAGGTTGGATTAGTAATTGGTTGGGAGCAGGGCTTTTTTTGTAGAAAAAGCCCAGCAGGAACTCATTAGCATAATAGGCCACACCCAAGAGCAGAAATGTATTAGCATATTAGGCCACACCCCTGACAGCACAGCTCCCTCCCAGGATCGGCTTCCCCGGGTGCCCCGTGGCTTGCTGGCTTGGGACTCGAGATCGACCTCTACTCACATTGGGGGGAGGGTGTTGGAAGCATGCCCCCCCCAATTATTTGTTATTTCCTGGGGCAGTCCCCAGAACGCCCTGCCTGGTAACTGCTGGGTGTTTTGTGTTTTTTACCCAGCTCGTTCCATCTTTCCTGCCCCCACCTCCCCCTCTGCCAGATCACCCCCCTTTACTTTTTGTGTGGGGGGGTCACAGACGCTGTTTCCTCCCTGCAGCGCAGGGCCCCGCTGGCATCCCCCTGCACATGTACTCTCCCTAAACAACTTGTGTCCTGATGCTGATGGAGGAGAGCTTTATACTGAGCCAAATGTAAAGCCGGCACCACAGCAGCACAGAACAGTTTTACATAGCAGATGCAGATTGGCCCCTAGTCAACCTCCTTTCTTGGGATTTGTCAAGGCCAAAAATCTGTTGACCACTATTAAGGCTGAGACTCTTAACTATGATCAGGTTGGATTTAGTCCTTTTAGACCACTGTAGCTTCAGGAGCTTGTTGACCATGCCACCAATCTTGTGGCCAATCTCTCCAATTAGGCTGGAGTTTCTTTGTAATGTTGCATCTCACCTTGGAACTAACTTCCCGTTAATTTAATTCACAGAATGCAGAAAACTTGAACTTTCTTGTGTGGCACTAAAGTAGTCAGCTCTGTTACTCCTTGGCGCCGTCATCCTTCATTATCGCTCATTTGTGGCCACCAGGCCTACTGGGAAGTATTGCAGCACCGACCGTATTAGCAAATCCATGGTTCTAACAAAGGGAAATTGCTCACTGTGTAATTTGTTTGACTGACAATTTGAAGCCACATCAGGGGGGAAAAGCAGTAACTGAGAAAAGACACAGGTTTTGTCACAGTTTAGCATGGTGTATTCAGGCTAGTGAGCCCTAACCTGGATGCTCAGGCTAACCCAGTCTCCTCAGATCTTGGAAGCTAAGCAAGGCTGGCCCTGGTTAGTACTTGTAGGGAAGAACCACTGAGGAAGTCCAGGTTTGCAATCTACCTCTGTTTGTCTCTTGCTTTGAGAATAGGGTTGCCAGCTGTGGGTTGTGAAATACCTGGAGATTTGGGGGATGGAGACTGGGGAGGGTGGTGTTTGGGGAATGGAGGAACATCAGCAGGGTATAATGCCATAGGAACCCCCCCCCCAAAAAAGCAGCCATTTTCTCCAGGGGTACTGATCTTGGTCTCCTGAAGATTAACTGTAACAGAGGGAGATCTCCAGGTGCCACATGGAGGTTGGCAACCCTACTTGAGAACACTATGGAATTACCATAAATTGGTGGTGACTTGATGGTCCATTCCACCACCATCCAGGTTCATGAAGGAACCATCTTCTGTGTATGTAGATGCCTTCTAGTGGATTTTCAAAAGCTAAGGACTTTTCATACATTACATAGGCACTGTCTGCACTCGTGATAGGGACCATGGCCAATCCCAGTTCCTTGGAGCATGCAGAAATGGATTTACACTCAAGCAAAGTATGCTACAGTTTATGGCCTCAAATAGTGCCTCAAATAATACAAAAAAATATGTTAGAATAATATACATTGGGGGAGTGATGCTATGGAGGCCTCTTAAACTTTATATAGTTTAGAGCCTCAGCATGTCTTAATCTGTGCCTGCAGGTATGGACTCACATGCTACTGTTACCCCTTACAAGTGGAGATTTAAGAAGCTGAATTGCGGCCTTCAGTTTCTGGGAGAAATTAGCTAAATGGCAGGCCTCAGCAAGAGGTGGGGTACTATTGAGGAGCTCCTACCTATGTTTACGGGGAATCTTTCCCTGCATGAGAGCTCTCAATAACCAGTCCATTGCTTAACCAAAAGGGTTGTTTTTATTAAAAGAAGAAATCCTAATAAAATGTGCACATACATAAATAAAACACACATTAAATCACACACACACACAAGTAATGGAAGTACAGAGGAGAGTGAGAATAATAGGAGGGTGTTGAGGAAATATACTTTACCTATCCAGGAGATTAGGAGTCCATGGAACAGAGACTGGGAAAATGGGAAATGACCCAAACGAATTTTGGGGTGACCTGTAAGTAGGTCATGTAAGCTGCTCTGGGCCTGCAACAGTGGGGAGAGTGGCCTAGACATTGAAATAAATAAATAGGTGACCAGGACAGACTCACAGAGACTGAGCTCTGAGTGCTATTTTTTTATAGGACAGTTGTGTCCTAAGGCAGTCTGACTTTCGTACCTCAAAATAATACCAAAAATGGCTTTCCCAGGATAAAGAAGGACCTGGAAAACATGATAGTTTGCATGAGAGTTGAGCTCTGGTGTAAACGAAAGTGTTAATGAGTTTCTGATAAGGTTAGCTAGAGTTGTGTGTAAATGGCTGAACAGCATTCCCAGGAATGGACAAAGGTAACAAGATGTACTTAGGAGTAGTTTTGGATGTGAACTAGGGTTTGGGCTGGAACTCTGGTTGCTTCCTCTGGTGATTCAGGGGGTGAATGAGTTGCTAAGTAAACTAATAAAAAATGATGCTGCTTGGTGGACCTCCTTTTGCTTTAGGTGGGAAAGGAGATAGGCATTGGGAGGGAGTTGTTATTGTGAAGGAAATGTGAGGAGGAGAAACTGAGAGGAGGCTGATAGGATTAGTGATCCAGGTTGAATGGTGTTAGCTCTGGAGCAAGGCAGGTTCATTGTTCAGTGTATGCAGATCTCAGGGTGGAGAGAGAGGTTGCAGCTGGGTCAGACCAAGATGTCACACCTTCCAGGGATTTTGCCTAGGCATAATTATGAGGCCTGCCTATCTGGGGTTCGTCTTGTTTATACTTAGGTCGTGTCTGCCTGGCATATATACTCCTGGGTTGCTGTAAAATGGAGGCATTTTCCTCCATATTGCCTCTCAGTAAAGAGAGGGGTTCTGCCTGGTTTACACTACAAACATTAATCTTGTACATGGTATTTTTAAAAAGCTATGCACATACAACTTATTACAACAACTCTTGAAACATGTAGCTGAAACAGATCTCTGAGTCAAAAAGATGAGGAACCCTTAAGTTAAATGTTCTGAAAGAGTCTTTGTAACAAAATCATTCTTCTCCTGTCGATGTCTAAAACATATTTATGAGGGAAATTTATGAGAATGCTAGTTTTCTAGGCTTGCACTCCCCCTCTACTCACTCCTGGCATCCAGCCATTCACTGCAAATCAATGCATACAGCCCAGATTTCAATGTGCCGCAAACAAAGGAAAGGGTCACCCATTCAGGTGCCAGTAGAATACCTCCAGATAATTGCAAGCAAACAACTTAACAACAGCACCCCACTCTACAACTGCTTGAGCACCATTAACAAATCTGACTTGGTGAAAAGAACTCTTTCCATAGCTTACAATGATTTAGGTCTGAAATAGCACTGTTAAGAAAAATAGTGGAGACTCAAAGTTGGGCTTTCTAGGCTGCTGTCCCTAGATTGTGGGGACTTCAAGGAGGTGCATTTTATTCATGCTTGCAGGTTTTCTGGGAAAATCTGAAAAAAATGTATTTATTCCAGAAAGCTTTTGAAGGAGCTTGGGGTTTTTTGTCTGGGTTTTCAACCAGCCTGTATTTCCGAATTTCACTGACACTTCACCACCACCACCACCACCACTACTACTACTACTACTGATTTTTATGTTTTATTTTGAGCTGTTTATGATGCTTGTAGAATGGGAAAGTGGCATATAAACACCCTGAATCCTCCATTTGAGATGGTTGAGGACCATGGAAATATTTCTCAGCTGAGAAGCAAAGTGAACCTTGTTATAATGGGAACTCAGGAAAATCCTCCAGGTTCCACAGAGAATGGATTCCAGCCACTTGTAAAGGAAGTGAACAGGTTTTATTAACATATATGCAACTTGGGCCTAGAAGCCCTAACTGCAACTATTTCAGCGGCCATTTTAACAACAACAACACAGTTACCTCTTCTCATATACCACCTGAAAGCAGCTGGCCTCTCCTCCTAACAATAACCCTTTCTTTCCTGTTTTCAGGTTGTCAACCTCCAGGTGAGGCTGGAGATCTCTTGGGATTAGAATGTATCCCCAGGTGAAAGAGATCAGTTCATCTGAAGAAAATAGCTGCTTTGGAAGGTGGACCTTATGGCATTAGACCCCACTGGTGTCCCTCCCTTTCCCAAACCCCGCCTTCCTCAGCCCCCCCCCCCCAATATTCAGGTATTTCCCAACCCAGAGCTATGAACTCTACCTATTATTCTGTGTAGCTCTTTACCACAAACTCAAAAACCTTTGGTCCAGGTCAAACACCTAGTCAATTTGGTGAGCCCATAACAAAGGTGGGACATGTCTCAGAGCCAGCTCCAGCTCATTATCAGTTAGACAAGCTATCCTTGCAAAGAACTTTGGGTTGCTAAAAAAGGAGAACCATGAGATGTTTATGGAAATTCTACCATTTGAAGTCTGCAAGGCTCTGTTCCCTTATGAAGACCTTTGGTGAGCCATTACTTTCTCGAGGGAAAGGATCTTCAGGCAAGTGGGCATAAAACGTAATGCTGCTGCAATAAATTAAAGGTCGAGGACATGAAAATGACTGACAGTTGGAGCAATAGAGAGAGGCCTTTAGGCTCTGCAAGCCATTTGTTGCCATTGTCTTCCATAGCCTCCACAATGCATGAGCATTTCTACCTGCAGTTCGGCTAGCATGCCTTTATCACACAATGGGGGTCTTCTGTTGCCTAGCCTCTCCATTAACTTTTCCCTGCAGGAAATACAGCTCAATTCTCACTGCACTCTGCAAGGTGCACTGAAGTGAATAGACCCAAGGAATCAGAGAGAGACATCCCTTTTACACATTAAAAGTTTCCCCAGCTGCTGTTGGCTACAGGTTCCTTTTTTTTACTGTGCATTTGAAATTTCTACAAAGGGCCAGACTGGTGTTAAGTTCCAATGCAGTAATTTCTGTAATATGGGCAAGGGAACTCTGGTGTGCAAATCAGATCTCCCCATTCATTTCAAAGGAGGAAGCAGGCTTGCATGGACATTTCTTTGCATTCACCTATCTGCCCCTTTCACTGAATGCAGAAGAGGTCCACACATGGAACTCTAATTCAGTGCCTATACATCAAGCCCTATCGGCCAGGTCTCTGTGGAATCTATTAGAATTTAAACACTTAAACTGTGATCTGAAGCCCCATTGATTTTCATTTGGCTTAAAAGGTATAAACATATTGAATTTGGCAAGTGGATACTTAACACAATTGCCAAGTTAAAGGTCACTCACAAGACTGAAGACGGATAATTTATCTCTCAGAGTTACTCTTCAAAATATTCACAATTTGCCTAAAAAAAGTAAACTTTGAATTCTGCAATGTTGCCAACTTTTGGAAAACAGCATTTCAGCTGTAATTCAGCTGAAATTCAGGATGGTCAATGTAAGGTTTTAAGTAGATATCCTGACAAAAATCAGCTCTTGTCCTACTTACCTTGAGTTGGGTGGCTACATCGTGTGTGCGTGTGTGTGTGTGTGTGTGTGAGAGAGAGAGAGAGAGAGAGAGAGACAGAGAGTGACTGTGTGTGTGAGAGAGAGAAAGAGAGAGAGACAGACAGAGAGACAGAGAGAGATGCTGTCGGGTCACAGCCAACTTATGGCAACCCCTGCCAGGCAAGTGAGAAGGCTTTCAAGGCAAGTGAGAAGCAGAGGTGGTCTGCCATTGATTTCCTGTGCATAGTCTTCCTTGGTGATCTCCCTGCCAGGTACTGACCACGCTTAGCTTCCAAGATCTGATGAGACTGGGCTATACCATGCAGCCTTCCCTTCTACTTCATCACATACCATTCCAAGAAGTGAACTTTCTAAGGCTGAAAAACTTTCTCAGGGGTAAGCCCCACTGTACAACATGGGACTTGATTAGGGCTGCCAAGTCAGCCCGGGGGGCGGGGGATCCCCCGCTATAGGGGTTCCCGATCTGCCGGCCGGCATTCGGCCAGTGGGGGGAACCCCACCCCCGAAGTCATCCAGGCTGGACGACTTCCCCAGCATAGTGACGTCACCCAGAAGTGACGTCACCACATTGGAGACGTTGCCAGGGCGACGCTCTGGCAATGTCTCCAACGTGGTGACGTCACTTCCGGGTGACGTCACCGGGAGCGCGCGTACCAGGGAGGCTCCCGGGCGGCTCCCGGACGGTGAAGGACTCCCCCCCGCCAGTCCGTGAGTATGACTTGGCAGCCCTAGACTTGATTCAAAGTAGACCTGATTAGAAATGCTTTCTAAGTACTCATTTCCTGACCCGTTCTTCTAGGTTTACTGAAAATTTCATTTTTTTCTTCAAAAATCCTCAAATGTTCCACTTAAAAAAATCCCCCCCCCCCCCAAAAAAATTACTTTAAAATTTTGCTTTGGGTACAGTTTTCATTGATAACTTCAAGTTGAGTCTTTACTACACAGAATACAATGTGTTCGCCAGCTGTTATCTGATGTCCTAACACTTCCTTCTTCTGTTGGTCTGCAGCTCGCTCTAACAGTTTGCATCTGGATTCCTCTGCTGTTTCCTTGACATTAAACGAAAGTGGCACAGTGACATTTTCTAGTCTACGTCTACTTAAGTCTTACAGGTAAGCTGTGAATGCTGAGAGTTAGCGAACAGAAGTGCGAGGTCCTCCACTGTGTCAGCAAGATCTGAAGTCTCAGAAAGTCACTTGCCATGACCCCCTGCTACCTTTTTAACTGGGGGCAGTACAAAACAGCAGGAAAACAGAGAGAGGTCCAGGCAAGCAAAATCCCTCTCTTCTTACCTTATCAGAAAGAACAAATGAACATCCTTAACGAGAAATTATTCATCTGTGGTTGGCCCGAGGAACTATTATTTAAGGTGAAATACACATTTTAGAGAGAGACATTAAAAACCTGAGACATATATTCCTCTGTTGACATTTTTATACACTTCCGAGCTGGCAAGAAATTTTTTCTGTGGTTTTGATACTGGATAGCAGATTACTTTTCATCCTGGGGAAAGAGGGACAGAGGAGGCTTTGGGTCAGAAGCAAAACCTGACCTTCCTCACCCCTATAATTACATTTTATTGATTGAAGTTAGCCATTTCTGTTCTGGCAAAGCCTTTAATACTATTAACATTTAAATAGTCAGGCTTGAGGCTCATTAAAATGAAGTTCACATTTTGATTCACTTTTGTCTTCTTTTCTTTTTTGAATACAGCAATATCGCTCTGTAAATTAAAAGCAACAACAACAACAACTTTGCTTTGGTTACTAGAATGATATCTACTTTCAGAGCACTGAAAGTAAATGTAAGTACATTCTAGATAAAGGTAAGTACAGCCAAGTACTCTAAGGCACCATAGAGTTTCGGGGCGATTGCCAGAGTATCACAACGTCACTTCCTGGTGATGCCATCACACTGGGCATGTGCCCAGCTTGCCCCTGGATGGAGGGAGGGAGGCAGGAGTGGCCAGGCAGTGGGGGAGCGGCAGCGGTGACATGGTTCCGGTGTGTGTGCGCGCTTTGCATGCGCACACACAAGAGCCCCCCCCCCCGGGGGATTTTAAAACTCGACCCCCCTGACAGTAAGGTATTCTTAGGAGATGATGTTACAAAAAGTATAAATAAGCAAAGTTGAATTGATTGAGAGCTCTTCTCAGAAGGGGCTCCTTGTCTGTTAGCTGCTTATTTTTGTGGTAAGATACTTTTATGGACTCAGATAATTGCTCCCTTTTATTTATCTATGTAACTGTGATGGAGGGTATAATGTTTAGTTCATTTATCAAATGTTAAGAATGTTATAGTTTTGCTTCAATAAAATGGAAGCGGAGAGTCTCTAATAGTATTTGTTGTGTACTATCCCCTTAATGAGCCTAAAATATTATTGAGGTGTACCTCCAGCCTGGAGTTAAATGATCTGATATAGGAAAGATAGCTAGATGCCTAGGGCTTCTTAAGTGCATGTCTATAACTGAATCAGGCCTGACTGGAGCCATCCAGAACAGCTTATAAGAATACTAATACAATTTAAAAGAATGTAAACAAACAAAACAAAATGTGAAGAAAGAAGCAACATATGCACACACAAAAGGTACACTAACATGCTGGGCTGGGCTGGGCTGGGCTGGGCTGGGCTGGTATCCACTGGATTTGGGATTGCCAGGTCTCCCATGAATCAGGGGTAAACCCGGAAGTGACATCATTGTGTCGGTATAATGTTCTAGGATTCACCAGAACTCTAGGGCAAAGTGTCATATGAACCCTATAGTATCATGTCAGTGTGACAATACTACTTACAGGTTCACCATGGGAGTGATGTCATGGCATTGCCACAATGCCACCATGTCCCCCCAACTTGCCATTATGTGCCAGCAGCCAGCTGGCAACCAAAACCGGATTGGTCCATCAGGCCACAGGATGCAAGCCATGGACTAAGAGCCAAAGGCCCAGAGTTTTGGCTTTTGTCTTTCAGCTTGCACCCAAGGGCCCCCAGGAGTGAAGTATCACCCACAGTTCCCACTCCTGCTGCAAGAGTGCCTGGTCCCAGATCCCAGATTCAATTCCCACCAAATCCAATTAAAGGATCAGGTAGCAACAGTTAATGTGAGACCTTGATCTAACTCTCAGAAAGATGCTAATGGTCAGCCTACACAATGCAGACCCAGATAGACCAGTAGTCTGATGCAGTATTATTAATTTACTTAACTAACATATTTGTACTCCAATTTGTCTGCTGTCAAAGGCAACTTACAAATGCAGGCACATGAACCACACTGGACAAACATATCAAATACTATAAATGCATAATAAAACAGGATAAATATAAGAGCTGAAAAGACAGAAAGTATAGCCCTAATCATATCTCCACTAGATTTATTCAGCTGCATCAACATCTGGAACTGTGCTAGGTGTCAACATTGAATAGCTGCTGTATTATCAGTTAGTCTCAAGACTAAAGGAAATCATGAAGGTGGAGTTCTAAGAGATGCGACTGAATTTGAACAGCTGATTATAAAACAAAAAGAGCCTTTACTATGATGGATATAGAAGATTTTACTCCAGCTAGAAAGAGAAGATGAACAAGTGGCAGGAAAGTATGATTAAGTGGATGCAAAACTTTAAAGAACCAATATCTATGCAACAATGTGAACAACTATGGGGAAAAGATATCACATTTACAGTCAGCCATCACTAAGAGAAAACTGGTACAAAATGTTTTTAGATGGTATATAACTCTAAAAGACACTGAGAAATCAAAGAAAAATTACAAAGAAAAATGCTGGAAATGTCAAGACATAGATGGAACTTTCTTTCATATGTGGTGGACTTGAAAAAAAAGGAAAATATATTGGAAAGAAATACACTGAAAAATGCAGAACATATTAAAGTTTAAATTCCCAATGGGAACCAAGAGCATGCTATCAGGTGTTCTCTCTAACAAATTACCATTTTTTTTAGAAGAGATAGATGAGCAAATACATGGTGACAGTGGCTAGAACTTTTTATGCAGCAAAATGGAAAGTAAATGTCTATCCATGTTTAGAAGAATGGGAAAATAAACTTGCTGAATATGCAGTAATGGCAAAATTAACAACCTATTTAAGAAAAATGTCTATTACAAAATTTGAGGAGAGGTGGAGTTTGTATTACACTATCAGGAGACAAACTTAAAGTGAGAAAATATATACAAATGTATGGTAATGAAATAGAAGAAGAACTAAAATCTGTTCCAGATGTAATATCTTGAATATAAATGGGTTCTTGGTATGAGATACATAATATACTTTCCTTTGTCTCTTGATATATTACTCATCTATTAAAGGTTCTAATGAATATGGGGAAGTGGAGAAAATATTTAATATTAAATACATAGTAATGATAAAACTTTTGATGTAGTCAACATAGATTAGTTATGAAGTTTGAAACTCAAATGTTGAATACAATCATACCCCAACAGAAATAAGAACTATTGTATTTTATAGATAATAGCTTTAAATTATAGTGAAGAAGATATAAGGGAAAATAGCTTCTGTCTTATACATTTTGTACTACATGATTGTCTTGGATAAATGCAATTATGTTGTATCACCCCTTTTGTCTTTCCCTTTTATTTTCTGTATCCCCACTATCTTCCATAACAGCAGCAACAATAATAATAATCTGGAACTGTGCTAAAGTGGAGATATTTCTGACCTGCTCTGGGAGACTGTTCCAAACCAGCTTCATGCCTACTGTAATGGTTGCCACATCCTTCAAAGGCTCTCCTAGCTGGAGAAAGAGAAAAGCTAATAACTGGGAGATGGGAGGAACAACCCTGTATGAAAAAGCTAAAAATTGCCAGTTTCTTTTTTTTTTTTTTCAAGGTCAGCTTTTAAGATATTTTTATAACAAGCAAAGACCTCAGTTCACCCAGGGCCATGCATTTCCCTCTTCTCGGATTGGAACAATCCTTATGCAATAACGTCTTCTTCAACTTTTAGCATTCCGTTTTTAGCATTCATCAATCTCAAAAATATAAAGAAATGTCAAATCAAAGTTTTCTAAATAGTTTGGTTTTGGTTTTTTTAAAAAAAAGTTCTACAAGGAGAAACATTGTCATGCTGAGTGAATGCTTGGGAGAAATCCACAAGACCTGGCTCAGCTCCAGATCCTGCCAATTTGCATCATTAGGGACCGATGAAGGATGATGGTCTTTGATGAGAAAAGTGCTCAGCAGAACTTGCTGTGCATCTTGTTGTGGCATAAAAAGCCTGTGACTGCTGGTGACAGAAGAGGTACAAAGAGGGCATTCTTTAGGAACGTCCTGAAACACGAGGCTGCCAGCTTTGGAGTCTGCAGGATTTTGAAAAACAGAAATCCATCCTGTATCTTATTGCTGTGCCCCAAGACATAAAAATGGGTGCTAACTGGATGTTACCTCCTTTTCTAGAATGTTTCCAAACCTGCAGAGGGCTTGAGACTGCTTACATTTTTTGAGCACCACCTTCAATTGTGGAAATGTTCAACAGACATTGGATGGGATTCTTGTGAAGTGCATGGATGTGCGCACACAAAGGCCGAGGACAGACTGGCAATGTAAAGCGGGGCAGCCCCGCATCGGAAGTGGAAGAAAAGAGCCCGTTCAGACATGTGCATCTGTCCCTCGGCTCCATTTCGCACTTACCCGTCTCCCAGTCGCTTTCCATCTGCTTTAACAGGACACCGGGTAAAACCAGTGTTCAGGGGCCGTCCTCCGCATGCCTCCTGCTTCCAAATAGTGTGAACCGGAAGAAGCGGGAGGCATCCGGAGGCGGCAGTCTGAACGCTCCGTATAGGCACCACTGCGCATTGCTCTGGCCAGTATGAACGGCCAGCTCCGTGGAGTTTTTCCCCCACACCAGTTCCCTCCACTTTGCCCCTGCTTTACATTGCCAGTCTGTCCTCGGCCAAAGAGGTGCCTGCCCCATGACTGCCAGTTGCCCCTCTCCACACCCTCCCCTCATTTAAGCTTGATCTGGCCAAGCCTGGCCTCACTCATATTCATTCAGAAGTTAGTCAGATGAGGTCACTGGGCCTTAATCTGATATTAATGCAACTGGGATTACAATTTAAACTCATGTTGAACACAACGGGGCTGAAAAGTACTCTGCTTTGGGTGGATTGTGCCCCTTCTCCAGGGTTTTCCAAAATTAGCAGAGGTCAATGTTTTCATAGTCAGAAAATTTGCTTCGATGGTTGTTGTTTGTCAGCTTCATAGTCAATCCATATTCTCATTGCTGTTTATTCAAACTGTGCAAGAAATGAATCAGGATGTGGCCCTTCATGGTGAAGCTATCTACATGCCTATACTTACAAACAAAGGAAGAGAGGAGTCATACGGGTTTTTAAGATATGAACTTCAAATGTGCCTTTTTTCCCCAAATGCCAGTACAATTCAGATTTTAAAAAGTTATGCAGTTATTTATGAACATGTCTTAAAAATGGGATTATGAAACTTCTCTACAAATTAATGGGAAATAAAAAAGTGGGTACAAGTGTCATTGTGGTTTGACTATTTTAGTTTTTTTTTTTTAATTTACTGGCAGTCCTAAATTGTGATTTTAAATTATGGTCTTTTGCATAATTTTATGGTTGTTGTTTTATATATATTGTAAGCCACTTTGAATTCTACCAGGCAGAAAGGTGGCTAATAAATGTTTTCAACACATTAATTAAATAAAGAGCCAGAAGTTACACTGTGAAGGCACCTTCATACAAACAATGGGTTACATCGTAATATATGTAAGGGTTATTAAGGGTACCCATACTTCCTTAGTGCATTATGTTCAAGAGCATTTATTTTTTCATTGTACTTCTATATCACTTCTTCGGGGGGGGGGACTGTTCAAAGTAGTTTGGATAACATATAAATCACTGAATACAACATGGTGAAAAGAAATAATCAATTGTGCAAGTATATGCCTTGGCCTGGGGGACCTAGCCTGATCTTGTGAAATCTGGGAAACTGATCAGGGTCAGCCCTCATACTTGGATGGGAGACCCCCAAGGAAGTCCATAGTTGTTTCACAGAGGCCATGGTAAAATATCTCTGTTTGTCCCTTGCCTTGAAAACCTTACAGGCTTGCCATAAGTCAGTTGTAACTTGGCATTTTCCCACCACTACAATGAAATATCAACACATATCAACACATGTCTGAGATGATTCTTGACTTCTTCCCCCTTCTTTCATCTTCATTCTTTTCAGGAAAAAAAGGTTTTTTGATGGTGGAAACTTCCTTAATCCTTCCCTCTGCTGAAGACAGTTGGCAATCTTCAAAAGCAATGGAGGAGGCCTGTCTTAGCCCAACTCAAACAGGTAGCTAAACTGTCCCTCAGGTGCACCACACAGGACTTTGATCCTCCATAACATTGTGGTCTGTTGCAAGGAGGGCTTTATTACACACTTGAGCAAAATGATTTGCTTTATCTCTTCCATCCAAAAGATGACTGTATTATATAAGGTAAGGTAAAGATATTCCTGAGGTTTTTCTTGGCCTGATTTTAAAAGACAAAAGAGTCACCTCTAAAACATTTTCAGATTCTGGAGGATGTGTGGTTAAACTCAGCAGCCTGTTCCTTTGCCTCTTTTTGTCCACCTTTCCTCTTTTCTCCAAGGATGACTCCTCTTAGGAACGATTAAATGAAGCATTTCCACACCAGTGCTTCACAACTCTGATCCGCGATCACAGTTCCGTTCTCACACCTTTATTCAGCATTCTGCTGCCAGAATCATATTCCGATCCCTCCATGAGACACCTCTCCTCAGATCCCTACAAAGACTTCTTCTCGCCTCCTGATTCCAGCACAAACTCACCATTTGAAAATGCCATTTTTTCCTGCTGCCCCTTATACCTGACATTGCTCCCGAGAACTTGAACCTTCATTCTTTCATCTCCCCCATGCAGTCCCACTCATAAAGCCAGAGGCACAACCCCTTTGTTTGCCTTCCCTAGTGAAATTCAGCCTAAGGATGCATTCTTTTTTTAAAAATTATTTTAATTTTTGGGGGGGGGGGGGGGGATGTTGCCCTGCAAGGAGTTTATTGCACTCTTATAGATGCAAAGTCTATAAGGGTTAAAATGGACTGTGATTGTAAATGTGCAAAAAGGGACAGAGATGTAAGGTGACCAGATTGTGATGCCAGCTGTACACACGCGCCAGCAGAGACCTGAGACAATGTGCCAGTGGTTCCTGAGGTCGCCCGTTCCAAGATGTATCCCTAAACACAAAAACACCGGACAGTCACGCGCCACTGTGGTTCAAACATGTGCTTCCCAACGTGATAAGTATTGGAGTCGGGAGTCCATGGAATAGTGAAACAGCTAGATTAACACAACGCCATCAAGGAAGTCTTCTCTACAACGCAGGTAAACTCCCCCCTCTTCTCTGTACCGAAGGCACAAAAGACTCTTTCCTACCTTCCGTTGAAAGAAGACTTGGCCTTCCTAATCCACTCAAGGAATTGGTTCTACTCGCTCTGAGACAAAGGATGTATCTACAACACAATAAGTGCTAGCCGATGAGTCATCCTGACCCTCCAGGTGTCTCTGCCACAGTAGCTAGAGTTTAATATTGACCTACCCTTTAGCCCCCTCTCCCTAAACCCCCGTTTCAAGTAACATGCTTTTCAGGATGGATCACAAGGAGGGTGCACCAGGAGGAGGCAACCAGCCAAACCCTCCTCCAAAGCCCCCTTATAAAAGGAGCCACCATGTGCTCTCCCTCTCTCTCTCTCCTGACCTCTAGACTTACCCTACCCTCACAACTCTTGGTTTGCACAGCCAGAGTCTCCACGTGTTCTGCTGGTTCAGTACACAACCCCTAGTTCCCTCTAGTCTCCTTTATTTTTCCAGTGGAAAGCTTCATCACACCGAGGACAGGTAACTATTGCCCATCAACTAAACATCCTGGTAACGCAAATGTAGCTATCCCTTTTTTCTTTAACTAAGTTTCCTAGATCTGTGAACCCGTGAGTGTGCTTGAATATTGTTTGCTTGTGAAGATTTATTCAGTAAAGAAACCATTTCAACCTGAAATTGGTCTGTGCATCTGTTTCTGGTTCTTCTGGAAGAAGCGGGACCCCTGTATATAAAGGTGTTTGTTCCCTTACTGCCTATTGCTATTTTTATAATATCTCAAATTCCCCAATATTAATAATAAGGCAATAATAGTTAATAAATAAGGCAATCAGGCTAACGGGGGGGAGATTGACAGGTGTTGTCCAGTTGAGTTGTACCTTCTTTTAAAGCAGTCAGTCGAATAGCCATAAAGGTTTCCTTGCATTTTGTGATCCATTCTGCTGTGGTAGGAGTAACATTTTTTCCAATACCATACATATACTATTCTAACTGCTGGACTCCAATTTCATTCTCACATCTCTTTGTTAACGCTTGCATTTATGTGCTAATTTGCTGCCCTCCACTGATCCTCCCGGCCACCCAGTCCAATTTCAGCTCTGCATCTGCAACTAGGCTTTGAGTAGCCCCTCCTCATGGCTCACCCCCACCCTCTTTCTTCCTGTAACCAGCTTTTGAGGTTTTGTCTGAAGAAGTGTGGTTTGAACACGAAAGCTTACACTTTGAATAAAACTTTGCTGGTCTCAAAGGTACCACTTGACTCAAACTTTGTCCTTCTTCTTCTTCTAGCCACTGTTACTAAATGCAGAATTATATTATTGTAAGTATGCTTCTTTTTTCCCTGCTTTAACCCCCTTCAGCTCCTTTAGTTGTCTTTCTTGTCTCAAACTTTAGATTGTAAATTCCTTAGGGCAAAGGCCTGTCTTTCTTTTTTTGGTAGTTGAGTCACTAGGGATGTCAGCCTCCAGGTGGGACCTGGGGATCTCCCGGAATTACAGCTCATCTCCAGATAAGAGAGATCAGTTTCCCTGGAGAAAATGGATGCTGAACTACGGCATTGTACCCCACTGAGGTCCCTGATCTCCCCAGGCTCCATCTCCAAATCTCCAGGAGTTTTCCAACCTGGATCTGGCAACTCTAGTGGTGGTCGGGGGCACTGGCAGTCCTAGTCCTTATATCTTATATCAGCACATCAAGCAGCTGAAGCATTTGTGTAATGCAGCTGAAGTGTGGTGTAGTGGTTAAGAACAATGGACTCTAACCAAGAACCAAGTTGGATTTCCCTCTCCTCCACATGAAGCCTGCTGGCTGGCCTTGGGCCAGTCACAGGGTCTCTCCGAACTCTCTCAGCCCCACCCACCTCACAAGGTGTCTGTTGTGGGGAGAGGGAGGGAAGGCGACTGTAAGCTGCTCTGAGACTCTTGTAGAGAAAAGTGGGGTATAAAAAAGCAACTCTTTGGCCGCGGTCACACGGCCCCTTTAAATCCGGGAGGGCTCCCGGATTTTAAGGGGCCGCTTTTTTCAGCAGCGGGTTGAGATGTCTAAACATCCCAACCCCTGCTGCCTTGGGATCGGCGGCCGCGTCGGGAATAGCTTCCGTGGCCACGGTGGAGGCGGCGGCAGAGGCGGCGGAAATGGGGGCAACTAAGGAAGCCGCGGCCGCGGTGGCCGCGGAACGGGCGGCGGCGGTTGCGGCTGCCGCTGCCGCTGAAGACGCTTCAGCTGAGCCGATGGAGGCGACGGAGGCGGCCCCAGCTGAACTGAAAGTGGCGGTGGCGGCCTCCGACCCGCCATCCGCCAGGGTAAGTCGGGTTTTTTTTTTTCACTCTTTTACACTTGGGCGCATGGATAGCCATGCGCCCAAGTGTAAAAGAGTGAAAAAAAATGGCGGGGGGGCCATCTGGACAGCCCTGCTCTCGCAATGCTTGCGAGAGAGGGCTGTCCAGATAACCTCAAATGCGGGTTGCTCCCGCGACTCCCGGGAAAACACTAGTTTTTCCCGGGGTCGGTAAATACGGGAGCAACCCGCATTGGAGCCCGCTTCACTGCGGGACTCGCAGCGGGCCGTTGTGGACAGCCCCTTTAAATGTGGGAGGAAGCAGCCCTTCCTCCCGCATTAAGGGGCTGTGTGACCACAGCCTTTTTCTTCTTGTGGGCCTGGTTTGAGCTGGGATGTGAGTCTTCCAGTGCATCCTATTTAAGCTACGTTGTGTTTGATAACAGAAAAAAGGCAAGATATACACAGCGCTCCGTTGGGGCCGGGGCACGCCGGAGCGCCGTTCCGGGAGAGAGGGGGCAAGGGGGGGCACTTAAGAAAGCCCCGCCCCCCACTCGCTCTTCCCAGGCTGCGGCAGGCCGCCGCTGGCCTAGGAAGAAGCCCCCTCCCTCCCCCCCATCAGTGCTTCCAGAGCCACCGGCGCCCCGCCAGCCCCAGGAAGGAGAAGCCCCTTCCCTCCCCCCTCCCACTGCTCCTGGGGCCGCCTGCCACTGGGCGCCTCTTCCCGGGTGGTGGGCCTGCCTGCCTGCTGGCTGCTACTTCCACGGGTAGGTTTCCCGGCCAGTCCCACCCCTTCTCTGGCTCAGTCCGGCGTGGCCGCTTGCGCCGAGCTCACTCGCCGGGCCTGCAAAATGTCTCCCAGATCGGTGGCTGGAGAAGGCGGCGCGAAGAGCGCTTCAGATGAGCTGCTTTTCCACGTGAATGGCCACAGGGTAAGTGGGAATGCGTGCACGCCGCCCGGCCTGCTCTTGCAAGAAAGGCGACGGTTTTCAGCTTCCCCGTCCCTTGCCCTGAGAGAGCTGCTGCTGATCCACTTGCTTTAAAACGCGCGTCGTTGTGGGAACTTTCCTTTGCGCGCACACGCCCGCCCTCCCCTCCCCGCACTCAGCTGCCGCTGGCTAGCCCCGCCACCCCAAGCCCATGGTTTTTATTACTCATTTTGTTCTATGCCCTGGCTTGGCTTTGTAGCCCTGCAGCCTGAGTGTGTGATGCTCTTTGCTCGTTTGCTTTCTAATTTTTTTAAAAAGGCATTGCCCTTCAATGTTCCCTTTTAAGCCGTGGAGTCTCGTGAGCAAAAATTCTACCTTGTGAGCTCCTGGCATTAAAGTGATGAGCGAGCGATTGGGCTACTGTGTAAATTAGCCTGCTCTGGAGCCATCCTTCCAGAGTGAAGACAAAAATGTGTGAGCTGGAGGCTAGAAAACTTTGAGGCACCCCACCGGCCCCAGGAAGGAGAAGCCCCTTCCCTCCCCCCTCCCACTGCTCCCGGGGCCGCCTGCCGCTGGGCGCCTCTTCCCGGGTGGTGGGCCTGCCTGCCTGATGGCTGCTACTTCCACGGGTAGGTTTCCCAGCCGGTCCCACCCCTTCCCTGGCTCAGTCCGGCATTGCCGCTTGCGCCGAGCTCACTCGCCGGGCCTGCAAAATGTCTCCCAGATCGGTGGCTGGAGAAGGCGGCGCGAAGAGCGCTTCAGATGAGCTGCTTTTCCACGTGAATGGCCACAGGGTAAGTGGGAATGCGTGCACGCCGCCCGGCCTGCTCTTGCAAGAAAGGCGACGGTTTTCAGCTTCCCCGTCCCTTGCCCTGAGAGAGCTGCTGCTGATCCACTTGCTTTAAAACGCGCGTCGTTGTGGGAACTTTCCTTTGCGCGCACACGCCCGCCCTCCCCTCCCCGCACTCAGCTGCCGCTGGCTAGCCCCGCCACCCCAAGCCCATGGTTTTTATTACTCATTTTGTTCTATGCCCTGGCTTGGCTTTGTAGCCCTGCAGCCTGAGTGTGTGATGCTCTTTGCTCGTTTGCTTTCTAATTTTTTTAAAAAGGCATTGCCCTTCAATGTTCCCTTTTAAGCCGTGGAGTCTCGTGAGCAAAAATTCTACCTTGTGAGCTCCTGGCATTAAAGTGATGAGCGAGCGATTGGGCTACTGTGTAAATTAGCCTGCTCTGGAGCCATCCTTCCAGAGTGAAGACAAAAATGTGTGAGCTGGAGGCTAGAAAACTTTGAGGCACCCCACCGGCCCCAGGAAGGAGAAGCCCCTTCCCTCCCCCCTCCCACTGCTCCCGGGGCCGCCTGCCGCTGGGCGCCTCTTCCCGGGTGGTGGGCCTGCCTGCCTGATGGCTGCTACTTCCACGGGTAGGTTTCCCAGCCGGTCCCACCCCTTCCCTGGCTCAGTCCGGCATTGCCGCTTGCGCCGAGCTCACTCCCGGGCCTGCAAAATGTCTCCCAGATCGGTGGCTGGAGAAGGCGGCGCGAAGAGCGCTTCAGATGAGCTGCTTTTCCACGTGAATGGCCACAGGGTAAGTGGGAATGCGTGCACGCCGCCCGGCCTGCTCTTGCAAGGAAGGCGATGGTTTTCAGCTTCCCCGTCCCTTGCCCTGAGAGAGCTGCTGCTGATCCACTTGCTTTAAAACGCGCGTCGTTGTGGGAACTTTCCTTTGTGCGCACATGCCTGCCGTCCCCTCCCCTCCCCTCACTCAGCTGTCGCTGGCTAGCCCCGCCACCCCAACCAGGGGCGTAGACTTTTTAAATCCCCGGGAGGGGCGGGGGCTCCCTCGTGCGTGCACGCAAAGCGAGCGCACGCGCTCGGGACCATGTCCCCGCCGCTCCCCCCCCCAGGGAGCTGTCGCCGCCACTTCCCTCCCCCGGGCCATGACCGCCCACCCACCTGCCCGCCGCGCTCCCCGCCCCCCTCCCTCCATCTCCCCGCTCACCTCGGGCGCCGGCGGCCGGCGCGTCACCCTTGTGGGGCCCCGGCTCCCGCTCTGCCTCGCGCTCGGGGTGTGCGGGGGTGGCGCAGATGCCTCCCCCCCGCCCTAGGGAGGCAGGAGGGCAGGCCGGAAGTGGGGGGGAAGGAGAGGCGGCGACGGGCAGCTGACTGGCCACCGGGCGCTCCATATTCCCGGGGGTGGCTGAGCCCCCCCCCGGGAAATTTCGGGGGGGGCTCGAGCCCTCGAGCCCCCCCCGTAGTTGACGCCCATGACCCCAACCCCATGGTTTTTATTACTCATTTTGTTCTATGCCCTGGCTTGGCTTTGTAGCCCTGCAGCCTGAGTGTGTGATGCTCTTTGCGCCTTTGCTTTCTAATTTTTTTAAAAAGGCATTGCCCTTCAATGTTCCCTTTTAAGCCGTGGAGTCTCGTGAGCAAAAATTCTACCTTGTGAGCTCCTGGCATTAAAGTGATGAGCGAGCGATTGGGCTACTGTGTAAATTAGCCTGCTCTGGAGCCACCCTTCCAGAGTGAAGACAAAAATGTGTGAGCTGGAGGCTAGAAAACTTTGAGCTAGCTCGCACTAACTCATCTTAGAGGGAACACTGCTCTACTTAAGGGACCTGTGTCAAAAGCAGACCCCCAACCTGGCAGTTTGTATGACCCTCTCAATGCAGTCGGGACATCTTTCCTGGCTGACTACTTCAAACAAGCAACTGCTGTGACAAATTTCATTTTAAATACCCCCTGCTATTTAAGCTGTGATCGTTGATACCAACTAGCAACATTCCTAACCTTCCAACCCCAAAAGAGGACATTTTCACCAATTTTTTAAAAACAGCCCAAAAGAGGGAGGGTGGACACCCAAAAAAGAGGACGTGTCCTCGCATCTGGTAACCTGAGCTTCTCTGATTCCATGCACAGAATTTTGTTTGCAGCCACAAATAGCAGCAGAGAGTTCCATTATGTGGCAACAAGCCCTGGTGCATGCGAAGTAATAAAGGGGCCTCCTCGCATGCAGAGCAACAAGTTGAAGGATTGTGGAATTTTACAGACTAATTGCAACATGCTGCTAGAGACTTTTCCTCACTGATGCAGTGTGGCAGACCGAATTTGCAAAACTGGGTGGAGAGGGAGCCAATCTGCTTTGCACAGAGAGTGATTAGAATGTGGGATTCGCTGCCAGAGGATGTTGTGATGGCCACAGGAACAGACAGCTTAAAAGAGGGGATTAGATCGATTCATAGAGGCTACTATCAAGGGCTACTAGCTATGGTGCTTGAGGGGAACCTCCACATTCAGAGGCAAGGGGGAGAGGAAACACCGGCCCCAGTGGGGTGAGAAGCCTCCCCCCCTTCCTTCCTTCTCTCTCTCTCTCCCCCCACCTACCTACCTACCTTCCCGGTTTTTCCTTTTCCCCTTCCTTCCCCTCTCCCTCCCTTCCTTCCTTCTCTCTCTCCCCCCCACCTACCTACCTACCTTACTGTTCCTTTCTTTCTTTCTTCCCCCCTTCCTCCCTTCTTTCTTCCTCCCTCCCTCCTTCCTTCCTTTCTTCCTTCCTTTCTTTTTCTTTCTTCTCTCTCTCTCCCCCACCTACCTACCTTCCTCCCTGTTCTTTTCCTTCCTGTTCCTTTCCTTCCTTCCCCCTCCCTCCCTTCTTGCCTTCTGACACACTGCCGATGACGTCAGGGATGTGTGGCCTTATGACACTTCCGGTGACGTCAGGGGGTGTGGCATATGCAAATAAGTTATGCTAATGAGCTCCTGCACCTCTTTTTTTATGAAAGGACCCCTGGATATACATGTAATAAAAACAACAATGTCAGATGTGTATTTTCAAAACCTGCTGCTTAATTAATCAGGAGTTTCTTTTCAAAGAACCCATATTAACTGTGTGATTCTAAATAGAGTTATACCCTCCTAAATCCACTGATGTCAATGGGTTCAGAAAAATGTGACTCCATTGAGAACTGCATGGTTAATCAACTATTTGAGCCTCATTCTGCTGGAACTTTCTCTTTTAAAACTGCTCCCTCATTTCCTTTTTCCAGTCTTTTAATGATGGGGATGTTCCAATTCTTTGAACTGTTTATTCCAGCATCCAGCTTGACTTACTGTTCAGGAGAGCGTTCTCTTTATATATTTTTTCTATTAGCTCTTGACCTGTGCCCTGTAGCCACAGGGAAAAATTGTTTGCCTTGTCAGCTGTAAAACTGTGTACATTTCTGAAAGCAGCCCCTTTTCCCTAGACACCCTTGGCATTCTCTTTCCAATTCAGTCGTGTAAGGATGATTTTAAAGAAGCAGGGCGACACAAGGTATGCTTCCTTCTTTGCTTTGAAAGCCAGTTGGGAAAGGGAATTAGAAAGGTATAGAAGAGATTTTTTTTTTTCATGGCAGGCAGGGCTGCTGCTGTTGTGATCTTCAAGGGAACTGTTTATGAGGGATGATCTGGGATTTCGACCCCTGCTGTCTTGACAAACCCCAGTTCAGTTTTGCACCATATTTTTTGCAAATGAAACCCATGATTTTTTAAAATCTTCATGCCATTTTCTATTTTTTTGCATTAGTCTTTTTTTCCAGTAAAAATGGACTTAATTATCAACTTTATTTGTGAATCAATAAATCAGTATTATATATTATACCGATGAGCTGGCACGGTGCATGGCGCTCACTACTGTATTTCCTGGCACCTACTTGCTTCCAAAGCAAAGAGCCAGTCCTGGCTTTCTTCTAACTAACTGGGACAGGATGTACAACAGGAGGTCCTTCAGAAAACTGCAGGAGACGTTATTTATTTATATATAACATTTCTGTTCCCCCTTTCTGCCTCATCAGGGCCACCAAGGCAGCCAACAATTAAAAACAGAATATTAAAGCACGCTATTAAAAAAGAAACAAAAGTAGAGTGCATATATTAAAAAAAGGTCTTCACCTGCTAGTGGAAGAACATGATAGAAAGGGACAAGTGAATGCCCCTGGGGGAGGTGTTCCACAGTTTTGGCACCACAACGAAGGAGGCCTTCCCTAACCTCAGAAGGCAGGTTAGCTTTGACTCTACAGGGAAAGGCTATTCAGGAATAGTTGTTCCCACCGAGAAGGATGCTTGTCTTAAGCCTTCCCAACAGTTGTAATCCCTACTCCGTGACAAATATTGTGTGGTGGTCCACTACAAGTAGTGCCAAGGAGATACACCAGAGCCCCCTCAGTTATGGCAGCCATTTAGAAAAATGGAGGGGATGGGGCAACCTGGTTGGGGTCCTGTAGAATTGGACCCTGTAATCCAATCTTCTTAAAACTTGGTGGGTATTTCGGGGAGAGGCCCCAGCAGTTATCATGCAAGTTTGGAGCCTCTCTCTCAAACCCCTTCTCCTCCAGCCCCTCATATACCTTATGAGTTTTTGCCATTGACTTCAATGGCCCATAGGGTATAACGGGGCTGAAACTGACATTCGGCCCGTGATGTCAGGGGGTGTGATATATGCTAATGAGTTATGCTAATGAGCTCATGCACCTCTTTTTCTATGAAATGACCCCTGCCATACAGTATTTGCAAACTATGTAGCAGACACCAAATTTGATGGAAACCAGGTGGAGATACAGCAGGATAAGAAGATTACAATTGACTTAGGCCTCTTTTATACCCAGACACTGATGTTATACTTAAACTTTTTTTTTCTGTTGATAGCACTGATAATTTCTTTCTCAAAGTTCCAGACTTTCCCACAGGTGTGCATTATACCTATAGTATAGTTCAACCTTATGCAGCGTTATTCTAATCAAAGTCCATTGAAATCAATAGGGTTAGACTGGAAGGCATAGTTCTGCATAGGATTGAGGTGTGAGACGTATAATTACTCATATGCAGTAAGGTGTTGTTGTTCAGTCGGACAGTCGAGTACAACTCTTCGCGACCCCATGGACCACATCACGCCAGGCCCTCCTGTCTTCCGCAGTCCTCTGGAGTTTACTCAATTTTATGTTCGCTGCATTGATAACACTGTCTAACCATCTCATCCTTTGCCATCCCCTTCTTCTTTGACCTTCAATCATCCCCAGCATCACTCCAGTGAAAGCTCCCTTCTCATTTGGGGGCCAAAGTATGGAGGAAGTACAAATCAACAAAAACAACGAGTACCAAAGAACTGAAAACATTGCCAAAAAATACAAACAGAAAAAGAAATGAAGATTTACATATCCCTAGCTGGAGAAGGGATGTGTAAATGTTCATTTCTTATAGGGCCGTGGTGGCTCAGTCGTTAAGATGCTGAACTGCAGATTGGTAGTTCGGCAGTTCAAGACCTGAGTGCTGCATGACAGAGTCCCGTCTCTGGGCCCAGCTCCTGCCAACCTAGCAGTTCGAAAGCAAGAAATTGCAAGGAGATAAATAGGTACCACTTTAGTGGGAAAGTAACAGCATTCCGTGCACCTTGGTGTCTAGTCATGGCGGCCATATGACCACAGAAAAAGTCTTCAGACAGCGCTGGCTCTTCGGCTTGGAAATGGAAATGAGCACTGCCCCCTAGAGTCGGATTCGACTGGCTTTCAAGGAAGGGAAACCTTTACCTTTACTAGCTGGGGTTGGGGATGTGGAATAGGTATAGTATAGCTCAGTCTCATCAGATCTTGGATGCTAAGCAGGATCAGTCCTTGGATGGGAGACCATCAGTGAAGACTGCAAAGGAAGCCAATGGCAAATCACCTCTGCTTAATCAGTCGCCTTGAAAACCCTATGGGGTCGCCATGAGTCAGCTGCAATTTGATGGCGCTTTACAAGCAGCTAGGCCAGGGGGAGGAAATACTTTCTGGCCTCCTTTCTTTCACCATTTGGTACACTGGAAAAACAGAGGAAGGCTTTCTTCAAGTGCCCTGGAAATTTTATTTTTAAAATTCACCCAAGGCTTTGAGCCGCCACTCCTAGTCAAGGGGATCAAACTACAAGGATACCAAAAATACATATCAAAATTGAGCAATTCCTCCTGCTGTCATTGAAAATAATGCCCTCTATACAAAATGAAAACCAACCTTTCTATATTAGAACATCATCCGCTGTAAAAATAGCACATTATTCCTCTTGCAGCCTAATTCAATATCCTGATCACTGAAAAACTCCCCTATGCTTTTTTGCAAGAAATAAAGCAATACTCTTCAAACTATCCCTTAAGGGCATTTGTTTTCTGCTTTCGAAATAGTCCCCTTTATTACAGACAGGGAATCCATTTTTGAAAGTCCCCAAAGGCTTTTTCATAAGAGGAACTGAACACAGTGGTAACCAGGACACTGCCAGGCTCTACTGCAACTTTGCCACTGAACTGCCAGATCAAATCCTGGCGATATTGTTATAAGCAAGGAAAGGGGGCCCACACCAGGCACAGAGCAAAATACAAGACAAGGTTGATACAGTGGGAGAATTAATTTTAATTCACTCGAAGACCCCTACTCATTTTGCATATGCTTTATCAGAGGGACCTATAAACTACAATAGTCTGAATGCTTCCCACAGCAAAAATGTTTGATCAAAAACCAACCTATGTGTGCCTTCACTAATAATCCCTGGCTAGGGTTGCCAGCAGTGCCTGGCAAACAGCAAGAGGAGGAGGAGGAGATTGGTTTTATACCCCGCCCTTCACTACCCGAAGGAGTCTCAGAGCAGCTTACACTCTCCTTTCCCTTCCCCTCCCCACAGGAGACACCCTGTGAGGTAGGTGGGGCTGAGAGAGCTCTCTCGAGAAATACAGGTTGCTTACCTGTAATTGGAGATCTTCGAGTGGTCATCTGTGCATTCACACCTCTGGGATAAAATGCGCCTGCGCCGATCCCGATCGGTAATCTTCAAAGCCTAACGGATTTTCGCGCCAGCTCCCCGGTCACGTGCACGTCCCACTGCGCATGACCCGGGGAGAGGCACGAGGATCCCGCCAGTTCCTTCTGACCGCTGCTAACAACCCCCAAAGAAAAAGTGAGGGAGACCGAAAGCAGAGGGGAAGGAGGGCGGGTGGTGTGAATGCACAGATGACCACTCGAAGATCTCCAATTACAGGTAAGCAACCTGTATATCTTCTTCGTGGTCTCTGTGCATCACACCTCTGGGAGAATAGCGAGCAATAAACACCACATACCTGGAGGTGGGTGCTGGAGGTCTCACATCTGAGCTGCTTGCAGGACTGCACGGCCCACCACAGTACGCTGATGGACACGGACATCTAGGGCGTAGTGCTTCACAAACGTGTGAGGGGACGCCCACGTTGCAGCATTGCAGATGTCTCCCAGGGGAATGCCCTTGAGGAATGCTGTGGAAGTAGCCACGGCTCGAGTGGAGTGTGCCCGGAGGGACGCCGGCAGTGGCCTTTTGGCCAGAAGATAGGCGAGTTTTATTGTCTCAACTATCCACTTCGAGAGTCTTTGAGATGACAGTTTCTGTCCCTGCCTGGGCAAGGCATAAGAAATAAAGAGAGCTGGAGACTTGCGAAAGGATTTTGTCCGGTGCAAGTAGAAAGACAAGGCTCTCTTGACATCTAATGTGTGCAGACTATGTTGCGTTGGGTCCTGGGGATCAGGAAAAAATACCGGCAAGGTGATATCTGCCCTTATATGGAAGTCCGACACTATTTTAGGCAGGAAAGCGACATCTGGAGCCAAAGTGACGGCATTATGATGAAACGCGAGGTATGGTGGGTCGCAACGGAACGCCGAGAGCTCACTCACGCGTCGAGTAGACGTGATGGCCACCAAAAATGCAACCTTCCATGACAAAAGCTGAAGACTGCATGAGGCCATGGGTTCGAAGGGTTTTCCCATCAGCTTAGTGAGAACCAGGGGCAAGTCCCATGCCGGGACTGGTGTCCGCACTGGGGGATAGAGGCGATTCATTCCCTTGAGGAATTGTTTCATTGTTGGGTGGGAGAACACCGAATAGCCATCAATCTTAGGATGATTGACTGAGATGGCTGACAAGTAGACTCGGATAGATGAGTGACACAGTCCCCTGTCCTTACATGACAGGAGGAAACCAAAAACATCTTTAAGTCCAGCGGGGACTGAGGGTCGTCCCACAGATGCCAGGAAAGTTAAAAATTTAGTCCATTTTGACTCATATGAACGTCGAGTGGAGAGTTTGCGTGAGTTCAGTAGCACTTGAGCAATGCGTGATTCTAACCCTAAGTTTGGATCAGCCACGCTGTCAATTTTAGCTTGGGCACATCGTGGTGCAGTACTCGGCCCCCACACATCCCGAGGAGGTCCGGGTCCGTCGGGAGATGGAGATACGTCCCTCGTGAGAGGCGGAGGAGCGTGGGGAACCAGGGTTGTCTCGGCCACCATGGGGTGACGAGAATTGCCCACGGTCGCTCTGTCAACAGTTTGTGGACTACTCTCGGAATGAGAGGGATTGGGGGAAATAGGTACAACCGTTTCCCTGTCCACCGGAAGAGGAGACCGTCTCCGAGAGAGGTCGGGTCCGTTCCCGCTCTGGAACAGAATAGATGGCACTTCTTGTTCTCCCGAGAGGCGAATACATCCACGGATGGATGTCCCCAATGGTCAAAGATCGGAGTCAGGTAGAGGGGGTTCAGCTCCCACTCGTGTAGGGATGCTCCTCCTCTGCTTAGGAAGTCCGCTTGGACATTGAGTAGTCCTGGGAGATGAGTCGCCACTAGGTGAATATCTAGCGCCTGGCACTCGTTCCACAGCTCTATCTCTAACCGGCAAAGTCCACGGGAGACCGTCCCGCCCTGGCGGTTGATGTAAAACATAGTGGTGGTGTTGTCCGTAAGGACAGTCACCGTTTTTCCCGTTAGGGATTGGCGGAAAGATCTCACTGCGTAGAGAACTGCCAGCAGCTCTAAGAAATTGATATGGTTGTGCGCCACAGAGGGGTGCCACCTGTCTCCCACACCTACACCTTCCAGGTGAGCTCCCCAGCCCCATAGGGATGCATCCGTGGTGACGGTCGCTGAGGGGGGTGGAAGCCGGAAAGGTGCACCTGAGTGTAAATTCTGGGGCACGAGCCACCAACTCAGGGTCTCCAGGACCTGGGTAGATATCTGGAAACGTTTGGAGAGGGAGTGGAATTTGGGGCGGAAACGCCTCAAGAACCAAAGCTGCAGTGGTCTCATTCGCAATTTGGCGAAGGGAATTACTGCCGTTGTCGCGGCCATCAGGCCTAGCAGGCGAAGGACTTGTTTGGCTGTAGCCTCCTTGGTCTCTTGGATAGCTTGGAGAAGGGAGACTATATCCGCTGCTCTGTTGGGGGGTAGGAATGCCCTGCATTGCAAGGAGTCCAGGATAGCTCCGATAAACTGAACCCGTCTGGAAGGGATAAGCATGGACTTTTTGAGGTTTATAGTCAACCCTAGTAATTCTAGGGTGTGAAGGGTAGTAGAGATGTGGTTCTGCAGTTCCGTCGTAGAAGGGGCGACTAGAAGCCAGTCGTCCAGGTAGGGGTAAAGGTGGACACCTTGGAGTCTCAGATGTGCCGCTACTACTGCCATAAGCTTCGTGAAGACACGAGGAGCTGTAGAGAGGCCGAAGGGTAGGGCCTTGTACTGGAAGTGACGCGGACCGATCGCAAAGCGTAGGTACCGTCTGTGTGACGGGTGGATCGTCACATGAAAGTATGCGTCCTTTAAGTCCAGCGTCACCATCCACACGTTGGCTTCTAGTAGCGGTAGGATGGTCTGTAGAGTGGTCATACGGAATTTCTTGTAGGTGATGAACGCATTGAGGTTCCGCAGATCTAATATGGGACGAAGTCCGCCATCCTTTTTTGGGACCGTGAAGTAGCGGGAGTAGAACCCCCGCTGAAGGTGTTTTGTTGGTACCTGTTCTATGGCATCCTTTAAGAGGAGGGCTTCGACTTCCGACGATAGGGTGTCGGAGGGAGGGGTGGTTACGAAATACGATTCTTGTGGAATCTGGAAAAATTCTATTCTGTAGCCTTCTGCTACAACCGACAGTGCCCATTTGTCTGTCGTGATACGTTGCCATGCTAGTAGGAAGGGGGATAGACGGGTGGGAATATCGGAGCGAATGGGAGAGTCAAAGACTCTGCTTGTTCGGCTTGGGTGGTTTAGCCTTAGAAGTGGAAGCGGACGGGAATCGTGGCTTATGGCCATAAGGTTTCTGCTGATAGACAGTAGACGGTGGTCTCTGCCATTGGGGTTCAGTGGGAGATCTTCGCGGTTGCTGTTTGGACCAAGATCTCTGCCATGTCTTCTGCTTCTGTTGTCTCGGTTGTGAGACACCCAAGTTACGAGATGTTTTGATGCTCTTATCTAAATCATGAAGAACTGTGTCCGTCATGGAGCTGAACAGTCCTTCACCCTCGAAAGGGAGATCTTCCACTAAGGACTTAGTGTCTTGTGGAAGCGAAGTCGACCTCAGCCAGGCGTGGCGATGAAGGGCGACTGCTGAAGTGAGTGTCTTGGACGTGACGTCCGCAGCATGCTTGGATGCGTTAAGCTGATGCTTTGCTAGCACCATGCCTTCCCTCTGGATCTTCCTTGCAAGGCGTTGCTTATCCTCAGGAAGCTGAGCCAGAAGAGGTGTCATCTGTTCCCATAGGGAGTACTGGTACCTGCTCATGCAGGCTGTGTAGTTTGCCGTTTTTATGCCCAATGCACCGGCTGAATAAAATCGTCTTCTGAAAGAATCTAGTTTCCGTCCCTCCTTGTCCAAGGGGGAGGAATGTCCACTACGTCCCCTAGCCGAGGGGGTCACGACGACTGAGTTGGGCTTGGGGTGGATGAATAGGAATTCTGCCCCTGGCTCTTGGAGCCTATACATGTGGTCCAACCTCTTGTTTGAAATTGGGGTTGAGGAGGGGTGGCCCCAGGATTCTTTGGCAGTGCTCAAGAGCACCGAAATTAGTGGCAACGCTACCGCGGTGGATGTGTCCATCTGTACGATATCGAAGATGGCATCGGTAGCGGTAGGCGTTGGTTGGACCGTGGCAAGCGCCAAGGAATGTGCCATTCGTTTGATAAGTTCTCCATAGGATTTCACGTCCTCGGAGGGGGAGATTGGTAGATTTTCAGCCACATCAGGGGATGGTGACGGCTGGATGGGAGATTCGTCATCGGATGATT
The DNA here is from genome assembly GCA_029233225.1 of Lepidodactylus listeri. NCBI lineage: Eukaryota > Metazoa > Chordata > Lepidosauria > Squamata > Gekkonidae > Lepidodactylus > Lepidodactylus listeri. The sequence goes on along the minus strand of JARCFY010000013.1, from coordinate 50,649,116 downwards.
CGGGAGATTCGGGCATCGAATGGTCGGAATGTTCGGAGGGAGACATAGGGGTCGACGGATCTGGCTGATAAGGAGGGAGGTCGATATCGGGTAATGTGGGTATCGGCATCATTAGTTTCGGTATCGGTTTCGGTTTCGGTAACGGTATCGGAGTCGGAGGCGGGGCCGGGGGATCTCGGCATCGGGAGACTCTTGACGACGTCGATTGGCGATCCCACTCCGCTGGGTACCATTGTGGAGGTGGCGGATAGGAGGAACCATACAGGTATCACCATTGACGGACGTCCCACGGCACCGAAGATGGGGGAAGGCGCCAGTCTCGCTCGCCTCTCAGTGCCGGCATCGGGTCAGGCCCTGTCTCGGGACTGCTGTGAGGGATCTGCGTCAGCTCGATATCGGGTTCCGAATCCGTGAGCTGGATGGGTCGCGGCATCGGGGAGACAGGGCTGCCCCGGGGTCGCTCGCGCCCAGGAGGGTCAAGCTGTGGAGACCCGTGCTGGGTCATGTCGGACGCGGGATGCGTCGACGAAGCACTCGAGGTTTTGTGCTTCAGCTTGCCCTTACCCTCTTTGCCCTCCTTACGCTTCTTAGCGGGAGTTCGTGGCAGTGAGAGGGGTCTTTTCGATGCCGACTTCTCGGTGCCGGAAGGGCTTCGCATCGGTGGCGACGTCGGGCCCGTCGGTACCGATGGGGATGTTGCCGAGGCGTCGGCTGCGGACATCTTCGGTGACAACGCTGCCTCCAAGAGGGCCACTCGGAGTCGGGCCGCCCGGTTCTTCCGAGTTTGTTTGGAGAACGCGGCGCAACTCGAACAGGAGTCGACGCGATGCGACTCGCCTAGGCACAGCAAGCAGAGGGAGTGCTTGTCTGGGGGGGGATTTTACTCCCACACTTAAGGCAGCGTTTAAAGAAACCCCACCGCTGGGCCATAGGCCGGGCGGGGAGTGGAAGGAGGAGAATCCAAAGAGAGTCCAGAAAAACAGTCCGTAGGTCAAGTAAAGTCCAAGAAATCAGTCCGAAAGGCCTTTCCAAAGTTGGAAAAAGAAGAAACGAAAGTTAACTACCGACCGGAGCGGAGAGGGGGTCCTCACGACGCGGCGGTCAGAAGAGAACTGGCGGGATCCTCGTGCCTCCCCCCGGGTCATGCGCAGTGGGACGTGCACGTGACCGGGGAGCTGGCGCGAAAATCCGTTAGGCTTTGAAGATTACCGATCGGGATCGGCGCAGGCGCACTTTATCCCAGAGGTGTGATGCACAGAGACCACGAAGAAGATCTGCTCTTTCCAAAACAGCTCTGAGAGAACTGTGACTGAGGCAAGGTCACACCAGCAGCTGTATGTGGAGGAGTGGGGAATCAAACCTGGTTCTCCCAGATTAGAGTTTACACTCCTAACCACTACACCAAACTGGTTTTCTGGAGGGCTATGTGTGGGGATATGGGGGAGATGTAGTGTTGGCTTCAACATCACATCACTTTTATTTTTTTTAAAAGGAAGTATATAGGTAGCTCTAGGAATTGCAGGAATTTAGTTTCTGATAGTTCCTAGAGCTACCCTATAGGGCTTTATCATCGAGTTTCTAGAGATTCCTAGTGCTACCCTATGTCCAGTAAAAAACTGAAAATGACATGATGTCACATACACATACCTAATAAAATGCTGGGAAACACATCAGAAAGAAAGGCATATTACAGCAGAGCCACTGCAAACCAACCTGAAGGAAAATGGATGTCTTCAAACAAGTCCAGAAGGCCCCAAAAGATTCAGACCATGCTCAGCTCGTGACCTTTAGACACCACTGTTAGACAAATGTTTTTCTAGTATATATTTAACCAAATTACACCCTCTTGGCTTTGAAATCGAATGAGTAGGCAAAGACAGAATAGAGATGGTAGAATCAAATTACCAGGATTGTGTAAAGGAGAGGAAAGGGGAGTTGATTCTGGCAATGATCTCTGTCCCTCTTTTTGTGCCAATGTTTGAGTCTGTTTTCACACGTGCAAAATGCTGGAGGTTTTGCCATCTCGTTGATTATAGTGGCACCATGTGTTATTTATCTGTTTACGAAATGTATACCCCACCTTTCTTCCTTCATTTACAATCACTAAGGTGACTAACAGATTAAGAACATAATAACAACATATCTTGAAAACCTTTAAAACCAAACAAAAAAAATTTAATTAAAGCAATGGAAGCCAAAGGTAAAACGCACATACAAAAAGATGAAAACAGCAATGAAAACATAGGGCGGGAAGGAGGGATTGCTGAGGGAATGCCAGATTTAAACAATGGTCTTCATCCACTGGTGGAAGACAAGAACAAAGGGGGGCAGATGAGTCTCCTTGGGGAGAGAGTTCCCGAGACTTGGTGCCACAACCAAGAAGGCCCTCTCCCAGGTCGTCCCCCCCCCCCCCAGTCTCAAAAGGTGAGGGGCACTTGAAGCACAGCTTTGGAAGATGATTATAGTAGCTGAGTTGGTTTGTAATGGAGTAGGTTGTCCTTTGGGTATACTGGTCCCAAGCCATAAAAAGCTTGAGCACCTTGAATTGTACCCAGATCTACCTATCATCTATCTATCTAGGCCCTTAGCCAGGCTTTTTTTTAGTTGAGGGGCATTTAATTTTCTTAGGGGGGAGTGGCCAATCAAATTAAAGGTAGTTTAATTAAATAGATTTTCTGGGGGACTTTTCTGGCTCCGCACTGCTACCTACCTTAGCCAGCCCTTCACACCGGACAGCTGCAAAGGAATACCCAAGAATTCTTCCCTGCAACTGCCATCACTTGAGGGCCCTGGGCTGGATGGGAAGTTGTGGGGCCTTGCCAGTAAGTCAGGGGGCCTAGCCCCAAGATGCCCCACTGTAGCTATACCCCCCCTCTCTCTGTCTTAATTGCATTAGCAAAGAAAAGCCATAGCAACAATATAGATTAAGGTGAAGATTCCACCAAAAAAAATTACAAGGGGAAAAAACATAATAAAATAATTTAAAAATTAAACATGTCCCAGTTAGTATTAAAGTACAAATACAAAATCATCATTAAAATCATATATCTAAAAGTAAGAGAGAAAGACTTTACAATCTAGAGACAAATAAAAGATGACAAATAACAACTGACCAAGAGTGAAGCAGTCACGGGTCAGACATCCTATGGTCAGCATGCCCCATCACCTTTTTATCCTTTATAATGGTGACAGCAAATCTTGCCATTTGGAGAGAAATGGATTCATCTCTTTTTTTTTTTGTAAGAAAGTTTTTATTTTTCAAAACATTAAAATTAATACATTTGTTTTATACAAATCCTTTTTTCCATATTATATAACATTTTGTTCTATTTGTATAGTCTTGCTTTTATCTTGTATTGGTGGTTTCCCACCACATCTGAAGCATAACACATTTTCCACTTTATCCAAAATAGTAATATTTATCTCTATGTTTACATTTCTGGTAACGGTTATATATCTTTAAAATACTTATATACCAATTCTTATTTTCTATATTCTTATATAATTCTAAAAAACAAGTTCATTATCTAATTATCCTTAGTACATTCATATACTCAGTTTCTATTCCTTTATGCTATTATAACCATGTATAAATGTAGTTTTTCATGTCCCAATATTTTTCAACATATTCTTTCAAATCCTCCCAATCTTCTAAAAAAGTCTCTGAGTACAGATTATTCAACTTTCTAGTCCATTTATCCATTTCACCCATATATAACAATTTTTTCAACCATTCCCACACTTCTGGTATTTTTTCATTTTTCCAATTTTGTGCATACACCATTCTTGCTGTTGTAATCATATACCATATTATTGTCCTTTTCTTTACATTTATCTCTTCTAGTTTAAGTCCAAGCAGTAACATTTCAGGCAACTTCTTAAATGTACATTTCAAAATTTTTTCCATTTCTGCATGTATTATAGACCAATAAGTCTTCGCTTTATCACAAGTCCACCACATATGATAGAAAGAACCTTCTTTCTTTTTACATTTCCAACATTTGTTAGACATATTTTGATTAATATTTGCAATTTTTTTTGGTGTCATATACCATCTGTACATCATTTTAAAACAGTTCTCTTTTAGATTATAACATGTAGAAATACTCATTGCATTTTTCCATAAAAATTCCCAAGATTCCATTTCAATGTCTTTGTTTAGGTTTATCGCCCATTTTATCATTTGTTCCTTTACCATTTCATCAGCATTAAACCATTTTAACAATACTTTATACATTTTAGAAATCATTTTTTTCCCATCTTCCTCCCAAATTTGTTCTATTTCATTGTTTTTTTCTCTAAAACCAGATTTTTTATCACTTCTGTACATATCATATATTTGTCTGTACCTTAACCAGCCATAATCAAAGTCCATCTGCTGCTGCTCCTTCAATTTAAAGTCTTTACCATATCTTGTTAACAGGTCTCTATATTTCAACCAGTCTTGTCCTTTGTAGTGAGATGATGGATTTAAAACTTCTGCAGGTACAATCCACATAGGTATTTCTTCTGGAAAAAAGTTTTTATATCTTGTCCACATATCAATTAATGTTCTTCTCAAATAATGATGCTTAAACATATTGTCCATTTTTGTTTTACCATAATACAGATATGCGTGCCACCCAAACCTACAGTCATGACCTTCCAGGGACAATAACTTTCTGTCTTGTAACATAGTCCATGTCCCTATCCAAGTCAAACATACTGCATCATGATATAGCCTTAAGTTTGGTAACTGAAACCCACCTCTCTCTTTAGCATCACACATTATTTTCATCTTAATTCTTGGTTTTTTCCCTCCCCACACAAACTTAGTCAATTCCTTCTGCCAGCATTTGAATGTTTTTACATCTTTCACAATTGGAATAGTTTGAAACAGAAACATTATTCTTGGTAACACATTCATTTTAACCACTGCAATTCTACCCAGCAGTGACAAATTTAATACATTCCACCTTTTAATATCTTGCATAACTTGCTGCCATAATTTCTCATAATTATTCTTATACAAATCAATGTTTTTCATTGTTAGGTTTACACCTAGATATTTTGTCTTTTTCACCACTTCACATTCTATAAGATTTTGTAATTCAATTTGCTTATTATTTGGCATATTTTTACACATCACTTTCGATTTGTTCTTATTTACATAAAACCCAGCCAAATCACCAAACTCTCTTACTTTCTGCAACAAATATGGTAGTGTAGTCATAGGGTCTTCAGCTATAAACATCACGTCGTCTGCAAAGGCTCTATATTTAAAAGAGAAACCTTTTATTGTTAAGCCTTTAATTTCTTTATCTTCTTTCAAATTTAGTGACAAGACTTCCAAAATCCAAATAAATAGCAACGGCGAGAGTGGGCATCCTTGTCGTGTTCCTTTTTCCACTTTAAAGTAATCCGTTTTTTCAGTATTAATTATTAAAGAGGATTTCTGTTCTCTATATATTGACTTAATAAGATTAAGCATATAGTCTCCAGTTTCAAGATGTTCCAACACTTCAAACATAAAATCCCAATTTAAATTGTCAAACGCTTTTTCCGTGTCTAAAAAAAGAAAGCCCACTTCCTTCTCCGGATGTTTATCATAGTACTCTATAGCATCCACTACTACTCTTATATTGTCTCTTATTTGGCGATTAGGTAAAAATCCTGCTTGTTCTGTCTGTATAGTCTCTTTAAGATGTTCCTTAAGCCTATCAGCTATAATCTTGGCAAAAATCTTATAGTCATTGTTTAACAAAGAAATTGGTCTATAATTTTTAACATTGGTTAAATCTTGACCTTCTTTTGGAATGAGTGAAATGGTTGCTTCTTTCCAAGTCTCCGGGACCTCACCTGTCACTCCTATGTCATTCATTAATAGCAATAACACTGGTGAGATCGAATCCTGTAGTGATTTATAAAACTTAGCTGTAAATCCATCTGATCCAGGTGCTTTCCCTAATTTTGAATCATTTATTGCATTTTTAATCTCTTGTTGGGCAGTTAAGTAGTTCTTTGGGCAGTTAAGTAGTTCTTTGATTTTCTCCGTTGGTTTTGGTAATTTTAATGACTGTAGGTATTCTTTAATCCTTCTTCTGTCTTTATTTTCCTTCTTAAAAAGCTTTGCATAATATTTAAAAAATTCTCTTTTTATTCCCTTATTGTCTATTATCTCAATATTGTCCCGTATCACTTTAGTAATAAATTTATTTTCACGTTTTTTTCTTTAATTGCCATGCTAAGTACTTTCCAGGTTTATTTGCACCTTCAAATGCTTTTTTGTTGCAATTTTTTCAGGTTCCAGTAAGTCTCTTGATTCAAAATAGCTTTTGCTTGGTCTTGTAACATCCAAATTTCCTTTTGCAGTTTCTTTTTTCCTGGTCTGTTCTTCAGTTCCTTTTATTTTATTTTAATGGCTTGTACAATGTTTTCATATTGTTCTCTTTTCTTTTTATTGTCTTTAGCGTTCAATGATATCAATAATCCTCTCATAACTGCTTTGCACGCATCCCACACAGTTTGAATTTTTACTTCTTTTTGTATGTTCGCTTGAAAATATAAAACTGTCTCTTCATGTAATTTTTTAACTATTTCTTGGTTGTCTAATAAGTCCTCATTTATTCTCCATCTCCCTTGCCTTTTTATTTGCCCAGAAGTCCATAGACAAGGATTGTGGTCTGAGATTATTCTAGGTAGAATTTCAACTTTTTTTGTCTTAAGTGTTAGATTAATAGACATCCAGATCATATCAATTCTTGAATGTGAATCATGCCTGTTAGAGTAAAAAGTATAGTCTTTCCCTTGTGGGTTAACCTTCCTCCAAATATCCTCCAGCTTTTCCTGTTTTATCAGTTCAAAAAAATTTTTTGGAAGTTTCCCTAGTGTGTCGTCTTTTCTCTTTAAGCGCCTATCTATTTTATTATTCACAGTCCCATTAAAGTCTCCCAACATTATGATTTGTTCATAGTTTACACTGTCCAGTTCCATTTGTAGTTCTTTAAAAAAGATTTCTTTAGCTCCGTTGGGGGCGTAAATATTTACAATCAAAGTCTTCTGTCCGTGTAACAGAATTTCAATAGCTAAGTATCTTCCTTCTTTATCTTTAAATATTAGTTTAGGTTCCAAGTCTTTTTTGGCATATGTTACCACTCCATTCTTTTTATTACTTGCCAATGAAAAAAATTCTTCTCCCAACTTTTTTCTTATTAAATATTTGTAGTCTTGTTTCTTAAGATGGGCCTCTTGTATACAAACTATACTACATTTTTGTTTCTCCAGCCAGTGTCCTACCATTCTACGTTTTTGGGGTGAATTAAGTCCATTTACATTCCATGAGAGTACTTTGTAATCCATCTTGTTGTAGTCTTAAATATCACCAAATTCTTCCTTGTTCTCACCAACAAAGGCATACATTTCTGCTGAATTTTTAATCACCATTCTGTTGTTACCATAATAAAAACTCAGTCCTTGTGGTATTTCCCAACAAAATCTTATTTTTTTCTCTTTCAGTTTGTCTGTCAGACGCTTGAATTTTTTCCTGTCTTGCAAAATTGCTCTGGGCAATTCTTTCATTACGATAACTTTTTTTCCACCTATTTCAAAAGAGTCTGTAAAACATTTCTTGTAGATTTGTTCTTTTGTTCTCTTCATTGTAAATTGAACTACCACGTCCCTTGGTATATTTTTGTCTCTCGCGTATGTAGAATTGACTCTGTAAACAAGATCCATATGTTCTTTAACAACTTCCTCTTCCTCTTGTAAAAAATCTGCTAATGCTTCTTGCATTCTTGTAAAAATGTCTTCACCTAATTTTTCCTCTATACCTCTAAATCTCAGATGGTTTTGCATGTCTCTATAGTGCATCATCTTTTCCATTCTGTCATTTTCCTTCATTGTTTTTTGAGTATTTTCTTCCAATTCTTTTACTTTAATTTCTATGTCTTGTGTTCTAGTGGTTAACTTTTGTAATTCAGCTTTTAAATTTATAAAATTTTTGTCTGCTTGTGCAGCTATACCATTCATTTTAACATTTACCTCTCCTATAGCGTCTAACATTTTTTTTCCCATTGCTTCCATAACAGCTAGTAATTCTTTTTTCTTTTTTTGCTGCCATTGTAGGAGAGGACCATGTAGCTCCTCTCGATCTTAGCCCGCGATCCGTCTTGTCTCTTTAAAAAAGATCGATTTTATTTTATTTTCCAAATCAAACACCGTTTAGTGTAATCACACAAGCTAGTCTTGCCAAGTCAAATTTCGTTGGTTTCAGCCTTCTAAGTTATATAGTTTATGAGATATTACTGTTTAAAAATTTTATAAATCCAAAATGGCGGGCGCAACTTCTCTATGGTTTGTGTCAAAGGTTATAATCTTTTTACCTTGCTTCTGGCTTGCCGTAGTTTCCTTTTGTCCCTTCCTCTTGCTTACTTGTCTGCTCTCCGCACGTCACTTCCTGTTGTAGTCCTTTTGGTCCGGCAGTTTTTACAGTCCCCTTTGCTCTCTTCCGGTTCTTCTCCGCTTCCCTTCTTGTCTGCTCCTCAAGCCGTCACTTCCTGTCTCAGTCCTCACAGCTTGGTCTCGCGATGCTTGGTTCCCTCCTCCCCTCTTTGTCTCACGATGCTTGGCTCCCCCTCCCGACTCTTCTTAACCACAGGAATGTTAAACAACTTGTTTTTTTGGCTTTTTAAGTTCAAATTCAGCTTTTTAACGTTTCAAAACTGCACTCATCCAATCTGCAACAGTCTATTGCTTCACCAGATCTGCTTTTCGTCTTTCAAAACACGGTAATGGTAAGGCAAAAAGTTTTTTTTCCATTACCTTATGTTGTTACTTCTCTTCAGATGTGGTCCCAACGTTTAAACTTTGTCTTCTTTGTTAAGGAATCAGGGGAATTGGAGATTTTATGCTGATTAATCAGCCCAGCTTGGCTCCTTAGAGATACTTGCAAAAATCTTCTTCAGCTGCAGTGCTCAAGGTGTTGTAAAAGTCTCCTCCGAGGCTTTTCCTTCACCGAGCTTGCTCAAACCTGGATTATATTGCTTGCTGGTCCTCACACTACATGTGTGAGGTTGCATCAGGTGGATTTATCCACCCAAGCTGTCAAGAAGAGCCGCTGTCCGCCCTGCGCATTTGCAAAGCGTGTCAGACCTCCATTCCTCCGACCGGAAACCTTAGAAATGGATTCATCTCTATCTGTCAGTAATACAACTAATTTCTCCTGATCTGACCTTCCTGGGAAATGAAATGCTATGGTTCGCAAAAAATATATTACATTCCCCTCGTATCTTGTACATTGAAATATGACATGGGGTAAATCCTCAGTAGACTTTTGATCACGGGAGCAGTCTATTTTACTGTATGGTACCCCATTAAAAGTACTCAGATATAGATTGGGACCAAATGTTGATGGGCCAAAACTGGAGTGAGATGGTCCTGGCTACAGCAGGCTGCACCAACTGAAGTTTCCAGACAATTTTCAAGGGAAAGCCCCATGTAGAGTGTATTGCAGTAATCTAATCTAGAGGTAATCAGGGCATACACCACAGTGGCTGGGTCATTTCTATCCAGGAAAAGCTGCAGCTGGCTAACTAGTCAAGGCAGGCAAAAGGCACTCCTGCAGTCTAAGAGTAACCATTCAGAATGGATGATACCTAATATCCCAGGTCAGATAGCCCTCTTACCAATAGCACTTCCATCTTGTCAGAATTCACTTTCAGTTTACTGGCCTGCATTTATGCCAAAACTGTCTCCAGGCACTGTTTCAGGGTTCCTCCCTCCTCCCTGGGATCAGTTGGAAGTGCAAAATGGACCTGCATATCATCTGCATATTGGTGACAACCAAGCCCAAATCTCTGGATTACCTCCCCTAGCAGTTTCATGTAGACATGAAAAGTATAGATGGAGCCTTGAAGGATCCCAGAAACTAAAGACCAGGTGATGAGCAGCAGTCCCCCATCGCCACCTTCAGAAACCTGCCCTCCAAGTAGGATTGAAACCACTGCAAAACAGTGCTACCCAGTCCTAGCCTGGAAAGGTAGTCTAGAAAGATACCCTAATTAATGAGGTCCACGAGGGGTCCAGGAGAATCAACAAAGCCACGCTTCCTCTACCCATCTCCTTGCAGAGGTCATCCACCAGGGTAACCCAGGCTGTTGCAAACCTGAAAACAGATTGGAAAGAATACAAACAATCTGCTTTATCCAGGAAGGCTTGAAACCAACACCTGTTCAGTCACCTTGCTCAAGAAAGGAAGATTTGAAACTTGTCAATAGTTATTGATATTTCCTGAGCCCAGGATAGGCTTCTTTAGTAGTGGAGGCACCACAGCCCATTTCAAAGCTGGGGCAACCACCCCATCTCTCAAGGAGGCATTAACTACCGCATGGACTTCCCCGGCAGATGTAAGCATCCAGGAAGGTCATGCCAGGACTGGGCAAGCTTCAAATTTCCAAGGACCCTGGCCACATCCTCACACTGAATGAACTGAAAACTATCTCAAGCAGGTAGTCATCAGCAACCTGGCACCATCTGACCCTGAAAGCTAACTATGGCTGCAGACAGACTGGCAGCTTGCTGTGATATAGTGCCACCTCTTATTGACCCAGTTTAAAACGTTGTGGGACATATCAGCCACACAGCACACCCTACTGTGGGTTACCCATGGAGACATCCCATGGGAAAGCATCCACATTATTGCAGCACATCAGCCACAGAGCTCACTGCAAAAATGGCCAAAATTCATGTGTGCGCATGTGCGCAAATGCGCAAATGCATACATGGGCAATTTTTTTTAAAAAAAAGCCACTTCCCTAGCGACAGAACAGATCTGCAGGTTCAGACTGCCAAATCTGTTCTGTGCACACTCCCCCATGTTCAGCCAGCCAGCCATGTGTGATGGATGCACGAGGAAACACTTCAGAGGTGGTGGCTTTTTAACCCGGCTCCAAGTCATCCTCTGATGGGGTGAGTACGCCCGGGGAACGCCTGACAGCTCTGGCTGTGTGAATGGGCCCATTTAATCCATTTGTGAAAGGTGCCTATATCAGGCCAAACTGCCAGTCTGAACGCAGCAGTGGTATAGTACGTGGTGGACACTAATCTGGAGAGCCACCTGCCTCACAGGGGGTTTGTTATTGGGAGAGGAAGGGAAGGTGATGTTAAGCCACTCTAAGTCTCCTTAATGTAGAGAAAAACAGGCCTTCTGTTCTTGTTAACAAGCTATCAAAAAAGGTCCAAATCCAGAAAGTATGCTGGGGGAAAAACACAGTATTTGCAAGACTCCTTAAGTAGAGAGTGGTGTCATTTGGTTACTATACATCCTATAGTAAAAATTCCTTCAAAGCTGGCTAGAACCTCCTGTATTAAAAATCTCTTTACGCACAATTTCCAAATCTTATTAAAGTGCCTGATTTACAACTATGCAAAATCCATTTTTTTTCTTTTTTAATACACCTTTTAGTGTGGCACTATAAAAGCTTTTAAGGGCCCCAATGAATCCATTGCTCCGCTTCAATCAGCTCATATTAAAACCTGATTGTCGTAAGTAGAAAATGAATTAATACAGTAAAGTTCTACGTACTACATTAAGTTAAAGGATATTTGGCAGAGGCATATTTATGACTGAATTACGCCGAGAGATAAATTCTCGGCTGGGAAAAAAAATTGTCGATGTTTTATTGTGCAAAACTAGGCTCCGATTGCATTTACGTAATGATTTGTGGAGGCTGGAAGTTTTTTGGCATTCTAAAAGCCAAAGTATGAATGGGATTACAATCTACCCTAAAATTTACTGCATTCAGTTGAGCACTGGAACGTTCTTACTTTGAAATAATCTCTAGCCAAGCCTGTTTATTCTGCATATAAAGCCATCACTGTATACTGTGCACAGAAAGAATATAAAAGGATGGGATGAAGATGGCAAAACCTCCCAAAGATTAATTTATTCCTTCTCTAAAATGACTTTGTAAAGTGCACACGGTAACTCTAGGGCTACTCAAAAACTGCCTCGGCCCCTTTATTTATACCAGCGTGTCTCTTTTCTCACTCACTGGCAGAAGCACATCTTTCATTTCACAGTGCGGGTCTGAATCACTGTTGCACATCACATCTGCAATCTTTCCCATAACTGTGGCCAGGGCTATCTCCAAGTTTGGGGGTAGTGGCGCCAAGACGTCAGAGAGCCAGTTTGGTGTAGTGGTTAGGAGCGTGGTCTCTAATCTGGGAGAACCGGGTTTAATTCCCCACTCCTCCACTTGCAGCTGCTGGATGACCTTGGGCAAGCCATAGTTCTTCTGTCAGAGCTGTTCTCTCAAGAGCAGTTCTTGAAAGAGCTCTCTCAGCCCCCACCCACCTCACAGGGTGTCTGTTGTGGGGAGGAGAAGGGAAAGGAGTTTGTAAGATGCTCTGAGTCTCCGAGTGAAGGGCGGGGTGTAAATCCAATCTCCTTCCCTCCTCCTCCTCCTCCTCTTCTTCTTTTGCTGCTGCTCCACCGAACGACAGCAGGAGTGGTGGATCCAGAGCAGGAGGTACAGCGGTTAGGATTGCCAGCCTATAGCCAGGACCTGGAGATCTCCTGGAATTATAATTGATCTCCAGACCACAGAGATCAGTTCTTCTGGAGAAAGTGGCTGCTTTGGAGGGTGGATTGTATGGCAGTATATTATGCTGAGGCCCCTCCCCTTTCCAGTCTCCCCCCCCCCCCTCCAAGTCTCCAAGAAGTTCCCAACCCAGAGCTGGCAGCCCTAACAACCAGGTACTTAACCATCATACCAGGATCCAGCTGTAAGCAGGGGGCCCCTCCCACCATTTACTTACTGCTGTATCCAGGGATTTCCCAACTTGGAGCTGACAACCTGCGTAGCAGGAGGCCTGGCAGGCCAGTCTGGGAGACCCAAATCCCCTAATCCTCACTCTGCCACGGAAGCCTGCTGGGTGGCCTTGGGCTACTTACACCCTCTCAGCCTAACTTTCCTGGCAGGGATGTTGTGAGGCTATAATGGGAAAGAAGAGAACAATGTATGCTACTTTGAGTCTCCACTGGAGAAAAAGGGGAGGTATAAGTGAAGAAAAGGGGAGGGGGAGACTATCAACCAAGCGGAACTGGTCTCTGTAGTCTAGAGATCAGTTGTAATTCTGGGAGATGTCCAGAGCCTGCCTGGAAGTTGGCAGCCCTACATGATGCACCCGGTCCTGCTGGAGGCCACAAGTTAAATGAAAGAGACATCTTGCTAGGACTGGAGCTCACACAACAGCCACCTTGGCATAACAGGGTACGTTAGCCAGTCTTTTTTAAAAAAACGCAAGAATGACAAAAGACCATTTTTGCTATGCATATGGAGCCAGTTTGGTGTAGTGGTGAAGGGTGCGGACTCTAATCTGGGAGAACCGGGTTTGATTCCCCACTCCCCCCCCCCTTGCACCTGGCTGGATGACCTTGGGCAAGCCATAGCTCTGTACCAGCTGTTCTCTCAAGGACAGTTCTCTCAGAGCTCTCTCAGCCCCACCCACCTCACAGGGTGTCTGTTGTGGGGAGGGGAAGGGAAAGGCGTTTGTAAGCCACTTTGAGACTCCCTTAGGTAGTGAGGGGCAGGGTATAAATCCAATCTCTTCATCATCTTCTTCTCCTTAAGCTCTTAAACCTATCTCCACCACCTTGACATGCCAAAACTCTGGTGATTCAGAGAGAGCAACTGCACAACCTTAAATATATACTGCAGTTATATTTTCCGAACTGAAGATGACACAATTTATCTATCAGGAATCCAGTAAATTACCGAAGCAACACACTTTGCAGAAACAGAAGTAACAGTAATAAATTAATAGCCACAATGTGCTTTAACCTTTCATGATAAAGTTAAGGCATATTTTATTTTAAAAGGCCAACCGTATCTCGTACTGAATCAATACCTGTCAGGGCAAAGGACATGGCGTGCACCTGCTGGCGCTCTGTATGCATCTGGAAAACACTTGTTTCAGGGATTCGGGATGACGCTGTAATGTGTTCAGTTGGGGTCACTGATTGGGGGGACTGCGGTACAAAATTCCTTGGGCCTACGTTGTTCCAGGTGGGGAGGGAGGTAGAAGTCCACCTATTTTGTCCTGCTCCCTTGCTTTCATAGGCAGGTTGCCAACAATTTTGGGAGTACTGCACCAGGTCAAACCCACTCTATGATTCTATAGTCACTAATATTTGTAACCCTTTGCTTGACTTGGAATCCTAGCAAATGGTTGCCTGCAGCAAGAGAGCACTTGCTATGTCCCTCAGTTAAGCAAAGGGTTCAATAGAGTAATCATGGATTCCTAGAGAGATTTTTGGCTCCATTGGGGATTTCCTTCCCTCTTTCCCTTATTTCTCTCTTTTTCCTTTGAATGTGTGTGTGTGGGACGGAAGGCATCTTTCCCCTCATCCCCTAAGGTGACTCTTGGCATTTAATCTGAATAATATACATGTTCTGGAGTGGGAAATTAGCCAGAGCTGATCCCAAACATACTAGTGGCTGATGTGAGTTATTGTGAGACCAGCACTAACTGTTCAGACACATCTGATTTCCATATGGATGAACTTTAAATCCCTTTTCACAAGAGGTATTCAGGGAACTACACCAGAACTGAAAACTGGAGATGACCAATGGAATTCAGAAGGCTGTGAGTTTCTAACTACCTGGGCACTCTCCTGCTGAACTGAGCATGTGAGAGAGACACTGACATGAAATTGCTGAATCTGGATTGTACTGCTACTTGTAAGAGCTGCTGGATAGTTTGTATCCATAACATACTGTGTATCAATAGACATCATTTTTATTGCCTTTTTGACGCACTCAAGGAGATTACATGATTATCCTCCCCAATTCTATCCTCACAACAACCTTGCAGGGTAGATTAAGTGAAGAGAGAATGGCTGTGTCAGAGCTCCCTGGTGAGCTTCGAAGATGAGAATTTATGCTTGGGGTTCCCTGTCCAACACTCTGACCATGACCATGAATGGCTTTCCATTCATGTGTATGTCCACTCATGGCTTCTCCACCCTGACCACCAGGCAGCACTATGAATGACATGTTCAAGAAATATCATTTGAATTACCGACCTCCAGGTGGGATCTGGAGTTCTCCTGGGTTGCAGCACCATTTGGCACAGTTGGGAAGTGTTCCTATTTCATTTGTTGTTTTTTGGAATGGAGTTGCTAGATCAGACATCCAAGTATATTCCGTTTCACTGTGGGATCAGCCCGTCACTGTACAATCAGATGGTGCAAATGAGTGAGGGTTTTTTTGGCCTGCTTTTGTGTATGCGCATAAACGAGGGTGCAGTTTTTTGTGCATGCACTTTTCAGCTTCCGGGCATCTAGTCTTTGCTTTGACCACTCGCCAATCCTTCCATGGAGTACTGACAAAGATCACTCCCTTTCTTGCTCCCTTTCAAAGCTGCCCTAGAGATGGGGAGGATTATGTGGTTATGCACATATTGCTAAGTGAGCAAAACAAAATGGTGCCCAGTCAGGATGGAATAAGTAAACCATCCTGATGGCTTAAGAGCGTGCTTGAGTGATCAGACTAGGGAAACTCCATCTGTCACCCATCAGCAAGGATTAGGACTGGACTTTCCCAGGTGTCTCTTTACTCCATTTCAGGGGCAGACCAGGATGTGGTGCCAACGACTGCAGAAGATTTCACAGAAGTTGCTGTCTGAATGTGCACTTTAGATCCATCAGGCATCGGCTTCAAAGTTGGATCTAAAGGTACATCTGACTGCAGCCCTGGAATCACAACTGAACTCCAGACTACACAGATGATGAGTCCGCTTGGAGACAAGAACAGCTTTGGAAGGCAGGCTGTATGGCATCGGATCATCACTGAGTAGGATTGCCAGCTCTAGGCTGGGAAATCCCTAGAGATTTTGGAGGCGGAGCCTGGGGTTTAGGGAAGGTGGTTTAGGGAAGGGAGTGGGGTTTAGGGAGGGGAGTGACCTCTGCAGGGTACAATACCATAGAGGCCACCTTCCAAAGCGGACATTTTCTCCAGGGGAACTGATCCCTGCAATCTAGAGACCAGATGTAATTCTGGGAGATCTCCAGCCCCTTCCTGAAGCTTGACAACCCTACCATTGAGCTTCATGGAGCAGATGACTCAGTTCCTTATGTGGAAAGCATCTAGAAATTGGCTTTGCTGATAGATTGTGCCAGAAGCCTTGAACTCCTCACCATCTTTGCAGGACTATGTGGGGCAGCTGGCACGGGCTTTCCGGCAAACTTCCAGGGTGCCTCTGAACCCAGTAAGGAGATACTGATGATATATATTTCCCCCCTTCAAGAAGGAATTGGGACAGGCAACTGTGTCAGGAAACAGATTGTTCAGCTGCAGCGTAACATGACAAAGAGGTGCCAACACACTGCAAATCTTTTTTTGCTGCCGCTGAGAGGTCAACCTCTCCAGTTGCGACAGAATATCAGTCCCGATGGCTAGATGAAATTTGACTTCCAGAAGGAAGCTGTTAAGATGCAGCCACCAAATGCTTGCTCAGGCAGGAAGGGTCTGCTGCCACTGTGATAGGTTTCTCTCCTACTTCAAATCTTTTATCGGTTCAGTTCAGAATTGAAATAGATGCCAGAGTGCATGGCGGCCTTCAGAAAGCATTTCAAGGTTAAGGTGTCCAACTCCCTGTCCCAAGGTAGGGTCTATTACATGTCAGCTCCATACCAATTAACCCACTGATACGGACCACAGGGAAACCACAGAATGAAGAACCAAGCAAGCTCTACACAGACTCATCGCTTGGCCAAATTAGCTCAGTAACATTTTAGACTGAGGGTGAAGATTACATTACTTCAAGTAGAAATGGCAGAATTAATCTGTTATGGTCAAAGGTATGTACAGCCACTTTCCCAGAGAAAAGCATGTCAGAGAGTGAGATTTGGAGTAGAATGTCTACAGTTCTTTTACAGCCTGTCTCTACTCCAGGTTGAAGCCAAGCCACTTTCTCCTTATACACTACCAAATCTGGGTCTACCTATACACATTTAGTACCCTGAGTGAGGTAGTTCTCCCATTTACCCATCTAGGATGGAGAACTGTCAGTCCGCAACACAATTTCCTGCCCTTGAGGAATTTCTGAGTGGGAGAAAAAAATGCCTTCACAGAATGATACTCTTGGAATTTCCCTCAGTCTCTGCGGTAAAGACCATAGAGACCAGGGGAAACAGCCTAGAGTGTCACCCAGGAGGAACTTCATATCCTCCCCAAACTATGTCTTCTTCAAACAGCACCTCCAAAATCTGGCATTTGCCAAGGCAATATAGGGAACCCTAGTGGGAGGCGATCCAATGGATTGGATGGGTGATTTGTAGGAGAACAGTGCTGGGCAGTGAAAGTGTCTTTCCTCCCTGGTGGTCCTCTATTTCATATCCCTACTTGTTGCTGCACATGTTGACCAATGGATGAAGGGTGAACTCTATGGCATTGTTCCCCACTGAAGTCCCTGTCCTCCCCAGGCTCCACCTCCAAATCTCCAGGAATTTCCCAACCTGGAGCTGGCATCCCTAAGTTAGTTATTTGAGAAAATCATATACCACATCTCACCAGTGGCTCCCAGGGAGTATCTCAGCTCCCTTCCACTTGACCATTGCTGAGAAGGGAGGGGTTGCCACGGTTTCAGCTGCAGTCCCATGGAGGTGCACAGCTACTGAATGGTTAGCAGAACCTGGAAGGGGTGCCAGATGAGGGTTCTGCCAGCTGCTCAGGAGCTGACTGCCCACACAATATTGTGGCTATGGCCTCAGGAGCTCTCTCTTTGACATGCAATGCCTTTCTGAAAGGGCACTGATTCCCTTCTCCCCTTCTGTGACACTTGGGATGAGGTTGGTTGGGGTATTCCCTCAAGGCATCTTACATTGTACCATTAAAAAAAACCCCAATATGTAGCAGAACAAAATGGAATATGAGACGAAAAACAGGAGGGGTTAAAAAACCTCACTCAGTAAAACCATTGCTAGAAACTAAGAAATTATTCTGCAGGGCCTGTAAAACAGAGCTCTTCTGCCAGGCCTTCGACTAGGGAGCCCCCCCCCCCCCCAACATTGAGGCCCTGGCCCCAATGCCAACACCAACTTAAATACTGTGATCAACAGCCTGAGAAAAACCCAGACTACGGCAGTAGTTGATTACTCTGGTTGCTGTGAATTCCGCCATTGTCTATGAATGCCCTAGCACTTTATGGTATGTTTTATTAGTATACTGTTGTGGTTTTATTTAACTCTGGGTTTTAGTTGTTTTAACATATTGTGTGTAAGCCACCCTGAGCCTGCCTTGGCAGCAAGGGCAAGATACAAATCAAATCAATCAATATATGGGGTTCAATGAATCTGGATTCTCTGGACTTACAGCTCATCTCCAAACTACAGAGAGTAGTTCTCTTGGAGGAAATGGATGCTTTGGAGTGTGGACTCTATGGCATTGTACCCTGCTGAGGTACAATGGAGTGTGGAGTGTGGAGTGTGGACTCTATGGCATTGTACCCTGCTGAGGTCTTACTCAGGCTCCGACTGCAAATCTCCAGGAATTCCCCAACCTGGAGCTGGCAACCCTACCCCCACCCTATCCCCTACCAACAGCCGGGAGGACCTGACAACTCTACAGTGAAGCTAGGCCTCTGTCATTTCTGAATGACCCATTAAAACACAAGGAGACACGCCAGATCTCCAGGGGCAGGGAATTCTACAACCTGGGGAGCCCATTGGACAGAGCCCTGTTTTACATACTTACGAACTCACCTCTGTTAATGTGAGTGCACAGACACCTTGTTGACAAGTTACAGTGAATGCACATACAGTCCATGTACAGTATACCCTTCATTTTTTCTTTTCTTTCAGTGTGTTTTGAATAAATCTCATTTTCCATTCAATGCGTTTACTGCTCAATGTGTAAATTAAACCCTGCACTTTATCCTGGTCCTGGCCCTCAGTTTCATTTGTAAAGCAAATGTGCGTTGGGTCTTTCTTACAAATGCATGTACACATGTGCATGTGTTCACCATAATGTGCAAACAAGGCTAGGCCAGGGCACCAAGGGACATTCTCAGTTCACAGGCTGACTCACAGAGGATGAGGAAGGTAAACTTTGGGAAGTGGGAAGCCAAACTTTGCGACATCTCCTTGTAGGTTATGTGCCACTAAACTTAAAGGAAGGAGAGGCTACACTTGTTAAGAATGCGGTGCTTTTAATATATATATAATTTAATGTAATTTACCTCCTCTGCACCTTTCTCCAAAGCTGTTCTTGTACAAATCTCATTTGTTTCAGTTTCTGCTGAGCCCTGGCCATAGTCGATTACTGAATAATTGCAATTTTCAAAGCTGCAAGCGTGATAGAGGGAAGGAGCATGTTTCTCGACCTGTAAGCAAAATCTGTCCAGAAAGCACTGGTCATACACAGTGCTAACGCCAAAGTGATGGGGTGAAAGGGGTTGTTGATGAAATTGTAACTAGAAGTGACACCTACCAAGAGAAATCAGTGAACAAGGGCACTAACTCACCGAGACCAAGAACAGTTTGGAGAATTCACTTTCCTCCTTGGAAGCGCTTTATTTCAATATCACACAAGGAGACAATTCGCTGGTGCCACTCTGCAGATTAGCTCTGCAGAAATCAAATCAATTTTATCATCGGAGAAGGGACGAGGGGAAGCTGGCTTTTTCGCAGCTTCATAATTCTGCCAGGTGCCGATATCAACTCACAACGCTGCCGACTTCTTTTCAGAAGTTCAGGTTCAGCTTCAAAAATATACACAAGCAAATAGCTTTCTGGACAGGAGGCTTTAAGAGACTCAAGAGGCAACGAAAATAGAAATTGGCCTACAGTCCAACACCCACCCTCCCATTGGCTCAGCTGCAGAAACATAGGGAGGAGCTGTGCCTCAGTGGTAGAGCACATACATTGCGTGCAGATGCCAGGTTCAATCCCCAGCATGACACAATTAAGGGATCTCCGGTGGCTGATGTTGAGATAGACCCTGAAGAGCTGCTGCTAATCAGAGTAACAGAGTATTCAGTTCTCAGCTAGATGGACCAATGTGTATAAGGCATTCATGTATGTATAAATGGCAGTAGAGCAAAGTTTGAGTCCAGGGGCACCTATAAGACCAACAGAGTTTGCCTTGACCTGGATAGCCCAGGCAAGCCTGATCTCATCAAATCTCAGAAGCTAAGCAGGGTTGATTCTGGCAAGCACTTGGATGGGAGACCTCCTTGCTCTACCAGTAGTTGGGAGGTGGGGGCAGGCTTTATTCAGCCACCTCTCAGAATATCCTCCGGGCCCCCAGTAGGGGTCAGACTCCAGAGGTTGCCATGACTTCCAGGTGTACACCCACACACTCATACACACATGCACATATGAAAAAAAAAACACCTAAAAAGGACCGACAAAGTTTTATTCAAAGTATAAGCTTTCATGTGCATTGTGCCTGACAAAGTATGCTTGTACATGAAAGCTTATACCCAGAATAAAACTCTGTTGGTCTTAAAGGTGCCACTGGACTCAAACTTTGTTCTGTTGCTTCAGATCAACATGGCTACCCCACCCGAACATGCCAGCATGTCATTGGTTTATTATTTATTTATTTAATGCATCTGTACCCTTCCTTTCTCCCCAATGGGGACCTGTTCTCCTCTTCTCCATATTATCCTCACAACATCCCTATGAGGTAGGTTAGGCTGAGAAAGTGTGACTGGCTCAAAGCCACCCAGTGAGTCTCCATGGAACAAGTGAGGATTCCCCACTCCTCCTCATGCAGCTACTGGTGTGACCTTGGGTCAGTCATAAATTCTTTCAGAGCTGTTCTCTCAGGAACAGTTCTCTCAGAACTCTCTTGGCCCCACCTACCTCATAGGGTGTCTGTTGTGGGGAGGGGAAGGGAAAGGAGATTATAATCTGCTCTGGGACTCCTCCGGGTAGTGAAGGGTGGGGTATAAATCCAATCTCCTCCTCCTCCTCCTCCTATCTGACATACTCCCAAAATCTTGTTGGTTTCTAAACTGCTACTGGACTCGAATCTAGCTGTTTGTCCTCAGTGGGGACCCAAAGCAGTTTATACTATTCTTCTGCCCTCCATCAACTTCAGAACAACCCTGGATCCCCCCATGGCAGAGCTGGGATTTGGGTGGTCCAACACTTTAACCCCGACACCACAGGTTTGAGGCACCTGTGCCTTTTATGTTACTACTACATGGAAAATTTCTCCCCAGATTTTTGGAATTCCAACATATCTGATCTTGTTTTCTGAGTGGAAGCAACACATTAAAAACACTCAATTGTTCTGGGGGGGGGGGTTCTCTCAATTTCCAGAACTCTGCACATGCACAGCTTGTTGCAAATCCTTTGGTCTATGCATCTTTCTGTACTGGGTCTCTACTCCTTGCTTAAAAACTGCCCCAAATACATCTTGTGGAGATCGTACACCTGATTTCATCAGGATTCCTCGGTGCGGTGCTTGACCCAAGCGCATGCACGCTTGTGAGCACCGACAGCACATTGCCCCCAAAGCCATCTCAATGTGATTGAACACATTAAGCTGAAATGAGTAATGTAAAGGGGGAAATATTCAAATGAAGGAAATAAAAGCCGTACATATTCCAATTCTGGAATTAATTTTAGAAGTTCTTGTAATTAAACTGGAATTTGCAGAAAGAGTGAAACTCAGAGCAAAGCAAACTCTTGGTACAAAAAATAGAATTGGGTGGTGGTGGGGGGGTTGATTCATCCCTAGCTACATCTACAGAACTCAGCACTAAGCAATTCTGAGAAGGCTGTTCTATTTCTCTGACATTAGATCAAATGTGCGGGTTTTTTGCTTATGAAATGCACAGAGCAGCCCGCTTATTTTCAATGCATCCGCTTAAGCAAGTTATTCCGGTTACTCCATCCTGGACCTCTGCAGGCTTAATTTTCCAGCACCTTGGAGGTGTAGGTTTGTCTTCAATTTAAGTTAATCTTTCCACAGCTGTCAGTGTCAAGCCGATCGTCAGAAAGTCCATTCGGAATCAGCTGGCGATCTTCGCGGATGGACTTGCTATTGACTTGAGAGGCGGGAGGGCTTTCAGCTGCCCTCGCGCCGTGGTGCCCCATGTTGTGCTGGCAATTTACAAATTTCAGAGATGGATTGCCCCCCTCCTCCAAGTCTTTTTTTCCCCTTCCCGAAGAAGTTATGAGGCAGTAACCATAATGAAACCTACTGGAGCAATGGTTGATCCGAGGGAGACGAATCATTGAAATGAATAATTGGATTTCATGTATCAAAGGGGTTATTTGTTTTACCTTTAGGTATTGTTACAGCGCACTGTGCCAGATTTTTGTAGCTGTACAGCAGACATTTTAACATTCTGGGTGACATGTAATATGAAGAGAGAGCTGAATGGAACTGCTGGGCCCAGACATCGCATGCCATCCAACAGCCCTTGTTGAGAGATGCTAACAGGAGATGGCTATTTACTTGCAAGCTCTGCTTGTTGGCTTCATGATGGCATCTAAGTGGGAAACAGATGCTGGACAAGGTGGACCCTTGGTCCGTTTGGCAGGGATACGCTCCCATAGTGTTGAGAGTGTACTGCCAGCTCTTCCTTATCCTGTTTATCGTATTTTTATCCCAGTCTTCCTCTGTGGAGCTCAAAACCGTGTTCATGGTTCTCCTTTTCTCTGTTTTCCCCTCACAACAACCCTATGCAGTTCATTATGCTGAGGAAGAGACAGACAGACTGGCCCAAGTTTACTCAAGTAGTTTCATAGCTGCATGGTTCAGCAGTTCAAGACCCAAGTGTTGCATGATGGAGAGAGCTCCCGTCTCTGGCCCCAGCTCCCGCCAACCTAGCAGTTTGAAAGCAAGACATTGCAAGTAGATAAATAGGTATCACTTTGGTGGGAAGGTAACAGTGTTCCGTGTGCCTTGGCATCTAGTCATGCCGGCCACATGATCACAGAAACATCTTTGGACAGCACTGGCTCTTTGGCTTGGAAATGGAGATGAGCACTGCATCCCTAGAGTCATATTCGACTGGCTTTCGAGCAAGGGAAACCTTTACCTTTACCTTACTGAGAATTAAACTACAAAAATCTAAATAAAACAACTATTCAGTTCCACTGCACCATTTTTTTTTGGTTGTTCCTTTGTTCCATGTTTGGCTTGGCCCTCTCCCTCTACACTTGCCAAAATTAGAGTAAGAGTCTAACCACATCACTACACTGGCTCTCTGAAGCTGTTAAGCAGCAATTAGAGCATACTTTATCGTTCATTCTTTATTACAGTCACTTGGCCAATCATATAAAACATTTACACTTAAAAATTCAGGCATACAGTAGACCAAATAAAACAATTTAAAATTAAACTCTAGTTAACAGTACAGTTTCCGGGATCTAAATATCACCAGAAAGAATCTAGCTACTTGATGAGTTATCTTGGCATTCTTATCAGATAGAAGATAATCAGGACTAACTTTTTCAATTAGACTAGAGAATTTGCCTAACAACGGAGTAATGACCTCATCACGTGCTTCCTTATAATATGGGCAGGGAAAAAACATGTGGTCTAGGGTTTCAGCCTCTCTTAGCGGACAGGAGCAGAGCCTTTCCAAATACAGAGTTTAATAAAAATACAATGTAATAAAAATAAAACATAAGCAATAGTTAAAATCAGAGCTGAAATGCATAAACCCCCACACAGCAAACTGAAGCACAAGGAAGGAAAGAAGGAACCCTGAAGGGACACCAGGTGGAACAAAAGAGTCTTCACTCACTGATGGAAGACAAGGATAGAAGGGGACAGACTAAGAAGGCCCACTCTCAGGTTACCACCTGAATAGCCTCAGAGTAGGGTTGCCAGGTAACCTTGGTAACCTTAGTAACCAGCATGCGGTAGAGCTATTTACCAGCTGTGGGGAAGTCCTACACCAGTGTTTCAGCATTGCCACCAGCGACACAGTGACATAACTTCTGGTAGGTGCCAAAAGTGATGTCATCATGTCACCAGCTATGTGGGGATGCTCTGATATTTGAGCAAAAACTCTATGGTAGAAGCCATTTTACCATAGAGTTTTTGCTCAAATACCAAGGCACCCTGTGTTACTGGCGACGTGGTGATGTCACTTCCAGTGTGTTTCTGGTGATGACACTAAAATGCTGGTGTAGGTCTCTCTCACTGCTAGTAAGTCCCCCTGCTGGTCAGTTGACTGGTGGTGAGGGAGCAGGGCCTGAGGGTGGGGGATGCCCCAGCAGGGGGATGGCAACCCTGCCTCTGAATGTGGGAGTACCCAAGTCAGAAAATGACCGCATTCCCTTTCAAGGGCAACACTACTAAATTTGGTTCCTCAGGGCATTTTGATATTTGATACACTGACATATACAACTAAAGGCCATGGGGAGGCAAAAAGTTCCCCATGAGACATATGGTTGCCAATCGCCAGGTGCGGCCTGGAGACCCCAGGAATAAATGGCAGCAGCAGAGGGTTGACTCTATAACAGTATATCCCCCCTGAGGTGTCTCCCCTCCCTAAACCCATCCTACTCAGGTTCCACCCCAAAATCTCCAGGAATATCCCAATGCAGGGTTAGCAGTCCACAAGGGAGCAGATCCACAAGCCCAGAGCAGGTTTCTAGAGACAGAGAACAGAGACAGGGTATACTGAGGGCTTCATTCTGTAGTCCTCTCATCACCATGCATCTCTTCTTCACTTTCTTTCTCTTCCAAACTCAGACTGGCCTGCTTACATCCCTGCCCTCATCTGGGAGGAGGGGAATCACCTTCTCCCAGCTTCTGATTAGTTCTTGATCAAAGAGCCGCCCAGACACCATCTCCCGACAATCCTCTCCTATAGAGGAAACTCTGAAAATCAGAGGCACTTATAATTAGAACAGGAATGTTGAAAATAACTTTAGCACGGTGCCTGAACAAGGATGAAACACGGATTTGTGAAGTGTTACATCGCAAATCATTAAAGAATGTTAAAAGTCCAGTCTCCCGTTTAGCACCTCATTATGGTGAAACTCTAATGGTAAATCCATTCCTGATATCTGGACAGCAATATCACAATGATGTTGGTATCTTTCCAACAGACCACTGGATTTGGATGCCACGGTGGCACTCTTGCCCCACTTGCCTGTCCCCAGCTTCTACGGCTGCCACCTCCTTCACTTTCAGATAGGAAACTAAAGCAGGGGTAGTGCTGAATTTCTTACCCCTGCCGGTTGGGCCCCCAGATTTCCATTTCAGTTGACTTTTCCTTTCTTCAAATCTAACCTGCGATTCTTTGTTTTGGTGCCAGCTTCCAACTGAAGGAGGCCCTTTTCAAATCATTTTAAAAGAGTTGGGAGACCACTCCAGTGTCCAAACTAACACACTATAGAAGGAGTATTGACTCCCAAACAAATGCATTTATTGAGAAATTGGCCCTTTTTGTTGCGCCGGATATCAAGATAATATACAACTGTGTGTATTCCCCCCCCCCCAGTGTTATAAATGATGGAATAGAATAGATTAATATGAGGTTAAAAATAAGGGTGGGGACATATGCACATTTCAACAGTATCTATGTATCTGTACTGCACTGCATCATATCCCCACTGAGTTCCCTTCCCTGGTACCACATCCAAAGCCCCAATAATTTACCATCCTGGCAACCCTATATGAGACAGATCGATGGATGGATGAACGGATAGATAGATCCTGAAAAAACAAGCAGCAAAATACCCAGCAAAAAACAACCACAAAATATGCATAACCATAAGAACAAATGCAATCAAAATACTTGTTCTGCTGTACAACAAAGCATTCCAAAATTAGGAACCTGAGATGGCAGGTGATAGTGGGCGATTCTGTATCTGGCATTCGCTCCACATTTTCTCAACACCGAGGAAAAGGTACAGCTCAAAACCACATTCAAATACCCCATGACAATGCCATACTGACTGCAAAGTCACATCTGAATGGCTATAGATCTATGCAGAAGGTACTCTAAAACCCAATCCTTGTGGCTGCCAAAAGTGACTGGGCAAGATCGTGACCTTTCTTCTTAATCACCAACAGAATAATCTGAAGTTTTAATTATTATTTTTTCCCACTGGCAAATGATATCCAGCGAGTGAACCTATTTTGAAGGACATTATGCAAGTTGCGGAGGAGTGCCCTGGTTTTATGCCATGCTAGATGGGCAACCTTGTCTTCCTACAGTAGCTGGCATTGGGGGTAGAGGGCAATGCCAGTAATAGACCTAAGTGTGCTAGCCCCACCTGAACCCATGGCCAAACATGCTAGTCCTACCTCTGGTTGTAAGTGAGTGGACTGGCCTTGTCCAAAGGCTATGTTCATTCACCTTGATTTGGGCATGGCACCTGTGCATATGAACTTGGGAGCATTTTTTTCCTAGCCCCCAGACCAGGGACATTTCAAAAGCAGCAGTCCTTGAAAACAAAGTGTATGGCTTGCATGTGTGTGTGTGTTTTGTTTTCACATACTGTTAAATCAGTCTGTTGGCCAGGTTCTCTGAATTTCCAGCTTTCAAAGTGTTCTTTTAAAGTTAAGTTTCTACACACACACAAACACACACACACACACACCAATAGCTATATAGCTTCTGGCTGCTGCTTTTGACTTCTCTGAGCTGAATTCTGTAAATAGAGGCCTTTGAACAAGGACATGAAAAGAAAAAGAGGGTTGTTGTAATAAACAGGGAACAGAAAATGCTGAACAATCTACTGATGTTATATTACATTATATCCAATTTATGCTTCCCTTTCCACCTAGTCTCACCTCCTCACCTTCAAATGGCTAACATTTCACAAGTTCAACAAGTAAAGTTACAATCCTATGCATACTTACTTGTGCGTAAACTCATTTCAACAACGTCCTACACAGGGGTCATTTCGTAGAAAAAGAGGTGCAGGAGCTCATTAGCATAACTCATTAGCATAACTCCTTTGCATATGCCACACCCCCTGACATCATCAGAAGTGTGTCAGAAGGCAACACCCACCCCTCAGGCTCCACTCCACAGGTGAGTGAAACTGACCTGCTCTTCCTCCATTCCCTTCCCCATCCAATACTTTGTGCAATAAAAATAAGCATAAAGAACACACCCGCATTCTCTTTCTGCTCCCTTGAAACCACCAGGTTTCAAGTAGACTTGAGACACCCAGGACATGTGTACCACCCATCCCTTTCCCTTCCCCTCCCCACAACAAGACACCCTATGAGGTAGGTGGGGCTGAGAGAGGTCTTTTGAGAACTGCTCATGAGAGAACAGCTCTGAGAGAACTTGTGACTGGCCCAAGGTCACACCAGCAGCTGCATGTGGAGGAGTGGGGAATCAAACCCGGTTCTCCCAGATTAGAGTCCAACTCCTGACCACTACACCAAACTGATGGGGTGGAAGCTGCTGAAGGGTTGGTGAAATTTCTTCAGTACTTACGTGCCATGTGCCCAAATAAAAAATGGTATACTTAGAATATTTATATGCCACCTTGAGCAAGTCTCTGGAAAAGCAGCACACAGTCATAAAAGGAACAATGATAAAATTATCAATATTAAAACAAAACATTAAAAACAATAAAGACCCTAGCAGGGCTTTCCCCGGGGCGCTGCATCTCTGCACTGCTCGGGGAAGCCGAGGAGGGGGCGGGGCTTGGTCATGTGCCCGCCCCCTGGGCCCCTCACTCCCGGAGCTGTGCTCCTGTGCGTTCCCGCTCCAACGGAGCCCTGGTCCTACATCTGTTAGCCAGGCACCATTAACCTAAATCCACCATCTCCCCAAGAGTCAGGTGATTCCAGGGAGCCAATCACCTTCCACTAACTGCTATTTAGCTTCCAGCTGTTGGCTTCTTGGAGCTGAGGGCGCGATCATACGCACCCATTTGCGACACAAGAAGGACGATTCCCCGCCAGCTCAAAGTGGCGCGATCACACAAGCACATCTGGGAAGCGTCCTGCAGCCGGTGTCAAAGTGTTGCAAACCGCTTTGAGCCGGTGGGGAATCGACTTATTTAGCTACCAGTGAAAAGGCAGTCTCAAATGGTTTGCGACGGCCCAGAACTGACCTTTCCTGGTGTGATCACGCCAGCGCAAACAAGTGGCATTGGGGAGCGGGCTTTTTGGGTTCCCCCCCCCACATCCCGGTATTCGCATCATCAGATGATCCCGAGGGTGGAGAGGCAAGTCATCGATCCCTTGTAGAAGCAGATAAGCGCACTGAAAAAGGCCAGGAAAAAAAAAAAACTCGCCCGCCGCTGCGTGTGATCACACAGCGGCGGTTCGCCCTCACAGGTCCATGGACCTGTGTGATCCTGCAAAAGTGTCGCAAATTGTGCCAGCACAAATTTGTGTCACTTCCCGTCCGGCTTATCTCGCTCACTGTGTTGCAAATGGAGGGTTTGTAAAATGAGTAGGAAAAGAAAATGAGGGTTGTTGTTACAAAGAGGAAACAGAAGATGGTCAGTAACCTAGTCAGCTTCCCCATTTCTGTCTGTATAGCAGTGTCTACCACTGTATAGCAGTGTCTACCAACCCACAATTTTTTTTTTAAATGCAACAATGAAAAGAAATTTATGGGGCAGTTGTTCTAGTCACAATGCAGTGTTAACCCCCCTCCCCGTGCCAAGTTGCAGCTGACTTTTGATAACCCTGAAGGGTTTTTAAGGCAAGAGATGTTCCAAGATGGTTTGCCATTTTATGCCACTGCATGGTGACCAATGCTCCCTCTAAGCTGTGGAGTCCTGTGAGCAAAAATTCTACTCTGTGAGCTACTGGCATTAAAGTTGTGAGTGAGCGATTTGGCTACTGCATAAATTAGTTTGCTCTGGAGCCGTCCTTCCTGAGCAAAGACAGAAATGTGTGAGCCAGAGGCTAAAAAACTGTGAGCTAGCTCACACTGACTCAGCTTAGAGGTGACCCTGGTGGTCTCCCATCCAAATACTGGCCAAATACTACATCACACATATTTGTCATAGGTGGTGCTCAGACAGAGAATGATGTTTGTTTCACCTGATCATTTTTAGTAGGCAGAGGAACATGGTGCCCCCCCCGCCCCCCCCAAAGAGAAATGTTCATGCCACACCAGGAGCTGCACAATTTGGTGTGGAGAAGTCATCCCTGCCTACTTCCAGGCTACGCTTCTGCCTGCTTTCCAGCCAGTTATTGCTTTCTGCTCCAGGGCAATATTTATGTATTCATTTATCTATTTATTTCCGTTTCTATCCTGCCCTTCCTGCCAGCGGGCTCAGGGCAGGTCACAACATTAACATAAAACAATAAAATCAAGATAAAACTGTAAACGTAACCCTTCGATGATGGTGATTAAATTGCATCCCCGCTGCTACAGTGGTGCCCTGGTGTTAGACAATTAAAGACGGAAAGGCAACAACCAGGCACACCACTTTGCCCCCCAATCTGGAATGATGAGACAGACAACTGTGTTTGGTATCAAACATGGGCCACTTTATTAACTAGTTAACTATCCACACAAACACAACGGCAAGGGAGCTAAAGGGGGCAGAACAGGCCAGGCAGGTGTCGATCAGCAAACCTCCTGGCCTTGGCATGGGCAAGACACTGGCTCCAGCATAAGGCCATCACTCTGGCCTCCTGACTGGCAGCCCAGCTGACAGGTCCCCCCCGGGGGCGCCTACCCCCGGGCCCTAAAACCCCGAGGGGCGCTTACCCGAGAGGTTCCCAGAGGAGATCACATTCCCAGCCCCAGGACCTAAAACCCGAGGGCCGTTCCTGATGACCCCCTATCCCAATCAGGGATTGGCTGAAGTGCTTACCGGTTCTGCTCTCCTTACCCTATAACTCTGCCACCGGCGAGGTCAAGCCTCTGCTTTGACCCGAGCGGCCATTCAACAGCCCAAGGCTGACCTAATCCCTTGCCGTAAATCTTCTAAAAATAAATCATTGCCCATGTTTGACATGTGCACGCCATCCTCCCGGTAAAGGTCTGGAAACTCGACCCTAATCCCGGGGTGAGGCAGATAACTCCCCAAACCAGCTTCCATGGCCTTCTTTAACTGGCGATTAACTTTCCACCGGGCCCGATCCAACCCCCGTGGATCACCCAACCCATGCCAAACGCGGCGCGGCAAAATTGCCGACCATATCAACAATGTGCCAGGCCATTGCTCCCGAATACGGGCCAAATCAGCCTTCACCTGAAGAACCAAGGCAATGCCTTTTAGCAAACCAAGGTCATTTCCTCCCAGGTGAAGCAACAAAACATCCGGGGGAGGACAACGCCGAACCCCAAAAAGCAGCGTGAGGAGACCAGGCCATCTCATGCCTCTCCTACCCAGCCACTCCACTTCAGCCCATTCGCTGAGCCCCAGCTGAGAACCAACAGGAGTTCTCTTGGCCCGATGAGCTGCCCAAAAAATCATACTGTGGCCGCAGATCAGGAGTCTCCGTCGTGCGCACCGGCCACCCAAACCTGAAACGAGAACTATATAAATAAAGCAATCAAAACTTACAACGCCGAACATAGGTTTTGTAACACTGGGAACGCCAGCGGCCGATGACCTGAATAGAGGCCGGGGAAAAACCCAACGCAGCTGCTGACGAAGCCGCCCCAATCCGGAAGGAATGGGTCCCAAAACGAAAGGCTCCTAGGCCCAGTTCAGTGAGTGCCCTCTGGGTCACGAACCAAAATTGATATCTCGTAAGCGAGGAGCCATCGCGGTGACAAAACAAAGCCCCTTCACGACACCCACGGCCAGCCAAATAGGAACGAAGTGCCAACACGGGGCAAAGCTCTTTATCCTCGCACTCACCCAACACCACCTCGCAACCTTTACCTCTCTGATCCGTCTTAGAATGGCGAATCAACACCTTAACCGTCCTCCCCCAAAAAGAAATATCCCTCAACTGAAGGGCCCGACCCGAGGTGTCACGCCTAGATGCCACAACAAGCTCGCTAACACGAAGGGCCCCAAAAAAGGCAACCAAAGCTGCCGCATGAAAAAGCGCAGCTTCATAAGAGTCTGAACAAAGGCGAGGCCATAAAGCCCGCAAACCTTTCAAAACCACCGGAGTCAACGGCTCCCTATTATCCCGTATTGGGGGGTGCTCCCACGACCAACCCTCCAAAATCTTCCTAATTCGGAAATCCCCCATGTAATCAGCATAACCGGCAGCCTTACTGGCAAAAGCCAATGACGCCAACTTTCCCCGAATAGAACTTACAGCTAGACCTTTATTCCTTTGAAAAACACAAAACTGGATAATATGTGCAACTGAGATGGGCCAGACCTGCTCCAAGCCCAAAGCCCGCCAGAACGAGACAAATTCCCGCCCCACCCTCTGATAAGCTGTACGGGTTGATGGTGCCAAGGCTAAACCAAGCGCCCTGTCCGCTTCAGCCCGCCAATCTCCCAGAAACCCATGGGCATCCTTACCGGGTGAAGGTCCGCTTCCGGGGCCAACTGGTGGAACCGCTCTATCTGTTTACGGGAGAGAGCGTCTGCTACCCCGTTACTAACGCCCGGAACATGGCGCACCTTAAACAATATATTGTGCTGCAAACAAACCAACGTAAAAACCCTGACCAGTGCCATAACTCGCACTGATTTAGAAGTCATTGAATTGATAACCTGAACTGTGGCAAGATTGTCACACCAAAAATGGACAGTGTGTCCTGCAAAAGCCGACGTCCAGAGCCTAACAGCAACTACAATGGGAAAAAATTCCAAGAAGGTTAGGTCCCTGACCCAGCCCGCCTGGACCCACTCCACTGGCCAGTCCTCAGCGCACCAATGACCCCTGAAATAAACACCAAAACCAGAGGACCCAGCCGCGTCTGACACCACTTGCAGCTCCGCCTCAACTAAAAGCTCTTCCCGCCAAAAGGAAACTCCGTTATACTACTCCAAAAACTGCAACCACACCTGAAGGTCCTGCCTAATCCCCCAAGTCACTCTGGTTCTATGATGTGGCCGGTGCAGGCCTGCCATGGCATCACAAAGGCAGCGAACAAACGGCCTGCCCGGGGACACCACTTTGCAGGCAAAGGTGAGATGACCTACCAGGCGCTGCAACTCGACCAATGAGATCTTCCTAAAGTGAATCGCAGCTGCTACCAACCGCCGATGTTCCCGCAGTTTCTCCATTGGCAACCTACACATCTGCCGCTCTGTGTC
Source organism: Lepidodactylus listeri (assembly GCA_029233225.1). Lineage (NCBI taxonomy): Eukaryota > Metazoa > Chordata > Lepidosauria > Squamata > Gekkonidae > Lepidodactylus > Lepidodactylus listeri. The sequence continues at coordinate 50,616,988 of JARCFY010000013.1, read as the reverse complement.
TAACTCTATTCCCAAGAACACTAAGACACGACTAGGGCCTTCAGTTTTCTCATGCGCCAATGGAACTCCCAACTCCTGTGTCAGCTGCATAAAAGACTCCAAAAGAAATCGGCAATCACCGGTACCGGCCCGCCCCACAAACAAAAAATCATCCAAATAATGCGCAGTGCTATGCCGACCAGTGTGGAAACGCAATAACCATTCCAAAAAGGAACTAAATTTCTCAAAGGCGGAACAGGACACCGAACACCCCATCGGGAGCGCCCGGTCCATATAAAAAGCCCCCTCAAATGCAAAACCTAACAATGAAAAATCATCTGGGTGAACAGAAAGCAAGCGGAAGGCAGACTTAATGTCGCACTTCGCAAGCTCAGCCCCCCGGCCACAACTGTGCACCACCTGCAAAGCCTGGTCAAAAGACATGTATCTAACTGAACAAAGTTCATGAGGTATAGCATCATTCACTGAAGCCCCACGTGGGTAGGACAAATGGTGAATGAGGCGAAATTCACCCTCAGCCTTCTTAGGGACAATGCCTAATGGGGAAACCCGCAAGTCAGGAACCGGTGGCACAGAGAAGGGGCCCAACACTCTGCCTTCCATACATTCCTTCCGAATTTTTAACCGTACCACGTGCTCCATCCCTACCACAGACTTTAAGTTGGGGGCCAAATAAGGCCTCCTGTCCCCTTGATAAGGAATCCGGAATCCGGAAACCGAAACTAAAACCTTCCAACAAATAACGCTGATCATCTTCCTTAGGGTAATTGCTCAGCATGCGGGCAAGCACTGGAACCTTGATGGGACTAGGCCCCTTTGTCAGATGCACCCTGCTGTCCACCTCCAGCAGGCAAGCGCTTACCACCCCGAGAGGCCGACCTGGCTTTGGGCCTGGGGCAACTAGATAGGGGGTGGGGGCCCGCACACAAGGGGCATTCATGCCGAAAGGAACAAACCTTCCTGCTACACACACCTTGTGAAGTAAATTCCCAACATAAGGGACGCTTTTGAAAAACCTGGCTAGTAGCTCCCTTTGCCGTGGACAATCATGGTAACCGGCGGACTAGATGGCCACTGTCAGAATGATCCCCTGGCGCAGGACGCGCAGGAGCCACATACTGAAGCCACAGAGGCGGGTGCACCTGATCCCACCTCAAGGATGGGTTCATTGCAGCCCGCATGCGAAAGCCCTCGTCGTACTCCAACCAGCCATTACCAATGAACCCCGTATAAGCCTTGAAAATTATATCCATGTATTGCAACAAGGAAGAGGCCCTCCAGGGCTGAGAGCAAACAATAATTCCAGTATAAATCAAAAATCCAGGATACCAATTCTGCCAACACCTATCCGCTCTGCGCCTCTTAATACGCTCCTTGTCCCGCTCATCGAGGTCCTCCTTGTCCTTTTTTTCTAATTCCCAAAACAAGAGGGTAAAAACATCCACGTAATCACCTCTCAAGATCCTATCTCTAGTCACAAAAGACAGGTGATCACCCAGGGGCAAGACCAAATCGCCACTGGGCAAAGCTCTAGCTGGGACCTGTTCACATGACTGACCCCCAGACACCGGTGCTGACCAACCTGGCCACCCAGAATGAGCCCACTGACATGCCATGGGAGGAGCCCCACACCCACACCCTACAGCGTGGTGGCAGGACCCAAATCCCCCAGGCAGAGGTGAACCCAGGGGTGTCTTACCCTGAACCCCTTCATGGCCGAAGCCCCAGGGCCACCCATGCCCTTCCCCTGGGCGCTGGTTGGACTTACCTGTACCAGGCGTCGCGCCCCTAAACGGTTCCAGCTGCTGACCCGCAGCACCCGCCTCCTGCTGATCGCCCACCGCACCGGAGGTAGATGCCCCTTCACTGGAACCTTCCTCCAACAGAGCCAGGTGAGCCAGAACCTTCGCCTGGAAAGAAGAGACCTGGTTAGACTTTCCCTTTTTCGCAGGAGGGGGACTGGGAAATACCTCCGTAGGCTGCTTCCTCTGCTGTTCCAGCGCAGCCAACCTAGCCAGAATAGCTGCATTAATGGGGTCACTCTCTTCGTCAGAGGAAACAGGTTCAGCTGGCAGCACAGGAGGGGGCCGTGGCACCGGTCGTTTGGGAGCAGGCCCTTTTCCTTTACCGGAGCCCTGGCCCTTTTTTGGTGCCATGGCTAAAGCCTACCACTTGAGGCCAGCTAACACAGGGCCCTCCCCCACACACGAACGGGGGGGGGGGTGAGGGGGAAATAGAAACAAAACTACAAGAAAAGAAAAACCAGAAACAAAAGTGAAAGCAGCCCCCTATGCCAATTATCAGAAGAGGAGAAAAAAGAAGAAAAAAAAAAGGGGGGGAGCAACGCTACAAGCCACTCCCAACCCAACCTTACTGCCACCCAGTTAGGAACGCCAATGCACCAACTCAGCTTAGAAGGAACACTGGCCGCCCCACCTGCAGGCTCTAGCCAAAAAACTGCTGCCCCACCACCAGAATTCCCTGGATAACGGCCAAGTTAAGAAGCACTCACCCCCAACCGTACCCAGAGAAAAAAGGGGAGAGGAGGGGAAGCACAGTCAACAAGGACACAGTCCCAGCCCAGCAGCTAACCAACCAACCCAACAGCTACTGTTGCCTCTATCCCACCATACGGGTCCCACGCCACAGCCCCCGCGCCAAAGAAGCTGTACAGCCCCAGCAAGCGATGGAGGCGACTAGAGGAGCCTCTAGCCCCAACGGCAGCTCAGCAGCGGCCGAGCGCCCATCCCCAGTGGCGCCTTAAGCAGCAGCAGAACACAGGGGGGGGAAGGAGCTTCTGACCCCTCGAACCGCCGCCCGCCAGCGGCCGCTCCCCGGGAAGAAGGTGCCTCCCGCTGCAGCCCCCCTCGAATGGAGGGAGGGGGGGTTCCTGCCCAAAACGCCGCGCCAGTCCCCAGCCTCCGGCAAAAAAAGGAACCGCCAGCCGCAGCCTAAAAACCATGAGGGGGGGGACTTCCCCTTCCCAAAAATTCCCCCCGCCAACAACCGCACCCCCGAACCAGAGGGTGCCGCACGCTGCGGCCCCTATTAACAGAATAGGGGACGGGGGGGCGACCAAGCCCCGCCAACGAGGAAGCGCCCAAACTGCTCCAGCCGCCACAGGAAGAAAGCGCCGCGCCGCTCCAACTCTTCCCACGCCGCTCCGACTCTCCCTCCTCACCCTGCCAAGCCGCCCGAGGCCCGAAATGCCGCCAACGGAGGCTGTTAGGCCGAACAGCCTCCCCGTGCCAGCACTTCCCCGAGCTGAACGCAACTGTAGAGGCGGGGGCGGGGCCGCGCCTTTAAGGGCGGCTCCCACCCCCGCCGTTGCGAGCAGGAGCCTCGCAACGCAGTTGCCTGCCCCGCCCTCCTTCTGGGCGGCAATCCGCCCCCCTGCACCAACGGCTCCGCCGAAGGCGTGGGAACCCCTTTCATGCCAGGATCCAGCTCCGGCTGAGAACCTGCCTCTCTCCAGATGCCCTTGCTGAATCTGTGGGAGGGCAGGACACAGACCTGCCAGCTCTGGGATGGGAAATTCCTAGAGATTTGAGGGGGTGGAGCCTGGGAAGGGTGGGATTTGGGGAGAGGAGGGACCTCAGTAGAGTATAATGCCATAGAGTCCACCCGCCAAAGCAGCCATTTTCTCTCTCTGTAACCTGGAGACCAGTTGTAATTCCAGTAGCTCTCCAGCCACCACTTGGAGACTGGCAACCCTAGCAGGCTGGGACGGGTGTTGTGGAGAATCTTCCTCCCCCAAAGACATTCTGATTGGACTTTAAGAGTCATTTATTTTGTCTTTTGATTCTCTTGAGGCTGTATCTTAGAGAGGGTTTTGCTTGAGAAGTAGGGATATAACAAAAACTCAGTGATCTGTTTTGACTCCATTAGATCAAGTCTGAACAACCACAGAAACTACTACAGCCCCAACGTTAAAATGCATTTTTCTGCACCTGTAGCTTTGCCGGGTTGGGTCCTCCCCACACTGAAAGCTTGTGCAGTAGCTAAATAGGAGATATAGGAGACCCAGGTTCAAATTCCCATTCTGCCATGAATCATGCTAGGAGATCTTGGGCCAGGCACTCACTTTCAGGGTGACCTGATCTCTTGAGAATAAAATGGGGAAGGGAGAACGCCATATGCTGCCTTGAGCTCCTTATAAGAATAGCAGAAGAGAGCGAAAGAGAATGGGATTTGGTGAACTTGATGTCCTTCCCTTTACCTTTTCCTTATGGTGTGAGAACACCAAGACTGTGTTCATGTCCTGGGGATGTTGGAATTTACCCCTTTCCATTCTTTTTAAAAAATGTTCATGAGCTGTCATGCCATTTTGGTGCCATTGTTGTTCGTTCTTTCTGTCTTTCTGTCTGTCTTTCTGTCTTTATTTCCTTCCTTCCTTCCTTCCTTCCTTCCTTCCTTCCTTCCTTCCTTCCTTCCTTCCTTCCTTCCTTCCTTCCTTCCTTCCCCCTCTCTCTTTCTTTCTCCTTTTCAGTGCCATGTATACATTATGCATCATACACTTACACACCATTTATATTCCCAACTGATACAAGAGATGTTGAAGTCTACATTCATTTGAATGGGGAAACCAGAAAATGCCATGAAAAGGCTCGATTTGCACAAGGGGTGAGCAAAATCAAAACAGAGATATTTGGCTAGCCCCCTGAGAAATTCCATAGCATTCCTAATCGTTTCAATAGGGGGAGGAAACTTCTCCCAAATGCTCTTCTTAGACTATGATCGAGCTATCATTTCCTGTCTTGTTGTGGTAGCACATTTAATAATCGCTCCTCCAGGGACATGTGTGTCCAATGCTTTTGCTCTGAATCCAAAACCATCATGTAATGTAGCAAACAGTATTCTGTCCCAGAGAGCTGACTGCATTGTTTTTCCCCCAGCCAAATTATGTTTCACTACAAATAAAAGCCCTTTGTCTCTCTCTTGCTACCACCTCTAATTGGATGGTTTTCCTGGACTTCATCCAATTCTGCTGATTTGTATGCTGTCCTGTCCATCCAACTGTTTCATCGGTGATCTCCGGGATGAGCAATTCTACCTGACAGTTTCCTTTGCTGATTCCAGCTCAGTGAATAATTTAGAAACAAAACTCAAGTCCAGCTTCTGATTTGAGATTCTTCCTCCTGCATAAAGAACATTTAATGTTATGCAGGTTCCAGTAAGAAAGGAATTTTTTTAAAAATCCGAAGATCTGAAATTGGAATTTGAAATGCTGGCGCTCTTGTCTGCTCGAGACTGAAGATGCATTGCAATCAAGCTCATTGGAAAATTCTGGGAAAGACCAGTTGCCCTGGGTTCAAATTTTCAAACCAGTAGATTTGTGCTGGGATTTAGGCACAACACTGCATCCAGTTTTCAATCTCTGTGTAAGATTATTAAAAAAAAAAAAAACCCACATACCAATTGTTTTCATTCCCCCCCCCCCAAATTTCCCCACTAAATTTTGCTTCTCCATTGTGCAAATTGAACTGGTGGTTCTTTATTTTCATGTCATTTTCTGTTTCCTCGGCCAGATTTTTTTCTTCTAAAATGATGTCTTTTTTGACATTTACTGTGTGTTCACTCAATCAATATTAAACAGGCACTAAATAGGGAATCTTTGTCCATTCCCTCACTTTTTCTAAGGCCCGACGGAAGTCTCTCAGCCAACCTGTCCTTTCACTTCCCCTTGCAAAAGTGTTTATCAATATTCTATTACTGACAGATTCCTGATTGAAAGTTGCAGTGTTCACAAACACTGCTGGTAATGTCCTATGATATTACGGTGGCTCAGCCAATCATTTGGTAGGGAGCTTCTGGATGACAAACAACCTGCAGCCAGCTTTATTATTACTCTGCTTTGCTTGTTGTTTTCTCTGGATATTTCTTGTACATAACCTAATCTTGCTTCTGTGTCTGTAATTGCAGGCAGACTTGCAATTTTCTATTCAGAGATTTATACCAAGGAAAGTCACTTGATCTTATACCTGCAGCAGAAATGCTTGCATATCTGACTTTGTGCATAGGTTCACTCTTGCCTGCTGCTTGAAGATAACAAACAGTGAATACTTTTTTGTTGCCTCTTTGCTTGTCTTGATCCTCGAAGTGTAACTTGGGGAAGGGGGGGTGGGGAGGAGGAATCTTTTTATATATATATAAACAGCAAAGCACTTACTGTTCAGAGAGGACCCAAAGGGTCAGCAATTACTCTTCTTGCACACACTTTTCATAAAGTTATTGGATATTCTTTTTGGAGAGGAATGTCTAACAAGGGACACAGCTTGATGCTCAGTTCCTGCCATGAATCTGATACGAGGTTTGCTGGAAACCACAGAGGAGGCTACAGGAGACCACTTATCAGCTGTGTGGAGCTCTTATTTCACGTCTCGGCAGTTCTGTGATGCATTACTCATGAGACAATGGATCCAATCCCCAGTAATAGCCCCCTCTTGCCGAAGTTCCACTGAAATGGATGAGATGGCCATCTAGTGTAACTAACTGCCTTTGCAGCTGATCCAATATCCTATTTGCTTTATGTCACATGCCCTAAGAGCAGATCCTCAATTGCTTTTCTGACATGCACAGAGAACACACAGATGAACCATAAGATTATATTCCTTTGCCATTCTCTTGAACCTGGTTTATTCAATGTACATGATTTAAATACATATTGGCCTTCCTTGTACTTGATCAAACCATCAAGCGTAGTAATTTTTATTCTGACAATTGTTCCTTGCCATGCCTTGCTCAGTACCTGCTATCTTGTATCCCTTCATGGGAGATGTTCAGGGCTGGAACCAGATTTGTTGAGGGACCTCAACAAAAAAAATGGTATTTTTCAGATCTGGATACCAGGTAGATGAAAAAATATTGGTACTCCTGGTTATTCAGTGTTGTTTAACCAGCTCTATTCCCTATGGGGAGTCTTTCTAGAGAGGCTGTTTTCTGACAAATCACAACAAAATTGCAGAGGAGCTGCTCATGCATGTCATTTAAATAATCCCCAAATGTCAAGTGAGTTGGATCAAGAGGTCCAGTTCTATGGACCCCTGAACAAGGTGCCTCCAGACATCCTCCATTGTTTGCTATTGGGGGCAGAAGTCACATGCTTTCTCCAGGGCTAAGAATAGACAAAGAAGACCAAGCAGAGCAGCCCCTGGCCAAAAGCCTCTCAAAGCAGAGAGAACCAACAAGCCAAAAGGACCAATGCAGAACCAGGGAATCCCAGTAGAAGTGTGGGACAATATAGCAAGCCTCACACAACAAATGCACAACCCAAGAATCCATCCCAATGTCCAACCAGAAAATCCTCCCCGCCAAATGGATTAGGAAAGCTGCTGCAAGCCTAACGAATGTAAAAAATAAAATAAAATCAGAGAATCAGAAAAATAATGGCATGCCAAACCCAAGAACTGACTGCAAACTGCAAACCCGGACAGGATCTATCTGAATGCACATCCCTACTTCTGCATGCAGGGCGTGTGCTCCAGCACTAATCCATGGCAGATCCTCAAATAACATCTACCATCTGTAGGCCTCAAAGCTCATATTTCCTAGGGATGATTTATGAATGTGCCTACTTGTGCTGCATGCAGTGTTACAACGAATGAACATGTGAGCTATATCCAGCTAAATGAAACAACTTCTCTACATGTTGAGTGTATTTCTGAATAAGGTACCTGTGAAGAGGGAGATGGCTCAGTTGAAAATCCCAGTCCTGCATCTGGAATGAGACATTATCGTCTAGAGTTGTCAGCCTCTAGCATGGCCTGGAGTTCTCCCAGAATTTCTGGGATCCCTGGCACCTGGCAATGCCGTGGCGCCTGGGGGCCGTTTTGCCTCCACGGCAAAGGGGGTGACAGCAGCAGTAGACACGCTCCTGCGTGTTATGGAGCTGGCAGGGGCGGGGCCTGCCTTTTAAGGGCAGGCGCCCCGCTCCCACCGTAGAGAGATTTAGTTGCCCTAGGAAAAAAAAATGCAGAGTCAGAGGGCTGAAGATATGGTATACCATAAATTCTCGGTGAAATCCCTCCCCAGATTCTCCACTCTACAGGCACCACCCCCAGATCTTCAGGAACTTACCAAGCCAGAGTTGGAAGCCCTAGTTATCACAAAGGGATGCCACCAGATAAGCAGCCTCTCTCCTCTTCTCCCTCCTTTCTCTCCCCAGCATTTAATAAAATCATGGCATCATGTTGCAAGTTTCCCTTTCTCTTCTCCATTTCATTGGCTGTTTCTTGCAGGGACAAGGGCACTTGGGAAACTATGGTAAACCCACATCTTGTATTCCTAGTAACTAGACATTATGGGAGAAAAGAAGGAGGCAGAGCTGCTGCTTACAGCAGCCACTGTGTTTGTGCCACCATATCCAGTTCTGGCCTAGGAATTGGGTTGCAAAATCCCCTGACTTCTGTAGGGTATAAATCAGCTTCAGTTGAAAGGTTGTGGGTCTTGGTGGGGTTTCTTGTAAGGACTGAAAATCACACAGGGCCAAATGGACGTATGAGTAAATATCAAACGGAAATGGCTAAGCATCCATTAGCCTTCAACTTTTTCATCTTCATGCCACACAAAAATCCCTGGACTGAGATGTTTAAAAAACCAACAAAGCCCATGTCCATGTATCACAAAGACAGGCCAGACTGAGTTATACTGTAGCAATCATGCTCCGTTCTTGCTCTCAGTCAGGTATTAAGTCAACATTGGATCATTCTTCAGACGTTCCACCTCTCGAGTGAATCTCTTTTCTGCTAACTGACAATGGGGCTTGGTCATTCATCAAAGTGATGAGTCTGACCAGAAGAAATTATCACAATGCAGAGAAAAAGATGGGGGGGAAGGGGGAATCCAACATATGTGGGCCAAGAGTGCAAGGAGAAATAGAAGATGCTGCCTCAAAGCAGATGGATGACTTTGTCTGGAGGGTACAAGCATTATTTATGATGTCAGAAGCCAAAAGCCTTGAGTGCAACAATATGTTCATGACATCGCAATGTGGCATGTTATTCAGAGTTAAAGGTTCGATTGCTCCCTAACTAATGGGATAAACAAACTTCCCTTGAGACAATTAACAAATGGCTTGCTGGAACTTTCTCCACTGGTTGGAATCAACAGACGGATGAGATAATAATTGTGGTGGTGAGCATCAGTGATGCTCCGAACTTCGGCATGAACTAGATGACCATCCACACTGCCAGGGACTGAACTGCACATTTACACTAGAATCGAACACCTCTCCAGATCACTCCCCTGCCCTTCCCCCCAGAAGCTCTAATTCAATATGATGCTGAATAGCTTTGCACCTCTTCAGTAGCCACTTCCACAGGTGTTCCTGCAGAAGTTGCTTTGTATGCTACAGGGTTGTAGGAAAAGCCTACCTTGGTAAATAAGCTATGGTTGAAAGATCCAATCAGCTCTGCATCATGATGCAGAAGGGAAGCCACGTGGTTGCCTAGGGTTCATTTCCTCTGAATTATAACTATAACTCCCAGGAAACAGTGTAAGTATGTACATATGTGATTTCATACAGATCATAAATACTATATGCCATAAGAACATAAAAGAGTCCTGTTGGATCAAAGCAGTGGTCCATCTAGTCCAGCATCCTTTCTCACACAGTAGTCAACCAGTTATTATAGAGGGTCAACAACAGGGCATAGAGGTGAAGGACTTCTCCTGGCCATTTTTTAATGTAGTGAACTCATCACAATGAGTGAAAAGCAAATCAACTGTTTATGAGGAACTGGCAACATTTCACCTGGGTCATCTCTAGAAACCACAGAGGAGAACATCTCTGCTTTTGAAGTTAGTAGCCACTGCATCAATCCCTACATTCTTCTTAGACCTGTTTGCTTGCCTAGGAACTGATTGCCAAAACTATCAAGTTGTTCAAGACTCAAAGCCCAAGGTCATGTAGGCATGAAGAGGTGAGCACTGACCTGGATTGCCCAAGACAGCTGGAACTTGTCAGATCTCAGAAGCTAAGAAGGGTTAGCCCTGGTTAATACTTTGATGGGAGATCAAGCTATGCAGAGGGAGGCAACAGCAAACCACTTCTAAATGTCTCTTGCATTGGAAACTCTACGGGGTCACCATAAGTCATGTTTTATTCGACAGCAATTTCACCATCATGGTGAGTACAGCTACTGCTTGCTCACCCATTCAGATGCATTTCCACTATTAGGTGGGCATTTTGCTAGCTCCTCAAACCTTAACCCTGAGTGTTTTCTTTTTTCTTTTTCAAATATGGTGAGACAGCAGCCCAAATATCCATAAAGAGCTAATGTTATTTCAGTCAACCAATAACTGAAAGTGGTTTTTTTCCCCTGTGATCTGGTAAGTCTATATCAAGAGAGAGAGAAAATCTACATTTACTAAGGACTTTGATGGCCTAATTTAAAGACCATGATGCTGTGATTTTTGGGGGGAGGTGTCATCTTTTCACTCTAAAAAGAAACCATTGTCATATGGAAAAATAAACTGGGCTATCAGTACCACTTTTAAAAAAGAGACACTTGTTTGTGCCTAGGAAGTACTAATTTAAATCCCAGGAATTCAGAGATCAAACGACAGTGGAAATAATCACATGTTTAATTCAATGAAGTCTTGTTGCAAAATGCCAGCAGTGTATGTCAAAACTTTGATAGGAGACACTCCGTTGACTGTGCAAATATTTATGGTTTAGGGCATATCTGAATAATGTCATCAAATTATGATGCTCTAACCCCTCTTCCCTCATTAGGAGCTATATTTGTTTAAACTGCTAATCCCCTTAGCATGCTAATATCCCTGGGTGCATCACTAACTAAACACAATTACTGGTAATGTCACTAAAACAAAATAAAACTGTCAACTAGTTACTCAATTATTAAGATTAGATTTAGGGATTGCTTCAACCCAAATTTCTGACAGAGTTGCTTACCATTCCTAACCATGTGGCCTGACATATCTCCCTGCTGTAACTGAGGATGCATTCAGACAACCTTCCTTTGGTTTGTATATTTGCTCTACTCTGTCCTTTCAGTCCCCCTTCCCCCAAGAAAAATTCACAAAGGCAGTTTACAATTCAAAACCAGCATAAGAACAATAGAACATAAGAGAAACCAGTGTTGGATCAGGCCATTGGCCCATCCAGTCCAACACTCTTGTCACACAGTGGCCAAAAACACCAGGTGCCATCAGGAGGTCCAGCAGCGGGGCTGGGACACTAGAAGACCTCCCACTGCTGCCCCCCAGCACCAGAGCATCACTTGCCCCAGAGACCAAGGGTTCCTTCTTATCTATAGCTTGCTGCTAGCCAGCCACCAGCCACTGATGGACCACTGCTCTGCTCCAGCCTCCATATGTTTGTCAAATTCCATCTGGAAGCTGTTCATCCCAGGCACCACCACCTCCTCCTGTGGCAGTGAATTCCATGTGTTAATCACTGTTTAGGTGAAGAAGAACTTCCTTTCATCTGTTCTAAGTTCTAACCTGACTGCTCAGCAATTTCATTGAGGGCCCATGAGTTCTTGTCTTGTGAGAAAGAGAGAAAAATACTTCTTTCTCTACCTGCTCTATCCCATGCATAGTCTTGTAAACCTCTTATCATGTCACCCCTCAGTCATCGTTTCTCAAAGCTGAGCCCCAAGCGCCTTAACCTTTCTTCACAGGGAAAGTGTCCTCCTTTTAGCATTGCAGTTGCCCTTTTCTGCACTTTTTCCAATGCTATAAATATCCTTTTTGAGGTATGTGTGCTGTAAGTGGTCCAATGAGGTTGCACCATCAATTTATACAGGGCAGGGCCTGTATAAAGGTTGTTCCTGTTGGTCTTTGGGGTTTCTGTGTGGCACTGTGGCATGCTTGTTCTGGAGAGCTACTTGTTCTGGAGTGTGCCATTTGTTATCCTGGCAAACAAGCACGTCCCAAGACAGTTCACTTTCCCTGAAATTCTCTGGGAGAGTCTGACTGCTTGGTGCTGCCTGCTTGCCTGCCTTAAGTGCTGCTGGCTGGGTTTCCCCACTGGAAACAATGGGGGTAACCTGTTTGGCTGCCCATAGAATTGGACCCACTGGTCCAATTTCTTTGGGACATGGGAGTTTATGTGGGGAGAGGCTACTGTAGCTACCCTGAAAATTTGGAGCCTCTCCTTTAAACCCCCTCCCCCCACAGCCACTAACAGCACTTTGGGAGGGAAATTAACCTTTTCCCACCATAGAGAACAATAGAGGGACTGGGGGCAACCTGTTTGGGGGCCCGTAGAATTTGACCCCCTGGTCCAATCTTTTTGAAACTTGGTGGGTGTTTTGTGGAAAGGCTCATTGACATTCCAGATTCCAGCCTGCCAAAATTGACTATGCCCAATTTGGCCAAATCCGAATCAGGCCAATTTTTTGTTTTGCACACCTCTAGATTTGTGGCTGCAGTGGCTCAGAGGTTAAGATGCTGAGCTGTAGACTGGAAGGTCTGTAATTCAGCAGTCTGAGACCTGAGTGCCGCGTGATGGAGTGAGCTCCCATCTCTGGCCCCAGCTCCTGCCAACCTAGCAATTCAAAAGCAAGGAATTGCAAGTAGATAAATAGGTACCACTTTGGTGGGAAAGTATCAGTGTTCTGTGCACTTTGGTGTTTAGTCATGCCGGCCATATGACCATGGAAACATCTTCGGACAGCGCTGGCTCTTTGGCTTGGAAACAGAGATGAGCACCACCCCCTAGAGTTGGATTCGACTGGCTTTCAAGCAAGGGGAACCTTTACCTTTACATTTATATATGATTTAGATTGCTCTGAAAAGCTAACATACACTTGAGATAGTACCTGGAATTATGCCTCATTGATTCTGCTGGACTTCTGGTGAGACATGTACACCTTCCTGTCCACAGCCATCAAAAGATGGAGAACACCATTTTCTTCTTTCAGAGGGAAGTGGAGTTAAAAAAAAATACATTGGGACTTCAATATTTAAACTCAGTTATCCTGGTATTTAGAAATAATGGCACGTTCCCTACCACTGCTCAGAAGTTTGAAGCCTTCCTCCAGCTTGTGTGGTTCTTTCTCCGATTATAGAAAAAAGACACTTAAGCTGGAAGAAGGTTCCCTAGGCTGGAGGAAGGCTTCCCCCTTTTCCAAGCAAAGTGATAGCCTCCATGCAAATATTTATACTGTTGCCAGTTATTTTTATAATTGTTTAGGATTGTTTTGGATAATAGCTATGGTTGCTTTTCAGTGATGTCATTTGAATTTTACTGTACTAATGCTGGTTTGGCCCTGACCTGGATGGTCCAGTCTAGCCTGATCTCATCAGATCTCGGAAGCTAACCAGGGTCAGCCTTGATTAGTATTTGGATGGGAGACCACAAAGGAAGTCCAGGGTTGCTATGCAAAGGAAGGCAATGGAAAACCCAACTCTGAATGTCACTTGCCTTGAAAAGTGTAATGTATTGAGCAGATAAATGCAAAGGTAACTAGACCAAGCTTGGGGTCTGAGAACAATAGACAGACAGGATCCTAAAAGGAACCTATAGTATAGCAGTAGAATGAAAAATAGCCAATCACGGGGAGCGGGTGTGTGTTGGGTGTGGTTTATTCTATGCTTTTAAGCAGGGCTTCGGCCTGGCTTAGGTTGTCTTTGAGCTGAGCTGTAATCACAGTAAACTATGAGCTCATCACACAACACGTCTGAACCCAGTATATTTTTTAAAAAAGCGTACAGGATCACGATAAATCAACTGTGACTTAACAGCACTTTCCATTACCAATGCTAGAATGATTAAAGGATTGGTACACCCTATGAAGAAAGGTTGAAGCACTTGGGACTCTTTATCCTGGAGGAATGATGGCTGAGGGGTGACATGATTGAGGTTTATAAGATTATGCATGGGATAGAGCAGGTACAGAAAGAAGTCCTTTTCTCCCTTTCTCACAATTCAAGAACTCATGGGCATTCCATGAAATTGCTGAGCAGTCGGGTTAGAACAGATAAAAGGAAGTACTTCTTCACCCAAAGAGTGATTAACATGTGGAATTCACTGCCACAGGAGGTGGTGGTGTCTACAAGCATGGATGGCTTCAAGAGGGAATTAGCTAAACATATGGAGCAGAGGTCCATCAATGGCTATTAGCCACAACATATAGATAGGAACTCTCAGTCTGGGGCAAGTGATGCACTTTATTCTTGGTGCTTTGGGGGTGGCAACAGTGGGAGGGCTTCTAGTGTCCTGGCCCCACTGCTGGACCTCCTGATGGCCTGATCCAACATGGACTTCTCTTACGATTTTACATAATATCAGAGAATCTCTGCCAATTAATACTAGCTCAGCTATTGTGTCCTGGCCCTGCTGGTGGATCTCTGATGGCAGCTGGTATTTTTCTTACCTTTTGATGTCTTCTGGTGTCTAGGAGGAGTCCAGCAGTCCAGGGAAGCACAGAGAGAGCAGCCAGCAGCTGAAGCCAAAGGCCAGCGCAGCACAGTCTCTCTCAGGCAGCAATGGAGACTAATCACTAGGCAGGACTCCCTTATATGCTCTTTGGGCCAAGCACAGGATAGTTTCAAAAAATGACACTGTCCTGTGATTGGCCCAAAGAGGATGCAACTCACTCCTATTGGGTAGAGTTGAGTCTCCCTCCCCCCTCCCAAGCAAAGCAACACCACCAACCTTGCAGGCTGGCCATGCAGCAGAAGCATGGCATCTATTGTCTGGCCTTCCCCTCCACCTCCCTGGAACCAGGGAAGAGGTGGGGGAAAAACAGTTTAGGTGGGAAAGGCAGCAAGAACCTCTTGGAGCCTCTTGCTGCCTTTACCTGCTGCTTTCCCTGGAGGGACAACCTGTTTGGGTACCCATAGAATTGGACCCACTGGTCCAATTTCTTTGGGACTTGGGGGTTTAATGTGGGGACAGACTCAAGTAGCTACCTTGCAAGTCTGGAGCCTCTCCCTCAAATCTCCCCCCCCCCCAACAGCCACTAACAGCACTGTGGGGGAAAAGTTACTTTTTCCCACCATAGAGAACAATGGAGAGAATGGGAGCTACTTGTTTGGGGGCCCGTAGAATTGGACCCCCTGGTCCAATCTTCTTGAAACTTGGTGGATATTTGGGGGAGAGGTTCCAGCAGCTACCCTGTGAATTTGGAGCATTTCCTCAAACCCCCTCCCCTCCAGCCACTTTTTGGCAGAAATTTGGTGGTGGGCCAGATCAGATTAGAGAATCTGATTCGGGCTGGGGCCGCCCGAAAGGAAGCCAGATGGGCCGTCTTCGGGGGTACATTCAGTTCGAACAAACCAAATGCATATCCCTATAACTTATACATATATTCCACAGAGGCCGATGGCCTTAACTCCTTTCCTTTTTAACTCCTTTCCTTTTTAAAGTCTGGATGGTGGTGACATCACTTCATTCTTTTAGGGGAAAGGTAAAGGATTTTCTCTTCATCAGTTTTTTTTTTCTTTTAAATGTTGATGTTAAATGATGTCTCTTAATATGACGGTGTTATTAATCTGACTTTGAGGGACAAATAGATGATTTGTTTAGATCAATGTTCTTTATGTGACTTGTATTCTTTCCCCCCAAAACTCTTTTCATATTTTCAATGTCACTTTAGAGGAAGAACAGCTTTGAATATTTTAACAGGAAAGTGATCTGGAAATTCAATAAATAACATAAATACTGAGGAAAGACATGATAAGAACATAAGAAAAGTCATGTTGGATCAGGCCAATGGCTCATCCAGTCCTACACTCTGTGTCAATACAGTGGCCAAAAACTAGGTGCAATCAGGAGGGCCACCAGTGGGGCCAGAACTCCAGAAGCCCTCCCACTGTTGCTCTCCCCCACCCAGCAGCAAGAGTACAGAGCATCACTGCCCCAGGTGCTGTGGACTTTACATTGAATGCACTGTTTTCAGCAACCAAGACTGCATGTGTGCGCTCTCTCTGATTTCCTTGCCTCCCTGCTGTACGGCTTGAGTTTCTGCCAACCCCTTTGTAGCTCCACAGTAAAGACCATGGTAGAGTTTCACTTCCTTGTGTGTTGTGGCCATTTTCACATCTACATAGTGGGTGAAATCAATTCTGCTGGTTCAGGCCAGTGGTCTGTCTAATGCAGTGTCCTGATTCACACTGTGGCCAAACAGTTCCACCGAGGGGGCAACAAAACAGGCCACAGAGGCCAAAGCCTTCCCCAATGTTGTCTCCTAGCATGGGTATGCAGAGATTTACCATCTCCAGATGCAGAGGTTCCTTTTAGTCACCATGGCTGGTAGCCACTGACGGATTTCTGCTCCATGAATCTATCTAATCCCCTTTTAAAAGCCATCTATGCCTCTGGACATCATACATCCACTGGCAGTGAATTTGCTCAGCACTTCTTCCTTTTTGCCTGTCCTGAATCTATTGCCCATTAATTTCATTGGTTGCCTGTAAGTTCTATCATTATGGTGCAGATAGAAAAAGTTCATCTATCCACCTTCTCCATCCCATACATATTTTTATAAACCTCCATCGTGTCCCCATTTAGTCATATTTTTTTACTAAAAAGAAAATCCACAGACTTTTTTAGAATTGCTTCATAGGAAAGATGCTCTAACCAATCTTAGTAGCATTATTCTACACTTTTTTCCAGCTCTGTTTTTTTAAAATATATATATATAGTGACCAGAAGTGTGCACAATATTCAAAATGTGCCTGTGCTACTAGGGCATTACAGAACTGGATATTTTAGGCTGCGGTCACACTGGAGGCTTGGTGCAGTCTGGGTGCACCTCTAAGTGCACTGGTATAAATTGTTGTGGGAAGATCTGACTAGACAGCACACCCTGAGGAGGTTTTCCCTGTATGCTCATCCAATAGTGAGGCATCCACATTATTATAGTGCCTCAACCACAGTGTACTATCCAGTCGATTTTTTAAAAACACAGGTGGGCACATGCAAAAATGTACTCATGTGCTTATCGGCAGCTACCGCCCACCTCCCTGGTGGAAACAGATCTGATGGTTCAGACTTCCCATCTGGCTTCAGCTTATGACAGGGAGTTCAGACATCTGGAAAAGCAAAGTGGAAGCGCTGGCATATGTAAGACTGGACTTTCCCCAGTGTCCGTTTACTCCGTTTCAAGGACAGGCCAGAATTGGGTGCCAACAACTGAGACACAGAAGGCCGATGTTGTTGTTTGATCCTGCTCTTTAAATCTGCTAAGGTACTGCTACGATATCGGCATGAACTGCTTGTGTGACTACAGCCTTATTTTTTACCCTTTACTAACAATCGTCATTGTGAAGTTCCTGCGGTTCCACATAGAGTCAACATTCTCATCCAGCTGCCCACTACAACTCCAAGGTCACTTTCTTTCTTAGTGTCTGCTAGCATATATTTAAAATTATATTTTTTTTTGTTATGGCCAATTTATAAAATTCTGAAACACCTTCCTGGAGTCTTCAGTCTGCTTTGGTTTCCATGGTCCTGAACAATCCTGGGTGAACTGCAGACTTGGCCATTTACTTCACACCCCTAAATCAAGATCATTAATGAACAGATTAAATAACACTGGTCCCAAAACGCCCCTTCATTGTGAGAATGGTCAATTTATGCCTACTCTCTGTTTTCTAGTAATGGTCTGTTAATCCAGAAGAGGACCTGTTCTTTTACTCTGAGACTGCTAAATTTATTCTTCTAAGTCTTTGGTGAGGGACCTTGTCAAAAGCTTTTTTGGAAGTCCCATCAGATGATGAATTACCCTTATGTTTGTTAACCCTCTGAGATAGTTCAAGTTCACTGAGGAAAAGGATAATTTAAATTAATTGGCAAACATTTTTGCAAGCAGCATTGAAAACCACCAAAAAGGAGAGTTGTTTTTCAGCACTGCGGAAAATCTTCATGAAAAATAGTGAGTTGTTCTGGCATAGCCTCAGTCCAGACTGCGTGCTCATTGTGAACTTGAACATATCACACATTCAGCTGTAGTCTTGACTTTTTGAAACTACAGGGAATGGGGGGGGGGGATCAGTCTTTGCTCATTCAAAACCCTAGCTACAGTGGGCTCAAGCACGCATGCAAATGTGCCTTATGTGCCTTGATAACAGCCAAGAAATATATTCTCCTCCACTATACTGAAAGAAAAGATTAAGAAGATCTGGGCTGGTGGGAATAGCCACACTGTGTTTTGGATTGTGGCCCTTGTCTTTTTGAGGCTCTAAAACACAGAAGATATATTAATCTATTGCCCTTGAAGGTGGTTTAAGAAGGATTGGGGCTTTGATTTTCTTTCTACAAACCTGTTGTTTCAGTCTGAAATTTCCCAATTTTGTCATGGGTTGTCCCACTTGGAATGAAGCTGTAGTCATTTCCCAGGCCCCAAATGATACTAACAACACTTTACACACCATTAAATGCCAGGTACACATAGATGGTATGGAGGTGGCTATAATGGTGTATCAGATAAAAATCTAACACACCTCCCTCCCGAATGGAACACCAGCAACAAAATTGGGTGAAACCAAAAGGTTCACAATGACAACATACAAAAAGCAGCAAAGAAAGCATGTGCGGGTGTTCATAATTGGCCTCTCTTTTTGATAGCTCACACCCATAGTTCATGGAATGGCAGCCTCCACCTGGGATTTCTTCCTGAGCAATCACTTTCCTGGCAGGAGCGTATTGCCTTCAGCAACTGCTTTTGCTTTCTCTAGAATGAGCAGATGAAAAGAAGAACTGGGAAGAGGCATTCCAGCTCAACCCTGTGCTATTTTCCATCCCCCCCACCCCCCAAGCTGGGAGATATTTGCCCATTGCTAACGATAACCACTGTCCAAACCTTCATTTCAAGACTCTGTAAAAATGATTACATAGTGATGTAAAAATGCTTACATGGTGATGAAAGAAGCACGGTCCACTTGTGGGTCCCTTCTGAGTGTAAAAAGTAAGGCCAAGGCCACTTTGACTGCATAGACAACCCAATCAACGTGAAGATACTTTAAGCCAAGACCATTTGTCCATCTTGCTGTTTAGTCCTCTGACTGGTAAGAGGACCTCCAACTGAGAATAGTCTTCCCTGACACCTAAGACCTTTCAAACAGAGATGCCAGGGATTGAGTGAGGGACCTGCTCTGCAAAACAGGTGCTTGATCCCTGATCCATAGACTCTCTCTAAGAGGAAAGTCATCAGTATTTTTACTTGAACAAAGATGCAAATATAGAAACAGGCCACTGGGTCCTTGGGATTCTGAAGTAGTCCCCATGCCTCCCTCCCAAGGAGTATCCTTGCAAAGAAAACTTGAAAGCGTTCTGTATGTTTATCTACCTCTTTCAGTTCTCTGCCTTTGAACATCCTTCGACTCTAATTTCTCACACATTTCTAATTATTTGGTCTTACTTCTGAGATGCTACTGCATTCATGAACACATACACAAATGAGGGTGGAAAAAGTTCTGAGAGAGACCGCAAGTCCTCTTTGTGCCTTTCCACTCTTGGCAATGGAGAGACGTTCTCTGTTAGGCTGAAATTCCTATTTCCTTTGGTTATGTGGGTCACAGGATTCTATGGGCTTTGATGAAGTAATTACAAGAATACAATGCAAGACACATAATTGACGATGGGGAGAAAAGACTACCCCAACTGGAGCTTGAAAGCACTGGCTGGCTTTTGCATGGACAAATCAAAGGAGATATCCAGAGGGAGGCATGGCAGTTGGTTCTTAGTTGTTGCTTTGTTGCCCCTTGTTTGTTAAAAACCAAGAATCATTTGGGACCACGCCAGTGTTTCATGACGTTTCTAAAACAAACTATAAATATGTGTGAAAATTGGTGGCCAAATTTGGAGGAGGCTTTTTAAAGACCCAGCCTATCTTTCTGCACCCAGATTTGCATCATGTTGATTTGAACTATGAAGGAACAAACTTGCAAGCCCAATTCCAGGAACTCAGAAAAGCCCCATGGCTGTCCCAGATCTGTGGCTGATGATGCCAATCAGCTTCTCTTTGGGTAGTAACTTCTGCTACCAATAGTACTTATCTCCTGCTAGATGGATTTATACATTTAGTATTCTGTATCTGCATTGTCATTTAGAGGCTCTGCCTGTTTGCTGTGTCTCCTGCACCACTCAAACTAGCTAGCAGAGGGACAATCTATTACACTTTTGTGCTGTTCAGTTTTCACACTGTGGGGATGGTGAGCTCAGTTTCTACTTTTCTGCATTGTCGCTCTTTGGAAAGTAGGACTGAAAAGGCATGGTGTGGTTATAGAGATTAGGCTTTCAAAACATGAGAAATTTGATAAACAAGTTAAAAGTAGGGATGAGCATAAAAATGGCTCAGAAACTAAAGTTCACCATGAATTTTTGGCCGGTTTGTGGTTCACAAGGCAATGTTGATGGAAGGGTGCCTGACATGAATATTTCACAAACTTTGGTGCTGTTCATGGTGGTTCACGGATAAATACATTTTCCAGACTGTCTCAGCTTAACTAAACTGTTAACAAAACTCCAAGGCAAAGAGGGGGCAGAATTCTCTAGCCTTGGAAACATTAATAGGAGCTCTCCAAAGCTTAACAGGAGCTGCTGGCTGCCAATAACAAGCTTCCCATTCTGCTCTATGGGACTATATCTTTGTATTTCTATATACACACATACATACACCCTCAGCTCCACACCCTCTCTTCTATTGGGGGTGTTAGGTGGACTCAAGGCTCTGAGCCACCCTGTCTCTGATCATGCCAAGCAGAGGGGCTTACCTACTGGGTTCCTCAACTGAAGATCCACATTTTATACCCTACCATCCCTCCTGGTTGTGAACCAACACCTCTGTGCCGTAAGGGTGAAAGTGGCTGTGGATGTAGTATTTCACCAGCTGCTGCTATACCTGGCTCCCTGGTACTCTGTCCCCTTGTGGTTGGCTTACCCACCATGCACTGTTCTGCAATGGCAATGGTCAAGGTTGAGCTCTCCAGAGCACAACATGCTGGCAGCGGTGAAGGCTGCAGTCTGGTGCACACACTTCATCTGCTAGTGAAGGATACTCTAAGGCTGGGGAGAACTGTCAGGGCCATCTGAGATGCTGCCACCCTTGAGATGCAGACCTTGCTGGAGAACTGGCAGTGCTTGGCTGCCTACTTCTGTTGCAGCATCACATCTGACTGTCTGCTGTGCAAGAGGCAGTGGGAGGGGGAGGAGCCTGAACACCAGCTTTTCCTGGAACATAAGGGGGATGCTTACTTTGCTTCCAGTGTCTGGCTGAGGGGGGCTGCCTAGCTCAAGTTTCCCTGTAAGTTTAGTGTCACTGGCTTGTTCCTGAGCTATTCCATAGACTCCTGTAACTCTACCTGTCTTTTCCAGAGAGACCACTAGGGAGACTTTGGGGAGGGAGGGTCTGTAACCCCCCAAATCTGCCCCAACTGGGAGGGATTGTAGAGGATCAGGCAGCAGGGTGAGGTTCCCAAAAAGCATTTTTCTTGCTTGACCTTAGTCCTGTTGGGTGTGCACAGTGGCACTGATTCTGCTGGGCACACGGCACTGGTTTTGCTGGGCTTGTAAAAATGCCCCCCCCCCGGTTTCTACTGGGAGATTTTCTGATTTTAACTTAGTCCATTGGAAACAATGGCGGATGGGGGCTCCTTCTGGGGAGGCATAACTTGGACCCCGTAAATTCAATCCTCACTAAACTTGGAGGACCAGTAAAGTCAGCAAGAGATCCCTGGTGAGAGTGGTGTCTCTTAGCACATTGTGTGTGTGGGTGTGTTCTACCACATCACAAACTTCATGAACTGAACTGGTTCATCTAGCACAAAAAAGTTTGTGGTGGTCTGTGGTTTACAAACTGCACATATCATGAACCACAAACCAAACCACATTTTCCTGGTTCATGCCAATCCCTAATTAAAAGATTAAACATAGCCTCTAGAAACATCAGGCTGAGCAAGGACTAAAAGAAGCAGTGAAAACTTGCAATCATTTTACCCTGAACTCTAACCACTGTTTAATCAGGATATGGTAGCAATTCTTGAAGTTAGCATGTAGAAATCCATGGCTTTTGATTGAGGACAGCAACGGTTTTCCATCATGGCTGGCACCCTCTCCTTTTCTTCCATCTCCCGTTTCTGCCTCCTCTTTACCCCACCTATGGGGTGGCAACACAGTCTCGTATGGGTTTAGGAACAGATTAGTAACACCATTTTGAGATTATTTTAAGAACGTAAGGAATGTTATTTATTAATTTTAATTCTGTCTTCTGTCTGATGTTTTACCTTTTGTTGTACCCTAGCCCAAGGAATACAGGGATTGGATGATTCCCAAATTTAAAGTATAAACAAACAAACAAATAATGGTTACCTTAATTTTCAAGGCTGGGGCTTCTCCCACTGCCCTTAAAGATGGTCAGTATTGAGTCCCAGGTAAACATTTAGCCCTTCGTAGTTTGAGTGCAGAAGAACCAAGAAATCCAAGACAAGAGAACTTCTTCCACTTGTCCTGAGGATTTGAGGTCTCCCCTTGGGATTTTAACCCCCACCCCACCCCGGGGCCAGTTCTGTTTTTTTTCTGACCCACAAGGAAGAAAATAGAATTTAGCCCTTTGGCTTTCCCATTTCCTGTTCTTTTGATGTGGCATTCTAGCAATGTGTTAGATAGTAAACTTTTTTTGGGGGGGGCCACTGGTGAGGTCCATCTGCATCACTAAGCACTGGAGTGCTCTGCACTTAGGAGAGAGGAGATGACTCATCTCCTGAAGTTTTTCTTTTGCCAGTCTTTTACATAAGAATATAAGAAGTACCCCTATTGGATCAGACCAATGGTCCATCTAGTCCAGCGGCCAACTAGTTCCTCTGGAGGGCTGACAACAGGGGATAGAAACCTTTCCCGATGTTGCCTCCTGGCTCTGAGATTCAGAGGTTTAGTGCCTCTGAGTGTGGCGGCCCCCCTCAGTCACCATGACTAATAGCCACTGATAGACTTATCCTCCATGAATCTATCAAATCCCCTTTTAAAGCTGTTTATTTATGTGGCCATCAATACATCCTCTGGCAGCGAATTCCACATTTTAATCACTCTCTGGGTAAAGAAGTATTTCCTTTTGTCCATCCTGAACCTACTGCCCATCAGCTTCATTGGATGCCCTCGAGTTCTAGTATTTATACCAGCTTTGAAGCTCTTGGAACATGTGTGGGGTGCAGCTCAGCGTATTAAAGTAGATTCTGGGGCAGAGGGCATTGCTACACAGGAATTATGAAATCACAGTGCAGTTTTTACTTGTTGCTCCCAAATGTACTCTCCTGTAGTAATTTCTTTTTTATTGGATCCCATGTTCTGCCAGTAGTTGAGCCTTTTGCCAGTAAAAGGAGTCTTGCTGTGGCAGATGAAGCATGTACTGGAGATAAGTTTTACAGAATGCAGCGTAAGATCTATAAACATAGCAACATTCACCAGGGAATTCCACAGTGTGGTAATTTATGAAATGTACTGGGTTTTAGATATCCATTATTAATTGAAGTACTCCAGAGTGAGGAAAATGCCAGATTTCGCTATTTGAAGGCTTATATATGAGCATATGAAACTTCATTATGCCAAGTCAGACCACTGGTGCATCTTGGCCTGAATGGTAATGTCTCTACAAAGTGTCCAGCAGAGAGAGTCTTCCTTACCTGTTTTAACTGGAGGTTCCAGAGAACCTTCTGGATGTAAAACTGAGTACAACCAAGCCACAGCTGAGTACAGCTGAGTCACAACTTGTTTCCTGTGTGAAGGAATGTCACACTGCATTGTCCTTGCCCAGTTTTTACCATACAATGAGCATCAGAATCTGTCTGCAATCTTCCCCGTTGTTTCTTATAGGACTCAACAGATTTACCCCTGATCCACTGTTGCCAGAAGTTTTCTACAGAATGCATCCTACTCCTCTCTAACAAGGAGAGATTATAACATTGGAGCATGCATAATTTTCCACAGCTTCCTTCAGTTCATTTGCATCTGTCATCCCACAGCATTATCAAATTGTATGTGTGCATTGATAAAACACTACAAAAAAAAAGCAATCTAGATTCAATTATATGTCTGATTTCTTTTTTGCACTGTTGTCTTAATACACGTGTACATGGATAATGTGAAGGAGGGGAAAGTCACAGGTGAATTGAAGGAACTGTAAGCTACAGCAAACCATTGGTATGGAGAAATGAAAAGACAGAACAGTGGCAGATTCCTCATGTGTGGATTTAACTTAAGAAACAATGCCCAGGAATTCCAAAATCCAGGGAGAATTTCAGATAAGCATCATGGAGGCATCACCAAATTTAATTTCCTCATTGACAATCATAGAATCATAGAGTTGGAAGGGACCTCCAGGGTCGTCTAGTCCAACCCCTGCACAATTATAGGAAATTCACAGATTCCTTCTCCCCCCCCCCCCAGTGACCCCTGCTCCATGCCCAGAAAATGACAAAAAAACCCTCCAGGATCCCTCACCAAAATGGCCTGGAGAAAATTGTTTCCTGATTCCAAAGTGGTGATCAGTATTTCCCTGGGTGTGTAAGAAAGGGCTACAAGAACTAAGCACTAATACAACCCTGCCTGCCCTCCCTCTCATGATCTGCCTAAGTTCACAGAATCACCATTGCTGCCAGATGGCCATTTAGCCTCTGTTTAAAAACCTCCAAAGAAGGAGAGCCCACCACGTCCTCAGGAAGCCTGTTCCACTGAAAAACCGCTCTCTCAGGAAGTTCTTCATAAGAAGAACATAAGAACATAAGAGAAGCCAATGTTGGATCAGGCCAGTGGCCCATCCAGTCCAACACTCTGTCACACAGTGGCCAAAAACACCAGGTGCCCTCAGAAGGTCCAGCAGTGGGGGCAGGACGCTAGAAGCCCTCCCACTGTTGCCCCCCCCCCCATCAAGCACCAAGAATACAGAGCATCACTTGCCCCAGACTGAGAGTTCCTAGCTATACTTTGTGGCTAATGTTTAGCCAAAACCTCTTCTGGTTTAATTTCAACCCATTGGTTCTGGTCTGACCTTCTGGGGGCCAACAGAAAAAAACTCCATACCATCCTCTATATGATAGCCTTTCAAGTACTTGAAGATGGTTATCATATCACCTCTCAGTCTCCTCTCCAGGCTAAACATACCCAGCTCCTTCAACCTTTCCTCATAGAATGGTCTCCAGACCCCTCACCATCTTTGTTGTTCTCCTCTTAACACATTCCAGCTTGTCTATATCCTTAAACTGTGGTGCCCAAAACTGAACAGAATACTCTACATGAGGTCTAATCAGAGCAGAGTAAAGCAATACCATTACTTCATGTGATCTGGACACTATACTTCTGTTGATACAGCCCAAAATCACATTTGCCTTTTTTAGCTACCACATCATACTGCTGACTCATGTTCAGTGTCTGGTCTACTAACCCCTAGATCCTTTCCCCACATACTACTGCCAAGACAAGTCTCCCCATTGATTTTTTCCTACCTAAATGCAGAACTTTACATTTATCCCTGTTAAAATTGATTTTATTTGTTTTAGCCTAATTTTCCAGCCTGTCAAGATCATCCTGTATCCTCTGTCTTTTACCATATTTGCTACCCCTCCCAATTTAGTATCATCTGCAAATTTAATAAACATTTCCATCATCCAAATCATTTATAAAAATGTTGAACAAAACAGGTCCCAGGACAAATCCTTGAGGCACTCCAGTTGTTACTGCTCTCTAAGAGGATGAGGAACTATTAGCAAGCACTCTTTGGGTGCAATCTGTCAACCAGTTACAGTAATAGGATCTAAACCACATTTTACCAATTTGCCAATAAGAATATTATGTGGAACCTTATGAAAAGCCTTACTGAAATCAAAATAAACTATGTCTACAGCATTCCCCTGACCCAGCAAGGTAGTAACTTTCTCAAAAAAGAGAGATAAGGTTAGTCTGACAAGACATTATGAAAGTTCATCTGCTATTGGTACCATTTTCATCTCCTACCCACTTTGATTCCTTAACTGTTCCAAGTAGCTACCACTCAGTGGTGACGTAACTTATGAACCCATATCTTTCCCCCCTCACTTTGAATGGTGACCTGCATAAATGTATCTGTTTCTTTAAAACTGGGACATTTCCTAAATTTTCCTTGTGAAGTGGCTGCTTTATTAAGAACAGGAAGCAAACCTAAATATTAAAAAATGGACTTTTAGAGATGCCTTATTGCTCTTTTAGAACCATCTTTACAATCACCCTATATAGCAAATTGTCCGTTCTTCTAGTAGTGTTGCCCACCCCACCCTAGCACATAGTAAGTGTACTAATTTTAAACAGTTAAATATGTCTAATTTAGGTGAGTTTGGAATCATTTAGATATAGACAATTAAAAAAAACTGATTTAGCTGTGTCAGGGGAAAGCATTCTTAGGACACATTTCACACAGGCATTCTTCAATGGAAGTCAGTGGCCACAACCCAGTGAAAATTCATTGCATCTAAGTTGTATTAAAGGCAATGGAATGAGTCTTAGTTGAGACCGCTGTTAAGTCTTGGTGGGAATGGATTGTGTCTGATGCTTCTGGTGTCTTTACTGGTCTCCTAAATTTTCCAAAGGTAAGATAATCCATCTATCAGTGATATCTTTGATCAAGTAATGAGCAAGATTCTGGTCCAGTAGCATCTTAAAGACCACAAGATTTCCAGGGCATAAGCTTTCAAAATTCAAATACCGGTATTTCATCCGCTACAAGATGTATCTGACAAAGGAAGCTTTGACTCTCAAAAGCCTATACTCTGGAAATCTTATTGGTTTTGGTTGGATTCAAGTACTGGACTTGAATCTTGCTCTTCTTCCTCAGACCAACATGGCTACCCACCTGAAACTATCTTCTCCAAGAATATTGCTATGAGATGAATGGTATTCATCTTAGATCACCAAGACAACCTTTCCCCTTCCCTGCCCTGACCTGGATAGTCCAGGCAAGCCCGATCTCATCAGTTCTTGGAAGCTAAGCAGGGTCAACTCTGGCTAGTACTTGGATGGAAGACCTCCTTGAAATACCAGAGGCGAGAGGTGGGGGCAGGCTTTATTCATCCACCTCTCTGAATATCCTCCAGGCCCCCAGTAGGGGTCAGTCACCAAAGGTTGCCATGACTTCCAGGTGCGCACACACTTACTTATACACACAAACACAAAAAATACCCCCCCCCCCCAAAAAAGATCACCTTTTCCAGCAGTTTCTGAAAACTGAGCATGCTGCTTTGTGTCAAGTGACCTTGAAATCAACTTCATGCAGAATTAGTGCTTTCTTTAGGGACTGGTGGGAGATTCTATCTTTTAAAAGGCTATCTCCTCCTGCACTGCAGCCCTTTCTTTTAAATGCAGAAGTTCTGTACAGAAATAAAATATCCTTGTGGGTGAACATCCCAATGTCACATTGAGACTTGCAGCTCAGAACATTTCATGCAAATTTTTTTTTCAATTTGGAATCCACTCTTGAAACTGATACTGAAGCACATTGATCAACTTAATTAGAAGTAAAGCCTACCATCTAACATTTTTAACATTTTTAAGAGTATATAAGCTCATGCCCTAGGTAACATATTCCATGTTTTTATTATTATTGTATGATAATTCCCTTGGTTTTTTTTTTTTTTTTTTGCACTGTAAGAAACTCTCACTGGGCTAAGTAATTGGTAGTTTCTCATGCATGTTTTAATAGTCTTCAGAAAAGATTTCCTAACAAATGCCATCTAGCCAGGAAGACTATTTGAACTTCATTTATTTCTACAGCAGATTTCCCAAGTTGGCTAATTAATTACAAGGTATAAGAGTCTTTTTAAAGTCACTTGAAGAAAAAAAAAGAATGCACAAGAAAGACAGTTATGGTTCATTGTTCCCATCTTGAACCAACTCTAATAATGCACACAAAGGATGCCAAAAGTACTGTTTTAATATTTCTAGTACAATGTTCCCCTGTTCAAAAGTGCCATTAAGGCTAACACCGTGTTCTTTGATTTTTTTGATCACTTAATAGTAAGTGGATCGGATGAAAGGTTTATCACTCAGTACATTCTTGTACCTTGCAATTGCCTAAAAGGTGTATTACTCTACCGCATATTGTATTAAAAATTACAGAAGTCATCTAGGGACGTTGCCAAGCATTGCCATGGATAATCTATGATTAATTGTGTTTCTGGATACAGCAGTCTGACTGACTGACTTGTGAGGCCCCATCAGAGCCCCATTACGTCTAAGAATGCAATTTCTCAATTGGTTTCTGCTGGCGATGGTCAGAGATACAGAAGTTGCAAGATATTTCCCCCCCCCCTTCGGAGGGTGAACGATGCTAGTAGCTAAACTGGTGTCAGTGAACATTACAGTTCTGCTCGCTTTGGTCTTGGGCTGCTCAAAAAAGACCAGACGTAATACAACCAAGAACTGTGGTCTTGATTTGAATGCAATCATCTACAACCACAGGTATGCAGCTAAGAGAATGGCTGGGGCTGGGAAATGAGATCCTCGTCTGCACCGAGAGACGGAAAATGACCAAGCTGTAAACCCAGCCTGTGTGTACATCCTGGTAGAAAAGACTTTGCTTAGGGGTCATGCTCCTAAAATCTTTTGTAGACCAGAACTGATATTTCTAGTTGAGCTGGAATTGCTGGTTGGGGCTCTCCATTAAGGTCTCTAACTCCATGTTAGGGTCTGCAGACCCCTGCTCCATCACTGAGCTGTGGAAGAAGTTATTTTCTCTCCCCATGTGCAATTCACTAGACTAAGATTTCTGGCTTCTTTGGTTTGCATATACCGTTGTACCAAGAGGGGGAAGCAGGAGAGTCCTAGATTTTATTCTTATTCTTATTTAAAAATATTGATGTTTGCCAGCCGCTGTAACAAACAGGAGCACAGAGCAAAGCCCATTAGCAAAATGAATGGCTCTGCTTATTTTATGTTATATTAAAACTTTGGTTGCCAAAGGTCAGCCTACAAGCTTGAAGCTGAAGAATTCCTCTCTGGTGACACTGGCCCAAACCATACATCAAGGATATTACACTGCTATTATGAAGTTTCCATCAAAAAGCCCTCCAAAATCAATAATCTCTGACTACTCAAGCTTCGAGTGACTCACGGGGTGATTCAGAAGTGACAACATAAAACCCCTGGAAGGGGACTCACCAAATAGCCTTATCAGGGCTGGGAAGGGCTTTATCTGTAATACATCATCCTCCTGGAAGAGCATCATGGTGCCCTGTTTATTAATAAAAGAGGGAAAGGTTAACGCTCAAGTAGCCGAAGACTTGCAAGTCAGGTTTTAGGAGGGTTGCTTTCCGCAGCTTGCCACCACCCTTGGAGCAGTGCTCCAAGTTATTTCCCATCAAACAGGATTAACTTTGTTCTAGGTGGAACAGTCTTGATTTCTCTGTGCCAGGCAGCTGAGCATGGCTATGTGTCATGCACAACTGCGCGCTACAAACCATCAAACTCATTCCATTTGTGACAAGTGCTGGAATTGGGCTTGTTCTCTTGAGGATGTCGGGCCCACGTATTAATCTGACGTGTGCTTCCTTCCAGTCGGAAGAAATACTATTGTATATCATTACTGCCACTCCTCCTTCACTGCGTACCTCTTCAAAAAAATGTTCTTGGGTACTAAACAAGTTTCTTTTTTCCACTCTCTTATTCCTTTCTGGTTTCTCTTTCGCTCTTGTCCTTTTCTCGCCTTCTCCTCATCTTTCCTTTTGTTGTTGTTGACAGTTCTGCTTTTTCTTCCTCTTTGTTCCCACCATTCTCGTGTCAACCCTTTTTTTTAACCTTTGTATTCTTTCTCTCTGCTCCCACCTTTAGTATTGCCTTTCCACCTCTCTTGGAGATGAGCAATCTCTCCCTGTCCCCAAAAGAAAAATTCAAATGCTAGGGTGGGTTTATTTTTTCCAAGAAAACATTCAGTTTTAATAACTATTAGTTAGTATGTGCTAGGTTATCTCAACACCAAAACTGAGTTTTCTTGATAACCTGGGAGCATCTTAACCAACTCTTTCACTCCCCCCTTTCATGCGTATTTTGCCTCTCATCTGCTGATGGGGTACTGGCATTTCCATGCTGTGATGAATATCTTTTTTTCAGATGTACAAAGCTTACAGCAGACCATCTTCTAACTATTAGATCCCACTGACGAAACATCATCCAACTATGTTGGGCTACCGAACCGGTAATATACCTTGCAAAGGAACAGTCCAGCTATAACAGTTTCATCTGAGTGGTTTAAAATTATCTTAGACTTTTGAGAATATATTTCTCAATTCCCAGTGGTAGGACTGACTTGCAAATGTCTAGTCTGAGTCCTCTGTTTTGTGGGAGAGGAGGGTTGTTGTTGTTGTTTTGTCATAGCATGCATCTTGTAGTACGATGAAAGTGTGCAATCATAGGAAACCTCAACCCACTCTCTGTTGATTGATCAACATTACATAGCTGAAATATGTAAGGTATTAATTGTCATTACCTCTTACCCTTCATTAGTACTGCTTCTTTAAGAGTCTGGTCAATAGATTCACTGGTGTGAACAGAACAGATCCTTGCTCTAAGCTCAGAGAGTAATAAGCAGCTATTTTTTCCCTTCTTCTCTATGCCTGTATGCCAAACCTTACCAAGATAGTCTAATCACCGACTGCCTCCCCTTATGACATACAGCATACACATTTAGTTAACAATGTCCAAAATTGAGAGAGTCCTCTCCCCAAGACTTTGGGCTAATCGATCTTCAGAGTCTAGTTTGGTTATTTGTCTCCATCCTTAGAGGGTGTGGCACCTAGCCTCAACATATCCTGCTACATCATTGACAGCACCTAACTAGTCTGATTCCTGTGGGCAGGGGGTCCGTTGGGGCCGGAGCGAGGTGGAGCAAAGCTCCGCCAGCTCAGGATTGGCCACTAGGGCAGCCACGGGCTGAATCAGATTCTCTAATCTGATTCAGCCCACTGCCGAATTGCTGCCGAAATTTGGCGGCAACTTTAAAAGCAACTGGAGGGGAGGGGATTTGAGGGAGAGGCTCCAAACTTGAAGGGTAGCTGCTGGGGCCTCTTCTCGAAATATCCACCAAGTTTCAAGAAGATTGGACCAGGGGGTCCAATTCTACGGGCCCCCAAACAGGTTGCCCCCATTCCCTCCATTGTTCTCTATGGAAGGAAAAAAGTTAACATTTTTCCCACCATAGAGAACAATGGAGGGGATGGGACAACCTGTTTGGGGGCCCGTAGAATTGGACCTCCTGGTCCAATCTTCTTGAAACTTGGTGGGTATTTCGAGAAGAGGCCCCAGCAGCTACCCTTCAAGTTTGGAGCCTCTCCCTCAAACCCCCTTTCCTCCAGCCCCTCATATACCCTATGAGATTTTGCCATTGATTTCAATGGCCCATAGGGTATAATGGGGCTGAAACTGACATTCCCTTTCTGACACACTTCTGGTGATGTCAGGGGACGTGGCATATCCTAATGAGGTATGCTAATAAGTTATGCTAATGAGCTCCTGCACCTCTTTTTCTACGAAAGGACCCCTGCCTGTGGGGACTCTTGAACCCTGAAATCCTAAATGGGTTGATTTTTATGTATACCTTGACATGGATTCACTTCTAATTAGTCAATCCCTGAGCAACCTTGTCCTCTCAATTTTTTCCGCAGACACCCTCGATATCACTTACATCAGGCCTATTTAGCAAAGGCCCTCTAACATGCAACACGAAGGGGGGGGGGGTCCTTTCTGCACTAGACCTTAAATCTTGGTTCAGCCCTGTCCCCGAACTTACATTCTACACTACACTCGAGTTCACCCCTGTAATTATCTCAGGGTATTTTTTGTTTCCACATTGCATTGAGGTCACCCCGGTTTTGCTCCACACTTGTCCTGGGATAAACAGATGTTGTTATAACCAGGGATAAATGCAAGGTATTGTGTTGTAAGCTAAACTCTGATAAAACCAGGGATGAGATCCAAGTGCGGAAAAGACCAGAGAGAGAGAGAGAGAGACTGATCTGTCCAATATGAGCAAAGCTCCCAGCATTCCAAGAGGTAGTCATATAATCTCACATTGTGTGGGGTACAACCTGTCAGAGACTCCTGCACAAACTTTTTGTTGTAATGCCGTATGACCTAAGTGTGAATTGTGATTCGCCCTGAGCCTGTTCGCGGGGAGGGTGGAATATAAATGTATAAATAAATAAGTAAGTAAGTAAGTAAGTAGGTACGTAAGTAGCCTGCCCTTCCTGCCCCCCTCCCCATTTGCCAGGCTGCACCAGGCAAGTGCAGTCACTTCTATCTTTATTTCTGAAACAGGGCAACAAGCAAACGGTGATTCACATTCTAGTGGCAGGAACTGCAAATGTTCCCTCCTTATGCTTTCTGCCGTTGCTTTTGTAAATGTCTGTATTGTGAACATGTGTTTTCATTGTATTTATATACACAATGGGTGTCATTTATACATCCATTAAGACACATAATGCTTTGATTGACACACCAGTAAAAAAGAAATAGTGTATATTTCATGGGGAAGGATCAGAATGAAATGGTCTGAAAATAGACTCGCTCACACCACGGTTTGCAATGTTATTTGCAGTCCCAGCACCAAGGGGAGAGTGCAGGGGAGGTTGCCGATCAGCAAGGGTGGGTCCCTTTTTCCCTGTGTACTGTTAACCTGTTTTGTGACCCCAATTTTGAATAACACATGTACAACCTGGATTGGAATAAATTGGTCACTACTTTATTGGCCACACAGCTATAAGAAGTCTTGGCACAGCATGGGGAAACTGGATCCTGGAAACTGACTGCCCCACTAGCGAGGCGATGATCTCCTGGGCACCCCAGATCAGGTTGCTGGATCCCACAAGGACAACTGCCACTAAGTGGTCCCTCCTGTCACCTGAGCACGAGGGTAGCCCCTGGCAGCTGCTGAGCAGGGCCCACTCCTTGAATTCCTCAGCCCAAGATTCCTTAAGGGGATCCCCATACTCAGGAAAATGGGCACGTAGGCCAGCTTTCCTGAGAATGGATCCGGTCCCATGATGATACCTCCACAAGAGCTGGGCCTCCTGTCACGGAGCTCCCGCCAATGCAACTACAACCCCATAGGCCATCCTTAAGACCATGCAGCCAGATATTAATCTCTCAGTGAGACAGGTGGATGCTGTCACACTGCTCACAGGGCTAAACAGGGCTGACAGTCAATGTGAAATGTCCAGATGGCAGATCCTACAGCCCCTCATGGCCTCCATGCACTTGCCTAGCCTGTTGGTCATCTTTCTTCTCACTACGTCAACCCTCTTTGCCATGCCAGCCCACAGGATCCCAGCAAACTGGTACCTAGTAAGAAAAAAGCTGTCCTTGTGAATGAGTAGGGGACCTGGCTTTTGTGGGCATATCACTAGAAAAGCCCTTGTGGACTGCACCAGGCATGGGGCCATGCATGTTCATAACTGGAGTATTCAATAATTGTGTTGTACCCTTGTTGTACAGGAGAATGGGTCATAGAAACATAGATCTGGAAGGGACCTTAACGGTCATCTAGTCCAACCCCCTGCACAACACAGGAAATTCACAACTACCCCCTCCCCCAGTGATTCTGCTCTGTGCTCAAAGGAAGGCAAAGAAACTTCAGGATCCCTGGCCACTGTGGCATGGGGAAAAAGTCCTTCCTGATCTCAAAGCAGCTTTCAGCAATTACCCTGGGCCACGAGAGCCAAGCACTGACCCATTTCTTCTTGCCCTCCCTCTCATGATCTGCTTAAGCTCTCAGGAGCAGCAGCATTACTTCAGATGGCCATCTAGCCTTTGTTTAGAAAAAAAGGCAAAGGAGAGGCCAGCACCTCCCAAAGAAGCCTGTTCCACTAAGGGTCAATGGATTCCAAAGATAAACACTTGGTTTGAGATGTGGCAAGATGATGCTTCTATCTCTGATGTGCTACATGTGATGGAAATTGCACATGCAAGTTATGACTTGATATTGAAATCCCCAAGATAACAGCCAGGCAAATCTCCATCATGCTGTAGGACAAGGGGAAAAGAATGTCATTTTCTGAATGTGATTTCAGACCCAACCTGATCTCAGCCACCAACAGTCCTTCTCTCCAGCTTCCAACTGTAGTGTAGAAGCAATGAGGGAGGGGAGGAACTTAGTTGCTATGGTGCAGATTATGATGTCCCTCCCACTTAATTTTTGGGCTGCCAAATATTAGTTGGCCAATCTATTTATGGAAGGGTGGGTATTTTTATTCAGTGTTATAATTCCCTGGATTTTGATGAATACTTTAAAACATTTTGTGTGTGTGTCTAAATTGTATCAATAAATTAGGACTAGATATATATTCACGTTGTAAGCTGCCTCCTGGAGAGGCAGAATACAGATTTCTAGATAAATAAATAATAAGTAATTTTTAATTTATTGATTCAACTTCGGACATTAGACTGTAGCCCTTTCTGCACTCTCCTTTTAATCCATGATCATCACGGTGCCCTCCAAGCAATTCTGCACTAAAATCAAATTCCACGTTCCTTTAAATCCAAGACCCCCACCCCATTCTGCACTAAAACCAAGTTCATCCTTCTTTTTATTCTGGTTCCCCATCCCCACATTCTGCATTACATGACCTCCCTTCAGTGGTCAGACCGGTTTCAGCCTGCTGTTGCCCAAGGTTATCTGAATGCTGTTTTGCCATGGACTTAAATTGCCTCAACTCAGACACTGAGAAAATCTGGAGTGGCAGGCAAATGCAGAAAGGACCTAAATTAGGGTTGCTAACTAGGGATGGAGCCTAGGGAGGGGAGAGACCTCAACACTGTATAGTACCATACAGCCCACTCTCCAAAGCTGCCATTTTTCCTAGGGGAACTGGTCTCTGAAGTGTGGAGATCAATTATAGTTCCAGGCTATCTCCAGTCATCTGCAGGTTGGCAACCCTAGAGATTATTACACACGGAACTTCAAAACCTGGGACAAAGTTGGATAAGGAGGATTTCAGAAGCAATGTTTGTAAGTACACAAGTGTGTCCTTGTTTTCCTGCATGAAATGTCCAAGGACATATACTGGAATCAATACTGTACACAAAACAGTAACTGATGAGAGAGTGAGAGAGAGAGCGCAAACAGACCAAGATTTGGTCTGCAGTCAGTACTCCTAGATAGGGCAGGCGGTGTAAAATTATCTGTAATAGGAAACATTACACCAGACCATTAATTCGGCTCCTTGGAGACACACTGTGCCTTAGGCGCAGGTGAGGGTGTCTGTTGTGATCTGCTGTCTCTGCCTAGCTCGACTTTTGATGGCAGTTTTTTTTCCTCGATGTGAGGGGCTTTGAAGAGAATAAATCTAAAATCCTTACTTTTGTGCTTACCTGTTTCTTAGCAAAACTCTTCCTACTGCTGTCAATGAGAATTTTACAGGTATGACTCTGTAATTAGGGAGGATTTAAAGTTTCTCATCCCTGCTGTTCTGACCTGAAAAATCCCTTTTCGGGTTTTGGTTCTCCCTTGTGTGAACTGAACAGGCAATACTTTGCTTTCACGCAATGTTTTATGTGTCCTCACACCAAACTTTTCCTGTCAGTGTCCACATTTTTTTCCAATATATCTGACAATATGCTATATATATATATATACACACACCGTTCAATCTCAAATGTGCTATTCTTGAGTAAGGTGACTGAACAAGTGGTGGCTGGGGAACTTCAGGGATTTCTGAATGGATTGGATACATTCTATTATAGTCTCCAGCCTGGTTATGTGGCTGAAACCAAAATGCAGATGACCATCAGCTCTACCTTGCGCTTCCAGCAGATCCCAGGGAGGCCATGGAAACCATGAACAGGTGTTTGGAGACAGTTTGGGGATGGATGAGGGCTAACAAGCTGAAACTTTATCCTGAAAAAGCAGAAGTGCTACCAGCGGACGGGAGGTCTGACCCAGGAAATGGGGGATGTCTCCTGTTCTGGATGGGGTTGCACTGCCTGAGCAGGTTCACAGCTTGGGGGTGCTGCTAGATAAACAGGTGGCCAAAGGCACTTTTCAGCAGTTTTGGCAGGTGAGCCAGCTGAGGCCGTTTCTGAACAGAAAAGATCTTGCCACCATGGTGCATACCAATGCTCCCTCTAAGCTGTGGAGTCTTGTGAGCAAAAATTGTACTTTGTGAGCTACTGGCATTAAAGTTGTGAGCAAGCGATCTGGCTACGGCATAAACTAGTTTGCTCTGGAGCCATCCTTCCTGTGCTAAGACAAAAATGTGGTAGCTCACACTAACTCAGTTTAGAGGGAGCACTGGTGCATACCCTTGATTACTGCAATGCTCTCCATGTGGGGGTGCCCTTGAAGGGTGTCTGGACACTACAGTTGGTACAGAATGTTGTGGCTGATATGCTGACTGGAGTAAGTCATAAGGATCATATAATTGCAGTCTTGTTCCATCTATATTGGCTCCCAGTTTGCTTCTGGTCCCAATTCAAGATGCTGGTATTGCCCTTTAAAGCCCTGTACTTCTTGGGGCAAGAATGCCCTATAGGACTGCCTTCTCCATATGAATTTATCTGTTCATTCTGGTCATGAATGAGCTCCCGAAGGAGATCAGGGCCCTTGGGACCTTGTGCAGTTCCGCAGGGCCTGCAAGATGGAGCTCTTCCACCAGGCTTTCAACTGGGAGCTACCACCACTACCACCACTACCACCTCTACCACCAACTATTATTACAAGTAACATCTGTGGCGGAGGTTCGGCCCTATATGGAGATCGAGCCATAGCACCGCGGGAGGCCGAAATACCACTGAAGTGGGACATTGGTATTACTCTCTACAATATGCCATCTGACCATCACTGCGAGCACTTTAATCTGTTAATTATTTATTGTATGATTGTTTTAATCTTGTTTTTAAATGTTTTATGCAGATCTGGTACAATGTGCTGATGTATGTGAGCCGCCCTGAGCCCGTTCGCGGGGAGTGCGGGAATACAAATATAATAAATAATAATAATAATAATCCTTGGAGGCCCTGCTTCAGGTGCCCCCTCACCATTTGAGGCTAAATGGGTGGCTACCTGAGGTTTGATTTCTTACATAATTCCAAGTGTCTCAACACAGAAGTGTACTGAACAGCTTAAATTTCCAATAATACTTTTTAAAGATCTGGCTCACATACTTCGTAATCCACTCAATCGACAGCATCCTTCTAGGCATGCATTTGAACTGAGAGGTGCTTAACAACCTACAAACTTCAACCCATGACTTCAGGGGACAGAGAGCCCTGTCTGCTGGGCTGGTGAGCCTCCAATAAGACACCTTTTGGGTGCATTTATGAATGATCTGCTTTTTAAAAACAGATCTTCTGCTCATGCACATTTATAGAAAGCAAGGGCACCATGCCTCCTGCCTTTGCACACATGCTGAGACATTCAGTGAGAGGGCACAGTAGGGTTACTCAGTGGTGGAGAGAATTCTTCTCACAGAGGTGGGTTCAAAGATCTGCTCCCTACCACAGCTGCCCCTTGCTTTCTCTAATTTTTGTTGGTGTAGCCCTGCCATACCATTTCCACAGTCCGCCAATGCTCTATGCACTCCTGCAATGAGGAGGTCCCTCACCAATAATGAAATTATCACTCTGGCGCCTCTTCTTCCTGTCACATGATTCTGATACCACACAACTTCCTGTCATGTGATTGCAGTATAGTGAGTTGCTTCATGCTGCTTCATGGACATGGAGTGGGTTCCCAGATCCGGAAAGTTTAAAGACCACCACACTACACTAACTGACTTTCCTTAACTCAGTAGGTTTAAACAGGCGCATTTCTAAAATTAGTCAGAATTGCAAAATGTGCTGTTCACCACAACTTTCCTTTTATTGCCTTTGTATCTTCCGCCCTACATTCTCTCTCTGTGTGTGTAAACTCTGATAAAAATGAGTTTTGTGCCCCTTAGATCTACACCACCTAGGGTTGCCAGTGGGGGAATCTGGGGGGCATCCCGGGGTGGGCAGGGACATCAGCGACCCACTGACATAAATTCTGGAAGTGATGTTATCACATCAGCAGCCTCAGGATGACACTCTACTTTTCAGGCAGAACTCTATGACAAAAATGGCAAGGACATCTGTTTGGGGGGCAGGGTATCGGCCAGCGGTAGGCTGGAACCCACAAAAGCGGAGAATCCCCCACCCCCACCTGGGGACTGGCAAGCCTAACACCACCTCTTTTCTGTTCTCAGCCACGGCATTCAAGGAAAAGCCAGCTGCAGCCACCACCCCACAGTAAAGGAGCCATTTTTATCATATGTGGTGGCTCTGTGGAAAAGCTCATAAGTACTGGACGATGATTCAGAAATTGATACAAGAGATAATTTTACTAAAGGTTCCTTTTAAGCCAGAAATATTTCTTCTCAATATAATTCCAGAGGTATATAATAAACAGGACAGGAAACTGATTATTCATGCCAGCACGGCTGCTAGGTTAGTCTATGCTAAACTCTGGAAAACGGACAAAATTCCAGTTAGAAGTGAATTTTTACAGAAACTACTTGAAGTGGCAGAGATGGATAAACTTACACAGGTGTTAAAAGGTATACAAGAAGATAACTTTAATTCCTCTTGGTCCAAGTTGTATGTATGGTTTAATATGAAGACATGAATGTATGGTAGTCACCATTTATAATTTAACCGGTATTTATTGTTTCTTTAAGTTTGTTTTGAGGATCCTTTCAGATGCGTGTTATATCAGCGTTTGTGTTATAGGATGGAAAATTATAAATAACTTATTTAAAAAAAAGTAAAGGAGCCATTTTTATTAGCTTGGTTCTGTTGTGCAACACGTAGCCATTTAAGTAACATGATTTGCACAGTGGAGCCAACAGCAACTCCATGAGATGGTTGGAGAATACAAAAAACAACAACAACCCAGCATAGGGAGCAGAGCCTAAAGCCACTTTTTCCTGTGTGCTATAGTTGCTGGTGTGTATCCAGAGGTACAAAAAACCCACCACCAGGGCCTGCAATGGCATACCCTGAGGCGGGCAGCTGCCAGAGCCCACTGCCGCTGACCACACATCTGACCATGCAAGCACTCTGCTATCCATGCTCGCAGCCATATGCACCACCCAACATTGTCAGGGAATGGTCATGTGGGTGAGTGCTGGTGGTGATAGGGCTCAGGAGAGGATGTGGAAGGGTGTATAAATGTGTGGGTCAGTGGCTGGGAAAGGAGGCATTAAAAAGGGGGGCCTGGTGATGGGCAGAGGAGAGGAAGGAGCTGTGGGTCCAGGGCACCCAAAAAAACTAGAACTGGCTGTGGCCATTGTACATGTGATACAAATTCCTTTGGTTTGTCTCCAACAAGCCAGAGGGATTTGTAATGCGTAGATGGAACCCCTGAGCAGATAATTCTGAGCTTGATGGGCTGACTTGGAATAACATAGCTTCCCATGTTGATATGGAAGACAACGTGGCTTTTTTTTTTGCCGGGGGTGGGGGGGTGGGTAGGCCAGTTGAATTAGCCTAGCTATTTGAGAAATGTCACACCACTTCCAGGCGGGAACATCTATCGCTGCTTGGGTCACAAGGCTTGTTGACTGCCATCGCTTCAGTTATCCCAGTTGTGCTTCGATTGGTTCACTTCCATAAATGGCTCCAAGCGAGATATATCCAGTCTTGGACCAGATACAAGCAAGTTACAGAGGAGACGTGCACAGACCCCCAATTAAAGGATTGCCTGTAAATTTGAACCAAAACAGATGCTCGGGGAATAATGAGTAAGGCCAACTACATTTCCTAATGTTTAATGACCAGCTGAGTGCTAATGGCTTAAGGCTAAGCCATAAGGCCCAAAACCCTAAATGGTCATTAATTCTCTAGGATATATCCTCGCCAAAGATCATTACTGCCCTCAGATCTTGCTGGAGCAGAAATATATAAATTAGCCTTTCATATATATTGGCTTTTCTCTTTTGTGGCACTCTTTCCGACTTAGTTGTTTGGCCTTTTGTAAATATAATGGCCCTCATTTGGGATTCTGTACCCTATTCACATCTACATATATACAAAAGACTAATTACAAACCCACAGCACCACTCTTAAACCACAATCATGTGCAATGATACAAAGAAAGCCTTTCAGGATGGTTCGGAGTCCGGAATTCTGCACTGAAAAATGACAAAATTGTGCAACTTGAAAAACTAATGAATGTAATCAGAATAAATCAAATTGGGCAGATCTGTATAAATCAGCGTCCCGCATAAATCAGCTTTTCCTGATTACGGAAATTGTTCTGAGGCTTATCTATATGTAAGGAATTTCATTCCAGATGTATTACTGACTGAAGGACTCTTCTGAAGAATAGTATTTCTAGTCAGTCTGTCTGTCTGTGACTTTGAGCAAGCCATAGTTCTGGCACAGCTGTTCTTGAAAAAGAGCAGTTTCTGTCACAGCTCTCTCAGCCCCGCCTACCTCACAGGGTGTCTGTTGTGGGGAGGGGAAGGGAAAGGAATTTGTAAGCTGCTCTGAAACTCCAAGTGAAGGGCGGGGGATAAATCCAATCTCCTCCTCCTCCTTCTCTTCTTCTTCCTCTTTTTCTACTTTTGGAGCCCTAAAATGTTCAGTATAGCAAAGCAAGGCCTACTCTGTCCCTGGTCACTACACAGATAAGGACCTCTTTTCTTTTACCTAGAAATTACTTCCAAAGCCAATTCAGAGTCCTGCATTCAGACCTGAATGAACTTGCTCATACACTGATTTTAAGAAGAAGAAGAAGAAGAAGAAGAGATTGGATTTATACCCTGCCCTCCACTCCCCAAGGGAGTCTCAGAGCGGCTTACAAACTCCTTTCCCTTCCCCTCCCCACAACAGACACCCTGTGAGGTAGGTGGGGCTGAGAGAGCTCTTTCCCAAGCTGTCCTTGAGGGAACAGCTGGTACAGAGCTATGGCTTGCCCAAGGTCATCCAGCCAGGTGCAAGTGGAGGAGTGGGGAATCAAACCCTGTTCTCCCAGATTAGAGTCCACGAACTTAACCACTACACCAAACTGGCTCATTTTAAATGTTCTATATGGACCTTGGGATATCTGCCAAGCTTTGTTAGCCGCTCTGAGCCTGCTTGCGGAGAGAACGGCCGATAGATAGATAGATAGATAGATAGACAGACAGACAGACAAGTGGTTGAAATGAAATGGATAGAAGCATGCTGAATGCTTTGCTGGATTTTAGACTATAGGATCTATAGAACTGCACAAATAGCTTTGTAGAACCAAGAGAGCTTTGGGCTTGTGTTTCTAAAACAGCAGCCCTCCCGTCTTACACAGCAAGCCACTTCTGAGATTGAGGGGAGCAATCAACCTTTAATACTGGTTAACTCTTGAAGGAAAATAGCCAATGCCCCATCAGGAATGCCCAGCCCCACAGCACATGCCTAGAGGATGGTTGTAATGACAATGATACCTCACTGAAGATGAATGGGTCTGAGTGGACTGACCATTTACCACTGGCTGGCTCTACCAAGTTCCTCCACCACCACCTTACAGTGTGGCCAGGTCTTCATCCCTCCATCAGGTGAGTGGGATAAGGTCGTGGGAGGGGCATGTTTCTTTTCTGCTGCTGGTCTGATTGATGATGGATGGGACATTCCAGGGAATGTAGGCATTGAATCTTGAGGTAGGCTATCAATCAAATCAGTAAATAAAGTCAGGCCCGTAGCCAGGATTTTTTTTTTGTCCGGGGGGGGGGCATTTAATTTTTAAGGGGGCAGTTAAATGACAATTAAATAAATCTGAATGATTTCTTGTCCTGTGGAAGGGAACTCAAAAGGCATTTAAATGCCTTCTGAAGGCAATTAAATGCCCTCTGAGCTGTCTTTTCCCAGATCCCATGATGCCATCCCCCAGTTTCACAGTGGGAGGGATAGAGAAGCCCAAGAGTAAGCCGCACCACTCTCACCCTGGCCACTGCCGGCAGTAGGCAGCAAGGGTCTCTCCTCAAAAATAAGGTTTCTGGCATGGCAAGTTGTGGGGTAGGGCTTTTAATTAAGGGGGCAGGGCCCCGAAATAACCCAATTTAGCTATGGGCCCAAATAAAGTAGCTCTTGGGGACCCAGTCAACATACCCATGAAATGTGTATAAAGCACAGGTCTGAGGCTAACCTGCTACAAGGGGACTGAATTCAT
This sequence comes from Lepidodactylus listeri, assembly GCA_029233225.1. Classification (NCBI taxonomy): domain Eukaryota; kingdom Metazoa; phylum Chordata; class Lepidosauria; order Squamata; family Gekkonidae; genus Lepidodactylus; species Lepidodactylus listeri. The sequence goes on along the minus strand of JARCFY010000013.1, from coordinate 50,574,908 downwards.
TTTGGCAGCTGTACAGTATAGTTGGTTCAACCCTCTGCTTAGCCGTGATGCTCACAGATTGGCCTTGGGTGACTCTTTGTCTCTCAGCTTAATTTACCTTGACAGGCTTGTTGCAGTGATAAAATGTGATAAACCCCATGCATGCTATCTTGAGCTCCGTGGAGGATGGGAGAGGTGCTAAAATGAGACTCCGGCCTGGTCTGGACATGCCGAACAAGAGTGCTGAGATGTCAGAGTGGGGGATGCCACTAAGAAAACAGGTGGGACACATTTACACCCCCCCCCAAGAAAGCCTGCAAGTAAGACTGTATTCTGCTCCTAGCTCAGCTCACAGGCTGCTGTGTCATTTTGCTTCTTGGGCTGAGCTTTTAATGCACCTGAGCATTCAAACATATAAGTCCCCCACTGGCAATCTGACATGGTGTGGTCCACTCTGCTACCACATAATTCCTTAACCTCTGTCTGCTCCCTGTAACCATAACTACTGTGTTGGATCACTGGTCTTTCTAGCCTGGTACTGTCTACTCTGCCTGATGATGCCTCCCCAGAGTATCAGGCCAGCATGGTACCTTCATTAAGACTAGGATTGGAGGACAAGGGTCCAGATCCCCACTCTGCCAGGAAGCTCATTAGATGAACTTGGGCCAGTTTCACAGATACACATTCAGCGTAATCTCCCTCACAGGGTTCTGGCGAAGACAAAACTGAAGGGGAAGAGAACCATCTGTACCACCCTAAGCTCTTTAAACGATGAGTGTAATAAAAATGTAATAGCCAGATAGGAGTATGTGTTCTTCCATTGCAATATATAGCATAGCAGAAACATCCTGAAATAACACAACATAACCCATTGCCGACTTAATGGGGAACTCATTACTCGCATAACATAGCCATGCCATGATACCCCAAGCCTGGGACTCTTCATTGCTGGTATTTATGCTGGACATCCAAGAATCTTAACTGATAACGTACAAATGGAGTTCGGGGGTGGGAGATCCCATGATTTTTATCAACAGTTTCCCACTAGGGAAGTGAGTAACTGAAATTTGGGCTGTCGGAGCCCTTTTCAAAAATAATGGTAACAATAACGATAGCAATAAAATCGCCATCTTAGATTTAACTTCCCCCTGGAATTTCCCAGAGGGAAGCAAGCCAAGGTCTTTCATAATTGCCATAATTGTTTTTGATGTTGACTAAACTAGGAGATAAAAATGGGCCACTAAAGTGTTGCAGGGTGGTACAAAAATAGCTCTATACGCCCTCTGGGAATGCGTCTTCATATACAATTTGGCCAATCAAGTGAAAATCACTTCCTCCTTATTTCCCTTCTCGAAAGCCATCATTTTACATTTAATTGGGCTCAAAGCAGCCGAGTTTACACAAAAGGGCCGTGCAATAAAGATTAAGTCTTCTCCCAAGGAATGATGGCTGCAGGAAGAAGGCTACATTTGGTAATTTATTCCAAACAGAACATTAAATACCCATTTCACATGGCCATATTTAGTAGGTAATGGCTCGGCTGTGTGGAAGAGTGGTTAAAAAGCAGAACCCGTGAAAAGAGCTTTCGGATTCTTCCCTGTGAACATGGTACCTGTCCTTGGGGTATCAATTGATGATATCCAGGTAGGATCCCAGGATATGGTCTCAAGGGTCCTGGCATACCAGCCTTGCTAAAGCTACACAGTGCTAGGTCTGATTAATGCCTAGAGGAGACACCTCCTGGGAATCATAGGTATGTACAGGGCTTTTTTTTTTTTTTTTGTAGAAAAAGCCCAGCAGGAACTCATTAGCATAATAAACCACACCCAACAGCATAAACTTATTAGCATATTAGGCCACACCCCTGACAACACAGCTTTCTTCCATGATCAGCTTCCCCAGGGGCCCTGCAGCTTACGGGGTGCATTGGGAACCCGAGGGAAGGAAGGCAGTTTCTGGATCAGCTTCCCAGGCACCCCGTGGTTTGCGAGGAGCCTGGGGAATCCAAGGGGGGGAGGCTGCAGGCGTGGGCAACTCGGAAGCCAGATGGAACTCTGTTCCTGTGCGTTCCTGCCCCAAAATAGCCCTGGGTATGTACCACTTTGACATCCATGATGGAAGTAAAGTAGTGTATGAATATTAATAATGCAAACAAATGTTAAGCCTCAATTCCTACCCATGGACAGAGCGCTAGCATCATTGCTTGATGTCCCATGCAAATTCAGTCCCATGCTTCTTCCACCTAAAACTTGCAATCTCTTCCATCGTGAAAGGCAAGTGTCTATTTTGTTTTTCCCCCCTGAAATGACAGGTGTGGACTATAAATATAATGGTAATCAGAGAAGAAGCTTGAGTCAGGAGGTTCCATTGGTTTTTAAGGGGCCATCAGTGAGCTAAGAGGACAGAGCTGAGGCTGCCCGCCTCCACTTTCTTAGGGGCAAATGAAAGATCCTCATGCCCTATTGGAAAGAGAAACCCAGTGTCTGATTCCTTTATCCAGGGATGTAGTGCCTTCCACCTTATCATTTTTTCCTCCCTGTAGGCCTTGAGAAATCCCAGTCACTAGGAAGAGAGACATTTGCTTGCATCCTATTCCCTCCCTTCTGGCTGCCACGGTCCTCTCCTTTGTATCCTGGGGAGTGGCCTGGCCCTTTTTCCTTGGACCTTCCTGGACCTGCCTTTTGAAGAGTTCCCTGGGGGAGGGAAGTCCCCGGCCTCTCTTTCTCCCTCCAGTCCAGGGCTGGGCTCTGTAGACTGTCAAGAGCCAGTGCCAGTGAGACCTCCCCCTGGGTATGCCCTACTCCATCCCCAGGCATCCTCTAGAGAAACTTGCTTCCAGCTTGCTTGGGCCTAGTGAGGCTGGGACCGCCTGTCTCCATTTCCACACCACCAGGGCTCTCCCCTGGATCTGGCCTCCCTGACTGGGCCTTCCCTTTATTTGTCCGGGTCCCACTCCCACCCTGCCTCTGTTGCCATTGCCATGCTCCCAGGATCCTTCAAGCACAGACGAGGCCTTGGCATGTGGCTGGGTAGTTCTCTTGCCCGGGCAGCCTCCAACTCTGAACACCCAGGCTGAGGATTCCATGGCATCATCTCCTCAAGAGACAGCCAAACAACTGAAGACAAGTTCATCTCTTTTTTAAAATGTTTCAGAAAAGGGGTAGGAGTCAGGACCTCTTGGATCTTTAGGCCCCTGTAAAGTTATTGTTGCCAGGTTCTTCCAAGTCCCCAGTGGAGGACTTTGGGGGATGTTACTGGAGGGGGCGGGGACTCCCCAACATGATGATGTCTTCATGTTGGGGACCAGCACCTCCCACTTCTTGCCAAAAGCATTTCAAGGGTCCGTTTAAATGCTTTTGGCAAGAGGCAGGGGACCCTGCACACGCCTGCACTCCAAGCTGCAAATTCTTGGCTTGGCGTGGAGGCATACGCTGCCTCCCTCTCGCTTCCTCCCAACAACGTTTAAAATGTCTTTTTAAAGCTGCATTTCATGGCTTGGAGTGCAGGCATGCACAGCCACCCCTCTTCCTCCCTCCCTCCTGCATAGGGTTGCCAAGTCTGAGTTGGAAAATACCTGGGGACTTTGGGGGCGGATCCAGGAGAGGGCGGGGTTTGGGGAGGAGAGAAGCCTCAGCATGGTCCAATGCCATAGAGTCTACCCTTCAAAGCAGCCATTTTCTCCAGGGGAGCTGATCTCTCTTAGCTGGAGATCAGTTGTAAAAGCAAGGGATCCCCAGGTCCCACCTGGGGGCTGGCAACCCTACTCCTGCAAGATTTAAAGTCCTTGCTCTGATTCACTTAAAATCCTCGCTCTGATTCACTAAGGCCTGGGCCTGATGGAGGGACTTTTAAATCTTGCAGTAGGAGTGGCTGGGTGGTCACTCTTGGGGGTGGGGGTGGGAGTGGGTAGGAGCCCTCCAAATTGGGGGAAATCCCGCTGGGACCAGGGGCCTGGCAATCCTATGTAAAGTGCACCTATTTTCCTCTCTATGCTCTAAATGTGGAATGGGTACATCAGAGTATTTCCCATGCTATATCTTAGTACCAGGTGAATGCAAACACTTCAGAAAGCAGATACCCAGGCCATACGCATGACCAACCACACTGTCCTGGCTTGGCTCTCTGTCTAGGGCGGTCGGATAGCTTGTATAAGGCTGCTATGTGCAGCAGCTTCTGTTTCACCTTGGGTCAAGTTTCTGTCTGTGGTAAAACAACATGGTCGTCCATCCTCTGCACGATTTTGCCAAAAAGAATTTGACAGTCCTCTGTGCCTGATCAGAATCCAGGAAGCCACAGAAATGGTAAGATCCTCCTCACCACTTGGCAAGACAAGGCATGTGGGTGTTAGACATACTCACAACCCTATGGGAGCCCTTGTTTCTTTGAGAAGGTTCCATAGGGCTGGAAGATGATGCAGCTGTATGGGTGGGGCTAATTATATGGGTCTGCCCCATAAGAATGGCATCCCACTTGTCAGTTATGCATCATGGATCATGTTAGTTTTTTAGAACCCTCCCCCCTTTAATAGTTATTCCAACATTCTGAGCCTCCTAGAAAATGCTCAGTCCTTATAGGCAGAGTTTGGGAGAGGGGAGTGGTTTTTGCTTCTAATTTGAAAAGTATTCTCCCCTCCCCCCAGTATATGAGGGGAGTTCTCCCAACATATGAAAATCCTCCTTTATTTGTTGGCTGTCCTGTTTTGCAGCCTTACTTGTAGGCATTCAACCATGACGTTGGCGATGAAGAGAAATTATTTTCTATTTGTACTTCACAAAGCTAAATAATTCTGAGATGGCTTAAAAAAAAAAGTGGTAATCAGATTTTCATTGATCATATGAACCGGCCTTCTGAATTTGGACTTACTTCAACACACTCTATATCTCAGGAAAAGAGACCAGGCTTTGTGAACCAACCTTTCACCACAGCCTGATAAGAACAAAATGGAAAGGAAATGATTCCATGTGTGGTTATATTAGTTACCCCAACAGACACTCTCCAAAGATATATTTTTCCATGTGTTTGTATGCCGGTGCCAAAACAGATCTGTCATATTATTGCTGACTGAGCCCAAGGTATAGAGCAAATTTGAAGTTATGGAAATGCTGAGTTTAGGGACTACATTTCCCTACAGCTGTTGTTTCTCAGTTATGGCCCTGAAAAGAGGAACATTTCTAGGTTGGTCCATCAGAAAAAACTAAGAAGAAGAAGAAGAAGAGAAGAGATTGGATTTATATCCCGCCCTTCACTCACTTAAGAGTCTCAGAGCGGCTTACAAACTCCTTTTCCCTTTCCCTCCCCACAACAGACACCCTGTGAGGTAGGTGGGGCTGAGAGAGCGCTTTCCCAAGCTGTCCTTGAGAGAACAGCTGGTACAGAGCTATGGCTTGCCCAAGGTCATCCAGCCAGGTGCAAGTGGAGGAGTGGGGAATCAAACCCTGTTCTCCCAGATTAGAGTCCGCGCACTTAACCACTACACCAGACTGGCTCTAAGCAGCCTAGCAATGTAATATTGCCTCCACAGTCAGACTAAAGAGGCAGACACAGGATTGGGATCAACTAAGGGGCCACTTTATTAATTATTTATAATCCCTGAGACGCGGGAACCCCCCTTCAAAAAAAACCCAAACACCTTCTTGCCTAATGCTGGGCAAGCCAACTTTGTTCAGGAGTATGCCTGCGTGAGCCATACCCCTGGCTTGCCCCCAGCTGGCACAGTAAACTATGAGCCCCAACTCTTCAAGCCATGTAATTTAGAAGGAAGGAACCCTGCCCAGGCAGCTCTGAAGACAGTCTGCACTCTCCACCCTTGGCTGAAAAAGCCACAGGCAGATTGTGATGGACCCCCTTGACCCCCAAACGGGAGAGGTGCTCTCTGGTGCTCGCCATATCTGCATTTCCCCTTTCACACCCACCTGCCAAGTGAGTGAACCTATTTAACAGCTCCACCTTCCTGAAAACATCCAGTCCACAGTACGCAGTGCAAGATAGGTGGAAAACACCCCTCTTGCTATGCCAACTGCAAGTAGGGTGAAAAAAATCCTACCTGGGCCTGAAAATGGCAACCATCTGAAGTTTCCACTGCCTACAGGGTGGGAGGATGGGATGAGCACGAAGCCAAAGTGTAAGCTGCAGTGCGGAGTTAGCCTTTTGGTGCAGTGGTTAAGAGTGGCAGACTCTGATCTGGAGAATAGGGTTTGATTCTCCACTTCTCCACGTGAAGCTGCTGGGTGACCTTGGGTCAGTTACAAGTTCTTTCAGAGCTGTTGTCTCACGAGCAGTCCTCCAAAGAGCTCTCTCAGACCCACCTACCTCACAGGGTGTCTGTTGTGGGAAGAAGAAAGGGAAGGAGAGTGTAAGATACTCTGAGACTCTAAGTGAAGGTCAGGGTATAAATCCAATCTCCTCCTCCTTCTCCTCCCGCCATTACTCTGCCCCTGACATGGTGATGCTTGTGTCACCCACCACTGCCTCATCCCTTCTGGGGGAGGCAAGGTGGCTCCCACCCGCAGGTGCCTTTGGCTCCGTGGGTAGAGGACCCGTGTTTTTGTAACAATCTTTCCCTAAAGCTGTTGAGTTCCTCAGGAAGGGTCATCATTTTGGATATTCAAATATATTTCAGGGTATTAAGATGGCAGATTGAAATATGTTAGCCTTCTTGAAATGGAGAGCAGAGAGTGTCGGAGAATTTAGACAGTGCTGGTGTGGAACAGATTTCAAAAGGGACCAAAGGCTACTGGAACAGAGCTGCAAAAAAACCGTCCTCATTTTCTTTGGGAATATAAAATCCAGCAATGAATGAACTTCTTCTTCAGCATTAATCAGAATGCTTGTAAAGCACAGAACAGAAGAATACTGTGGTTGTTCTGTACTGAGCATGAGCCATCGCTGAGCTAGCAGGGTTGAGCTTGTTATCCCAGAACAATAGCTTACCTGAATTCAGGAGTGGGCCAGTAGAGATATAGGATTATGTAAATAGCCTATCATTGGGAGCGGGGTATGTTAGGGTGTGGTCTTTGCATGCTTTATAAACAGGGCAGCCAGCCCTGGATTCAGTCCTTGTAGTGTTCCTGAAATCACTAAATCAACTAGAGCTGATTATTGCAATGCATCGAGAACCCAGTATTTAACAGTAGTCCTTATGGTATCCAGTCGTTATTTTAAGGGATGAACCAAGTAAAGTTTCAGTAGAAGGTGGACTGGACAGTACTAGCCGGATAGAGGGCAAGCTGTCCATTGTCAGAGGGCAGAGAGAGGCTAGGAAAAGGATGGAACTGTGGCAGCCCAAGAGTAGGTGGTCTGGGAAAGCGATGTCTTAGAAAGCTACATGGGACTCCCTGGATAAAAATTCCCACTGGCCCCTCGCATTTAGAAGATCACACAGGACACCTGGGATTTAAAAATGATAGGCTGAAATCACAGAAGGACCTTGCCTAGTTCTCAATGTCTTCCTATGGTGATCTAGGCCTCCGAACTGTGGGCTTCTTTTGGCCCCTGTGTGAAATAGTGTGAGGAGACACTGAGCACTGGAGCTGCAGATCACTACAGTTTGCATAAAGGTTTCCCTTGCTCAAAAGCCAGTCAAATCCGACTCTAGGGGGCGGTATTCATCTCCGTTTCCAGGCCAAAGAGCCAGCACTGTCCAAAGACTTTTTCCTGTGGTCATGTGGCCAGCACGGCTAAATGCCGAGGCGCATGGAACGCTGTTACCTTCCCACCGAAGTGATACCTATTTATCTTCTGGCAATTTCTTGCTTTTGAACTGCCAGGTTGGCAGGAGCTGGGGCCAGAGACAGGAGCTCACTCCATCATGCGACACTTGAGTCTTGAACTGCCAAGCTAGCATCCTTTTACTACTTTGTTAGATCGTGGGGAAATATTAACTCATTTGTTACAAGGGCCGGATCTGACATAAATGTCACTTTGTCAGGCCAGGCCATGTGTGCTATAAAATGTAGCACGAGGTACTGGAGATATAAACTTTGTAAATAGTTTGCCAAATGGCAATAGCAGGCTTGATTGGATTAGGTGTGATATACAGAGGGATAGTAAGCATGGAGTTATCAGTGTTGGTAATGAGACAGGAAACCTAGGTCTCAGTTTGGTCCAGGAGGATTCAGTCCAAGAGGATGCAAAGAATAAATGGAAATGTCAACAGAAGTGAGTGACTCATGAAAGCTCATACAATTTCTTGCTTTCAAATTGCTAATTTGACAGGAGCTGGGGCCAGAGGAAGGAGCTCACTCCATCACGTGACACTAGGGTCCCAAACTGCTGAACTACCGACCTTCCGGTCTGCAGCTCAGCATCTTAACCTCTGAGCCACTGTGGCATACAAGTTTATACAAGTATAACATTACTGGACAAGGATTAAAATTCATACCTTTATAGGTATAACTGATTATAGATAGATAGATTCAGGTGGCTAGCCATGTTGGTCTGAAGCAATGGAACAAAGTCTGAGCCCAATGTTTAAAGTTTAAACTTTTTTGGCCTTAAAGGACTCAAACTTTGTACTATAGATAAAAAGGATATTAAAAGGTATGGAATATCTGCTTTCTTATGACCTTAGCACAGAATTTGGCCACTTTAGCGGTGGTCTCATAATAGATCGGTCACCAAGAAGGATATATATATAGAATTTATCAGGTCTTCCTAGGGACTTAGAACAGGGGTGAGATATGTGGAACAAATGTCCTTGTAAAATAGGCAGTGCAATAACACACATTCTACTGTTTCAACTGTGTTCATTTGGGAGCAGGGGTCATTTTGTAGAAAAAGAGGTGCAGGAGCTCATTAGCATACCTGTTCACATAACTCATTAGTATATGCCACACCCCCTGACATCACTGGAAGTGTGTCAGAAAGGGAAGCAAAAGGGGGGGCATCTTCAAAAGCCTCCCCTTCCCCAGCTGGCCTGCCAAGGTGGGCAGGGGGAGGAGCGAAGCGGGAAGGGCCCCATAGAATACAATGGAAAGATTGTGCTGCCACTGCCACGCAACTCTAAACAGAAGGGGTTTAAACTTTAAACCCCTTCTCGCTTCACTTCCTTCACAGGCCCACTGGGAGCTGGGGGGGGGGCTTGCCACCACTGCCACTTGTGATCACTAGGGGTGTGCAAATAAATTTTTTTTGGCCCAATTCAGATTGGGCCAAATCAGGCCGCATCTGTTCCAGCTGCTGAATTACCCCCACATGTCAGTTTCGGCAATGCAAACCCATTCCACCGGCCGAATGTCAGTTTCAGCCCCATTATACCCTATGGGCCATTGAAGTCAATGGCAAAAACTCATAGGGTATATGATGGCCTGGAGGAAATGGGGTTTAAGGGAGAGGCTCCAAACTTGCAGGATAGCTGATGGAGCCTTTCCTCGAAATACCCACCTAGTTTTAAGAAGATTGGACCATGAGGTCCAATTCTACGGGCCCCCAAACAGGTTGCCCCATCCCTTCCATTGTCCTCTGCGGTGCGGAAAAAAACATTACTTTTATTCTTTGCACTGCAACAGTGGGAGGGATTCTAGAGTCCTGGCCCCACTGGTGGACCTCCTGATGGCACCTGCTATTTTTGGCCACTGTGTGACAGAGTGTTGGACTGGATGGGCCATTGGCCTGATCCAATATTGGCTTCTCTTATGTTCTTATGTAAGGGCCCATGGCAGAGTGGGGAGAAAATCCTGGGTCTCCTAGATCCTAGGCTGACACTCTGACCACCAAAGTGACTGGGCAGGAAAAGTTCACTAAACTTCACCGTACCTGATCAGTAAGGCTGTCAACCTCCAGATGGGACCTGAAGTTCTTCCGGAATTACAACCCTTCTTCAGACTAAAGTGACCAGTCTCTCTGGCCAAAATGGCAGCTTCAGAGGGCTGGGGTGTCAAACATGTGGCCAGGGGCCAGATCAAGCCCCTGGAGGGCTTCTATCAGGCCCACCCTGGAATTGGCCATCTCCTGCTTCCAGTGCTGTTGCTGCTGTATCATAGCTTGCTTCGCCAGACTCTCTCAATTGCTCAGCGATTTCATGTTTTCCCCTGGGTCTTAGACTCAGAACTCTGAGCATGAGATTTCTGTGGTGAATGTCAATATATCAAAAGCAGGTTTGCAGCTTACAGATACACATCTGAACAGCATACTCAAGACTGCAACAGCACAGACATTTTGATGCACTAATTCAGAGCAAGAGGTGTCAGTTATCAGATACTGTTAAATAAACAAAATATTGCAGGAGTGCTAATGTTTTAAGCATGTTTTTAAGTAAAAAAAAAGTTTGTGTTTGTGTCCTTTATAAAGTTTATATCTCTGCTACCTGGCATTACATTTTATGACGCACATTGCCTGACCCAACAAGGTCTCCTTTATGTCAGATCCGGCCCTCATAACAAATGAGTTCGACATCCCTGCTCTATGGCATCATGTCAACTGCTGAGTTCCCTTCCTTCTCCAAACTCCATCCCCAAATCGCAAGGAATTTTCCACTCCATAGCTGGCAACCCCCCCTGGAGGGAGGATTCCATATTTTTTTCTGATGGGAAAAAATGACAGGAGGGGGCTCCCCTTTGATAACAAATGGTTATGCCAGGGATCATGGAACAAAAATAAAGACTAAAGGAAGAAAGAAGACTGGCTGAGACTGAGTGAAAAGTTGGCTGGATCCAATCTGTTAATTCTATCAATCCATTTTATGTTTCCCTTCCTATAAAATCAGGGTAGCATGCAGAGCCCCTTCAACTCCCCCCCCCCTCAATCCTCACAGCAAGTATGCCAAATTGGTTAGGCTGCAAGAAAGTGATTGGTCCAAGGTCACTCATTAAGATTGCGATCATACGCACAATTAGACCCAACATAGGCACGAATGCCAGGCGGATTAAAAGGGTGTGATCAGACAACATCTGGGAAGCACCCTGCAGCCATCGGCAACCCATTTTGCTCTGCCACAGAAGCAAAGTTAAAAGACACCAGGGGAAATCCGGTAGTAAACAGGTTGTGACAGGCAATGGGTGGACTTTCCCTTGTCTGATTGCTCCAGCATACTCTCATCGCATCAGGATGGTCTGATCAGGCCATCCCAACTCTGTGCCATTGTTCCCCCCCCCCTCGCAGAATGTGCGTCATTGCAAACTCCATATGGAGCCCTCTGTGTGGAGGTGCGATTTATCGATCCCTCATTTAAGTGCATGGAGAAAAAGCAGCAAAAAACCAACAACTCACTCGCAGTTGTGTCTGATCACACACTGATGGAATGCACTCGCAGCTTCAAAGGGAGGTGTGATCCTGCAACTGTGGGTCAAATTCCACTGGAGGAAATAGCCTTGCTCCCCCCCCCCCCAAGTTTTTCTGGTGCGTGTGACCGCAACCTAAGTTTCTGAGGATTTGAATGTGGGACTTAGCTGGTACAGTGGCTCTGGGCACTGTTTCAAGCTTTTAGAACAAGGGGATAAAAATAATAACAAACACAGGCAGCCGCAGGAAGAGGCCCTGACAGCAACGTGTACAGCAACTATACATTAAGGGCCCCTCTTGTATCCACAGGTTATGTCTTCTCAGTTTTTCCGACTGTTTGTTCCTTTCACTTTGGACAGACGTGGCTCTCAGTAAAAGAGTCCCCCTCATCTGTTCCTGGACAAGGAGTCAGTGGGGGGAAATGAGATGGGGGCGCTGGAGGGGGGGAAGGTGGCACATTGCCCCTGGCTGTGAGTTAGGCAAGTTCTGTTCCTGGGGATGGCACTGCCAGTCCCTGCTTGCACAAAATGCTTTGGCTCCCTGCCTGTTTCACAGCTTCAGCCTGTTCTTTCTCCTTCATGCCAAATTCATGCAATTAGGTCAGAAGGATGCTATCATTTCAGGGAGAGCAGGCAGTGTGAAGAATAATAGGAAAGCAATTCCTACCCACCCCCTATATTACAGCCACGCTGGTAGTTTTGTGTGTATGTGTGTGTAACTGCAAAGGTAGTCCCCCAAGGGCATGCTGGTAGATGCCAACGGTGGGATCTCTTGAGTCAAAATGGAGGAATGAAATAACTGAAGAGAAGCAGATCCCAGGTGTGTTGGTTTTGAATTGACTCCCTGTTATCATGTCTTTTATAAAGACCCTAATTTATCAAAGACTTCCTCCTTTGACCTCCTTTGACCTTATGGACCTCAAAGACTTCCTCCTTTGCCTGCCTGCCTGCCTGCCTATCTGCCTGTCTGTCTGTCATCTATTATCTATCTATCTATCTGAATGACAATTTTTATTGGCTGGTATCACACGTTCCCACCAACACATATTTCCAAATGCCAGGCCTCCATTTCTCTGCTGCAAATAAGGGCAAGCAGATTTTCTGTGATCCATTCCTTTATTGCTCAGCGGGATGCTCTCAGATTTCTCAAATTCTGGTCAAACTAGAAGCATTTCTCAAATTAATTCTGGAATTAATGCAGCACAGTTTGCCTCAGCTGTCATTAAACACTGGAGGAGGGGGGGGGGAATCTCGTTATGACTTCCTTCCGATTGCCTCAACGGTGTTTTTGGTGCATGTTTCACTGATGCACACTTGCGCTCCTGCACATGTAAGAGGCAGCACAAAAAACATTTTGATAATTTCTTGTGTACGATCAGCTCAAGGCTGCTTTTTTTGTTTTGCAGTGTGTCACCAATGCGTACGTACCGAAGAGCGAATGAAATGAATGACCAGGAGGATTTGAGGCTGCAGCACATGGGACACGCACAGCAATGTACGGAATCTGGGGGAGGAAGAGCGATGGAGGATTCCTAATGAACGGACTCCGCTCTGGAAAGAGAATCAGAGAATTTGGTCTTGTCAAACAAATTGATGAGAAATTAGCAAGCATCCCTGGCATTAAGAAGTGGCAATGTTCAAGGAGATGGAGGGGGTAGGAAGAGATGTGCTTGCCCCCCCCCCCTTGGCATGTTTCCCTTGCAACTCCCCCCCCCCCGCCAGCATTCCATTGCTAACTCTTATTAGCTATTCTCCTTGTCTGTGTGTCTTTATGTGTTTATATCTTCATGTGTTTATATTATGCTTTATTTAAGTGTTTCAAATATGCATATATGTGTGTGTGCGTGTGTTTTAGATGCTTTGTAAATGTCTGATTTTTTTTTGTTTTAATGTTGGCTACCTTGGGGACCCTGAATTGGATGGAAAGGTGGAAAGAAAGGTTTTAAATAAATGTTTTAAACAAATAAATGCTTGTCATTGCTTGGAAGCTAAGCAGGATCAGCCATGGTTAGTTCTTCAATGGGTAGACCAGGGTTGCTCTGCAGAAGAAGAAAATGGCAAAACACTTCTGCTTGTTTCTTGCCTGGAACACCCCACAGATGGGATTGCCATAAGTCCGTTGCAACTCAACAACATCTCCTTTGTCTTTAATGTTTGCCACCTTGAGGACCATGAAATGGGTGGAAAGGTGGCACAGGCATATTTTAAATTAATCAATCAATCAATTAAAATTACCTAGGGCCCATATATGTGAATGACTGCCTTTCCTGATATATACTTGGGCACCAGTAAAGATCACCACACTGGGGTGGTTTTTGTAATCACAGGACTGCAAAAGTACACCTAAATGCCCAGACTTTGCAGACACTGGGTAAAATTAGGTTTGCTTTCCCCTTGATTCCACAATTGAAACGGTGGAATTATGGACCTTGAGACTCAAGGGGAAACAGTCCCCCCAGTCTGTAATGTCTGCAGAGACCAACAAGATTTATTTATTTATTTATTTTTGGGATTTATATCCCACCCTCCCCACGAGCAGGCTCAGGGCGGCTTACATGGGCCGACGGCCTAATCAAAACATTAAAACCTATAAAATCAATAAAACATTCACAATAAATATAATTAATACATATAAAAGCTTCCATAAATACCACTTCTGATGTCAACTTGATGGCAGGCTCAGCCCCCCTCCCCTCCGTGCCAGGGCCGTACAGGACCAGGGTCATCACAGATGTTAAGGTGATGGGTGGTATCACCGGTGGCGGCTCCTATTCGAAAGCCTGGTGGAAGAGCTCCATCTTACAGGCCCTGCGGAACTGCATCAGGTCCCGCAGGGCCCTGATCTCCTCTGGGAGCTCGTTCCACCAGACAGGAGCCGCCACCGAAAACGCCCTGGTCCTTGTTCTGGCGAGCTTGGTGTCCTTGGGGCCCGGGACACACAGTCGATGTTCTGACCCCGACCGTAGTGCTCTCTGGGGTATGTACGGAGAAAGATGAAGAGAATGCAATGTGAAAGACAGTGCGGTGTAGTGGTTGAGAGTGTCGGACTAGTATCTGGAAGACCCACATTTGACTCCCCACTTGTGGAAGCTCGTTGGGTGACCTTGGGCCAGTCACAGATGCAAGCTTGTTGTGATTATAAAACGGTGAGAAGAAATATGTAAACTGCTATGGGTCCCCATGAGGGACAAAAGTTGGGTATAAATGAAAAAGACAGACAGACAGACAGACAGACAGACAGACAGATAGATAGATAGATAGATAGATAGATAGATAGATAGATCAGAGAGAGAGTTAGTGAGCAAGGAAGACCTGTGAAGTGTGATAGGTTCTGTTTTTCTCCCAAGGAGTAACCAGACAGTGGAACATAATCAAAACAGAGAGAACCTGCTGATCTCTACTGCTTATACAGCCAATGAATTTTTTTCCTGTCATGTCATGTACCTCCCCAATCAGTAACTTTGTCAAGCTTGGAACTGCCACTGAAACCATGGTTAAATTTAAAGAAACCAATGGGGAAGGAGGTTTTTTCTAAAAAAAAAAATCCAAAAATAAGCCTTAAAATTAAGCTCTTATGTTCCTTCAGCAACCCCCCCCCCCCCCGAATAATAACTTCAGCACTCAGGAAGGAGTGACGGTTTGCGCATCCACTCCCTCCCGCAAAGCACTATAATCAATCCGAGGCAATCAAGAAGTTCTGCCCATGGACAAGAACAGTCTTTGTTACTTTAATACCTGATGACTGGCGTTTATCTAGGAAAAAGTGACATACACTCCATTATGTGAATATTTTACCCAGCTTTGCTCATTTGCTGTCACCAAATGACTTGCTGTTCAATTATTTGTGGCTTATTACTTCCACTACATTTTCCCCCATGGCACCCTGTCCAGAACAAGACATACCAAGCTGCCAGTTTCAACGTCTCAACTTTGCATTAATGGCAGAAGGACAGAGAACCGGCATCATTTCGCAGACAACCGGCCACAGTAACAGCTAATAGGCCCTTGCCTTCCTCTCTGACAGCTTCATTGACTTGCCAGAATGTGGAGTGTTCTTTCAAAGAAGGTGGTAGGCCTTTTCAGCTGGTATCCTTTGAGTTGAATGGATGCAAGCAAAGGCAAATTCCAACAGCTGCGTTTTCATGAACATAAACATGCAAGTTTGGTTTCAGCCTTTTTCGCAGTTTGGGAGTTTTGAGCAGTGTCAAAATGAAAGGCAAAGCTGAGAGCTGAACATTTGGGGTTTGTCATTGATTCCAGGTGTTCTGCATACACGCTTCCAGATTTTGAAGTATGGGAAAAGGGGGGGGGGGGGGATGTGTGGCTGACGACCTGCTATTTTAAGGCAGCATTTGAGTAGTCAGAGATGATTATGGACATTATATTCTGTCTCGCTAGATTTTAAAGTTTTGTACTTCTATGTTCTATTTTAAGATACCTACACTGCTGTCGCCTAGCTTAAATCTAAGGCACAGAACAGGCTAAATTCTAACTAACTCCCACACGCAGGGCTGTAAGCCCTAATGGGGCTCTTTGCTCCAGCAGGAAAAAAAAATGGTGGGGGGGAGGCGGAGAGCAACATTGTGCAATGTCAAAATATCACTTTCAGGTATACTCCCAAGGTGACCCTAAGATGCTTTAGGAGCACTCCAAATCGATATGGTTCCTCCCGTATAGATTGTGGAATTCCTAGAGTCTCAAGTTGTCACTTCCAGGCACAACAGCTGGTGATGTCGCATGACAACACTTCATTTTTTGTTACTTCAAAGATAGCACCTGACAACTGTAATACACATGTGGCAAATGTTGCATACACGTAGAGTCTTACATTAGAGGCCTACAACCAGTCGTTTGGAAAGTCAGTTCCAGCATCCACCAAACTCTTCATAGTCCTTAGTCAGAATCTTTTATTGCCTCTTGTTTGTCTCTCTCCTCACTTCCCCATCACAAAGTCGCTCTGTATCCAACCTACCTCACACTGAATATCCCATCCCTGAGTGACATGAATATCCCATCCCTTAGTGACAGGTGGTTAAGTGTGCGGACTCTAAACTGGGAGAACCGGGTTTGATTCCCCACTCCTCCACTTGCAGCTGCTGGATGACTTTGGACAAGACATAGTTCTGTCAGAGCTGTTCTTGAAAGAGCAGTTCTCTTAGAGCTCTCTCAGCCCCCCCCCCCCACCTCACAGGGTGTCTGCTGTGGGGAAGGGAAGGGAAAGGAAGGAAAGGAGATTGTAAGTCACTCTGAGACTCCTTTTGGGTAGTGAAGGACAGGGCTTAAATCCAGTCTCCTCTTCTCTTCTTGTGCTAGGGATTCTGATTAATGTTGCCAACTCCAGCTTGGGAAATCCCTGGAGATTTAGGATCATGGAAGAGTTTGGGGAGGAAGCACAGTGCAAATGTGATGCCACAGAGTCTGCCCTTCAAAGTTGCTATTTCCTCCAGGACAATAAATCTCTGTAGTCTGGGGATCTGTTGTAATTCCAGGAGAATACCATTCTAGGCGCCACCTTGAGGCTGGTAATCATAGGTCCAATATGTCCCTCTATGTTTAGAATTGCAATGTTCCCTGCAGATACCTGGCTTGTATTGTGTAACAGGAGAAGGTCTAATAAAATAATTTCCAGATACATTTCCTTAGCTGGTTTCAGATCCTAGTCTTACTGACTTTTCTATTTGATGATCTGGGTGTCCTCTTCAGATAATCAAAAGTTCATCTTTGGGTTCATTACAAACAACACAGCCGCGCAATAATTCTGGACTCACTTTGGGGCTTGCAAGGACCAACAGCCGTGATGGCAGGGAGCTAAAGAAGCTTTAACACAAGGATTGGCAAAACTGTTTTTGCCTGCCTGCCCTCCAAATCACCACATCTACCTGTGATGATGTTGGCATGTCAGAAAATAAAATGGGCAGGAAAGCGGAAGATGAGGGTTGTATTTGGCTAGACACAACAGGAGGAGGCCAAGTCCCAGCGGAGCAGCCAAATATGAAGGGGTCACCTCAGTCTCTTCAGTAGAGAACTGGCTCAGTGTAGAGAGCAACACTGTGTTCCCGCCAGCATCTCTCTTAACCTCTCCACCGCAAAGACATGAGCCTGCGGCCACCTTCTGTCTGACCTGGGTGCAAAGCCTTACCCCATAGAGACAGTTAGAACCAGGGCAGAACACTTCCTGAGGTGGCTATTCCCCATCCTGGGGTTCACGATAGCCTTTGTAAGGACATCAACAGGAAGTCTGGAACATCAGAGAGCTGGAAAAAAGCTTTAGCATCCTATTCATTTAGGGTTTTTGGGTCCCTCCTAGCCACCAACAGGGGTTGGGGGGATATGGTTGCCAGCTCCAGGTTGGGAAACTCCTGAAGGTTTTTTTTGGGCGGGGGGGCTGGGGAGGACAGGACCCTCTCCTATTCTATATTTATATTAATGGCCATGCTGGAGCACCACCAGAGATGAATTCTCATGCTCCTGTTCTAGCTACCTGTCCAATGCCGTTATTATTCTATGCAGATAGTGCTGTTCTTTTAGCCAGATCCTGGCTGGGTCTGCATAGGCTGCTGAAGGTGTTTCAAAAAGTTGCACTGGTGAGAGTTTGGTCATCAATTGTGATAAGTATAAAGGTATGTGGGGTTTTTTTTTAAGATCTCCTTGGATTAAGCAGTTGTCTTAGAAGTCAAATAATCTGCCAGTTGAGCAGGTATGCCAGTTTCACTATGTGGCCATTCTTTATCAAGCTTCCCTCTCATGGAGGACTCATAAAGAGTGTACCCTCCTCTCTGCAGTTAGTTCTTCAATGGATTTCCATAGTTACTCTCTCTTTTTTCCCCAGGGGACCAGTTTGGTCCTGCAGCAATTCAGGTTTTTAGGGCCAAAGTGCTGTCACACCTTTTATATGGGCTGGTCACCTAGGCCTATTATGCACAGGTGTTTACCCTTGCTTTTACTGTGCATGTCCATTGGGTTTTCTTTGTTGTTGTGCATTGATTTTCCTCCCTACAGTGCTCAGTTTGCTTTCTGGTCGCTGTTTCCCTGGGTTTTCAGAGAGTGCTTTTGTGCCAATTTCCCCCTTGTTTTGTTTCCAAAACAAAGGTCACTCCCCACCCACACTGAGGTTGTTTCCCCCATTCTGACCTTTCGCCGCCACCCCCTTCATCAGTGTACAAGCTCCATTTCCCTCTCATTTTTTATTTTTATTTTTTTACAAGCGGCAGGAGTCTAGTGATATGAGACTATTGCTAATCTCAGATCACTGAATAAAAAAATTAAAATGACAGTTGGAAAGTTTAAAAGGAACTGTGCAAGCCTTAGTTCCTTGCTGGTATTGACTTGAAAGGGGGATTGAAGAGATGGCAAACAGCCCTGTCCCCAGTGCAAAAAGACAAAAAGGATTTTAGTGCTGCATGCAAACAAAATAAAGGACATTAGATGTAAGAGGGAGAGACACTGGGATGGGAAGACTAAAGCTTTGAAAATATTTTTTTCCTTTCATGCTTTAGTGAACCAAGTTTAGGGAGGAACCATTTTGGCAGTCTCTGGAAGCCTAACATTAAAATTGCAGCTGAGCCACATGTACCTTCTGTGAACCTCTGAACTTAAGAATCACTTGAGATTGAGCCATTTGGAGGAAGAGTGCAATCCACATAGGACAGGCTTTAAAAAGCTGCCAGGATCACAACCAGTGTGCAAGATCAAATTATAGAATCACAAGGAGAAAACCATGCAAATTTGCAAGGAAAGGCAGGAAATTAGCATTACTATGCAGCTGTGCTAGGGCATCAGCAAGAATACCCCCCCCCCTTTTTTTTTTTTCAATTTAGTGCCAGAAGACTAAAAAAAGCTCTCCAGAGCTTCTGCCAGAGGACTCCCCCCTCATACAAATTGCAGCCCTGTGGAAAGCATGATGGAGCTGTAGCCAGCTTTGCACAGGCATACTCAAGCACACACAGACACACATTGCCAACTATCAGAACTTGCAATGCCAGTGTCAGTGGGTTCTGCAATGCATTCTGTACACTCAACATGTTCCCCCATATTATGAGATTGTGTGACTCTTTCCCCTTTTTCACAGTGGCCAGCAACACAGAAGAGAGTCCCCTAGTGCTCTGCAATATGGAAAATGGGGCTTTGCAGTTGCTTGTCAGTTTCAGAAAAAGTCTGATCAGTTTCAACAGTGGGTTTTCCCCCTAACAAACTAACAATGCATACACAAATCCTGAACGATGCAGATTTAAATGGAAGGTGCTTGCTGGACACTACTGTGCAGCTGCAATAAAGCAACTGTGCATTTTTTTTTAAAAAAAAAAAAAACAATTTTGGACAACTTCCCCCCCATCACAAGTGATGTTCCATCCCAATTAGAAAAGTGCTTTAAAAAATTGTAGTTGCAGAATAAATACATTGGAGGAAATGAATGGTGCAAAAGGCAGGCACAGAATCTGAAGTCAAGATTAAAAGTTTACTTCTCTGAAAATCTGCTGTAAGATTTGTGTGTGTAATGGGTTCTAGATTACCAGAGTTGATAGCTGTATTGAAGTTTTTCTTCCGAAAAGTAGTGGAGTTCCTCGCTGCCTAGCCTCTATGGTTTTTCAACTGGAATAGGGTCTTGGAACACTGGAATGTCAAACCTGGAAGCTGGCTTTCCATTTTTACCTAAAGTTTCTATTTTCTAAAGAAGCCTTTCTTATTTTTATCAATTGACCATCCCTTCTTTTTTCTACCTTCTCTATCCCATGTCACCCCTCAACTGTTGTTTCTCCAAGCTAAAGAACCCTAACCTCTTTAACCTTTCTTCATAGGGAAGGTTTTCTATTCCCTTAATCATTTTAGTTGCCTTTTCCCACACTTTTTCTAATGCTATAATATCTCTTTTGAGGTGATCAGAAATGTACACAGTATTCCAAATGAGGCCTCACCGTAGGTTTATACAGGGGCATTATGATACAGGGTTTGTTTTAAATCCCCTTCCTAATAATCCCCAGCAAAGTATTTGACTTCTTTTATTGCAGTTGCCCACTGAGTTGACATCTTTGGTGAGTTATCTACCACAAATCCAAGATTTCACTCCTAGTCAGTTACCACCAATTTGGACCCCATCAACATATATTTATAGTTAGGATTTTTGGCTCCAATGTGCATTACTTTGCACTTGCCCATGTTGGCCTTCATTTGCCATGGTGACGCCCACTTGCCCAGCCTCAACAGGTCCCTCTGGGACACCTCAGAGTCCTCCCTGGTTCTCACTGCCTTGAACAACTTAGCATCATTTGCAGATTTAGCCTTTTCACTGCTTACTCCCAACTCCAAATCATTAATGAACAAGTTATAAAAAACACCAGACCTAGTACTGAGTCCTGCAGTACCACACTGCTTACCACCTTCCACTGTGAAAATTGCACATATATACTTGCTCTCAGTTTCCTGTTAATTAACCAGTTTTAAATCCACAAGAAGAGAGAAGAAGAAGAAGAGAAGAGATTGGATTTATATCCTGCCCTTCACTCACTTGGAGTCTCAGAGCAGCTTACAAACTCCTTTCCCTTTCCCTCCCCACAACAGACACTCTGTGAGGTAGGTGGGGCTGAGAGAGCTCTGAGAGAACTGCTCTTTCAAGAACAGCTGGCCCAGAGCTATGGCTTGCCCAAGGTCATCCAGCAGGTGCAAGTGGAGGAGTGGGGAATCAAATTGGGTTCTACTAGATTAGAGTCCATGCACTTGACCACTATATCAAACTAGCTCTTATCCCATGACTGTTGAATTTACTTAGGACCCTTTGATGAGGAACTATCAAAAGCTTTCTTGAAGTCCAGGTAAATAACATCTACTGGGTCACCCTTGTCCACATGTTTGTTCACCTCCTCAAAAAACTCTGAAAGATTAATGAGACAAGATCTTCCCTTACAGAATCCATGCTGATTCTTCCTCAATAGCTTTTGCTCATCAATGCACCTACTTAAGAATGTAACTTACTCTACTCAGAATGTAACTACTGTATAGTGTTTTTACCATATTTTTCGCTCCATAAGACGCACTTTTCCTCCCCAAAAAAGTGGGGGGAAAGTGTGTGCGTCTTATGGAGCTTTTCTTACCTGTAACAGGGCTCTTTCTTCAGCAGGAATGCAGGGGAACGCCATTCAGGCTGGCATCCCAGCCTTCCCCACCCCTCCCTGCAGGCCTGAGCTGTTAAGACTTAAAAGGGAAACGGCAGGAAAAACCCCACTAGGCTAAGTACTCTTTCCCTTTAAGTGCTTTTCCCCTTTAAGACAGCCAGCAGCAGAAAACCCCGCCCACAGATTAAGCTCCCTGGCTACTTTGCACAGAAAGGCCTGGCTTTGCATGGCATGCCGACATCTCTCTTCTTTCCTTTCTCTATCTTCCTTCCTTCCTTCCTTTCCTTTTTACTGTCTGTCTGTCTGTCTTTCTGTCTCTCTCTCTGTCCCCACCTTTCTTTCTTCCTTTCTCTTTCTCTCTCTCTCTCCTCCTCCTTCCTTCTTTTCTCTCTCTCTCTCTCTCTCTTTCTTTCTTTCTTTCTGTTTCATTTTTTCCTGTTTTCCTCCTCTAAAAACAAGGTGCGTCTTATGATCAGGTGCGTCTAATGGAGCGAAAAATATGGTAATTAAAAAAAATAAAAACCAATGCGTCTACTAGTTTTATTTTTAATAATGGATTCCTCCAACTTACTTGGTATCAGCATTAGACTGACTGGCCAGTAATTTCCTGAGTCTCCTCTGGAACCCTTTTGGAAGATGGGGGTTACATTAGCTACCTTCCAATCCTCAGGAATGAAGGCAGATTAGACTGCATATTTTTGTTAGATGATCCACAATTTCACATTTGAGTTCTTTCAGAACACTTGAATGTATGCCATCTGGGCCTGGTGATTTGTCAGTTTTTAATTTGTCCATCAGTCTAAAACCTCCTCTCTTGTCTCCTGAATCTGACTCATGTCTTTTGATACCCCTCCTGAAACTGGCGGTTCTGGAGTGGACAAGCACTTCCCATCTTCCACAGTAAAGACAGAGGCAAAAAAAAAATGCCTTCAGCTTCTCTGCCATTTCCCTGTCTTCTTTTAGTAATTCTTTTATCCCTTGCTTATCCGAAGGCCCCACTGTCTACCTGGCTGGCTTTCTGCTTCTAATGTATTTGAAGAAATTTTTAGTGTTGGTTTTTATGTTTTTTGCAGTATGTTCCTCATTGTCCCTTTTTGCCTGTCTGATCACCGACTTGCATCTTATTTGCCAAAGCCTGTGCTCTCTTTAATTTACTTCATCCAGACTAGTCTTCCACTGCTTAAAGGAATCCTTACTTTTTACTGCTTCCATTATTTTTTTGTTAACCACGCAGACCTTTTTTATACCTATTTGTGCCTTTCCTAACCTGCGGTATACTTTGTATCTGAGCTTCCAGGATTGTAGTTTTAAATAGTCCCCGAGCTTCCCAAAGGTATTTTACCTTTCCTTTCAATTTCTTCTTCACAAGCCCCCTCATTTGAGAGAAGTTACTCCTTCTCAAGTTAAATGTGGTTATTGTTGGTCTTTTGGAGCAACTCCCTATTTACATAAATGCTAGACTTAATAACATTGTGGTCATTTTTCCCAACCAGTGCTATCATATTTACATCTCTCTTATTTTTATCAGTTGACCATCCCTAAATTTTAGAGTGCTTTTCTTTTGGTGAGGTTAAATGTTTTTCTCACTGCTATTTTGTCAGGCAGATTCCAAGGAGTAGAAGAAGAAGGAGAGAAGAGAAGGGAAGGGAAGGGAAGGGAAGAGAAGAGAAGAGATTGGATATATACCCCACCCTTTACTACCCGAAGGAGTCTCAGAGTGGCTTACAATATCCTTTCCCTACCCCTTCCCACAACAAACACCCTTTGAGGTAGGTGGGGCTGAGAGAGCTCTCTCAAGAACTGCCTTTGAGAGAACAGCTCTGAAAGAATACATGACTGACCCAAGGTCACACCAGCAGCTGCATGTGAGAAGTGGGGACTCAAACCTGGCTCTCCTAGATTAGAGTCTGTGCTCTTAACTACTACACCAAACTGACTTTCAGTAGTAGCTTATTCAGTGTCCTTGTGGATCTGGTGCAACTGAAATGCTGTCTTGTACCCTGTTTGATCATGCAGTGGGGGCCCCTTTGAGAGATTTCTGGATTCAGCTAGAGGTTGCTTCTGGTGCTTCTTCTCCCCCCCCACCCCCTTTGTTAGCTGTTACCAGCTCTGGCATAACACTGGCTAAGGCAAAAAAATTGGCTTCAGGGGCTTCAACACAAGAGTGAAAATAGAGCATAGTGCTAGTGTGGTTTATGTTGTCCAAGACCATTGTGTCATTGGATTCTTTGGAATTAAAAAAAGATAATCAGTCCCCCTGGACAAAATGGCAGCTTTGGAGGGCATGCTCTGTAGCAGGGGATCCCTGATGAGTTCCCTCCTCTTGTCAGACTATGCCCTCCTCAGGCATGGGATTGTTAAGGGTAAAGGTTTCCCTTGCTCAAAAGCCAGTCAAAGTTGACTCTAGGGGGCGGTACTCATCTCCATTTCCAAGCCAAAGAGCCAGCGTTGTCTGAAGACGTTTTCGTGGTCATATGGCCGGCATGACTAAATGCCGAGGCACATGGAACACTTACCTTCCCACCAAAGTGGCATCTTTTTAGCTACTTGCAATTTCTTGCTTTTAAATTGCTAGTTTGGCAGGAGCTGGGGCCAGAGACGAGAGCTCACTCCGTCACGCGGCACTCGGGTCTCGAACTGCCGAGCTATTGACCTTCCAGTCTGCAATTCAATGTCTTAACCTCTCAGCCACTGCGGCCCCTCAATGTGCATGTTAAGTGCTGTCAAATCACTTCTGACTTATGGCAATCCTATGAATTAATGACCTCCAAAATGCCCTACCATTAACAGCCTAGCTGAGGTCTGCAAACTGAGGGCTGTGGCTTCTTTTATAGGCTCAATCCATCTCCTGTTGGGTCCTCCTCTTTTCCTGCTGCCTTCCACTTTTCCTAGCATTCTTGTCTTTTCCAGTGACTCTTGTCTTCTCTTAATGTGACCAAAGTGTGATAAAAGTGTCATTTTAGCTTCTAGGGAGGTTTCAGGGTTGAGAGTTCAGACCTCCCTAGGCACCACGTCCAAACCTCCAGGAATGCCACAATCCAGAGTTGGCCACCCGAATTGTTGCCCAGGGTATTATTTTATCAAACAAATGAATGAATGAGTGTAATAAATGAGATAAGTGCTTTTGTGTTTCCCATCTGCTCCACAACCTTTCCCCCCCCTTCGCTTTCTCTCCTGACACCATTGATTCGCTCACCTTCTTGCTGCCTCCTTAGTTCCCTGCTCTCATTCTAGGTGACTTCTGTTTCCGCTTTAATGAACCCGGCTTCTCATTACCATCTTCTTTCTCTCTCACACCAGCTTTGGACTGTCTGGCTCGTTCAAGGCCACTACCACTCTGTTGACTCAGGAACTGCTCTTGCGAATACTTCCAATTACATTCTTTTGCCTCTGGGAATAGCCCTATGCAGTGGAAAACCCACTTTTTGCAAGACACGTTCAAAGCACAATAGCAGGACAATTCCTTAACTGAAATCCCTGCTCTGTGGTACGATTCCATCCTCTTCTGGTAAATCTGGAGGAGGCACTATGCTAAGATCTGTTAAACAATAGTGCCCCGATAAAAACTATTTACTTGTTTCACTTTACTTATACCCCGCCTGTCTCCACAATGGGGATCCATTGCAGCTCATGTCATAAACTGGGTCTTCCGGGTCCTACTTCAAGATTCTAACCAGTGCACTATGCAGTCTGACTGAACAACTCAGTGCTACAAAAAGTGAAGAATTAAAGTGATTGACAAAATCTAAGCAATAACAAAATTGGGGACATTTCTTTATCCAAACTCTGGCACAGTGGCCCGAGAGCATGGCTGTCAACACAGAAATATATGCGTGTATATAGATCAGAACATGGAAGCTGGGCCAGCATCAGATCACAGGAGAACAGCAAGGACGTATCAGTCAAGCAGTGGCGATGCTTGCAAATCTGCACGCATGACTGCAAATCTGAATTGTGAGATCCACTGTCTCTCTTTCTGGGCTAGCCCAGGCAAAAGAGAGCATGTGGCACAGGAGCCAGAAAGGGATACATGATTCCCGAGACATCTTTCACTAGAGGGACTCCATATTCTTTAATCTAACGCTAGCCGTCATGATCCCATCTCATAACTAAAGCTTAAGAGAGTCATTTACAGTGAATAATTTGAAAGCCATATGAAATCTCTATTATTGCCTTGCCAGATTTGTGTGTGACATCATTTCACCAAAGGTATTTATGTCTCCTGGGGATAAGAGGCACCACTGAAGTGGGATGCTTAAAGGGCAAGTGATGTAATTCAGCTGAAGCTGGGAAACTTCAGCACAGAGTTCAGCTACAGCTTAGAGAGTTGGGAACTGTGAAGTGATTTACTTGAATTTAGCAGTGAAGCCGTTAGAGCGGCTCAAGATGGCAGGGAAGGAACATGTGAGGCTGATTGATTGCCCTCTTCTGGACCCAAGGGCTGGTTTTTTACCTGAAGAGGCCTAAATTGCCAGGGATCCGCCATGTATTGGCCAAGCTAACATTTGCATCCTCACAGCTCATGTTATTAAAGGAGGCTTCCAAAATTCTCCCCAATGCGATTTCTTCCTAGATTTTGGATTTTTGAATTATAAAGTGGAGGGATGCCTCAGTAAAACTCTGTGAACAACAACAAAAAAAATGCATCGAGTTGCATCGAGAAAGCCAGTTTGGTGTAGTGGTTAAAAGCATGGACTCTAACCTGGGAGAACTGGGTTTGAGTCCCCACTCCTCCATGTGCAGCTGTTGGTGTGACCTTGGATCAGTCATAACTTCTTTCAGAGTTGTTCTCTCAGGGACAGTTCTCGAGAGAGCTCTCTCAGCCCCACCTACCTCACAGAGTGTCTTTTGTGGGGAGGGGGAGGGGAAGGGATTGTAAACCATTCTGAGACTCCTTCGGGTAGTGAAGGGTGGGGTATAAATCCAATCTCCTCCTCCTCCTCTTTGTCTTCTTCTTCTTCATTGTCTTTGTCTTCTTTTTCAAACAATCTCTTAGGTATTGGGGGAGATTCAAGTAACTTAAGGATAATGGAAATGGCAGCAAACTGGCTCCAATTCAAGACAGGAATTAATTTTAGAAAATATTGTAAGTCATCTTAGGGCAGTCATTAATCAGTGCACTGCACAAGTATTGTCTGTCAGGATTAGATGGTCACTCATTTTGGATCCAAGTATGCCCCCTTCTTTAACTGTTGTTGGCCTCAGGAAGGATGGACAGAGAACTTCCACCTGGGATGTGGCTGCATTTCATGGTTAAACAGGTCACAACTGCTAGAATCAGTGTGGTTTGGGAGTTCTGAAAGAGAAGGACATCGGTGACTGCTCTGAGGCATCTTCCTTAGATCAGAGTCTCAGGGATGTGGGGTTTAAGCACTTATGGGATTGGAAGCATCTTGGGGCCTGCCCTGCTGATCTGCTTTCAGGGCTTGGGGTGTGGTGCTTTGTGCAACCAGGCCTTCCACAGCACATTTTTGGATTGTGAAGGGATGAAAGCAGTACTTTTGGCCATTCTGGAACTTAGAACCAAGATGGGATGGGAGATCCTAGGAAGATGGCCCCCAACATTGGGTAATGAGAGGTAAAAATTAAAATTTTGATTTAAAATCGTTCAGTTCAAATATCATGTGGGACATAACTGTTTCTGTTGTGGCCAACAGATGGCAGGTCGGGTTCCCAACCTACAGGTGAGGCCTGGAGTTCTCTGAGAATGACACCTGAACTCTAGTCTAGACTACAGAAATCAGTTCCTCCAGAGGAAATGGGAACTTTGAAGGATGGAATCTATGGTAGTTCAGTGTGGTGTAGTGGTTAAGAGTGTTGGACTAGTATGTAGGAGATCTAGGCTTCCCACTCATGCTGCTGGGTGGCCTTGGGCCAGTCACACCCTTTCAGCCTAACCTACCTCACAGGGTTGCTGTGAGGATAAAATGAGAATGATGTCAGCCATTTTGGGTTGCCATTGAGGAGAAAGGTGGGGTATAAATGAATTAAATACATAAATAAATAATTCCATCCCTGCAGAGCTCCCTCCCTAGGCATCCCCCCCAAATCTCCAGGATTTTTCCAAGCCAGATTTGGCAGCCCTAGGGGTGCATCCTTACTCTAGGAGATCCGTCAGACCAGGCCTGCAGCTACGATGGGGCATTTTGGGGCTCCACCCCCTCAAATGTGAGGCATGCCCCACAACAGCTGCTCCCCTCTGCAGTGACATTAAAAAAGCCCTCCAGCTAATCGACGGGAGCACATGGCCCGCCAATCCACTGGAGAACCCTTTCAATCCTGCAGCCTCCCCTTTCCCCTCCTCCAAGATTTAAAGGGCCCTCCAGCTGATCAGCAGGCCCTTTAAATCTTGCAGGAGGTGAAGGAGAGGGGCGGCTGCCAGCTGCACACCTTCCCTGAACTCCAAGCAGCAATTACTTTAAATGCTGTATTTCTAGTGGGGGCTGTCCACGCCTGATCTCCGAGCAGCAAAAGTGTTGCTTGGAGCTTGAGGAAGGTGTGTGTCCATCCCCTCCTCCCCCTCCCTCCTCCCTCCTACCCCTCCCTCCTCCCTCCTACCCCTCCCCTGCTGCCCCACAAAATTTCCCCATGCTCCACCAACCCAAAATTTCTGGCTATGGGGCTGCATCAGGCACACTCTGTTTTGACCTGCTAGAAACAGGTCAACATGCTCAGGAAGCCATTGGGAATTTTTATCCCTCAAAGCTTTTTTATCTGTCGATATGATGACCAGCTGCAGTGTTGTGTTTTTCTCATCTCCCTCTGTAACCTGTTGGAGTTTTGACATTTTATTGCTATTTTTGCCGATATTTAATGATTGTTTTTAAATGTGTGTAAATCATCCGTTTCAATATGTTTTTATTTCTCAGGGCAAGGTGTCTTTCTCTCGTTTGCCTGGCCAGAAGGGGAGCATACCTCTATGTAAATATTGCCTTTAAATATAGCACGCATAGGCCTCTTGGGGGGAGCAAAGAGCAGACCCAGACCTGGTTACCTTGAGCAAGGTTGCACTATCATCTGCCTTCCTACACTTCCCCGTAGTGTGGTATTTTTGAACAGATTCAAAGTTTTCAACTCCTTTCTTCAGCAGATGGTCCCCTCTTGATCTTAACAAGAGCTTGTAACTGATTTTACTGAGGGTTCTCATCTGAAATAAAGGTTATAGAAACAGAGGCCTTTCAAAATAAACCGCAAGCAGGCCCCCTTATCCGAGAGATTGTCGAAGTTAATGAAATGTATGCGATGCACAGAGCTTCATTCTAATGTATACTATTTTTGAACACTCGTCACAGAGGAGAGAGGAGGTATGCATAAAATATTAAACGTGGGCTCTGCAGAAATTAGGAAGGATCGAGGATGTTCTCCAAGTGGGAAGAATTAAACAGTGTCTTGACACCTGAAATCTGACGCTAGGGAAAACACGCTTTGGCGCTGGGAAACCAGCAGGGTGGATTATCTCTGCTCTTTGACAGGCCGGTTGACAGTAATGACTACACTAACATCCCAGAACAACCTTGATCTCATCACTTCACCTCTTTGATTTTTGAGATGACTGTACCTTAGAAATTAACTATTACTTTCGTCGCTGGGGCTGTCTAATGTGAAGAGGAACAGGCGATGTACGCTCCAAAATCCACATTTAAGTAATGCCGCTTTGCCTTAGAAGGAAGATCTCGACGGAGAAGCGAATCAGGATCAAAATGAAGAAGCATTCCGACACATCACAGCCAGTCGACTCAATCATGGAAGGAGGGAGGGAGGGGGGAGGGAGGGAGAGAGAAAGAGAAGGGAGAGATGTGTGCATTATTCATGAAGCACAAACTCTGGGAATTTTTCCAGAGAACATGCCACTGACGAGAGATCGGGACTATCAACTGTTTTAAATCAGCATGTTGTTTTTTTAATCTAATACAATAACAATTTATTTACTGGAGATATTTATACATTATAAGCTTTTCTTAGCCTAATTGATTCTTTTCATCAAAGGTCCTCTCTGTTGGGAAAACTGGCTGGCTCATCCAGGAATGTTAAAAGCTCCTGCTTTGAATATCTACAGCCAGGCTGTCAAACATATGGCCCAGGGGCTGAAATCAGCCCATCCAGGGTTCTTCTCTGGCCCGCAAGCAACTGGTGTGAGGGAAGGAAGGCAGGAGGCTGGGGGGGGGGGGCAAGCAGGTGCACACAGTGAGGTGTGTGTGGTCAAAGTTGTCAAGAAATAGAAAGGAAATTTCTAGGGAGCAGGACTATGACGCTGAGGTAAAATAGTTGAGGGAATGGTGGGAAAGGTGGAGAAAGTGGAGGTGTGGTATTTCCCCCCCCCAAACCTCCTCCAAGTGCAGCTCAGCAAGGGTTGGCAAAGGCACTACATGGAAGGGCAGAGCCAAGTGGCCAGCACTGCCACTGTTGCACCAAATGGTGAACATGAGGGGAGTTGGCAAGAGCGGGCATGCAGAGTTGTGGTTTGCTGACAAAGGAACAGGGCCAGCAGGGGAGAGAGGAAGAGGAAGGCTGGCGTCTTGATTGGGGGGGGGGCAACTGGACTGTCTTATGTGTGTTACTCTGAGGGGAAAGATGTCCTGGCCTTGGGAGCAAGTGGAGGAGCAAGAGGGCACCACTGTTGCAGCTGCATGTCTGAACAGCCGCAGAACTGGGAAGCAGAATGGGTGTCAGGGAGGATGGGGGACCTACATTTTCAGAATCCTGAAGCTTGAACTGTGATGGGGGTCCCTTCTCAACCAGCAACGATAGGGCAACATCCAACAAGGTCCAAAAGACCTTGCTGCCCTTACAAGGACCTCAAGGCCCAAATGGCAGAGAATGGGGTGGTGGGGTGGAGCCCCTGAAAATGGGCCATGCAGTGAGCCCCTTCCCACCAGCAAGGAGATCTGGGTGACCGCTGTTATCTTCTTCAATTGTTGTTCCAGGACAGATTGCCACAATTTTTTTAAAATGATCACTACATCTCAGATTTTGATATTTGCTGTACTGAGTTATTGCTGTACTCGGTTATCTCACTGAGAATTGCTGTACTGGGTTATCTCACATGTCAAAGTACTTCATTTAAGTAACCCATGTTACTTCAAAGTAACCCATGTACTGTGTTATCTCACATGTCAAAAGTACTTCAACCTGTTGGCTTATGATTCTGTCACTAAAATAGCCTTAATAACAAACACTTAAAAAGAACTCCATCAATTTTGTTGAAAAAAGTCACTCATTAAAAAAAAGGTTGCTTCAGGGCCCCTCCAGGATTACAGGCCCTGAAGCTTAAGCTTCATTAGTTTCATAGTAGATCAGCCCCCGGGGGGGAGGGGGGGGGGGACAGCGATCTCCCTTCTTCCCCACACCTGTTTTCAGCCCATGAAGGAACAGGCATTGTGGGAGGACTTAAAGCACCTCTTGGCAGTTTCAGAAACAGCCTCTCCATCAGGCCTTCCCCTCAGCCCCACTGCTTCTGTGGGAAATACAGGACGAATGAGAATTGGGGGGGTGGATCTTGGAGAGCCATGTTCAGACCCCCCACTCCTCCTGAGCCAGGAACTTGTCACCTGGGGCTGGTCACTCAGCCTGGTCCACCTCACAGGGTTGTTGTTGTTGGGGATGGGAGACTGGAGGGGGAAGTCCGGCATGCCTCCTCAAGATCCTCAGAGATAGGATGGGGGTAAGAGAGGAAACAAAGAGCAAGAGATGGGTTGTAGCCATGCTTGGCTGCTGAAGCTGGGCATATATGGGGTTCTGGAAAACTACCTTATTTACTTCAAGGAAGATGAGTCGTCTCCTATATAAAGATACCACACACCCCCTTTATGGTATCCCTTGGAAAAAAAACTAGTCTTTCATATGATTACATATATTCACTGGGGATTTTGTGGGTTCCTCAGTAAATCAGTTGCTTTCATTCCTAGAAATCAATTACTTTTGTTTGTATTTTGAGTTAAAAAATAATATTGTTAATCGGGTTTGCCTGTGTTATTTATAAAGTTTATAGCTCTGGTACCTGGCATTACATTTTATGGCACATATGGCCCGGCCTGACGAAGTAAACATTTATGTCAGATCTGGCCCTCGTAACAAATGAGCTTGACACCTCTGATCTACTGAAAGGCTTAATTTCTAATGGATACGGGCATAGATCTGTTAGCATCTCAATTATCAGCTTGTCCTGCTTTGGGACAGGAACTGCCCATTCTACCTACACAATTTCACCTCAGAAGAGTGACAGAAGGATCTGTCTTAGAGCAAGAAAATGAACAATGTCTTCAAGTTGCTTCAATTTTTTCCAGCTACAGTTTCATTCCTTTGGGAGACTTCTATTTTGCAGCCTTTGGTCCCAATCCAAAGGCCCAGCCAGGGAAGCTTCCAAAGCATCCTTGGTGCACCTATATCAAAAAGCTTTAACTGGAACACAGACTTTTGTTAAATTTGCAATACTCTGTTGGGTTTTTAATTTTTCCCTTATTTTTTCTTACGTCATTTTTTACCCTGCCTTTCCCCCCCACAGGGATCCAGAGCACCTTCCATTTTTCTCCTCGATTTTTCCTCACAACAACCCTGTGATGTAAGTTAGGCTGAGAGGGTGCAACTGGGCCAAGATCACTCAGCGAGCGTCCATGGCAATGGGGATTCCATTCATCCTGGCTCTGTCCGATTCTAACCCAGCACTCTCACTGCTACACTACACTGGCTCTCATACATCACCCTGGATATGGGCAGCAGATTCATAGCTTAGGAGTGCTACTGGATCTGGACCACCCATTGGATAAGCTTTACCTGATGAGCAGCACTGTCCTTTCCTGGGCAAGAGAGAGGGGGGTGGATGGAGAGAGGGAGGCAGGCAGGCAGGCAGGCAGAGATTTCCATTATGATGCCTGGATACATCTAGATTAGATTACTATGATATACTCTTTGTGGGGCTGCCCTTGGAAAGTGTCCAGAAGCTACAACTGGTACAGAATGTTGTGGACAGAATGCTAGTCACTCCAGTCTTTTTTCACCTACATTGGCTCCCAATTCAAGGTGCTGGTATTAACCTTTATAACACTATATGGTTTGGGAATTTTTAAAGACTGCCTACTCTCAAAGGAATCCCCCTGATCTTTAAAGTCATCTGCAGGGACCCTGCTTTGGTAGTCTCTGCCATCTGAGGCTAGATATGTAGCAACCCGGGAAAGGGCCTTTTTGGTCAAGGCACCAAATTTATGGATTTCTCTCTTCAGCGTGATTTGATTGTTCCCCTCAATCATTATGAACCACCAGGAGATGAAGACTTTTTTGCTGTGTTTGGCAATCTTGCATTTCCTGTTTATCTGTTTTGCTATTTCTTTCTTTAAAAAAACAAAACAAAACCTGTTATATGTGCATTTTAAGAAGCTTGTTAAGCTGGGTGGAAAAGTTGACATAAATATCTTGGTAAGATAAACAAACGGTTGCCTATTGCCTGTTCAGACGATTGTGAGTTTATTAAATACACTTTTGGAAGCTATCAGAAGAAGAAGAAGAAGATCAGATTTTTATTAGGGATGGGAACAAACCAGGAAAATGTGGCTTGGGTTGGTTTGTGCTTTGTGGTATGCCCAGTTTGGGAACCACAAACCATGGAATCATAGAGTTGGAAGGGACCTCCAGAGTAATCTAGTCCAACTTTTAGCCATCAAATGAACTAGTTCAGTTTCTGAGGTTTGTGATGTTGTAGAACGGAGGTCCTGCGCTTGAACTGGGGCAGTTCGGGGATGGGGATCCCACTCCCAACCTTTGGCACCATTGGTGCTGGTGCCAGAGGTTAGGAGTCCGGGAGTTCTCTTAGACTCCTCTTTAACAATGGAGGCCCAAGTAGCAGCCACTGCCAGACTGGCCTTTTACCATCTGTGGCTGGCCAAGCAGTTGGCTCCCTTCCTGAACCACAATGACTTGGCCACAGTGATCTATGTGATGGTCACCTTATCGCAAATTCGGAAGCTGCAGGTGGTGTAGAATGCTGTGGCCAGGCTGCTGATGGGCCTCCCAAGATGGGAGCACATCCGGCCTGTGCTGAGGACACTCCACTGGCTGCCAGTAGCATACCAAATTCACTTCAAGGTACTGATGCCTTAAAAGCCCTATATGGCCAGGGTCCAGCATACCTGAGGGACCGCCTTTCCCCATATGTACCCCAGAGAGCACTACAGTCAGGGTCTCAAAACTGGTTGACCCTTCCTGGCCCTAAGGATGTCAGGCTTGCCATCACCAGGGCCAG
This sequence comes from Lepidodactylus listeri, assembly GCA_029233225.1. Taxonomy (NCBI): domain Eukaryota; kingdom Metazoa; phylum Chordata; class Lepidosauria; order Squamata; family Gekkonidae; genus Lepidodactylus; species Lepidodactylus listeri. The sequence continues at coordinate 50,541,375 of JARCFY010000013.1, read as the reverse complement.
GGCCTTTTCAGTGGCAGCTTCATACTGGTGGAATGAGCTCCTGGAAGAGATCAGGGCCCTGTGGGACCTCTTGCAGTTCCACAGGGCTGGCAAGGTAGAGCTCTTCCAACAGGCTTTCAACTAGGAGCCACCCCCACTAGCATCATCAACAAATCTTCGGCCCAGATAGCTGGCTCAAGCGAAAACTTTGTGAAACTGAGGAACTCTCAAAGGAAAATATGCCATCTGTGTAATCTTCAGAAACATCGACAGCACTTTATTAGCATGAGTATGATAAATTAATTGTTTCAGGATGTTTCTACTGGATTTTAATTGATGTTGATTTTAAGTAATATGTTTAATGAATGTGAGCCACCCTATCACTTCTCGGCCTTTTGGCTAAGATCAAGTGTAGTGTCTGTTCTTATCAGTTTTATATCTGATATGGTCTCTATTTGAGAACTATATATTAAATGGGTTTTTGGAACTGGGGAAAAAATAAAAAAATAATGTGAACCACCCTGAACCTGCTTTGTGGGGAGGGTGTGGTACAAGTGTGATAATAAATAAATAAATGCACCCCTGGTATGCTAGAGACCCCAATCTCACTGAGAATCTCTGTCTGACCTTCACACCAAGTTTGGTGAGGACTGGGTTTATGGGGTCTGAGTTACAGCCCCCCCCAAAAGTGCCCCCAGGAAATGACAGGTACAGGATCAGGAAGTTCAGTGCAAGCTAGAGATGTCAAGACCTCCCCCTGATCCTCCACTACAAGCCCTCTAAATTATATGCAGATTGGATTTAGGGGGTCCAAGTTATGGACCCCCAAAGAATCTGCCCCAGGGGAAATGTCATGTGCAGGCTCAAAAGTGCAAGATACACACATCAAGCACACAGGGGAAAATGTCATGTGCAGGCTCAAAAGTGCAAGATACACACATCAAGCACACAGGGGAAAATGTCATGTCCAGGCTCAAAAGTGCAAGATACACACATCAAGCACACAGGGAACCTATTGGTGTTTCCAAAGCTGGAGAATTCCCCCCCCCCCCCATTGCTTTGAAGTTGCTTTGTTGCTTTGCTGCTTTGAAGTTTGGTAAACATTTTAACTGAGTGGAGACCTCATTTTTTTGGGAAATGTATCCATTCACCAGCTGAAACAAGCCACCAAAAACAGCTTGAAAATTCAAGAAAAAAAAATGTGATGGTTGACCTGCCATGAACTTCCGACTGCAAACCATGAACCAGCCAAATTTCATTATGAATGTTAGTTCATGAGCCAGTTCATGTCCATCCCTAAGCATGTAGGATGTTTCTCACTAGTTCAGGGTAGATGCAGAGGATCCAGCTGGGGACACCTCAACCATTGGGAATGAGTTATTGAGCTTAGCAGTGGTGCTTTTTCTTATAGTGATAGAAACAGGCATTTTATCAGCTTTTGACTTTGCACTCATCTGATGAAGAAAGCTATTGAAACAAGGCAAGTACTGGATGCCTGTTGAGCGCATGCATGTGAAAATAGCTGTGAAAACAAGATATGTACCAGTTGTAAACTCGCATATATATTATTTGGCATTACGCATTCAGTCAGACTCTCTTTTTGATGGCATGGGTTTGTATGTTGAATGCATTCACAATCTGCTCACAGTATGGTGTTTATTATTATCCTGTGTAGGGTTGCCAACTCCAACTTGGGAAATTCCTAGAGATTTATGGGCTTGGGAGGATGGAATTTTGGGGGAGAGGAAGGAGCTCAGCAGGGATGTGATTCCACAGAGTCTCTCTTCCAATGCTGCCATCTCAGCCCCTCCTACCTCACAGGATGCCTGTTATGGGGAGGGGAAGGGGAAGGAGTTTGTAAACTGCTCTGAGACTCTGAGTGAAGGGCAGGGTATAAGTCCAATCTCTTCTTCTTCTGCTGCTGCTGCTTCCAGGGTGTCTGTTGTGGGGAAGGGAAGGGAAAAGGAGTTTGTAAGCCGCTCTGAGACTCCCTTGGGGAGTGGAGGGCGGGGTATAAATCCAATCTCCTCTTCTTCTTCTTCTTCTTCCACTTCATTCAGGAGAACTTCGATCTCTGCAAGCAGGTGGCCATTATTGACCATGTCCTTGCCTGAGAGTCTTGGAGCAAACTGGAAGGTAATGGAACTTTGGAGAGGTCTATAAGTTCCTAAGCTAAATTTTTCAGGAAAGAATTTTGTGAACATTAAAGAACTCCCAAAACTAAAAATTGACATGTTTGCGCACCCCTTTGTCTAATGCAATTTTTTTACTTTTTGCCTAAGGTAAAGAAAGAAGTTATTTATTGTAGGCAAAACAGTCAAGTTAGACACTTCCTAACTAGTGGAATAGCTCATAACATGCACAAATCAATCAATTTCATGAAAAAAGTATTTTCATATTAAAGAACAGAAATCAATGGACTGAGATTTCTCGAATGAAATAAATTGGCTAGGATTTTTCAGAATAATATGCATTTTATTTCCAACCTTTCCCTGCAGCATTGACTGCTGACTGTCTCAACGTATTTAAAGTGGGACAGAATCAATTCCTTGTCAACTGCCTCTGTTTCTTGGTGTGATAAACACTGTCTAACAAGTTTAGAACAAAAATCCATTTTGATGCCATTCCCTCATTAGACCTGTTAAATGTTCTCTGAATGAGTGAACTTAGTTTAGTTTTATGCCAAGTTACATTGTTTAGCTAATGTTTTAAGTGGCAAAGACTACAGTACTATTAACATTAATGTTAGGGCTTTTTTATATCAAGCTGCTGATTCTAAGTAAATGAAATGGCAGTTGTTTTGTGGAGATTCACTGCTACTTGATTACCCTTTAACTACTCCATAATTTTTAGGAAAATCTATTTGTTCACTCTGAACAGTAGAAACAGCTGACATAGAAGAAACTAAGGGTAGATACCAGACAACCAGAGTATTTTCCCCCTGTTGTCTTTGACTTTGGTAGTCACCAAGAAAGGACGTGGCTATCTGGAGTTACCCAATGCATGGTGGTTTCTGTGGTCATTGGACAAACTAAATTTCTTCAACAGGGGAAGGTGTTAGATCCCCCCCCCCCCAAGTAGCCTAGTTACATCACACAGAATAATGAAAGTTAAGCAGAAAGTTGTCAAGTGTTCCAAAAGGAATTAACAAACTTAACTTACCGGGGGCTGAATTTGCAGCCTGGGCCACATGTCCGTTCTTTGAACAAGATTTGGGTTTCACACCCGGTGGCAGTGAGCTGGCCATCCAATCACTTAGCAGTGGCTGCCTATGTGCAGGGAGCATCCACGGAGAGGAACTTCAATGCACGGGCCACTTCAGCTCCCCCCACAGCTATTTAAATGGCAGCCACTGGGTGCCTCCTCCTGCTTTCTTCTGCTGTCTCCCACCCAGCCTCCCTCATCTATATATATAAAAGAAAGTCCTCTCACTGTAAAATCCATGCCCAGGCCAAACAGCTGGACCTAGAAGCACCAAATTTGGGGAGAACACTCCTACCATGGCATAGGTGCTCACTAAGAAAGGATTTTTAGAAATTTGACCCCTAAGGGGGTCAAAAGGGATAAAATGTGCTCCCCCCATTGATTTCTATGAGGCTGCCAGGCTGCGGCCTACTTGCACTCCCCACTCTCTGATTGGTCAGCTGCAGAGCTCAGCATTCTGAGGTTAAAAAAAAAACAGATACAGGAGACTGCTGAGAGCTCATGACAATTGAAGAAATCAGGAATGGCCAACAACCTGTGAGGTGCAGTAATGCTGCTGGCCCAGCCTCTCCGATGGCTTCCAACACACAGGCGGTTGTCTGTGAATTCCTTCTCCGCTCTGGTTTACATCACCACTCCCTCAGACCAACTCCCACTCACACCTCTCACCGCCCCCAAGAATGTTTCTGGCAAACGTCCAGCCAGATACACCAACCAACACTACAAGGAGGAGGCAACTTAGGAATGTGGCAAAGTTCAAGAGGCTGCAGTTCCCTCTCAAGGTCTTCTTTGCTATGACCATCAACAAGTCCCAAGGCCAGACACTGAAGGTGGCAGGAATTGACTTAACAGATGACAGAGCCAGTTTGGTGTAGTGGTTAAGTGCGCGGACTCTAATCTGGGAGAACTGGGTTTGATTCCCCACTCCTCCACTTGCACCTGGCTGGATGACCTTGGGCAAGCCATAGCTCTGTACCAGCTGTTCCCTCAAGGACAGCTTGGGAAAGTGCTCCCTCAGCCCCACCTACCTCACAGGGTGTCTGTTGTGGGGAGGGGAAGGGAAAGGAGTTTGTAAGCCACTCTGAGACTCTAAGTGAGTGAAGGGCGGGGTATAAATCCAATCTCTTCTTCTTCTTCTTCTTCTTCTTCTTCTTCTTCTTCTCACATGGAGAGTTTTATGTGGCTTGCTCCAGAGTGAGCTCACCAAGCAGCCTGGTGATCAGAAGCACCTGAGGGCAGGACTACCAATGTGGTCTACAGAGAGGTCCTTCAGTAGAGAGAAAAAAAACCAGTACGTGTGTCTCGCTTTGTTTTTTTTACACTAGTCTTCTCCATTAGAATTTCTACAACAAATGTTACATTTCAGACTTCACATCATCAGTATTATAACTGGATTTACGGAACTTATATACCGTAGTGAAACATGGGAAACATGGCTAGTATTGTTATAATTGGATTTGTCACAGCTTAGGCTGGTTGGGCATGGGGACAGATCCTTTTCATGGAGGCTGGGCCTGCCTGCTCACCACCCCTGCCTGGGGACTTCCTTAAGAGGTCTTGGGGTCAAGCTGTCACATGGCATGCCCAGTTCAGGGGCTGTCATCTAGGTCTCACCACCAGGTGGCAAGGAGAACCACTCAGCGGCTGGCACCCAGGTGTCCCCCCCGAAATTGCCACCCCTTGGTCCCCCCCCCCAGCAGGCAGGGCTGGGGGGGGGGCTGGGTTTATTGGGCAACAGGTGGGTTGTCTGATACTGGATGCATTCCTATGCTGCACCAATGCTCCTTGATCTGTTTCAAATACAGCTGTGCTTATTTTCTTCCCCAAAAAATCTGGTTGTGTTTTTTCCTTCTTCACGCTCTCTCCTTAATAGGCCCTGGGCCTGCAATTCTCTAGCCTGGAAGAATGGAGAACCCCCCACAAACACCTAACTTCACATGTACCTTGATGGTGTCTGAAGTAGGGGCACTGTGGTGGGCAGGAGCAGCAGCCACACACTCTATACTTAACAGCCATGACCACCCAAAGGCTAAGACTTAGATCTCCCCACCTTTCCACAGTTGGCCTGGGCAGCTGCCAAATAATGAGGAATGGCGGCAGTTCTGGGTGGGAGGGGTAAGTAGGACTCCCACCTTGCAATGTGCTGCACCACAGTGCACAAGAGGAGTGTCCTGATGATCAAGGTTGGGTCCTTCATGGGTAGTAGAAACACCACTGTGAAGGCAGAGTGGCTTCCTGCTTCATCTGGGTGAGTTGAACCTGTGGGTGTTCTAGCGATGCATCTTTAGTCGGAATGACTTATGACGAAGCAAGACAGTGATCTTGAAGCTTGATAAAAGTCTGCTGCGATGTGCAGCAGCAGTGGAAAAAGCAAAGTCTGTGCTGGTGATTATTATGAAAGGAATGAGCATAAAATGGCTAGAACCATGATGCCTTTGTACTGTGTGAAATGCTGTGCACAGCAGGTACCGTGCCCTGGCTAGTTCTGGTCACCTGATCAAAAATCCTAGAGCTAGAAAAGGTACAGGAAATGGCACACCTTTCCTACAAGCAAAGGCGAAAGAATCCACATCTTTTCAGTTTTTTTTAAAAAGGACAACTAAGGAGAAATATCAGCAAGAATTATACACTAATGCAGGGTGCAGAGAAAATGGATAGAGAGAACATTTTCGCTCTCTCCTATAACACTAGAAATTGGGGTCATCCAGTGAAAAAAAATATTGGCGGCAGATTTAGAACAAATGTAAGGAATTATTTCTTGAACTCATTTGTGAAATTCACTGCCACTAGACAGGCAACTTTCTCAGGTGGCTATGGAGGCTAAATGGATCTTCTGGGTTCACCACCAGCATAACTTTCAATATCTATTGTTTTCTGGGTAATACAGCAGGGGAGATCTCTTGCCTTCAAGCCCTTCTTGTGGGCTTCCCAAAGTCATCTGGTTGGTGTTGATGTAGATGGCTCTTTTTATGTTGTTTTGTTCACCTGAGCTGGGGACAAAAGGATTTCTGCTGTTGTTTCCTGATCCCCAATTTCCTTGGACGGAGGCCAGGATCATGTGAAAAGTTATCTCTGTACTGGAAGTGAAGGTTTCACTTTATCCTGCCACCATGCTATTTCACAGCTAATCCATCTCTCCCCCAAGAATGTATGAACCCAGATCTAGCACTGAACATAACAATGGGGGCATAAGTACTTCGTGTGGCAGTGAGGGATGAGTAATCCCCCAATGAGTACCCCCCCAATGGAAGGATTAGTACTGACCTGGGTATGGCACATTTCTCAATAATGGGACAACAGCCAAACCTTGAGTAGGTACTTTAATGGAGTGATATAATCTTATCTCACTCTGCTGTGACATATGTGGCCCTTTGGGCATGCACAAGATCCATGTGCACCCCAGAATGCTCAAGGATGTTTGGACTGAGGACACAGTTTTTGGGGAACAGATTTCCATGTCCCTGCATTGCATCAGTGGATAAGGCCAGATACAGCCATATTCCAGGGAATGAATCCCTATCTACAGAGCCAATTTACACCCTCTCATAATCCCTTCTGCTGCCAATAGAGCTGAAGAAGAGTTGAATGCTAAAGTCATTGAGTGCCATAAATGTAAAATAGCCAAATGAATAGCCTGTCAAAAGTCAAGTAAGTACTGGACAATGAAAATATTTTATGGTCATTAGAGAGACGATCATTCCATCTTGGCAATTACAATAAAACTGCTGAGGTTGTCTTGCCTGCAACATTTGGACCTTCCACCACTCACACTGGAAGAATGTGTGTCACAGCATGCACACTGTGACTCTTCATGATTTCCTTTCTTTCTGTATTTACTGCATTTTTGTCAGAGTTCCGTCCTCTGCTTTTTGCTGTCCGTTTTGTAGATTATTTCCTATTGTGTGGGCGGTATGATTTTTTTCTTATGCACACAGCATGGTCTGTGTGTGCTGTTTGTCTTTAAAGGAGATGCAGATTTATTGATGCAGCAGTAATGCTGGAACATGTCTACATGTGAAGGGAAACATTCTGTAGAAGGAAACAGGAAATGGTGCAAAATAATCACAGGTATAATTGGCACAAAAGGAGAAATGAAATCAAAACAAAGGATTTTTGCACTGAAATAGGAAGCGTAAGAAATTTAAAACCATCCTTACTGCAAAGACCCAGATTAGGTCTGTAGCACCTCCAGCAAAGAAGCTGCAATACAGTCCTAAGCATGAATACTCAGAAGTTAGTCACACTGAATTAAACAGGACTTACTCCTTTGTAAGTGTGCTTAGCACGGTATCCTGAATGTCCTTTTTCCTAAGGCTTTGAAACCTGGGATTGCAGAACTTTTGCCATTTCCTTTCAAGCTCTGAATACAATGCATGGGTTTGACTTGATGTAAGAGCCAAAGTACAAACCTCCCTTCCTTGTCCACGGAGGCACCCCCTTTTTTTGCCTATGGAGCCTTCCTGCTTGGAGTGGCCATATCATTCACTGCCAACAGAACATATTGCATTTCTTGGCATTGCACATTGTTGCAGTATATATTGAAAGATGCTGAGCAAGTAGCTCTGGCTTATGACAAACGAGCGCTGATCACACGGAGACTGCTGGAAGCACTTCCACCTCCCTGCAACTGTTCTGACATACAGCTCCAGCCGTCAAGTTGTTCTGGTGACTGGTAGGGAGAGGTTCCTTATTGGTGCTAAGATTTCCAAGGAGAGATGATAGGATTTATTTCAATCCATTCTTGTATTATTCCAGGGCTTCACTCTGCCTTGAGTTCTTCTGCTCCTTCAGCGTTTCGGTTTCGCTAGGAAAATTAATTCTTCATTTGGATCATGTAGAGTTTGCTGCTGCTTCCTTGATTAGCCTCTTTCTTGTCGATGCCACCTGTGTGCATAATAAGTGCACTGCTTTTTTGCAGTGTTTTATCAGTCCTGGTGTGATAATATGGACTCAGTGTATCAAGATTGGTCTTGTACATGCACACTTGCCAGTTTGGGTCCAATGTGTCTCTCACTCACCTCTACATTACTGATGTCACGTTGATAAAATATGGCAAAGATCAATTCTTGACCACAGGCATAAGATTCGGGGTGTGTGTGTGTGTTTTAGTGGACATATGTGCTTCTGCACATCGATACAACAGTATGCCTGTGAAAATAATGGATGGAAAGGGAGTTGCCCTTAAAAGAAAGGAGTAGAAATGTGAAGCTGAGCACGGCAATGAAGATATGCAATGGCTGATGATGTAATGGCTCGGTCATTCGATCTAAGGCTAGGTCTGTTGTTCAGGAGTAGAAACTACAGTTCAGTTGAATGTCTGCTTTACAGCATGCTTAGAATAACAATGAATCTGACCCTTCACAAGCATTTCCCTTGGTTCTCATAGACACGCCCTCTCCCCATTCCACGTAGAATCTAATGCAACTCTGAGTCCCACATATCTCATTCTAATGAGATTGCTTTTCTACCTCTTATCAGGTTGGGTCAGTAATTGAAGCGGACATTAAAATGTAATCAAGCATTTTTAAATGTAGCTAATGGACCTTGTTATGCAGAAACAAGGACGAACCAACCAACTGGAATAGCTCGCGATGCTAACATCTCCCTTAACTCTGGGTGCTAATAGGAAAATATCTAGTAAAGAAAAGAACTTGACGTACTGTGCTAAGCCTTTTTATTAACATTGGCAAAAATCCCTATGGGAAATAATTTGAGGGGGATAAATACTCCCTGCTCAGAATATAATTATTTTCCCCTTTGTGTGAATGAATGCAATCGCCTTCCTACTGATTTTTTTTTTCCTAAGTGCACAAATGAAGCTGCTTCATACTGATTCAGATCGTTGGTCCATCTAGTTCAGTACTGTTAACTCCGATTGGGCCGAGACAGAGGAAAAGCTTTGCTAATATACCCCATCTGAAATACTTTAATTAGAGAGCCCAGGGGAGACAGTCTGGGACTTTTGACATGCAAACCATGTCTTCAGCCACTGAACCACAACTTGTCTACTGACACATGATGCTCAGATGGAAAGACACTCCTCATAGTTCTAAAAAAAAATGCTTAAAAGCTGTCTCATTTCCATTATTATGTGAAGCCACTGTAGAGGACTCAGGGTGCCAGAACAAGGGTGGGGAGATCCTGGTTAAAATCCCCACTTACTGAGTGATCCTGGCCAGTTATTCTCTCTTTCACTCTCTTTTGGCCTAATCTACTCACTGGGTTTCTGTGAAGATAAAACAGAGAGATGACCAAGAATAAGGTCTTCAGCTTCTTGGGATATATATGCCAATATAATGCATTTTTTAAAAATGTAAAAACAGGTATGCCACATGGATTTCTCATTTCCTCAGCTTCTGAAGAGTCTAAAAAAATCTTACACATAGTTAGCGGTATAGTTTTCCCTTTGCTCTCACGTGGTTTGTTGCACCTCGACCAATACTGCAAGCAAGAAAGTCTAGAATTTCTGTAGATGTTGCTGCCACGTGATGTTGCACACACTGAATGATTAGCCTACGTGTGTCATGGTCTCATCCAGAAAGCCACTTTGGGACTCTTATCATGTCATCAGTTGTCAGGGGATGGGGATTTACCCACCTCCCAGCTGGACGCTGCTTCTGTCCAGAGAGAAGTTTGGGGCAGTCGTCTTGGATAGGGTAGCTTGTAATGCTTCAGTGCCTTTCCAGATGGTTGGCAGCTGTGGCAGGGGTGGGACAGTCTCATGGCTTCAAGAAGTGGAATGTCTAATGTCTTACAAGAGCTAGAGCTCTCAGGAGAGATTGATGGGTCCTAGAGGGCCCTGTGTGCCGTGGTGGTGGAAAGTGCTGTCAAGTCACAGATGACTTTTGGTGACCCCACAGGGGTTTCAAAACAAGGGACATTCAGAGGTGGTTTGTCATTGCCTGCCTCCATGTTACAGCCCTGGTATTCCTTGGAGTCTCCCATCCAAATATTGGCCAGGGCCAACCTTGCTTAGCTTCTGAGATCTGATGAGATCAGGCTAGCCTGGGCTATACAGGTTGGGGCATATGACATGCTGTGTACTATATATAAAGGGAGGGAAGCCAGCCAATATGGAGGTATGAAGATCTATACTAAGCCTATCTGGACTGGGGGGAAGAGGTGGCAGAAGGAAGAGGAACTGAGCATTGTAAACCTCTTTCCCTTCTGAGCTGAGGCCATGGAGGCAAGCCATGCCAAGGTCATAGATCTTGTTTGGAAGGGGTGGGTATACTGCCACTGATCACCAATGGACTTGGAGGCTCCAGGAGATGAGTATCCAAGTCTGTGGGAAGCAAATATTGGACAGCAGGGCAAAAGTGCTCCTTGTCTCACAGGAACAAGTAGCTAAATTGGTCAGCCCAATCTATCCAGAAACCATGTTTCAAGATCAAAGTTCACCTCGTTCCCTGTTTTGAGCCACCAACAGAACTAACTAGAGATATGTTGAATACTGAACTCCATACCAGAATATGGCCCTTTAAGAGAACCAATAGTCACCAAGGGAGTGTGGCTTGAGATCATTTTCATGCTATCCACCATTGTGTGAGCCCTGGTCTTGCTTTGGAGAGGATTGGAACAAGGTGTTTGCCTAGGAGCTGTCCATGGTACTGCACACCTGCAGCCTGGCTAACTTTCTGCCTTGTCTGTTACCTACATTTTTCTACTAACACTACTAACACTTTGAGTCACTGCTTCCTGCCACCAGCTCAATTTGGCAGACTCTGCCAAGGTCTCTGAATGCTTGTCAATGCAACACAGGCTACAGCTGACCAAAGCAGGGCATCATATGTAAATGCATGCACAGAAAATGATTCATTCATTGCCACATTACTGGTATCCCTGGGTCAGACAGGACACTTTTGTATTATGGATGAAAGGAATAACTGTGATTTCTGTTCCTGCAGTGAAAATAGCATATTTGCATAAGTGTGAAATGATCTTGGACAAGAAGCTGAGGCTGGAGAGAGTTTTGAATAGTTCCATGAATGAGCAGAACGGAAAACAGTGTGCAACTCAGACGGGTCTCTGTGCTTAGAGCTGGTGTGAATTGGGTGACAATTATCATGAAAACTGTTTGTGTGCTCTGCCTGCATTTCAACAACAGCCATAAGCATGGACTACTTCAGCAGCATTCAGTAGGCTCAAGTCTTGTGCAGTAGCATTATACCCTTTGGGAAAGATGGGGAAACTGTGCCATGGCCCAAGGCCCCAGAAGACCCTCAGCGAATTGCTTGCTGCAGGCTGTTTGCTCTCTGTTGCTGGCCTTTTTAATTTGTTTAAAACTTTTATTAGCTGCTTTTCTACCTTGTGTAACTCAAGGCAACTTAGAATGCAAATAAAACAATGGTTATTGAACACACACACACACACACACACACACCAAATGACCACAGTTTAAATGATCAGTTACAATTACTTTGGGTTGATTAATGTAATGTTTGTCCCTCACTTGGAGCAGCAAGAACCTGCCTCTATGTCACAGCCCTGGTATTCCTTAGAATCACCCATCCATATACTGGCCAGGGCCAACTCCTGTTCTGCAATGACTCATCTCCACCATAAGAGATACTGTGAGTCCAGCTGTGGTTGTCTCAGAGCAGCTGCAAACAGTAGATCTGACGGAGTGACTCAGGTAGCTCCTGGCAAGATGAGCCAATAGTCCATCAGAACCCGAAATTCAATCCAGGCTACAAGGAGCTAATGCATGTTGCTGGAAGGATACTAGTGCCTACCCAACCATAAAGTCTGATGGCCCATTTTGTGCATGGTATTAAAAGTAACTCGATACTTTCACAATATATTCAAATACGTTGTAATTTGTTTTTCATCGCCAGTAAGGTATTAAACTGTGTGGTGAGGAAGATTTTGCAACGTTTAGTCTTAATAATATTTTTGTAGTTTACAACCTCCAATTCAGCTTGACCCAAAAGTCAATGCACAATTCAGTATGGATACTGGTCTGAAATAATGGTATTTACTTTGTATGCACACAGAGTGGAGAACCTGGAGGCAGGGAATACTGTATATTCTGGAAAGCCAGTTTGGTCTAGTGGTTAAGAGTGCAGACTCTAATCTGAGAGAACTGGGTTTGATTCCCCACTCCTCCACTTGCAGCTGCTGGATGACCTTGGGTAAGCCATAGTTCTGTCAGAGCTGTTCTTGAAAGAGCAGTTCTCAAAAGAGCTCGCTCAGCCCCACCTACCTCACAGGGTGTCTGTTGTGGGGAGGGGAAGGGAAAGGAGCCGCTCTGGGACTCTGAGTGAAGGGCGGGGTATAAATCCAATCCATCTTCTTCTATACTACTGCAGGGCCCCCAAACCACGTCAGTGGTCCCCCATGGTCATTTCCCCTCTCCAAATACAATTGTTGCATAAGGTGAGTGCAGCAGCTACCTTGACTCTTTGGAGGAAAAGCTATGGAGAACCTCCACCTTTGAACAAACCCTGCTAAGCCATGAAACTTACTGGGTGACCCATTGCTCTGTCTCGCCCTTGCCTGCTTCACAGGTTACTATGACAGTAAAATGTGGAGGGCGTATACACAGCATAGGAAACTCAGATAAACATGTAATAAATATAGACAGCCAGGGTTGGCTCGAGCCATTCTTGCCCTCGAAATGCTCTTCTCCCATGCTGCTTTTGGGTTCAGGTGCCTTTGCAGCTGGCAGGATGGGTGTTTGGTGTACATTGTCACTCCAGAAGCAGCGCGGCACAGGAGGCAGGCAACTTCTTTGGTGCCAAAATGCAAGGGTCTAGGGACAGTCCTAGAAAGCAAGAGCTTTTGCAGCCCACCCTGGATCCAGATGGTGGTAGAAGGGATGAAAAGACTCACTTCATCCTAGGCCACCAGTTGGGTCCAAGGCAGCACTTTTGCAGCCCGCCTTGGACCCAGGCAGCGTCAGGAGAAGGGGTCTAGGAGGTGATGACAGATGCCTGCCATGCCTGCCACTGCCTCTCACATCATCGTTATTCACTGATCTGACACTTCAAGAAGCTGCTGGTGTCACTGGCACAATGAACCAGTCCTGAGACATCCCCTGATCATTACAGACACATATGCAAGAAGGAAGCTTTTGGGGGGGGGGGCATCAAGTCAAAACTGACTTATGGCAACCCTGTATAGTTTTTAAGGCAAGAGATATTCATAGGTGGCTTGTCATTGCCTGCCTCTGCATCATGACCCTGGTATTCCTTGGAGGTCTCCCATTCAACTCCTAGCAAGGGCCAACCCTGCTTAGCTTCTGAGATGATGGGATTGGGCTAGCCTGGGCTATCCAGGGCAGGGCAGAAAGGAACATAGATTGTCTCAAAAGCACTTGTTACTGCCAATGGACTAGCTCACGATTGCAAAACTCACCCTATATGACATTACTTTCCGGTTTCTTGGAGTCAAGGTTGCATAATGCAGAAATATAAAAATACATAAATAGAATTTTTTTTAAAAAAAATATCAATTTGGCTCGGTTACATCCGAGCACACATCCCCGCCCTACAGACAATTCACTCTGTATGTGATCAGAAGGACACGATTGAGGATGAATCACATGCCCATGGTTAAGACCAGGAACAGATTCTGCAGAAGAACCTTCACAGCTCCTCAGGAGAACTTTCAGTGCAGTCCTAAGTGGAGTGAAAACCCATTGACTTCAGTGGACTTTGAAGGATGTAGCACAGCATAGGATTTCACAGTGAGCAAATCACGGCATCGAAGAGAGGTTCCTGTTTCATTCTCTCCAGAACAGGAAGGCTGAGTGTGACTGGAGAACAAGGTTGAATGTCAGGGAACCTGTGGGTTTGGAAGATGAACTCTCTGCAGGAAGTGAAACATCAAATTTGCCTTATTCATGTGGCTGAAATGAAAATAAAATAACAATTTTTACAAGGTATTCAAACGGTAATTGAAGGTGCTTTTAAATACCGAACAAATGGAAACTGCCAGAGCAGAAAATCTGACCAATACAAACTTTATTAAAAAAAAATTATGTAGATATTTAGATCTTTCCATCTGTAAAGAGGCATTCAAGATGGCTAACAATCAAAATAACCCCACTAAAATAAAATTCCAATTGTGAATACTGTGATTAAAAAAACAAATATGAAATATGAAGCACTAAAACAAGCAGTAGCCTAAAAGATTCAGTGGCTATGATCAGCAGGAAGCAGATCATGGAAGCAAAATGTTCCCCACATTGAGCACATGGTGAAAAAGACAGCATCGCAGTCTTGCATTTAAAAGTGGGCAAAAAGAAACATGGGGGTGCCTCATGCAAAAAGAATCTGGCCAGAAAAGATGAGCTTATAGAACTCTGAATGAAAAGTATTTTGTCCCAAATGTTTTCCATTTTCACTCATCTCATGCTTACTGCCAGAGATTAATGTACGCGCAAGGTAAGTAAGCTACAGTCTAGGAAATGATGATGATGATGACAACGATGACTTAGAAGCAATAGATCACAAAACTTGCAAGATAATGATGGCACATCACTCATTACACCCAGGAAGTGATCATATTTACATACCAAGAAAATTAGGCTGAGGACAGACTGGCAGTCTGGCCCGCTCTGCTTCCGCTTTAAAAGCGGAGGCAGAGCAGGCATCCAGACTGCCACATCTGCCCCGCGGAGGCACCCCGGACTCACCTCGTCCGATGGCGCGCTCCTCCCGCAGCAGCTGGGCACCACTTCCAAGTGGTGTCCCGGTGGCTGCGCACACGTTCCACCCGCTTCTGGCTGGTGTGAACGCACGCGGGCAGACGGAGCCGCGTGGCGTTCTGCTGCTGCCGCAAGCCACCCACAGTGTGGACGCTGCGGGCAGCTTCCTTGTGGCAGTGTCTGAACGCCGCGCTGTGGGGCAGTTTGCCCTGGCTTGTTTTGCCGCGCTACAGAAGCGCGGCAGAACTCTAATCTGTCCTCGGCCTTAGTTGGAAGCTAAAAGCTCTAAAAGCTCAGCAAGCAGTTGAAGAACAAAAACAAGCACTGAATGACTACACCAAGAAAAGCAAAGATGAGCTTCTTGTTGAAATATACAAGGCAGATTTATTTTAGGTTACAAAAACCAAAGAAGATTACAAAAAGATTGAAATCAAAATTCAGTTTTACAACTGGAAGCAAAAGCACTTGCATGGACAATATCTGAAGGCCATAAAGAACTAAGATGATAATGAAAACATTTGAAAGTGGCTCCAAAATGAGCATTTGAAGAAAGAGCAGGCACTCTAAACATAACAGTGCTCAGACTTCGACAACATAATGCTCAGACTGACTATAAAGGACACCACAACAGAGTTGCAGCTATGTTGCACTGGAATCTTTGCAAGAAGTATGGCTTACCATCAGCCAGAACTTCATGGCAGTACAAACCAGACAAGATCATGGAGAAT
Source organism: Lepidodactylus listeri (assembly GCA_029233225.1). Lineage (NCBI taxonomy): Eukaryota > Metazoa > Chordata > Lepidosauria > Squamata > Gekkonidae > Lepidodactylus > Lepidodactylus listeri. The sequence goes on along the minus strand of JARCFY010000013.1, from coordinate 50,525,811 downwards.
GATGAAACAAAGATTCTTTGGGATTTCCAACTGCAAATAGATAAAATACTCTGAGCATGGGATCCCTGATATCACAATTGTAGAAGAAGGAAAAATGAGAAACAGAGTTTGGATTATTAACATTGCAATCCCAGGAGACAGCAGAATAGAAAAGAAAGAACAGGAGATCACAAAACACCAAGACCTACAGATAGAGTTAGAGCGCCTCTGAGAGAAGAAGGTGACCATCATGCCAGTTGTCATTGGAGCCCTTGGAGCAGTGCCTAAAAGTCTCAAGAAACACCTGGACATTCTGGTCATTGAGTAAATAACACCAGTCTGTTTCAGAAGATAATGTTCTTTGGAACAGCAAGAATCCTGTGAAGATACATCTGCAATTCCCAAGAACTTGGCTAGATCTCAAACTGCGGAACACCATCTACCAGTTAAATATCTGACTGTGACAATCAACAACAACAACAATCCCACTAAAATTACTAAATTACCATTTTGGGGTAGTACTATGGGGCTTCTTAAACTCATATTTAAGGGCCTCCACATGTCTTAATCCGGCCCTGCTTACCCTTCTACCCTGCTTTGCTCATGGCAATCAGATAAAGAAGGCTGTTGAATAAGACAGCAAGACTTGCTTGGTGGCCACCCAATAGAATGCAGCCCTAAATGGGCTTTTCCGTCCTACACCTTTCCTTTCCCTGCCTCTTTAGCAGGTGCAGCACCCACACACCCTCCTTGGGCGCTTGGTGGCCATCCACACAGTTGTCTTCTTCAGTGATAAGCAAGGCTTTTTTTGTCTTATGATCCAGATTGGATGGGTGGGCAGGAGGATTTTTTTTTGCCTGCCCTGCCCTGCCCTGCCCTGCTGAGTATGTCAGTGAGTAGGAAAGTAAAATGGTGTAAGTTGTGGTTGATAGCTTTTAGTAGGCTTTCCCAACCACTGCTGTTCTAGCGGTTACCGTGATAATAAAGCCATTAACTAGTCCAGGAAATGGATCAGTCTAGGGCAGGTGTGGCCAAACTTGCTTAATGTAAGAGCCTCACAGAATAAACATCAGATGTTTGAGAGCCACAAGACATCAACAAATATTACAGAAAGAAAGAATGAAAGAGGTGGAAAGAAAGCGAGGAAGTGAGAGAGAAACAAAGAAAGCAAATAGATGAGGGAGGGATGAAGAAAGAGAGACAGACAGAAAGAGAGAGAGCAAATAGATGGGGAGCCTTCTGGGAGCCACACAATATATGTGAAAGAAACTGGGAGCCACAGTTTGGCCACCCCTGGTCTAAGGCATCAGTTTGATGGTGAATGGGGCATTCTGCTGATCAGTAGCTCAGGGCTAAATTCCCTGATCTAAAGCTATATAGCTGTGGAGAAGGACTTTAGAACACCTGTCTCAAGATTTCTGGCTGGGAGGAGCCTAAACAGTACACCTGAGTGTTTATGAACTCTAACCAGATGGAGTCAGTCGGACTATAGAGATGCCCACAAATGGAGGCTTGACTGCATCTTATCCCTAAAATTCAGTTACCCACCTCACACTAGAATAGTCAAATTACACTGATTGAGTCCTGTGTATATTGGTACATTTGCTGCCCTTTATTAATCCCAGTTATGTGTGCATGCTCATTCTTTCCATGACCATGTACAATTGGCTGATAATTTCCAAACTGAATCTGAAGGTGTTCATCCATCACTACTTCCTATTTTCTTCATACCACACTAACAAATACCAGTGTACTTATTCTCAAAGCCTTGTAAATCCTCATTCTTATCAGCCGCCCCACAAAACGCACAAAATAAAAATAGTATATTGACTATTATGGTGATGTTTGTGTAAAACACACACACGTACACACACAGAGAGACAGACTTTGTCACCCCACTTTTCTACTAAAGCTCTTTACCCAGTCAGTCCATTAGGACCCCAGTGGACTTTTACTGTTAGATCCTAGATATTTAAATCCATTAGACTGGAGACGTAGTTCCATTTGCTGACACTTTCAACATTTGCCATAGCAACTGTGGACTATTTTTGCGACTGCTAATTGCCTTCTGCAGACCCTGTTTATTTCCTCCTGCCCACCCTCTTCTATTATTTCATTTTTCCCCACTTCCTTTTAGAAAGATTGACAAGAAACTGCAAGGAAGAACAAATCAAAATGTTAGCAGCTGCACTGGTTTTCAACTGAATGTGGGATAGAGATGCTACCGTCTATTTGAAGGAAGCTAAACCCAAAGGAAATGGTCAGACTGCTTGCCTCCCTTTTGCTGCAATCACACACACTAAATAACCCACTTTCAATGCACTTCTGAATTGGATTTTGCCAGTTCACACAGTAAAAATCCAGTTAAAAGTGCATTGATAATGGATTATTTAGTCTGCGTAACCACAGCCCTTTTGTTGAGTTTAGTTGTTCAAAAGGGAATAAAAAGAAGATTGTGTTCAATGAAATGCACATAAACATTCCACCTTCAGTAATCACCATGGAATTAGCACTGGTCCCTCTAAGGATATTGCAAATAGCAACTCCAAATATTTTAAAGAAATGCTTTAAAGAGACAGATTCTGAATAGTATGAAAACAGAACTGAAACCATTGAGCTAAGAAGAATGTTCATGAACGATCTGATGTAGGAACAGCTGACTGTCAGCCCACAGGCAGATCTAGGCTCCAAAGCAATTTCATCTGGATCGTGGTGGTCCTGCCATATTTTAATCAGACTGCAGTTATCATTTTGCTCCTGGGGGGGGAACACATGCTTTAAGTTGTATGAAGTGAAGACAGTTCATAAACTTAATGCCATATCTATTTTAGTATGTGGTGTATAACTTGTTGACTATGGATGCAGTCACACACACTAAATAATCAAATTTCAATCTACTTTCAGGGCACACTTACTGTGTGAACTGGCAAAATCCAGTTGGAAAGTGCATTGAAAGTGGATTGAAAGTGGATCAGTTCAATTTATTTGGTTTTAAAAGTCCATACCCACACACCATAACATTTTAAAAGATTTTAAACATTTAAGAATACAGTATAGGAGAACTGTGCCACATCTGTTGTTCAATTCTGGCACAAACTACTCAATAGGAGTCTCAGGCTGAAGACAGACTGCCAGTCTGCCGACTGGGGCGGGGGGAATTTCCCCCATGGCGCGGCGTTCGCACGCCGCTGGAAGGAAGCCGCCCGCAGCGTTCAGACTGCGAGCGGCTTCCTGCAGCAGCGGGCAGACGCCATGCGGCTGCCCCTGCCCACGCGCGTTCACACCCGCTCCAGCGGGTGGAACATGCGCGCGCCGCAGCAGCTGCAGCAGCCGAGCACCACTTTGAACTGGTGCTCAGCTGGTGCGGGAGGAGCGTGGCGCCAGACACGATGCATCCGGGCCACCTCCTGGGGGCAGATGCGGCCGTCTGAACGGCCACTCTGCCTCCGCTTCTGAAGCGGAGGCAGAGCGGCCGAGACTGCCAATCTGTCCTCGGCCTCAGTCTTGTAGCTTCTGAAAAGGGTGAGAATTTCAATAGCTATTTCCCCAAGAATTTTCTTCTCCCGGCTGAATGTTTTGGACAGTGAAAGAATATATGAGCAAGTGAATCTATAGCTGCTAATGGGCAGTCACAATAGTGTTGGTTTGCTGGAACACCTTGAAAGCGGCCCTTCATCTGTGCAGATGGAAATGCATTGCAGTGTGCCACCATGTTTGCTCTCCTCAGCTTGGGGATGGACAGTACATACAGATAATATAGTATGTCATATTTGGTGGGGTATTTCATCCCTAAATGGAGTGGGGAACATTTTTGCATGGCGTCCATTTGAAGTCCGTTCCAATCACGTTCCAGTAACTTTATGATAAGCTAGTTTTGGATGTTAATTTTTCTGTTTGGTGTATGCCCAGTTGCTTAAATGTGATGTCTACAGCATTATGCCATCTCTGCCAGCAGCGATCCTGTACTGATAAAATGGTGAGGGTCAAATTGAAAGTGGATTATTTAGTGTGTGTGACCACAGCCATTGTCTCAGCACATGCAATCAGTAACGATGAAGCTCTTGTGCTTGAGGCTGCCAATGTTATGATAGATCCAAAGTGGTTTACATCATTCTCCTCACCTCCATTTTATCCTCACAACAGCCATGTGAAATAGGTTAGACTGAGAGTGTGGGACCGGCTCGTGCTCACCCAGCAAGCTTCCATGGCTCCAGTGGGCATTCGAACCTGTGTCTTCCAGATATGAATCCAACACTCTTAACTGGTGTTAATCCAACACTCTTAGGCTGTGGCCACACGAGTGAGATAATCCAGGGGGGAAGCGAGGCTATTTTGCTCCAGAGCAATTTGACCCCAGTTGCATGATCACACAGGTCGGTGAAGCTGCCAATGCAACTAGCTGCTGCATGATCAGACACAACCACGGACAAGTTGTTTTTTTTGTTTTTTTTCCTGTCGTTGGTGTCCGATACGCTTAAACGAGGGATCACTGAATCGCTTCTCCACCCAGGGCTTCCAATGGCAGTATGTGATGATGCGCATATTGAGAAGGGGGAAAAAAAACAATGGCATGACATTGGGATAGCCTGATCAGACTATCCCTGATGCCACAAATTTGCACTGGAGTGATCACATGGGGAAAGTTCAGCTGTGGCCCGCAGCAAACTTTTTGCTACTTCATTTTCCCTAGTAGTTTTTTACTCCGCTTCTCTGGGGGATCAAAACAGCTTGCGATGGCTTGCTGACGATTGCGGGATGCCTCCAGATGTGCTGGTGTGATCATGCTGTTTTGAGCTACTGGTGAGTCGTCCCTCTCGCGTGGCAGATGGGTGCGTATGATTGCACCCTGTATCCAACACATTTAATCCAACACTCTTAATCCAACACCACACTGGTTGAGGTCAGTTTGTATACACTTTCACATCCTGAGCTCCAGTATGGAGGATAATATACCCCATCCAAATACTGAAAGCCATGGCAGTAACACAGAATTTTGGACACCTTCAACTGTTAGCTGTGCATGGTATATTCATGCCCATGGTTCTCTGAGAATGCCGAGTTTTCATAATAAGCATGTTGTGCTCTCCCTATTCATAGAATCACAGAATGACAGAGTTGGAAGGGGCCATGCAGGCCACCTAGTCCCACCCCCTGCTCAATGAAGGATCAGCCTAGAGCATTCCTGACAAGTGTTTGTCCAGCCGCTGCTTAAAGACTGCCAGTGAGGGGGAGCTCACCATCTCCCTTGGCGGCTGATTCCACTGTTGCACAACTCTTACTGTAAAAAAGTTTTTCCTAAGATCCAGTTGGTACCTTCCCGCCCTTGATTTAAACCCATTATTGAGAGTTCTATCCTTTGCTGCCAACAGGAACAGCTCCCTGCCCTCCTCTAAGTGACAGCCCCTCAGATACTTAAAGAGAGCCATCATGTCCCCCCTCAACCTCCTCTTCTCCAGACTAAACATTCCCAAGTCCCTCAGCCTTTCCTCATAGGGCTTGATCTCCAGGACCTTGATCATTCCCATTACTTTCCTCTTCACCTGCTCCATTCTGTCCACATCCTTTTTGAAGTGAGGCCTCCAGAACTGCACACAATTCTCCAGGTGTGGTCTGACCACTGCAGTGGACAGTGGGACTGTGACATCTTGCAGTTTGGATGTTATGCCTCTGTTGATACACCCCAAGATTGCATTAGCCTTTTCTGTTGCTGCATCACACTGGCTACTCATATTTAGCTTACAGTCCACCTGTACCCCAAGATCTTGTTCACACATACTGCTACCCAGAAGTATACCCCCTTCCAGTATGTGTGTTCCTCATTTTTGTTACCCAGATGTAGAACTCAGGGCACTGCCTATACCAACCTGGCACTAGAACCAGCTGACTCTGTTCTCTCTGACAAAAATGTGCCCCCTTTGACATTGCTGCAGCAGCCATTGTAGTTAGAATGGTTAAGCTGCCATCAGATATATTAACTGATCTATTTTAGGTGAACTGGTTGTTGTTTTTATGAATTGTCATTTGTTGTTTCACTATATGTTGTAAGCCATCCTGAGCCCGCTTGTGGGGTAGGGTGGGATACAAATAAAATAAAATAAATATATTCTTCTCTACTATTTAAAATTCTCCTTACTCATCAAATCCGCAAATCATCGAATCATTTTTTTTCCCCATTTGCATGCAGAGAGTCACTATGGGGCTTCTAACTAGCAATAAAGGTAAATAATGCCTTTTCCTTAATCAAAGAAGTAAGTTTGGCCATTTCCGCAAGTTCCAACATCTTTAACCACCATTCTTCTACTGTAAGTTTTTTTTTGTAGATTTCCAGTTCTGTGCATAAAGTAATCTTGCTGCTGTAATCATATACAAAAACAAAGTTCCATGCTCTTTTTTAAGCTGACTGTCCATCGGTCCTAAAAGCAAAGTCTCTGGCTTCATTTGTATGTTATTTTTTTTTCAGTCATCTGCATTATTGAATGTACAGTTTCTGTCCATGTTCTGTTCACAACTATTCCTGCACCAATCTCGCTCCCTCAAAAAATAATGTCTTTCCCCCATCTCTTTTAAATTTAGCACACGATCAAGAAGATCATTGTCATCCCATTTGGTTTCTTTGGCAAATTTCCCATTTCCATTTGTTTCTTTTATGCCATTTTTATACCAATCATGCGCTATTCTCAGCTTTTAGGCCACTTACATGTCATTGATATTCAACTGATGTGAAAACAGGCATCCATTTCAACAGCAGCATTTCTATCCCCTTTTGCTAACCTGGTTGGGAAAGGGACAACTGCAGCTTTGTCCTAGGTATGGTGAAACCATCAAGGAAACTTGGGCTCTGTAATCAAATCAGTGTTACTAAATCTGGCATCTGGCAACACACCTACCTGGCAGCTCTGCTGTAGACAGGTCCATGCTCCCCACTGAGTACACATACAACTATCAAGAAACTATGGACAACAAACTTGCAGTGACCAAAGTCTTAGGGTTGTAGTCTCAAGGACGGTCTTTGGTTGGACCACAGAAGGACCAGAGAGGTGAAGATCTACATTGCCTGAAGCCATCTGATATTCAACATGGAACTAGTGTTGTGAGTCTTCCTCCTGGGATCATGGGAATATCCAGCAGTGGACACAGAGATTCCAATTCACTTACCATTTGTGGGAATGCAATTGACAAAGCCATCCTTGTCTACCAGCCCTTTGTCCAGCTGTTTTGAGAATGGGCTCTGGCTCCTGTCTTGGGGACAGCTCCTCCCATTTTCAGTGTTTATGGAGCCCTGCATTTCCAAGTGAGAACAGTACAGGGCACGGTTCTGAATTAGTGTTGCATAATATTCAGCTGGAGTCACCATGTCATGCATGTAAAGAGAACTCTATTAACATTCTTGAAAGCATTGAATTTTCTTTTCTTTTTTTAAAAAAGTAGTTTGTACACTAAAGTAGATTTAACATGCATGGATACGCCTCTCTTCCTGTTACAGTCCATTTGTTCCTGAGTAACCCATTCATATGGGAAGCTGGTTCCACTGAAACCTGTGCAGTACTCACATCATGTAATCTAAACTGCCGATGTCGACCGTTTTCAGCTTTACATCATCTGTGTCTTACATTATGTTCCAATGAGTAGTTTTTAACTCCCTTTGCCTGGGCCTAATTTCCCAGCCATTTTTATTCAGACCATCTGTTAAGACTGGCCTTAGGTGTAATTGGATGCCCCTTAATTTGCTAAGTTTTCCTTTGTTTCAAAGTAGTTTTCAGAAGTGGTGTTTCCTTTTCAGACCTTGCGTGTGTCACATGGATGAGCTCTGGCTACACTCTTGATTAAAAAGTAGTGGAATATATTGGAGGTGACATTTTTTGTAAAATGTGGGTGAGGACTTTTGCCACTCAGCTACTGTTTCTGAATATTTATGTTTATAAAATTCTAGGGTTTATGGAGGGGGGGTTACAATATTGTGACAGATCTGAAAAGAAAAGCAGGGGGGAAAGTTTGGAATGACAAAATTTGATAAATATGGATGGAAATCAGGACTTAAAAGGAGGAGGGAAGTGGAGATGGGCAATTTCCCCTCATTTTGTCCCTTTATGGTATGAACATTTCAGCTCCGTGTGACACTCCAGTCTTCCTGGATTCTGGCTTATTTATGAAAATTTCCAAAAAAAATTCTTTTTTAAGACCATAAGAGAAGCCAATGTTGGATCAGGCCAGTGGCCCATCCAGTCCAACACTCTGTCACACAGTGGCCAAAAACACCAGGTGCCCTCAGAAGGTCCAGCAGTGAGGGCAGGAAGCCCTCCCACTGTTGTCCCCCTCAAACACCAATAATACAGAGCATCACTTGCTCCAGACTTTGATGCCTATGATTGTGATTCTGAGAACACTTTCCTAGGAGCAAGCCTCACTGAATAAAATGAGACTTGCTTCCAAGCAATCCTGCTTAGATCTCTCCTATGCTTTCTTCTAGCTTCATTATTTGCTGATGTCTCTCTGGCTATGCTGACCCACACTTCAGTAAACTTGAGCCTAGATTACTGTAGCACTCTACATAGGGCTGCTCTTGGAGATGATGCAGAAATTTCAGCTGATGCAAAATGCATCAGACGTTTGTTGCTGGGGCTGACTATTGCAAGCACAGTACACCTGTTCTGAGAACCCTTACTGGCTGCTTATACGTTTCTGGGCTCAGTTCAAGGGACTGTTGTTGACCTTTAAAGCCCTTCATGAGCAGGCACTTCGAACTCAAAAATCTAGGAAGAAATGGGGGGGGGAGAGATTTTTGAAAATATCATTAAGGTGGAAAAGTACACAGAAAGTGCACAGAAGAGAAATAAAGGGTAATGCACAAAATAAATAACATAGCAACAATCCCAACTTTCAGTTCACTAGTTTCCAATAAGTGTGACATTCAAACCAACTTAAAGTCAACACAATTTCAACAGCCAATCCATATGCAAAAGAACCTTCTCAAGAAAGCTTCTCTATCACAGTCTGGGAAACTCCTACAAGATAATGACTTAGCCCTACCCCACCTTACTGAGTAAATATAAATTACCTGCCTACCATTTTTCTTCTCACATTGACACTGAGAGTTCTCCATCTTTCTATGTTATACCTCTGAGGATGCCAGTCACAGCTGCTGGTGAAACGTCAGGTACTACAATGCCACAACCACAGTCATACAGCCCGGAAAATCTACAACTAATAAACTCTGGCTGTGAAAGCCTTCGACAACAACTTAAAGTCAGTTAGTCAATGTATGCTGATGAAGATACCTACAGAGTGATGAAGGCTACACTATCTATTTTCTTCAAACAGAATACATGCACTTAGCAGAGATACATTCCTGGCTGCCACTTGGAATCTCCTCCTCCTCCTCAACCTGAAATTGTTAAAGCATACAAACAGGCTAAATTTAATTCAGACACGTCCTAAGCTGCCATTGCAAGACCTCTCTCCTTCAGCCAGTTCCAGATTACCCGTCTTATTTCCAAAGTGGAACAGATACATTAAAATTCTTCCACTAGTCTTTTTTTAAAAACAACAACAACAACCAGAATTTTGCACAGACTGTTCATGCACAGTTTGACTATGGTACATTAACAATAAACTCTTGTGTACTGAAAAAAATACTGCAAAGAAATCCTGATGTGATCAGACATATAGCTATATCAGAGTCACATGGGGAGGAGAACGGTGTTCTAGCAATCTCCAAAAGTGCATTGGTGTATTAATAGTATTTATGTGCATGTGCACATTTCTAAAATCTTGAATCAAGATCAAATCAATTACTTTAATCATTTGAAGAACTTTTTTTTTTGGGGGGGTGTTTTATCAAGGTGCACATGAGTTGAAAACAAACTGAAAGATTTGAAAACTGCAACCAACAGAATATGCTCAAAGTTGGGAATTAATTTTAGACGTGTCTCTACTTAGAACAGAATTAAAAAGGAGCGGAAGGAAATGAGAACCAGATTTCTGAAATGACAATAGACACTGAGGGACTATGCAGTCCGACCTCATGTTATTGGGAGGGAGTAAGGAATGATAAGGGGGCATTTTTCTAAATTCTGTCAAACAGGATCAGGAGACAGTTACATATGATAAAAACAGAGGATGCTGGGCATAATTGCAAGCGGTTGCTTGAAGGACATCAGAGGGTCGACAGAAACACATCAGGTTGATGCAGCACTCTGTCGAGCAGCATTGCATTTTGTCTCAGCCTTCCCAAATTGAAAGCCATACTTCAGAGATTTCTGCAGAAACATGTGAAATGTTAACATCAGAGGCAATTGTAGTCAGGCAAGAGAAAGTATTTGTGCAGCCAGCGGAAAACAATGAAATGGCGAATGCGGCGGTGGGACACAGCTCCAAGGGGGGGCTCAGACACCCAAACGGGCAGGATGATTTTGAATCTCTCTCCCCTGCTGTTTTGATCCGAATATTCGCATTTCACTTTCGCTTGTGTGAACTGAACCTTTGAGAGCCGGCATGCTGCAGCGGTCACAGCGTCAGGCTGGGATCTGGGATGGAGTGTGCACTGGGAAAGGAATATCTTTTTGAAAAAATTCCGTATCATAATTTGAGAAAGGAAAGGTGTATCCATTTGAAGAATTCTAGCAAAATTTGCTGTTAAATCATGAAGACTCATCGAGTTCCATTTTCGTTAAGATTGGACTGCCCATTGTTTCCCACGAGGGGAAAATGGCAGATTTTTCCTGAGCAGACTTCTTTTTTCCACCAAACGGTATCAAGCTATCAGCAAACCTAACCCACCTGCTCTTTGAAAAACTCCCCAAGTTTCACATACATTGGACAAACGAATCTGATTTTGTAGGCATTTGAATAAGGGGCCCCAGCCCTTGTTTCTGCAAAGTAGGAAAAAGAGCGGAAATGGTTGGGAAGTACCTGGAATTTTGGGAGGTGGGTCCTAAAGGAGGATGGGTTTGGGGAGAGGAGGGACTTCAGTGAGGAGTTAATGCCATAGAGTCCCCCTTTCAAAGCAGTCATTTTCTCCAGGGGGACTGATCTCTGTCATCTGGAGATCAGTTGTAATCCCAGGAGATCTCCAGCCACCACCTGGAGGCTGGCAACCCTACAGGAGCTGAAGAAAAGTTGCATGTCACAAACATAGCTAACGAGTCCTGTCATGCTCCGAGTGACATTGAGATTACAAAGAACTATATTCAGTAAATAAGTCTGTTGTTCTTCCGCTTACACTCAGCAGTCCATTGATCCTTGCCCCCCCCCCATTTATTCCTGTGAGTCAGAAGAGGTTCAAGAACAGTATAGGGACTGATGCAGGGGTCTGCAGAGTGTCTGGGGGGATCAGAGGACCCCTCCTTCCAGTGATGAAAGGACCCATCTCTAGCAGAATACAGGCCACAGTGACTCAATCTGAAATGGGGTCAAATTAGAATCATTCATTTTAAAATGATTAACCCCCCCCCCCCAAAAAAAATGGGCCCATCCTTGTTTAGGCCAAGGCTAGACTGCCTGCCAGCAAGAACTGTTTGTGACTGGAGAAAGTTTCCCCTTCTCTTTTTCCTCATGATTCAGTTCTACTGCCGCCCGGAACCTTTCTGGGACAGAGCCGTCCAAAAAAAAGTCCAGACAACATATAAAAGGAGCTCTAAAGACTTCAGTGCTATCAGGTTCTCCTCGGGCGGTAAAGACTGTTGATAAACAACGGTGGTAATAGCAATAAAACTGCTTATAGGTAGCCAGGAGCAGATTCACCCCATAACATTCCTTACAGTACTGGAATAGTGCTCTCTGCTGCTTTCTATTTATCTTCAATTCTGGTTTAACTATAGGCTTGTCGTAACAGGAGGCCTCCCAGTGGCAAGTCCGGTTGCCTGCCTCCACTCTGAATGGTGGCAAGAGAAAGATAAAATAAAAAAAAATAGTGACTGCTTTGACAGTTTCACCCAGAAGTGACATAGGGTAGCTCTAGGAATTTGCCAGAAATACTATGGTTTTACCATAGAGTTTCCATCAAATTCCTAGAGCTAGACTTTGTCATTTCTACTCCCCCACCCCAATTAAACAAAGAGGCAGACACCCAGGTGGGGATTAATGAAGGGCCACTTTATTAATTATTTATAACTATTGTGGCAAGGGCAAGCCCACAGTGTGGAATCCAGCAAGGCAGGTACCGGCCCACTGACTACCTCCTGGCCTTATGCAGGGCGAGCACCAACGCTCTGAATGCAAGCCACACCCCTTGGCTCACCCCCAGCTGACACAGCCACTAGGCAGCCTTCTGTCCAGGCCCCAACTCCCCGAGCCGTGAAGCTTGCAAAGATGAAGCCCGGCCAGAAAGGCTCTGAGGGAAATGCCCCTTCTCTGCCCTGGGCTGCAAAATCCGCAGGCAGATCTAGATGGACTCCCAATCCCCCTGAACAGGGTAGGTGCTTCTTGATGCTCACCGTCTCTGCTTTACCTATTTCTGCAGCCCTTTGCCACCACCAGGAGTTTGGGCCTAGTGCCCACCACCAGGAGCTTAGGGCCTAGTGCCCACTGGCCAACCTTAGGCAGCCCAGACCCCTTGCCACACATCCTCCAAAAAGATGTCATTGCCCTTCTCCAACAAAGGTACACTGTACACACAATACAAGTCCTCTAAGGCTTCCTGTATTCTAGGGTGCAGCAAGAACTGACCCAGCATCCCAAACATGGCTTTACAAATTTCCCTATTTGCTTTTTTCCAGGTCCTATCGAAGCCCCCAGGATCCCCAGCCCCACACCACACACTCCAAGGCAGAACAGCAGACCAGACATTCAGCAAACCCAGCCACCGGTGTTGAATGAGTTCCATGTCAGCCTTAGCTTGCAGCAGAAGGGCCTTACCCTTCCCCAGGCCCAGATTGTTGCCACCCAAGTAGATCAAGAGCACGAGAGGCAGTGGACCTGTCCTTCCCTCAAACAACAGCAGCAGGAGTCCTGGCCACTGCAGGCCCTGGTGTCCTGACCATTCCACTGTCACCACCCCACTGAGCCCCAGCTGGGACCCCACGTGGCACCTCCTGGCCCAGTGAACCACCCAAAAGACCATACTATGGCTGGAAATAATCACTCTCTTCCTCTCCTGGCTGCCCACCATGTCTGTAAACAAAGGATAGGTAACAACAGCCCTCAGATCCCCCCAGATGTCTCCAGTGGGCACACCTCCACTGGCCCAACTGCTTTATGTCCATCTCCATGTAGCCAATTCCTGCCTCAATGCCATGCCCAGAGGAAAAGATCTGGACCATCGGCGCCAACCCTCAGTGGTGGAGGGCTGAGTTCAGACCCTGAGCCGTGGCCCAAGCACACCCCATGCAACCTCACTGGAAGGCCCAAAGATCTGCTGCACCCTGGAGCTCATACAGCCAGCCGAGCCCAACAGTGGCAGCCACAGGCTGCACTCAGTCCCGGGACTGCAGACCGAGAACGCTCCATGCGGCCTCACTGGAAGGCTTGACCACTATGCCTTGGAGCTCACCCAGCCAGCCAAGGCAGAAGAGGCAGAAGAGGAAGTCAGGAGGAGAAGCTGGCTCATAGATACACTTCTCCTCTCCTTCCCCACAGTGTATGCCATAGGGATGACTGTGTCCTCACACTGCCTCCTCCCATTCCAATGAGGCCAAGGTGGCCCCTGTCTGCAGGTGCCAGTCAGCCCCACGGACGGGGGAACTGTGTTTTACCCAGAAGTGACCTAGTGACATTGGAGAGGTTGCCAGTGTCATGTGTCATGTCCTCACCCCACAGGCCTCCCTGTGTCCCCACATCCTCACCCCACAGCCCTTAGTTAAACCCTATTTAAGAAAGACAATTCCTAATATGAATCCTGGAATGGGAGCACGTTCCCACTTTTCCCAGTTCTCAGGTCCTTTGCCCCTGCCTCATACACTGATGAACCATTACAAGACAGCAAGCTTGATGTGATCGTTTTCCCTGACTTCACCAAGAGTGTGATACTTCACTGAAACACAGATATGTACTGCCCATTGACAGAACCAGACAATACAAACCTTAATATAACCATCCACGCAATCTCATTAAGATTGTGGGGGAAGGGGTGTAGCGGTGTTGATAATACGGGGGGAGATGGAAATGAACTGCAAGTCATGGCATGTGAAAGATGTGCAGTACACTGCAAAAAAATGGGAATTAAAAAAGGATAACGGAAGATTTGTCAGATAGCACTTCCTGTTCGGAAATGAGATCATGGAATTTGGAACAACAAAAATTGGAGGGAGGTATAATTTGGAGGAGAGGGAGATTTAGAGACAGGGATTTTTGGAGGCGTCTCCTTCCTTATCACCTGACTTGGTTGGATGCTGTAATAAATTATTTTGGTAGAAACAGAGAAGAAGCTGCTTTGAACCCAGCAGGATTGCAGGCAGTCCTCTGTCCTCATTTCCCCCTACCAAGAGTACCTTTGAGTCCTACAAAAGAGGCTTTGTGTTTTACCAGGGAATCTGTTCATTTCTAAAACTCTGAAAAAAATGCTTCTGTGCTCCCTATTCATTGTGCTCTATGGGGTTTCACAGCAGGATCCAGTAGCAGCATGGATGTATTTTGGGAAGGGGGGAGGGAGAGATAAAGAAATTATGGATGCTTAATTCTTCCACACATAGGATTCAAAGCTTTCAGGGGTGACAATTTGCTCATAAAAGTGGCAAGGGTGAACACCTTCTCCTCCCGATGCTTTTGAACAGTGCCCAAGAACAAATTTGGGCTTGGAGATTATTCAGAAGCTTTCGGTAAAGGTGTCTGGAGTCAGCAAGCTTTTGTGCAAGGCTTTCAAAGTTATTTTACATTTGTCTTTTCTTTTAAAGGAAAATAGAGTGTGAATGGGTTGGAACAGCGCTGAAGAAGCTTGCATTGCCATCTGTCCTCTCGTCTGGCCTCTTCATCCACCGAAGTTGGTGATTTTTGCAGAAAGTCTCTACGCAAGATAAAAGTAAGCTGGACGGACTCCATTTCAGATGGTCCTCTCCTGCCATTCATATTTTTGAAAGAGCTTGCTTACAGACTATTAGGATATCATGAGCAACCCAGAGTTTGATTGTAACAAGGACAACCTTGCTTGGCCTATGTGCTCCCTCTGGGGCTACCAACCCCCAGGTGGGGTGTGGAGTTCTTCCAGAATTACAGCTGATCTCCAGATGACAGAGGTCAGTTCTCCTGGAGGAAAGAGCAGCTTTGGAAGGTAGACTCTATGGCATTATACAACTGCCGAGGTCCTCCCTCTGGCTCAACCTCCAAATCACCAGGAATGTCCCAACCCAGAGTTGGCAACCTTAGCTCCCTCCCTTCCCTCACAGGGCATGTCAAAATTAAAGCTCAGCATGTTCAGTCTAACTCCAGTTTGTTTTGATGTCCAGATGCTGGCCCTTTAAGAGGTTTATTTCTTTCCCAGGAACCAGGAGGCAGATGGGGAATTTGAAAAAAAGGTCTGGCACCCATGTCATGTGACTTGGCAATGTTGTGTGATGAGCTCATGTGACTTGCCACTTTGGGTCAGATGTTGTAATCTTGCTGAACCATGGTGCTGAAGAGAGGAGGCAACAGCCATTCAGGTGTGTTCCTTGTGGCTGCCAGTTTTTTCCCTCTCAGAGGGCAGTTGCGATGGAAAACCAGTTAGTGCTACTACCTCCTCCTTTTAACTGAAAAGATGGTGATCTGGGCAAAAGCCCAGCAGCCACCTCTGGCCCATTGCACCCCAAACCCTCCTTCTTCTCAGATGCAGTTGGTGATGATGACAACGGGCATTTCCACCAGTATTGCTGGCTGTGCTAAAACCCAGGCTTACTCAGCCCCCACTGGTGTCAGGGGGTCTCCTGCCACCAGCTGGTGCTCCCTGCAGCTGCTCAGCTGGCTGCTGGAGAGAAAATGGCAGGAAACAGGGTGAACATTCTGGTGTGCTGATAGCACTCCCCATGTTCCTGGAAGTGACATCTATGCATCACTGGAAGATGCTACAGACACTCTGACATTTGGGCAGACATCTGGTTTTGCCTAAATAGCAATGCTGATGTCACTCGTGGGCACAAAGGGATTGATGTCAGTGCATCACTGGTCACGTCAGTGCATCACCAGGAAGCCCCTCCCCCCCAGAATGCAAGTCTCTGCCTGTTGCCAAGGGGGACCTGGCAACCCAAGGTAAACTCATGCTGGCCTTGCAGCAGCTGCTGTTGGCCTTCTAGAATGACAGCCGGCTGGGCATTTTCCTGCTAAATTCTATGTTCAATCTACCCTTGCCAGGATTTAGCTGCATTAAGAAGCCCAGTTGCATGGAGGGAAACAGCCCTCGGTTTGTTCAGAAAGCCCTATTGGAAGGATCTCTTGCTCAATGGTAGAACATCTGCTTGAGTTTCCAAGTTCAATTCCTGGCATCTCTGGTTAAAGGATCTGGTAGGATTGATTTGAAAGCCCTCTGCCTGAAATGCTGGAGAGCTGCTGCCAGTCTGAATAGGTGATACTGACTGTGCTGGCCCAATGGTCTGATTCAATAAAGGGCAGCTTCATGTGATTCCTTTTGGTTTCAGTCACATGAAGGATGAAAAAAGAGGGAGCATTTGAGCCAGGTAGTGAATGAAGATCATGGCCTTCACAAACAGACTTCGGCTGCGATCACACGCACCAGTTCACACAGTAAAATCCAGTTGGAAAGTGGATTGAAAGTGGATGGAAAGTGGATTATTTAGTGTGTGGGACCACAGCCTATATTATAGTTCCTTGTGACCCTTCATTATAGTTTATTGTGCTTAAGCTTAGTTCCAGTCTGTATCGTGGGGGGAGCACAGGAAAAACTGAGTTTTGAGGATTTATTTATTTATTTTTCGCATTTATATCCCGCCCATAAATGGCATCACACAGGTGTTGTGGGAGCCAGTTCCAGGCGATTAATCAGAGGCACTCTTTTAATTGGTCAAAAAAGATTTCAATCAATCATCCCTGCCCATTAATAGACCAGATGCCATCTCCTTAGTTCACACAAATGTTTTCCCACATACACTGTCTGATTATTGTGGAGACCTGAGCAGGAGCACTGTAATAATGAACAATACCCGATTCTTTCTTTGCCAAAGATGTTAACAAAACCAACAGCATTGTTTTGTTTCTTGTAAAGCCCTCAACAGAGCATGCAGCTTTAATCACAGCAAAGAAGGAAAACAGCCAAACCCCACTATTCCTACATCAGCTTGACTTCTGGCAATTTCTTTTGCCTTTTTTTTATTATGTTTATTGAATGACTTTTCCCCCCTTTGTAAACTTGAATGAGACCGACTTGATGGCAGTGCAGTATTTTACTCACATGAAAATGTCAAGCCAAAGGAAAGAAGCTATAAAAAGAAAGCCCGAAGAAATACTGAGAGAATTTATAATAGAATGTTATTTGGCCACCTTGTTTCTTTGAGGGTCAGCATACTCTGCAAAGAATTACAGCGTGAGATTAGTGAAAGGTATAAGGGTGGGGGAAAGAAAGCTTTGATTTTGTAGTCCGATCAAAACTGCTTCTACACAAAAGCCTTCTACTTACCCTGGGAATAATTCCATTGTAAGCAAAGGAGGTGCTCTGGGTCATTCTGGACCTGTGTTGCTTCACATTTTGGAGGCATTGGCAGAAGCAACCCCAGATGATACTCAGACATTTTATGCACACTCAAGTTACACCTGATTTTCTTGGGAATCGATCCACAAGCTTTGGAATTGGTCTGGGCATGGCTCTTCTGCATGGCTGCCTTCCCTCTGCCTTTTCACAGTTGTAGAGTCAGTTTATTTTCTTCCACATGTGGCTTAAATAATCAGGATTTTCAAGGGAAGGTGCTGTCACCATGGGTGGCATCACAGCACCTCCCTTATTTTAAAAAAGGCCCTAAACTATAGCTGTATCACTGTAGTGTTGTGATGATAGTTAAAGCAAGTTATGCTCAGCTTTCAATTTATTTATTATTTATTAATTTTGTCTTATATCCCGTCCTCCCCACAAACAGGGTCAGAGCAGATGACGACAGGAGTTAAAACATTTCAAAACATTACATAAACATCTTTCACAATAAGGAGTTAAAACAGATGTAAACAAGCTATAAACAAGGCAGATGGCACAGCAGTTTGATATGATAGCCACAAAAACTGGAACCGCTAGGCCGTAGACCAAACTATGGGTCTTCACCTGATGGGCCATTTGAAGATGGAAGGTTCAGCAGGGAAGGCCAATAGATGGAATAATTGGACGCCTGCTGCCTCACCCAAAGGCCTGGCAGAACAGCTCCACTTTACAGGCCCTCTATTTTTAAAAAAAGTAAGTCTCTAGGCTCTTCCCTCATGGAGATATGTCTTTTCCCTTATATCTCACTGAAGGCAAATGCTAGAGACCTACCTTTTTAAATGACAGCTGGGAATTCAAGGAACCTGCTTAAACTATCCTTACAACACGACAGTGATATAGTTATATTTGAGCACCATTAAAAAAAAACAAACAAAAAAAACCTTGAAATCACAAAACTTCAGGGGGAGGGAGTGGTTTAATGATGGCAACAGTACAATAATTGAAAAGGGGGGTGGAGGTGAGGAACAATCCAACTCAGAATCAGCATCCAGAAAAAGATCAGAGTAAAAGTCATCTCAAAAGAGCCAGAAAAAGAGAAGACAACAAAACAAACAAAGTGAAAGCTCAAGGCTGAAAAATGCATGTGGAACTCAATGGATAAACCAAAGCAATATGGGGCCAGAACTGATGAAAAAAAATCCATGTGGAAAAGATCTTAAACATATCCATTAGCTCCTTTTGCTAAGAAGAATTCTTGTTGTGTGAGTGTAAGTATACCACCGCAACAAATTATCACATCAAAACATCAGTAAATAGGGTTGTCAGCCTCCAGGTGGGACCTGGGGATCTCCCACCTTTACAACTGATCTCCAGCTGTCAGAGATCAGCTCTCCTGGAGAAAATGGCTGCTTTGAAGGGTGGACTCTATGGCATTGGACCATGCTGAGGCCTCTACCTTCCCCAAGCCTCACCTTCAACTGGCTCCACCCCCAAAGTCTCCAGGTATTTTTCAACCCAGATCTGGCAACCGGGTTGCCAGGTTTCCTGCCACCAACAGGTCCCATTTCTCACCATCATTCAGTCAACCAGTGGGAGAAAAATAATTTTTAAAAAATCAGTGACAGTGTGATGTCATTTCTGGGGAAAACATGGAAGTGATGTCACAGTGCTCTAAGTAACTCCTAGAGCAGCATGACTTTACTTCCAAGTTTTCCTGAGAAGTGGCATCATATCATTCTGCCAATATGTTCGATTATGTCCCTCCCTGTCTCCCACCAGGTGCCAGCCATTGGCTGGCAACTCTACTTAATAGTTGTAGTTTGTTTCATTCTTGGTGTTTAGAACTTTGTCCCATTATGGAGACCATAGCCTGTTGCTGGACAGATGAGCCCTTGATGCTGAAAGAAAAGGGCAAAGTAGGAAAAGGAAATAAAGGTGGAGGAGAATGTAGAGCAGGGGCTGTAAGCAGGGCCGGTGTATCCATATAGGTAAGGTGAGGCAGCTGCCTATGGGCGCTACCATCCATGAAGCAGCTGCTGAGCACCCCCGCCCCTCCCTCGCCCCCCTCCTTGCCAGGCCAGCGCCTTCCTAGTCAGGAACGGAAAGCTGTGGGCAGGGGCTCAGCGCGAGGCTCCAGAGCTTCTCAGATGGCCAGTCCCAAGGCAAGCCATGCCATCAGCTCCCAACAGCCGTCAGTTGGGTTTGGAGGAGCGGGAAGCAGCACATGCTGCCTCCTCTTTCAGCCGCCAGACCACGAGCAAGAAGGCAGGTAAGTTGGTGGGCAGGAGAGGCACCAGCAGCCTGGCTGATGGGGGGACAATTGGGTGGGGGGAAGACCCTAGGCACCCTCCTTCCTCTCCACAGTTCGGCCTGGCAGCCCTTGTGGGTCTGCCTTGGCCAGCTCTGTCAGGGGAGGCAGGTGGGGAGGGGTGCCAGCCAGGAGCTTCCTCCTTCTTCATGCTCTCCTGGCTGGGTGGCTGGGCTTCATTTGCATGTGGGGGGCACATGCCATGAGTGGAACAAAGCCGGGCCTCTATCTCCTTCTTCCCTCCCTCCCTCGGCCTCTCCTCCCTCCCCTGTCAGCTGGGCACAGCCAAGCATCATAGCTCTCATGCTGTCGAGTGCCAAGCCAGTCAGGGGCTTCCTCACGAGTAGTGCTCTCCTTCCTGGGCAGCTGGGCAGCCAGGTGTCATTGTGCACGTGGGGGACAGGTGCCGTGAGTGGAGCAAAGCTGGGCCTCTGCCTCCTAGTCCTTCCCTCCCTCTCTCCCTCCTTGGCCTTTCCTCCCTCCCCTGCTGGCTGGGCAGAGCCAAGCGCCACAGCTCTCCCACTCTCCTGTGAAGCACCAATGCTGGCCGGTCCGTCTGTCTACTGACCCCCCGATGCCAAGTGGACCAATCCCCAGGGGAGAAGGGGAGGATCCCAGCAGCATGGGCTCCACCAGCCATGGCCAAGCAGCTGTCAGATGGGGGAGCAGCAATTGCCCTGGGACGTCCCCGGCGAAAATGTTGCTTCTTTTAGGGAGGGGGTTGCAGGGTAACTGCTGCATGGAGACCTTCTGGCAAGCAGAAAGTGAGTACAATTGCTGGGGGGGGGAGTGGGGCTCCAGCCTGGCTCCTCCAGGCGCTAACTTTCTGCTTGCATGGAGTGGAAGGCTTGGACATAGACGTGCATTTCCAGAAGAAAACATGGCCCCCCATGCATTTTTGCATTCCACTCCTGTGGCCTTCAGAAAGATTATGCAAGAGGAGACACAGACAAAACCCAGGTGCCTTCAGGAGGTCCACCAGCAGGGCCAGAACTCGAGAATCCCTCCCACTGTTGCCCTCCAAGCTTCCTTCTTGCTTCCCAAACATGAAGAGTTGTTTTGTAGGATCAGACCCACATCCAACCAGCAAGTCTTGCATTTTCTTTCTGATAATAGTTAACCTGAAGACTCCCAAAACTGACATGCTCGGTGAGTTCAAACTCTAGAAGCCCATTTTGTACACATAGAAACAGCTCTGGAAGAAACCCAAGGATCATCTAGTCCAAGCCCCTTGATAATGCAGGAAAATTCACAGCTACTCCCCCCCCACACCCCTTCAGTGACCCCTGATTTATGCCTAGAGGAAGGCAAAAAGCCTCCAGGATCCCTTAGCCGATTTGGGCTGGAGGAAAATTCTTTTCTAACCAGGTCCCCAAAGTGGTAATTGGCATTATGCTGGGCTTACAAGAAAGAACCACAAGGTCCAAGCACTGGCTCATTTTTTCCTGCCCTCCCTCCGATGATCTGCCTAAATTTATAGCCATCTAGCCTCTGCTAAAAAAAAAACCTGCATAGAAGGAGAGCCCACCAACTCCCAAGAAAGCCTGTTCCACTGAGGAACTGCTCTGTCAGGAAGTTCCTCCTAACATTTAGCCAAAACCTTTACTGATTTCTGTCTACTGGCTCTGGTCTGACCTTCTGGGGCAACAGAAAACAGTTCTGTTTCATCCTCTTTATGACAGCCCTTCAAATATTTGATGATGGCTATCATATCTCCTCTCAGTCATCTCCTCTCCGGGCTAAACATGCCCAGCTCCTTCCATCTTTCCTCATAGGATTTTATTTATTCATTCATTCACTTATTCATTCAATTTATACCCGCCCTCCCCACCAAAGCAGGCTCAGGGTGGCTTACAGGCCATCTGGCATCATAAAACAATAAAATCATAAAAACTGTTCAAAGGTACAGTATCTATAGGATGATAAAAAAACAAGTGTGGTTTGATCGCAGAGGAAAGGGAAGCCCCCAGTGCGAGTTTCTCCTCTCCCAGGAACTCCATAACAAGAGGCCTCTTAGGCAGACTGGGGACCCTTTCTGACCCTTACTCCCCGCCCCCGGGCGTCTTCCATAGGGGAATAATGATATGCACCTACCTTACAGGGCTGTTGGAAGAAGTATTTGAGTATAATATACAGGTGAAGCTCTACACGGATCACCTGTCAGGGCTGTTTTTAGGTTGATCCTGCACTGAGCAGGGGGTTGGACTCGATAGTCTCTATGGCCCCTTCCCAACTGTGATTCTATGACTCTTCCAGCCAGGGGCAAAACCATGATCCAAAAAGCCAGTAAAAACACACACACTTTACCAATAGGGGCTGAATACTGTCACTTTGGCTCCTGGGGGGTGTTCTTTAAGATCAACACTTTAAATGAACGGGTGCTAGGCCAAAGCATTTTTTACACCTAGGATTTTAACTTGTAATGTTTGGTTTTAGTATGAGGACTATTACCATTATCTGCTAGATTGCTGGATCTTCTGTTCTTTGGGGGTTTAATGGCTAGTTTTTATTATTTTATCTTGTTTTATTTTGTGAGCTATCTGAAGAAATGTCGTATAAATGTTTAAAATAACTCTTAAATTTAGGATTGGAAATGGAAGGCAAGAAGAGGACAAATTTTCTCTTTCCTCATTTTCCTCCTCTTTTTTGTTAGCAGTTCTAAGACATTTAGGACACATGTTCAGCAGGATGCAAACCAGACGTGTCTGTGTTGCTGACACCACATATCAGGTCTAACCAGACCAGGAGTCATTTTGTAGAAAAAGAGGCACAGGAGCTCATTAGCATAACTCATTAGCATAACTTATTTGCATATGCAACACCACCTGACATCAGTGGAAGTATATCAGAAGGCAAGAAAGAAAGGGGGGGGGGAGAGAGCTGGCAGAGAGGGGATAGCTTCTAATCCAAGCCTCAGAAATACCACTATTCTGGGAGGATAGCTTCATGGTTGGCTGAAGCCTTCAGAAGGCTGGTCGGAAGAACAAGGACCTTTCCAGGGGGCGGGGTCATTTTGCTGCAACCGTGACACAAGCAGGCATTCCCCCGCGGGGGGGGGGGCTGGCACCAACTGCCGGAGCTGCGCTCCCCCGAGCTCCTGCTCGAAAGGACCCCTGAAACAGACTACATGAGACAACAGGCAGCAGAGTATCAGAATTTTCAGTATTAAAAGCAATGTCTCCCATCTACAGTCTGAAGTGGTAGAATCAATTTTACCACCTCATTGCGCTGCATTTGTAAAACTGTACGTTACTTGAGAACTGCAGCCTTTAGATCCCAGAAGTCACCTAATAAATCCACAACGACTATTCCAAAGTCAGTAGTTACTGCACTTCCTATATGCTACTCTACCCTTGAATTATCTTCTATCATATGCCAAGAAATATTTTTTGTTAAACAGCAACAGTGAATTTGTGAGAATCATTGATGAAAATAAAAAATTATCTAAGCTTCCCCAAGTTGTCTATTTTAATGCTTAGTGAATGTGTGTAATCAACAATTGTTGATTTGACCACCACCACCACCAAAAAGAATAGCTATACTGTCCATTACTAAGGTTTTGGTGATCCTCCCAACCTTTGTTATTGTCAGGACTTCTTTGGGAAGGACAGTTTGTACAATCCTCCCTCTGACAGATTAAAGTGAAGATTTGTTTAGAGGGACAACCTTTGATTTGGCTTTAAGGTACTTTCAGTGCAATATTTCAGTTAACTTGCTTTTTAAGGCATATTGCAATGGATAAAACAGTTCATAATGTCTTTCAGCTAGCAGGCATGGAAGCATATATTTAATTCAGATGTTGCTGTCTTTTAAACAATTCTTTTGACCAGGACAAATTTAGAAATACTGAGGTAAGAGTTATATTTTGTACAGGAACGAATTCTTAGGACAAACAAGAGTTTGTTGTAGCTTATTTTCAGAGATCTCTAGATCTTTTCAGTGAGAGGTATGTTGGCTAGTATGTTTCAGCAGTTTCAATATTACTTCACAGAGTTTCCTGGTGATTTGCTCTAAGTACCCAACTTTCTCCTTTTTGAAAACCCAGTTTCCCACTAACTCCTGGGGTGTCTGAGGCTTATTGCCTTCACCACAGTTCAGGGTTCTCTTCAGAGCTCAACCCTTTTTCAACTGGCAGGAATTATTCTTCTTTTCCTTAGAAGCAATAACCCTTTTTCTGCTTGGCTTGAATGGGAGTTACAGCCCAACAACCCAGTCACCCTTGCTCAGTCTCTCTCCCAATGTTGATGACTATGTATCACAGTTTTTAGATTTCTGGACTTAGAATCACAATTCTCCCTTAGAGTAGCTTTTATTCAATTGGGCAAAATAGTCTCTTCTCTCAGAAGAAGAAGAACCTGTCTGGACAATCCTGCCAGAACCACTGACTCCATCCATCTCTTTCTCCACCAGAAGCCAACTCACTGCCTTGCTGACTCCAGAGGAAAAGCCCTTTCCCTCCAGAGAATGTGTAAAGCAGCCTGCCAAACAAGCTCTCCACTCTTTTGCCTCCCAGGCTCTCTGAACTAGCAGCATTTTAAAACCTGTGTTTCAGGTGCAATCCATCACAGGTGTGAAGGCAGTGTGGGCAGTTGTGACTTCAGATGGCTGGGAGAGCTTGTGGGTGGGCAGAGAAAGGACGCACAGGCGGGTGAGGGCATGCAGGTGGGTGGGCAAGTATGGGGGCCTAGTAGTGGGCATAGGGGCCCCTTGAGCATTCTCTGCCCAGGGCCCCCAAAACTTGGAACTGGGCCTGGCTCTACATGTTTGATTTTTTTTTTAATGTTTCCAGAGCAGTATCTGACATAGATTAATCACATGTCAAAGGATGAGGCCAGGGGGGAAAAAAAGGTAGCAGGAATGCACAAAAGTAACAGAAGTTTTCCGTGAGAACTTAGAAATAAATTGCTCAGGGCACCAGCAGAAGAAAGAGCGGCTGCTGGCGGGAGGCGTGGATGAGAGCTCCACACACAAGCTGGTCAATTGCCAAAGGGGTATTGTGGCAGTAACTTAAACTACTCCAATTAGTCCTACTAGGGAGCAAATGTGATCAAAGGAATTAAGAGCTGTTCAGATTAATCAGCAGCCTGGCAGTATGAAGCCCCCTGCAATGGGTTAGAAAGGACAAATTAAGGGAATCATCTAAGCTGTTGTGCCTGGAGCAATGCTACCTCTCTCAGAGGGTGTCTGTTTGCCCCCCCCCCCCTAATAAAGGATTAGTGCTTAGTATATGGCACACAACAATTCCTTAATCCTGCATGTTCATACCTTTGTGCCAGCGGACTCATTTGTCTCTGCTAGTTTGGGACATGTGCCATTCAGCGCAAGTGTTGGGGGATGCTATCAACAACTGTCTCATTATTAGGTAACAGGTTTCTTATGCATATGACCATCATTGTTTCAGATATTGTCTGGGGTGATGGATATTTCACAGTCATTGCCAGGCTTGTAAGCAGCAGGACAGGTTTATCTTTCCCATTCCAGATTCTACCTGATCCCGGTCACCAGCTTGATGCATCTTGGCTACATGGGAAAATGTTGTACGGGAGGATGGGAAGATATTTGAATTCCTCCTGTGATCTGTGGAAGTGTTTGGGATAAACACAGCAGTATTAGAAATTAGAAATGAAACAACTGGAAGAGGATTTGAGCCAGTTTTAATATATATTTTTGCGAGCAACTTAGATGAAGTTATGGTGAAGTCACTTTTGCCCACTTTCAGTCATAGTGACCATTTTCCTCATGGCTGTAAGGTGACCCTTCCCTTTTTTTTTCTTTATCCATAAAATGCCGAAGAAAGAGCAAGAAGCATTGCCCTCTTGGGTGTCAGAAGACTAGTAGGAATACCAAGACCAGCAGTACTCTGTCAAAAACACAAGATGACAACAATAAACTTTCCAGCTGGCCCTTCAGTGATGAAAAGAGATGGTGCCTGTAGGACTTTTCGTGGGAGAATGTTCCAAACATGGGGTCCCACCACTGAGAAGGCCCTTGCCAGGTACGTAATAATTGAAAGCAGTCAGAAGGTTTCGCTGGAGGACTGGTCCAATATCAATTGAACTGGCAGTTTCTAAGGCTGAAGGATTAAGATAATGAGAGCTGAGAAGGCATTATTTGTATGAACATCTGAACCTGCCTTATGCCAAGTTTCCATTATGAACTGTTCCAAGGTGATGAAGATTTTTTATGGTATCTAGACAGTTTGTCTTTTTATTGCATCCTGAAAGATAAATATATGAAGCTGCTGCATCCTGAGCCAGATCCTTGAGCCATCTGGCTCTGTATTCTGAATACAGAGTCAGTAGCAATCTCTATAGTACTGTAATAGAATATCTAGCTCAATATTGGCAGCAGATCTTGGACACAGAAAACTCTTTCTCAGCACTATCTACCTGAGGTCTTTTACCTGGAGATGCTAGAGACTGAACTTGGGCAGGGGTGCCAACAGAGGGGGACTGGGGGACAAAATTTGGGTGCCCTAATCAGCTGGAGGACTCTTGAAGGTAGTCATAGTGGCATTTCATTTATTTTAACACAGTTCTGGCTGCAGCCACTAGGGGCACAGGAAAGTCTGAACACAGTAAAAAAGCTCTCTCCTATCAGCTAGATGTCTCCTTTCTCCAAGACTGAAGCAAACTTGCTTAACAGATCATGATAAACCCATCAACTAATCCAGCAATGAAGCAAGACAAGCAATGCTGGCTGATGACTGCTACACTAACTGTCAGTCTGCAGCCTGCTAAGCAAGGTCATTTTCTATAATAGTCTAGCCTTTCTCTCTTCCTTTCCTTGTACCCACCTTAGCCAGATCTTGCAAAGTGGTAGTTAGGGTGTTGCAGAAAGATTAAATGACTTTTCCCTCTTTTTTCCTTAATTTATCTCCCTCTTTTCCACATTTTTCTCATTCATTTCTATCTCCCTCCACCTATCCCCTTCCCCCACTTTATTTTCACTTATTGGTCTCAAGACCTTCACATCCCTATCCTGCTTGCCAACAGCTACTTATACTACTTAAGAGCAAACCTTTGTTAATGTTATGAACAGAAGGGGGGCAGTTAATATTGGGGTGTCCCCTGCAGGACTCCTATCCAGCCCACAAGAAATTGGCTCTTGTCTGCTTCCTACTTCCTGTTTCTGTTTCCTTGTTCCTGCATCACAGCTTGCTTTTGCCCAGCTCTTTCCTCTCCTGCTTTCTGTTTTGCAGAGCAGAGAAGAAAGCCAAGCCTCCCTTCCCTCAATTGGCTGATGGCTCCTCCCCATCCCCCTTGGGAGGGGGAGGGGAGGGGAGGGAAAGAGCCAGAGAGAGAGAGATGTACTCCTATGGATCAACAAAGTTTTATTCTAGGTATAAGCTTTCTTGTGTGCACAGACTTCTTCAGAGAGAGAAGGAGGGAGGGAGAGGGAGTGAAAGAGAGATTCCCCTTTCTAGTTCTAACACATGTGGGGAGGAAGAAATCTAAAAGCATAGCTTGCAATCTTTATTAGTGGAAGGGTGCAAGAGTCCAGTAGCACCTTAACAACTAGCAAAATTTGTGGCAGAGCATGAACTTTCATGAGTCACTGCTCACTTCTTCAGATATAGCTAGAAGTCCATCTGTCCTTATATCTTGAAGAGTGATTTCAGATGCCAAATGACAGTAGCAGGCATTGATAAAGAGAGAAGAAACATAGTTCTCAATTTAGTTCATATGCATTTTCTTTATCTTCCTTATCAGTTGCAATTCAGCAGTCTTTCTTTCTAATCTTCCATTGAAATTCCTTTGTAAGAGAACTGCCACTCTTAGGTCAGCAACTGAATGTCCTGCAAGGTTAAAATGTTCCCCCAGACCCCCACTGGCTTTTGAATGTTGTGGTTTCTAAAAGCAGTAGAAAGAGTAAGAGTCCAGTAGCTCCTTAAAAACTAACAAAAATTGTGGTAAGGTATGAGATTTCGTGAGCCACTGCTCACTTCTTCAGATAGATCAAGATGGATAGCCATGTTAGTTTTTCTGTAGCAGTAGAAAAGAGCAAGATTCCAATAGCTCCTTAAAGACTAACAAAATCTGTGGCAGGAGATGAGCTTTTGTGAGTCACTGCTCAGTTCTGTAGACTTATTTCCATTTATTCTTTGCATCTTCTTGGGCTGGATCCTCCCGGACCAAACTGAGACCTAGGTTTCCTGTCTCATTACCAATGCTGATAACTCCATGCCTACTATCCCTCTATATATCACACCTAATCCGATCAAGTTTATATCTCCGATACCTCATGTTACATTTTATGGCACACATGACCTGGCCTGACAAAGTGACATTTATGTCTGATCCAGCCCTCATAACAAATGAGTTCAACACCTCTGGTTAATATTTCCCCATGATCTAACAATGTGGTAATAGGATGCTTTCCCCTCCTCCACCCTTTGCATGCATGGTCATGGAACATTAGTCTGTTTTAGGGTTGTATGTGTGCAGGGCTTTTTTTGTAGAAAAAGACCAGCAGGAACTCATTAGCATAATAGGCCACACCCAACAGCAGAAACTCATTAGCATATTAGTCCACACCCCTGACAGTGCAGCTCCCTCCCAAGATCGGCTTCCCCAGGTGCCCTGCAGCTTGCAGGGCACCTGGGGAACCCGAGGGAAGGAAGCAAGTTTCTGGATCGGCTTTCCCAGGTGCCCTGCAGCTGTGGGGCACCTGGGGAACCTGGGGGGGGGGCTGTAGGCATGGCCAACTCAGAAGCCAGCCAGAACTCTGTTCCTGTGCATTCCTGCCCAAAAATAGCCCTGTATGTGTGAAACAGAAGTCACAACTCCCAGTTCAGGCGCTGGGTTGTTAATCATTATTGTGCTCGTGGAAGATTTAATGGCCCTTTGCAAAGGCTACTTTGCTATATAGCAAATAATGCTTTTTAAAAATAGATTTATAACATATACCAGACCAGTCATTTTCTCCAAAGGGGATCTGAAGCTTCATTGTTCTATAGTCCTCCATTTTATCCTCACAACAACCTTGTGAGGTAGGTTTGGCTGAGTGTGTATCACCCAACAACTTTCCATGGCAGGTTGGGGATCAGAATATTACAGACACATGACAGTTTGCTTAAAAGCTCTCTTATTACATATTGACTTTCATGAAGATAACCTAGTTCAGGGCCATCCCTTCATTTTTGGCACTGTATCATCATTCTGGGGTTAGTGGCCGGTTTTCAAACATGTAGCATAGGGCTGCCAAGTCAGCCCGGGGGGCGGGGGATGCCCCGCTACAGGGGTTCCCGATCCGCCGACCAGCATTTGGCCGGCGGGGGGGAACCCCACCCCCCTTCCCCAATGTGATGACATCACTTCCGGGTGACGTCGCTGGGCACGCACGCTTCGCGCACACGCCCGGGAAACTCCCAGACGATGGAGGACTCCCCCCCGCCGGTAAGTAAGGGACACTTGGCAACCCTAATGTAGCATTATTTTCTGAATTATGCCTGCCACAGAGATCCTTTACTTCAGTTTCAAATAGCACAGGGTGGTGGTGGTTTGTCACACCTGGGCTAGGATTTTCCCTCATGCCTTTCAATTTGGGCCATGGAACTGTCAACCCTAATTGGAACAGTCACCCATGTGTGTAATCCTAGTGGCTTGAAGTCATTCAAAAAGGTCCAGGCTCCCCCCCCTCCCAGTAAGAAACACAGTCTATGCCCTTATTAGGAAAATGCTGGCTGCCTTGTGAAAGTGAAACCAGTTTAATTAGAGAGAAGCAGGACTTCAGTAACAAAAGAACAAAAGAAAATTATGTGTTCATATGGGAAGTTTGTTTTGTTCTCCTCTTAACTATGATAATTGTGCAATGCCTCATTTTCATAATTATTGCAAAAGAAACACACAAGAACATGCTCCGAGCTCCCTCTTTGTGCCTAAGGGAGCCTCACGTCTATAAGGCCTGAAGGCACTGAAGATCAGTTAGCCAACAAAGCTCAGAAATTTTTCAGCAATGAAGTAGTACTTCCAGTGTGCTTCACATGCTTATAGATGAGCATTAGTGTTGCCAGGTCTCTTACCTATTGCCGTGGGTAGGAGAAGCTCCCGGTCCGGGATATTCGTGTGCGTGTGCTGCGATGACGTCACTTGGAAGTTACATCGTCGTGTTAGGCACGTCGCTGGGGGTGCTCTAGCATTCAGCTTGAAAACTCTATGATACCATAGAGTTTACAGGCCAAATGCTAGAGCGTCCCCCGGTGATGTGCCCAGTATGATGATGTCACCTCTGAGTGACATCATTGTGCCAGGCAAGTCAGCCCGATCTGGGCACTTTGGGGCAGGGTTTTCCCCTGCTGACCAGATCCAGGCTGGTGGATCAGGAGCCTGTTGAGCAGGCAAACCCCTGCCTTTCTGGGGGACCTGGCAGCCCTAATGAACATACCCATCATGCCCCTTAATGATATCAATAATATGTGGCATGGAGGGTGGGATGACCAATAAAGTTCCGTATACAATAGAAATTTAGTTGCATGATGTGAATTCAGAGACACTACAGCTGATCAAACATACCAGTCCTTCACAGAGACACATTTCCAATTTTTGTTCATCTAGTGTTCTTCTTTTCCAAAAAGTAAAGGTTGCTGGCAATCCTCCCCTCCCCCTCCAAAAGTCCACAAGGGCATCATTTGAAGTTCTGATACTTCAGAAAGATAGTAGTTAAACCTGTTTGCCTAACAACACAGAAGCAGATGCCTATTGTATTCGCTCCCAAAACTATCATTTATCTTTGACTGGAGAAAGCCAACATTGACCTATTTCCCCTCCCTCTTTTAAAGAAAGAAAAATGTCTCTGAAAACAAATTGGATATGGTGTAACAAGAAGTGCCCTTTTTATGTAGTCTCCTCTTTGGGATATGTCTTTGATAAGGAAGGTGCTATGCTTATCTCCAAACACTGAAAGCTGAGAGGGGGAGATTGGAGGAGCTGATTTCATTAAAATATAATGAAAGGCAGTCATGGTAAATGGGATTCAAGGTATCTCTCCTCTTGGGTATTTGATCCCTCCCCCCTTCCTATCTGAGTACCTGTTTTGGAAGACCACTGTGCAGACCTAGGCAATGTAGTTCTTCCTATAAGGAGTCTGGTTGACTGCTATTGTTTTTTCCTAGTCAATACTTAACTCGGGAATGGCCCACTAAAAGCTGATGAGCAGCATAAAGACTACACTGTGATATTATCTATCCAATATGACATTACTAAGGGTGATCCTTTTACAAGAAGCAGGGCTTTCTTGGTGGTGGTGCCTCCTTTATGTAATTCACTCTTCAGGGATGCTAACTGAGCCTGACGCTCATACATTCATTCTATACATGGTTGCCAGGTCTGGCTGACAAGCCAGAAGGGAACTTAACAGGATGCTCTGGGAGAGGGGAGGGGAGAAGTGTGACATTCTTATGTTCCCTCTGGGTGATATACACACACCAGGGACGTCAGGGGCAATGTACCTACATTGCCCAGAAGTGACACACACACATTGGTGGCATTGGGGGGTGATGCTCTGGATTTGGGGCAAAACTCTATGGTTTAAAGCTAATTCTACTATAGAATTTTGCCCAAAAAACAGAATGTCACCCCCCCATCACCAATGTACCTATGGCACTTCCGGGTGAGGTAGGCTCGTTGTTTGGGGGGCTAATTCCCTGGCGGAGAGGAGTGCCCATGGCCATTCTCCCCACTTTCTGATAGCACTGAAGTGGGGGAATGGGCTCCAAAATGGGGGATCCCCCACCCCAACTGGGGTCTGACAACCCAGATTCTATAAGACCATGGAACAGTTGTATTTGGTGAGCTTTTCATTGTTCTAATCTCTTGTAAATCTTGTTTAAATAGGTTAAACCCTATGGCCACAAGCTGCCTTGAAAACCATACTGGATATCGAGTCAGGCTAAAACTGAGAAAAGTGGTGACATAAGGTGTTCCCACCCCCCGCCCATCATACCCCATCACTGCTGCTGTTGCCCTTGCCCAGGACTTGGAGGAGATACCCTTATCTGTTTGCTGCCCTGCCTTCTCTAAAAATAGCATCACAAGACAAGCATGCCCTGTAGCAGTTGCTCCCCAACTGTTTTGTATGGTGACCCACAATTTTCATGGTTACCCACTCAGGGATGACCCAAGGTTTTGGATGCCCTCAGCAACCTATGACCTTAGCTACACCTGCGAAGGACCCCAAGTGAGTGAGGAGGGGAGTTCATCCCCTCCTCCTCTGCCAGCTGGGCCAGAGCCAGTGTGCTGGAGAGGGGGCACAGTGGGTTGAGGAAATACATGACGGTGGCAGATAGCAGTGAAGAGGTTGGTAGCAAGGGGTTTGATGCAGTCCATCTCTCACAGCAGGTAGATAGCAGTGACACAGTGCAGAGGGCTAGGCCAGAGGTTGAGCTGCTGAAGGAGCAGCACCAAGACCAAGACCATGCCCACACATGCCCTTTTCTATCTTCCTCTGGTTTTTGTCTAGTATGCTGGACAGCTCCCATGGTCCCACCTACTCTCCAACCTATTTCCCTCTTCTTTCAGCAACTACTGTGGAGTTGCTAGTTTCCTGGGGGGCTTTCCCCCCTCATTATTGTCACAAACAGGGAGGGGGAGATGAGAAGGTAAGAAGCTGGTGTGGAGGAAAGAAAGAGAAGGATGCAAAGGGCAGGAGCTGCCATGGGGAAAGGCTGGTCTGGGACCCACCTTCAGAGGCTTTGCAACTCACTGTGTGGTCCCAACCCATAGATTGGGAAACACTGCTGTATAGGGCTTCTTGAACTCCCTGAAGATCACTACCTCTCATGAGAGTTCACCATTTTGGTTGGCGACAGGCCACCAGACATAGTGGTTGAACTCTCACAAGAGAATTGGGGAACTAGCATGCGATCCCTGGACTGACTGCTTTTTAAAGAGCTGCAGGGGGGCAAGGAGAGAAGAAGGAACATTTCTTCCTCCTCCTGGGAGGGGGGCAGAAGTTTTAGCGTTGTCTGTCAGCTCTGGCTTTCAAGACCCCTCCTTTTCCAGGGTAACAAGCTGGGAGCCCATGAGGAATTGTGGAAGGGGGAGAATTTGGAAATTCAACCCAAGCTGCTCAAAATTTCCCCAGCTAGGATTCTCTAGAGCCTTAAGCAGGCTAATTACCTTCTCACCCCTCCACATGCCACATCTCCTACAGTTTGCTTAGTCCTCAACAGAATACCTTTAGTTTTCTTGTAGTCAATTGCCATATTTTGCTGTGTACATTTGTATAGAGAGACCAGTTTCTTGTCTGTGGAGTGGATTCTTTTTCTGGTCCCATGTTTGGAAGCGAGGATGGGGGCAAAAGTTTACTACTGTATTAGTTGTAGTGAGCATGATTCAAGTGGTCACCTTCATAACAAGAACAATACCCTCTTAAAACAACAACTCAGGTTGCAAACACTGGTTTCTCTGGGGGGTAATTTCAACCCCCAATTCCAAAAGTGTGATAGTTTTGCACAACAAATATCTATAGATGTAAACTATGGGGATAAATGTTAGTTTTCACTATTTGTTCCACATGGAAACAGTGCTAAAATCATTTTCTAGTATTTGTTGGGGTCACTAGAAAACCTAAATACAATTGGATTCGCTTCTAGAAATGCTGTGGGTTGAATTAGTGGGCCCGAAAGGAAGCTTAACATTGGGAGTTTGTTATGGCCCACCAAATCAAAAGATAGAGGAAGATTATAAAATGATGAATGAATTCAAGATAGCAGCTAGACGAAATAACTGTGTTGTAATAGGTGACTTTAACTACCCACATATTGATTGGGTTAATATGTGTTCAGGTCGGGAAAAAGAGATTGAGTTTCTAGAGACTCTCAATGACTGTGCTATGGAGCAGATGGTTACAGAACCGACCAGGGGAGAGGTGATCCTGGATTTGGTCCTAAGTAACACCCAAGACCTGGTGAGAGACGTTAAAGTGATTGCACCGCTTGGGAACAGTGACCATAATGTTATTGAGTTCAACATTTGTATAAATAGGGAGTTGCCCAAAAAGACTGACACAACCACTTTTAACTTTAAAAGGGGTAACTTCTCTGATATGAGGGGATATGTGAGGAGAAAACTGAAAGGAAAAGTAGAAAGGGTCAAAACCATTGGGGAAGCTTGGAGATTATTTAAAATTACAATCCTAAAGGCTCAGAGAAAATATATACCGTGGGTTAGGAAAGGCACAGATAGGTACAGAAAAAAGCCTGCATGGTTAACAAACAAAGTAATGGAAGTTGTAAAAGGTAAGAAGGATTCCTTTAAGCGGTGGAAAGCTAGTCTCAGTAAGGCTGATAAAAGGGAACACAGGCTGTGGCAAATAAAATGCAAGTCTGTGATCAGGCAAGCAAAAAGGGAATATGAGGAGCATATCGCAAAAAAAAACACATAAAGACCAACAATAAAGCTTTCTTCAAATACATTAGAAGTAGGAAACCAGCCAGGGAAGCTGTGGGGCCCTTGGATGACCATGGGGTAAAAGGTGTAGTGAAGGATGATAGGAAAATGGCTGAGAAGCTAAATGCATTTTCTGCCTCTGTCTTCATTGTGGAAGATGAGAAGTGCCTGCCCACTCCAGAACCACTGATTTCGGGAGGGGTGTTGAAAGACCTGAGTCAGATTGAGATGACAAGAGAGGAGGTCCTACAACTGATAGACAACTTAAAAACAAATAAATCACCGGGCCCAGATAGCATACATCCGAGAGTTCTGAAAGAACTCAGATGTGAACTTGTGGATCTCCTGAAAAAAATATGTAATCTTTCCTTAAAATCTGCCTCCATTCCTGAGGACTGAAAGGTAGCGAATGTCACTCCTATCTTTAAAAAGGGTTCCAGAGGAGATCCGGGAAATTACAGGCCAGTCAGTCTGATGTCGATATTGGGTAAGTTGGTGGAAATTGTTATTAAGGAAAAAATTAGTAGGCACATTGATGAACGAAATCTATTGAGGAAGACTCAGCATGGGTTCTGTAAGGGAAGAGCTTGTCTCACTAACCTGTTAGTGTTCTTTGAGGAAGTAAACAAACATGTGGACAAGGGGGACCCAATAGATGTTGTTTACCTTGACTTCCAGAAAGCTTTTGATAAAGTTCCTCATCAAAGCCTCCTAAGTAAGCTCAGTAGTCATGGGATAAAAGGACAAGTCATTTTGTGGATCAAAAACTGGCCAATTAAAAGGAAACAGAGAGTGAGTATTAATGGGCAATTTTCTCAGTGGAGGGAGGTAAGCAGTGGGGTACCACTGAGAGAGCCAGTTTGGTGTAGTGGTTAAGTGCGCGGACTCTAATCTGGGAGAACCGGGTTTGATTCCCCACTCCTCCACTTGCACCTGGCTGGATGACCTTGGGCAAGCCATAGCTCTGTACCAGCTGTTCCCTCAAGGACAGCTTGGGAAAAAGCTCTCTCAGCCCCACCTACCTCACAGGGTGTCTGTTGTGGGGAGGGGAAGGGAAAAGGAGTTTGTAAGCCGCTCTGAGACTCTTAAGTGAGTGAAGGGCGGGATATAAATCCAATCTCTTCTTCTTCTTCTTCTACCGCAGGGATCAGTACTTGGTCCAATGCTTTTAACTTATTTATTAATGATTTGGAGTTGGGAATAAGCAGTGAAGTGGCTAAATTTGCAGATGACATGAAGTTGTTCAGGGTGGTGAGAACCAGGGAGGATTGTGAGGCACTCCAAAGGGATCTGTCGAGGATGGGTGAGTGGGCATCAATGTGGCAAATGGAGTTTAATGTGGCCAAGTGCAAAGTGATGCACACTGGAGCCAAAAATCCTAAGTATAAATACACATTGATGGGGTCCGAACTGGCGGAGACTGACCAAGAGAGAAATCTTGGAGTCGTAGTAGATAATTCAATGAAAATGTTGAGACAGTGTGCGACTGCAATGAAAAAGGCCAATGCTATGCTGGGGATTATTAGGAAGGGAATAGAAAACAAATCAGCCAGTATCATAATGCCCCTGTATAAATTTATGGTGCAACCTAATTTGGAGTACTGTGTACAGTTCTGGTCTCCACACCTCAGAAAAGATATTATAGCACTGGAAAAAGTGCAGAAAAGGGCAACTAAAATGATAAAAGGGTTGGAACACTTTTCCTCTGAAGAAAGGTTGAAGCGCTTGGGGCTCTTTAGCTTGGAGAAATGATGGCTGAGGGGTGACATGATCAAGGTTTATAAGATTATGCATGGGATAGAGCAGGTAGAGAAAGAAGTCCTTTTCTCCCTTTCTCACAGTACAAGAACCCGTGGGCACTCAGTGAAATTGCTGAACAGTCGGGTTAGAACAGATAAAAGGAAGTACTTCATCACCCAAAGAGTGATTAACACGTGGAATTCACTGCCAGAGGAGGTGATGGCGGCTACAAGCATGGACAACTTCAAGAGGTAATTAGATAAACATATGGAGCAGAAGTCCATCAGTGGCTATTAGCCACAAAGTATAGATAGGAACTCTCAGTCTGGAGCAAGTGATGCTCTGTAATCTTGGTGTTTGGGGGTGCAACAGTGGGAGGGCTTCCTGCCCCCACTGCTGGACTTTCTGAGGGCACTTAGTGTTTTTGGCTGCTGTGTGACAGAGTGTTGGACTGGATGGGCCATTGGCCTGATCCAACATTAGCTTCTCTTATGTTCTTATGTTCTTAATTATGCATAGTACTTTCACTTTCAAGCCAAGTCTATTGGGGGGCAGAATCCCTTACCCTTTTGATAAATCTCAAACTTAAAAAAGAAAGGCAGTGGGAAGGGAAGAGAGGGACTGCAGGGCACAGCAGTTCATTGGGGAGAGAGCATTTGGTGTCTGTAGAAAGCTTTACATGGGTAAACCAATTTTTCCCCATGACTTCTGGGGTCAAAATAACCCCCATTTCTTTGGTAGTATTTTCAGCATTTGGTAGTCTTTTCAGCCCTTGACATACATACACTCATTCTCTCGAGAGCCAGTTTGGTGTAGTGGTTAAGTGCGCGGACTCTAATCTGGGAGAACCGGGTTTGATTCCCCACTCCTCCACTTGCACCTGGCTGGATGACCTTGGGCAAGCCATAGCTCTGTACCAGCTGTTCCCTCAAGGACAGCTTGGGAAAGAGCTCTCTCAGCCCCACCTACCTCACAGGGTGTCTGTTGTGGGGAGGGGAAGGGAAAAGGAGTTTGTAAGCCGCTCTGAGACTCCCTTGGGGAGTGGAGGGCGGGGTATAAATCCAATCTCTTCTTCTTCTTCTTCTTCTCTCTGTGTGTGTCTTTCAGAACACCTTACCTTCCCTTTTTATCCCTGAGAAATGGGCAAGCACTGCACACTTTTCTCTTCCCCGTGAGAGCACGGTTCTAAGCTGATGTAAGCGGTGTGACCTGTTTAAGCTGCCAGGAAGTATTAGTATTTCTTTAAAATGGAAATGGGGAGTGAAGGACGAAAGTAAAGAATTAGACCTTTTCACTTCCCCAGTGAAAAGCGAGTCAGGCGACGTATTTTCCAATGCAGAGAAACATTTTATGATTTACCCTGTTAGAGAGGGTCTGCTCCATTTGGCGACCTTCTTATGCCAACAAGGGGGGAAAAGAATTCCTGTGATCTCCAGTACTGTGCATTCCCCACTGGCAGCAGGAGGATCCACTGACTAAATGCGAGACCTTTTGCAAGAGGGAACAGTCTTTTTTTTTTTATTTTGTAGCATCTTCTTAAGCAAGTAAATCCGATTTTGATTAACTGTTAAACAGATCCCTGAGCAAACTGAAGATGAGTTCATTAAAAAGTTGCAAGCACCAGGTAAGACTGTTCTCCGTTTAACATGATATCGCATAAAACACCCCTGCTGGGAGGCTCCCATTTGAGAAAGGCTGGCTTAAGCTAATAAATAAATCGGTTTTTCGGTTTTAAGTCTTTGTTAAATGGAGCTCTGGGTTTTTGTGTGTGTGTGTGTGTGTTTTAAAAAAGAACAGTAGATCTGTAAAGCAGCAAACAACCCATCATGCTCTGACGGTTTCTGTCTTCCTTTGGAAGTATGCGTGATAAGGAGCATCATTAAACACACCCCTGCTGTGTCCTGCAGATGTGCCAAGCACTATCCAAGTAAATACAGAAGCCAAAGATCCATGAGATGTGAATGTGATTTAGGGGTTTTTTTGACATGGGGGGGAGGCGAGGTTTAGGCCTTCAGAACTCATTTCGAGAGCTTGTATACAATGTACACTTCATTTCCAAGCATTCACAGAAAGCAGGAGCCCTGTGGAGGTGGTATCTTCATCAAGATAAAGGAACACTTGGGTAAGGAGTTTCATTACTACTCAATATAGGAACAATGATTCAAGTACACGCAAAAGAGCACTTCACTAAAGGGCATGTTTATTCATAAAAGGGGGGAAATAGAAGATTTTGAGAGAACAAAGAAGTTTCCATCGACTTTAGTTTCACAAATGACACTGGATTTTTTTTTTGGGGGGGGGGGTCTTTAATTCTTTGGGTTTATGTTGTTATGTATACCCCACTTCCAGGACAAGTGAGATGTTCCAGGGCCAGCATGACATGGATTTAGGGTTTCCAGGTCCTTTTGAGATGTCGGCGGGGTTGGGGGTGTTCCAGGAGCTGGAAGTGTTGCCCCTGACATGCCAACATCACCAGAAGTGATATTGTGCACAGCGTCTATGTCACCCAGAAGTGACGTAGGCATGACAGGACGATGCTTTGAGGTTTGGGGCAAAACTCTATGGTAAGATCACCCTCAAATCATAGAGTTTTGTTCAAGACCCAGAACATTGCCCCCTGCATGGATGATGTGGGCATGGTGTGTGATGTTGCTATAGGGGGGATTTCCTCCTGCCAGCCAGCTGGCCAGCAAAACCAGGGGATCCCCGGCCCCCAACTGGATAATGGCATGCCTACATGGATTGTCTCCCTTTGGATGCCAGAGTCCTGGAAAATTTTGGTGTGTGTAATATTTGCTTAATGAATACAAGTAAAGAACGTGGAATCAAATAGGCTTTCACATAGCAGATCTATTACCACACAATAGACCCCCCCCCCGAGAACAACCCTCTACACCAAGGAACTTCACTGCCCATTAACTCAAAGTTTGCTTTCTGCCTTGACCTCTCTCTCAGTCCCAAATTTATATGGCTGTTTCCTTGTGTGTATATGTATGCATGCAAGGAAGTGTGTGAAAAAGCCAATCGCACAGTACTGTACAGTGAAACAACCTGCCAAACACTGGTGAACAGGTCAACGAACAACAGAACTGATTGTTGAAAAACTGAGTCTCTGTTTGCAGCCAGTGAACAGAGATGTGAGCTGAACTGATGGGCTTGTGAGCATTCTTGTTTGGCTCTAGTCATTCATCCTACCCACATAAAACATAAGATAAGTGCCCAAGTTAGCAGTGAATCTTAACCCATTGATTTATTTGGATGTTCCGAGGCAAAATATCCAAATGGCTGCTTGGCTATGTACTGTTGCTGGTTACTACAATGGTATTTCCATAAGGTGGAATTCAGGCTGAAGTTCAGCATTCTAACCATATAGAACCCTAATATTAGGTTGGGTATGTCCAGATATTTCTGGTTCTAATGGCATCATTGGTACATGCCAGTACTTAGGGTCTTAGCCTCTAGGTCTAGGTTAGGCTTTTTCTCCTGCCATTGAATAATCATCTTGATGGTGTGAGCAGCTGGCCTGTTATGTACAGCTGGCCCAAATGATGTGGGATTA
Source organism: Lepidodactylus listeri (assembly GCA_029233225.1). NCBI lineage: Eukaryota > Metazoa > Chordata > Lepidosauria > Squamata > Gekkonidae > Lepidodactylus > Lepidodactylus listeri. Next base: position 50,486,293 of record JARCFY010000013.1, on the reverse strand, counting down.
ATAATAAACCCACTATCTCTGTTACCACAAGTCAATCCAAATCTGAGCACCTTGGGAAGGACTTTTTGTTCCTCTCTAGTTCAGTGATAGACAGCACTGTTTTCTTCCTCCATGGCAAAATGCTGAGAGGATCTGGGGCGAAAAAGTATTTGTGTGAGGGAAGGTATTTTAGTCCCATGCTGGAACAATAAAACTGTCTTTTAACATCAAACCTGAATCCTGGCAAGCAAACATCTTTCTTCAGTGTTGCAAGTGATGTTAGCTGCCCATCACATTAAGAGCCACTATGCCATTGTTCGTGCTGGCAAAAGGAAAACTGAAAGAGAATGCCGTGGGAAAAGTGGGGAGAGGTGTGCTCTTTTAAAGAATATCTTCCACATATTGATAACCAAAGTATCACTGAGAATGTATATGGGACCTCAGATTGAGCAAGAGCTGTGTATGAAAACACTGAGGTAGCTCAGGTCCCCAAGTCATGCCCAACACCCACTTGGAGACACTTTCAGTGTTCACTGAGGTGGCCAGGCTGCTGACTGCAGAGGGCTACCCAAGAACTGGCTCTCAATGCAGAGCCAAGTTCAAAAGGGACAAGGCAGCCTTTTTTTGTTGCCTTGGAGGATTGGGATGGCTTCCCCCCCAGCAGACACTGTCCTCCCTGTTTCAACCTCCTGGTGAGATTGTGAGAACAAGCCGGAAGGCCTAGCTGGACAGATAGGCGCACCCAGTGTAAGTATCTATATATCTTGATCCTTTCCTCCTGATAGTTATTGCCATGGTCATCACTCCCCCTATTCCAATGGACCCTTGGCAAACTCAGTTGTAGGAAGATGTCTCATTATTATTTTGTTTTCTAAACTCTGCAACCAAATGGCTCAGGTACTATGAAATAACTTTGGGACATTAACAAAGCCCTGGCTGGATGGCCAGTGTCAGCTACACAATCTATTGACCACTTAGCCTTGGATTGGCCCAGGTTAGACAGTATGGTTTCTTGAGGGTTTATGACTCCACAAGAGGCATGCAAAGTTAACAGTGTGTGGAAAGTATGTCCTAAGCTGTGGCTTCCATTGCATCAGAATACTTTATTTGTAAACAAGGATCTTGGCTCATGGTTGTAGATCAGTGTGTATTCTCCATGCTGTTGGAGAGCAGAGACTTGCACAGTGAGTTGAGCCAGAAAACATCACCTGGACACAGTATTCCATATTTGTAAAATGCAAGAAATGATGGCGTGGTTTCATAGATTAAACTTTTCTGTCATTAGACACACCTCGTGTACAGAGATGAGGAAATTTAAGAAGAGCCAGGGTCTTCATGGAGTCATCCTCCTCTGGGGATTCATGAGGAGATGATCTGGGGGAAGGACCATCCGATTGTGAGTGTGCCTTTTGCACAACCAAATTGATCATAACCTGTGGGCCTCAAGCAAAACCCAATCATATATGTGACTTATGAAATGACAGCTAATCACTTCACTTAATTTCACCCCGTACAATGTTAAACCATGACCTGAACATTTCTCCCTCTCCTTCTGATGCAGCCAGACCTACCCAGCCATCCCAGGAGGCCGAAAATGTGAGCCTGTCTTCGGGGGACAATGGTGCAGGTGGGGAGATGATATGGCTACTGTATTGACAACAAATCAGTGTGCTCATTTCAGGTGTGTCAACTGAGGAGCAGGAGCAGGAGGGGGTCACAAGAGGAGCAATCCTGATTGCCTCTTTGGCCGAGTCCACCTCAGGTAAGATCATCCTCAATTCGCCCTAGGGGGGTGGCTCTTCTTGCTCTGTTTATGAGCTGTATTCCATTGGCCTTAGGTCACGTGGAAATTGCACTCAAGGCTGCCAGTGCCACAGATGAACCAGGGGAATGTAGGAGATGCCAAGATGTGTAGCGCAGGCTCCATGATTTTGAGGCAAGTGTGGACACCAGATGTAAGTTATTTCAGTTAATACTAGCTGGGCACACCATATCCAGGCATAATCTGGCCTTGTCTCTAGCAAGGCCTACCTGCCTGTGCAGCCAAAGCATTTGGCTTTGATTAAATGGTTTTATCTATTAAAAACTAATCCCCACATGATGGACCACTTATAAATGCCATGTCAGGCATCTTGTATGTGTTGATCTGATTGCCACAGCCAACTGTATTCCCATGGGGTTCACACAACAAGGCCTCATCTAACTGCACCCCCTCCTTTTCTCACACCACAATTAATAACATTATAAATCTGACTGTGACACTGAGGCAAGTCGTGCTGCATCTCCGGACAGACATGGCACACCTCCAGCATGCCCTGCAACCTGGTAATGCTGAGTTGCCACCACCCACGGGCTCAAGAGAGGAAGATTCATAAAAAGTTAAAGTTCCAAAAAAGTTAAATATTGTTATTTACTGTTGAATGTGTTGTAAAAATAAAATGTTAATATTTGTTTAGAAGAGGCTTTTGTGTCACTTACTGCATCATACAACAGGCAATTTTTTTTTTTTAATCATGACCAATTACTATTTATAACTAGGGTTGCCAAGTCCATTGAACTTACTGGCAGGGGGGAGTCCTCGCGTGCGTGCCGGCTGATGTCACCAGAAGTGACATCAGCACGTTGGGGGCGTTGCCAGGGCGACGCTCTGGCAATCACCCAAAAAGTTTTGGGGCGATTGCCAGAGCGTCGCCCTGGCAACGCCCCCGACGTGAAGGTGTCACTTCTGGATGACGTCATTACGTGGGGGAAGTCATCCAGCCTGGATGACTTCGGGGGCGGGGTTTCCCCTGCCGGCCGAATGCTGGCCGGCGGATAGGGAAGCCCTGTAGCGGGGGATCCCCCGCCCCCCGGGCTGACTTGGCAGCCCTATTTATAACAGTGAGAAACCAAAACAAGGTGTTACGTAAATTGGCATGCTTATTTATCTGACCAGTCTGGTTGGTGTTGCTGGACTCCTGCTCAGGGCACCAGTTTATACTGGTAGACTAAAGGGAACTTTCTTTTTCGGTTTAGGGTGCATTGCCTGCTTGTGATTATTGGTTTTTTGGTTGCAGTTTTCCTGTTGCATCACTCCTGACGATGTACCAGTATGGGCCTCAGCAACAGGTTCCTCCCCCCCCACCTTCTGCTGCAGAGTGGGATATTGGGTGCTGCCCCGAAAGTTGGGAATGGTGATGGCCTTGGCGATGTCACTTAATGTGAGCAGGGTTGAGTGCAGGATTACTTGCGTTAACTCCTTCGCCTCTCTTTCCTTCAATCGTGAGGCCCTCATCTCCTCCATAAAACTCCATATGCTCACGCTTGGCTGCCTCCATCATGTCTGCATGAGCACATGCAGACATGCGCATAACCTGTTCCCTGACCCTTTGCACTGCTGTCACCCGTTTCTTCCTTGCTCTTATGATAGCCATTCATGATGAAGGTGAAAGCTCAGCAAGAACAGCACCTGGTGGGATATCTGTGAAAGAAAGTTGGGAGGTTAATGTGTTTGGTCTCCAGCTAAATGTAGCTCCATGAACACTCACATGCAAAATCTAGTGGGTAAAGCTTCCATGATTGGGGGATTGCCCGGTAACATCTGACGAACACCTGTGACTGATTAGCTTGTAGCCAGTTAGTTGAGGTATAGGAGGATCTCTGCAAACAGGGGCGGACAAGGCGAGGACTGAGTTCGAAAATTGTAAAGAAGAGGCATGTCCAAACCTGGCATGACTTGTCCTGCTGAGGTGACACCTCTAGTTCTCAAAGTTGTAACACATTTATATCACACTCACCATCAGGGTTTCTCTCTCCAGCCTCTGCTCCTTCATCGGTATTTGATGTACTTTGACCAGAAATAATGTAAATTTAGGTATAAAGTTATGGGCCTCAGGGAGGTGTTATGCTAACACATAAGTCAGAAAACATTGCTGATCCTGAGATAGCAATGTTCCATTATGACAGAAAACATCCTAATAAAACACATCAACATGCTTGATCATGTCATACTACAAGTGGACCATCCACCAGTGACATTATATGCAATCTTACCTGCCCGTGGAGGGGTGTGGACACAGGTGTCACTGGTGTCCGGCACTTCTATCTTCTCCTCTTCTTGAGAAGGCTCTGGAAGACAACAAGAAGGGAAATTAGGAGTTTCAATCTGGGAAAACTGATTGGTGAGCCTGCCACAACACCCCGACAACTATTCTCTAGCCCAATTTTTATGGTAACTGCTGCATGCAGTGGGTGAGGGTGGCTGCGTAACAAGGCGGGGTGATTCATCAAATCTGTGACCGTCCAGCATTTGGATCATGCCATACAAGTGTGAAAGTGTGCTCCAACAATCTGAACAGCATCCTGTTGAAGAACATCAATTTCCAGGCACTTGTAAGGCTTTGGCAATCAGTGGCAAATAGAGCACCCCCCCCCCCCCCCCATGCCTTACCACTCATGACATAAATTTTTCAAAGTCCAATTGGTAAGGAAGCCACAATTTTGTCTGGCGCTTAGATACACAGAAAGGTATATATGGTACGTTATGATAACCCATGCAGGAGAAGTCCTGGCCCCACATGGAGTTTGGGGATACACTGCCTGCAGTGTTGGCCATTACATTCTTGCCAGGAGCATAACAAGGCATTGACTTACCAGACAGACCACTTGTCTCCTGCGTTGCCCCCTCTTCTATGTCAATGGGCTCTAAGACCAGGGAGAATAATTCTTCTGAACCCTCGGTGGGTGGGAGAGGGGCCTGCAGCTCTATGTTTATGGCGGGTGGGGGGGCAGACAATAGGTCAAAGCTGTCAACTGCCCTCCTGGGCTTGACACTGGGGTCCCCTCGCAATATGCTGTGCAGCTCCTTGTAGTAAGGGCAGGTAGTTTCTTCAGGTGCTGTTGTGTATAAGTGCTCTCTTATAATCTGAGCGGAGTCCCTTGGTCTTATTTCAGCATTCAATCGCAGTGCATAGATGACCTCTTGCTGCCTCCGTGTAGGTGTCCATGGTGCGGTGAGACTGACACATGGCATCTTGGATCCTCTCTTCACCCCACAGGGCGAGGAGATCCAAGATCTCTTCTCTTCTCCAGGAGACTCCTCGACCTCCTGCTATCTTGCCTTTTCCTGCTGCAGTTGAAACTGAAAATGAGTTCTGGATACAAGGTGGCAACAGAGGACATTGACAGGGACTATATTTCCAGAATTATACTAGTAATATGTCAAAAATTGCTTGTGATCTGTTATCAACGGTCCTGGAAGAGCTAATGATTGAACTGCCATAATAAAAAAAATATTTATTGATCTATTTAAGTGCTTGAATGCTCACGCATTAAATGTTTTTAGCATAAAAGCAGTCATGCACTCAATGGTGATCTTTTTTTTAAAAAAAAAAAACTGCAAGAGGGCCATCCAGACGTCCAAGTCGGGGTCAATGTGAAAGGTTGCAGTCCCGACAGACGCAACTGTGGGTTCACACTGGGAGAATCCGTAAAGTACTTGATTTTCCGGGTGTTTGAAAATCCAACATCCAACGGGGTTGATTGTAGTATGGAGTGGGATTCAAAACAGGAGGTGGATGTGCCCATCTGGTCAGCCCTTTTAAATCCAGTAGGAAACAGCAGTGAAACCCACTGCAAATGACTGTGTGACCGCACCCTATGGGATAGCAACTGGATCAAGGTCACCAGGGATCTCCTTGGCTAAGAGATTTGAGTCCCTAGTCTGTGGATTGACTGATTTTACATTTTGGCTGTTCCACCATCAAACTCATAGTGACATGCACAGGGTTCATGAGGTGATCACTTATCTAGATGAGGCTCAGCAACATCAAGTTTGCTATATCATATGCCCATCAACCATTCTGTGGGATTCTGCCAAGTACATCTTACTGGTTCTCCATTACTGCCTTTGTTTAATGCATCCTTTAGTTGTCAGAAATCAATTTAGCCCGCACAACAAGTCTCCTAGATCGTTACCTGTCCCCTAAATCTTTGATTTCCCCAAATCTTGGAAATCCAACTAACTCCTTAACCAGATGTTGCCCCTTTTTGCTGGCTGGGGCATTGGGGGGCAAGAGGCTTCCTTTGGTATGTGCCTGACTGTTAAAGGGGCTGATTGGAGTCTAAACTTTTTGTTAGTGTAGCAGGAAGGAATGCTCTGGCTAACTGCAATAAGTGACCATTGCTCCAATTTATGAATTAGGTTCCAACCAGTCAGGAAACACCAACCTAGTTACTGATGAAGGGTCAGATTCTTCTCCATCACTCAGAATAGGTAACCTTCTCATGCAACCTAATGTTACCTATCCCTTCCCCCCCCCCCAAAAAAAATCCTCCTCTGCATGACTACTTTCTTCTAGTCTTATGCTTGCTTACTCAGAGGTATGCCCCAATGTGTTCAATGAACTTCCTTTCAAATAAGTTCACAGAGGATTACAGCCTTCCTGTGATATGGTTTGAGCCTGCTAAAGACCTCCAGTCGGCTTTTTATCTTCATCCTGTTAAATGGGTTTTCTTTAAACAACCCCATCTAACTAGCCTCAGAAACAGGTATAAATTAATCATTGTTCTTGGCTTTTCTTCTTTGTAAACAAAGGTTTTAATTATACAGGTCCATGGGCATCCTGTTTACTTCATAATTACAGATAAATGGCACTTGTCCCAAATGCAGCTCTTTCCCTTCTGAAGGATTTAACAATGCATTCCCTCAGACATGCATTATCTTTGCTTGGAGTCTACAGAATGGATCAAATCCCACTTGTGCTTAATAGAGTATGGTTTGCCAGTTTTTCCAGTGCAGGAGCCAAGACTGTACTCTCTATTAATGACTAAAATGCTGGTCCCTGTAGCAAGGCAAATTCGTTTTTGGCAAGTACCAGTCTGTTGATGCCCACACCACCTGTTTATTATAAATTATCATGTTGAAAATAGATATCTATCTATCCATGTATGGGAGGGAGCAGGAAAAAAATGTGAGAAAAAACAACGAGGCAGCCAAAATGCATTTTCCTTGAATGGGTCATTAAGAATATGTACTGTTTCATAATATGTATTATTGTCATGTATTTGTTATATACTAGCTTAATTTGAGCCATTGAGATAAGGCCCATTTTATGGGCTATTTGGTAGTTGCGACCAGATGTTTGTCCAAGGCAGTTTGGTGTAATGGTTAAGTGCACGGACTCTAATTTGAGAGAAGTGGGTTTGATTCCCCACTCCTTCACTTGCAGCTGCTAGATGACCTTGGGCAAGCTTCTGAAAAGAACTCTCTCAGCCCCACCAACTTCACAGGGTATCTGTAGTGGGGAGGGGAAGGGAAAGGAATTTGTAAGCTGCTCTTGAGACTCTGTGAAGGGTGGGGTATACATCCAATCTCCTCTTCTTCTTCCTCCTCCTCCTCCTCCTCTTCTTTATAGTGATCCAAGTTGTATATATGCACACATGCCCCCAAGTGACTATCAAGGCAGCAACATATGGTGATTAAGGCTCTCTATATCCATACATGCACAGAATTGACCATCAGGGTTGCACAACCATATGTAAGCTGGTCAATATGGATGTGAGAATTCATCCTAAAGTCCTATCCAGAAGTTTGGGAAACATCTCTCAAAAGGAAACTACCAAATGTGTACATTATTGCACCTTGGTTCTCTTACCTTGCTCACCTGTTTGAATCATGTATACCCCTGAAGAGTCACCATTAGGGGTGGGCACAAGCCAGCTGATGAACTAAAGTTCATCACGGATTTTGGACGGTTCATGTTCGCGAACTTCCGCAAATTTTGATGTAGTTTGTGGTGGTTCATGAAAAGCAGAAAGCAGTGGTTTATCCTTGCTTTCTGCTCTCATGAAAAACAGTTGAATGATGGGGAGCTCCCCCAGCTGTTCGGAAACCCCTGCTTTCTGCTCCCCGTGGAAAACCGCAGGGAACAGAAAGCAAAGGTTTAAACTTCAAATGGCTCACAAACCAGTATGAACCAATTTGGTTCATGAACCTGCATTTCCGTTCATAGTTCAGTTCATGGTCCAGCCATGGTCCATGAACTGAACCACAAAAATGTGGTCTGTGTTCATCCCTAGTCAACATATCTGAAGATGGTAGCTTCTACAGATAGCTCACTTTTCAGGATCACTGCTCATGTCTTTCTCCTCATGCTAGGACCTGTTCTCCCTCTTGGCATTATCATGCTAGCTTGTAATTTTGGTATTATTTACTTTTTTATCTCAAGGCCTTCTTGTTATGCCACTGGGCTGTTCCTCATTCTCCACTGCCTGGTACCACAGTGAAAGATTTTCCCAGCAGGGCTTTTCCTTCCCTTCTGGTATCTCTAGTTCAGTACACCAGCCTGTTGTGTGTTATTTTCCCCCTCTTTCAGGAGATGCTTTTGCATTTCCATTGCTCTTTTACAGAACAGCATCCGCTCTGGTCTTAAGGTGCCTTTTGTATCTCCCACCTCTGGCCCTGAGATGTGTGCCCTTTGATTGAAAGGCAGCACTGCATGAAGCAGTCAACAAAACCGACTCAAGCTGCGCTTTGGTGTGGTGCGAGCAGGTAGGCCAAATCCATCACATCTATTGTCCTGACAGCCAGGATGGGGAAGTGAAGAGAGTATTCTTCCTATTTGTGTTTTGAATGCACTGAGATGTGGTCCTGAGATTGAGGCCAAGCCAGCTGAATGCAGTATAGGCATAAAATAGAAAGCTTCCTTTTACTCCAAGAGCAACAAGGTAAATTGGGACATTAAATTGCTCTCGAGCTTTCTCATATACATTCCTTTTTCATGCTCCCCCCCAAATTCATTTTGATCAAATGCTTGGCTAATAATATACTAAGCTATCATGTAGAGTGATGCTACAGGGTCCCACCCGCCCATTCGTGCTGAATTAGTGTTGAAATGCATCAGAATTTGGGTTGGATACTGCTGCTCGGGGTGGGGGGAGCTCTGAAAATTCTGACAGTTCTGCTTAAATATGCTGTGCAGTTATAGCCTCATGTTCAGCACAAAGCACAATAACATGATCAAGCTTTGAGGGGATAGCGTAGAACAGTGATTCCCAGTGCATTGTCCACAGGAGCCATGGTGCCTCTTGGGTGTTTTCTGGCACCCACTTCTTCCTCAAAGAGCCAGTTATGACTTTGGTCCCTTTCACTGGAGCTGGAGGTGCTTCAGCTTAGCCCAGGAGGCATCAGTTTTGTGTCTGCAGGAAGCACCCATATGGAAACAGCTGTGGTCATCATAAGAGAATGCTTGGTTTGGAACCACCCAGGTCTTTCTGGCTTATTTCCATTTGGATCCAGAGGTTTGATGTCAGTTCACTTTGGCTTAGCAGGTGTGACTGCTTTGGTTCTGTGTGGCTTCTGAATTTTGACATTGCTCAGCATGGGTTATCTGGTTTGATACAAGTACTTTGTGGATTCTCTGGCTGGACATTGTTCTGTTTGGGGTTCTACATTTGGCATTGGTTCTGTTTGGCTATGGTTGGCATCTTTGCCTTGAAGGAAGAATGGCATTTCACCTCATAGGAAACAATAGAGACCAAAATGGCTCAGGGCACCTTGTTCAGGGGTCCCTACCATCATACCCATTTGTCCAATCCCCTTCACACATGGGAAGGGGTCTTTAGAAGAAAAGGTGGACTTGGTTTCCTAAAATTTGGTGCCATTTGCTCTAAAAACTCCTGCAGCAGACCTGTATAAAGATTCACTTTTCCTCCAAATCTGGAATCTCTTCCCCCAAAATAAATACGTCTGAACTCGTACTGGGATTATAGTACCAGTACCGACCCCAAATCCCCTCTAGTTCATGGGTCCCCAAGAAAAATGCTAGGCTTCATGTGGAGGTCTGAAGTGGTAGGGAAACTGGACTAAATTGTCTGTCTACTCTTCCAGTGAAAGTACCCTTGCGTTATCAGGATCCAACCCAACATAATTTTGGAATTCCAGAACAGACAAAGAGAACTTTTTCTCCCTCTCCCAAAATACGAGAACTCAAGGGCATCCAGTGAAGCTGATGGGCAGTAGGTTCAGGATGGACAAAAGGAAATACTACTTTACACAGAGAGTGATTCAAATGTGGAATCCACTGCCAGAGGATGTAGTGATGGTCACAGAAATAAACTGCTTTAAAAGGGGGTTAGACAGATTCAGGGAGGAGAAGTCTATCAATGCTTACTAGCCATGGTGACTGAGGGGAACCTCTACATTCAGAGGCACTAGACCCCTGAATCCCACAGCCAGGAGGCAGCAGCAGGGGAAGGCCTCGGCCTCTATGCCCTTGTGCTGGCCCTCTAGAAGAACTGGTTGGCCACTGTGTGAGACAGGATGCTGGACTAGATGGACCCTCACTGGTCTGATCCAGCAGGGTTCTTCTTATGTACTTATGTACTTAACAGAGGGAAATTTGAGAAACAGCTATTTATGATATCTCCCCATCCTGTAAGCCATTTCCTCCCAACACTAATATTCTCAGCTCCCGAACAAGGATCAATTGTACTCTGAACAATTTATGCACAGTAAAGTTACCCGCTCACACTTCAAAATGTAATCTTCCATTTGGATTATTTGGTGTTTGTCTCAAAGATACATGCATTCATAGCCAAGGATATCAAATATACTCACATTGCCTATGGCACACTGAATATTACTACAATATTGTGCAATTCAAGTTGTTTATGAGGGAGAGAAATGTTACTGTCAGGATGAAGTAAATCTTCCAATGTTAAATTAACAGCATGAGGTGATAAATATCATCCATAATTTACTGAGACTAACTTTGACCCTTGAACACACAGAAGAATCACCAGATGGCTGAATCTTCAGTAACTCAAGACATTTCTGAACCCGAAGTTGTCCACCTATCAGTTGGAGACTTAGGGATTTACTAACCTCAGTCTGTTAGAACACCTGTGAAGCAGGCCCATCTCCAAATATCATAGCAAAAGAACAAGCAACATGCCTTGCTGTGGTTTATTTCCCACCTCCCTTTACAAGAAGGAGGTAATTAACCATGCTTGTGAAATTCTTCTTAGCTGATTTTCTTCTCAGATATGAGGTAATGAGCTTGACATTCAAATCAGGCTCTGGTAAGTAAATGCATAAAGACTGTAAAAAAAAAAACCCTCCTCACAGACTGATCAAGGTTGATCTGTCATGTTATTTGAATAGAATACATCCTTCTGGCATAGGTACGTTCCTGGTTGCCACTTGGAATCATTTCCCCCAGTTTGCAGATTTGTGACAATATATAAAGAGAAGAGGATACATTTCATATATGTAGAGCTTGACACAGTTTCGGATACATTCCAGACTGCCACTGCAAACTCCCCCTCCCACAGAGATCTAAATTACCTGGGTTTTATTTTCAGAATGGAACTGATGCATTAGGAATCCTCTATATATCCCCCCCCCCCGAACAGAGCACTGTGTTGTGCAGTTTGCTACGTATTTCCTTCACTTGCATGATTTCCCCACCATCATTACCAATGCTCATGCTCACCTTGAAAGAAAGACCCCCCTCTCCCCAAAAGTAACCCTGCATTAATGCATGTTTAATTCACCATTCTTTTTCGGGGGGTGTTTTACCAAAAGTGATTGAAGGCAAGAAGCAATCTCCTCTAAGGAAACTTGGGGGGGGGGGAGTGGTGGGTGCGAGCCATGGTGGGAATGATAGCTTTAAATGATTTTCAACTAGCATCTTTTTATCTGTGCCTGGGTGCTGTTGAAAGCCAAGTGAAAATGTTGGACGGCTGTGCTGATGGGTCCCCAGATTACTCACCGCCATTAGGAAAGCTGTGCACATTTCTCCAGCTGAAGCATATGACATTAGAGTGCATGTCAGAGATTGCACATAGCTCCTGCTTCTTCTTCTTCTTTTTTAAAAAAATGAGCAACAGAGCACAAGCTGCGCCAAATGTTCTCTCATTTTGATATTTGCTTCAGAAGTAGCACATTCAATGGAGCCGAACAGATTACTGAAAAATACTCATTGCACCTAACATCTGTGTTTCGATTTGGCTGCTATCTGATGCCCTTTTGTTCCCCTTAGCGGCTGTTGCGTCTCAAAAAAACCATCTTTCCCTTCTTTACTCTCACATTCCTTGGCTCCATAGGCTCACACTGCCTAACTAGGAGTGGAGACCCACATGGTTTCTTTTACCTGCATCGGTCGTTGGGTGTTCCGATGCTGTTGATCATGTGGGTCACCACCAGAGTCCATGGAATGACCTGGCAGGGTAGGTAGATGAGGGCCAAGATTCAGAGGGCAAAGAAAAGCAAGGCACCACCTCCCATGGCAACCACCACTGAAACAATGCAGCTGTGTTTCCAGATGCTCAAAACAATTATCCTCAAAGGGGAGGTTCATTTTGAGAATTCCAAAAAAGGAACAGGTGAGAAGCATCATCTCAGCTCTAAGCTGAAACATTTTTGAGACGGCTTCTCAAAGTCCTTGAAGTAACTGGGCAGTGTAAGAGACGGAACCTGAGATGGAAATGTCTACTTGTCTGCATTCACCAACAGAAGATTCTCCCTCCAGCAAAAGAGGTTGGGGGGGGGGGGGCTGTGCTTCACCCTCAGTAGCTTTGTATATGTCTGAGACAGTTCTCTGCTATTTTGCTCATAGCTTTTTCTCAGGCGATGCGCGTGCACACATACACACACACAGAGCACCATAGCTGAAAACAGGAGACCATGCCGAAGAAACAGGGGCATCTAATTGCTCCCTTTCTTGGAGGTGAATTGTCCCATTTTCCTCCAGGATTAATACAAACTGACATGAGCATTACAATTCAAATCATCAGCCAGAAAATGTAAAAAGACAGCTTTTCTGAAAAGCCAACCACCAGTATTTTTAGAATAAAAAAGGGAAAGAACCAATAACCCTCAAGTATAGCATTAACCTCTGCTTTACAAGAAGGAAGGAGGAAAAAAAGATCCTGTGAACAAGAGCGAGAAAGATAAAATAGCTGGATGTAAAATTCAAAGGAAGAAAATGTAGTGCTTGCAGTGCTAGAGGAACACTGTTTAACATTTCTGATATTTGGTACTGTGCTGAGTAATGTGCTAGTTTAGCAGGAAACTGTCAATGCTGTTGATTTCATTTGTAAATAATAAATAATTCTTCTAATTTATTGCGGAACCATTGCCTAATCAAGCAAACTGGTCACATTTCCTGTTGGCTACTTGTCACATTTAAGTAGGCTTCCCAAATGCCTAGTCATGGCTGGGAATTCTCCTTCCCCCAGCCCTAATCTCTTGCCCTCAAGAAATTGAGGAGCAGGAGAAAAAAATGGCCTCTATAATGATACTCCAGGAATTTCCCGTAGTATCTATGGTCTTTACCACAGAGATTTGGGAAGACTCCTAGAGTATCACTGAGAAATAACTTCACATCCTCTCTAAACTCACCCTCCCCAGGCAACATCTCCCAAATCTTCCAGCATTTGCCTAGCCAATGTTGGGAGCTCTGCACTTGAAAATAGTTCAGTTCCAAATTAGAGTCTGAAAGGACATAAGATAACCACTTTACTGAAACTATGCAGGTCTACATCTGATCAGTTTCCAGATGGGAGACCTCTTGGTAACCCTGTGGAAGTCATTTTGACTTCAATGAGGGGAGAAGAGTGGGGAGTAAGTATGAATTAAACTGAAGTTCTAAGCTGAGTACTACATGAAGTATCTGTTGGAGAGGGAACATCAAGTGAGCAATTTTATTATTGTAAATACTGAGATCGGACACTTAGCCTATTTGAACTCTAGGGGGAACTGTAATGTATAGTTCCTACTGTCCAGGGCTTATTGAAGTCTTTTCTTGTTTTCTGTCTGCCCAGTGCTGTGCTTCCCTTCTGCCTGTAAGTCTGTTCTCATATCCAGAAGGTTTCTCTGTCATTGGAAGACCAAGTGAATGTTTTTTGCATAATCCTTCAGTTACATTAAACTTTATTGAAATCAGCATGTGCATGTGGATTATTTCCTCTACTCTGCTAACAGTGACCACCTTTCTGACCATGCTTTCCAAAGACATATGTTGTCGTGGGTACTTTGGTATATGTTTAAGATGTTTCAGAGGTGCAGCTACAACTGTGAAATGTGAATGGAATACAACACATTCACCATCATGCATTCCGTACTGGGACATTTGTCAGAGAGCCATGCTGGTTGTCATTAGGTTGAGATCACACATGCCAGAAAAAATGGGAGGGAGCAAATTCCAGAGGAATTTGACCCTCAGTTGCATGATCACACCTCCCTTTGAAACTGCAGGTTCAGTCCATCAGTGTGTGATCAGACGCAACTGTGGGTGATTCGGTTCCTCCCGCCGTTTTTTCCCCATGTGCTTAAACGAGGGGACGATGAATCATACCTCAGTCCTGAGGGCTCCTGATGGAGTTTGTGATGATGTGCATACTGAGAAAGGGGAAAAAACAACAGCACAGAGTCAGGATGGCCTGATCAGACCATCCTGATGCCATGAGAATGCACTGGAGCGATCAGACACGGGAAAGTCCATCTATGGCCCGTTGCAACCCATTTACTACCAGATTTCCCCTCGTGTCTTTTAACTCTGCTTCTGTGGTGGAGCAGAATGGGTTGCTGATAGCTGCAGGGCACTTCCCAGATGCTGTTGTCTGATCGCACCCTTTAAATCCACCCGACATTCATGCCTATGTATGATCGCAGCCGTTAGCCTGGATTTGTTCCAGTGTAATTACAGCAAATGTTTCCTGTTTTCTTTATTTTATATTTGTCATTTTTTCTCTGTGCTTTCCATTCTCTCCTTTCTGTGTATTCAGATCTATACCATTTGAATTCAAATGCATGCCATTTGAATACACAGAAAGTAACCGACCAGACAGGCTTGAGCTGCTCACTGAAAAACTGATTCCCTTATTCTATAGGAATGTAGGTTCAACTGTAGTTCATTGCATTCTTAGGCTGGTTGTCCCATCTACATTTTCCACTGCTCAGTTTGTATATTTATTTACTTTATAGTCTGCCTTTCTCTCTGAAGCTCAAGGCAGGTTAGAAAGTTTAAAACAACACAACATAGTAGTAAACTGTACTAAGATTGGATCACAAAGTTAGAAAATAATGCAAAACAGCCAGTGTATAAGGCATTACATATAAGCAGGACTATTTTTGGGCAGGAACGCACAGGAATGGAGTTCTGGCTGGCTTCTGAGTTGGCCACGCCTACAGCCTCCCCCCTCCCCAGGTTCCCCAGGCACTTTGCAAGCTGCAGGGTGCCTGGGGAAGCCAAGACGATCCAGGGAGGGAGGGCAGTTTAAACTGCCTCCCCTCCTTGGGTTCCCCAGGCACCCTGTGGGGCACCTGGGGAAGCCAATCCAGAAACTGCCTTCCTTCCCTCGGGTTCCCCATGCGCAAGCCGTGGGGCACCTGGGGAAGCCAATCCTGGGAGGGAGCCGTGCTGCCAGGGGTATGGCCTAATATGCTAATGAGTTTTTGCTGTTGGGTGTGCCCTATTATGCTAATGAGTTCCTTCTGGGCTTTTTCTACAAAAAAAGCCCTTCATATAAGAAATGCAAAAACTGGATTGCAGAAAGTAGAAAACAATGCAGTTGCAACAAGATAATGCATACATTGATCAGCACCATCAACTATAGTCCTCATCCTTCATAAAATGCCCTTCTGTCCAGTTCTGTTTTACACATTCTGCAGAGTGGCAAAAGTACGGGAGCCTTCCTGACCTCCTCAAGCAGGCCATTCCACGAAGTGGGAGCCACAACACTAAATGCCCGGCTATGGGCACCTGCTGATCTTACCTTCAGTAGATTTTGCACAGATGAGTAAAGCTGTAGAAATGGGGCATACTGGGAGATGTGATGCAATAAAGGTATACCCCTAAAATTGTATACAACTAAAAATGTACACCTAAAAAGTGTACTCCAAAAAATTCATATGTACACATGACCACAAACCATCTGTTCCTTATTCCTTATAATGAACCGCTCCCATCTTCCCCCAGGAACCAGATGCTGAAGCGTGGGAGCCTTCATGTTGCCCTAAAGTGATATAGCAGTTAAACTGACAAACTAGCATCTGGGAAATCCAGGTTTAAATCCCTGTTTGTGTGAGAGTTCTGCTCAAAGTAGTCAAGGATCAGATCTTGGTTGGTTAACCACAGTTCTTTATTTCCAATCTCTACATTAGTACAGCGTCTTGGATTATTGTCAGAGATGAGACAGATAATACAAGCAGGTCTATTATACCATTCCAAGGAGTTTGAATTACCCATAGGTAGCCAATCACCATAGGGGAAAATTGGCGGGCAAAGAGGTGTTCTGGCCGTTTGGTTCTCACAGGAAAAAGAGTGAGGTGTCAAGCTGTAAATTTCCTTCCCCAAACCAGACCCCTCAGATGTTACCAGTTCACATAACAATCAATGGCCTCAAGGCTTTTGCATGTGATAAGAGATGAGAGGTATCCTCCCTTGAAGTCTCAGCCGGGGCAGCTGGAATGCGGAGGCAGGGATGTGAGAGGCCTCCTTGTTCACATACTTTACTGGTGTCACCCTCCTGCTTTACTTACTATAATCTCCCGGTCTGGACAAGCAGTAATACAGAACAATTACAAGGAAAAGAAAGACATAGAGCTACAGGCATGATTAATAAGGTACAGGCATGATTAATGTAATGTCTGAATTAGCAGATTCTGACAGTTTGTGCCATGGAAGCTTGCTGGGTTACCTGGGGTCAGTCACACCCTCTCAGCCTAACCTACCCCCCCACAGGGTTGTTGTGAGGATAAAACGGCAGAGAGAATGATGTAAGCTGCTTTGGGTTCCCATTGGGATGGAAGACAGGATATAAATAAAGTTAACAAAATAAATAAAAATTAAAAGAATACCCAGCAAACTATTTAGATCTGTATTTCTTGTCAAGGTTACATGGTAGCTCCTGCTATCATTGTAGTTTCTTCAGAATAGTTTTTAAAAGTTTTTTTTAAAAAACTTAATCCCTACACTTGATTTTTCAAACAAATTTGAAAAAGCGTACATCATGACTCGCCAAGCCTGCAGTCAACCTGTTATTTTGCTGCTAATGTGAAATGTCTCCACCGTTTCTATTTACTGTAAATTATATCTGCCAGGAAAGGGCAAGTCCCTGCGATAATTATTCAGTCTGATAAGAGGAATCAACCCTCACCACGCTGCGAATGAATGACAGAAGACTCCAGTTCATTTACTTGTTGAAATCCATTATCTGCTCTCTTTCGTATGAATCCTCTTAATAGGACTTTATTTTTGATCAGGATGCGGGGTATTTCATTATCCATCACTCTGGTGAACGGATGCTCTAAAATGGCACTCTGTACGCATCTGGCATTTCTAGATGGCTCCGAAATTAAGTGGCCATCCAGGCAAATGGTGATGAAATATCTCTCTGCAAAATAAAGAGGTCATCAGTGACAAGCAATAAGAGATTGAGGAAGAAACCTGTGCGGCATGATAGCTAAAGGGTCGCACTTGTCAGAAGGGAAAAGCACTGATGATGAGCCATGCTTCTGTGAGTCTTGAAATCCAGGTGGGCCTGCCTCTCTCCATTGTTTCCAGAGCTCTGCTTTGGAATGCAACAAGGGCTCTATTTTCCAGGAATGCAACAAGGGCTCTATTTCCAGGTGAAGAGCGCCATCACACAACATTCCAGGGCACATTATCCTGCACGCACATCTGTATGTTTGCAGGCATTATGTTATGAAACCCTTTGCAGGCATTATGTTTGAATGCACATCTTTGAAGAACGTGCTGTACATGATCCCTCTGATACATACAATTATCATTTTGTCTGAAGGGGCAACATGTACATTTTTAGCCTCCATACACATGTACCAGACCATACACATGTACCAGAAAATCAGGGTTGCAGTTCATATGTTCCAAAGCTGGAATGTACATATGTGGTCCCTTTGGACAAAATGGTAATTGAGTGTATTGGGAGGATTGTGCATAATGCACTCTCTGCTTTTAACTGTCTGTCTGTCTGTCTAAACAGTTATATCCCACCTTTCCTCCTGGTTCAAGGTGGTTTACAATTATAGATTTTAAAAAAAACAGTTAAAACCAAAATAAAATTAAAAACTTCAGATCTCTCCCCCCACCCCTAAAAGATGCCTACTACTCAACCCTCCTCAAAGGTCCTGGCAAAGAAGCAAGCCCTGCAGTTTGCCATACACACAATAACATGAAACCCCTGAAAATTTATGTAGGAAGAACAGGTTTTCCACTGTAGCAAAAGACCTCCCAAACTCCCTATTCATTTCTCTCTGGTCCTCTGAGGGCTGGTGAGAGGAAATATTTTTAAATGGTGCAACGTCATTCCCGGCAAATGCCTGGAAATAGATATCACATCGCCAGCATGATACTGATGTGGTGCTCTAGGACTTGGGCAACAATCTATGGTAAAACCATCAGCTGGCCACCCTAGCTTTCCTGATTCCCAGTGACTATTGTTTTAATCATTGACATGGATCTGCACAGTAGGTAGGCACCTAAAAGACATTACATCTTTTCTGCTTACTATATAGCCAGTGTTTTATAATGGTTAGAGAAACAGACTAGGACATGGGAAAACCCGGATGAAGTAAGCTTTGTTTTTTTCAACCCAGCCTGCCTGTTGATGGGGCGGGGGGGGGAGTGGAAGGCTGAATAATTTATGTTTCCTAGAGGAAGGGGGGGAGATAAAAATGTAAGAGATAAAGGTGGGAAGAGAGGTGCTGGACAAATGTTGATATAATTATTAGGAGATGTGGAAAAAACTAACCTCAACAAGCAATCTTTTAATGTGTTGCTGTTGTTATTTTTATTTTGTAAGTTGCCTTGTGCAGGTTTTTGGAGAGGCAGAATATTTTTTTCCCCATCATAAATAAAATATGTGGGGGGGGGGAAGGACTATCCTCAGCTGTGATCCAATAAAACATACATACAGTCCCAATTTTTTTTTGAAAGAGAGATTCATCAGCAGCTGAATCAGAATTTTTTCCAATATACTCTTCACAAAGACACCTTTTTAGTTCAAAAGGCTGAGCTGTGTGAAGGATACATCCCCCTCACGTGTTTGTGTCTCTCTTCCTCCTTCCATTTGGACACAGTGGCAAGACACATGCACAATTAAAGTGTGGAAACCAGGACTGGGTGTTGATGATGCAGCCGATATGTTTCAGATTTGTTTGTAGGGCAGCTTTCTAGTCCCTTTGACTTGGAAGAAAAGCTGGGAAATAACACAGACAAGGGCTGGTGGAATCTCAGGCAGTACAGAAAAGTCAGAGAGAAAGACTTCCAAAGGATGGGCCTTCAGTGCTCCCCTTTCTCCTCCCTATGGTAAACACAGAAATCCATTCATCCCATGAACTCCAATAACCCTACTGTTTCCTCGATGTAATGTTGCAATGTGTAGTCTCTACCGCCCAAGGGGGAGAGGGATGGCAGCGAGCATTTCTTTCCCAAGACCCTCCCTTTCAGTAAACCGCAATACTCTTGTTTCTCCTCAGCATCATTTTAGTCTGGAAGCAAAAATACCCACAAACAAACAAGGAACAATGAGCTAAAGCAGGAGACTTGGACGAATCCCATGGCTGTGTTTATCTGTTAACACAATTAAAGAAAGCAATATGAGATGCTGATAACAAGGTGCTTAGCTGGGTAGCCTTGGGCGGCAGAAACACGCTTGCTTAGAAAGAACATGGCCTCCTTTCAGCAGCGGTGTTTATAATGCGTTTGGCAAGCCCAACAGGATCCCAAAACTGCTTTTTTTGTTTGGTTGGTTTGTTTTTGAACAGCAAACAGAGTGAACATACTTTTTGCATTTTTGCTTATAGTTCTGGGAAAGGTACACTAGTTCTAGGGGGGCTGCAGTTGGAAAGGGATCATAGGTGAGTGTTAGAGCATTTGCTTTGCATGCAGAAGGTCCCAGGTTCAATTCCTGACATCTTCAGTTAAGGATAAGGTGAAAGACCTTTGGCTCAGTGGTATAGTATCTGCTTTGCATGCAGGAGGTCCCGAGTGTGAACCCTGGCATCTCCAGTTAAGGATAAGGTCACAGGTGATATGAAAGACCTCTGTCTGAGACTCTAGGGAGCCACTTTTAGTCTGAGTGGACAAACCTGATTTTGATAGCCCAAGGGTTTGACTCAGTATAAGGTAGGTTCATGTATTTCAAATAGCCTGGAATTCTGGGCTGGCTGGCTAGCTTAAAATGTAGGGTGTGAAAGAAGATCTCTGTTAGTCATCTGGCTTTATTTTCTGCTAGTAAGAGTGCCAGGCAAAATGACACACATGAATTTACAGGAGGTGGTGGCTCAAGCGGTTAAGATGCTGAGCTGCAGACTGGAAGGTTGGTAGTTTGGCAGTTTGAGACCTGAGTGCCACGTGACAGAGTGAGTACCCGTCTCTGGCCCCAGCTCCTGCCAACCTAGCAGTTCAAAAGCAAGAAATTACAAGTAGATAAATAGGTACTGCTGCAGTGGGAAGGTAACCACATTATGTGCACCTTGGCATCTAGTCATGCTGGCCACATGACCATGGAAATGGCTTCAGACAGTGCTGGCTCTTCAGCCTGAAAATGGAGATCAGATTCAACTGGCTTTTGAGCAAGGGAAACCTTTACCTTTGCCTTTTTGAGTTCTTCCATTTAGAGTCATGGATCGGAATCTTCTGTTTGACTCAAAAATCCCAGCTAGGCTATCCCTCCACTGCAAGCTGACATCAGTCTGGCACCTTTTCCTATTCTGGTTTCCCCCAAAGAACCTGGGAATTATAGTCTGCTTAGGGTACTGAGAATTTTAAAAATTAGATTTACAGATTTCTTGAGAGAGGGACTTACTGATAAAACAGACTGACACTACAAGTTCTAAACAGATTTCCACACATTTTCCCCGTTAACACATTCTCCCAGTCCCACTGACTTAAATGGATTTAGGATGGTCTTCAAAGCAGAGGTGCCCTCTGACCGTCAGATCCCCACTCTCTACTGAGTGTCACAAACAAAGGCCATCCTTGGCCAAATATAGGAACATAATTTTGGGTTGCCAGCTCCACACCAAGCCTCAGAACAAAACAAAATCCTGAAGGACGAGACCACAGTGCATTATTCCATTCTTCTCAGCTTGCCACTGCCACCACTGAGACTGCGGATTGGAACTCGACAGTTCTGTCTCAATGCATAATGCCTCAGTAGCCTTTGGATTTCAGAGGGGAGAAAAGATTTCATGTCTGCCTGCCAATTGAAGATCATCCAGGTGTGTCTCACTGTGGTCCTTATAGGACTGTCAAGCCCTCAGTGGGGATGGAGGATTCCCCATCCACAGGTCCCATTGCCTGCCACCACTTGGAATGGTGGTGGGAGACGTTTAGTGGTGATTTTTTATTATTTAATTAAGCCTCATGGACTTACTGGAAGTTCTGGCCAGAAGTGACAAAGCAATTGCCAGCTATTCCTAGAGCTACCATTTGTCACTTCCGGTAAGGACTTCCACTAAGTACATTTAAAAAAAAAAGAAAGAAATCTTCCTGTGATGCTGTGCCCCCAACCCTCCTGCCAGGTGCCAGGCACTGCCTGAAAATCCTTGGTCCATCAGATAGTTCTTAAGTCCATATGATTCATGGTGAAAGATCCACTAAACTTGGGATAGTCAATACATATAGGGATAGTCCTAAAGGACTGTAGGTGCATAGGTTAAGCAGATGGCATTGTTGTTGCCTGGGGGTCTCTCTGCCATCTCAGTCTGTCAGAGGACATTTGGTATGGAAAGACGCAAATGGCTTTATGTCACAGAATCTGGTCCTTCACTTATTGTCCCTTGGCAGTCTCCTGGCCTTTCTATGGTTTCTAATGGAGAAGTTCTTAGCAACTTGGGTCCTCTTCCTCTGTCCTGTGTTGAACCTTCTGACCATTTCCAGTTGTTCTACACTGGCTACACCTTCCTGGCTGATGCCCTCCCTTGTTCAAATAGTGGCTTGGAGGCTTGATCTATACCTGCTATGTAATCTTAATGCAGAGTTATTGTAGTCCAACCTCCACTGAAATGTATGGACTTACTGAATGACTTTCCATAGGCTTGCACTGGGTTTCTGCATGCGACTGAGGTATTGTGGTCACCATGGCAGCATCCCAGCTAGTCCCCCACTCCTCCTCAGCCTCACTGCCAAAGTCTTTCACAGTCATTGAAGCCTCTCTGGTCATGCCATACATAGAACTTCCCAGAAAGGTTCTTGAGGGTTTCTTGGATTCTACTCACCACCAACTCCCTCATCTGTCTACATACATCACAAGCACCACACATAGCATTATAGAGACTCTTCCTTCCAATGTCAATGCAAGCTCACTAATATACATGTAATAATGCAATCCTATAAAAGCTTACTTGTGAGCCATCCCATTGATCTCAGTGGAATTTACTTGTGCTGGCAAGAACGTGTGAGAATATCTACTGGGTTAATCTGCAAATTTCCAAATGCCCATATCTTCCTCTTGCAGTATGCATCTGGTGGCCACCTAGAAGTGAAATTCTTTTGACCACAACCAGCATTAAGCCCCTCCATCACAGAAAGAGCTCAAACGGGGGGGGGGGGGGGGAGCTATTTAACCTTCTCTGTTCTCCTGTCCTACATATTAAAGAAGAAAGGTAAAGGTTAAGTTTTCCCATTTAGCTTTATGTATTGTGTTTGTTTGTTTCTCGGATTACGATTAGTCTGCCTTTCTAGTTCCAGTAATTCGTGAGGCTATGGGCGCTTAACGTTAATTACAGGAAATAATTGGGGCTAGCAGTTTTGAATTAAAAGTGGTGAGAAAGAGTGAGCTGTTGTATTTTTCAAAGAGGCTGTCCGCATCGCCGAGGGATGTGCTCTGCTAAATCAATGGTGGCACAGTTCAGCTATGAGCTCTTTAAGCTTTTCTGCCTGCAGCTATTCTGCATATTTTCTAACATCTTATATTTCTAATGACTGGATTGTCATTTCAGAAATGTCCATTAAAACTCGCAATCAGCACTGAGCACAAGCGAAAGCTGTTCTCATAATTTGCTCCAATTGTACTCCTCCACTCAAATCTTCATCTATCAATGGTTAACCTTTCTAGCATGTAAAACCAAATTGAAACCATGGTGATAAATATTAGGGAGGGTTTCAAAATTCTCCTTGTCTGGATTTCTCTCCAGGTTTTGGAGTTCTGAATTACCTTGGTTCCAAACTGGAAGCAATGCAGTAGGAGTTTGCTGTTCTATCTTTTAAAAAAATATTTCTGAAAGGTGTACATAACGGGTTGGATCCACCCAGCTTTTATACTACAATTTTGCCCAGTTCTTCTCCTTACTACAGTCCTTTGTGCTCCATGTTGGTTTTGTCACTGTGAGCCCATGACTGCCTGCATAGCCCTTTTAGTGGTCAAAGGGGACTACCACTTCCCTTTTATATTGACTGAAAGCTGATTGGATCTGACCCAAGGCTGTGCATAAGCAGTTGTAGTTGAGTTTCTGCTCTTTACCCCTAAACCATACTACTACTACAGCTGGCTTAAAGGTATGCTAAAAGTGATGGGAAGGCAGAGAGGTTGCCTACTAGGAAGTTTGGGCAGTAAGCACAGTTTAAAGAGCAATGGGGCCCTGAACTTGCAGGTTGGCTCCAGAGGACTTTATTAGGGATGCATGCTTGCTGAAAATAACTTCATCACAACATCAGCTCCATCACCAGCAGAAAGGAATGCTGGGACAGAGACCACCCCTATGAGAAGTCAAAGTAAATACAAGAGGAAGCCAGGAGAGATGAGAAAAGAGAGAGACTCTCCCAGTTTAAACCACAGAAACCCAACACACCTTTCTAACATTTTCAACATGAAGAATGCCTTTGCACATCCACCAAAGTCCATTATTTAGAGCTTTTAGATTGTATAGCATTGGCTTGTCCTGGATTCCCCTATCCCTGATCCCACAAAGAACTGAAGAGAAGAGAAGAAGAGAAGAGATTGGAGTTATACTCCACCCTTCACTACCCAAGGGAGTCTCAGAGCAGCTTACAAACTTCTTTCCCTTCCCTTCCCCACCACAGACACCCTGTGAGGTAGGTGTGGCTAAGAGAGCTCTGAGACAACTGTCCTTGAGAGAACAGCTGGTACAGAGCTATGACGTGCCCAAGGTTATCCAGCAGGTGCAAGTGGAGGAGTGGGGAATCAAACCTGGTTCTCCCAGATTAGAGTCCACGCACTTAACCACTACATCAAACTGGCTCTCCAAACTGAAAATGGTAGCTGAGGATGCCCATCAAAATGTATTTCAGTTGGGCGAAGATTAATAATCTGTGAGACTGCTGGTAAACTGGGCAAGCATACAGATATGACATGTAGTTTCACATTTTTTTTTTTGTCCAGTCAGTTGTGTTTTATACGTGGAACCTCCCAGTATTCTGTGATTGGCCCTACTACCTTGATGGTGATGCCCACTACTCTTTCTCAGAACATAACATGTGTCCTCAGGGATAATAAATTTATAGACTGATTTATAGACTGCTGATGTGAGATATGAAAAATCCCAAATTTTAATCCCTTACAAATTATTAACATATAATCAGCACCATGGACAGAGAAAGCATAGCTTGAACACCTGATGCTGCTGCCCTATACCGAACCTGTCTCTTGATCCATCAAGATCACTCTTGTCTACTCAGACTGGCAGCAGCTCTCCAGGGTCTCAGATAGAGGTCTTTCACATCACCTACTACCTGATCTTTTAAACTGGAGATCCTGAGGATTGAACCTGGGACCTTCTGCATGCCAAGCAGATAATCTGCCACTGAGCCACAGCCTCTCTCAGCCACAGCCATAATCCTACCTTGCTTAATCCAGCCCTTACTGTTCACATCTGGTCTATAAATCACTGGTTCTCAGCCATGGTGCCTTCAGAAATCCCTCATCCCTTAGCTCAGTCTACTTCACAGCTGCTGAGACAAACTCTGGATAAAATAAATTAACCACAGAAGCATTTTGAAGAACTGGGTTATAAATGTAATACATTTAAAAAAAAACATATTTAATGATGCAACAGGTGGTTTTTTTTTTAAGTTTTCATGAACAATTGTCTCAGGACAAAAAGAAAGAAAGAAATCAAAATGTATTCTTTTTACTGTGCTTTGCTAAACACACACACACACACACACACCAGCTAGGCAAATTAAGACTTCATTTTCCTAAACCTTACTTAACGTTGGACATGCTGATGTTCAGATCACAACAGATTTCAAAGGGAAAATGACACAGGAAGAGAGATTGGGGTTAACAACAGGAAAAACGCAGCGTTCCAAGCTAGCCAAACTACAATTCCCAGCAGTGTTCTGTAAACAAAAAGAGAACATTAATCATTTATAATAATCTATCTTAATGATGCAGAACACAAGAACGCTGAGTTGTTCGCCAGCAGTGGCCAAGAAGAGGAGGGGAAAGGAAGGGGGGTTTCGGTCCCTGAATCCTCATTTCCAGCCTGTGCACTGTTATTGTCATGAAAGACACACAGTGACCCATTAATAACAGATCCCCTTGAATGTCACAATGTACCAAGAGATATTGAGGCATTAGTTTTACTTACAAAGTATTACACTTTCCCAGCAGCTACAAATGGGGAACGTCAGACTCCATGTGTCTGTGTCTGTCAGACCCCCAAGTGCTAGTGAATGTTTTTTGACCGTACCAATAAGATTGGAGCCAGAATCAAAGAAAACACCTCCCTCCAACATTGTCACCAATAACTGTGATGGTTTCTGCTTGTTGCAAAGGATGTCCTTCAAACACCTTCACGGCATATTCCCAGTGATTCTTGGATGACCCTGTGTTTAACATTCACTTTTTTAAAAAAAGAAGACGAAGAGAGACTACAGCAAACACACAAAGACAATTGCCTTCATCATGGGGTCCTTTACAAATGGATCAGAAGGAACACACAGCCCCGAGCCCAAATAAATCCAACCAATCCCAGCAACACTGCATCACTGTCAGTTTGTCTTAGCTTTAGCAGGTTAACAAAAAAAAAAGGAGCCCTGCATGTCCTCTAGGATTCTTTTTTCAGCAATGCCTGTGTAATCCTTAACCAATTTAATACTGATCCCCTGGAGGGCTAGCAGGGAGCTAATAAAGAGAAGCTAATTTAGCTGCAAGATCCCTGACATTATCTAAAATATTGTCAGTCTTAATCAGCAGCAACAATAACATCTCCATGTTCCCAGAAGTCTCATACTTGATAGCTTCAGACATCATGGGAAAGGTCCAATATTGATGCTACCAAGACAATGTTTGGATAAACTGGCGGTGCGATCCTAAGAACACTTTCCTGGGACTCAACCTATTGAAAAGACCTCCATAGGATGGCCCTGCAAGCCAGTGTATGTCTACCCTGAAGTAAGTCCCACTTTATTTAGTAAGCATGCACAAGTTTGTAGTCTTAATTATATTTGGTTCTCAGGCCAAAATAGTTGTGGTGGTCATGTGGGGGGAGACAGGAGAGTGACCACCAGAAACCGAAGCACTCCCGAATGAAAACTTGAGACAGCCAAATATAGGTGAAAGTCACTTTTGTTAACTTGGCCCCAGAAAGTCAGACTGGAACCAAATTAAAGCAAAAGAGTTTTTGGCTAAACATTAGGAAGTACTTCCTGACAAGTTAGAGTTGTTCCTCAGTGGAACAGGCTTCCTTGGGAGGTGGTGGGCGCTCCATCTTTGGAGGTTTTCAAACAGAGGCTAGAATGCCCATCTGGCAGCAATGCTGATTCTGTGAAGCAGGAAGGGTTGCTGATTCTGTGTGCAGGAAGGGTTGCATCAGTGCTTAGTTCTTGTGGCCCTTTCTTACATGCCCAGGAAAATGCTGATCGTCACTTTGCGGTCAGGAAGCAGTTTTTCTCCAGGCCAGTTTGGCCAGGGATCTTGGAGGTTTTTGTCATCTTTTGGGCATGGAATGGGGGGGGGGGGTCACTGGGTGTGTGTGCGGGAGGTAGTTGTGAATTTCCTGCATTGTGCAGGGGGTTGGACTAGATGACCCTGGAGGTCCCTGCCAACTCTATGATTCTAGGTGTCAAGGCTGATTCTCCTTCCCCAGTGTGTCACTTAAACAACTGAGTATTTTGTTGGGTTGACATTGCTCAGCATCAACAGTGTGCCTTCCACCACCCACCATTCCATTCCAATAAATTATTGACTGTTTTAGTAATGGCCCCTCATCAGTAGGTTGTTAAGGGTGCTTGCCAATTAATTATATTTGTTCTCTAGCAACCCAAACTATTCCTGCCATTCCTGGTTATTCCTAACCAGTTACGTCAGGCCTATTTATACCATCTCACCCATAGGACAGCATGAAGCCAGCAAAAATGATCCCCAGCAATTCAAGGAATGCCCACAATTTCTGCTTGTTCCCCCAGTCCAGAGCCAGTTTGGTATAGTGGGTAGGAGTGTGGACTCTATTCTGGAAGAACTGGGTTTGATTCCCCATTCCTCCATACACAGCTGCTGATGTGACCTTGGGTCAGTCACAAGTTCTCTCAAGGGCAGTTCTTGAAAGAGCTCTCTCAACCCCTCCTACCTCACAGGGTGTCTGTTGTGTGGAGGGGAAAGGAAAAGAGTTTGTAAGCCGCTCTGAGACTTCTTTGGGTAGTGAAGGGCAGGGTTTAAATCCAATCTCTTCTCTTCTTCTTCTCCTCCATGACACCAAGCTAATCTTATGACATTTAAAACATGGATGATAGTGAGCTTATAAGCATCTTCCTCTTACTCCCTACTGGCCAACCCCAGTCCAGCTTGAGCAATCATGGTCTGAAATACAGGGGTTGGCACAATAGCATCCCTGGCTCAAGCACAGCCATGAATGATCTTGTATTTTCAGCAGCCTGACATATGTCAGACATCCCCAAATCAAGTGGGATCACAGTTCAGTGGATTTTGCTACTACCAATATCACACAAAAGCTTTCATTGCAAGAACACTACTTTCTCTGTATCACAAAGAAAGTATTAATATTCTCAACTGTTATTTATAAAGTGAGGTCACTCTCCACAACTTGATTTCAGAGGGCCATTGGATTTTGGCATGGTGAATCCATTTTGTAACTGTGCATCCAGATGACTCATGAATACTTGTGAAAGCTTTGAAACATTTGTTGATGTCGAGTCTGATAGGTCACTTCTGTTAGCATTCACAAAATACAAACAGTAGGATTCACGTATCACTTTCATTCCCTGTTTACACATCACTTTAAAAAGTTTTTTTTCTCACATCTTTAATAGTTGTGACACTACTGCTGATCACATCTGTTTTTCCCCCATTCACATGACCACTGAGGAGGAGGAGGAGGAGCTTAGATTTATACCCCACCCTTCACTCAGAGTCTCAGAGTGGTGTTCAATCTCCTTTTCCTTCCCCTCCCCCACAACAGGCACCCTTTGAGGTAGGTGGGACTGAGAGAGCTCTTTTGAGAACTGCCCTTGAGAATAACAGCTCTAAGAGAACTTGTGACTGACTCAAGGTCACACCAGCAGCTGCATGTGGAGGAGTGGGGGAATCATACCTGGTTTTCCCAGATTTGTGTCCGCGCTCTTAACCACTACACCAAACTGTGGATCACATGGTTATGTATTCTACCTGACCCATTATTGTGTGTCTCATCAGTCCGGTACACAACTCTTCAAATATCCCTAACTGAATATGCAGAAGGTGTAGTGTTGACATAACCAAGTGTTGTGTGGGAGCAGCTACAATGTCAGCAACCACTAGCCTTGCTGCTCTAGGTAGAATTGCAGTCGACCTGAAGAGACTACTCCAGTTTTGTCCCACATGTCTGCAGACAAGAAATAGCTAATGGAAGTTCTGCTGCCAAGGCACTGAAATATCATTTTTATAAATCATCCAGCCTGCAGAAGAGTCCTGAGTGACTTGGAGCCACCTTTACCCAAATAGAGGCATTAGGGTTGCTCTAACACCACATTTCCATGAGTGCAAGAACTTTTGCCTCCAGAACAAGACTTTTGTAGTTCCTCCCATGGCAGCCCAAAAGGCCCCTCAAAATCCCCTCTCCCCACAAGCAGGATTTCAGGATCCATGGCGGTCCCCATTTCAAGGACAATGGGGGGGGGGGCAAAAGTCTGCACCCATGAAAACATGGGTTAGATCAGCCCATTGTTTCCATTCGATCTATGTCTCAAAAATTTGCATACATTCTGATAGTGAACATATCTGCTCTGGAGTGATTTCCTCCGAGTTATGAGTAACGGGTTATTACCTGGAGCATTTAAGATAATGTTACTTCTCATTCGCCATGTGTTCCAAGTGGTGACATCTACATTCTTCCAAAATACCCATAAATAATTGAGAGAGAGGGAAAAAAGAGAGAGAAATAGAGAGAGAGAGAGAGACTCTGCTCTTCTCTGCAGTCGCAAGCGCTGCAGCAAAGGTACTTTAAGATTCTTGGTCATCCTTTTCATTTGTAATACCTAAGAAACAGCTTCCCCCTGTTTTATGAGGCCATCTATCCAGTGACCTGTATCTGCCCCCTCCGTAACGGTTGATTTCAGCTCTGCCCTTGAAGCGTGGCTCTAGCACTGCCGCCAACACACACAAGACGCTTCCCGGCATCTTATTTGCTTCTCTTATGGAGGTTCCACCGACAGCGCCAGAATGAGACTCTCTGTCAGCATCCATTGCAGGAGTCATTGCCTTTGCTTTCTATATCTCTTGCCTCTACTTTATTTCAGCAGTGGACTGGCAAGCTCTTCCACCAGGTTGCCCAAGAGCTGCTTTGGACATTCCAGAGAAGCAAGGGTCAGTTTACATCAGGCATTGAAATAGTAACCTTTTTGCTTTCAGATGTCAGTCCCACTATTTCCTATAGAATGGCACTCTATGCTCATGCTGCAAGGAAAATTAGAGACAAGGTTACGACATGGCTGTACTTTGAGAACATGCTATTTAAGAAACCTGATTTTGAAACTTATATTCTGACTTGGTTTATGTATTTTAATTTTATGCAGTGCCTATCTTTGTACTGTTTTTATATTTTATATTGTGATGGCCAACGGCTATGTGCAATAAATGTTTCATTGGATTGGATTGGAGAAGCAAGAGGAGTAGAAGCATATATAAGGAAGCTTCCTTTCCTTTCCCTTCTGGTTGTCATCCAAAGAGGGGGGGGAGTGCAGTATCCCAGGGTGAGAACTGAACACACATCTACCTCTGGTGAACATGGCACATCTCTCTATTCAAGCAAGGCCCAGAAGCATTCAAACACAATTGTGTACGTGTGTATAATTTTATTTATTTACTTTATTTGTGCCCCATCGTTGTCCCCAATGGGGACCCAAAACATCTTACATCATTCTCCTCTCCTCCGTTTTATCCTCACAACCGCTCTGTGAGGCATGTTAGGCTGAGAGGGGGAGACTGGCTCGAGATTACCTAGCAAATTTCCTTGGCACAGGTGGTGTTCCAGAATTCCAACTACTATGTCATACTGGTGCTCTAACTTTATTATATTGTCCTGACAGTCTCTTCCAGTGCAATCCTTAAAAAAAAAAACCAAAACACTTGGAAACAGTGGAGCAAGCCATTGAATAGATCTTAGGGAGATTCTGAGTAGAGCTGTTTAGGATTACTCTCTTTAGTGACCTGACCCATTTTTTATTGCATGATGCTCACTCTCCCTTGCTCCCTCCCCCTACTTCTAATCCAAGCTCAAAAAAATATGACTTTAATGAATTATTTGGCTTAACCTTTCTCTCTCACACCTTGCAGCTAAAAAAAATGCCTAAAAACGTAGAACTGCATTTGCGCTCCCCTTATAACCTCAATTTATTTTAAATATGTTTATATTTATTTTTGGAGGGTATGCCAAGTGAAAAAAAAAAGTCTTCATGTGCTGGCAAAAAAGCACTGATAGAGGGAAAGAGATGAATTTCCCTGAGGAGAGAATTCTGAAGTTTGGGTGCAACAATGGAGAAGACTCTTTCTGGGGTTGTCCCCTATCTAGATTCGGATGGCAGGGGCACTTGAAACAGGGCCTCTGAAGATGACTAGAGATGTCAAGTAGGTTCATACAGGAATAGGTGGCCCTTCAGGTATTCTGGCCTTACACCAGTTTGATGTAGTGGTTAAGTGCTCTAATCTGGGAGAACCAGGCTCTTCTGGTTTTGGTGGCTTAATGGCAGGTGCACTCCAGCGGAGCTCTGCATGGAGCGGCCTGCAACCTTGGCGAATGGGAGGGGTACCGGCCGGATTCCAGTCCCCCCCCCGGAGCCCTTGTAGGGGGCTCCCAGGTGGGGTGCAAAAGGTGCCTCTCCTGAGGCAACAGCCAAAGGACTGAGGTGCCTCTTTGACCCATAAGGTCCCATCGCCGTGGAGTCTCTTGCACCTTAAGTGGCACACCGGATTGGCAAGCAAAGAATGCAGTGAAGAAATGAAAATACCCCTACCTGTGGTGCAGCCTTGAACAAAATATGAGTCAGCAGGTCCACTCAACAGGACTAACAGGCATCCTGTAGCCCTGAAACAAAGCAGTGAAGGGGGAGGGAAAGTTTCCCCCCATCCTTTCTTTTTAAAAAACTGAAGAGTGGAGGGTTGGTACCACTGACTCTGTGTATGGGGTTCAAGTAGTGTGGAATCCTTCTTAAAATGGTGTTTTTTTAAAAAAAAACACTTTTCCTGGTACTTTAAGTCTTCTGAGAAGTAAACAATGGCTGGCGGAGGAGAAAAAATGGTGCCCAGAGGGAAACCCTCTCCAAAAGCTACACCTCCTTCTCTTCCTGTTCCTAAACAGGAAGCTGCCATAGACTTTCCAAACATGTTGTTGGTAGCATTGCACCCTCTACTGGATCAGATGACTACAATGAACCAAAGTATTGATGCACTCCAGAAAGAGATTAAATAATCTAATGCTAAAATGGAAGAGGTGGTTAAATCAGCAAAATCAGCTGAAACCAAAACAAAAATATTGAATCAAAGACTACAAGTGGTGGAGAAAGAAAGAGCAACTGACAGAGACCAACTTTTGAGGCTGCAAATGGAAAAAGCATCTTATGTTCTATGATTTCAAGGTGTCCCAGAACAAAAGCCAGAGAATTTGGAAAAAATCTTAAGTGAAGCATTGGCTCCAAAAACAGGTTTACAAGCGGATTATTTGCAAAGTGAAATGAATATTGTCTACAGGACATATCCTGATTTTGTGAAGAAGAAAAATCTGCCTGGAGAAATTGTGGTGAAATTCTCTAAGAGAACAAGAGATGTGGTGCTCAAGGCCACTAACGGGGCAATCCTAAAAATCAAAGATGTGGAAATCAGAGTCTTGAAAGACATTCCATTTGAGATAAGAAAAAGTAGGAAGCAATATAAAAACTTAACAAAATTTCTGCAAAAGAACTCCACCCGTTATAGATGGATTTTTCCAGAGTGTTTGGTACTCAACTATAAGGAGAAAAAATAAAAGATCACCTCTCCTAAAAATGCAGAGACTTTTCTGGATCTGCAACAAAGACTAACAAAAGAAAAGAAGACAGCAGAGGAAGAAGAAGAGGAAGAAGGCATCATACATGACTTGGAAAGTTCTGAAAGCTCATCGAGTAGCTCCTCAGAGGACTCCGACTCAGCAAAGGGGGCAGCTGCCCCTAAGCAACTGACAGTCCAAAGGGAACCTGCTAAACTAAAAAGAAGAGGGAGGAGGGGAAAATAGCTTTGTATACAACTTGAAAGTTTTAAGAAATTTATTTTGCCACATGCTTGAATCTACATATGCATAGTCAGTATTATTTGAAACTTATTATCATGTTTCAGTATTTTGTATTTTGCTATATGGGAAATTTCATTCATATATATTTTAAAAACGATTTATATTCTTTGCTTTAATTAGGGATAGTCTTGTAAGTGTAGGAATAGTTTTTTATAGTTTGTAGAAAATTAATTTTAAAAGTTATTTAAAAAATAATCTGGGAGAACTGGGTTTGAGTCCCCACTCCTCCACACGCAGCTGCTGGTGGGACCTTGGGTCAGTCATAAGTTCTTTCAGAGCTGTTCTCTCAAGGACAGTTCTCGAGAGAGCTCTCTCAGCCCTACCTACCTCACAAGGTGTCTGTTGTGGGGAGGGGAAGGGAAAGGGATTGTAAACCACTCTGAGACTCCTTTGGGTAGTGAAGGGTGGGGTATAAATCCAATCTCCTCCTCCTCCTCCTCCTTTACCTGTATAGGGCTTTAAAGGTCAATACCAGCACCTTTAATTGGTTCCACAAGCAAAAGATGAATGCAGTTTTGTATTGTAATGGCCAGTGACCATGTACAATAAATCAATCTTACAATTCACAAGCAAAATAGAAGCCAATGTTGATTGAACAGGATTGATCTGGTTTGTATGACCAGTCAGCATTTTGGCGGCAGCACTCTATATCAGCTGTAGCTTCCAGACAGTCTTCAAGGGCAGTCCCACGTAGACCGCATTTCAGTCATCTAATCTAGCTGTTACTAGGGCATGTACCACAGTGGCAGATCTTTTCTGTCCAGGAAAGGCCACAGCTGGTTCACCAGCCAAAGCTGTTGAAAGGCATGCCTGGGCAGAGCAGCAGTCCTCCAGCACCAGACTCTGAAACCTACCCTTAAGCAGTCCATTTCCTCCTGCTGTTGAGATCCCAGTAGGCCCCTGGCCACCTAGAACAGTTCTGCAGAACTACAGTGTGCAGATGCACTGGTGGTGGGTGGGAAAGTATTGCTTCTTTGCTGCCATCACCACCACGGAATAGGCTTTCAGATGAGCTCTAGCCTGTGCCTTGTCAGATTCATATATGAGCAGTTGAAGCATTTGTATAATAAGGCAATGCTATATATTTATTTCATTACTGTTACCCATAAGAGCAGCAACAGAAAACAATCCTAAGCAGGTCTGTTCAGAAGTAAGTCCCCTTTTATTCAATGGGGTTAACTCACTGGAAAGCGATTGTAGGATTGCATTGAAAATGCATCCCAGTTTATGCCTTTTCCATGTCCCTTTGCTCTCTCCCCCATTAGGGATGAGCAGACATTTCCTATTTTATCGCACTTTATATTTATTTCTATTTTGTCAGCAAATTCAGTTCTCTACCTTTTGCTGTTCATTTTATAGATTTGTCTGCATTGAGTATTCTTGCATATGGTATTTCTATGTACAGCTTATGCCACTGGTATGTATAATATGTGAATAACGTATAACACTGATTTATTGATGTGCAACTATTGCTGAAAAGAAATGCACACATTTCATGGGGAATGTCCAGTACAAGGAAACAAAAAAAAATGCTATGAAAATAAAGAGAAATAGATTTGCCCAGGGGAGATATGAAATCAAAATGACGATTATCGGCGCTGAAGGAGAAATTCGCAATCTTTCCAAGTTCTACTTCCCCTAAGAATCTGGTCCCATTAAAAAAAATGCAACCAATTTATGCAATATCTTAATGTGAATTTTGTATAGGAGGGGGAAAAAAGAGGTTGAGTAGGTAGACCCAGAGGTTCTGGCAGCAGAGCTTTTAATTCTCTTCATTGGCGTCCAAATGCTCTTTGGCTTTGGAAAATGTCACTTAAAGGCAATGCACCAGAAGTCTGTACATTGCGATGGAGGTGAGCATCTGTTGCTATGTGAGAAAAGAGAGAATTCTCCCCCCCCCCCCCCATCCCACCTGTTCCACTTTTCTGTCTGAGATTTATTGCGGTCCCAAGATTTTCCCTACAAGGAAACAGGATAGGCCACTCCTGCTGAGGCATTTTCAGCAAGGCAATTTGATTCACAAGCTGTCATAACTTACAAAAAAGTAGGTAAAACGTAATATCGAGTTGCATTTTATTAAAAGTCTCTCAACATTCTCAGCGCCATCATTTTTAGTGAACCACTCAGTGCAAGGAAGCAGCCAAGGGTAAGGAGGAAAAACACGGGGGGGGGGGGGGGAAACAACTATGGCGAGGATCCCATAGAACAGAAAGAGCAAAAAATGGGAAATTTGTCTACAAGTGAACAATTGTATCTTTTCTGCCACCTGAAATCTGGATGCTGCCACTTTGCTTTGTATATCCAGAGGCAACATTGTGTATCGTTTAGCGTGTCAGACTATAATCTGGCTGTCTGAATATGGGGGAGCACACGCAGAATGGATTTGGCAGTCTGAACCTGCAAATCAGTTCTGCCGCTAGGGAAGTGGCTTTTTTTTAAAAAAAAAATTGCCCATGTGCATATGGACACACATGAATTTTGGCCATTTTCGCAGTGCCCTCTGTGGCTGATGCACTACAATAATGTGGATGCTTTCCTACAGGATGTCTCCGTGGGTAACCGGCAGTAGGGTGTGCTGTGCGGCTGATACGTCCCGCAACATTTTAGTCAATTGGAGGCTGCACTACATTGCGGCAAACTGCCAGTCTGTCCGCAGCCCAAGTCTGTCAGTCTTATCTACTGGAGAAAAATGTCTCCCAACAGCTTCAACCTGAGATCTTTTTAAACCGGAGGTTCCAAGGATCAAACCTGAGACCTTCCACCTGCACAACAGGTGTCCTGCAAAGGTTGTCTCCCTAAATACACAAGCAAAAATTCTTGACTGACAGCCCTTTAGGTCACTGGTTGAAAATCTGCAACAGACTTCCATCCTGACCACATATGAACCTGAACGCATTCTGACCATGTACTTTTGAAGAATGTCCAGTGGTGTGTCCCAGGAATAAAGTCCTGCTCACATTTCTCTCTGTTTACCACCTCGTCGAGTTATGAACTTTTGCAAAAATAGATATGATGGTGATGAACTTGGTTAAATGCCCTCACCTGATCCCTTTGGAGCAGCAAGAAAAGTTCTGGATCACTTCCTTTTTATTGTGTTCTCTCAAGAACGACAACGGTGTGTGCTGTGCTCAAAGGCAATTTTATGCCAGGATAATCATTTCATGAAAAACTAGTCTCTGAAGGAATGCACTGACAGGTTTTCAACTCTGGGAGCAGACAGGTGCTGCCTTAATGCTTTAAAAAATCCTTATGCATTTCCAATAAACAGTATGATTTGAGATCCCTTGCAGAGTTATAAGTACTAACAAGGTCGATATTTTCTCCTTGAAATCAATGTAAGTAGCAGAATGAACTGGTCAACAGCCTATTTTTAAACTGCAAAATAAAAATGTAGTGGGAAGTTTTGAAGGAAACTGGGAGACCCGATGCTGTTTGACTAACGCACTCAAAGAACATGACATGGGGAATTGGGACAAAGCAGGTTCTCTGGTCCAGCATTCAACAAATAGCTCTTAGCAAGGAGCAAAACAGAGCATGGTGGAGACACCCACTCTGCATTGTTTGTTTCCAGAATCTGGTAAATAGCACTGTCCTGTCTCTGAAAGCTATGTCCATTTTTTCTATCATCTGTAATGGCCTTTGATGGGTGTATCCTATATGGATTTATCTCAGCCTTTTAAAGAAGCTATCATTGGGCTAGTCCATCACTTCATTACTGCTTTCAGGTGTGAATCAATCACAGCTGTGACACCACGGATAGATGCCAGCTCTTGGTTGGGATATACCTGGGACAGATTCAGGGGAAGGCAGGTGTTCGGGGAGTTAAGAGACCTCAGTGGGGTAATGTAATGTAATGATTGCACCCTCCAAAGCAGCCATCTTATCCAGGGGAACTGATAGTTGTAGGCTGGAGATTTCCAGGCCCCAACCTGGAGGCTGGCAACCATAAACATGGTGCATATGTGACCTGTCCTTCTAGCTAGTGTTAGAGGTCATCATGATATCTGGTGACACTATAATCTGAAGGATGAAGGGACCATGAGCTAAACTCAAGGTAATGTGATAATACATTCCTTCTCAGCATGAGCAGCATTTTAGGAAGGGGTTTTGTTTTGTTTCTATATTAAAATATTTGTCGGTGTTTAGTTATGCTGGCCACATGACCACAGAGAAGTCTTCAGACAACGCTGGCTCTTTAGCTTGGAAACAGAGCACCGCCCCCTAGAGTCGGAGTCGACTGGCTTTCAAGCAACGGAAACCTTTACCTTTGTATCCTGCTTTCCTCATGGCTCAAGGAGACTTACAAGTCAAAAAAGCAAGTCTAAAAACAACAGCCTAAAACCTCCAAGTAACTCCCCTTTTTAATTGATGGAGCAATCCCTGGAAGGAAGGAATGCCTCTGAGTGCACAGAGCATTCACGAAGTTCATATTCTTTCCTTTTCTTCTAAAAACATATCAGGCCAGATCCCACAGCGCCTTCCTTCTGCTACGTCAGAGTTGACCCTGTGAACTGATATAATGAGAGGTGAGACAGGGCTCAGTGGAAGAGCCGCTGCTTGGCATGAAGACGGTCCCAGGTTCAATCATTGGCATCTCCAGTTAAACGGACTAGATATGAAAGACCACTGCCTGAGACCCTGGAGAGCCACTGCCAGTCTGAGTACCCAATACTGACCTTGATGGACTGGTGGTCTGACTCAGTGTTACTTCATGTGTTCAAGTCCTGTCTGTTACTCTGTTTGGACTAAATGCTTTTTGCCTTCTCCCACTTAGCAGAGTCTACCAGCAACAGGCAGCCTCCCCCAAGGAACACATGAGGCTGCTTTATGCTGAGCCAGACTATTGGCCAAACAAGAAGCCAGTGTGGTGTAGTGGTTAGAGCACTGGACTAGGATCTGGGAGACCCAGGTTTGAATCCCTGCTTGTGCCATGGAAGCTCACTGGGTGATCCTGAGCCAGTCACATACTCTCAGTCCAATTTACCTCTCAGGGCGGTTGTGAGGATACAATGGAGGAGAAGAGAATGACATGAGCAGCTTTGGATCCCCATTGGGGGGGAAAGATGGGGTATAAATGAAGTAAATCAAATAAAAG
Source organism: Lepidodactylus listeri (assembly GCA_029233225.1). Classification (NCBI taxonomy): domain Eukaryota; kingdom Metazoa; phylum Chordata; class Lepidosauria; order Squamata; family Gekkonidae; genus Lepidodactylus; species Lepidodactylus listeri. The sequence continues at coordinate 50,448,491 of JARCFY010000013.1, read as the reverse complement.
GCAGGTCAGTATTTTCTGCTCTGTCCAGCAGCAGCTCTCCAAGTTCTCAGGTTTAGGTCTTATGCATCACCTACTACCTGATCCATTTACTGGGAGGTGCCAGAGATTGAGCATGAGACCCTTTCCATGCAAAGTGGATGCTCTACCACTGAGCCATCATTTGGCTTTCAGCTAAACCTGATGAAATGGATAATGTCCAAGAGGGGCTCAGTATGATCTCCATTGACCAGGGGACAGGAAGCAACTGTTTAATTGCATAATTAATGCATGGATAATTTGGCTTTCTGGTGCAGAATCTTTGTGTTTGGGCCTGAAATATTCATGGCCAGGCCCTTTGTATAGGCAGAAATTGGCCGGTAAGTGGAAGAGAGAATTTAGAAGGATATAAAATGCAGGAGTCCTATGTCATAGCAGTGGGAGGTGAGATATAAGCTAGACGTGGAGGATCATTAGGGACGACACAAATATCCATGATGTTCCGCTTCCCATATGAAAATGGAATATTTACTGTTAGTGGCCAAAACCGGCAGGAGGGTTGACAGCCTGATTGTTAAATTTGCAAGATAAAAAGGCGGCGGTGCTTCCTTAATCTAGTACCCATTAAACTGATTGCTGATAATTACTCTAATGCGATGCACAACAGCAGTGCAGATCTGTATGTAATATGGCTGAGAGAGAGAGAGAGAGATCTGTGCTTTTTGGATGAAGAATATAAAGAATTAAGCCGGTCATGGGTAACAATAGGTATGGAATCCCTGACAACACTTTTGATCTGCAAAGAGTGCATGCCTGGGGTTGCAAATAAGTGTCCTGAATATGCGTGCAGGAAGATGGAAAGATCCGCACACATCTGCTCCGTCTCTTGGGAATTATTGATTTGGGTATGGAGGGCGTATGCATGTGTTTGCAGAGACGAATGGATAATGGAAGGGCTATGTTTCCCCCATTTACTGTATACCTGCTGTAAATCTTGCGTGACCCACTTTGTGCCCCAAGAAAAGATGGCAAGCTATAAATTGCAAAGCAGAAATGAATGACTTTTAGTAGATGAGATCAAAAAGGAATTTATTTAGCCAACAGTCCAAGGAAGCAATTTGAGCAACACGAACAAGGGAGGGTGGGTGAGTGGGAGGGATGCCAATCCCTTTCCCTCCAGCCATTCCCTCTCTGCTTTCCTTGTTTCTCAGTGGCCGGGTACTGGGCAAACAGGGTTAATAGTTCTCTTCGGTTTACTAATGGAGATGTTGCTGTCTCCTCTCTCTCTCTTGGCAGCCAAGTGCTAAATAAAGAGGGGAAACATCCATTATTGATATGCAGCATCTTTCCAAATTAAAAGTATATGTGCCAAAAGGCGTAGTGAGGACCTGCCAATCTGAAGCCCATGTTCATTCAAAATACCACGAGTGCAACATTTCTACAACTCGGGAGAAAATATGTTCTATCAATTGGCCTCAACAGACCCAACCTGATGTGCATCATTCGCCCTTTACTGTTCCTTCCAAACGTATTTTTAGGAGACAAGAGCTCTTTTTAGATGTTTGGAATCGGAGAAGCTGGATGGGGAAGTGGGACCATGCTGGCCATCCAGCTCCCAGCTTGGGATTGGTCTATAGCAGGGATTCCCCAGTCTTGTGGTGCCTGATGGGTAGTTTTGGAACTTTGAGGATGGCTTGCAGGGTCCACCGCAGAATGGCTGCCATACAGGTTGGGACAGTTGTTTTCAAATGTGCACTTCCTGCAAGATGCTTGCCAACCTCCAGGTGGGGCCTGGAGATGTCCCAGATTTACAACTGATCACAGATTATAGAGATCAGTCCCCCAGGAGAACATAGCTACTTTGGAAGGTGGGCTCTATGGCATTATACCCTGCTGAGGTCCCTCCCATGTCCAAACCCTGCCCTCTTCAGGCTCCACCTGCATATCTCTAGGAATTTCCCAGCCTGAAGCTGGCAACTCTATCCTGCAAACATGAACCAAATTAAAAGTAAGACATTCAAGGTTTAATAAATGGAAGGGGCCACTGAAGACAATCCTTGCCTGGGGGTCTCTTAGATCTGGGGCTCCATTTGTTATGGGGCTGGGCCTGCGTAGAGCCAATCATTGTGGGTTAGTGGAAAGTAAGGGCAGCAAGCACTGTCCTGGCCTCCTTTTCATGCACTTAGATTATGAGCATTTGAAAAGGGCTGATAATCTTCCACAGCATTGCAATTCTCTTGTAACGGAATGTCTCGATTTCCCTCTACTCCAATTATGGCCCAGGATACAAGCCACTTAATTCATTCTTAAGAGCTAATGGCTGGCATTTTTTTTCCATTTGAATCACAACATAAAACCCACTGCTCATTTTCTGACCTCAGCAAGTGTTCCTCATTTAAAATCTCATCTTTCAGGGTTCATTGTTGATGGGAAGCCCCGTTAAGCAAAGTGTTAATCCGCCTGCAGGTTTGGTTCAAACGGCGTCTTAATTTAGGCTGCATTTTAAAAGGCTTACCAGCACAGAAATAAAAACTCAACAGCACTTCTGGGAAACATTGGATGCACAGTTGTGTGTGTGCACGGGGGGAAGACAGAACATAATAGGAGCTGGTTTAATCTCCAGCACAAAGCAAAGGGAGGGTTAAAATAAAAACCTCATTCTTTAACCCAGGCCTGAACTTTTAACACTGACTGGATCAATGTTCCACTGGAAAACTGTTCTTCAGGGACATTTCAAGTCTAGGACTTTTTAAAAACTTGTATCACTTGCAAATGTCTTTTGTTGTGTAGCAGACTTCCAGAAACCGTGAAATTCCCTTTATTCATAAATTCTGTTTTGGATAAGATGAAGCAATCAGAGTCAGGAGGGCAAAGAGAATTGTGCTTCCTGTCTCCTTTGTCTTCTCAAGCTCAATGCCACTGTGAGTTCCCACGTATGGGAGGAAGGAACCCAATCTTCAGCTAACACCTCCCTGTGGCAGAGTCAATAAGAGTTAAGCAGTATAAATGAAAGCGGGGAATATTATTGAGTGTCTTGAGACACCATTTGTTATGGTCAAGTTAGCATTCGTCAGATTAGTCCCCTATGATTCCAGGGCCCAAGGTTCTAGGAGAGGTACCAACCTGAGGCAAGTCCACCACATCCACTCAAAAGCTTTGTATGGAAACTGTTGGGTACTAAGATGGTGTGAGTGACCTAAGCTGTGCTTGATCCATAGGTCACTTTGATGACCTGACCATTACCTCAGAGAACGTGATCCCATTTTTCAGTGTTCAAGAAGATTCTGTCTGAGGACTGTGAAGGTTAGGGTTACTTATTACCAAGTACTTATTACCAAGGATGATAGAGCCATCATCCTGCAGGTCACATGTCTGGCACAGGAGCAAAAATGTAGTTAGGACAAAGCTCCAAACAAATTTTGAGGCTGTGGTTCATTGGGCCTCATGTATCAGTGACCCTCTTCTACCCAGAAGCCCTGTGGGGGTGTGGCCAAGCCCATAAGAGACCAGTAGAACCTTCAGAACAATCTCTGCCCTGCCACTTCCCTTTCCTGTCCCCACAGTAGATCCGTCAGATGGCTAACTGACCATTAAAGGACCAACTGCTATTAATCAGCTGGCTGGCATGTGGATCTTTGCAGTGTGTGTCTATAGCCTCACTGGGTCTAGTGGATGTTGGGTTTGACACCATGGGGTGTCAAGAAGGAGCGGGTTTGTTGCTGTCCTTGCCTCCCCCTGACAGTAACTTCACCTGGCAATCCTGTTCATGTTGAAATTCAAGAAGAGAAGAAGAAGAGATTGGATTTCTACCCCATCCTTCACTACCAGAAGGAGTCTTGGAGCATCTTACAATCTCCTTTCACTTCCCCTCCCCACAACTGACACCCCGGGAGCTAGGTGGGGCAGAGAGAGCTCTTTCAAGAACTGCTTGTGGGAGAACAGCTCTGAGAGAACTTGTGACTGACCCAAGGTCACACCAGCAGCTTCATGTGGAGGTGTGGGGAATCAAACCTGGTTCTCCTAGATTAGAATCCATGCCCCTAACCATTACACCAAATGGCTCCGAGTGTCCCAAGTTAAGAACCACACTGGAATTACACAGATGGGAAAGAAGTTAATTATCACACAGATAGCCTCACTTTTGTTAGCCTACATACCTATACTAGAGTTCAAGGATTAAAAGATAATTATACCACAGACTTTATTGATTAATAAGGAAGTGGCCAGATTTTAGTTCAACATTTAACCACCACCCTACACCAACTTCCTGCATTGTTGCAGTCCCGGCATTACAGAATATGACGCAGCTCACACAGCTGCTAAGACTCCTGGCTTCATTCCTATTTGTATTTTTTTTTTTGTGCTACGTATCGATACGTTGTTTGTCCGGGTATATGGTGTTGTATTCATTTTCTATGTTTTGGGGTTTTTTGCAGAGCACTGACTTGTATTTTTCAAAATATGGCTTGTACTGGGAGTAGGGTCAGTCCTTTCTCTCCACGGGGGGATGGAGAGACAACCTTTATTGGCATGTCAAAGATAAAAGGACATTTTAAAAAAAATAAAATACATTGAGGTAACAAAGCGATCGTAGGGCCAACTGAAATGAAACAGATCAGTTAATAGCTCCCCTGATTTGAATTACAGACTAGAGAAAACAGGCGACATTGGAGGTTATGAGAAAGTTGTGACCAGAAAGTAACTGAACCTTGACACTGTCAGGGAGGCCACCCCATGTACAGAGAAGGAAGTTCAGAAATTGTTCTCGGATCTTAATGTATAACTGATAATTTAATAGAACACGAGAAACAGATTCAATAGCACCCAGGCTACAGGGTCTAAATTCTCCCAGTATTACAACTGATCCTCAGACAACAGAGATCAGTTCCCCTGAAGAAAATGGCTGCTTTGGAAGGCAGACTCTGTGGCAGGGGTGGCCAAACTGTGGCTCGGGAGCCACATGAGGCTCTTTCACACATACTGTGTGGCTCCTGGCAGGTCAGCTGGGGAAGTGAAGGCCTTCCTGGGTAGGCTTGAGGTGGGGGGGAGCAGAGAAAAAAAGCCCCCCTCCACCTACAAATATAATTGGACAAATAAATATTATTGTCAATATCTATTTTTACCTTTCTTTGTTTTTGGCAGTCTCGTTTAATCTTAATAAAAAGCAAACTTGCATATTTTCCCAAAAAAAATCTGTGTAATATTTGTTCATGGCATGCGGCTCTCAAACACCTGACGTTTATTCTGTGTGGCTCTTCCATTAAGCAACTTTGGCCACTCCTGCTCTATGGCATTACCCCCCCACTGAGGTCCCTCCCCACCCAAACCCTGCCTTCCCCAGGCTCCACCCCCAATGACTTCAGGTTTTTCTTAACCCAAAGTTGGCAACCATAATATCTGGGCGCTTGCTGCACAGTGTGACTGTTTCATGCTTCATAGATAGCGATGATGTGCTTGAGGTGGCATTATATTGCTGTATCGTGCCCCTTTTATTCTCTCGGGTGGCAGCTGTTGAGTATATTGCAGCTTCTGGTGCATATTTGTGTGTGTTTCACAATGCCTGGCTTGCAACTTAATGTGGGCTTGTTGAACTGACAAGTTTTTATTATTATTATTATTTAAAGTCTTTCTATTCTAATCAATTGCAGTCTTTGCACATACTATCAGGTGCCCGAGGCTGTTCGTGTTCTCGAAATAGCAGCAGAAGCCCGTGCCTCCGAATCGGATCGCTTTCTCTTGGGACAGATAAACACCGTGAGATGCGCGAGGCCCTTAATTTTAGTACCTGAGACACCATATGCTAAACGCAAGGTTTAATATCGAAATTGGCGGCTATTAAAAAGTCAACTTGAAGTAACAATTATGAGATATAACATCTGCCAGATGTAAGCACCCGCCCTTACCTAGGACAAGACCCAATGATGATGCTGTCATAATGAATGGCGAATATGGGGCACACAGAAAAGAACTGCTGAAAGAGACTGACTTTGAAAAGGGCCGGCATTAAAGGCATGCAGAGAAGGAGGGTTGTAGTCCTAGTTTATTCAGAAATGAGGTCCATTTAGCCAAAGACAGACGGTCCATTTAATGTGAAGGGAAATTTCCTGGTGGGTTCCTGCCCTGGCAGGGAGGGTTGCCAGGCTTTCTGGTGTGGAGGGAGGTTGCCCACTCATCTTCTCTGTTGCTTGTCCCCACTCGGAATGGTGGTGGGAGAAAAAAAAAACTGTTGGCCTCTGTGCCAGTACATCACTTCTGGGCATGGTTTTACTATAGAGTTTCCAGCACTACCCATTGTAGCAGGTAACTGGGGGGCCATAGGGTTGCCAGGTCTCACCTTTTGTCCAGCAGGGGGCTCCTGGCTCCTCTCCTGAAGCCCCACCCCTGAACAGCAGTGTCCCATGGTAACCATAGAGTTCCCCCCAAATGCTAGAGCATCGCCACGCAACAGCCCCAGCGGGATGATGTCACGACTGGTGATGTCATTACATCAGCAGCTGCTGTTTGGGGGTGGGGCTTTCCCCACCAGCCAGCTGGCTGGTGGCGGATTGGGACCCCTGAAATCAGGGGATCCCCTGGCCCCACTGGGGGGATGGTAATCCTAGGAGGCCAGGAGCAAGCTGAACCAAACCACAGTACCTCTGCTCATGCTCAGGGCCCTTGACTTGGACCCTCCAGTGGCAATGAAGATTGCTATCAGTTTTCCAGCTGCTTCCTGCTGTGCTGTGTTGCACTGTTTGTTTGCTTGTTTATTCCATTTATATCCCGCCCTCCCGGCAAACAGGCTCAGGGCAGCTTACATTGGGTGGTACAAGTACCACAAAACCACACAAAAACATTTAAAACATTTCAAAACATTCAGTTAAATCCTAAGGTGCTAGTGATAGTAATAGTTCCATCATGAAATACGATGGTGTGGTATATGATATAGCAGCAAACAATTTCCCACTCGATGATCTTCTGAATGATCTTCCAAATGAGATCTGGGCCCTGCTGGACTTGATACAGTTCTGCAGGGCCTATAAAACAGAAATGTACCACCAAGCATATGGGTGAGGTCAGGAGAACTCCTACCTATACAGTCTCTCCTGCCTTTTCCTCTTCTAGGTCAGTGTCATAGTATTGTTATGCGCCATCTGATAATCTGCTGTTGGTTTCCCATTCCTGGTCATCCTTCTCTTTCTCCTCTTTGGTGTCCACTGTCACCAAGAAGTAATGGGTGAGCTAATGCCCATTGTTGGCACCCCTGTACTCCATGGCTCCAGCCACACTGACTTGCAGCACCAACAGTGGTCTCAGCCTGGCTTGCTCCAGGGCCATTTGTAATGCCCAAAATGGGTAGCATGAGGGGAAGCAAGCACCCCACTGGAAGACTGTCTCCATAGCACCAGGAGAGGTGCATACAGAGTGAAGGTCTAGAATCCAAGGTACAGCAGATACAAAAAAAAGGCATGTATTAATCCTTGTAAACCCACCTCATCTGAAAATTTCATAAAAGCTCCAACATTCCTGAATGCAGAGACCAAAGCCATCTCACACTTTTTGGCAGTGAGTCCTATTGGATCTGGAAACTCCTGCATTCTTCCTAAGAAAGCAACTTCCCCTTGCTGATCGTGCATACTTTAAAATTGGATGCAATGCTAACATGGCTGGAGTCCTACGTGTAGTGTAATCCATCATTATTTGCCAAAAAATAAATGCATTTAAAAAAAGAAGAAGTCTGAATGTTTTGAATTATTCCCCTCTTTACACACCCAGCTGGGTGTGTGGCTTAAATGGGAACCTTAACTAGAAGGGACAACTGTGAATTGGCCGCGTGTGCTCAGCTTAAGTGCTCTAATAGCAACATGCTAGAATTCACATTTGTACTGCTTAGCCAGGTTAGGTATATTCATCATATTGTTATCGTGTCAGACTTAAAAACACTTCATCAGCCAGTGTGGTTTTTTCCCCTTTTGGGTATGTCGAAGCTAATTGCCTGTAACAGCTCTTGGGCCTTGATTCAGAGAAGTCACCTCTTCTCACATGCATTTAATGCAATGATGTGAAGAATTAGTCCCAATGATGACTAAAACGCACATGGTTCCAGTACTGTGTTGTTGTTGTTTTTGTAAAATAACTGTGTGGGATAGTTGAATCAGGTATCCACAACCATGTCACATCTGCCAGGAGGCCAGTAAATGGTGACTGGGCAGTCCTCATAACTCAGGGATAAGGGTGCTTGGGATTTTCAACATAGCTGGGGTCAGTTCCACTAGGCTGGTCTGGTATATTTTAGTCCATCAGGAACAACCAGAAGCCAAAGTTCCACTAAAAATAACAACAGCCTGTTACCACCTCCATCTTGTGCCAGTTTGCAACACTGACTGTTAGATCCAGAATTAGGTAAAAAGCTGAGTTCTATTGCAATCTGAGCCAGAACCTCAAGACCTGTCTGAGGTAAATGTATTTCTAAAATAGGTCCAGAACCTTAATAGGGTTGCCAACTTCCAGGTGGGGCCTGGAGTTCTCCTGGAATTACAATGGGCTCCCCGCCGCCCGGCTTTGCCGTGGCGGAGGGGAGCAAGTTTGCCGCCTCGCATGATGCGAGGCAGCAACAGAGCGCGTCGGCGCTCAGTAGCTCAATGGGAGGGGGCGGGGCTTGCTCTATTTGAGCCGTTGCCCCGCTCCCCCTCTGCGCAGTCGCTCGGAGAGCTCGTCGGAGGAGCACGAGTCGCGTGCTCTCGGCGAGGCCTGGGCGTGTTGGAAGCGGCGAGGCCTGAGCGTCGGGGTAGCGGCGACGGCGGCGGCGGCGGCTGACGGGGCTGTGTTGGGCGGCGGACGGCGGCGGACGGCGACGGCGACTGCGACGGCGGTTTTTGCTACGGGGCTACGGGGGCGGCCAGCTTCACAGATCCTTTGTGGGGAGGGAGGCGGCAACGGCTCCAGGGGCAACCGGGCGGCGTTAGCGGCGCTGTGGGGGATCCTCGGGGCTCCAGGGGCGGCCAGCTTCGCAGATCCTTTTGGGGAGGGAGGCGGCAACGGCGGCGGCGCCGGCTCCAGGGGCAACCGGGCGGCGTTGGCGGCGCTGTGGGGGATCCCCGGGGAGGCGGCAGCGGCGGAGGAGCCTTACTTCGTTTTATGTTAGTGGGGTGGTTGGGTTGCTTGCCCATACCCCCCCCCCTGTTTTTCCCCCTCGGCGGCCGAAAGCGGCGGCAAGCGTGGGCTCACTCGGGGGCTCCTGTGGCGTGCCGGAGCTTCCCCCCCCCTTCGATTTAAAGCGTGGAGCCTCTTCCCCCCGCCCCCAGTTTCGATTCAGAGGGGGCGCCCCACATCTCCTGGGGATATATTAGAGTAATCCAAGGCGTTTTGCAGCCAGCAGCACGAAGCTCCTTGCCCAATTCTGGATTTTGATTCCCCCCCCCCCCCCAGTGCAGCGACGTTGGTCAGACTAGGCCTGCTGGCCGTGCTGCAGGAGGGCCTACGGTGGCCATTTTGGTGTGGGCTGCAAGCCGCATGGTCAGGGGCCATAGTGGGTAAACGGTCTGGCAGCCATTTTAGGCGGGGGGGATAACTGCTAGTCAATTTTGCATCCTTTTTTTTTTTTTTTTTTTTTCCCTCTCTTTTCCTCTTCTTCTTCTCTCGTGGGCTATTGTGCCCTGCGGTTGGGGAGTGTTTTTACTGATAATTGTATTTGTTATATTATTATAGTGCGTAGTCATGGCACCTAAAAAAGGTAAGGGCAAGGGCAAGGGCAAGAACCCAGCACCAAAGAGACCTCCTGCGCAGCCGGACCCGGTGGTTCCTTCCAGTGATGAAGAGGAGGATGTGATAAATGTGGCTATCCTTCAACGGTTGGAGGCGCTGGAGAAAGAGCGTGGTATGCCAGTAGGTGGTTTACCAGTCGACAATAATGCGAATATGTCTTTTAAAGCGCAGGTGCTGGCCCGGTTGGCCTTTCTTGAGGACAGGCAGGCTGCGGCGGCTTCAGTTCCGGCGGGAGAGATGTTGGGCCAGCAGGGTCCAGGTGCGGGGGAGCAGCAGGTGGCTCTTTATTCGCCTTCTCAAGTTGCAGGAGGTAAGGAGCTGGCACTGGGTAGGCTTGGACCAATGTGGCCTTGGGGTCCAGGTGGCCAGAATGCTGCAGCGGCGCCTATGCTCAACGTTAGCCAGCCTATGGGTCAGGCCCCCGAGCAAGGTGCCTCCACTTCCCATTTACCGCAGTTTAATTGGCCAGCATTTCCTTATGCCAGCCCGCCTTCAATTTGCCAAAGGGCTTGGCCGGCGTGGGGTTCCTCGCAGCCTGGCGTTGGCTATCCTTATGGGGGCGGGGCATCTTATGATGCGGTGGCTGCGGGGGCCATTCCAAGTGGCGATACAGACCTGCCTTTAGGTGACCACCTTTCAATGGCCACTAAAGAGAAGATTTTAAACGGGGAATATGTTGATGTGTTTGGTTTGCTCTATCGGGAGGTGGAGAAAAAGGACAGGGATAATTTGGATGACCGGGAGAAAGAGCGCTTGAAGCGCCGGGTGGTAGATAGGACTTGGGCCAATTGGCTTCCGGGTTTCATAATCTACACAGCCGTCATAGTGCGACACCAGCCGTGGAGGGCTTTGTCGATGCTCCAGTATCTGGACATCATCTACAAGGCGTTTACAGACTTCCCAAGCCCGGCATGGTCGCAATATGACGAGGAGTTTAGGATGAAGGCGGCCATTAACCCAGCCATGCGGTGGGACAGGATATGCTCCAATTTGTGGTTGCAAATCATGTCTCCGGCTAGGTCTGGTGGGGGTGAGCGGTCTCATAGTGGCCACTCAGTTAAGAGGGCTTTGGTGCAAGCAGGTTCCCGCCCGGTGGCGGGGCAGGCGGTTCAACGACGCCAGCTTTGCTGGGAGTTTTCTTCCCAGGGATCCTGCGGTCGTAAATCATGCACCTTTAGGCATGAGTGCCCTTTGTGCGCGGGACCTCATCCCTTATCCAGTTGTCCACGGCCCAGGGGCCGTGGGGGAGGCAAAGGAGGCAAGTACCCAGGGGGGGGGGAAGCCACACAACCCCCATCCTGACAAAGGGTCCTAGCCCGATTAAGCTTGGAGTTTTGAGACGCTGGTTGCGTAGTTACCCAAGGAGGGGGGATGGGGCCTACCTCTTGGACGGGTTCACTGCTGGTTTTCGCATACCGTTTCAGGGGATGAGGGTGCCCTATTTGGCTAGGAATTTAAAGTCCGTTGTGGGCATGGAGGACATAGTTAGGGCCAAGATTGCTAAGGAATGCAGGGAAGGCAGGGTTTTGGGCCCGTTTGTTAGTCCGCCAGTAGCCAGTTTAAGAGTCTCTCCGTTAGGTGTAGTTCCAAAAAAGGCACCTGGTGAGTTTCGCCTCATTCATCACCTGTCCTACCCTCGGGGAGGGTCGGTGAACGACGCCATACCTGGTGAATTATGCTCTGTCAAATATACTTCCTTTGATCAGGCCATGCGGGTGGTCCGCCTCTGCGGTGTGGGGGCCGAATTGGCTAAATGTGATATTAAATCAGCCTTTCGGCTCCTCCCGGTACACCCTGAGGATTTTGAGCTACTCGGATTTGCTTTTGAAGGGAGTTTTTACATGGATAGGGCCCTACCCATGGGCTGCTCGGTGTCCTGTTCTGCTTTCGAGAGGTTCAGCTCGTTCTTGGAGTGGGCCTTGAGAACCAGGACTGGTCTCTGTAGTACCGCCCATTATTTGGACGATTTTCTTTTCGTGGGCAGGAGGGGCTCTGGCCAGTGTCGTTTCCTGCTCGACAGTTTCGTTTACATGGCAGACGAGCTGGGTGTCCCTCTGGCTCAGGAAAAGACTGAGGGCCCGACATCCGCATTAACATTTCTAGGTATTGAAATTGATACGGTTAGTATGTGCTGCAGGTTACCACAGGAAAAATTGGACGCTTTAAGGACTCGGGTCATATCCGTTAGGTCCCTCACTAGGGTCACTCTTTTGGAGCTGCAACAGTTGGTAGGTCACCTCAACTTTGCATGCAAAGTAGTGGCGCCGGGTAGGGCATTTGTGAGGAGGTTATGTGACCTAATGAGAGGCCTCCGTCTCCCACACCATAGGACCAAAGTCTCCAAGGGAATGAGGGAGGACCTCTTTGTTTGGGAACAGTTTCTGGAATCGTTCAACGGGGTCTCTATGTGGCGGGATGAGCTCTTGTTAGAGGCTGAGCTGCAGATTTCATCTGATGCGGCCGACTCATCCGGTTACGGAGTTTATTTTAGGGGGCATTGGTGTGCCGGGGACTGGCCTAAAGATTGGTTTCGGGCAGGTTGGGTTAAGGACCTTACCTTCCTGGAGTTCTTTCCAATTGTCGCAGCGGTGTGGGTCTGGCCTGACGATTTGGCTAATAGGACCGTCCACTTCTGGTGCGACAACCAGTCCACGGTTCATGTCATCAATTCACTTACATCCAAATCCCCTAGGGTCATGGCTTTGGTTAGGGCCTTTACTTTACAGTGCCTCAGATTTAACATCCTGTTTAAGGCCAGACACGTCCCGGGGGTCGCTAATGGGATCGCTGACGCTCTCTCTCGTAAACAGATGGAGAGGTTCCGTCAGCTGGCTCCAGAGGCCGACCCGCTTCCGGCACGGATGCCCCCAGAGGTTTGGGGGATTGGAGGGCTGAGGCCGACAGGGCAATGAGCCTGGCACTTGCCCCTTCCACCAGGAGAGCTTACCTGAAGGCCGGTAAGCAGTTTCGGTCCTTCAGGGCGGGAGTGGGTTTGCAGCAGGTCTGGCCTATACCGGTGTCACACCTGATGCAATTTTGTGTGTCATTACGGAACGGTGGCCTTTCAGCTCACACAATCAGAGGCAAGCTGTCTGCGCTGGCTTTTGCCAGTAAGGCTTCGGGTCACAAGGACACCACGGGCGACTTCCGTCTCCGGAAGATGATCGAGGGGTGGTCTCGGGAATCACCTAGGGCAGTAGACACCAGGGAACCCTTGACTCCCACAGTCCTGAGAGGGCTGGAGGGCCAGTGGCCCGCTTGTTGTAGTGACACCTATGAGGTGGGCCTGTTCCATGCAGCTTCGCTGACCGCCTTTTTTGGGGCACTCAGGATTAGCGAACTGGTGGCGGGCTCTCAGACGGACGCTTCTGGTGCAGCTTTGGAGCTTAGGGATGTATCAATCAGTGAATTTCAGCTACGGATCAGGTTGCGTAGATCCAAAACCGATCAGAGGGGTAAGGGGAGTGTACTGGAGCTAGGGTCTGGTTCGGAGGCAGCACTGTGCCCAGTCGCCGCCATGCGGCGGTACTTGGCACTTCGGGGTGATGGCCCGGGCTATTTGTTTAGGCATAGGGACAGCACCCCTCTTACGAAGTTCCAGTTTTGGACCGTGACTCGGAAGGCATTGATCCGGTTGGGTCTGGGCGGTGTTCGTTTTTGCTCCCATTCTTTTCGAATTGGGGCAGCATCAACTGCGGCCGCAATGGGGTACCCTGATAGGACGATACAGAGGATCGGGCGCTGGAAATCTGGATGTTATAAGAGTTACGTTAGGCGCTGTACCGTGTAGGTTCGTTGTAATTTCATTCTGACGTTTGTTAATAAAGTTCTTATTACAGGTGCTGCAGGCCTTGAGACAAGACGAAGAGTCATGGTCTGCGGCCACAGCATGGTCTTTTGGGCTGCTCATCAGGCGAGGAGGACCACTTTCGGCTCCCAGCTTGGCCTCAGCGAAGTGGCGAAGGTTGAGTGGTTAGGGAGGAGGGGCATGAGATGGCCGGCGCTCCTCCCGTTGTTGTTCGATGAGAGGCGGGGGCCCCCCCCGCATGTGCTAGTCATACACCTGGGGGGCAACGATCTGGGTTTGGTCAAGGGCGTGGCCCTTGTGATGCAGGCCAGGGCCGATTTGGCACTGATCAGGTCACGGTGGCCTGGGGTGCAGATTGTCTGGTCTGCCATGCTCCCCCGTCTGGTTTGGAGGCATGCCGGTGACCCCAGGTGTATGGACAGGGCTAGGCGGAACGCTAACAGCCAACTTCGCACGGCCATGGAGTCCGGGTTGGGTCTCTTTTTGCCGCACCCTGGCATACAGGTCAAGTTCCCGGACCTGTATCGCCCTGACGGGGTGCACCTTTCAAACAAGGGCAATGGGTTATTGCTCGAGGACTTGCAGCACGGGATTCGGATGGCTCTCGGTTGCCGTGTGGGGTAAGCAAAGGCCAAAGCAGAGGCTTGGATTTGCATGTGGTAGGTTTAGGCAAGCAAGAAAATGGAACTGGTGGGTACCTTACGGCATATCCCTGTTGGGAACAGGAGGTCACCAGGAACCACCCTAGGGCCTTGCGGTCTGGGGAGGTGAATGGTGATCGCCTCTGGGAACCTCTCAGACTAGGCTCCTCCCTGAAGGTCTGTGCAGCCTCAGGGGTAGGCGCCCCTGGGAGGGGATGCCAGTATGCTGGGCCGCCGGTTACGAGCCAGAAGCTGACTGGGTCAATACTGGGGCTAGGTTACCTGCCCATTACAAGGGCAAGGAGGCTGGGTCTGGGAATGACGCCTGCCTTGCCTGTTCCTGAGCTTGCTTAGTTGCCCGTTGCTGCATGTCCTGTTTAAATAGTTAATAAAGTGGCCCTTGTTTGATTCCAAACTGTTGTCTGTCTCGTTATTTCATGCTGGGGTGGCAATGGGCTCCCCGCCGCCCGGCTTTGCCGTGGCGGAGGGGAGCAAGTTTGCCGCCTCACATGACGCGAGGCAGCAACAGAGCGCGTCGGCGCTCAGTAGCTCAATGGGAGGGGGCGGGGCTTGCTCTATTTGAGCCGTTGCCCCGCTCCCCCTCTGCGCAGTCGCTCGGAGAGCTCGCCCACCCGCCCGCCCCGGATGCAGTGTAGGCTGATGCTGGTCGCTGTTGGGGGCCGGGTAGGAATTTTTTACACCGACTTCTGTTTGGCTCCTGGAGACGGTGTTTTTTCGCCTACCTTACACTGCTGCTGGTGGTTAAGGGCATAGAAGGTGGTCGGGTATAATTAGGCCGGTCACTTGGTAGGTTTAGGCAAGCAAGAAAATGGAACTGGTGGGTACCTTACGGCATATCCCTGTTGGGAACAGGAGGTCACCAGGAACCACCCTAGGGCCTTGCGGTCTGGGGAGGTGAATGGTGATCGCCTCTGGGAACCTCTCAGACTAGGCTCCTCCCTGAAGGTCTGTGCAGCCTCAGGGGTAGGCGCCCCTGGGAGGGGATGCCAGTATGCTGGGCCGCCGGTTACGAGCCAGAAGCTGACTGGGTCAATACTGGGGCTAGGTTACCTGCCCATTACAAGGGCAAGGAGGCTGGGTCTGGGAATGACGCCTGCCTTGCCTGTTCCTGAGCTTGCTTAGTTGCCCGTTGCTGCATGTCCTGTTTAAATAGTTAATAAAGTGGCCCTTGTTTGATTCCAAACTGTTGTCTGTCTCGTTATTTCATGCTGGGGTGGCAATTGAATTCCAGATTACAGAAATCAGTTCCTCTAGAGAAAATGACAGCTTTGGAACATGGCCTCCATGCCATCACATCCCCACTGAGCTCTCTTCCCTCATGATACTCTGCATTCCCCTGGTACTCCCCCCTCCCCCAGTCTCCTGAAATGTCCAGATTCAGAGCCAGCAACCTTAATCCTGGGTCTGTTCTACAACAGCATCTAAGACTGGCCAAGAGCAGCCTGAAGACTTTTTCAGGCTGTGCTAGGATTTCCAGCCCCCAGTCCCAGCAGGGATTCCCCCACTTTGGGGGGCTTTGATCTAGGTGTCCAGTGGGAGAAACCCCATCCCCAAACAGGGACATCATTGTATGACATTTCTAACATGATGATGTCACTTCTAGGTGACATTATTACACTGGGGACATTGCACGGTGATGCTCTGGTTTTGGGGTAAACTCTATGGTTTTGAAGGCAAAAAACCATAGCGTTTTGTCCAAAAACCAGAGCATTGTGCACAACATCATTGATGTGATGATGTCATATCCAGGTGATGTCATTATGTTGGGGACATTGTGTGTGACATCCCACCCACCCCTGGAACATCCACAAATCCCCCCACTGCAACAGTGAGGGGAACTGGAAACCCTAGGCCTTGCTAAACCCTGACCTCACATGCTGGGAGCCTCAAAAACAGGGTCTTGACCTTCCCCAGTCCATGTCAGGCCTTGCCCTAGGTTAGGGGTCTTCAACCCTTTTGAGCCCAAGGGGAACTTTGTAATTCAGATACTGGATGGTGGGTGCAACTATCAAATGGCTATAAAACAGCTGCCACAAGAGGTGAACCATCTACAAAATGGTTGCTATAAGATGCAAAGCCAGCCACAAAATCCCAGGGAGTGAGGTCATGCATAGCAAAAAAAAAAAAAAAAATCTGCACATCCAACCATATACCCTTGATTGAAGAATGGTGCACTCCTACCTGGGACAGTTGTCCTCTTCCACCGAGCGTGCAGCTTTGGGAGGGATGCACATGGAGCGGTGAGGGAGGTAAGGATCACCTACCTAGCCAGCCAGCCAAATCGACCCTGGTGATTAATGGAGTGACAGCTGTCTCAGCCAGATCACTCTAACATCACACGGCCAATCAGATCTCCAGTGGTTGATCTGAAGCCCTGCTGGACAAAAGGCCCACTTGCCCTGTCCACTTTCTTAAAACACATGGCAGGCACCAGGAAAGTTGTGCTCTACCAGAACCACTGAGTAGCTGACATTTATTCTTTGCCTTTTCCAGTTCCACAACAGGGGCGTGCTAAACCGGTCAAGCTTTCAAAGAGAGAGAGAGAGAATTTATACAGATTTTTAAAGTTCTATAAGAGACTGCTCTTTGGAAGTATGCAACATCTGCCTTTCATCCTACTCACTTGCTGCATTCACCACTCCCCTCCCTCCCTCCAGCCCCTGATGGGTGAACAGGGGACAGAATGATAAATGAAGAAATAAAGCATCCATTTGTGAAAATTCAAACAAGTGATTTGGGGCATTGTTCAAGAGAGAACCTGGGAGGGAACAGAGCTGTGTGCAGGATGACTGACAGCTCGTTCGAACGAAGAGGAACAAGTTTTGTCTTTTTTGTCATGTAATAATTTTCCTTCAAAATCTTTTTAAATGTAACTTCATCTTTCTTCTCATGCAGCTTGTACGAAATTCACAGCCTTCACCTGTGATATGGTACGTTTTTTGCAAAAAGTGGGGGGGTTTGTTCACCGTCAGCTAGCAAAAGGAGATGACTATTTAAAAAAAATAAAGTTCCCCGGGAAAGGCCTAGCAGAAACCAAATAATGCACAGGTAATTAATGCATATGGAGTGCACTGCAGCTTTCAAAGCAGATTCACACCGAACATCTCAATAATTTTTCCAACAGCCCTGGCAAGGTAGGTCAGCATTATTGTCTTCATATTGCAGATCGGAGACTTGTGGGCCTAGCTGGATCAGACACTAGGAAACTGGATCGTCCTTGCACTTTTAATAAGCAAGCTGCAACTTTGGGGAAACCAAACTAGTGGTGAAGAATTTTGCAGTTCATAATGAGGAAGAAGAGGCTGCCAGTGAATCATTTTTTTCCCATTCCCAGTTCTGCAACCACTAGAGAATGCCTTTTCTCCTTCTCTCCAAAAGTTCTCCAACCTCTGCTTCTCAACTGGTTAGGCAGACTTTTCTGTCTATCTCGTTTTTACCCAGACCTTCCTCCAAGGAGCTGAGGGCAGCTTACATGAATCTCCCCTCCCAGTCGTCCAATCTACTTTGGAAGCCAGCGTAGCCGAATGATAGAACTTCATCAACCATCAATCGTGTTTTTATCCAGCCTTTCTTCCGAGGAACTCAGGGTGGCATCGATGAAACTCCCACCCACCTTTTGCCAAAACTCCAATTGGAGTCGAAGTATTGCCCACTTTGGGAGCCAATCTGACTGAAAGACAGAGCATACATAGACGTTTGATCTAGAACATTGTTATTCAGTCCATCCAAGGAGTTCAAGGTTGCGTATGTGATTCCCCCTCCCCCCCATTTTAAATTCACAACAGCCTTTTGAAGAATGTTAGGCTGGGAGAGAGAGATTGGCCCAAGATCATCCATTGAATTTAATGGCATGGGGGGTGGGGGGGCTGAAGCCAGATCACCCCAGTTCTAGGCCAACCCTCTAACAACTACACTACACTACACTGTCTCTCAGCAAAGATACCAATAAATAGATAAAGTAACAAACAGCAACTGTTGTGACTATAAACAACTGAAAAACCTCTCATTCTCCAGATGGGGCCTGGATATCACCTGGAATTACAACTGATCAGTTCCCCTGGATAAAATGGTTGCTTTGGAAGATGGACTCTGTGGCATTGAGGTCCCTCCCCACCCCAAACCTGACCCTCCCCAGGCTACACCCCAAAATCTAGAATCCCCCAACCTCAGCAGCTGCAGCCCTATTCTGTATCTTCTAACTAACTTCCCCCCCTCCCCACTGATTCTTCCTTATTACTGTGGAAGTGCTTTCCTCCATGAGATGCAATTCCTAAACAACAGTTAAATGGGACCAGAGCAATATGTTGCTAGAGATGCCTTTGGAAAGGGAAGCAAGCAGGGGAGATGGGGAAGAATGAGTTTGTGGCCTCATCCCAGTGGACAAAATGTTAAAATGTAAGTGTTGGGGGGGGGGGGGAGAAAAAATATAGTCTCGCTTCAAAGTGAAATGAAATGTTTTGAAAGGAGGCTTGGAAATGCAATTGGAATGCAAAAGGCCTATTTCAAGAAAATTGGGACCATAAATGTCAATGACACCTGTAGGCTACCTGTGAAGGCCCCCTCCCCTTTTTTGACAGCTCCATTGATAAGCCACAAGCGCATTAAAACAAACAGGCTCACCTTATCTGTATGGGGGGGGGGGGGGAGCCAGCAAGGCTACTGAGTTTCAAGAAACTTTGGAAACATAATTTGCTTTCCCATAAATGGAAGCAGAAAATAGCATTGGGACAAACCATAAAGTAGTGAATAATGGGATTGTGCTGCATCTTCCCCGCCTCCTAAGATTTCTTTTTTAAAGTCTTTTCCTTTGAGCGTGGAGTCTAGTAATCAAAAGTCCCACATGAAATCCTTCCGTAGTCCAATGGAAAGCCTTACAAAGGGGAAAGTTCCATATATGCTGATGAAAACTCGACCTCCATTGCCCTTAAGGAGGAAATCAAAAGCAACTGCATGCAACTAGGAGCATACGAAGCTGTCGTATACAGAGTTGGACTATTGAGTCATCCAGCTCACCACCGTCTCCTCTGGCTCCAGCTCTCCAGGGTCTGCAGTGCTCCCCCAGCACTTCCTTCCTAAGATCCTTTACCTGGAGATACCAAAGCACCGCCAATATTTGCAGAGCGTACATAGCAACATGTGCAAAAGGCAGACCCTTGCCCATAGGGACAGACAATGCTGTATTTACAGCCCAGTCCTCATTCATCATCTAAAGCAAAGTTAAGGGTACTTTCACACATGCTAAATAATGCAGTTTCAATCCACTTCAGTGACTGTTTTGCAAGTGGGTTTTGCCATTGCACACTGTAAAATCCAGCTGCATTGAGAATGGATTGGAAAATGATCAGGCCATCCCGACTCTGTACCGTTGTCCCCCCCCCCCCCACTTCTCAATATGTGCATCATTGCAAATTCCATAGGGAGCCCTCAGTGAGGAGGTGCAATTCATCGATTCCTTGTTTAAGCTCATGGGAAACAAACGGCAAAAAAAAAAAACACCCTCACCCGCAGTTGCGTCTGATCACATACTGATGGGCTGCACCCACAGCATCAAAGGGAGGTGTGATCTTGCAACTGCAGGTCAAATTCCTCTGGAGGAAATAGCCTCGCTCCCCCCACATCTGGCGTGTGTGACCACAGCCTCAGGGGTTTTTCACACATCCTTTGTGGGAAGGGAGAATGGGCTTAGATCCAGAGAACCCTATGCAGAAGGACAGATCCTGCTCATGCCATCCTGCAAGCTTTTTTTTTTCACAAGAGCTTGTGCAGGAGTTTAGGGGGTGCTGTAAAAAGGTGGACTCTATCGTCATCTGGGTGTATGGGGAAAAAAGATGCACAAGCTGTTGGGTGAGTACAAGAACACTTACGCATATACAGCTTCAAGTTGTTGGGCAAGATTCTAGTCCCAGGTGTAAAGCGGTCTGTCCATGAATAGAAGATACCTGCTGCATGTGGGAGGATACCACTGGATCCAACCATTTGTTTTCTCTTTGGGGCAGATGGACCCCTTTTAGTTTACTGGGAATGGGCTGCTGCCTTGGAGGGCTGCTGATGGTCTCTAGAGCAAGTGGCATAGAGCACCAGAGGCACCCAAAGATCTGCAGCAGCTGCTCACCTTGATGTGATGACTGGTATAGCTTGGTCAGTTGCTTCCCCCTAAGCTGGTGGAACGGGAGGAAGCAACAGACAAGCCTATGCCTATTGGCAAGATTGCTGTAGCCTGGGTCTGAACTGAGTGGCACCTCTTGAAAGATCACTGCCACAGGGGGCTGGGGTTACCAGCCTCCAGGTGGGAATTCTCCTGGAATTACAACTGATCTCCAGATGACAGAGATCCCCTGGAGGAAATGGCAGCTTTGGAGAGTATGGTATCTCATCTCGGCTGAGCTCTTCTCCTTCTCCAAACTCTACCTTCCTCTTAGGTCCCACCCCTAAATCTGCAGGAATTTCTCAAAATGGAGTTGGCACAGGTAGTGTTGCTAGCCCCCCCCCCCCAAAAAAAAACAGTGGGGGTGGGGCATAGGGTTGCCAGCTCCAGTTTGGTGGAGCCTGGGAGGACAATGCTGCAGGGTCCATCCACCACAGCACCCATTTTCTCCAGGGCAACTGATCTCTGTGGTCTGGAGGTGACCTATAATTCCAGATGATCCCCAGGTGCCCCCTGCAGGCTGGCATCCCTAGGCACAGGTCTGTTGGTATGACTTGCCCGGTCCACTTTATTGTCTCAGTTCACTCCAGTTCCCTGTATTTAAGTTTTGAAAAACCTTAATAATATTTTAAGCAATAATAATATTGAGACCCAAGCAATTTGGGGAGAACCATAGTGAAAAGTAGAGGGGAACAACTGGGCTTTCTTCTTAATAAAACTTGGTGGGTGTGGGTGTGGGTGTTCATGCAATAGATCAGCCCAAATCAGCCAAAGGAAAAGCCACTTTCTCAGCTAAAATTACTATGGGGCACCTAAGAGCAATAGACGTAAATGATATTTTAAATGCAACCATTTCAGAGGTGCTTTTCTTCTGCTGATACCGGGAAGGGAGTGCGAGGGAGAAAATAGGTTAGTTTAGTGGTAAGCAAAGTTAACATGACAGCGATATGAGGCAATTGCAGCCAGACCGGTTGGTCTTCTATGAATATCTGGAAGGAGTTTTTAATAATAGATGGAGTTTTTCTACTGGGATTTCTCCCAATAAGTTGTAATGAGACGAAATTGTGGCATAAGCCCCAAATGGGGAAAAAATACATCTATTATTAAATTCTTTTTCCCCACTTGTAATTTTGCCCATGACCTTGTTTTTTAAAAAAATTCTCATTCTTTTTTTTACAGTGGAAAGCAATCATAGCAAAAATAGGGTTCAAAATGCAAGGTTCCAGTGGGCTCCTGTCAATTCTGTGTCTATTTCTTTGATAGCCAGGTTATTATGACCATAGACGGAAACCATTATCTCTTTGCCCAGTAACCCTTCACATCTCTAATCCTAGAGTATACTATAACAGCATATAGAGAGACACAGGAAAAGTGTTACCAAATTTCAAAGTTACCTCTCTTGCGGTAAATGGATCTGTGAGATCCCTAATGCACTAGTCTTCATCTGATACTTACATACGTTAATTTGGACACACTTGCAGAGGGTCTCAATGAGGGATGAGCACAAACTGGAAAAATGCAGTTCAAAAAATTTGGCTGGAGGTCCTGGAGGTTTTTTGTCATCTTCAGGGCTTGGAACAGCGATCACTGGGTGTGTGTGTGTGGGGGGGAGGTATTTGTGAATTCCCTGTATTGTGCAGGAGCTTGGACTAGATGACCCTGGAGATCCCTTCCAGCTCTATGATTCTATTTAGGTTCATGGCCAAACCACAAACAGACCAGAACCAGGAGGTCCATTTGTGAACCAAACCAGTTTGTGGTTCATGGTCCTGCAAACCCCATTGAAAGGGCCCACTGCCCCTTTCAATGGGTTTTGCAGAAAGCCCCCAAAGAGCTCAGCAGTCTCCCTGCCACTCAGCTGTTTTGCATTCTTATGCAGTCCCTTTAAAAGGACCGCACAAGAAAGCCCGAAAAACAGCTGAGCAGTTGGGAGGCAATCCCTGGTGCTCAGCTGTTTTTGTGGCTTTTGCAGAGAACAGAAAGGAGGGGTTTGAGGGGACCAGTCCCTTTAAATGCCTGTTTTCTGCTCTATCCACGAACCACCAGAAAATACTTTAAAGGTTTGTAGAAGTTCATGATGGTAGACCCGTCATGAACTTCAATTTGCAAACCATGAACACGGTAAAATGTGTGACGAATTTTGCTTTGTAGGTCAGTTCATACCAATCTCTAGTCTCAACCACAAGCAGATGCCAGCACGGGATGCCCATCAATAAAACTCTTTTGTCTTGATTGGCATTGGTGGAAAAGGAGGTCAAGTCTTGATTAGTTAAAGATAAAAGGTAAAGGTTTCCCTTGCTTGAAAGCCAGTCGAATATGACTCTAGGGATGCAGTGCTCATCTTTGTTTCCAAGCCGAAGAGCCAGCACAGTCAGAAGACTTTTTTGTGGTCATGTGGCCAGCATGACTAGATGCCAAGATGCACAGAATGCTGTTACCTTCCCACCAAAGTGGTACCTAGTTATCTACTTGCAATTTCTTGCTTTTGAACTGCTAGGTTGGCCGGAGCTGGGACCAGAGATGGGAGCTCACTCTACCATGCGGTACTCGGGTCTCGAACTGCTGAACTACCAACCTTCCAATCTGCAGTTCAGTGTCTTAACCACTTAAGCCACTGCAGCCCCCCAAATCTTGATTACTAGCACTGTGTGTGTGTGAATTGGTTTGCTGGGAAAGCATTGTGTTTGAAATGTCATTGGGTGAGACAACAGGTTTGCCTGCAGTGTTTTAACTGTGATAAATATAGCTCATTCACACATGTGGTTGGTAGGTCAACATGTGACCAGGTATGAACTTGGCAGCAAGGAGATAGGTATCCCAAGGAATTGTTGATAGGTCGTAGGCAGTGAGATGCCAAGCCACCATGGGATGCTTTTTTTTTTTCTTTTACTTAATAGGACAAGGAAAATATTAGGACCTGTGGCCAGCTGTGGGGTTATGACTTTCAGTGAGGGAGAACAAGCTGTTTCCAGGCTGTTGCATCGTATAATTTCAGGGGAGAGATTCTTTAGGGGAGGGATTCTACAGAATTTTTCATACCTATTGGTTTTACTTAAAAACAACAGCAGCAACAAATGAAGGGCATATTTATAGTTCCCTAGAGAGTAGTCAAAAATGTAATAGTGTGTTCCATCTTTGTGTGTGTGCATATGCATCCATGACCACATGGGGGGCGTTCTGATTTCTTGGAAACCATTAACTGTTGATTTTTTGGAAATACCTATCAAAGGGCTATGTCCATCTACAGGGCAGCAAGTAATCATAATGCTATTTGTATTTTGTTAGCTGCATGGAGTTTTCCTTTTGAAAAAGAAAGGTGGGCTATACAATTCATTAATTAATTTTGAGTGTTTGCCTGATGGATAAATAGGAAGCTCCCCTGATTTCAATGGGATTAACTGACAAGTAAGTGGGCATAGGATTTCAGTGTTAATGTCCAAATGTACTTTCATTTAAGCCGTTAGAGAAAGGAATCACATTCATTTGTTTCAGACTTTACTTTAATTTGATTACACCTGTAATGACTGGTTAGATTTTGGAAGGTTTTTATGCCCTTCTTGAGATCAAACTACAGATTACATGGAAGGTTTTTGACCAGAACTGCATTCCTTTCTCTCTGGGCATGTCCTCAGTTGGGGGGGGGGGAGAGAGAGAACAGAGTAGGAGAGATGTACAGAAACACCCAGGGACCTTAGATGAATGTCTATTTTCTGTTGGCTCTGCTCATGGACCTGTCATGGGTCAGCCAGGGCTCAGTGAGGACTCCTCAGGAGAAGAGGACTATTCAGGAGAAGAGGAGCCCTGTGTAGCTAACTGTGAGTCAGCAGAAACCAGCAAGCAGGAAAACAAACTGCAGGCTTGTCAGGACTCACAGCCAACAGCTGGTGCAGAGCCACCGACACTCTCCAGCCCTGATTCAACAGGTGAAACTAAGCTAATCGCTCCCAGCCCTCCAGTATCACCCACACCCTTAGAGTGCTGCAGACAGGGGCTATAAGCAAAATTACAGGAGAGATGACAAAGTGCTTGCCTCCTGGCCCAATGACAATTGCTTGAATAGTTGCAGAATTACTCCCGAACATCTGGCTGCAAGCATGTCCCTTAAGGATATGCTTATAAAAACCGGCTAAGGAAGGCTGTTAGGTGTAGAAGCAATAAGTCATCATATCTCTGAACTGTGATCACAGCTTTGGACTCTGCTCCTGATACCAATGGACCAGATCTTGACTCGGACCTTCTGGAACTGCTCTGACTGCTTGGTAAATGGCTTCCGACTGCTAGACCTTGCTCTGGAACAACTCCATGAATTCTATTCTGACTTCCTGGTAACTGACCTCTAGATCTGACCCTGACTTTGATTCTGGAACTTGGTTTGTTGGCCTGCCTGTATCTCTGATAGGACACCTCAGCTCTGCCCCTGGATAGATGGTCTCCACCCCTTGACAACACTAGTCCTGCCAGCTGGGTAGCTATCCCCTGGGCTGGGCTTATTTGTGCCATGCAAGAGGTAAGAAACCTATTCCTTACCCATTTCATTTTCTTGATAGAAATTCCCCCCACCATATAAGTTGCTATTAGCCTGGGGTGGGGGAGACCAAAATTGATACATATCTAAGCTAACCCCAGTTCAGCAGATTTGATTTTTTTAATCAGAGAAAGAGTGCCTAGAGAAAGAATTAATGCTCCCTCCCTCAGAACAATGCTTCCAATCCAAACTGGCTCCTTGCAGCTACTCTTTAATGTTACAGTGAATGTCAGAAGATCTGATCACAGATTTTCCCCTGAAGACATACTTTGGCTCTCAAAAAATAGCCCGTGGGTCTTAATTGTACATTGCATTTTGATGATCCTTCCATCCTAAAAGGAGAGCAAAATGGAAGAGGTGCTCCCGGTCACTGAAACCTTGGTATAATTCGTTAGCAAACTATCTATGTTAATTGTGGTTGATGTCGACTTGTCAAGGGGAGGAGGGAAGAAATCTTCCATTTCTGCAGAGAAAATGCAGAATGGGTGCCCTTGAGCCAACAGCAGAGTTTCTGATTTATTACCTTCAAATGTCAGGGGGTAAGTGTTGTCAGAATATTCAGAAGTGATAGCATTTGAAATTATGATCCCAGCATTTGATATTTTGATATTGGATGAAATTAAACCCACCATCCTCCTAAAGATGACTAATAGCTCATTCTCGTAGTGTTATTACCGGCATTGAAATGTGATATAGCATGTGAAGTGAGGTAGATGCTGTGCAGAAGCTAAAAGTGACAAAGCATTTGCTAGAGTTTCTCAAGTAGACACCTAAAGCTATTAACAAAATTAATGGTAGGGAATCGAATGGCAGAAGAGGAAGCTGTGTGGGTGAATAGGATGGTTTTAGGAGATGCTTTGTTAATGAAGCAGATCTTGGGGATGGTCTTTATCAGTTGTATTCATAGTCTATCCTTCCTCCAGAGAGCTCAGAGTAACATTTTAGTCTTACAAGAACTCTGAGGTAAAGTCAGTTCAAAGAGAGAGACCAGATATAATTGATAACTGCCAACAAGGGCAAGATTTGCATCATGGACTGAAAGAGTTCCAGTTGTTCAGCCCTGCTCCCTTGCCTCCAAAGCCCTCAGAAGTCACTGCTGCCATGAAAAGAGCAGACAAAGCTTAAGGTTAGATGGTACACTTGCCACATTCCTAGAGGTAAATGTGATGCATGGCAAGATGCATGCTTAATTGTTTCAAATGTTAATTGCATTGCATGGTGTAAAGGATTAAAAAAGAAAGAAAAAAAAACTTTCCCTGGAACTATGGAAGCCTTATGCCGGAAACCATGCAAACTTTCTAAAGGAAGTTGCAGATGTCAGTACTTTGAATGGAGAACCATAAACACAGATGGGTAAATATTTCTTAATCTTTCAGATAGTTTGGAACCAGAACTCTGTGTTGAGCCAATAATGAAAGCTTCCTTACCCAGAGGTATAATGCAAACCTTTGAATAACCATGGGCTAAA
This sequence comes from Lepidodactylus listeri, assembly GCA_029233225.1. Lineage (NCBI taxonomy): Eukaryota > Metazoa > Chordata > Lepidosauria > Squamata > Gekkonidae > Lepidodactylus > Lepidodactylus listeri. The sequence continues at coordinate 50,422,163 of JARCFY010000013.1, read as the reverse complement.
AAGATCACAGGAATTGCTGAGGGATTCATTAGGCAGTAGATCCCTGTGGTAGATCTTCTCAATAAATCTGTTTGTTACATGGAAAGAGAAGTGTGCCCATGATCCCTGAATCATCTAGACTAAGACAAAGGACAGCACCAAATGACATTGATAGGGCAAAGTCCAAGGATGGGAGAAACTGTCTGGGTGGTCTCAACCCAACATGGAGGCCATATTGTTTCTATTATGGACTTTAATGTGATTTTACTCTAAGGATGTTTTATACATTGGTTTGAGAACATCTTAGCACTAAAGCAGGGCATCCACTATTAAATAAATAAATACATATGGTCAAACTACCCAGGTGAGCTTTCTCATTCCAGGGGTCATCTGTATAAGCCTGGCAATGACTAAGGTGTTATACAATGTGTGGGAAAGTGGTTTCTTATGTCCCCAAGAACTTAAGGACTTGCTCAAAACCATTTAGTGTAAGTTGTATATGAGTGAGGTGGTCAATCACGGGTTTTCCACTTTCAGGTCCAATACTGCCCCTCACTGGCATGAAAGGGGCTTTATGAAAACCAGGAACACAGTAAACATGGGTATGGGAGTAAACGAAAGAGACCAATCAGTTAGATAACAGATGAAGGGTGGGACAAGATGGAGAGACAGATATTGTTTAGTACTTTCTTGCCAAAAGCAGACCAGAGAGAAAGACTGACTGACCAACCAACCCATTAGCGCAAAGGTGTCAAGCTTATTTGTTATGAGGGCCGGATCTGATATAAACGTCACTTTGTCAGGCCAGACCATGTGTGCCATAAAATGTAATGCCAGGTACCACAGATATTTTACCATTGACTGTGACCCATATCACTCCTCGGCAGAGCTCGGGGACAAGCTAACCCTCCTTGCCTTTATGGTTGCCAACTCTGGGCTGGGCTATCCCTGGATATCTGGGGGAAGATTCTGGGGAGGGCCTGCATTTGGGGAAGGGAGGGACTAATATAGGCCCTTCCAGTCCACATTTCCTTCCATATAAGGGCCCTGGACCGGCCAGTTCCACCCCCTGGACCATTGTTTTGACATGTCTGCATTAGTACAATCCAGTTTGGTGTAGTGGTTATGTGTGTAGACTCTAATCTGGGAGAACAGGGTTTGATTCCCCACTCCTCCACTTGTAGCTGCTGGATGACCTTGGGCAAGCCATAGTTCTGTCAGAGCTGTTCTTGAAAGAGCTCTCTCTGCCCCACCTACTTCACTTGGTGTCTGTTGTAGGGAGGGGAAGGGAAAGGAGTTTGTAAGCCATTCTGAGACTCCAAGTGAAAGGCGGGGTATAAATCCAATCTCCTCCTCTTCTTCTTCCTCTTCTTCTTCCTCTTCTATTCTTTGTAGGATTGCAGCTATTGTGTGAGCTGAGATGTGGCACCTGTCCCTTAAACTCAACTGCCCACCTGTAAAATAATTGCAGCCTACTTCACATTACAAGGTTATAAATATTTGGACCTTTTTTTCCTATTCTCCATTGGCTATAAGGTACTGAGACAAGGAGCGCATGTGAAGGATATGTGAAGGACATCTAAAAGGACTTAACACTGAAGGACCTCTTAGCACTCTCATAATGCAAGGTAGGCCCCTCTGCTATCCCGATTGTACAGACAGACAACTGAGTTTAAGGGAATATCTTTGCCCAAGGGCCACAGTTCAAGACAGAGGTAAGCATGCTCAGTTCCGTTTATTTTGGTAACTCTGTGCTGGATTGTAGCCAAAGTTTCCAAGGCAGTAGGTGACATTTGAACCCAGACCTTTCAGAACAAAGTCTTGATTCACTTTGCTAACAATGTTATTGTTATACTGATGCTGACGCTTGAAAGTATCACCTCCTTCTCAGTTGATTGGTCTGAAAGATCGTCAGGGGCGTATGTAATGTGGGGGGGGTCTTGATATCTCAGGTGGCATTTGTTAGTTTCTACCTGTAGAATAATTCATTTTAATTGGAACATTTTTTACCTCACCTTCCAGGGCCCGCATCCCCCATTTTTTAAAAGGAACCAGCTTTTTATGTTGAAATTTCATTCCAGGCATTGCTTGATTTATGAATAAGAAAAACATTGGTGCTATAAATATCACCTTTTTATCCCCAACAACTTATCTTGTGGCTGCCTACCTTTCATGCAGCTGTGAGAAGGTTTATTGTCATTGAAAGCAAGGCTGGAAGGTTCCTACCTTGCTCGTATGGATTTCACAAAGTCACGTGTGGGGACTGGGGACTTCATTTGGAGAGCTTGTTGCTTTAGTCCTTGAGCATGAGCTTTCTGAAAATATGCTCCCTTTATACTGAAGTGGGATTTACCTGATTATCACTGCAACAAAAATCAGAGGTACTGCTAAGCCATTCAAGGCATACAGTATGCTATGAAATACTTGTCCCCAAGTAGCCTGCCTAGAAATGACCCTGAAAAGCCCAGCTCATCAGGGGCCATCAGACCTACCAGCATACTTCTTAAAGCATAGCTCAAGCAATTCCCTCCCAGAGACTGATTGGGAACAAAGGAAGAATTCTGGGGGGAAGCAAGAATTGTTGATGATACTACTGCAGGCTGTTGTAAAGTTGACTGTGATGATTTCAGTGAATTGTTTTGAACTAAAGCCATACATAAATAGAAATTCCTAATGCATTTCCTTTCTGCTGGCTGTTGCAACCCTAATAGGGTTGCCAAGTCTGGGTTGGAAAATACCTGGGAACTTTGGGGTGGAGCCAAGAGAAGGTGGGATTTGGGGAGGGGAGGGGCCTCAGCATGGTACAATGCCATAGAGCCCACCCTCCAAAGCAGCCATTTTCTCCAGGGGAGCTGATCTCTCTCAGCTAGGGATCAGTTGTAAAAGCGGGAGATCCCCAGACCCCACCTGGAGGCTGGCAACCCTAAACCCTAACATGGAATGCAAGAAGACCAGAGTTCAAAACAGATCAGAAGAAGAAGAAGAAGAAGAGATTGGATTTTTACCCCGCCCTCCACTCACTTGGAGTCTCAGAGCGGCTTACAAACTCCTTTCCCTTCCCCTCCCCACAGCAGACACCCTGTGAGGTAGGTGGGGCCGAGAGAGCTCTTTCCCAAGCTGTCCTTGAGGGAACAGCTGGTACAGAGCTATGGCTTGCCCAAGGTCATCCAGCCAGGTGCAAGTGGAGGAGTGGGGAATCAAACTCGGTTCTCCCAGATTAGAGTCCGCGCACTTAACCACTACACCAAACTGGCTCTCAGAGAAAAGTGATTCTCAAACAGTACCAGTTCTCACATCCGAGGAAGTGTGCTTGCACATGGAAGCCTGAATAAAACTTTGTGGGTCTTAAAGGTACCACTGGACTCAAACTTAGTTGTCACATCTGTTTGTTAATGCTTGTATTTGTATGCTAACTTGCTGCCATTCACAGGTCTTACCAACTGCTTTTAATCCAATCTCAGCTATACTTATGGCCCAGTTACTTATGCATTTTGACTCCAACTAGCCTTTCCTGGCAATCAACCCCCCCCCCCCCATGTAAGAGTTAAGGGAAACTGTTTCAGTGTATCTGAGGAATTGTACATGCACAGGAATATACACAGAATTCAATTTTGTTGGTCTTAAAGGTGCCACTGGACTCAAGCTTTGTTTTCAAACAGTATGTCTTTCAGTCTGCATCAACATCCTTTTTGTGTGTGTGCTGCATTCCAGGTGCAGCCAAGAAGTACTAAACTCAAAGATCATGGAGAAAAAGAGAGACTGTGAAGAGAATTATACTAGTGCTTAGTATTAATGCACTTGAAGTATTCAGAGCAATCCACAGATATTATATAAATCACCAACTCCAGCTTGAGAAACTCCTGGAGATTTGGGGACAATGCCTGGGAAGGGTGGAGTTGAGGTGGGGAGAGAGCTCAGCAGAGTTGTGATATCACATTCTTTTTTTAAAAAGAATATTTTATTATTTTTCAGAAAAGAGAAAAAGGGGAAAAAAGGGGACAATACATAACAACACAAGCAAACAGAAAAGGAAAATCAACATACAACAAACATGAAGTCTGTACTCATAATAATTGCTTAAAATTGTCTAAATAGAATCTGTCTAATACACACATACGGTTTAAACTTTCAAGAAACTGAGCTTATATTCCAGTTCTTAAATCTTCTTGAGCTAGTCCTCTAGCCATTTGTATACCCTTGACCTAGGGCTGCCAAGTCAGCCCAGGGGGCGGGGGATCTCTTGCTACAGAGGTTCCCGATCCGCCGACCAGCATTTGGCCGGTGGGGAAACCCCACCCCCGAAGTCGTCCAGCCTGGACGACTTCCCCCACGTAATGACGTCACCCGGAAGTGACGCCATCATGTTGGGGGCATTGCCAGGGCAATGCTCTGGCAATCGCCCCAAAACTCTATGATACCATAGAGTTTTGGGGCGATTGCTAGAGCGTCGCCCTGCCAATGCCCCCAATATGCTGACATCATTTCCGGTGACGTTGCCCAGCGCGCACACGAAGCGCTTGTGCCGGGGAAGCTCCCGGCCAGCGGAGGACTCCCCCCCCGCCGGTAAGTTTAAGAGACTTGGCAACCCTGCCTTGACCAGTTCTTCTCAAAAGTTTCTTCTTTTTTACCTTGTAACTGTAAAGTTAGTTTGCCCATTTCTGCTGTTTCTAGTAATTTAAACATTATTTCTTCTTTTGATGGTACTTCTTCTTTTTCCCCAATATTTTGCATACAAAATCCTAGCCATAGTTATAACATGTACAATCATGTATATATCTGGTTTCTTAAATATCTCTGGGATATTTTTGTTACAGTACATGTCCACCACGTATGAAAAAAGAACCAGTATTTTGTTTACATTTCCAATATACATTTGACATATTTGGGTACCATTTTGCAAGATTTTCTGGTGTCATATGCCATCTATAAAACATTTTATATATATTTTCTTTAAACGAAATAGCTTTTGTAAATTTTATATTTGTTTTCCAAACTTTGGCCCACTGGTCTAACTGGATATTATGCCCTATATTTTGTGCCCATCTGATCATTGAAGTTTTTACTATTTCATCTTGCCATTCCATATCTAATAACATATTATAGAACATCTTTATGAATTTTATGCCTGTACCCAGCAATATTTTGTCCATTTCAGTAGGGCTGTCGTGGAAACCAATTTATCTTTTGCATATCTACATTCTAGCTGCACCCTTTCTGTGATGTCACATCCAGGTCAAAGGTTACCTTCCCAAGTACTTCCCATTCTGTGAGATCTCATTTCACTAAGATTACATTTTTAAATTTAAATTTTCTCCCTCAAATCACTCAACTGAACAAACCTCTCAAAATTGTTTTAGGGTGCCGCCCCCCTAGCGTTATGAAGAATAATCCAGTCTGAAAACCCATAGCCAGCCAACGTCCCATCCATCCATCTCGTAGATCCCAACTGTTCTGTAACAGGTGACTATCAATCTATCTCAGTCTCTATGATATCCCTCAAAAGGAAATGGAGGTCTTAGAGCATACATGGTCTGATACCTCTCTAGAACTTCCATTTCTCTTAGACTATATGGTTCCTCCAGGGGAACTGATCTCTGTAGTCTTGAGATCTATTGCAATTTGGAGAGAATTCCAGGTCCCACCTGGATATTGGTAACCTTAATTATTATCCCAGTAATATTTAAAACAACTCTATCTTATAGGCTATTATTATTATCCTTGTGTGGTGGCTGAGATGGTAACAGCCTGCCTGAGGTCTAGAAAGTTAGTGGCTGAGGTAAAATTTAAACCAGGAATCTCTCAATAACAGTCCACAATTTTAGACACTCCTTGGTAACTACTTAAGGCCAAGCTAGATATGATACACACTGTTTCCATGCAGGGATTTTTCCTGGAGAGGCATACTTCCATATGATTGGGGAGCTTCCATACATCACTGTGGTCCTTCCAAGTGTGACCTGTGGGGATCGTGGGGGAAAGAAAAGCTTTCTTTGCTCCAGATTAAAACTGAAATGGCACACCAGCTGCAAGACAAGCCTCTGTATGAAAGTTTTGGCCACAGCCAATCTGGAGAGTGAGGCGGAGCTTAGCACCACCTCAGTTTCCCTCAGAGAAGTTGGTCCAGTTAACAGTTTTGCTAGTACTGAGTACTGTTCCTGGTTTGATTTTGAGTTTTAACCATTTGTATTTTTGTCTGCTGCGTGCTGTGCTTGAATTAGGTAAACAGGTTGCATGATTTTTATACGCTGCATTTGCTGTACTATGTAACCATTTATGTCTATAATATATTTAAAATGCAGGCCTCTATGTACACTGAAGATGACTTATGTGTCCAAGAGCGAACACCTTCAACATGGCTGAAGTTCATTCCCCTTTGACTGTACCTGAGTGTGTGCCATAGTTTCCCAAGATATAGGTCATCTGTATGGATGGCACTTCCTTTCCCTTCCTCTGAGCTGCCTCCCGCCGTGTTTCTGTTCTGCTTTACATTCCTTCAAGGTTTTGATGTCAAAATGCATTCATATTTCTTATCTGGACTGAGTCCCCAAGCTTATGAAACTTTCTCAAAGAGAAAGCATGTAGCCAGTTATCCAACACTTATATTTTATTAAGGATTTCAAAAGGAACCTTTCTATCTTTCTTGTGCCGTCGCCAGCACAAAATGTGTTTCAATGAAGGCTGGTATTCCCTTCCACAGAACTATTCTTAAACTTTATTCGAAGATGCCAAATGGGCTCTTTGGGGGGATGCAAATGTGCCGTAATCAAATGGAATGAGCAATTACTTACCTGTAGCGCTTGCACAGAAGGCTTCAGTAGCATTTGGACTAGTCTTTCCCTATCTCTGCAGCAAAGAAAAAAGCTTTCTTCTTCACAAGAAATGCTCTTGCTTTAGAAAGGAGGCTCATAAGCTGATGGCAATTGAATCAAGCTGCAGATGAAGATGAAAAAGTGACACCCAACTCAAGAGGTTCAGGCCCAAACAAGATATGATGCTGTGATTGGAACACCAGATGGCTCTAAAATGCACCCACTGGGAGGGGACTCTCTGGATAGAAAGCTGGGGAGGCAGATGGGTTAACTTTACCCTTGCACTAATTCTTCCAACCCCAAGCCTGGTTAGGAAAAAGGTAGGCACAGCATGTGTCCCTCTCTGTTCCCCTAATGGGTAACACAGCCAGGGAGGAGTGGGCCATTTCAAATGGGGTAAGTGGGTAGAAAGAGTTAAATCCACTTACCTAACATGATGGCTTCTCAGATCCTAATTACATACCTGGAGTTCCATGAACCCCAAGTGCAGACCAATATTAAACATGTTCATTTAGAAGTATAAGGCCTCTCCATTGACTGGAGTTTACTACCAAGGATTGCACCTGAACAAATGTCTCATAGCATGAGCCACAGGTCTATTTTATTTGATTCACGAGAAGGACTGAAAAGATGGTATAAACATATAGACATGCACACATATGCAGAGGTTAAAATAAGTCATGTTAATAATGACTGGACAAAAGATAATGGCAACCCTAAGTGCCATAGAGTCCACCTTTCAAAGCAGCCATTTTCTCCAGGGGAACTGATCTCTGTAGTCTGGAATTCAGTTGTAATTCCAGGAGACCACCAGGCCCCACCTGGAGGCTGGCAACCCTAGTTGTGCTGTGTTTTATTTACAAAAGAGTGCAGCTTCATTAGCCACTGCTGACCCAGCAAAGTACCTGCTGCTTTGCGGTCAAAAGTATATTTACATCTGTCCTCCAACAGATCCCTCCCAGAAAACAATTCTCTTTGCTAAGTGAATTACTCCATAATCCTCATGTGGCTGTTAACAGTGTTTGGCAGCCCTGTATTTACCAGCAAATCTTATTAAGCAATCGCCCTTTCATATGTTAGAAACCTGCCTGTTAATCCAGAAATCTTTTTTTTATACATGGGGGCTAACAGCATCGCAGAGAAGGATTCATTTTGATTGACAAGTTGGCAATAGGAAATAATGCCTGAAAATTGCCAGCGAGCAAATGACGAAGATCCAATCAAGCTTTTCCATCTCCCTTTACAAACCTCACTCCTTTATTTATTTCTGGTGCTCGCATGAACGAACCAGAAATAAATGTATATTCATTATGACTCTCTTTTTTTAAAAAAGCCAACAGAGAAACCACTTAATATTCACTAATACACAGATATATTGGGAGTGATAACTAGATGACTGCATTTGAAAATCATGGCTGGAGAGTCAAGCAAGGGCACAATCCACCAATGTTTCTTCATTGAAATAATACAAATAACTAGGAAGGACTGCATATACACTAAGGAGGCTTGGAAACTGAAAGCCAGCAGGCTGGATCTAACCTGGAGGCGATTTGATCTAGCCTTTAACCTTAGCAAATCTTAATTATTATGGTCAAAACTTTACCCCTTTATTTCTCTCTCAAGGAAAAGAAGAGCAAATGTTGGCAAAGCTGTTAGAACTAGGTGTAATACTTTTGGATCAACAGATAAAGACTGCCAGAATGACAAAGGGCTTAACATAATTTTAATTGACAAGACTAGGAGTGAGGCCCATTGTGGGAAGGAATACAATGGGCTCTGGAAGGAAGCTCCAGGTGAGCATCCCAGCTGTGGCTGGTGGGGTGGCAGAGGGGAGGGGAAAATAGAGGGAGGCAAGCCATGTTTGTTTCCTTCTGCTTAGCTATAAGGCAGGGCTGTCTCAAGTCCTTTTGCTGCCCCAAGTGGGTAGTATGGGAGGACAGTCTCATGGCTGTTAAGGTATGGTTCCCTCCACCCCTAACTTATGTTGATTTGGGGTTATGCAGTGGTAGCTAAGGTAGAAAAGCACCTCCTCCTATGCCATGTCTTCTGGGTTCCAAGAGTCTGGAAAGCGGTTCCATTTCCAGGTACAGGGTTGCCAACTCTGTATTGGGAAATACCTGTAGATTTGAGGGGTAGAGCCTGGGAGAGGGCAGGATTTGGAGAGGGACTTCAACACTGCCCAAAGCAGCCATTATCTCCAGGAGAACTGATCTTGGTTATCTGGAGATCATTTGTAATAGCGGAAAAGTGTTTTATAGGGGAAATGATGTGCTGTGGTTGGGGAAAATTTCTGGGAGATCTCCAGGCCCCACAGGGAGATTGGCAACTCCAGTCAGGCCCATAGCTAACATGGGGCCCACAGGGCCCAGCCCCCCTAGCATTTCTTCTGGGTCCCTCCCTCCCTCCCAGGCTAGCACCAAAGTACTTCAACTTGCTGCCTGTGCCATGCTGCCTCTGACCTGGCTGCCAGACAACTGAGTGCCTTGGCTGCTTCCAGTCCCAGCCAACAACATCCAGAACAGCCATGGCGGTGGTGGTGGCAGCAGTTCCAGCAGCAGAAGGTGCCTGGCTTGCTCGGTGGTGTGGTGGGTGGGCAGGTGGGCTTGTTGGGCTAGCCTGAGTGAGTGGGCTGGGGAGAGTGTCCTGCTGCCTCTTCCACTGTCAGATCTCTTTCTCCCCCCTTCCTCCCAATCCCCCTCCTGGATGCTGCTGCCCACTGCCTGCTTCTCCCTGCCTAGCTTCACAACTTGAGCAGATATGCATTGCTCCAGGGGAGAGAGGAAGCTGCGGCTGCTTGGCATTACCCCCCTCACTTGCCCTGGAGTCTGGTGGGGGTGCAGGGCTGCTTTAGAAAAAGGCTGCCTTCTAAGAAGTTTCACTAATTAACTTTAATTAGCTGGTGGCTCCTCCCAAAAATATCCCTAGCTACGGGGCTACTCCAGTGACTGTTTAAGGGAAGATTAGGATATGTATTTTACCTCTGGACTCATTCAATGACTCCCAACAGCAACAACAAACTGTTTAGAATGTTAGAGACAAAGGCCAATCAGGCCACATATGCAAGTGACCTCTGTGTTCTGACTGGCTATGGGGGGAGGGAGGAACAGCCAACTGTTTTGAATGCGGGAGGCGAGACTCAGGCAACACAGCCAGTGGATAGGGACAGCTTCTGAGTGACACATCATGGAGCCAACTGATTTGGGATCATGTGGAATATTTGGCAACGTGCCACCCGAAAACACAATTATATATAAGGGAGATGGTCATATGATCTTAAGTACAGTCCACAAACTACCAGCTTTTAAACCCTGTCTCTACAGCTGGGTATATACCACACACCTCTTATGCATTATTATGCTGGATTAGAATAGGTGGGCAAAATAGTTGTCCCTTTATTCCTCTTACTTTTTGCAGTTTATCAACAGCTGGAAGTGGTCTACACTTACTCGGATTGCACAATCTATGCTTTTTTTTATTGGATTTCATTTTCATTTGTATTCTGCAACATGCCCTATTTACCAAAGAGGAAGATGAAGCCAAATGTAAGATGACCCCCCTCTCAAAAAAGCTTATAAACAAAAGTAAATTACCGTACCTAACTGTAACCTGTATGCATATTTAAGATGACCACCTTTTTGTCTTGATGACACATGTGGGGATAAAAAAAAAAGAGAGAGAGTCTTCCTTTCAGGAATGCAGGATAATGCAGCAAACCTATTTCTCAGAATTCTGAACTTTCTGACCTCTCTTTCAATAAATGTGTCTAAGGTGCCCTACCATTCCTTATCATTTTCACTGCAGCAGACTAACACAGGTGCCCAGTCTGAATTTTATGTAACGTATGTGTGTACCTGCAATGCCATGCCTGGATGCATGTGCTTCACAAATATGAAGCTGACTGTCAAAATTGTAGCTACTTTATTAAGAAGCTGAAACAGTTGCATCATCACTTGGTGTGTTAAAAATAGACTTCAGCTCCCCATATCCCTAGCAGGAGGTCCATTTTAAAAGGTCTAGGGACCATATGTTTATTGGAGCTTCCCCCCTTCTCACAGCACTCTGTGTCAATGTCATAAAAATATATGCATATTATCTATTCCAAACCCATCTGTATTTGACAACTGAATTTAACACAGCAGTTTATTAGAGTTTTGTATCTTGAAAACCTGTTGGAAGCCTGTTGGATTCACTTCCAGAGTACAGTACTCCTACATATGGAATTCCCATCCATACCCCTTGATGTTTCATAGGTTTAGTAAGCTCTAAAATTGGGATTCAGAAACAAAATCACCTGTCAGTAACGTAAGCAAAGCGAGTGAGTGTTCCTTACTGCTACTGGCTGGAGAGATGATTTCATTGTCCTGCTCACCAACCAAGCTATCAGCCAAGCTACATTTCTGCCTGCAGGTACTGGGAAGAGGAAAAGAAAACTAGTTAATGGGCTTAGGACCTCATTCAGTTTGTAGTCAAAGAGGCCAATAAAAGCAGATCCCACCACTGAATCCAAGGATGCAGTATGGGCGTTGCAAGGCAAACCCAAATTACTCCTGGTTCTAGGGTTACCTTTGCACTGATGAGAATTACTCCATTAGAATGAAAACAGGTGATCATGTTAGACATGGTAGTATTTGTAATTGCTAATGAGTCCCCCCCCCCCACACACACACATGTATGACCTTCACCCCTCAAAAAAGGATCTTGGTACATAGGGACCTCATTGAGAATACAGACTTTAGCAAACCCACCCTTGCACTCATGGATCACACAAACACATTAGATTGCCTTATACTATTGGTCTGTCAAGGCCAATATAATCTCCTGCAACTGGCAGCATCTCTCCAGCATGGAGAGATCCAGTGTGGTGTAGTGTTTAAGAATGGCGGACTCTAATCTGAAGATCCGGGTTTGATTCCCTACTTCTCCACATGCAGCCAGCTGGGTGTCCTTGGGTCTGTCACAGCTCTCTCAAAGCTCTCTCAGCCCCACCTACCTCACAGGGTGTCTGTGGTGGAGAAAGGTTGGGAAGGTGATTGTAAGGCACTCTGAGACTCCTTTGGGTAGTGAAGGGTATAGTATAAAACCAGCTCTTCTTCTTCTTTCTTCTTCTTCTAGGGTCTCAGGCAGAAGACTATCACTTCACTTACCATCTGATCCTTTAAACTGGAGATGCCAGGGATTGAGCCCAAGATCATCTGCATGCCAAGCAGATGCTCTGCCACTGAGCCATGGCCCCAGATGTTGACTGGAAATATAATGCAAATGTATCTTAATGACTGGGACCAATGGGCCATCTTGAGTTAATTCAGAGAAAGGCGAGAGAAATTATGCCTGAAGTCAGTAAATTAGTTTAGAAGGAGAAAAATGCAACAAGGACAAATGAACGCAGCTTGCTGTGACCCCTCCACCCTGGGCAATTTTGTTCATCAAGAAGCAGAAGCATAGGAAGAGGAGGAGGAGGAGGAGGAGGAGGAGGAGGAGGAGATTGGATTTATACCCCACTCTTCACTACCTGAAGGAGTCTCAGAGCGGCTTACAATCTGCTTTCCCTTCCCCTCCCCACAACAGACATCTTGGGAGGTAGGTGGGGCTGAGAGAGCTCTGAGAGAACTGCTCTTTCAAGAACAGCTCTGTAAGAACTTATGACTGACCCAAGGTCACACCAGCAGCTACATGTGGCAGAGTGGGGAATCAAACCTGGTTCTCCCAGATTAGAGTCCAACTCCTGACCACTACACCAAAAGGCCAACAATAGTGATGCTTGAGATGGTGATCTGTGATTGTTTTGCCAAGGAAGTTTGTTTCTCTCTGTGTTCCAAAGAGCTTCCAATCTCCGCCAAAGTATTTTTAAGCCAGAAGTCAAAATCATAATGGCCAGGAGTGTATCTCTTGATTTTTAACATCCTCCTACATCGTCTATCATCATCTAATTTAGCCATCGTTCATTTATTTAGCACCTCTGCTGCTGACTTCTCTCTGCTGACATTATCTTTATGAAAACAGCTTCCCAACTAGAGAACTTTATGGTGCAGAAACACGATTTGCGATATCACCTGGCTTGCTCAATCTGTTGCCACATGTTATAAGGAATAACCTCGGCTGATCTTAAAGTCGAAGTATGGTTATGGGATGGTGGCACACAGCATGTGAAGTAACACCATCTGCTGGGGTGCAGAGTCTGGTAAATCATTCAAAACTCTGTGTAATATTAATAAAATTCCTTCTGTCTCGGAACTAAAACACTGGGAAAGATATGAACACAAATTGACTGAAATAGGCCAGTGATTCCCAAACAGCAGGCCAGAGTACATTGGTGTGCCAGGAAAGAGATTAAAGTATGCTTTCAAAATTGATGCCACCATCTTGGATTCTTACTCCACTCCCTGCTTCTTGAGATGCGGAGGCCCCGCCAACCATTGATCTGTCTCCTCTCTGACAAGATATAGACTGACATCTTCCCAAGGGAAGAAATCTGGAGTCAAGGACTCACTGGGTTTCCTGATGAAGTTCACACCACAACTGACAGGCCTATGGGAATGTCAAAAGCAGCCCCATTGTGTTTTTTTAAAAAACTATGCATTATTTATTGATTACATTTCCATCTTGCCTGTCTTCCATGATGGAACTCGAGGCAATGTGCATAGTCTTCTTAAGAAATGTCCATCCAGGCGGTGACCAGACACCTGCCAGCTGAGCTGCAAGGTTGCTGCATCATGTGTCTCATAACCATCTTCTTGGATCATGCATAGTTAGTTCTGATCACTAAAAAGGGAACTGAAGGAGAGAATGTTGTGAGTAGTCTCATTAAAATGGCATCCCAATGTAAGTAAAATTCCAGTCAAAGAAAGAATGGGAAGTACATCACTGCCACATGTTTTCAGTTTCTCAGTTTCTCAGGCATCTAAGTAAAGATGATACATCCAGAAGAATGTCCCTTTTCAAGGTGGTCTGAAATGGCTAGGCTGCATTGTCAACTGTTAAGATGGGAGACTCCTAATAGAACCCAAACATGTCTTTGTTACTTGATACTTGCTTTGATGATTGTGAAAGCTTACATACTACATTTTCAGATAAAGTTTTAGTGGTGTAGCCCATTTATATGCAAAAAGTGCCATTTTCAGAATAATTTGTTGGAACTGGTAACATCTCTGATGAATTTCTGATGAGTGTAACCCATGCAATGGAATATGTCCTTACATTATAAAAAGTGTCAATGTTAAGCCAAATTAGGAAACAACTGTATTGATATATAACTTAGGACCAGACAAAGCAGAACACACAACTGGTAGTGTCCCAGGCATATAAGAAGATAGTATTAGGAACCTATTGGACATATTATTTAAGCATATTGATCAAAAGAGAGAATGCTGTGGACCCTTTGATCCCACAATCCCTGTTTCTTTTGCTCAGAAATCAAAAAGTCTTGGGTCAACAAGTCTACATTATTTAAGTACGTACTGACATTTCTTGCAGATTTTCTTCTTATATCAGTTCAAAAAACAAACTATTTAAGATCCTCCCAGCATCCAGACAAACAGACATATAAAAGAATGATGAGGAGAGAAAACCAAGAGTAAGAGAGGAAAAAAGACTGGGGAAAAATAGAAAGAAGTATGGCATGTGCAATGGATATATATATAATGTGTTCTCTCTCTCTCTCTGGCACATGAAATAGAAATCTATTGAAACAGAAGGTAACGTATAACATGTAACATTTTACAAAGCTCTATGTAGTTAAACCAAGTTCTGTTATAGTAAATGTCATTCTCATGTCCTGCCAGTTTACCACAATTTTTACTTTTGCTGTCGATTCCAAAGGTTTTCTGACCAAGCTTCTACATGTGGTGTGGTCACAGCTTTCCAACATTAGAGAACAAAGGTTTCAGCAGTTACAGCAATATGCGATTTCTGACTTCTGTATGAACTTGAATCAGTTGAGTGCTAAGAACTGAATAGCTGAGTCAAGAATAAACTGGATACCTCCTCTTACCAGAACACTGATGGTCAGTTTCTATATTACATATGCATGAATGTCCTACCAGTCATAAACCATAAGGATTCTGGGTTTGTCTGCCATCTTGCCATTTTGGAGTTGGAAGTGCTGTCAGCCCACATAAAACCTCCCTTCATTTCAGTGGGATTATACAGGTTTGATAAGCAGCATACACAGAAACCACATGTAGCTGCCACAGGTCCAAATGTAATCCTGCTCCTTGGAAGAGATGAATGGATGGCTCCACATCAACCAAGTCAATAGCTTGGTTCTCCGTTCTACAAATTTTGACAGATTTGTTTGTATTATATATACAGTTTTGTATGCAACTTTAACAAATCATACAATGCACCCTATTTACATAAATATATATGTACACGTGTGTACATTTTATTGGTGAAATTCTGTGAAGAAAGAAAAAGTGATGTAACATAGAAAAGAACCTGTACAAGGGAGAAAAGATCAGAAGGGAAGTTTGTGGGTGAAAATAGCACGGGTGAGAGATTAAAAATAATCTTTGGGTGTCCCTCATATCTCATGGAAGCAAGGACTTTTTTCCTTGCGTCATCTCAGTTGGTTCCTGCAGAAACTGTGCCAGCTTCAGGTGCTGAATCTATTCAAGAAGCTATGGGTATTGTGGTCCCTTTGGAGGCTCCACTTCTCTACATTGATATGACAGCTATGCCAGAAGGCAAGACCAGTTCTTTAGAGAAGAAGACTCTAGTATGACAGCCAGGCAGACACTAGTGTAGGTGGAATGGAACTAAGAGTCCCTATTTCTGGGGACATTTTTCCTATGGAGTCACTAGTCAAACCGGGATTCAGCAGATACAAGAATACAGGAGGAGCTCTGCTAAATCAGACCAGAGGTCAGGCTAGTCCAGGATCCTGGTTCCACCAGCCAGATGACTCTGGAAAGCTTACGAACAGGACATAAAATCACTCTCTGTCCTTAGCAGATACTATTCAAAGGTCTCTGAACGTGGAGCTGCTTGAGAGATGAATTAAATGATTCTTTCACCATGTATTTTCTCTTTCCTTTCCTTTCCTTTCCTTTCCTTTCCTTTCTCCAACAAAAGCTCTGTGATAAATTGATCTTGACCACTGAATAACTGTTGTTAATCACTTATCACCCTGAAGAAGGACGACGAGGAGAAGAAGAAGAACAGGAGATTGGATTTATACCCCACCCTTCATGACCCGGAGGAGTTTCAGAGCAGCTTACAACCTCCTTTCCCTTCCCCTCCCCACAACAGACACCCTGTGAGATAGGTGGGGCTGAGAGAGCTCTTTCGAGAACTGCTTTCATGAGAGAACAGCTCTGAAACGACTTGTAACAGACCCAAGGTCACACCAGCAGCTGCATGTGGAGGAGTGGGGAATCAAACCCGGTTCTCCCAGATTAGAGTTTGTGCTCTAACCACTACACCAAACTGGCTCTATAGACAAGAGTTAAAAAAAATGCAACTGCTAGAGTTCTTTTTGATCCCTGTCAGCATGTAGTAAGACATGTTCCTATGCAAAATGATAGGGAGATGATCACTGCCCCCCCAATGAAACTCCCAGGAAGCTGGCCAATGAGCTGAGATCAGGAGAAACAATGAAATAATCAGTAGCACTAGTTCCCTTGAAGCCCAAAATGGTAAAATCCCAGTTTGGACCAATTCTGTGGTGGCCATTCAAAATTACTAAATTCCTTTGAATAGCAAAAGTGGCTAACCTCAAGCCACCGGCCTTTATTAAGACGTCTTTTGACGACTGACAAAACCACCAAGGACTAAGGAAATCTGCATTGTTATTTTGTCTTCCCAAAAAATCTCTTGTCATCTAGTAGCCATCATACCATCTTGCAGCAGAAATTCCAAAAGCAAATTAATCTGGTGAGAGCCTCCCATCAGAAACCAAGAGAGAGTTTTTATGCTTCAGAACATCTGATGCTCCTTTCCACATACCCGGGCCCCATGAAAAGCTACAATGAAGATCACCTGGTTTCTCAAGACGTTTCCTGAAGAATCTGCTCTAAAGTCCATCTGTATGCTTGTCCCTCAAGGAAATATTTTTTTATGGGGTTACGAGCGACAAAACTAGGATTTTTCTGTGCTTAACACGGAGCTATTTATTTGTATTGCAGGAATACACTGTGTAAGATTTCAGTAAATGAGATCATAGGGTGAGCAGTGGAATTTGGAGAAAGCTGAACTGGGTACAGCTCTCTGGAGGTCACAGCTAGTTGAAACAACAACAAAATGTCAGTTGGAAACCTCCAATTTTATTTTATTTTATTTCTTTGGCTTTCAGCCCATAACCTGAAAGCAACTACATTCATGTTTAATAACTGTCTAGAAGGAGGAGGCAACAGTTGATATGGTTTTCTGCCTGGCCTAATGAACAATCTTTCCAGCTTAGCACTGAAAGGGCATCTGCCAACAGTCCCCGCAAGCCGGGGGAGGGGAGGCTAACCTTGCCAGCTATGAGCCTCTTCAGGGGTTGCCCCGAAGCACCCAAGCATGCCGTACAGTTGCATTCTGCTCTGGGTCTGGCTTTATTTGATTGTCAGCAATTAGTGCAACAATAACGATCCTTACAATCTGTTAGATGTTGAAGCTGCTCCCTAACACAATTAACCGCTCGCAACAAACCCGAGCCACAATGAGAAATGTAGCCCATTAAGTCCCATTTAATCAGCTCACAATTTCCACTCTTGCCTGGCATGTCCCCCTAGGACTCGACTGAAATAATGTCCGCAGTTACCTCTTCCTGGTATGCCTTGATTGATTGACAAGCGGCGGCTGTCGTCAGCCACTCCCCTCCACCGTTTCCCCAGCAGGGGGTCCCGCACAGCGGCAATAGGGAGCCTTAATGATACCACAGCTTCAGTCGCTGCTATATAAATATGACATGAAACTTCCTCTGCTATGCCGAGCGGCATTTCTCTTTCATGTTTTATCTCTTCTTTATGTGCAGTAGGTCAGAGGAAATAATTTTTAACCCTCTAAATCCTTAAAAAACAAGACTTTGAATGCCTGCAGACTGAAGTCAGTCGGGATTAAGTAACAGGACTTGTTTTTCTGTATGCTCGATCTGGCTCCTTTTTTATAGGCTTTGATATTGGGATGAGCACAAAGAAATGGCCACAGCTCGGTGTGTCCTCTGCACTAATAACAGCTACTGCAGTGTAATGGTTAGATTACTCAGACCAGGGAGAACTAGGGAGGCTTCTGACATTTGAGAACATCCAGTTTCGATTCTGCCCATCCCTGCTCAGTCTGCAATTGCCGTTGCCTTTCCTTTTCAAGCCACGTGAATGGAATTTGACAGGAATGTCGCTGCTAAAACTGATGCCGATGTTTGCATTGGTAAATGGCATTACAATGGGGAGGATGTACAAACCCTGTAAAATGGTATGGAAGAAACTGACGCATTGGGAATGCCAGCAATGAACAAATGGGCACAGCAATGACACACAAACATGTCAAGGGAAAAGGCATACTTGGACATCCGTAGAGAACAGACCTCAGAACTGCATGGGGAGTTTGGTATCAGTTACAGAGTCAGAGGTGATTTAGAGAGAGAGCCAGTTTGGTGTAGTGGTTAGGAATGCGGACTCTAATCTGGGAGTACCAGGTTCAGTTCCCCCACTCCTCCACATGCAGACAGCTGGGTGACCTTGGGTCAGTCACAGTTCTCTCAGAGCTGTTCTCTCCAGAGCAGTCCTCAAAAGAGCTCTCTCAGCCTCACCTACCTCACGGGGTGTCTGATGTGGAGAGGGGAAGGGAAAGGCAACCGTAAGCCGCTCTGAGAGTCTGAGTGAAGGATGGGGTATAAATCCAATATCTCCTTCTTCATCATCATCATTGTCATCATCATCGTCATTGTCTAGTGGTTCAAATACTTGGCCAAGGGGGCTAGAGTTCAAATTCTTATGCAGCCATATTAGTGGCTGAGATAGGTGTGCTTTCTTTCTTTCTTT
Organism: Lepidodactylus listeri; assembly: GCA_029233225.1. NCBI lineage: Eukaryota > Metazoa > Chordata > Lepidosauria > Squamata > Gekkonidae > Lepidodactylus > Lepidodactylus listeri. The sequence continues at coordinate 50,403,415 of JARCFY010000013.1, read as the reverse complement.
CTCTCTCTCTCTGCCTAAGAAGATTATTATTTTTTAGTTTCATTTTTAAAATAACTTTATTTTTAAAACGATATTATAAGAATAAGAATGGTGTGGGAATGCATATGCTGCACTTAGCTCCTTAGAGGAAGGGTAGAATGAAAATCCAATAATTAAAAGAAAATTAATAATCCCAAGAATCTTTTTTAAAAATGGCAGTTTCTAGTCATTGTACCAGCACCCCGAAGGAAGACACAATATTCCAGGTATATGGATTAAACTAGGGTTTATTTGGCAAAGGACACTGAGAGGTCGATTTCGCACTGGCCAGTTGCCTCTCGTTCTCTCCAGAATTTCCCCTCCCAGTTTCCTCGGGAGTATTTTCTTCATTTTCCCACTTGGAACCTCAGCCCTTTCGATATAGTGTGATGAAGGATTTTCTCCCCAAAAAATTAGAAACTCCCACAATGGGGCGGCCCTGATGAAAGGCGGGCGAGTGGGCGTGTTTTCATTTTGGATTCTCCCCCAGAGCAAACAGGAAAATCCTCTAAAAACAGGATTTGTTTGCTCCAGAGAAACTCTGGTGCAGCAGGGTGATACTCCAGAGCAAAACGTGAGCCCGGAGCAACTGGTGTGAAATCGACCAGAATCTCCGGTGCAAGCATGAGAGCAAACCTGGGGCAAACACTAGTGTGAAATCGGCTGAATGTTTGTGGTCTGTGTGACCTTGATATAATAAATTCAAAGAACAATTAAGATAGCTACCTACAGCAACAGCTAGGACAAAGAGATACCACGAAATAGTGGCATTGCAAATACAGCAAGCTAATATTGGATCCAAGAGAAATAAAAGATCCTGTAATGCAAACATTGTCTCATTGAACAGAAGTATCAGTGGGTGTATTCACAGTATCGTCTAGCTGATGGGTGTATGGATTGTGTAAAGGCTAGCATGTGCTGCAGTTTGGCCCGCTACTTCCCCTACTATATATGCTTTCGGGTTTCTGCTGCTACAGATCACCGTGTTTCCAAAATTGCCTATTACTGCTGCACAGATGGGCTCATCTTCAACAACCTTTCCTGTGATGGGGTTGAATGTTTTCAGGGTGCAGCAGTAACATCTGTGCTCAATAGCACAGAGTTGCTTGGGCAAATTAACTGGCATTGACCAATCAATTCAGCTGTAGAGATGCTTCCTTGAAGAAATAGTGGCTTTTTGTGGATTCCTGCGCCCCCCCCCCCCCCCAGGTAGGCAGAAGTTCATTTTCTGAGAAGTACTTGCTAAAGTTCATAATACTTGTTAATTGAAACACCTAAGGAAGTACCCTCAGGGTAGGTGGGGCCCACAGCCCTAGGGACTAAGGCTAGATCTACAATTTGTATATATAATCTGAACTCACCCCATCTTAGACCTATCAGATCCTGTTATAGAACCCTCCTGTCCAGAGCCAGAATGCCTGTAGCTGGTGGAGTTAATAAAAAACCAAGGATGCTCAGTCATCTGGTTCAGCTCACAGTCAGCCACCTTCCAGTTAGCATAACTGAAAGCTCAATGAACCGTTCACCTGAATGTTTTCTATGTTTTTCATCATAAAAGGGGGAACTGTGAATGTGCACATACTGCTCTCCCACAGCTTTCTGATATCCTCCCCTCCACCACTTCCGTGTCTGCTGTTTGCCACATTTTTAAACACACAAAATGTGTATATGTCACTGATGGTAACTTAGAATTGTCTTTCCCTGTCTCCCTTATTGCCTCATTGATCATTCATGTCAAAGGTACATGAACTATCAGGGTCTGGATCAATTTGCAGATCCACGTTCTTACACTGCCACATGGAGAGGAAGAGGAGGATTTATACCCCGCCCTTCACTCGGAGTCTCAAAGTGGCTTACAAACTCCTTTCCTTTCCCCTCCCCACAACAGACAACCCGTGAGGTAGTTGGGGCTGAGAGAGCTCTGAGAGAACTGCTCTTTCAAGAACAGCTCTGACAGAACTATGGCTTGCCCAAGGTCATCCAGCAGCTGCAAGTGGAGGAGTGGGGAATCAAACCCGGTTCTCTCAGTTTAGGGTCCGTGCACTTAACCACTACACCAGCCTGGGAACTGTAGTTCTTTTTGACACCCTTCCCCATACTCCAAATCCCTATTAAACCTTGTCTGACTTACAAAATAGGTGTTTCAGAGTTGCATGGATTGTTTTTCCAATGGCGTGGGATTTAGATCAGAAATAATTGGATAATATTCTTCTACCACTTCATGGGAGTTATAATTTTTGTTCGTTTTTGTTTTGTTTTTTCAGATGGGATGAAAGACTTATAGCACCCTAGGCAGTTATCTCACTGGACAAGACAAGAATGCTAGGAAAAGTTGAAGGCAGTGGGAAAAGAAGACCCAGCATGAGATGGATTGACTCAGTTGGCCATCTTTTCAAGGACTGAGAGGAGTGAGCTGATTATCTTTCCATCAACATCATCAGCCTGACATCATACACATTTTCATTTGAAGAGGCCACTCATTTCCTATCATTAATGGGTGTTCTAAGACCCAGTATTGGAGTATGATTATAGTGATTCTTATTTATAATAGGCAGCATGTCCTATGCACATAATGCACACCAAAAAATAAATAAATCTCTGCCCTGAGAACATAAGAACATAAGAAGAGCTCTGCTGGATCAGACCAATAGTCCATCTACTTCAATGCCCTATTTCACCCAGTGGCCACCCAGTTTCTTGGGGGGGGGGGGGGACAATAGGGCACAGCCCTGTAGCTAGACTATTTTCAGTGGGGGTAACTGGGGACATGATGTCACATAAATAGTAAATAAATAAAAATGGAAGAGCCCCCTCCCCGCCTGGCAAGGGGGGAAGCGGCTGAGAGCAGCTCCCCCCTTCATTCCTTCCACTCCCTCCCCAGCTTAGCCTTCACCCCACCCCACCCTGGAAAGGCAGAGCAGAGCACCCACCATGGCTTCTGTGTGCTGACCCAGCAGAAGGAGCAGTGGCGGCAAAACCAGGCAGCCGCCTGCTGGGTTCAGCTTCACTCTCCTAGCTGAGAGGCTGCTGTGAAGCCAGGGGAAGACTTGCTGGACTGCATGGGGCTGGGCTGAAGTGCCACCACTGTGCCTGCCTGTTCCCTCCCACCTTGGGCCTCTGCTCAGCCAGGCAGCAAGGGAGTGGCTCTCAGGCAGGTGGCATCTGAGCCAAGGGTGGCCAGCTGGCTCTCTCCTCTGCTGCTCTGTGCGTGGCCTGCTCCTGGGGGCCAGGAAGGGGTGTGTGGGAATTGGCTGTGAGGCACGCAGGAATTTAGGAGGGGGCAGTGCCCCATATGCCCATTAGCTATGGCCCTCATAGGGCATATAAACTGAGGCCTTCCCCTGATGTTGCCTCCTGGCACTGATATCCAGAGGTTCCTCCATGCATCTATCTCATCCCCTTTTAAAGCTGTCTATGCCTGTGTCCATCACTACATCCTCTGGCAGCAAACCCTGCATTCTAAAAATTGACATAGGGAAAATAACACAGAGCGGGGATGATAATGGAGACATTAAAAAACCCAGGAAGAACTTTTCCTGTGTTCCAGCTTCACAAGCTTAGCCTCAGCTGTAGTAGAGGAAGCATGTTGTTCTTCATGGGGGAAAAAAAGTGTGGTTTTAGGATGGATTGGAATGAAGCTGAATCATGCAGGTATTCTGAAAGACTTCCAGGCATAAAGTACAGCAAGGGAGACAGTCTGTTTCCAGGCAGGATGGACACCGATTATTCATGAAAGACAATTCTTGGTTTCCACGGGCCTCACAGGGGCCAAGTGTTTGCTTGTCTCTACTCATAAGACAGGTTCTTCATTCATAACTGAATGACTGAGGGCTGCTGGATTTAGCCTTATCAGTTATAGGTGCTGAGAATTACTTTTTCTCTCTCAGAGAAGAAATGATTCTTCTCCAAGCAGCAAAATCCATAAGACACGCAGTGTAATGCGACTGTGAACTAGACCAAGCATTCCAAGAAGGCAGGAGATTGGGGGGCGTTATCTCTGGAGAAACAATTATTTCCCCCACCAAAACAAATTTGCCCCAGATTATCTGGGATAATTGGTTTGTCCCAATAAAAACAGCAGAAAGCAAAAGCCATTGACATATATGAGGTTACAGGTCATCAGTGATGCAAATTATGAGTTCAGCAACCGGACAATATGTCTCTTTGAGTCCATTGATAACCACCCTAGTCCGTTAATCAGACCCAAAATGTCAGTTCTTCCACTGTTTTGTTTGTGTCAAATTTAAGAGCCTGTCTAGGGGAAGGAATAGAAGTCCTCAACTCCTACCATTGCTGGAAATATATTATATGGTTGTAAGAACATAAATAATGCCTGCTGAATCAGACCAAAGTTCTATCTATCTCAGCATCCTGACTTCATTAATAGTTAAACCCAATGTTTCCAGATGTCAAGTAAAGCATGAAGGCAACAGCCCATCTTCCTGTCTGCCCCCAGCAACTGGTATTCAGAGGTACACTGCCTCTGAACTGAAAGGTTCCATTTAAATATTGTGGCTCATAGCTCCTGAAGGATGTATCCTGTTTGAATTTGTTTTTAAAACTATCTAAAAACCAGTAGCTGCCATCACAGCTTTTGTCAGTGAATTCCATAAGTCAATTATACATTCTGTGGGGGAAAAAATCCCTACTGTTCTCTGTCCTGAATCTTTTGTCAACCCATTTAATACGATGTTCTTCAAGTGCTATAGTAAATTACAGGTTTCTTATTTTCTCTTGTCACAACATAGTAAGGCTCAGGAGTAGGCATCCCCAGAGTCCATTGGGACCTCTATGGAATGCCTTCTCCTACTGTTGTCTGGTATCACAGGGTTTAAATTAGGAGGTCAGGTATAGATGAACCCCTGGCTGTCTGCACCCCTAGAGAGGCAGGCTGGAAAGAGGAATTACAAACAGTTAAGTCAGGAGATTCCCCATTCAACTGACAGTCCTTCTGGCTTGGCTAATCAGGTGTGACTCAAGGGCCAATCCAGTGCCAGTTCAAGCCACCTCTGGGTGATGTCATTGTGCCGGGCACGTTGGCCTGAACATGGCACTTTGGGTTCCCCCTGTCGGTCGAATCTGGGCTGGTGGATCAAGGGCCCTAAAAGCAGACAAACACCCCCCCAGGGGGTGTGGAGGGGAATGGCAAGCCCACAAATGGATCCAGCTCAAACTGAGCATTGCTATCGAGGTGAATCCACCCTGTTTGTGTTTGATTTGTGTTTTTGTGAGAAATATGGTTTTAACTGTTCGATTATATTGTTACTTTGTGATTTGTAACCCACCTTGACCCTGCTTGTGGGGAGGGCGGGATAAAAATCTAAATAAATGAATGAATGGATGGATGCCTGTTAAAAAAAATAGAAGTGACATATGGTAGTGCTAGGAATCACCAGGAACTATGGTTTTGGTAACCCTAGTGTGTGGGGGGGGGGTATTTAAAATATCTTACCTCGCTGACTGATTATACATATTTAATGTAATTTACAGAAATCAAAACTAAACCCTCTAAAATTTACTATAAACCAGACCCAGTCAGCAGGCAGTAAAAAAAAGCATCAAAATCTAATTAAAATTCACCAAATGCCTGGAAAACAACACATCCCACCCACCCCCAGTTCCTATGTCCTCAGATTCTACAAAGGGGAAACCAGAAGCATACAAAGAGGAATTGTACAAGCACAGCACCAACATATCGTGAAGGTGAGGTCCTGTGGCTAGATGGCAGAGTACAAGCACATACTTTACGGGGGGTACCTGTTTTAACCACCTGAAAGGTCTCCGATATTTTATTTCATTAATTTATATTCCATCTTTCTGTTCATTGAAAACCCATGGTGGCTAAAAATCAATAAACACATCAACTACAATAGCAGCAGGTGTTTGGGGAAGCTTTCTCTGCCTGAGTCACTGGAGAGCTACTGCTGGTCAGAGGACACAGTAGTGAACTCCACGGCCCCAAGGTCCGGCTTAGAATAAGTCAGCTGCATCTTCAAGGCCCTACCTCTGATGGCAACTCACCTCCCTTCAGAAAAAGGTGGAGAAAAACAGACAGGCCTGCCATATATATGGTTTGGGGAATTTTTTTTATAGTTAGCTTCTTTTCTTTATAAACACTTTATCAGAGTTAGCAACTCTCTCAACTCAACCTATCCGCAGGGTGTCTACCGTTGCAACATCCAGGTAGGGCCTGGGGAGCTTCCAGAATTACAACTGATCTCTAGACTACAGACATCAATTCCCCTGGAGAAACTGGCTGCTGTGGAGGGTGGACTCTGTGGCATTACACTCCAGAGAGGTCTTGCCCCTCCCTATATCTTGCCCTCCTGGAGCTCCACTCCCAAATCTCCAGGAATCTCCCAACCTTTTTCAGTTATGGGCTTTTTGACCAAATTGCAAGTGAGCCTGTGTGTCTTCGTGGCCATAACCCGATGGTGCTGAGCATCCCCTACCTATTCTTTCAGCTGTTTGGCTCATGTTAGGCTGCAAAGAGGGTAAAGCAGGTCATACTGGATGGTCAGTGGGAGGGCTTCTAGTGTCCTGGCCCCACTACTGGACCTCCTGATGGCACCTTGTGTTTTTGGCCACTGTGTGACAGAGTGTTGGACTGGATGGGCCATTGGCCTGATCCAGCATTGGCTTCTCTTATGTTCTGATGTCAGTTCTGGCAAAAGGGTGGCTGGTCATAGGTCTGAGAGGCAGAGCAGGAGGCCAAGGAAATGGAGGCTGAAGTGTCCCAGTAAAGCTTCCTTAGGGTGAGACTGCATGGGTCTTCCTGAGAAGACGGTTCAGAGCTCTTGTGCTACCTGTGTTTTCACAAGACATACCTCTTCTTCTCCTTCCCTCTAGATGCATAACAATGCTGCCTTGGGCCACCTGGTGGCACAGCTGGCTGTCTCCCTGCCCAGCCCTGATGCCAGCATCTGGATTCAGGCCAGGGTGACTGAGGGCCAGCTGCACAACATTCTGCCCTGCCAGTGGGGCAAGTTAGCTGGCAGAACGAGACCAGAAGCCTTTTGCAGAAGCCAGTCATCTCCTTTCTGACCCCAGAGCCATCAGGCATCAACCACTGGTCACACTTCTTACTGTATACCTCCTCCCTTAACATCACTGGGGTTCTTTCCCAGATGCTCTTCACACTTGTCCCCATGGCCCCAACTGCATCTGCCCACCTGAAAGTACAGCAGAGCAATGTGACTGTCCTTCTTAGAGGCTTAATTCCTTGATTCTTGCCTCAGAGCACTGCCACACTGAGACGGGGTGTGTGTATGTGAGTCAGGCTGAGAGAGGAGAGGGGCTAAGAGACCCTTGCTTCAAAGAGAAATTGCCATCCCAAGATAAGAGAGACACCCCAAGCTGTGTGGCCAGAAACAAGCAATGCTGTTTTGTGCAAGACAACCCATGTCTGTTCCTCCTATCTTCTTCTCAGGGCCCAGCAACAACAACACAGGTCCTGGTGGGAAGAGGACCCAGGGCAGTTGTGAAAGGAGGGCTACCTGCACCTCATCCATGTGGGTGAGTTGAGTCTTCTGTGGTGCTTGAAAGGCAGTGATCTTGTGAGAAGGAGGGGCCAAAGGAAGGGGGTATTTATCCCCCTCTCTGTTCAGGAAGGCTGGGATTCACTAATGGGAATTCTTTGAGCAGTGGTATTAAGAGAGAGGTTGCAATCTCCATCTGTTTTAGGAAGGTCACAACTCAATGGCCAGTCATTTATTCCTTTATGAATTCCATGCACCCTCAATACACTTGGTCTTGACTAGAATAGCAAGAAGAGAAGAGATGAATCCCTTCCTCAGGGAGTTTCAGGTTGCCATTTTGACAGGGGATGAGGAGAAGGCAGGAACCAGGCTGTCCAAAGAGACTACAGAGACATTCCATGTCAGTCAGGGCAGGGCAGGGCAGGAGAGCACTAAAAGGGTAAGTTGTCAATTTCAGGTGTTCAGGGGCCACCACACCCTTAAGCAGAAGCAGACATAAATGGAGTCTGCTTGGGACAATACCTTGTGCCTGGGCCGAGAGTGGGTGAGGGAGGGAGGCCTCTTCCTCTTCTATTCCCTCCTGGGCCGGGCACAGGAACTGTTGGAAGAGGAGGAGAACTGCTGGGTTAAGCAAGCATGGAGTGGTGGGGAGGAGGCAGAGGCAAATATTCCAGCTATTTGCTGAGAGAAACAGGAGGACTTGAATCATTTGGGGCCATTTCTCCCACTTCTCCTGGAAGACAATGTCAAGAGAAACCTCTTTGTCCTCCTCTATAAGCTGTGGAGGGACAGAGAGGTTGCCACTGAAATCATGGCTCTCCTGCCAAAGCAGGTAACACCAGTGTCTATGTAAATAGGGGTGGGGAAAGAGCCACAAGCAGAGCAAAAGCTGCCCCTGATGGTGCCTTAAGTAGCCTAAGAGCTAGTGTTTTGCTGAAATATGGCTGGAAAAGGCCATGCAAGAGGCTGGTGAGTCTTGCTGCTGGCCAGAGGACTCTTTCTGAATAACCCCCTTCACACAAATCACAGGTTTACCTGCTTGTTTTGGGACCTCGCCTTGGAACCTGCAGTTCAGAAGCAATCCCTCTATGTGTTTCAGCTGTACAGTCACATCCAGGATGGCTGGCACACAGATATGTCTGTCTGTCTGTCTTCTCTTTCATCCAGGTGACCTTGAATTAAAAAAGGTGATGTAGGAGTGTTCCTTCTCCACCCTCTCCTCCTCCCTCTGCCCTTTCCCCTCACATCAGGAGATGCTGATCTCTGACCCCCACTTTCCATGTGACTTTCCACAGCTCCTGCAGTATGATGTGGCACAATCTCCGCTGTTACCCAGATTCATCCATGCGTCAGGCCTGTCAAGTGGAGAATGTCCTCTACTGCAAAAACTGTACAATATAAGTTCCATGGCAAGAAGGACTGTGTCAAGTCTCTTGTATATACAAGTCCTAGTCTGTTGCGACAAACTCTTGAGGAGAATGGATGGAAGGGAAATGAGAAGAAAGTATCTTAATTACCATACCCAAGGTACAGAAGGGTAAAGTCCAGCAAAAGGCAGCAGACAGGGAGCAGTTGCAGTAAAACCATGATAAAGCATAAGAACATAAGAAGAACCTTGCTGGATTGGACCAGTGTTTTATCTAGTCCAGCATCCTGTCTAGAGTTGCCAGCTCTGGCCTGGGAAATACTTGGAGATTTTGGAGGAGGAACCTGAGGAGGGTGAGGTTTGGGGCATGATGCCATAGTGTCCAAATTCCAAAGTGGTCATTTTCTCCAGGTGAATTGATCTCTGTCTCCTGAAGATGAGTTGTAATAGCAGGAGATCTCCAGGCACCACCTCGAAGCTGGTAACCCTAATCCTGTCCCACACAGTGGCCAACCAGTTCCTCTGGAGGGCCAACAAAAAGGCATAGAGGCTGAGACCTTCCCCTGATGTTGCCTCCTGGCTCTGGGATTCAGAGGCTGCCTTCCTCTGAATGTGGAGGTTCCCCTCAGGTACCATGGCTAGTAGCCACTGATAGGCCTGTCCTCCTTGAATCTCTAATCCCCTTTTAGAGCTATTTATTCCTGTGGCCATCACTACATCCTCTGGCAGCAAAGTCCACCTTTTAATCATATGTAGCAATCCAATTAGACCATTCACTTTTGCACCATCTTGCTGTGTCAGTGCATTACTTTTGAGCTAAATGGTGGGCAGGGGGCTTCCAGTTAGGTTGCCAACTCTGAATTAGAAAATTCTGGAGATCTAGAAATGGGGCTTGGGACAGGTGGGGTTTGGGCAGAGGAGGGAGCTTGTTAGGGATGTGACGCCCCGGAGTCCACCTTCTGAAGCTGCCATGTCCTCTAGGAGAACTGATCTCTGTTGTCCGGAGATCAGTTGTAATTCTGGGAGCTCACCAGGGCCCCACCTGCAGGATAGATACTGCCTTCATCTGCAAAAGATATATTCAGAAGTTGTAAAGTTAATTCCCTGGGCAGGGAGCCCTGAAGTCTAGAAGGCACCACAGAGAACACCCTAATCCATGGCCTACTTTATTTCAGTACAACAGATTGTGGAAGGAAGGACAGATTCTCTCTTGAACAAAATTAGTTACTAACCAAGCAATGTAGCTTTTGGCCTTTACTACAGCGGCTTTGAGATTCCTTAAAACGTTACCGTTCCATTTTCTATGCAACGGTTATCAAGTACGATAGGTTTTCTGCTCACATCACGATGTGTCCGAAATGCAGTGGGAATTCTTTTTACTGAGTCTTAAGTCCTTCAAGCACTTTCCAATTCTTCAGGCAATAAGCAAGCTTGCTAGGCTCCAGCAACAAACTTTATCCCCCTTTATAACATGCCTAGCTGTAATGCTTCAAGTTAGATAGAACTGAGACAAAGGTCATCTCCGTGTTTTTGTTTGTTTGGGGAATATATTGCACGCCCTTGACAAAATCACAGCTGCTGGGTTTTGCAGCAGAATTTTTTTTATGCTTATTATTTCAAATGCTTCATTACTTTTCCTCCTCCTTTTTTTTGGCTGTAAAAAAAAAAAGAAGAGAAAGAATGTGGCCAGAAATATGTCAGCTCAACGGTGTGTAATTTGACAAGGGTTGTTTCTGTGCACTCATATTTGAGCTAGTGAGATAATAATGAATCGTGCACAGCTTGGCAAATGCAGCTCGAAGTATCATACTAAATGACTACCTTGGTTTCCGAGCAGAACATCAAGTTACTCAGAGGAATTCAATATGGTTTCGACAGGTATTGCATCAAGGAGTCTGTGTTCAAAGACAGATGCCAATCATTTCCCAGGCATGTGTGCGAACGAAATGAGGGATGCTTCATGAAAGCCCTAGCGTTCCATAAAGTTTCTCTAAAACTTAACTTTTAAATTCACTCTAGATTAAATGTCACCTGCTGCTCTCATCTTTATTATTATTATTTTTTTCACTCTCAGAAATCCACCTCGATTTAGGATGACGGTGATGGTGAAATGGCAGATGGCACCAGACAGTTGACAATTTCACAGTTACCATTTGGAAGCAGCATTTTCCACACATGAAGTTTCATTACAGACCTCTCTGAAGGGATCCTTTTCCAATCTTGTATGACCAGTCTGCAGGCTTGTGCCTCCCCTGGTACACACCCAGGAGATGGGGGGTGCAGTACTCTGTGCAGCCATAGGGGGAGCAAAGAAGAAAAAGAAGAGAAGAGATTGGATTAATACCCCGCCTTTCACTTGGAGTTTCAGAGTGGTTTACAATCTCCTTTCCCTTCCTCTCCTCACAAAAGACACCCTGTGAGGTAGGTGGAGCTGAGAGAGCTCTTTTGAGAACTGCTCTTGAGAGAACAGCTCTGAGAGAACTATGGCTTGTCCAAGGTCACCCAGCTGGCTGCATGTGGAGAAGTGGGGAATCAAACCCGGTTCTCCCAGATTAGAGTCCACCACTCTTACCCACTACACCACACTGGCTGTCTAGGAAATTATCGGAAATTTGGGGGTGATGTCTGTGGAGAAGGGAATATAGGGAGAGATTTCAGCTTGAATCGATGATGTACCATAGAGTCTGCACTCTGAAGCTACCATTTTTTTCCAGGGGAACAAGCCCTGTTATCAAGTGTATATATATTGAGCATGCTGGCTAATGGGAGGCCAGAGACAGGCAGCCTTAAAAAAAAGAAATACTGGGGGGGAAGGGTGACAGCCAAAAAGTCAGTGTGGATGAACAGAGAGCTGTGTGATGTGCTAAGGGAGAAAAGGGCATGTTCAAGAATTGGAGGCAAACACATACCTCTAAAGAAGAGTATCTGCAGGTACTAGGCACTGTAGGGTCAGCCATCAGAGAGGCCAAAGCTCACAGTGAGCTAAAGCTGGCCAGGGAGGCTCACTACAACAGTAAAATCTTCTTCAGATATGCAACGAGCAAATGCAAAATAAAAGAGGCGATGAGTCCATTGTTGGGTGAAATATGGAGAAACTTGGACAGAGGACTGAGAGAAAGCAGAAAGGCTCAGTCCTTATTTTGCCTCAGTTTTTTTTTTCCTGAAGAAGAGAACAGGCTCTTCTAGATATGGTAGTAGGCAAGGCATGGCATCTGGGTTGCTGGTTGCCATAAACAGAGAAGTAGGTGAGAAACACCTGGCTGCATTGAATGAGTACAAATCCTCCAGGCCACATGGTATACACTTGAGCACTCAAAGAACTTTCTAGAGAGCTTGCAGATCCTTTGTCCATCATCTTCCGGACCTCTTGGAGGATGAGAGATGTGCCACAAGACTGTATGAAAACAGATGTTATACCAATTTTCAAAAAAGGGAGGAGGGATGGCCCAGTCTGACCTCTGTCCCAAGGAAGATGCTGGAGCAGATTATAAAGGGATCAATCTGCGAGCATCTAATGGACAACTTGGTGATCTGGGGAAGTCAGCACTGATTTGTCCCCAACAGGTCCTGCCAGACCAACCTCATTTCCTTCTTTTGATTGAGTGATGAACTTACTGGATCAAGGGAATGCTGTTGATGTTGTTTACCTGGATTTCAGTAAAGCTTTTGACAGGGTTCCCTGTGATCTTCTGATGGGTAAACTAGAGAACTGTGGACTGGACTGTAGGATAGTTAGGTGGATAGGGAACTGGTTGGAGAATCACACTCAAAAAGTAGTTGTCAATGGCATTTCATCTGAATAGAGGGAGGTGTCCAGTGGGGTGCCATAGTGCTTGGTTCTGGGCCTGGTACTTTTCAATATTTTTAGAAATGATCTGGATGAGGATGTGAAGGGGCTACTCATTAAATATGCAGTTGACACCAAATTGGGAGGAGCAGGAAACACACCAGAAGATAGAGATGGAATTCAATGGGATCTGAATACACTGGAAAAGTGGGCAGATGTGAACAAGATTCAGTATAGCAAGGGTATACTGTTCTACATCTGGGTAACAAAAATGAGGAATACATATACTGGATGGGGGATACACTTCTGGGTAGCAGTGTGTGTGAACAAGAGCTTGGGGTATAGGTGGACCGTAAGTTAAATATGAGCAACCAGTGTGATGTTGTGACAAAAAAGGCTAATGCGAACTTGGGATGCATCAACAGAGGCATAACATCCAAATTGCAAAATGTGATAGTCCCGCTGTATACTGCATTGGTCAGGCTGCACCTGGAGTATTGGGTGCAGTTCTGGAGGCCTGGAGATTTGGGGTGGAGCCTGGGGAAGGAAGGTACCTCTGCAGGTTATAATGCCATAAACCCTTCACAGCAGCCATTTTCTCCAGAGGAATTAATCTCTGTCATCTGTAGTTGTAATTCTGGGAGATCTTCAAGCCCCATCTAGAGGTAGATATCCCTTTGGGTACTCCCAAATGGCTATGAGATCTGTCAGTTATAGTTGTCACAAACTGAACCTGCAAATTCCTGCTTGCAAACCATGTATGCTATCACTGAGCCATGGTCCCTCCAGAGGTATCATCAGTCATGGTCTCTGTACTGAGTGCCAAACTAGAACAGACACTTGGCCATTAGCTCAGTTGACATTCCTAGGTCAGATGTGCAGGTGAAACTTTAGAACAGGGCAAAGGTTTTCCCCTGCAGCTGCTTTGGCTTGAGAAAATGGCATGGAGGAGGGCTTAAGCTCATTGTTCACTCATGCCACTGTGACAGGACACTTGGGAATGCTTGATTCCCACAAGTAACTTTTGGGAGTGGCATGATCAGAGTTGGGTTGTGGTTCCCCATTTGACTCGTGGCCAAAAGTCTCATCTAGTCTGGCCCTGAAACTGCTAATCAGTATTCTCTGGACCAGTACCATCTTCAATGAATGTTTGAAGACTACCACTGAAGCATAGCTTGACAGAGGAATACAGCCCAGATATTCCTCCTTTCAGGGACATAACCCCTTTATATAAGTTACCAGCAGCAGAGGAGTCATATGACTGATCTTGTAGATCTTTAAGATCCAACTGAACATCCCAATATTTTGTGGAACCCCCAGTATGTCAGTACAGTCTCCCTGTAGCAGCCAGCTCATGGTGGCAACCCTTACTTTTTCTCAAGTGGCGTGATGGCTGTATGGTAGAGTATCTGTGTTGCATGCAAAAGTTTCGAGGTTCAACTTTTGGCATTTCTGTTTAAAAGGACCTGTTATCTGATCATGTGATAGAGTTCTGAGACTTTGGAGAGTCACCATCAGTCAAGAGTAGATTCTACTGACCTTGATAGACCAATGATCTGACTCTATATAAGGTAGCCTCATGTGTTCTTTGCAAGGTGCTGAATGTATGGGAGGTTACCCTCATGGGTCAAGCAGCAAACATGAATACATGAAGCTGCCTTATACTGAATCAGACCCTTGGTCCCTCAATATCAGTACTGTCTACTCAGACTGGCAGCAGCCATAGGCGTAGACTATGGGGGAGCTCGAGGGTTCAAGCCTCCCCTGAAATTTCCCCTGACTGAGCCCCCCCGGGAAAATGTTGTGCCTGCTGCCATGCCTCTCGGGGCCCTTCCAAGGCCGGCAGCTGCTGGTGCCTCTCCCCGCCCCCGCCTGGCCACTCTTCCATCCTTCCCTCTCCCTCCCTCTTTTCCCGGCGAAGGGAGAGGGAAGGAGTGGGGGGGGGAGAGGCTCCAGCAGCAGCGGCTGATGGGCCTCAAAAGGGCCGGGGGAGGCGCGGAGGTTTCCCAGTAGGGGGGACATCGCCCCAGCAAGCACGTGCACTCTGCGCGTGCGCTAAAGAGGCTCCCCCCCAGAATTTACATAACTCTACGCCCCTGGCAGCAGCTCTCCCAGGTCTCAGACAGAGGTCCTTCACATCACCTACTGTCCTGGAGATGCCAGGGATTGAACTGAAGACATTTTTCATGTCAAGCGGATGCTCTGCCTCTGAGCCACACCCCCTCCTCATGCCATTGCACCAGAGAATTGCTCTGTGTAGAAGTAGGCAAACAGGAATCAATTTCAGCTGGAATAATTTCAGCAGGAAGAAGTCTTTCCGGGAGAGGCTCTGCAAGGGAATGTTTCCAAAAAAAGGTTGCATTGTCCCCCATTTACAATTTAAACAAACAAACAAACAAACACAAAAGTAAGTTTCAAAAGCCAGCAGTTTCAAAAATAAACCAAGTCTCACAGATGTGACCTGCACAAAACAGAGAGAACAGACAATTCCAACAGCTATCACTTTTAAATAAATCAGCATTACTAAATATGCAAATAGCTGACATTTACTATGCTTTGTTCTCCATTTCCTCAAGACAGAATTACTGGGTAATTGATGGGTCTTTGATATCAGAGGGGAAATGTTTGCTTTGTCTTTTTTTTATTTGATCCGTTTGGAGAACATTTAGTTACACTAAGTGAAAGAGCTGATTACAATAACCATTGTGGACTTTATTTCGTGAAGCTTCACATCCCTGCCGTGTGAGGCAGTTAGTACAACATCCGTATATGAAAATGTGAAGGGGCATGCCTGTAATCCCATCGTATGCATACTACTAAAATCCATGCTCTAATAAGGGAGAAATGACCTATTTCTAGAATGAATGTAAAATAGATCTCTGATGGGGCTAGTGTGCTTCCAAATTTCTCTTAATCTGAATTTCTCTACAGGTTTCACAGTTTCAGACTATCTGCTTTTGTGTCTGGTGGAACTGATGAATTAGGAATTCTTTTCTACCTCCAATTTTTATTTTCTACATTTGCACAAAGTCATGTACAGGTATTCAACACAGTTTGAGTTCCATTCACATGCTCTCCCTTACTTGTTATCAACAAGCACGAATTCATTAATAAAATACTGCAAAAAGGCAAACTTGGGGAGACAGGGCATACAGTTGTATTTAGTTTCTTTATCTTTTGTGTGTTACCGATACAGAGGAGTGCATATGTGTATCAGTAAAACACCTCCTACACAAGTCTGATGCAATCATATGTATGATCAGCATTGTCTTTGAGTGCAGTGTTTGATCAATAGACATATGTGCATAGCTAACATGAGAGGGATGTACAAGTAGAGAGAAAAATAAAACCACACGTGATTCAATGCCAGAATTAAATATGTGATAGACAGACATTTTTCTTCTTCAATGCAATCACCAGGCAAACTTGCTTTGACTGAACTCCTGTGGTGTGTATCCAACCAGGCAACCTGTTCAGTTGTCCAACAGGACAGCATTTCCAGTTGAGGAAGAGGATGTAATCATTTCTACTAGGAGTGTGCATTTCGGGAGAGGGATGGAAAAATTCAGATTCAGAGTTGTGGAGGGGGGCACCAATACCATAATTCCAATGTTTCAGGTGGGTGGGTGTGTGTATTAGGGGGGAGGGGTTCGATTTCCAGATGTATGGGTCCTATGGGGAAGCAAGGAATCTTTGTAGAGGTCTGGAGCAGATGATTGTGCAGAAAATAGCACCAAGAGTGCAGAGTACAAAGTGCTCACTCTTTTCTGACATACTCCAGGTTTAAAGGGGTGTGGCTAAAGATATATGGCTTTCTGGGTCCCTAAACATACAAACTGGTTTCCATTATTTCCTCACGGGAAAAACACCATGCTTCCTCCAAGGCAATGTCAAAGCACAGCAGAGAAAATCCTTTCCTTGAAAAAACAAAGCTCACCTCCCACAGAACAGAGCAACCCCATAGGTCACCAGGCCACAGCCTGTGGCTTCCAGCAGCAATTTTGGGGGTGAAGACGAGAGCACCAGCATCACTCTGGCACACTGATGTCCCTTCCAGTGAAAACCAGAAGTGGCATCATGACTCAGGGGATGTTCTAGGATTTGTGAACTATGGTTAAACCATAGTTTTTGGCAAATCCTAGAGTGTCTCCCCTGACATCATGATGTTCTGCTGTTCTCCATTCCCCTCCCCGTTTTCCTCCTGCTGGTGTTTCAGGTACTGGAAGTCAATGTTGAGGTTTGCTGGGATGTCTCCCACTATAGCAGGAGACCTGGCAACCCCAGAACCCTCCAAATCATTGGAGCATTTTAGTGGTGAGCATTTGGAGTGGTGAGCATTTGGATTCTCTATTTAGTGGGGGGTTTCATGATTAGCTTCTGTGTTAGGGGGATTCATATTTGTTTTTTGGGGGGGTTTCTAGTGCATTTACCTACTTCCTTCACTCTTTCTTGGCCTGCTTTTATTTAATTTAGTTCTGTTTGTTTGTTTTTGCTGTCTGCTTTGGTTTTGGGTATGGATTGTTTATGAAGCTTGGTGCTTTGGGAGGTTGTACGGTTCTGTGGGAGGGAGGGGTCTTGATACCGAGAGCAGTTTTTCTATGTTTCAGTTGTTTGTACTGGTTGGTTGTTCAGTGGCTTTGCTTTATGGTAGAGTACTTGTGGCTCAAGTGGTTAAGATGCTGAACTGCAGTCTGGAAGGCAGTTTGAGACCCGAGTGCTGTGTGACGGAATGAGCTCCCATCTGTTTTTTTCATAATTCTGGAAAGTTACTTAACTCCAACTTTTGTTCCATTAAGACACAGAACAAACTGAAAAGGCATTTTTCCGGATATATTTTCAGCACAGGAATGACTTAGAAGTGTGCAACTCTGCTTAGGATGGCACTGTCAATGGGCTGCAGAAGTGGGGGAAAGCAGGAAAATCCCTCTCCATGGAGTACTGTTGCCAATCTCCAGGTAGCATCTGGAGATCTCCTGCTATTACAGTTGATCTTCAGTTGACCAAGATCAGTTTCCCTGGAGAAAATGGCTGCTTTAGAAGGTGGACTTTAGGGCATTATACCCTGCTGAGGTCCCTCCCCTTCCCAACCTCCCAAGCGCCACCCCTGAAATCTTCAGGTATTTTCCAACCCAGAGCTGACAACCCTGCCATGGAATCTGCTCGTGTTTTGTTACATGCTAGTTGTTGGTTTGTTATCTAAATTTATTTCAAGTGCTACACCAAGTAGCTTTGTGCCTGATGGAACTGCTTGTACTATTGAGTCCAGTCATGCCTTGGAAATAAATTACACATTTGTGTTGCACTTGTGAGGCTTTTGTGCCACCAAAGTCTGTGAAGAAGATATTCACAATCACCTGAAAAGAGGCATCGCATACTCTGGGGACAAGGTCAGGTCATGAAAGTAAGAATTCAAAGAAAGGGCAGTTGCAAAGGTCAACCAGTAAGGATTCAGGGATGGAGTCAAGAATAATAGCAATCATCTGGCCCAGCAGCTTTCCAGAGTTGTCATCATCATCCTTGGTGAACCTACTAGAACTTCTCTTGTTCATATGATTCATTTTCCTATATATGCATTGTGTGAATTACAGTGCCATGGCAGTTGAGAAACATTTATGAATGGGAACAAGAGTTTCCAGTTGTAGAGCCTCATAATTGTACTCTGGCCTTTTATGCATGCACTGCTTACTGTAGAGAATCCAAGCAGTCCAGCCTTTAAGCCTGAATTCAGATTCTGTGCCTGCAGTATTCACCATTCTTTTTCTCTGGTGTATTTATTCTGCAGCCCAGAATAAATATACTGGGCTCTGTGCAGCCTTCTCATGCTGCCCAGTTTGAACCGGGTGGCACAAAAAGGCAGCCCAGCCTTCTTGTGTGTGGTGGCTTCTGGCAGGAGCAGCTCAGTGCTGCTTTCTTGTACTGCCTGGTTCAAGCTAGGGATGTGCAAAAAAAAAATGGCCCATTCGGATTCGGCCAAATCAGGTGAATGACCCCTGAATGCCACTTTCAGCAATGCAAGCCGATTGGGGTGGCATTTGGCCCGTCAAATCACATTCAGCTCAATTATACCCTATGGAGACTGTCCCCATACAGTATAATAATCCCCTCTTGAAGGGGGGGGGGGGATTCCTATCACTGAAAGAAAAGCAAATTGCCTTCCCTTCAATAAAGGGAATGTGTCGCCTCTGCGGCACGGCTCAAGCTTTAAAGTTTAAATTCCTCCCTCCAAGTCACACCACAGCAACGGCACACTCCCTTCAGTGAAGGGAGTACACTGCCCCCCCAAGCTAGCCCTCCCCTGCCTTTTCTGGCCCACCAGAGAAACCCAGGAGAACCCCCCGCCCTTCCCGGCTCACCCGTCAAGGCAGGCGAGCCCGGACCCCTGGGAGGGTGCAGGGATGCATTTAAATGCATCCCCGTGGCTTCCCCAGCCTGGACACCAAAGTGGGTGAGCCAGAGAAGCCCAGCAGAGCCCTCCCCCACCTTTCCTGGCCCACCCACCAAGGCGGGTGAGCCAGGAAAAGCCCGGGAGGGTGCAGGGAGGCATTTACATGCATCCCCCTGCCTTCCCCTTGCCCAGCAAAGGGGTTCCCAAATGGATGCCAAATATACAACACCCATTTGGGGAATCACTGTCCAGCCAGCCAAATCAGATTAGAGAATCTGATTCAGCTCTCGGTGGGCTGAATAATGCTGAATAGGCATTATTCGGAGGGTTTTCAGTTTGTCCAAACTGAATGCATATCCCTAGTTCAAACCTAGCAGCAGGAGAGGGCAGCCAAGCCGGGAATCAATTTTTTTTTTACAAGTGGTGTGAGACTAGCAATGGTCTTCTATTGCTGGACTCATGCTGCTTGAAAAAATTTAAAATGTAGGCATAGGAGTGGCCTACGAAGGGTGGGGACAGAGCAGGGAGAATCCAAGGAAATCTGTATGCTCTTGTCTTATGTTCAGCTTGGAAGTGAAGCAAAGGAAAAACTGCCACAAAACCACTCACAAAACCCAGGGAAACAGTGAATGGGAAGCAAACTGAATGTAGAAAGGAGGAGGAGGAGGAGGAAGAAGAAGAAGAAGAAGAAGAAGAGATTGGATTTATACCCTGCCCTTCCCTTCCCCTCCCCACAACAGACACCCTGTGAGGCAGGTGGGGCTGAGAGAGCTCTTTCAAGAACTGCCCTTTTTCAAGAGCAGCTGTGCCAGAACTATGGCTTGCCCAAGGTGATCCAGCAGGTGCAAGTGGAGGACTGGGGAATCAAACCCGGTTCTCCCAGATTAGAGTCTGCACACTTAACCACCACACCAAACGAAATGCAGAACAAAAAAGAAAACCCAATGGGTATGCACTGTGAAAGTGAAACAAAACAACCATGCATAAAAGACCATATGTCCATAGACAGAGAAACTCAAAATGGCATACTTTTATCTCATTCTTAGTTTAAAATATAGTACTTAAACCACTGCTTTAGAGCAGAACAGATGCCAAGATTCCCCCATCCCCTCCACAGCCATGGAGGAAAGGTTTAGGTCCTGACATAATTGCATGGTGACCTTTCACAAACTCTCCACTCACCAAGGCAATCTCAGTGTGTCTTTAAATGTCTTGAGACAGGTGCTCACCCCAAAAGGCTGATGCACCAACACTACTGCCATGACAGATATTAAATTTGTCAATTATTAAAGAACTAGCACATGTCAATAAAATAACGACATTTAACGTGAAGTCATTTGCCAAGCAAGAGGGGAGAGAGGGAATGAGCAAGGAAAACAAAAGCGTTGACAAAGATGAATGGCTGCAGTCCCATTTTTCAGATCTTCACCTTGACATTCAGATAAGGCATGAATGTTCCACATGAAAAAGGAGATCATAGCACATGGGTGAGTTTGTACACTGAAACTGAAGGAACACATTTTTTTAAGATATTGATTTGTCAGAACTATAAAGAAAGGCTTCATTTTTAAAACCCTTATTACGTGAAAAGATCTCACAATCCCCTTGTTTCCTCATGCTGCCATTTTGTTCCCTGTCTTTCCACACCAGAAAGAATGGTGTGCTGTTCCTCAGCTGGATATTAGGAGACAATGTTCAATTGGCAGGAGATGTGGACAACCTGTGTAGCTCTGAGGAAGCAGGGGGTATCTTCATGATTCTTGGGCCTTGAGCAGAAGTTCACACTAGGGCCCACCACTATCACAACCCTGCCCAGGCCAAGCAACGGCCCCATGTGAGGTGAGTGGGACCACAACCAGAAATTGGTAGCCCGAGCTCTAAACAAGAGAGGTACAACCTGCAGCACCAATGGTGGCCTGGTCCTCCTCTTCTTCTTTTTGCCATTCCATCAGGCAGCAGTCTTGACAGCACAGGACGGGGGGCAGCTGCCTCAGTTGCACGTTTGCTAATATTGTCCCTGTGGGTGAGATAGCCACTGTGCTAAAAGACCGTTTTTCAGAAGCTAACATGAAGTTGACAGAAAAATCTCTCAGAAGCAACTTGTAGAAAGATGTTAGCTTAGCCTACTGCAGGAATCTTCTCTCCTCCCCGCCCAAAATTCCAGACCTGTGGCTGGATAGATATTCCATGACATTCAGCTTCCTAGACTTATTATTTGTCCTACCTAATTATCACACTGCCATTATTCTAATACAGTTAAAATAGGACACAGTCACAGTTAAAATAGGACAGAGCCACAGTTTCAGCCTACAGAGGCAACCGTAGAATGACAATCAGCTCATCCATCTGCCATTTGCTTGGAAGGGGCAAGATGGGAAATGATCTATATAAATCTATCTGTCTGTCTGTCTATCTATCACCTATCTTCATGTGTTTTACCATATTTTATCCACAGTGGGGATCTCAAAATACAATCGAAATAAATAAAAACTTCAGATATTGGGTGGGTCGTGGATCCACTAGGACATGATGAGGGATGCAAACATGATAGCATTAGTTGGGAACAGTGACTGCCGTGCTATTAAGTTTAGCATTTATGTAAATAGGGAGTTGCCCCAAAAGACAAGCACAACCACATTTAACTTGAGAAGGGGTAACTTCTCTCAAATGAGGGGGCTTGTGAAGAGGAAACTGAAAGGAAAGGTAAGGAGGGTCAAATACCTTCAGGAAACTTGGAGACTAAAACTACAATACCTGAAAGCTCAGATAAAATGAATACTGTGGATTTGGAAAGGTACAAATAGGTATGAAAAAAGGCCTGCATGGTTAATGAACAAAGTAATGGAAGCAGTAAAAGGTGAGAGGGATTCCTTTAAGTCATGGAAGGCTAATCTGAGTGAGGCAATTAAAAGGCTCTGTCAAATAAAATGCAAGTTGGTGATCAGACAGGCAAAAGGGGACTATGAGGGACATATTGCAATAAAAAGAGACCAATTTTTGTTAAAAAAATCTTCAAATACATTAGTAGCAGAAAACCAGCCAGGAAGGCAGCAGGGTCTTTGGATGACCAAGGGGTGGAAGGATTACTAAAAGATGGAAGGGAAGTGGCAGAGAAGCTGAATGCATTTTTTGCCTCTATCTTCACTGGGAAGATGGGAGGTGCATGCCCATTCCAGAGCCACCAGTTTCAGGAGGGGTGTCAAAAGACCCGAGTCAGATTGAAGTGATGAGAGAGGAGGTCCTATGACTGATGAGGAGGGGGCTGTGGCTCAGTGGAAGAGCCTAAGCTTTGCATTTAGAAGGTCCCAGGTTCATCCCTCCCATCTCCAGTTAAAAAGAATCAGGCAGTAGGTGATGGGAAAGACCTAGTGTAAGACCCTGGAGAGCCACTACCAGTCTGAGTAGACAATTCTAATCTTATTGGACCAAGGGTCTGATTCAATATAAGGTGGCTTAATATGTGTGTATGACAAATTAAAAACGGACAGATCATCAGGCCCAGATGGCATATATCCAAGAGTTCTGAAATAATTCAAATGTGAACTTGTAGATCTCCTGACAAAAATATGCAATTGATCACTAAAATCACTCCATTCCTAAGGATTGCAAGGTAGCTAATGTAACTTCCATCTTTTAAAAAGGTTCCAAAGAAGATCCAGGAAATTACAGGCCAGTCAGTCTAACGTTGATACCAGGTAAGTTGGTAGAATCTATTATTAAAGGCCCAATCTGCACCTAGCATTTGCTCCATTCTTGTAAGCACATTGATGAGCAAAAGCTATTGAGGAAGAATCAAAATGGATTCTGTAAGGGAAGATCTTGGCCGAGGACAGACTGGCAATCTGAACCGGGGCAGGCACGCTTCGCAAACGGAGGAAAGGAGCCCGTTCAGACATGCGCATCTGCCTGTCGGCTCCGTTGCGTACTTACCCGTCTCCCAGCCGCTTTCCTTCCGCTTTACCCGGACACCGGTTTTTCCCGGTGTTCAGGGGCCTTCCTCCGCATGCCTCCCGCTTCCAAACAGTGTGAACTGGAAGAAGCGGGAGGCATCCGGAGGAAGTGTGAATGCACCGGCAAAAAGTTTTGCGCATATGCGCATATGCGCATGTGCGCATATGCGCATATGCACATATGCGCATATGCGCATATGCGAAAAACATCAAAGGAAAACAAAAAAAAGTGCAGCAGCACGCGCGAGCCGCGCGCGCTGGCTATGCGGCAGTCTGAACTCTCCGTGGCAGTCTGAATGCTCCGTATCGCCGCTGATCCGCATTGCTCTGGCCAGTGTGAACGGCCAGCTCCGTGAGTTTTTCCCCCCGCTCCAGTTCCCTCCGCTTTGCCTCCGCTTCAGATTGCCAGTCTGTCTTCGGCCCTTGTCTCACTAACCCATTAGAGTACTTTGAAGGGGTAAGCAAACATGTAAACAAGGGTGACGCAGTAGAGGTTGTTTACCTAGACTTCAAGAAAGCTTTTGATAAAGTTCTTCCTCAAAGGCTCCTAAGTAAACTTGGCAGGCATGGGATAAGAGGACAAGACCTGTTGTGGATTAAAAACTGGTTAATTAACAGGAAACAGAGAATGAGTATAAATGGGAAGTTTTCACAATGGAGGGTGGTAAGCAGTGGGGTACCGCAGGGCTTGGTACTAGTTCTGGTGCTTTTTAACTTGGGTCACTTCCACACTGTCATTTTTGTCACTCGTTTGTCCCTATTGCCCCCACCCCAATGTGTCTTGCTCTCTCTAGTAGTGCCAGAAGGAGCTAAACACATGTGGAGGGGTGGGACCCAAAGCAATAGGGACAAAAGAGTGACAAAAATGACTGTGTGGAAGTGGCCTTGTTCATTAATGATTTGGAGTTGGGAGTAAACAGTGAAGTGGCTAAGTTTGTGGATGACACTAAGTTGTTCAGGGCAATGAGAACCAGGGAGGACTATGAGGCGCTCCAGAGGGATCTATCAAGGCTGGGCGAGTGGGCATCAGTGTGGCAACTGAGGTTTAGCATAGGCTAGTGCAAAGTAATACACATTGGAACAAAAAAAAATCCTATATATAAAACTATAAATTGATGGGGTCCAAACTGGCAGTAACTGACCAAAAGAGATCTTGGAGTTGTGGTAGATAACGCACTGAAGATATCAACTCAGTGTGGAACTGCAATTACAAAAAAGGCAAATGCTGTGCTGGGGATTCTTAGGAAGGGGACTGAAAACAAATCAGCCAGTATCATAATCCCCCTGTATAGACCTTTGGTGCGGCCTCATTTGGAATAGTGTGTACAGTTCTAGTTACCACACCTCAAAAAAGATATAGCATTAAAAAAAATTGCAGAAAAGGGCAACTAAACTGATTAAGGGAATGGAACTCTTTCCTATTGAAGAAAGTTTAAGGAGGTTAGGGCTTTTTATCTTGGAGAAACAACAAATGAAGAGTGAAATGATAGAGGTTTACAAAATTATGCATGGGATAGAGAAGGTAGAGAAAGAAGTACTTTTCTCACAGTACAAGAACTTATGGGCTCTCAATGACATTGATAGAACAGATAAAAGGCTTGGAACAGATAAAAGGAAGTACTTCTTAACCCCAAAAGTAATTAACACATGGAATTCAATGCCATAGGAAGTGGTGGCAGCTACAAGCACAGACAGCTTCAAGAGGAGGTTGCGTAAACATATGGAGCAGAAGTCCATCAGTATAGGTGGAACACTGTCTGGGGCAGTGTTACTCTGTCTTGATGCTGGGGGGGGGGGCAACAGTGGGAGGGCTTCTGGAATTCTGGCCCTGCTAGTGGACCTCCTGATGGCACTTGGGTTTTGGCCACAGTGTGACACCCCTGGATCTTAGTCAGCTGCCCCTTGCTTTGAATATATTACAGGCAGTGCAATCCTAAGAAGAGTTACCGCCTTCTGAGCCAACTGGCTTCCACAGAAGGGTGTAACTCTGCACAGGACTTTACTGTAAGGTTTGACCCAGCTTGAATGAAACTACTTGGCAGCAGCTTTTCAAGTTACCAGGAAAAAGAGAAAGAGAATACACAAGACCAGTAAAAACTTCAGTTTTTCAACCTAACTTTTTTTCTTTGTATTTTTCTTAGACATGGAAACTGTTTCATGGTTTGCAAAAATGTGATGTGCAATTGTTTGAAAAAGAGAGCTGACACGTATACCTCTATAATCACTGAGATATTTTAGACCTGAAGAAAAATGAACTGCACTACAATTAGGAGTCTTTAGAGGAAGTGAGTCACAGAAACATCCCGAGCATTCTCCTTAAGAACTCTTTTGCAAAAAAAAAATATTTTCCCTATTGTCCACAAAGATGAATGTACAGCAAGCCTTTGTCCTATTAGGGGGAACTGAGGAATGTTAATAAAACCTCAAACACTGCTTAAAGAAGTTTTTGTTATAATAAAAATGTTGTTTGATAAAGAAGATTTAAGTTTTTGATAATTCTCTGATGGCGGTGGATTCAAAATTTTGTTAACATCCTGACAATCGCATTGATCAAAGAGAAGGGCTTAAAAGAAAGGCACATTTCCCAGGTAAAAACCAAGGTGATTCTGTTTCTCATGATATTTAGACATATTCACCCAGATGCCAGGTTATATTTCAACTTCAATACATATAAAGAAGAAAAGATTGGAGTGGTTTTTTCTAAAAAAAATGAACCACCACAACAAAAGACATCAATTGTCATAAATAGCTGCAGGACAAAGATTTTTTTTTTGTTCCAAATGGGTGTGACAGAAGCCTTTGTAATATGAAGGTTAACCTAGGGATAAGTAGATTTCTCCCATTTCGTTCCTTAATTGTTCCAGATGTTGACTCTTGGCTGCATTTCACTCCTCCTGCATTCCAATTTAATATCTTGCCTGATGAAAACTAATTCTGCAGTGGGAGTCTGCACTCCTTGCCACAACTTTCAGTTCTGCCAATTCACTTGCATTGTTTCTCCTTTCAGTTTTACTGATGCACATTGATAAAGAATACATCTGTGCTGAATTCTTTGTACTCTAGAACTTTCCTCACCCCGTCCAAACTTAAATTTGTCCCCAAACATTTCATATCTGGAGCCAGTTCTTCTGCATACCTCACTGTATTTGGAATGGGGATGATCAATTATTTTCCCCTTTTTAATTCAGGGTTGCTGAGAACTTTGATATGGAAATGATCATGAGTAGGGATGGGTATGAACTGGGAAAATGCAGCTCAGTTTTTGTTGTGGTTTGTGTCATGCCCAGTTCATGATCCATGAACTGTCACAAACTTTTAGCTGCCCAAAAAACTGGTTCAGTTTGTGAGGTCCCTGATGTGGTAGAACATCCCCCCCCCCCCCCGCATGCTACAGGCACCAAACTCACAGGGGATCTCTGACTGATTCTCCTATGCCTGCCCTCCAAGTTTGGTAAGGATTGGATTTATGGTCCAAAGAAGGTGCCCCCAGGAAAGTGCTTTCTGGGAAATGATTTGTGCAGGTTCAGGAGGTTTAGGTATGTATAGAACAGATCCTGTGCAAGCAAGAAACATCAGAGTTGCAGGGGTCCTCCCCATATGCTAAAAGAACATAAGAGAAGCCAATGTTGGATCAGGCCAGTGGCCCATCCAGTCCAACACTCTGTCACACAGTGGCCAAAAACACCAGGTGCCCTCGGGAGGTCTACCAGTGGGGCCATGACACTAGAAGCCCTCCCACTGTTGCCCCCCCAAAGCACCAAGAATACAGAGCATCACTTGCCCCAGACTGAGAGTTCCTTGCTATACTTTGTGGCTAATGGCCACTGATGGACCTCTGCTCCATATGTTTATCAAATTCCCTCTTGAAGCCATCCATGCTTGTAGCCGCCACCACCTCCTGTGGCAGTGAATTCCATGTGTTAATCACTCTTGGGGCGAAGAAGTACTTCCTTTTATCTGTTCTAACCCAACTGCTCAGCAATTTCATGGAGTGCTCCTCTACAAGCCCTCCAAGTTCCACCTCCTCATTGCTTTGAAGTCTGGTAAACATTTAGACTGAGAGGAGACTGGAAATGTATCCATTCACAAACCACCACAAATAGCTTGAAAGTTTGTGGAAAGTTTGTGCTGGTTGACCTGCCATAAGCTTCACTTTGCAAACCATGAACAGACCCAAATTCATCAGGAAGTTTGTGAGCCAGTTCATGAATATCCCTAATCATGAGCCAAACTTACCTCAGCTATGCCTTATTAGATAAATTTTATTCACTTCTGTTTTGCAGCTTTTGGCTTCTTTTGCACCCCTACTGCGGGTGAACTCAACCTTCTTGATCATTGCAGGAGATGACCTACAGACAGACAGACAGACAGACAGGTAGATAGATAGATACAGGGCTCCGTTGGAGCCAGGGCGCGCCGGAGCACAGCTCCGGGAGAGAAGGGGCTGGGGGGCGGGCACATAACAAAGCCCCGCCCCCCGGAAGAAAGCCTCCCCTCGTTCACCCTTCCCGGGCCGCGGCAGTCCTCTGAAAAGGCAAACAACTGTGCCCTAGCTCACAGGAACTCAGCTGAGCGGGAACCCTGTCTTCCCGGCGGGTGTGCAGGCAAGATGCTTGCTGGTCGCAGCCTCTGGGTTCGGCCGCGGGGCTTCTGTGGCCGCCGGAGTCTCAGGGGGCGTCGCAGGCGGCTTGTCTGGGCTCCGGTCTGATCCCGGCTCCAAACTCAGCGCCCCAGCAGCCACGCTTTTCGGAGGACTGGTCCCAATGCGAGAGCGAGTGGGCCCGGGGCTGGGCGGCGTTGCCCCGGCTGCAGGTCCTCCGTTCCACTCGTGGGCACCGAGAGAGGTTCCCGGGGGGGAACGGAGAGGAAAGAGCCAGAACTGCCTCGGAGGAGGGGCCTCCTGCCCTCGCCGCTTTGTGTTCCCCTCCTGAGTCCTGCTGCTGAGCACAGGCGGCCAGCCCCCCCCCCAACCGGCAAGATGAACTTTGGGGGAGGTGGCCCCCCTCCCCTCCCCTCGAGGGCTGGCGGGGGGCTCCAGTCCCTCCGGGCCGGGGGGGGTGTTCGGGAAGGCTCCCTGTCACCATCCGCGCAGGTTGGGCCAGGGAAGGGGGGGCCTGCAGCTTCTGTCCGCCTGGTTGGTGCCGATCCGTCTCGCCTGCCCTCGCCGCGCTTTTGGATGGGGATCCAGGGAGCGGCTGCGCAGGCCTCCTTCCAGCCCTTAATGCGAGAGAAACCGCAGGTGACCTGTCTCTTCCTCCCCCCCCCACACACACCAAGCCCCTCTTTTGGGGGGGGGGTCTTGAATGGTTAAAGCATCGACATGGAGATCATGGAGGGGGACAAAGAGAGGGGGGCACATTTTTTTTAAAAAAAGAAGAAGCCACCGCGAGACATAAAGCTGGTTAAGATTTTTGGAAGGGAGAAAGCTGAAGCGGACAGTCCCGTCATGCCTTAATGGGATCAGGGCTGCCCGCCTGGGGCTGCACGCTTCTGCGGGCGAAAGGCTCCCCGGCACCAATGGGCGGGGGGGGGGCATTTAAAACACTGGAGGTTTTAACACATCTGTTAGATTCTGCAGCAGACAGGGGCCCCCCTCCCCAAGCCTTTGCCTGCCCCGGGGGCCGCTTTCATCAGGGCCTCGCACTGACCCCGTTTCTCGCTCCCACCCCAAATCTGCGCTTTTTAGTGGCGAAGAATACCGCTCTTGTCTTGGGCACCATCCCTGCCCTGCGTCCGGGCACAGAATCACCACCTTGTTTTCTCCCCCCCCTCACAAAAAAAAATAGGGCTGGGGGTGTGGCTTTTGAGAGCTAAGAAGAAAGGGTCTTCTTGGGAACTCCCTTGGAAGGATGAGCGCCCAGGGCTGTCCGGCGGCCCCGGGAAGAACTCCCCTCCCTCCCTCCCTCCACTCAGGCCCAAGCAAAGGGGGGGGAGGGAGGGAAACCCCAGCTCCAGTGGGGGGAGAAGCGCCCCCTTCCTTCCTTCCTTCCTTCCTTCCTTCCTTCCTTCCTTCCTTCCTTCCTTCCTTCCTTCCTTCCTTCCTTCCTTCCTTCTCTCTCTCTCCCCACCTACCTACCTACCTTCCTGTTCCTTCCTTTCCCCCTTCCTTCCCCTCTCCCTTCCTCCCTCCTTCCTTCCCTCTCTCTCCCCCCACCTACCTACCTACCTTCCTGTTCCTTCCTTCCCCCCTTTCTCCCCCTTCCTTCCTTTCTTCTCTCTCTCTCCCCCAACTACCTACCTACCTTCCTGTTCCTTCCTTTCCCCCTTCCTTCCCCTCTCCCTTCCTCCCTCCTTCCTTCCCTCTCTCTCCCCCCACCTACCTACCTACCTTCCTGTTCCTTCCTTCCCCCCTTTCTCCCCCTTCCTTCCTTTCTTCTCTCTCTCTCCCCCCAACTACCTACCTACCTTACTGTTCCTTTCTTTCTTCCTTCCTTCCCCCTTTCTTCCTCCCTCCTTCCTTCCTTCCCCCTCCCTCCCTCCCTCCCTTTCTTTCTTTCTTTCTTTCTTTCTTTCTTTCTTTCTTTCTTTCTTCTCTCTCTCTCTCTCCCACCTACCTACCTACCTTCCTTCCTTCCCCCTCCCTCACTCCCTCCCTTCTTGCCTTCTGACACACTGCCCATGACGTCAGGGATGTGGCCTTTTGACACTTCCGGTGACGTCAGGGGGTGTGGCATATGCAAATAAGTTATGCTAATGAGCTCCTGCACCTCTTTTTTTATGAAAGGACCCCTGGATAGATAGATAGATAGATAGATAGATAGATAGATAGATAGATAGATAGATAGATAGATAGATAGATAGATACACAGACATCAAATTTAAAAAGTACATAGGGAAAAAAACCCCAAAAACAATGCATGTTATTAAATCGTAATCAAACTATGTATAATACAGAGTCAATATTATCCATATGTGCCATAGATTGACTCCAATCAGCTATACTAGACAGCTTTTAGCTGTCAAAAGGTAAGACAGTTTGACCGTGCACAAATCATCTTTCAATTTGTACAGTCATTCTTGTCCATTCAGAGAAGATTCCTTTTAATGCTGAAACTGATACTTCTTTGGCTTTGATTGAGCAGTCTTTTGTAACAATAGTTTTGGACATCTGGTTATGGATAAAAAAGAATGAGAAGAAAGAGGTCTTACAAAGAGGATAATTATATCATTAATGCTATGTTGAATATCTGGTCAAAGTATGCATTTAAATTGGCTCCAGGGATTTCACCTCTTTCTTCACCTATTAGGAGGAAAGCTTTTAGGTTAGAAGTTGAAGCTTTTGATAACTGGGAAAAAGGAGGAGCTAGATTGTACACTCTTCTTATTAATGGTAAGGTTATTTCATATGAGCCACAATTAGGACAATTGGATCACAAGCTGTATTACCATTGCTTCTTTTTTACCAGATAAAAAGTTTCTTAGCAAACCAAACAAGAAAAGGATACATTTTGAGAGAACAGAATTTGAGAAAATACTAATTTCTGGTAAGCATAGAATCTTGTCTAATATATTGGCTTTTGACTGACACCATTGGTAACCAAGTGAAAACCTTTGCTGTGGAATGGAGAAAGACTTTAGGATATGCTGTAAACTTTAATGTTTAGAAATTATTTCAAAAAGGTCAAATGTTTCAGTGAATTTAGGTGTCAGAAGTGTCAGAGACAACATTGTTAAGATGTTGAATCAACAGCATTTATTGACCCCAAACCAGGCTAGAATACATAACTGTTCCATAACTTGTTGGTACTATGGTGAAACTGATGCTTGATTTTTTTTTTTCACATGTGGTGGAACTTCCTCAGGGAGATGAGTTTCTGGAAGATGGTGTCAGACTGTGTATCATATGGCACTGGAATTTTAATCCCCCCTACTCCAGAGATATTCCTGCTGAATTATGTAAGAAGAATCCCAATGTCTACGGTATGCAGTCCCTGTTGAATTATGTAGGAAGATCTACTGTATGCATTCTCTGCAGTACACATTGGTTTTGCCCATCACTGAAAATGACCTAATTTTCCAGCATAGATCACTCATAGTTTTCTCCTTCTTGCACCTGCTTAATAGAGTTTATATGACCTACCATGGACACAGCACCTGGCTTTTGCACCTGTACAGTGAATGGTATCTGCTGCAGTTGCAAGCACAGAAGGCAAAACAGTTTTATTTTATTTTAACAATGCACTTTTAAATTATAAATGGGGGTTGAACCACTAGATTGAGGGGTGGCAGCGGCAAAATTCATATTTAGTAGCGTTGGCAAATTATTTATTTATTTATTTATTTTGCCCTATGGCATCTTCCAGCATTGTGCTTCATGGCCTCTTCACAGCGGTTTCGTAGCACTGTGAACCTGCAAGAGACAAGACGACTTTCAACTGTAACCAGTTTACTGTTTTCTTATAAAGGACTCAGTCAGGATGGACTAGGCCTGAGAAGGACAAGCTGGACAAAAATGATGAGAAGAGTGGCAGGCAGGAGAGTCAGAGTGCCATGAACCAATTAGAATGGTAAGACAGGCTCCCAGCCATGGACTGGAGGGAGCATTTGTGCCTGGCTGAAGGAGGGTGGGAAGCAAGGATGATTTGGGGCAATTGGGCTCTCAAGCAGTTTCCTGAATCCCTGGAGAGTGGGATTTAGCCATGAAGCTGACCCTGGGCTAGTTCAGTTCTCTGCTGAAACTATCTCAAAGAGTTGGGGAGAGGGATCATGGATGGTACCTTGAGCTCCTTGGAGGAAAGGTAGGATAAAACCAAACAGATCCATCTGAATGGATTTGTACTATCTACATTTCCCCTGGCTTTCCCAGCTAGATTTTGTACTTTGTTAAAGCACAGACATGTCCTATTTTTGTGGTGCTGGTCTCAGATCCTCAGTAGAGGAT
The DNA here is from genome assembly GCA_029233225.1 of Lepidodactylus listeri. Lineage (NCBI taxonomy): Eukaryota > Metazoa > Chordata > Lepidosauria > Squamata > Gekkonidae > Lepidodactylus > Lepidodactylus listeri. The sequence goes on along the minus strand of JARCFY010000013.1, from coordinate 50,371,550 downwards.
CGTGGTCCAATTGTGTGTAACAGTTACCTTTTCATAAGTGAAATACCACTGACCCCAGTGCACTTTGCTTGGCTGTTCCTGTAAATTAAGAAAATGAATAAATAAAATGTCTGTGAAAAGGGAGAAATGAATTAATCAAACTCTAGACTCACTGGAATATTCTGTACAGGAGGTCATATTCCGGTAATGCAAGGATTGATCTGTTTGTGGGGATAAACTGTTTGTGGGGATAAACTGGAAGAAGGGGGGGGGGGACTGATGTTGTAAGCCACTACAGGCCCCCATTGAGAAAACCAAAACAGCAAATACACAAATACACATTTGTACACTATGGGTGTGCCCTGGCCTGGATAGCCCAGGTCAGCCTGATCTTGTTAGATCTCAAAAGCTAAGCTGGGTCAGCCCTGGTTAGGATTTGGATAGGAGACCATCAAGGGAGTTGAGGGTCATGACTCAAAAGCAGGAAACAGCAAACCACCTCTGAAGTCTCTTGCCTTGAGAACCCTACAAGGTCACCATACACTCACTGTCAGTTGACAGCACACACACACAAACTGTGGATAAAAATTGCCAATGTGTAGTTTTCCATCTTGAATAAAACTCTGTTTTCCAGCAAACTAAACTTATGGAACTTTCCTCACTCAAAAAAATTGTGTTCTCCAGGTACGTTTGTACAAGAGTCAGACATCCTTGACTGTTGGCTGCCAGTATGTGAAATATATCCACAGTCAGCATGTGAAATGCTGCTTTCCTCATGACTTTTTTTTCCAGAAACAGCTGTCATGCTAATATATTTAATGCTAACATCTGCGTATCCTGTGAAGGTGAACCACAAGCATAAAGTTTGTCTCACTACAGTAGAAGGGCACCAAATGGTTCTCTGCAATCAGTTCCATTAAACATGTTTCCCATCAGCTTGGACAGTGGTTTAGTTAATCCTGCAAAAGAAATCAAGATGCACAACAGGGTCAAGAACCCAGAAATCTCTTTGGAATTCTGACATAGCGTGACAGAGGAACAGGCATAAAGGGGCAGCTATAGGAGGCGGAGCCAACCCCACAATGGCTGCCACAGCTTACCTTCAGTCACCCAATGAAGATCCTTATGCTGTGGTGGAAACTCCTGCTGAAGCAGTATTATTAAAAATCTGCACAGCCAATCAGATCTCCAGTGTCCTACCAGAAGCTTGGCTGAGTAAAAGGCGCACCTGGCCCTGCCAACTTTCTAAAAACATTTGGTGGGTGCCAGGAAGGGCATCCACCAGCACCACATTGGGGGGCCCTGCTCTGGACCTTAGGGATCACTCCACTTCCTTCAATGTGTAAGCCCCATTGTGCACTCTTATTCTGGGCATTTCGTCCCTGTGGAGAGATATTAAACAATTTCTCTTAAATTTCACTGCCAGATTATTTCTTTGCCACCTTTTTATTGTCTGTCTGTTTCTCCTACCTGCTTTTTGATGTAATGGTAGATTTCTTCACAAAATTTATTTTCACATGCCTAAGAATTTTCCTTTCTTGAACAAAAGTCCCCTCCAGATCTGTATTAGGTTTATGAGAACCAGTTGTATGTTATTAAAACATGGTGCAATAAGGACAAAAATATGACCCGTGAAACTCTCTTCACAAATCAACAAATAAGCCTGCCTGCACATTCATTTAGGAGAAGTATCTCTCAGTCTGAGGTAACCCAGTATAAGGTACATAAGCCTAAACATGATATATGGTGAGTAGGACCTTCTTGAAGCTACCGGGTAGATAAAAGAACAGGAAATAAGGGCATCTTGAAATCGGCAGACATAAGCTACAACTTGTTTCTCATTTCCTCCAAACTGTCCCCCCTTTTAAAGAAAACTCTCTCTTTATCCTCCTACCAAAACCTCCCTAATCGATGGGAAATTGTTTGTAACCACCTTTTCTGGCCTGTTGTGGCCTGGTATATCTTGCCTCAACTTTGGCTGGGTCTCCACAGCTGAACAATAAACTCCAGTTCTACCTCCCTATTGTTTATAGTAAATAATAATAATAAAAAAAAAACCACTGCTTTCCTCAGAAGAGTCCAATATTTTTCTCACAGATGCGGAGAGATTATTTTCAATTTCTAGTCCCTGTTGGGACATGGAAAATCCTCATTTCATTCTCCTTCATATGAATCCAGCTAAATATGATTTTTGGGCTACTTTCCATCTCCTTTTTTGGAACTTTCCCTGAAAGCTGCATCAATAGGTTGCTATTGCCACCCCATTTGGAAGAAGGAGACAGACACATAAATGGATTTAAACAAGGGCCACTTTATTATTTAATTAACCTCTGCAGCAAGGTAACTAACCAACACATATGTGGAGTAGGCAGGAGTGGTCTCAACCAGGACCCTTTCCTCGCTCTCCAACGGCCAAGCACCTCACCCCCTCAGGGGTAAACTTCATGACCAAGTCCTGGCCATCCGTAGGCTACCCTGTGTCTCCATTCCAGAAGCCCTAAAATTTGCCGGAGGAACCTTGCAGGGTCCTTTTCAAGGTCCCTCCACCCCAACCCTGGGCCCTGAAACCCGAAGGCTGTTTGTAAGGGACCCAAATTCCCAAAGGAATATCATACAGGTGCTCGCCGGATCCGCATCATAACGAACCCCAAAACCACCAAGTGACCAAACTAACCCCAAAACCGCCAAGTGACCAACCTATTTAACAAACCCACCCTGCCCAAAACATTGCATGCCAATCAAACGCAGTGCAGGGTAGGCAAAAACACTTCCCCAAATAAGCCAATCATTGGAGAAGCAAAAAATTCCTACCCGGCCCCAAATAGGCGACCAGCTTCGCTTGCGCTGTAAAAAAGTGGAGGGTGGGCTGATCTTCACCTCGAAAGAGGCTGAACAAGGGGGTGGAGCAGTCTAATGCCCAAGGCTCCACTCCAGTGCAGCTACGGAGCGACACAAGCATCGCTCCAAGCCCCTGTCTGCCTCCCTCCTTTGGGGCGGCAAAGTCGGCCCCTCCCTCTAAGCACCGTGGCTTTAGAGGGAGAAGGGAGCCATATTATGCATTATCCATCTATTGCCATGTATCCTATATATCTATTGCCATGTATCCTACCCCTCCACTCAGCAAAACTGGAAGCCTTTCAGCAACTTCCACTAAGAGGAAGAACCACTGAAGTCAGGTCGGAGGCAGACTTCTTAGGCTGGTGGAAGACTTTCATGGTTGGATACATGTCATTGTATATACAAATGCATACATTATACGGATACATCCTCCATAAAACTAGACACAGTCTAGGATAGGAAAATATATATATATATATAGACCATTCACTCATCACTAGCCTAAATTAACATTTTCACTAGCTCAGTTTCCGTTGTTCCATACCTCTGTTTCAGGTCTAATAATCATGTTGGGAATCTTGCCTGTGCTAATTGTGTTGCTAGAGTCTGACACCTGGATTTAATTCCTTGCATCAGAGAAGAGTAAAACTCATCAGACAATTTCTGATAATTGAGGCAGGGACAAGACTTTATCTCACTCTGCCATCCATCACTTTCCAGGTGTTCATCCTTTCAAATAAATTCTCTGTCGCTGCTGTAATTTCTCTGGGCTTGTCTTGATTAGAAAAAATATGTGCATCTTAGCTCAAATTAGTGAACAAGGTAGAGTCCAAATTTGGATGGCATTATGCCATGTTGGCTGCATGAGAGTGTTGAAAGACATAAGCAGGTAAGAGGTTATTCCCCCTCTCATGGGAGGTAAAGGTAAAGGTTTCCCTTGCTTGAAAGCCAGTCGAATCCAATTCTAGGGGGCAGTGCTCATCTCCGTTTCCAAGCTGAAGAGTCAGTGTTGTCCAAAGACTTTTCCATGGTCATGTGACTGGCATGACTAAACACTAAGGTGCCCGGAATGCTGTTATCTTCCAACCAAAGTGGTACCTATTTATCTACTTGCAGTTTCTTGCTTTTGAACTGCTAGGTTGGCAGGAGCTGGGGCCAGAGATGGGAGGTCATCTGTCATGCGGCACTCGGGTCTCGAACTGCCGAGCTACTGACCTTCCGGTCTGCAGCTCAGCATCTTAACCTCTGAGCCACCACATAGATTTTGTCTAAAGCAACGTTAAAGGGTTAAATGTACACAGAGTGTCTACAGAATTTCTGTTAAAAATAAATATCATGATTACAAAAATGTCTTAGGAAGTGTTATGTGTTTTCTCAGTTGCCACCCAATTTTGTCCAATCCACAGAGTAATTGGAAGGCTTTGAACAGGTGAAACATCTATAAGAGTTTTGTAAAAAGTTTTTTTAAGGGATTAATTAGCAAAATCTCTCAGATCACAGAGTTTCCACATCTCTAAAGAAAATACATAATTTTCAAATTACTTTTCAGGCAGAAGGAAATGCAGTTGACTCTCTGCCAATGTCATAATCATACAGTATTCAGCAGGTCTGTTTCAAATCTCACACAGAGAGAATTACATCTTCATTTGGGGTATTGGCTTTTCTGTGCCCAAATACTTGCAGAAAATTCAGCCCTATCATACACAAAGCACAATGCTTGCATTGTGAACATGTGTGGTTATGATCTCAGACCATGTACTGACCCAGTACATAACCAATAAATTTTTCTACCCAGATTTCCCCCAAAATGTGCCAACTAGGATGATCGTATCAGCTGGTCTCATGGTAGAGCTAGCCATTTGGGTACAGTACTTATGAGTCAAGGACAGAGGTTCTTGAAGTGGCAACTGGAGAAGATTACAGAACTGAAGTATATCTACTATCTAATTGATCTAAAGGAAGGAACAGTGGGGATAAATATAAAATATAAAACAAATGTGAAAATGCATTCCCTTCTTTAAAAAAAATAGCATAAACAGTTGTGAGAATACAACATATGGGTCTATGTATTTTCCTTGGTTTCATTTTATTCAGACTATTACAGAATATGGACACCAAATTCATCCAAAAAAGGATGCAGACCAATAACTGGAGAAGAATGTTACTTTTTGAAGTACTTGGAATTGGTATAAATCAATATTGCTTCACATACATATGGTTTAATAGTTTAATACTTTAATGTAAATATTTTATATTTGGGACCCACATATCTTTGGGACTGCCTCCTCTGGTATGTCCCCCATAGAGCTTCTTGCTCCGCAAAGAACAACTTACTAATAATCCCCAGCCCAAAAGATGTCTGTCTGTCCTTAAGCAGAGCCAGAGCATTCTCTCCCTTGGCTCCCACCTGGTGGAACTCTCTGCTAAATAACATCCGAGAGCTGCAGGACCTAATGCAGTTCCACAGGGCTTGCAAGGTGGAGATGTTTCGCCAGGCTTCTGGTTGAGGATAGTGACGGGTACCATCAGGGGTCCGATGGAGCGGGAGCGCACAGGAGTGCAGCTCCGGGAGTGAGGAGCCCAGGGGGTGGGCACATGACCAAGCCCCGCCCCCTCCTCGGCTTCCCCGAACAGTACAGAGGCGCAGCGCCCCAGGGAAAGCCCTGCTAGGGTCTTTATTGTTTTTAATGTTTTGTTTTAATATTGATAATTTTATCATTGTTCCTTTTATGACTGTGTGGTGCTTTTCCAGAGACTTGCTCAAGGTGGCATATACCATTTTTTATCTGGGCACATGGCACATAAGTACTGGAGAAATTTCACCAACCCTTCAGTGGCTTCCACCCCATCAGTTTGGTGTAGTGGTCAAAAGTTGTACTCTAATCTGGGAGAACCGGGTTTGATTCCCCACTCCTCCACATGCAGCTGCTGGTGTGACCTTGGGCCAGTCACAAGTTCTCTCAGAGCTGTTCTCTCATGAGCAGTTCTCAAAAGACCTCTCTCAGCCCCACCTACCTCACAGGGTGTCTTGTTGTGGGGAGGGGAAGGGAAAGGGATGGGTGGTGCCCATGTCCTGGGTATCTCAAGTCTACTTGAAACCTGGTGGTTTCAAGGGAGCAGGAAGAGAATGAGGGTCTGTTCTTTACGCTTATTTTTATTGCACAAAGTATTGGATGGGGAAGGGAATGGAGGAAGAGCAGGTCAGTTTCACTCACCTGTGGAGTGGAGCCTGAGGGGTGGGTGTTGCCTTCTGACACACTTCCGGTATGTTAAAGGTGTGTGGCATATGCAAATGAGTTATGCTAATGCACCTCTTTTCTTACGAAATGACCCCTGGGTACCATCCTGCGTGGCACTCCCTTCCCCCTCCCCTCATTTTGCTTCCTCTCTACCACTCCCACGAGCAGTAACACACTTTGGAACTTCAAAGTTTCAGTGCCATGTTCGAATGTTTCAGTTACTTTTATTGAATTGTTGGAATTGTTTGTATTCATATATGATTATTTTACTGTTCTTCACTGCCCTGAGCTCTGTGTACTCAGAGGTCTATACATTTAAATTATAAATAAAATATTTGTTTTTAAGTTGTTTTTATCTTATCGGTTTTAATGTTGGTTTTAATTCACTGGCTTCCCGTGGAGTACTGGGTCAGGTTCAAGGTGTTGGCTTTAACCTTTAAAGCCCTATGTGGTCTGGGACCAACATACCTTCAGGACTGTCTCTCCCAGTATGTCCCCCAGAGAGCACGATGCTTCACGGATCAACATCCACTGGTGATCCCCAGCTTGAAGGATGTCCACCTAGCTTCAAGCAGAGCTTTTTCAGCTCTGGCACTGGCCTGGTAGAACAGCCTCCTGCATGAGATCCAGGCCCTGCAAGATTTAATGCAGTTCCTCAGGGCCTGTAAAATGAAGATGTTCCACCAGGGCTATGGTTGAGGTGGTTCAAATCCAAAGTGTATTGTCCTCCCCCTGCTCAGCTGTCCTGTAGCTCTGTTCCATCTGCATTGTTTCCATCCTGCATTGATTTAATCTGTCTGTTCCCCCCTCAGCTTTAGTTATATCTACCTGCACACATATAAAGAGCCTCCGGGAGCCGATGAATTATCAGTGCCAACAACAGTAGTTGATGAGTATAAACTGAGATATTGGTTTTAAACCGTTTATTTTGCTTTAATGGGTTGTATTATGTTGTTTATATAGTGTTGTAACCCACCCTGAGCCTGCTTGTGAGGGAGGGTGGTCCGAAAGCCAAATAAATAAATAAATAAATAAAATGCTGTAAGTTGCTATGACACCCTTTGGGTGAATGACAGCAAGGGGGGAATCTAATAAATAAATAAATCAAACAAACTGAATCCAATCAGCTTTTTTTTGTTCAAATTTCCCGAATCCTCTTCCTTACTAAAGCCTCCATTCTATCTGGCTTTTGTCCATGGAGGTCTCTCGATCCCCAGCAAAGCCCTTTTGGATGGTCAAGGAGTTCCTCCTCCCTTTTCTACCAATGATTAAGCTTGTTATATCCATATATATATGGGTTGTGATCAGATGGGCAGCTTGGCATGGTCTGGCCATGCCTCTAATTGGTCTGGATTTTTTTGTAACAGGAAAGTTGTGATTAGATATTACACCGATCACCAAGGCCACTGGCAGCTCCTCCACAGTATCAAGCCCACTGCCTCCACTGCCTTCTTGATGGCCTCCTGCTCCAGCCCTGTGTGTCCACCTCATCTCTCTTTGCCGTCCTGCCTGCTGCACTGCCAGACCTGAGCAGGACTGGCCACTTCACCTACCAGGCCCCGCTGAGTCTGACGGTCGGCTCTTTTCTAGCAACATCATCATTGGGCACAGCCTGAGTCCTGCTGCCAGCAGCTGCACCTCCCTGTCTGCCTTCCTCCCCATTCTTGCCTGCTGGGCTTGCATAAGTGATTTTAAACAAGCCTTAGGTGCATAATCGCTTATGTGCCTATTGCTAAAAGCTAAAAAAGAAATGACGATAGAAAGATTGGGCATTCCAAAAGGCTTCACCCCACAAGAGAGAGATCAGTCACCTGCTGAAGAGCTGTGAAACCCATAGGATCCCTAAATATCAGACTTTCTCTGGTGTAGGGTAAGTTGGAAATGAGCACAGGAGGCTGACAGCTGCAGGATGGGAGCCAGATGTTGCTGTCTGATCGAGCACTTTAAATCCATTTGGGAGGAGCAACGACAACAAGTCAAAATGTTCATCTGATCGCACCCATGGACAAGATAATGGACAGTATTCAGCCATCCATTCATGGAAGCTTTCCTGCAATTGTGTTCACTCCTGCAGCTCCCTCTGATACTTGGAAAGATCATTCCTGGGGTCATGGTATCTATGGAGAGGACTAGACATGCCACTTGGTGGACTGGAGTGAGAAGGAAGAAGGAGATGGCATCAGCCAGCTGGAACTGCACACATTAGAAATTTGATTTAGAAATATAGTTTTTGCTGAGGCATATAAAGGGATTTTTAGACAGAACCTGCAAATTCCTGGAACAATTCAGCTGTGGGTTTCTCACAGTCACTTATGAAACATGAAAGATGCCTAAGCAGTGCGAAACATCCGTCATCATGAATCATCATGGGGCGAATGTTCTGGCATGTCAACCAGTTGAATGCTCCGAGGTATCACTGCAACATGTTCAGATAGTAGCTCACTGCCTCTCTTGGAACGCTTCCGAAACTGTGGAGGGAGGGAGCTGTATTTGGTTACTCATGGCCTCATAACATAATTATGACATGATACCACGGGGGCATCATTATCCAAGTCATCAGCTCAGTTCTTTGGAGGCGAGATTCAAAGAGAAAATCAGCTTAGCAGAAACTTTGTAACTCACCTTTTACAACCTTTGAACCACTTCGGTAATTGGACAGATAAATAGTGAGACTGGAAATTGGAGCTGCTGGCTCGTCTGTCTTGTCTTCAAACAATTATAGCCTGTTCTAAATTACACAAAGCCAGAGCATCTGTCCTTTCTGGCCCCACTCTCTCTCTCTCACCTGTTCTCCATTCCACACAGTAAAACATAGATCCTTTGTAATTAATTATCTAGTGTCTTAAGCCCTCAGCCTCACCTTTCCCTGCCATTAGACTTTAGGGCCTCCAATAACCTAATCCAGCATATATCTTTCCAAATGACTTTGGCTGTAGATTACTGCTGCCTCCGGGCACTGATTTGTCTCCTTAACTTTGCAGCTTATTTTCTTTAATGCTTTTGCATTTTTTCCCTGAACTATAAATCATCAGGTGTACTGATGTGCAGCAGATCCAATTCGTTGTTTTACATATGGATAAATAAATGAAGCATCTGTGGTTTCTTAGTCATTTCCTTGGGCTGTGAACAATGTTCCCCCTAAACTGTGGAGTCTTGTGAGCAAAAATTCTACTCTGTGAGCGACTGCCATTAAAGCTGTGAGCAAGTGATTAGGCTACTATATAAATTAGTTTGCTCTGAAGCCATCCTTCCTGAGCTAAGACAAAAATGTGTGAGCTGGAGGCTAAAAAACGGTGAGCTAGCTCACACTAACTCAGCTTAGAGGGAACACTGGCTGTGAAGTCTTTGGAGTCTCCTGTTTCTCTCCATAGATCATCTAATTTGATTTAAGATTATAAGAGCGTAAGAAGTTTCCTGCTGGATCAGATTAGTAGTCCCTCTGGTCCAAAATCCTGTTTCAAACAGAGAACAACCAGTTGTCCTGGAGGGCCAACAAACCAAGCAGAGAGGGTAAAGACTTGAATCCATGCTGCCTCCTAGCCCTAGTATTCACAGCATGTCTGTCCCTGGATTTGGATGCTCCCTTTAGCCATCAATGGACCTCTGTTCAGTGAATCTGTCCATCACCCTTCACATAGCCATTTATGGTAGTGGACATCACTATGTCCAATGGCAGTGAATTCCATTATTTAACTTCTTGATGGGGAAGAAGGCCTTCCTTTTTTGGCCGTGCTGAAACCTCTCTATCCCCTTCTTCATCCTTTGCATAATTTTATAAACCTCTACCATGTCCCTCTTGCTTATGTGAGTCATTTGAAGCAATCTGTCAGCCCCAGTTTGGAATACTCTGATTACGTTGGAGTGTTCAGGTTGATCTGTAGGAGGATGCTGAGAAGAGAGTTCCTCTCTACAAAAGCAGATGGACTCAGTGGGACTTCTGATACCTTCCCAGCTCTGTCAATTAGCTCTTCCAGTTCCTTATGTGTGCAGTAACTGAATGCACATCGGCCTGGATCTTCAGCCATTTATGCCCCTTCTTCATCTATTCCAGAGGCAGTTCAGCCCTTTCGTCTGGTGCTGGGTGCCTCTCAGCTCCTTTTAAAATGCTGGTCTTGTGGGGGAAAAGATGCCGCAAAAGCAAAATGTGGAATCCAGATCATAAGAGTTTCACCCACTTGTGTGAACTACTCTCTTCCTTTCAGTGGAGGAAGCCAAACATCATGTCCCGATCTGCTCCTTTAATACCACTAGATAATCCTATTTTTTTTAATGACTGTACATCAAGAGCACATTATCTTTTGATTGTACATTGCAATTCAGGGCTATGGATTAGAATGTATTCTCTGCTACTTATTTGGTGTTAAGACTAGATAATTGATAGGCAAGCTGTCCCTGGCTCACCTCCTAATTAGTTCAATTTTCAGCTATTTCTGAGGATTCTAAAAAATTCAATGCCTTTCTGAGAATTAGCTGGGGGAAAATACAGAAATAACACATCTAAAGGAACTCATGCCCACACTTCCTTGCCAGTTTGCCCCTTCCCGAGCAGGGACACCCTTTAGAAAATAAGGGAATGGGTAGCTAAAGGCCAAGATGTTTAGGAGTGTATTAAGACTACAAGGCCTCTGTTCTCACCACCCAGCTCCTTCTGGACCATGTGCCCACCACCATCAGGTTAAATTTGGATGGAAAGTGGAAGGGAAAAAAACAGGAGGCAGACAGGCAAATTGCCCGTTGAGAGTTACACCTGAACTTCAGAATGAATTTGTGTTCAGTTTGTAATTGGATCATAAATGCAAATCAGGGAGACCTTTTTTTTTTTTTTTTTTTTTTACAAACGCCATTTTTGCAATTTGTTATGATCCCTACAAGAAATGATGCCACCCTGTCCATTATGACACCATTACTGAAAGGGAGAACGGAAGAGTTGTATAGTGACGGGGCAGCAGGTAAGGTCATGTTTCTGGGTTGAGCCACAATTGTACAAAAATAACGTGGTCTTCTGAGTGAATCAGGAAGAGCTGAAGAGAGTGTCTTTGTGAACAGACAGGGCAGCTGTTCTAGGGACAGGGTAAAGCATATCAGGCAGCACAGCAAAATTCGGGAGGGAGCGAAGGAAAGCCAGTGTTCCACAGTGGCAAAAGGAGCAGTCTAGAAGTGGGGAGACCCAAGTTCATGTCTCCAATCTGCCATTAAGCTCAGTGGGTGACCTCAGACTAGGCTGTCTCTCAGTTGTGTATCTTACAGGGTTTTTAACCTCCAAGTGGGGCCTGGAGATCTCCTGGAATTACAACTGATATCCAGAGTACAGTATCAGTTCTCATGGAGCTGCTTTGGAATCTGGACTCTGTGGCAGGATACTGCTCTGAGGTCCTTCTGACCCCCTGCCTCCCCAGGATCCACCTCCAAATCTCCAGGAATTTTCCCAACCCAGACCTGGCCACCATAACCTTAGGTAGGAATGAGGGGTGACAGACATGAAGTTCCTGTCAAAGGCTACAACGCTATGGAGCTCCCTCCTCCCAGAAGCCCAATCTACTTCAGCATCTTCTGAAAATGTGTTCAGCTCAGAGGTTAATTAAGGTTTATCAGCCTCCCAGAATTGCAACTGATTTCCAGACATCAAAGACCAGTTCCCCTGGAGAAAACAGCTGCTTTGGAAGCTGGACTCAATGGAATTATACCTCACCGAGGTCCCTCCTACCCCCTCCATCGTTAAGCTCCAGTCCCAAATCTCCAGGAATTCCCAACCTGAAGCTGACAACCCTAGGCTAATTTCTAAACTGAAATCAGGGACCTTGAGCCTCTCAAGTCCTTCCCTCCATTTCCATTTAGGGATCTGCATTTGGACATCAATTAAACAAAACAAACATTTTAACATTTAATTTTTGAAATTTAGAAGAGAGAGAAGAAGAAGAGATTGGATTTATATCCTGCCTTTCACTCAGAGTCTCAGAGTGGCTTACAAACGCCTTTCCCTTCCCCTCCCCACAACAGACACCCTGTGAGGTAGGTGGGGCTGAGAGAGCTCTTTCAAGACCTGACCTTGAGAGAACAGCTCTGACAGAGCTATGGTTTGCCCAAGGTCATCCAGCAGCTGCAAGTGGAAGAGTGGGGAATCAAACCCGGGTCTCCCAGATTAGAGTCCACAGACTTAAACACTGCACCAAACTGGCTCTAAATTAATTTAAATTATTTTTAAAATTAATTTAAATTATCTTTTAAATTATTTTTTTTTAAAAACTCCTCTTTGTATATTGCTGTTATAACAAAACCAACTTAAATACACTCTTTGGAAATGACCAGACAAGGTTTTTAATCCCTGATAGTCTTACAAGTGTTGTGGATGCCGTTTCATCATTGGATGACTGGGTGGGGGGAACAGGACAGTGAGTCAGCAGATAATGGGGCAGTAATATTGGCAACCAGCAGAATAAAGTGATCTCACCATCAGTAACGGTTGTGCTGATTGCTTTCTGTGCATAGCACTTCCACCAACCGTTGACATTTTTCATTGGCCTTTTTTAAAAAAAAATCTTCATAAGCAGGAGCAGTGTGGATCTTGCCCTGCCCCATGCTGAGTATTTTGTCACTGAGAGGCTGCACATGTATGGATTCTTTTGTCAATTGTTTTGCTATTGCAGTTGCTATTTTGTGACTGCTTTGCCCACTGTGTAATGCTCCCTTAAGGTTGCCAGCTCCCAGTTGGGTTGATTTGGGGGTGGTTCCTGGGGAGGGCAGGGTTTGGGGACATGAGCAAGGTATAATGCCTCTAAAGCAGCCATTTTCTCCAGGGAAACTGGTTTCTATTGTCTGGAGATCAGTTGCAATTCCAGGAGATCTCCAGCCCCCACTCCACCCCCGGAAGTTGGCAACACTACCTCTTAGAGTTCTTTAGTGCCTGCTTCCAAAGACCTCCCTGGGCCCACTTTCTACACTATTGTCCATTCTCTTGGGTTGCTAAATGCCTCCCTGTGCCTACTTTGCAAATGACATTTTTAAGAAGATGAGGTTGGATTTATACCCCACCTTTTTTATAGTGTCACATTTTATAGTGTCATTTTATAGTGTCAGTCTACCCAGAATCCTACCCAAGCCTATTCAATGTAGCTTACTCCCAGGAAAGTGTATTTAGGATTGCAGTGTAATTATCCTATAGAACATGGATGCCAGTTTGGTGTAGTGGTTAAGTGCACAGATTCTAATCTGGGAGAACCGGGTTTGATCCTCCACTTGCAGCTGCTGGATGACCTTGGACAAGCCATAGTTCTGACAGAGCTGTTCTCTCAAGAATAGATCTGAAAAGAGCTCTGTCAGCCCCACCTACCTCATAGGGTGTCAGTTGTGGAGAGGGGAAGGGAGAGGAGTTTGTAAGCTGCTCAGAGACTCCGACTGAAGGGCAGGGTATAAATCCAATCTCTTCTTCTCTTCTTCTTCTTTTCCAGTTGGCCAGAAAGAAGTTTAAACAGTGGCCTCATTAGCTGGTCAATGACTTTGATATTTCAAAATATTTTTTATTAAGTGTTTAAATATATATATATATATATATATATATATATATATAACTTGCCTTAAGCCTTCACAGCTATAGCAGGTTAAGGATTCTAGCTCCATAAATAATGAAATTATGTGCTGCAGCTTAGCCGGTATTCCAAACAGATATTAATTTCCTTTCAAGAAATGGAAGGGATTTACTGTACTGCAAATACCTCTGGTCCCTCTCACACCCCTGCTCAGCCCTCCAAAGGGAAACGATTGCTCGACTCCATGTCTAAACTAATAGCATGCAAAGGTCTCATAGTCCTGGCAATAGTGCACTCAATTAAATGGAGGGGACTTATTCCTTTTGCAAAGTGACTCTAGTTACATGCCAAACGGGAAGGGTGGCTCGTCTGTGGTTGCATTGCAAGAAACTGAAAATGACACAATGTCAATTAGTTTTCAAGCTGCACGGCATGTCAAATAATTAGATAAGGAATTAGATGAGGCCAAATTGAATCTCTTTCAATCACTGATAAAGGACTCTTGGGTTTCTTGGGGGTGGTGTAGAAGATTGATTGCAATAAGACAGGCACTCATGCGAACAAGCACAAACTTTTTGAATCATAGTTATCTCAAAGTTTTGTAGTTCTCTTTGCTGGGTTTAAAAAAAGGAGTTCTGGCTTCTGAAGCAGAGTTCCTTCACACTAGATAATGCCAGTTTTTACCCGTCGCTAGAGAGCAGACAAATGCTCAATGGGATGCGGGGGATGCCCAGCTGTTCTTTTCTCTGCCTTGTAGTAACTTCTCATTCATTCAGAAGTGATATAATAGACTGATGAAGATCAGTGAAGGACATGCTTTTTTGAAGGGGTTGCCTGTTGATCAGTTAAGGATAGACCTACCCCCAGTGTTTTCTCATGAATATTTGTTGTGTCTAACATCATTGGTGCAGAGAAGGGCAGAGTCTGGATTAACAAGAGATAGCCAGGTGCAGGGTGACTGTACAGGAGCTGGTTGAATGGATTTGATGATCACTAATGGTTCTGCCAGGGTGGATTGAATAGATTCCCATGTATAGACAAAAGATGGGAGATGGGTCCCTGATTAGCATCAGGAAGGATCATTAATAATTTGAGTGTTTGATTAGTTATCTTGGTATCCTGGGGGATAGGGCAGGAAGGACAGGTGTTGAGGCAAAGGATTTGTCACATTGATCACAAAAATGACTACATGCAGAGTTGGAGACACTACACTGGCTTTCTTTGGGTGGCTGATGTTAAATAGTAGCAAGCAGCTGAGCCTGGGGGAATCATGTAAGTCAGGTGGTAGCAAGATGCCCAGTGATGAGACCTCCTTCAATGGCCAAAACAGCCCCAGAAATTGTCCTGTCTCTTCCCCTGGCTTTTACTGACAGAAACCAAGGCTGTGAATAGAATAGAATAAGGTTTATTGTATATGGTCATTGGAAGTTACAATTTTTAGATAAAACTGGATCCCTATCATCTTAATATACACATTTAATTATTAAATTCATTTGTACAATATCTAAAATACCTCAGACTAAAATTGTGTACACCATTTACAGATTCCAAATCCAATTGCTAATGCCTTGCATCTCAGTAAGCTGAACAAAGGCTCTGTGTGGTTGCCTAGCAACAGCCATTGAGGGCATCTGTTTCTTAAAGTGACAGGCTTTGCTTCTATTATTTCTGGTTTTTAACACACACATACACCGTGTGTGTGTGTGTGTGTGTGTGTGTGTGCGCATGTAGGGATGAGATTTTTCTGCAAACTTGCAGCTTTTCTCACGTTTTTGGAAAATCCATCTTGATGGTCCAGGGCTCCAGCCTCTGGATTTAAGTATCCACAGATGGGGCCATACTGAAAATTAGATATATTGATTATATGGCATACAAAAATACTCTTCATTATGCAATCAATCCAATCTACAGAACTGGAGACCTGAATCCATTAACTATGAAGAAGCATAAAAAAGAAATGAAACAAGGACTCTTTGTGCATCCCTAAATGGCATCTCTCCCCACTCCAGGTTGACCTGATGGTGACCAATGGTAAACCTGCCATTTAACTCACAGGAAAAGTTTCTGGTGGGCTGGTATACTACAGGCCACTGGTGGCCTGGAGCAAGCAGAGCCAGGGGTGGTCTCAGCCTATGGGCCACAGGAGTAGCTGCCCAGGGCCCTATGCTTGGGGCGGGGTGACTGCCTACACACCCACACCCTCAAAGGATGGGGGAAAGAAGAAGAGCAGGCTTCTGTCACCACTTGCACTTTCCCTGTCTGGAGGTCAGGCAGCTGGCTTTCAGTGGTAGTAGTTACTCCCTCCCATTTCACACTGAGTGAGGGCCAGTCCTTGTTTAATCTGAGCAGTGGGGCAGTGATTTCTTGGCCCCTATCCTGTACTTTTGCCAGGGCCTTCAAATCCCTAAGTCCACCCCTGAGCAGAGCCATCCCCAGGAGCTCTGCCAGCACCATCACTGCTGCAACTGTCCATATCTGGGTAGGAGATCATTCTTCTTGGCTTGTTCTGGACTAGTGGAATTTCCTGGTCCACCCCCAATGGTAACAGACTTCATGCAGAGGGGCAACCACACCCCTCACCTCTCTAAGGCACTTAAAATAATAAAAATATAACAAGTTGTTCATGAAGAAGTTTAGTGTGCTACTCAAAACTCTAAGTTTCTCATATGTAAAGGTGGGAAAGGGGGTCTTAAGCAACAAAATAAGGGTAGGTGTAATAAAAAATCAACCGAATCATCTTAAAGTCAGTCTTGATGAAATTGAGGTCTCTGTACTTAAAACTCCATAAAAGGTCTGGATGTCCCCTCCTTATCAAAAGACATGGAAAATGTCTCAGAAAAGTCACTGTTGATGTGGGGGACACATTTGGTCTCTCTTCTGGGTGGGGTTCTGTGGACCAGTGCTTCCTCCAAGCTGTGGAATCTTGTGAGCAAAAATTCTACTTTGTAAGCTACTGGCATTAAGGCTGTGAGTGAGCAATTGGTCTACTGCATAAATTAGTTTGCTCTCGAGCCATCCTTCCTGAGCTAAGACAAAAATGTGTGAACCAGAAGTTAAAAAACTGTGAACTAGCTCACACTAACTCAGCTTAGAGGGAACACTGCTGTGGACTAGCCTTTCTTCTAGCAAAGGTCACTTCAGTAAGACTTGGAGGAAAAGAGGCCACTTCCAGAATGAAAAGAGGCAATTCTTCCAGCCATGGGCCAGCTTTACACCCCCTCACACAGCGTAGGGTTGCCAGGTCTGGGTTGGAAAATACCTGGAGACTTTGGGGGTGGAGCCAGGAGAAGGTGGGGCTTGGGGAGGGGAGGGGCCTCATCATGGTACAATGCCATAGAGTCCACCTTTCAAAGCAACCATTTTCTCTAGGGGAGCTGATCTCTGCCAGGTGGGGATCAGCTGTAAAAGCAGGAGATCCCCAGGCCCCACCTGGAGGCTGGCAACCCTAGGCCATCTTCTCCTTACGTCATCTGTATTTCTGCTCCATTTGGAGGCAACATCTCTGCAGCCATCATGGTAACTTCCTCTCACAGAACATTCCTGGTTGTTAAGCAACACCTCACAGAGGCTCTCCAGAAATCTTTTGGTCCTTCCCTTGGTCGTGTTCCTAAACTTGGTACTTAATAAAGGCTTACCGATGTCAGGCACTCCAAGTAGGCAGACTGACTAATTGTGAAAGCCAGATTCTTCTCAGTAAAAATAATAATTACTTGAAGGGTGCACTTGGGAATAGAGGCTTTTGTATGTAGCACCTGCACTATTCCTTCATTTAGGTGTCCACATTCCTTCTTTACTACAGGAGCCCTTTGGCTGGCTGAATAAGGCCTCTGTCTATTTATAGGAACCTAGATTGTCTATAAATATTCCATTAGTTAGCTTTGACACTCAGTATGTCGTAGTTGTGAGACTAGTTATGGCCACTTCCACACTATCATTTTTGTCACTCTTTTGTCCCTATTGCTTTGCCCCCCCTTCCACATGTGTTTTACTCCCTCTGGGACTAGAGAGAGCAAATCACATGGGGAAACCCACGGCTGACAATCCTAATTCTAACACATCTGAACTCGACACCACACTTCCCCCTTTTTCTGTTTATAGAAATCCATCCTCAATAATTCACTCAGCAATGTTCAGACTCTCTCTTGTGTCTGCCAAGCCTGAAGCAAAATGCCTAAACAATCTGCAACCTGACATCATTTCATAATAGGAAATAAGAATTTTCCCTCTAATCTCCATCTTTAAATGCTGGATACTTTAAAACAAACATGTTACAGAGAATACTCAGCATTCCAGGCATACACATTTCTATTAGGATATAAGCCATCTCCTGCTGCTCCTGCTGTGGGTCCCTTCTGCCTAGAATGTCTACTTTCCTTGGCCAAGCAAGATTTCAGGTAAGGTTCTGTCCCAATCTTGTTCCTGCACACCACTTTTAACTGAATGTGTTGAAGATGAGCCTAGGATCATGCATGCAAGGCATGTGTTCTCCTACTAAACTATCACCCCTCTCCCTCCCTTAATTCAACAGTTTACATATGCAAAAATGTAACATGACAGGTGACATGTGCCAAAGAGATCCATGAACTGAGCATTTGTGTAAGTGGGGGCATCTCATGAGAACATCAGATGCTCATTCACACAGCTGATTGTGGAATCTGTAAAAAAAAAAGTGTATTTTCCCATGTAGAGGAGCAACTGCTACATCATTGGCTGAGTTCAGACTGGCAGTTTGGCTCAATATAGGAACATTTCTCAAGCGGATTAAGTGGGCCAGTTCACACAGCCACAGCTGTCAAGCATTCCCATGCCATACTCACCCTGTCCTGAAGCATTTTGATCTCACTTTTTAAAAGTACTAGGTGAAAGCAGTGGCAAGCCATTTGGGTGCACGTTGATCCCACTTCCTGGAAGTATGGATGCAAATAAGCCACAATCAAGCGGCATCGGTAATGTAAACCCGCTGATCCGGCATAACCGTCCATGCATGCTGTGCGCTTGAGCACACAACCACCCATGGGGACACTTCTGGCACATGGAGTTAAAGCTCCCAGCCATGGGATCCTGCCCCAACTGCTGTGGCACCTATGCGGCCATGCACCTATGCACAGTTTGGCAAAACGGACCAAAGCTGTGCCCAATGGGGATGGCACCACCAGGGGCCGCCCCACAGTGTGAACGCTCCATTCCGCCTCCTCCCCGGTATGGTCCTGCATCAGTCCACACAGTGCGACCAGAAAGCCCTGCAACAACTTGGCTTGGGTCTTTTTGCCCCACTTCCCTTGAGCTTCATTCTGCCAGTCTGCCCTCTGCCTATATAAGGGTAACGTCCTGCCCTTACACTGGTTAACTCATAAATAGCTTCTACGCCCCTTCCCCCCCACCCCGCAATGACAATAGCATCCTAAATGAAAAAAAGCTGCATGCTGGCTGGGTTTTGCTTCCTCCCACAGTCATGTTGCAGCATCTAATAACTGTCAGAAGGTGAACTGAATCATGACTCCGCAATTCCCCGCTATAAACAGAACATGGTTTTCTAGTTGGTTGTATGAAACATTGAGAGGGTAATTGCTAAGCAGTTCATATTTTAATGTACTCCTCGTGGGCCACGCTGCTCAGGCGCACGCGGTTGGAGTGCGTGGCAAGTCCTTGTTGGGTTTGTGTTTTTTGTTTTGCCTGTAGCAAGCTTCCGAGATAACAACCTCAACATCACAACATGTCTCCGAGTGACTGTTGGATCCACTGGACGGACATCAAAGAAATGAGATGGCAGCAGTTCATTTCCCTTTAAAAGGAACTGGTGGGGAGGAGGGAGAGCCAAAGCACAGCTGCCCAGCTAACCAGTCTCGGAGGCAATCATCTAGGCAAGTTAAAACAAAAAAAAAAAGAAGGGAGAGACACATCAACTTTACAGGAGACGTGAGGAGCCTTCCTAAACACACTGGCAGCAACCCACCTGCATGTATAAAAAAGGAATCCGTGCTTCATCCAAGCAATCGGCAGTCCTGGCAGTGAACACAAGAAGCTGCCTGATGTATACCAAGTCAGACAAGATCCGTGTCATCTGCTCTGACTTGCAGCGGCTCTCTAGGATTTTAAGGCCTTGCTTTTTGTTGAGGACAGCAATGGGAGGTTAAGACTGGCACCCTTCCTTTCCTTTCTATGGCCCCCATATCCCCTGCCCTGCCCTGCCATGTGGGACAGCAGCGTGGCCGGCAAAGGGGGATTATTATAACACTATCTTGGATCAGTTTTAAATTATTATATATACTGATTGCACTTAAAATGTTTTTATAATGGCTGTAAATCACCCAGAACCTGCTTGCAGGGCGAGCAATCCATACATTTAATGAAATAATAAATCACCTACCTGATTCTTTAGCTTATGCTGGGACTGAAACTGGGACCATCTTCATGCAAAGCAGATGCTCTACCCTTGAGCCACAGGCTCACCTCAAGATGCTTAATTTCTGCACTAAGTAAGGGGGGAGCTAAAGCTTACTAGGAAATCATACCCGCCATCAATGAAACTCTCCCCCCCGCCACTGAATTGCAGCCCAAATGAAGCAGTGGCACTAGAAAGGCCATGGTGACTAGGGTTGCCAGCTCTGGGTTGGGACATACCAGGAGATTAGGGGGCTGAAGCCTGGGAAAGGCAGGCTTTGGAGAGGGGAGGGACCTCCCTAAAGCATCCCATACTGCTATTGGCTCCTTTGCTAAGCTTATATGCAGACACAAAGATTTAGCAGAAGTATTAGGGCCACCAGATCCAGGCTGGGAACTTCTGGAGATCTGGGGGTGGAGCCTAGGGAGGGTGGCATTTTCAGAAGAGAGGGACCTCTGCGGGGGATAATGCTGTGGAATCTACCTTCCAAAGCAGTCAGCTGTTAGGCTGAAATGGCTGGCTGTGGTTGCCCCAATCACAATGGTTGCCATCAAGATAGCCAGCAAGGGGTCAGCATAGAAAGCTAGCTCTTTTTCTGCTTCAGCCAGCTTCAAAGCTGGGGGGGGGGGAGTGAAACTGACCCATGGAATTGCTTGCAGCCATTTAAACCTAACACATCAGCTGTGGATCCACACTGCTTGGCAGTTAGGTTTAAATGGCTCGAACCACCGAAACAGACAGCACAAAAGTCTGATATTGTTTGAGGAAGGTGCCTTCACAGACATCAGTTTGGGAGCTCTGAACCAGGCCAAGTTCATGCCAAATTTCGGCTCATGAACCGTCTTGTGCCCATCCCTAATCTTGTCTGGCTTATCATATCATTTACCCTCTTCCATTTTATCCTCACTACAACAACCCTGTGAGGGAGGTTAGGCTGAGAGAGTGTAATAGGCCTACATTCACCCAGCAAGGTTCCAGAACAGAGTAGGGATTTGATGCTCAGGCCCTATTCCGCCTCTCTAACCAGTACATCCCACCAGCTCTGGATATGTCTAAACACTGGCAAAGAGGTTCTTTAACTTCTTCTACTGCTGCATCAATAGAAACCGGGATCTGAGAAGAGCTTTTTCTTTAAGTATCTCAGCTGTTTACCTCCATTTCTGTGTCTAGGCTGGGGTGAAGAAATGGAAATTAGGGTTACTAAAGTCCAGGGGGTAGCTGGAGATCTCCTGGGATTATAACTGCTCTCTGGGTGACCAAGATCAGTTCACCTGGAGAAAATGGCTGCTTTGGAAAGTGGGCTCTATGACATATACCCTATTGTAGTCCCTCCCCAAATCCTGCCTTCCTCAGGCTCCACCCCCCAACTCTCCAGGTATTTCCCAGCCTTGAGCTGGCAACCCTAAATTGCAGAGAGAGTTGATGGCCTAATCTCTTTTAACCCAAACCCAAATACCTGAAGATACCACGAGACAATGCTGGGGATTCAATGGAAAGGCTTTGGAGGCCAAATCTGACCCCTCTAGGCCTCCAGTTGCCCATCCTTAACAGCAACACTCAGAAAGTCGTTAGTCGCTGGCTTCCCTGATCTGCTGTATTAGTCTACGCATAAGTGAAAATGGAAAGAGGCACCAAGGACTGATTGAATCCTTCTGGGACATCGAGGCCCTTCTCCGAAGTTACATTAGATAACCAACTGGCATTTCTGAAGATTAAAAAAAAAAAAAGAATGTTGGGATTTTAAAGAGTTCCAGATAGAATTTGGTCTTAATCCAGTGCTGCAAAGAGGAAGATCTTTATTCATTTGCATCACTGAGGTCAAATATCCAGCAATCGATTTCAGTTTATTGTGAATTTAATTATGAATGTAATGAATACTCCACCTTCTGCTTTAGTGAGATTTCTTCTCTTCCCTTGCTTCTTCAGGGCATGACTCCAGTATAACCTATCCTTTCCATGTCACAGTTGGAGGAGGGAGCCTCGTGTAAATCCTTAGGTGGGAGTAGTGCCCTGGTGATCTGCATACCCTTTGACTCCTCTTACACTTGCCTGTACCTTGCCAAAGGCCAACCAGCTGGCATTGATGTACAAAGATGACATCAATGACTGGCAATTGACCATGGGGCTCCAACTGGAGAGATGACTGATGAATAGCTGTAGTTAGACTTATCAGGTACCCGCTAATGGCAGGCAAACTTCTGGTAATAGTTGCCAGTGCCCACTGGTGCTCATCTGGTTTTTTGGCAGTAGCAGGCTGGCAAAATAGGGGACAGTGAGCTTCCTCATGATGACATCCCTTCTAGTGTGATGCAGGAGCACCAGTATCACACTAAGGTGATGCTCTAACACTCACCCCCAAATTCTATGGACTTTCTGGGCAAGTGCTAGAGCGTTGCTCCAGTGCAATGTTGGAACTTGGGGGTTGCATCAGAAGTAACCATCATCTCATGGCAACAAAGATCACCGCTCCTCCTTGCAATAAGTACCTGCTGCCCCCCATCTCCTGCCAGTTGCTGATGTACATAATGACATGTGAGTAGCAAAATGCTTCTGAGACTATGCTGAGGGTAGAGTGGCAACAATTACCAGGAGCTTAGCCATCATTTGTGGGCACCTGGTAAGGCTAACTACAGTCTGGCCACCCTAGCTGTAGTGGTATCTGAAGGCTAATAAAAACGGCCATGTCTTGGAACTTCAGTTCTTGAAAGAGGAGGATGCAAGAAAGCAAAAAAAAAAGATCAATTTGATCCCAGGCAAGTTATCCCTGTACTTGGGGTTGCCAACATCAAGGTAGTGGCTGGAGACTTCCTGGGATTAAAACTGATCTCCAGGCAACAAAGATCAGTTCACCTGGAGAAAATGGATGCTTTGGTAGGTGGAGTCTATAGCATTATACCCCACTGAAGTCCCTCCGCTCCCAAACCTTGCCCCTCCTCAGGCTCCATCCCCCCCAAATCTCTAGGTATTTCCCAACTCAGAGCTGGCAACCCCACCCATACTTGTCCTGATACTTCCTTGGTTTCCTGTTGAGCTAAACATTTCCCCATGCCTTGCAGGAACAGTGATTTGCCACCATATTGGCAAGGTAAATTTTACCTTCTTGTTGGTAACTTCCTGGTAACCAGGAGATAACATGAAATGCTGAGGTAAGCAAAAGAAATAGCTGTATATGCTGGAGCCCTGGTATAAATCAGAAAGCTCACAAGGAACACAAATGCCTAGCGGAAGACATGGCTGTACCAAAAACATATGAGTTTTAGTAAACAAGCTGACTCCCCCAACCAATGCTCCTTCTAAACTGTGGAGTCTTGTGGGCAAAAATTCTACATTGTGAGCTATTGGCATTAAAATTGTGAGTGAGCGATCTGGCTACTGCATAAATTAATTTGCTCTGGAGCCATCCTTCCTGGGTGAAGGCAAAAATGTGTGGGCTGGAGGGTAAAAAACTGGGAGCTAGCTCACACTAACTCAGAGGGAACGCTGCCCCCAACCACATAATTTTGCCCAAGCCTCTTCAGGATGAAGGAACCATGAGGCTCTGGAGGGAGGGGTGGCCACTGCAGCTTTAACCTCATGCTAGCTTGCCACTGAGAAGAGGTAGTAGCTTCTTTTCACCAGTTCTGTATTGATCTAGTGATGGGATGTTTTGACTGGCCCAGTTGAAGTGTTTAAATTGGCCTAGTCATTAAGTTGGTAGGTCAGTCCCTAACTAGGTTCTACAATGGCAAGAGTAGCATGTTTCTAGGTGAACACTTGGGGTATCTAAAGGAAGAAGGGAGCCTTAGATGGCCTGCTGGGAAATTATGAGGGGTCCATCTTGGGGCTGGGAAGCATCAGTGAATTGTAAGACCAACTAGCACTGTGTGGTCATTCTGCTAGACCTCTTTGGCACTTCCAGTCTGTAGGGGCAGTACATGTGCTGAGCAATGGAGGGGGAACCTGAGGGGCTGGTGGTAGGGTCACCAACTCTGGGTTGCAAAATTCCCAGGGATCTAGGGGTAGAGCCTGTGGAGAGACCTTAGTTGGGTATAATGCCATAGACTCCACCCTGCAAAGCAGCCATTTTCTCCAGGGGAGCTGATCTCGATCATCTGGAGAGCAGTTGAATTTCCAGGAGATCTCCAGGGCCTTTCTTGAGGCTGGCAAATCTAACTGGTGGATACATTGACAGTGCAATCTGGTGCAGCCTACTGGGAAATTTATCTCACTGAGTTGAATGAGGATTCCTCCCAGGTAAAGTTTCATCAGATTATAGTCTGTAGAAGCAATCTTAAACAGGTCTCTTCAGAAAAGTTATTAATTATATCAAGTAGACCAGCCACAGTAACCATAACTAGGTAACAACAATATATCCCGTGGTTGTAATAGCACTATGACTACAATTTAAAAAATCACAACATGTATTTCTGATGGATTATATAATCAAAATATTACAGTAGAATTTGATCAGAAGTTTTGTCCCACATATAATGTCCTCAAAAGCAAAAAAAGCAAAAACAAAACATGGTTCTTCCTTCTAATATTCTTAACTAGCCTTATACCTGTGCTTTGCTTTGGTATTTAAGTTCCATAAATCCAATTATAATATTGATGAATGTGAACTTTGAAATGTAACATTTGTTGTAGGAATTCTAATGGAGAAGATTGTAGTATAAAAAATGAAGTAAGACATATGTACTGAAGGACCTCTCTGTAGACCACATTGGTGGTTCTGCCCTCAGGCGCTAAGATCACCAGGCTGCTTGGTGAGTTCACTCTGGAGCAGACAACATAGAGCTGTCCATTTAAGAAACAGTTGTCTGTTAAGTCAACTCCTGCCACCTTCCATGAAAGTGATGGCCTCTCTACTTGTGTTCCTGGATTGTTTTGCTGTAAGCATCCCACCTCCTCTCCTACACCTGACAGGCAGCTGCTTGTCCAGTGTGTGTGGGGGGGATGAGTATTAGACGCCACTATGGAGGCAAGGCTGGCAGGATCACTAAGGCATTACTGCTGGGGTGGGCTCCCTCATGGCTTTAAGCACCCTGCAACTGCTGCTGCAGCTGACAGACAGCCACCTGTTTGGTGTAGGAGGGGAGGGGAGTTTGTTGGAAGCCATCAGAGAGGCTGGGCCAGCAGCATTGCTAAGGTGATCCTGCTGGGGCAGTGTGCCTGATGGATTAAAGTACCCTGGCCCTGCTTCTACACCTGACAGACACCAGCCTGTCTGGTGTTGGGGGGGGGATTGTATTTAAAGGCATGAAGAAGGTTGGGCCAGCAGCAGGGCTAAGGCAATCCTGCAGAGTAAACCTCCCCAGCAGCTGTAAGCATCCCTCCTCCTCTCCTACACCTGACAGGCAGCTGCCTGTCCAGTGTGGGAGGGGAGAGGAGTATTAGAAGTCACTGTGGAGGCTGGGCCAGCAGGATCACTCAGGCATTACTGCTGGGGCAGGCTCCCTCGTGACTTTAAGCATCCTGCAACCATGGCTGCACCTGACAGACAACCACCTCACAGGTGGTTGTCTGCTTTCTTCCTGCTTTCTTCAACTACCATTAGCTCGCTGCAGTCTCCTGTAACGGGGGGGGGGGGGGGGTTTAGCTCAGAACACTGAGCTCTGCAGCTGACAAATCAGAGAATGGGGGGTGCAAGTAGGCAATAGCCTGGCAGCCTCATAGAAATCAATGGGGGCAGCATATTTTCCACTTTTGACCCACTTAGGGGTTGAATTTCTAAAAATTAGTGGGCACCTATGCTTTCCCCGAATTTGGTGTTTCTAGGTCCAGCGGTTTCGCCTCGGCGTTGATTTTTACGGTCAGGGGACTTTATTTTATATATATAGATGTATACATTCTAATTGTGTATTAGAGTCCATTAATAATCAATAGGAATCTTCCCTTTTTAATTGCTGGCGTGTTTTCTAGATACTTTCCATGTGTCGAGGAGAAACCTTCTAAGGAGATCCCATAATTCAACCAACAATGTCAAAATTTCTTATAGGCAAAACTCCGTAATTTCAAATCCACAGTATCAATGTTTCTCTTAAGGTGAAGCAAGAGTTCCCAAAATATATAAACTGGCTTACAGCTCTGCAATCTTTATAACTCAAAATGCCTGTAAACCAGTTTATATATTTTAGGAACTCTTGCCTCACCTTAAGAGAAACATTGATACTGTGGATTTGAAATTATGGAATCCTCTTCAGAAAAATCCCATTTTGTCCAATGGGACTTAATCTCAGGAAAATGTTTCTAAGATTGTAGCCGTAGCCTCTCATGCTTCTTGAAGCATAATGTAACCTGCAGGGTGCAACAGGGAGAAAGTCCTTAAAACATGAATGTTTCTGCAGATCAACTGGTTAATAAAGCTATGCATTAGCTTTAACCCAACAGTTGGAGTCTGGTGTCTTTTTTCTAGGCTGCGGGGCGGGGGGGGGGCTTCCTAAAGCGC
Organism: Lepidodactylus listeri; assembly: GCA_029233225.1. Classification (NCBI taxonomy): domain Eukaryota; kingdom Metazoa; phylum Chordata; class Lepidosauria; order Squamata; family Gekkonidae; genus Lepidodactylus; species Lepidodactylus listeri. Next base: position 50,345,162 of record JARCFY010000013.1, on the reverse strand, counting down.
TATACTTAATTACCAGGAACAGTTAGAAACCAAACACATTTCTCTCTGGAGAACAGCTGAATGGAGGAAAAGTTACGGTAGCAGACAGCAGAGCGTTGGAGTGTTTTGATGGCAGGATTCCAGACTGAAAATAGGGGCGTGTCCTGAGAGGCTCCCGTGGAATGATAATTGTGGTGTGTGTGTTTTTTACACAGTGATGAACTGCCACAAGAGTCTGTCAATCAGTCACTTCCAACCAGCTGATAAGCATGGAGCCCACCTGGCACATTGTGTCCTTGCACTGAATATTCTCTATGAATCCAGAGTGTCTCATCAGTTGTGGCAAGAGGAGATCTCATAGTGTATTTTCCAGGAATCCAAATACATGCATTCAGTAAATGCCTTAATCCTTGCAAGCCTCCAAGCTGACTCTTGATCCCTCACTGTTCTGCTCCATTGGGAAGAGCATCAGCGATAAGAAGACTCACTCCCCCCCCCCCCAGCAAGGCATCCATGCCTTTGACAGCTGTGTGGCCAGTACAAATTGGATTGGGGGAAGCTCTTCCTTGCATGCAGTCACTTGCTCTGTTTTGGCTTGCTGTGTCATTCTCAACTAGTACAGATAAATGAATGAGTTCTAATTTCTCATCCTCAAGGAGTGGATAACAACTAGGTGAGGAATGTCGTGGCTCAGAATGATGCAAAGAGCTCAGACTCATTCCCATGGGAAGTTAGGAACTGGAGGATGAAAAGTTTAACCTTCTTGGGCCTTCAGCAGTGTGGGCATCCCTCGTCCTTTCCATTTCACCTGTAAGAAAAGAAAGGAAAAACTCCATTCTGATGTGCCCCATCAAGATAGGAGCAAAGGTCTCTCCCACTCTCCTGTCTCTCTCGTTCTGTACAGACACAGGTTTAGTGATGATTTTTTATCCCCATTATTTTGACTCACAAATCCCCTTTTATTTCTCCCACTCGCAAATCAAACCTCTGATTCTTTGGCAGAGGGCAGACTGGCAGAATGAAGCACGAGGGAAACGGGGCAAAAAGACCCGAGCCAAGTTGTTGCGGGGCTTTCTGGATGCACTGTGTGGACTGATGTGGGACCATTCCAGAGAGGAGGTGGAATGGAGTGTTCACACTGCAGGGCAGCCCCTGGCGGTGGCACCCCAGTTGTGCACAGCTTTGGTTCATTTTGCCAACCTGTGCATAGGTGCATGGGTGCATAGGAGCATAGGCGCAACAGCAATTGGAACAGGACCCCATGGCTGGGAGCTTTAACTCCACGAGCTGGAAACATCCCAGCGGGAGGTTGTGCACTCAAGTGCACAGCACACATGGGCGGTTATGCAAGATCAGCGGGTTCACATTACCGGTGCCACTTGATTGAGGCTTATTTGCGGCCACACTTCCAGGAAGCGGGATGGGAACCCAGAGAGCTGTGGCTGTGTGAACCAGCCCACTTAATCCACTTGAGAAACGTGCCTGTATCAGGCCAAACTGCCAGTCTGAACTCAGCCTTTATTCCCTTGCCATTTTCAGTTTTCTTGCACTGTGTTTTATTCTCCAAAATATAGACACTTTTCCACATGACTCTGTGTATCCAAAACCAGCATTAAGCACTGTATGCATATGACACATATACATGATGTACATACAAGTTCTGTAAAAACTACATTAAAAAGCATGTGTGAGTGTTCACTATGCACTGCAAGATGCAAATTTACAATGCCAACAGCAAACAGCACAGAACCATTGACAAAAAAGTCAAGAAATCCAAAAAATAAACCAAAGTTGGAAAATTTGCTTATCCCAAGGACAAAAAAAATACACAGAGCTCATGTGCAAGAGCATTGGGAGAAGTGAGAAAGACAGTACTCAGGCAGAGATGCTTTTCCCTATAAAGAAAGGTTAAAGCACTTAGGGCTCTTTACCTTGGAGAAACGATGACTGAGGGGTGACATGATTGAGGTTTACAAGATTATGCATGGGACAGAGCAGGTAGAAAAAGAAGTGCTTTTCTCCCTTTCTCACAATACAAGAACTCGTGGGCACTCCATGAAATTGCTGGATTAGAATGGATAAAGGGAAGTACTACACCAAAGAGTGATCAACACATGGAATTCACTGCCACAGGAGGTGGTGGCAGCTACAAGCATGGATGGCTTCAAGAGGAAATTGGATAAACATATAGAGCAGAGGTTCATCAGTGGCTGTTAGCCACAAGGTATAGATAGGAACTCTCGGTCTGGGGCAAGTGATGCTCCATATTCCTGGTGCTTGGGGAGGGGGAGGCAACAATGGGAGGGCTTCTAGTGTCCTGGTCCCACTGCTGGACCTCCTAATGACACCTAGTATTTCTGGCCACAGTGTGACAGAGTGTTGGACTGGATGGGCCATTGGCCTGATCCAACACTGGCTTATCTTATGTTCTTATGTTTTGTTGGGATTTTCACCTCCAGGTGTGGATTGCATATGCAGGCACCAGTATTTCCATGATCTCAGCAGAAAATATATTCTTTTTGATGAGCTGCAGTTGTGGCCCCATGCAAAGTCCCATGCAGAGGTGCTGCTTCACTCAAATGGTGTCTCAGTATGAGCATGGCCAGTGTGCAGAGAGCCATTAGAAGGTGCTGTGACTTTCTAAAAATGTAGGCTTACTCAACATCAGTGCTTCTCTCAGCTGATCCCCTCATGCCAGGTGGCTCACCTTGTAAAGGAACACATCTGTTTCTCCCATGGCACTGCAATAGCAGCCATTAATAACAGAGTAATTAAGAGAGCTGTTTTGCTAGCACATCACTATTGGATGCACATCTGCCTGTGATCCAAAGACATCAAAGGAAGTCAATTCAACAAGGACGATACAATCATACCTTTATTTGGGCCAGAGTTGGGATGAAGGATGCGAGCCTTCAAAGGACTGTGAAGGGAAGTCCCCCTTCTGTACGTTTGCAATATTACTGAACTCCCTCTGAAGGAAACTGCAGTTTTGGAGGGCAGGCTGTGTGGCATCCCATCCCCACTAAGCTTAATCCCTTCCCCATACTCCCCTCTCTCCACGCTCCTCCCACCCATTTCCAGGAATTCCCCTAGCTGGAGTAAACAACCCTGCTTTATAAAGACCAGGCCCATAGCTATAGTGGGGCATTTGGGGGCCTGGCCCCCCAACTTCCTGCCAAGCCCCCTGAATTCCATCCAGCCCCCAGGCCTCCAGCTCTCTGGGCTGCCCAGAGGACTCCTGACTTTCAGGGCTGCTCAGAGGACTCCCCACCGCCACCCCTCCCCCACGTGCAGCTTGCTTCCCCTTGTAGGCAGGCAGAATGCTGCAAAAGTGAGGGTTTTTTTTTCATTTGGTTTGTCAGTCGTTCCTTACTGTGAAACTGCTCTCCTTTGGAAGGAAACTGGTAGCCCGACATTTAAGATGGATTAGTAGGACTTATTGTCCCTGAATTTCAATGGCATTGCTACTTGGAAGCACGCAGTGTAATTAGAAGCAATTTATATGTCACGTGTGTCACCCTGAAGAAGGACCTCGAAACGGAGTATTATCTGGATTCTTTGTCTTTTTGTGACTTTGGAATTATTCCACATTGTATATGGACCTTTTTCGTATTTGTTGTACCATACAAATATATTGTTCAAATTGTTTGTTATTGGTAATAATCATCATTATAGATTGTAGTGTTGTGCATTACACAGTTTTTTGTACATTGAAGACCCTGAAATGCCATCAGGAGCCAGAAGAGACTCTCTCACACACACAAATGTACTCGTGGGTTGATAATATATGTTATTCATGTGATGAATTTTAGTGAGTGATACTTAAAAAAAAAATCAACCACACCATGTTCATTTTCTCTCAAATTAAGCTCTCCATATGTTCAGATGGACAATTTGTGAAGAATTCAAAACGAGTAGCATTTCAAGTGGTTTTGCATCTCTCTGCACAGTTGGCAGCATTCAGAAAGGCAGATGGCCAGGCAAACATTGCTGGCTCATCTTCACAATGTACTTGATTTCTGTCATGACTTATGCCCCAAGGTCATGGGTAAGTCATGCCTCATTTAAGTCTGGTTACTTTTTTACTATGTGCATTATTTTTGCACCTGCAGAGTCAGCTGCATCCACCAGTCAGGGGCATTCATAATGTTGGCTCACTCTCATAATTTATGGCCTGGAACTACATTTCCCAGGGGGCAGAGGGAGAACACACAAAGTATTTGCAATCCAGTTTAGACCAGATGATAAACACATTGGGTTTTGGAAGTAGGCAAAATGGGCAAAGCTGGAATACCCCAGACACAAACCATACAGATCTCCATACCCACTATCTAGCAAGCCTGAGATTACTATGGAAAGTTCCTGCGACAAAAATCAACATTTTCCCCCAGCTCTCACCTGCTACTTTCACTTGCAAAGAAGTCTGGGCATGTGCCAACTCCAGACCACAGAAAACCATGTACCGGAGGAGAATGAAAGGCTTAGAAAACTATTCTCTGATTAATATCACCAAGGGAAACCACCAAATTTTCTACCACAGAAGAAAACACTGTCTAAGCCCGAAGTGTTCATTGCTAAAAGCTTTCATTACAATCTATGGTAAGCGAGCACCACATTCAATGAAAGAAGGCACAATGTATGGGGGGGGGGGGGGAGAATAGAGTGCCTTCAGTTGTGGACCAATGCTGATCATGATTTGCAGTGGTGGTGGGGGAATAACAGTCCTATAAACCAGCTTTCCATCGTTAAAAAAAGTCCTCCCTGCTGACTTGATGTGTTTTGGGGGGGGGGGGGTTTCCCCTTTACTACCCCCCTCTCAGACAAAATGCTTGTGTGAGCAACTGCTTTTGCAGTCACTGTATGTGAGCTGTGATACCATCCTGCCGATCAACCATCAAACGACTCATAAAGCTGAAGCAGTGATCACTGCAGCACCAAGGGGAATGTTGCTCCTTAGCCATGGTGACGGATGAGATTAAACAATGCCAATTACATAGTCACCATAATGGTAATGTTGGAGCAAATGATGTGCAAGTATTATTATGGCTTGAAGCTACGCTGTTTTGTACTCCTGGTGGTCATTGGTGCAAGTCATCTGCCTCTTCAAAGGCCCATTAAAAGGCATGCTTCCGGTACAGCCGTGCAGAACCGTCTAATAAGCACCGATAAATGTTCTATCTGCAAGCAGAACCGGGAGCCTGAAAAACTCTTCAGTGCAGTTCAAGGATCGTCTCAGCAGCACTGCCTCACAGTGAGGGAGGAGAAGGTTTGCCTCTGCTACATTCCTTTATTGTGAAATTTTTCTCCTCACTGCATTCCACTCATTTGTAATTCTGGTTTAACTAGGAGATTAAAAAAAAAAATTCTAGAATTGACCATGCTCGGTTTGGCGCAGTTTACCGTTTCTTCGGATCATTTGTGTCCATGCCCTCCCTTCACATTGCCAGTGCACATGTGTAGAGTGATCAAAACACTGCCCAAAATGCAGTGAATGCACACAAAAAGGGAATCTTGACGTCATTGTGTTGTTTTACTGCCGTGCACTGATAAAACACCCCACCTAAAAATCCCAATCCAACAGCAAGGATAGTCACATCAAGATTGTGTGTATATGTGTATGATGTTTCATCACGATGTGATAAAGGAAATGATACAGTATGTGTACGTGTGTGCGAGTAACATAGCGGTGGAGGAAATTTATATGGATGGAAGGAATGGGAAACCATGGTAAATTACTTAGGCACAGCACCCTCTGTATAATTTGTAGTCCAGTATTTGCATGATGACTTGCACTGACATTTCTTTGGTGGCATTTCTGCCAGAGTCCATGGAACAGCAGCAGCTTGATTAGCACAGCATAGCTAGAGCTCATCAGTGCTTGGAGGATAATCAGGGTCAGTCACAGTTAGTGCTTGGATGGGATGGGAGACCACCAAGGAAGATTGGGGTTATTATGCAGAGGAAGGCAATGGCTAAGTAATACTTCTGCTCAACTCGCGCCTGGAACACCCCATGGATGGTGTCACCATGAATCAGATGCAACTCAATGGCATGTTTTCTCTTCTTGTTGAACAGTGCTGAGTTCTGACTGTTTTCTACCAATGCTTGGTAGGAAACATTCCATTGTGTTTCATTGTTATTATTACTTGGTAAAGAGACTAATGAACTAACTTTTTAAAAAAGAGCTGTCTTATCCGCTTTCCCTACCTGTCTTCCCTTAGGAAAAAAAATAGGAGATATAAACAAGCCAGGGAGTTCATACCATTAGTTTCTGAACAGTCACCTGAGGGCCTAAGCCCCTGTTCTTTACATTTATATATATATATATTATATAATATTGTTTTGCCTACATCCAAACACACACCAGCGTAGGAGCTAATATCAGAAGAAATGATCTGCAGGTGCATTGCCTCGTTTATTACTAATACTGAAAGGAATGAGCGACTGCCATGTGCAGTAAAGATCAGTGGCAAGATCTAAAATGCTGTTTTAGGACCACCTGAGGATTTCAGCCAGCATGGTGGGTAGTGGTTAGGGTGTTGGACAAGGATGTGGGGGACCCTGATTCAAATCCTCACTCTGAAATGGAAGCTCATTGGATGGCCTTGGGCCAGACGCTCTCTCAGCCTAGCCTACCTCACAGTTGTGAGGCTAAAACAGAGAAAGGGAACATGTTGTAAGCCACACTGGGGAGAAAGGCGAAATATAAATGTAGTAAAATAAAATAAATTTGGGGACACCTACTGGAAATTTCAGCTCTTGTCATTTGAATGGCAGACTACTATCTGTCTGTCTACCTACTCTCATAATTTATATTACAAGTCTCCAAATATCTTGAGAGAAAATTGTTATGTAAGACACAAACTTCAGTCCTGAGCAGAAATATACCCTTTGATGCCCATCCACTTGAATGGACTTCATCCACTTGAATGGACTTCTGGACTTAGAAGTAGGGTTGCCAGGTCCCCGCCACCCCCACCACCCCGGCCACCAGCGGGGGATAACAGGGTAGGTTGTCAGATCCAGGTTGGGAAACGCCTGGAAGTTTGAGGGGAGGACAGGCCTAGGGAGGACAGGGCTCTCAGCAAGGTGCAGTGCCACAGAGTCCACCCTCTAAAACATCCATTTTCTCCAGGGAAACTGATCTCCACAGTCTGGAGCTGTAGTTCTGGAGGGATGCCCAGGTCCCACCTGGAGGCTGGTAAGTAAGAAGGATGTTAACTCTGTTTAGAATTCTACTGTGAGTAAATTAAAAACTACCCAATGGCAGGGTTGCTGGCTTCGGACTGGGCCCTTGCTTGTGGGAAAGAGAACAGGCAGGAGGTTCATCTACCCAGAAACAAACAGCACTGTCTGGAGTCGGTGAAACCAAGTGAGAGAGAGAGAGAGAGAGAAACGCAGGCAGCATGTCAGAACACATTTTCCTCTCTGGTATATTGTGCAGTCATGAACTGAAAGGAGATGAAGATCCTGGCCATGTATACCACTGCTATAAATAGACGGATGAATTCAAACACAGCGGAAAACAAAGCAAAGCCCTTGCCCAAATGGTGTGTTGTGTCATTCACAAAATGCCTGCTCTGTATGATAATGATACATGAAGGGGGGTGGGGGTGGGCTGTGACTCGGTGAGAGAGCACAAGCTGTTCCAGGGTCACTTCATGACACCTCCTACTAAAGACAGGCATTAGGAAAGACCTTCTCTGCCTAAAATCTAGGAGAGTCGCTGTCCATCGCAATAGACAGTGCTGATCAACATGGACCAATAGTCTGACAAAGTATAATTGAGACCTGTGGGTCTGTGAAGAAGATAAATGGCCAAGTTCTTTTGTTTAACTTGGAGCTGCCTACATGCAGTTTCAGGTGGGATTGCTGGAAGAAGGGGGGAGGAGTTTGCCTGCATGGTGGAGGTGCTGCTCATAATGGCATTGAAACAGGAAAGTTCATGTTGTCTTTACAAAGCATGGCTTCTCTATTACTCTGGGTGCTGATTCCATGTGGCTGCAGGTTGCAGGGAAGCTGGCATGCCATCTACCTGGGCTTGCAGTCATCTTAGGGAGGCAGGGATGGCTGGCACCGGGTCTTCCATGGGTCCACATCTGGTGCTGCACACATGTCTGTCTAAGGTTTCCCTCAGCTGGGCACATGTCTCTTTGTCTACTCCATTGGCACTGTCTCATGGTCACCAATTAGTCCATTTTCCCTGGCACACTCTTTGCAAAGTCCAAATATAGAGGCTTATGACAAGTCCATACGTTATAAGAAGCTTGCAGGGCAACAGCCTCTTGAAGATTCCCATCAAAGGGGGCTTCCCTCACCTCTTCAGAGAGCTCATGCCTACAGTGCGGGAGCTGTAGATGGAAAATGATTGGGCTCTTGTCGATACCATGGAGGCAGCTCTGAGGGAGGGACCAGCCAGTGTGGCAGCCTGAAGATCATTATTGAAACACAGAAACATATGGGAGAAGACGGTTGACTCATACAGATATGTGGCCCTCAAGCTCTGAAGAGCTTTAAAGGCCATAACGGGCACCATGAAGTGAGGAACAAACTGTCAGCCAATGTAATTGTTTCACAATGGATGATGCATTCCAATTGGCTAGTCCCTGACAATCATTAGAATCCTGTATTCTGGGCCAGCTGCATATTCCAGGTTGTCTTCAAGGGTGGCCAAACACAGAGCACCTCATAGGGCTGTTGTTGGAAGGACCAAATAGAGGACTATAAAACAGTGGTGCAGTGTATTTTGGAGGGAAGAGAAGTGGGATATGAATATCTAAATTTAAAAAGTCATTAAAACCATGTTAAGAACTCATATCCAAATGAGATTTTTACAAAGGTGGTGTTTCCGACCTGTGTATTTGTATGCCACCTTACATGCCAGTTTGGTGTAGTGGTTAAGTGCGCAGACTGTAATCTGGGAAAACTGGGTTTGATTCCCCACTCCTCCACTTGCACCTGCTGGATGACCTTGGGCAAGCCGCAGTTCTGGGACAGCTGTTCTTGAAAAAGAGCAGTTTCTGTCAGAGCTCTCTCAGCCCCATCTACCTCACAGAGTGTCTGTTGTGGGGAGGGGAAGGGAAAAGAGTTTGTAAGCTGCTCTGAGACTCCTTTGGGTAGTGAAGGGCGGGGTATAAATCCAATCTTTTCTCTTCTTCTTCTTCTACATCTTGTACCATGTATTGATTATTTCACATTATTCTTTCCCTTTCAAAGTTTCCCTTTGTACTTGGGGCTAAGTTATTGCACATCCATCCCCATTTTTTCCCCCAAAAAGACTGATCTTGCAATACCTTGAGCAATAAGTCACCAACTTTTCCTTCACAGATCTCTGATAACAGCCTGGGAATATGTTGCTATATTCTAGATCCTTAAATGCAAATGTTTTGCTTCCCAAAATAAACAGTAATCATGGATATTGATTCCATCCCCAATGACATTTATAATTCATTTGCAGGAAGCAATGGGAAATGACTGAGACCCCTCTCAATTTTTAAAATTTTGAACAAGCCATCAGGATTTCATCTAAATTCATATCATGGGAGTTTCAACTTCAGTGAATACACATCAGAGAGAAGATTCTGCAAATTCCCTAAAGAACCAAACAGAATTTTTCTCAATAGAAGAGAGTGACACGTATTATTTTGTCGCCATTCTTAACTAATTTGGGCATATGTTGAAGACCCTGACAAAGCTGGCTTTCTTGAAAGAACAAAACTTATATCATATTTTGCTATGCCACAACCAGAAAGGCAAATGACATCACATGGAGCAATTCCTGAGTCCCTACAAGAAGGGCACGAGAGCAACATATATTGTATTCTTAGCCCTGGATTAGAGAATGAGATGATGCAGGGAATGTTAAAGAATGTGTCACTTTTGTTCTAATTGGACCATAGAGGTAGGCAGGGGTCCGTTGGGGCCGGAGCAAGGCGGAGCAAAGCTCCACCAGCTCAGGAGTGGCCACTAGGGCAGCCACGGGCCGAATCAGATTCTCTGATCTAATTCGGCCCGCTGCTGAATTGCCGCCGAAATTCGGCAGCAATTTTAAAAACGACTGGAGGGGAGGGGGTTTGAGGGAGATGATCCAAACTTGCAGGGTAGCTGCTGGGGCCTCTTCTCGAAATACCCACCAAGTTTCAAGAAGAGTGGACCACGGGGTCCAATTCTACAGGCCCCCAAACAGGTTGTCCCCATTCCCTCCATTGTTCTCTATGGCAGGAAAAAAGTAACACTTTTTCCCAGCATAGCGAACAATGGAGGGGATGGGACAACCTGTTTGGGGGCCTGTAGAATTGGACCCCATGGTCCAATCTTCTTGAAACTTGGTGGGTATTTCGAGGAGAGGCCCCAGCAGCTACCTTGCAAGTTTGGAGCTTCTCCCTCAAACCCCTTTTCCTCCAGCCCCTCATATACCCTATGAGTTTTTGCCATTGATTTCAATGGCCCATAGGGTATAATGGGGCTGAAACTGACATTCCCTTTCTGACACACTTCTGGTGATGTCAGGGGACGTGGCATATGCTAATGAGTTATGCTAATGAGTTATGCTAATGAGCTCCTGCAGCTCTTTTTTTACGAAAGGACCCCTGGAGGTAGGTAAATATAAGTTATGAGTTCTAGCATATAAGGATTTCTTCAGTACAGGAGCTTTTTCCCTATGGGGCAAATAATACTTCCTCAAATCCAGTTTTGAACAGGAAAACTACATGAAGGGGAGGAAAGGTTGAAATGGTCCTTCTGCTTTCATAGTGGAAGGAACCAGAAATCATCCCAAAGAGGAAATTCATTCACCCTCAGTATCACAATTCTTGCTATCAATTGGGTTGCCAGATCTGGAATGGGAAATTTCTGGAGATTTTGGGGGTGGAGTCTGGGGACAGCAGGATTTGTGGAGGGCAGGGACTTTAGTGGGGTATAGTGCCATTGAGTTCACCTTTCAAAGCAGCCATTTTCTCCAAGGGAACTGATCTTTGTCACCTGGAGATCAGTTGTAATCCCAAGAGATCTCCAGATACCACCTGGATGTTGGCAACCCTAGCAATCAAGATTCCAGTATCTTCACTGTGTGGTGAATCTGGTCAGAAAACAAAGATGAAGAAGAAAACTATATGAATGTCTACATTTTTATTGTAATAAGACTAGGCAAAAAGGTGCCTAAAGATATTTACCAACCATCAAACAGTTTATTTACCAAGGGAGTTATAATGCAGGAGGGGAAAATCTATATGGATTTACTTCTTATGTGTGTTCATCAATGGATTATAAAAACGAGATGTGAAAATGCAGACTTGAGTAGCATTGATATGGCTAATTATTTAAGGTTTCCTCCTCTCTTTTTTTTCTTTTAAAAAACTGGTGAAAAGTCAAATGTTAATTAAAGAGCTGGATCAATAAAAGGAGAATTTAAAAGGAAGTTAGGTTCACTTGCTGCAGCTGTCCTTGCAATGAATGGCTTGAAGATACTCTCAGCCATTTCACATTAGAATCATCAAGGATGGTTTAAAACAGATTTACACAGCAGGAGGTATTAACATTTCGGTAAAACCTTAATAGGGGACTTTCTCACCAAGGGAAAATTGAAAAGGGAAACATTTAAACAAAATGCAGATTAATTAACCAGCAATTTTCAGCATTCAGCTGGCTATTAGGGGACACAGTTATGTGCCCCCCCCTTCTAAGAAGTGTGTACCATTCTCTGGTCACTGCGCTATGCACAAAAAAGAGTACATTTGTCACACTACACATATGGGCTGTTAATAACACCATCTACCCACAACATCCATCCTTCCCCATTTGTTTTGCCTTATGTTCTTGCATAGAAATGGCTTGTCATTTTGCTTGTGGAGACATCTCCTTGAATCCATACATGATGCATAGGCGTAGAGTATGGGGGGGGGGGCTCGAGGGTTCCAGCCACCCCCGAAATTTCAGCCACCCCCGGCAAAATGGAGCACCCCCTGCTGCCGTGCCTCCCTGGGTCCTTCCGAGGCCCGGCCGCCGCTGCTGGAGAGGGAGAGGGAAGGGGTGGCCGAGGGGGGGAGAGAGAGACACCAGCAGCAGCCGCTGGTGGGCCTCAGAAGGGCCTGGGGAGGCACGGCAGTTTCCCAGGAGGGGGGGGAGAGAACATCTGAACTCCTGGGTTTCCTCCTTTAAGTAATTTTTTTTCAGTCTTTTTTTATTGAGTTTTTCTCCGAATACACATTATTATTGTCGACATAAGCAAATAGATACAAACATAGCCAATACAAGTCAAAATAAGTACATTTACATTTTTATTACGACCAATTTCCCTAGGGTGAGTCTAACTTTACCAATTCCCATTCATCCAACTATAAACTCTACTCCATCTTTGGTAATATAAATCTTCCTTTTGATTTGAAAGTCTCATATTTAACCTATTCATTTCTGTAACCTCCAAAATCTTTGCAATAATTTCTTCCCTCGGTGGGAGTCTGTCCCCTTTCCAGTTTTTTGCCATCAAAATCCTAGTTAGAGTGATAATATATGTTATATTTCTCCGGCCCTATATTCTTAGGTAACATGTTCAATAAAAATATTTCTGGTATTAAAGGCAATTCCACCTCAAATATCTCGAAAATTATTTTTTGCATTACAAGCCAACATTTTTGAACTTTCCCACATCTCCACCAGAGGTGATAGAAGGCTCCCACATTGGTCTTACATTTCCAACAATTTTTTGAAGCATTAGGGAAACACTTAGCAATCCTATCTGGAGACCAATGCCATCTATGAAACATCTTGAATATATTTTCTTTATAAGACACTGATCTCATATATTTGGCAGATTTCCATATCTCATTCCAGTCCTCTATATCGATTGTATGACCAATATCTTTCATCCAAGACACCATTACAGATTTTACTCTCTCATCCTGCATCATATCATCCAATAACCATTTATATAATTTCTGTATTATTTTCTCTTTAGATTGCAACCATAATGTATCCAATTGTGTGGGAATTTTTTCAAACCCTGTTCTTTTATCTTTCTCATATATTGATTTTAATTGTATTTTCTCCCACCAGGAAAACTCAGTTCCTTGCCTAATCCAAACGTTTTCCGATTTTAATTCATTCATCTTAGTTAATAAATTCTCATATGTTCCTTTACTGTCTAACCTAAAGAGTGTAGGTTTTGCAAAGGCCTCTAAAGGTGATACCCATCTTGGTATTAATCTATAAAATTGATTCTTGAACTGTATCCAAGTTTGCATAACAGCATCTCTAAGGATGTGATCTTTAAAGTTAGCATGCATTTTCTCTTTTCCGTACCACAGGCAGGCATGCCAACCCATCTTAAGGTCAAACCCTTCTAATTTCAAAAGTCTCCTATTTTCCAGTAAGACCCATTCTCTTATCCAAGTAAGCACTGCTGCCTTATAATATAATTGCCAATTGGGTAAAGCCAGGCCACCTCTGTCTTTATGATCTTGAAGAATTCTCCATTTTATTCTTGCTTTCTTCTTGGACCATACAGAATTCTTAATCAGTTTATCCAAGTCTCTAAAAAAATGCTGATTTTTAATGATAGAGAGATTTTGTGTCCAAAATAGGAAACGTGGTAATATATTCATCTTTATTGTTGCCACTTTTCCTGTTAGGGAAAGTTGTATTTTATCCCAATTGTTTAAGTCTTTTTTAACCTCTTCTAACAAAACTCTATAGTTACCTTTGAATAACATCTCTGTTTTATTAGTTATCGTTATACCCAAATAACGAACTTTATGGGTTACTTCAATACCAAAACCTTGGGTCAGTTCTTGCGTCTGTTTTAATGTACAATTTTTAATCAGAAGGTTTTTTTTTGTATATTTATTTTCAAGCTTGCTCTTAAGCCATATTCCTTAATCTCTTCCAGTAAAATTGGTAGCAATATCTGGGGGTCTTCAACTATAAAAACTAGGTCATCTGCAAAAGCTTGCAGCTTATATGACTCCCCTTGAATTTTTAAACCTTTGATATCTATATTGTCCCTTACTTGCCCATTTAGAGATTCCAGAACAAAGATAAATAACAGAGGCGATAGCGGGCACCTTTGTCTGGTGCCTTTCTGTATAGAAATATTTTGGGTGGTTTCACCATTAATCAGAACTTTAGCTTTCTGTACCGTATATATAGCCTTAATCATTAGCCAGAAGTTCTCCCCACAATCCCAGCTCTCAAATTTCTTTAATAGAAAGGCCCAACTAATGTTATCAAAAGCCTTTTCTGTGCCTAAAAATATCAACGCTAGTTGTTTGCTAGGATGCATTTCGTAGTATTCAATAATATTAATTATCGTCCTAATATTACTTTGGATTTGTGTATTTGGAAGAAAACCCGCCTGGTCACTTGGTATAATTTGACTGAGTACCTTGTAGCCAATATGTTTGCAAATATTTTATAATCTGCATTTAATAATGAGATAGATCTATAATTTTGAATTTGAGATGCATCTGAGTTGGGCTTATGTATTAATGTTATTAAAGCTTCATTCCAAGAGTCTGGCATACTTCCTGACACTCTAATCTTCTGTAGGACCTCCTTAAATGGGTATATTATTTGTTCTTCAAAAATCTGAAATAATTCCGAGGGGAGTCCATCCAGTCCTGGTGTCTTATTTTTCTTAGCTTTTTTGATTGCTTCCACTATTTCAAAAGATGCAGTGGGTTCATTTAACTGCTTAATTTGCCTCTTATCAAATTTCTTATACTTCTCCCTAGATAAATATTTTTCAGTTTCTTCTGCGTTGTCATCAGCTTGCTTATATAAAAGTTTATAGAAATTTTCCACTATCAATTTAAGATCTTGAGATAAGAATTTTTCTTCATTTTCCTCATTTTTTTAATGACCAGATCATCTTTTCTTCTCTATCTTTCCTGAGTCTATTAGCTAACCATCTGTTCAGTTTATTAGCATTTTCAAAGTGGAACTGCTTCATGTATTCCAGTTTATTTGCTATTTCTTGTGATAGTATAAGGTTTAACTGGTGTTGGTACATAGCTATTCTATTCTTTACTTTTTCCATATCTTCCATCTTTTTCATGATTTCTTGTTCAAGTATTTTCCTCTTCAGATCTTCATAGCTCTTTCTCTCTTGTTTTTTTCTTCCACGCCTCTTGACTAATGAACCAACCTCTCATGTACGCCTTAAATGTGTCCCACACCACGTTAATCAAAGTCTCTGAATGGATGTTGCTTTCAAAAAATTTGCTTTGGCAGCACATATACTAAAATTGGAACGATACAGAGAAGATTAGCATGGCCCCTCCTCTGAATAATTTTGAGCAAACTTTGTAATCTGTTCAGATACGGCCGGTTTTACCCCGGTCTTGGTTTGGCTCCTAGTCTGTACCACCACCCCCAATTGTTCTGGTGTGAACATAGTCTCTATCACCTCAGTCTTTCAGGAATCATGTTGGGGCAGGTGAGAAAGAGCATCAGCCAAAGAATTAGACCTCCCAGGGAAGTGGCAAAGGGTGAAGCTGAACTTTGAGAAGAAATCAGCCCAGAAATTAGCATTAAGGGAACATTGGGTGCACAAATGCATTTTTGTGATCAGTCCACATTCCAAACGGCTGGCGCACCCCTTCCAACCAGTGTCACCAGGCAGTTAGAGCCAACCAGATTGCTGTGGCTTCATTATCCCATACCACCCAGTTATGTTCAGAATCCCCAAACTTCCTAGACACATAGGTTAATGGGTGTAATTTTCCATCAGTCCCTTCTTGCAAAATTGCCCCCCCATGGCGACATCAGAGGCGTCCTCTTGCACAATGAACTTTTTACTTTCATCTGGATGCACTAGGATGGGTTCTGAAGTAAAAAGATGTTTCAGCGCATTGAAAGCCTGTTGGCGCTCTGGGGTCCAAGTTAACAGGGTTCCCAGTTTTGCAGCCTCCGGCCCCTTGTCTTACATTTTTAATAAGTCTGTGAGACTTAGAGGAGACCTAGAAGAGTCAAAATAAGCTATAAGGGCAAGCAAGGTTAATTGGTAAAACAGTAGGCATTACTACATAAGATACATTCAGTAACCATTTTGATGAGGACAGTCAACTATGATGAAACAATCAACCAGACTTATGGCAGTGCTAACTGACAGAAACCTTCTCTCATTCTCCTGACTTGAACACATATTGGCCCAATCAATGTTTGGGTAGTTAAAATCACCTATCATGACACAGTTACTTCATCTAGCTACTTTCTTTAATTATTTTGCTTTTTTAAAATAATCCTTTAACCCTTGATTGTTTATCACACTCCTTGCCTCTAAAAATGGACAAATCCCCCCAGGCTATGATCTGCAATTGTTCCTCTGATTATCTGTGCATAAGTGTTCATTTCTCTAGCCTTCCAGTGCTTTCTTTAGATTTTTCCCCCCAGCATTCTGCTTTTCCCTTCAATATGATATTTCACAAGTCTTTGGCTGAATGAATGCTGCAGTCACACACTGTTCCCCAAGGTTGCACATGTACGTGTCTGATTGTCATTTGGATCTCGATTTAATTGCATTTATTTAAAAATTTAGCACTTGTATGAAAAATGAGCAGAGGCTGCCCAGGCTGCACATGCCACTGGCTTCTATACATGTTGGCATCCTATCCAGGGAGAGACTCAAAGTAATCGTATTGTAGGAGGCAAAATGACAGGAGTAAAAATATATTCTGATTTGTTGCACCCCCAACTGCACAGATTAAGTTTAGTGGAGAAATTTGCCAGTAGAGAATTTTCTAAGTATCCAAAATTGTCTCAGTGCCCCTAATTATTGTTTGTGTGCAAAGTACTGTAAAGTAGCAGCTGACTTATGGAAACCCCCATAGGGTTTTGCAAAGCAAGTGATTAAGCAGAGGAGTTTTGCCAGTGCCTTCCTCTGTGTAGCAACCCTGGAATTCATTGGTGGTCACTAGGGATGGGCATGAACTGGGACAATGGTGGTTTGTGGTGGTTAATGGTTCATTTGATTACACAAACCACAAACTTTCAGGTACTTTTCCCATTTCCCAAACTGGTTCATGATTCATTCAGTTTGTGAATCTGGGAAATGGTAGAACAGCCCCCTCATGAGATAGAGAGGCCAAACTCATAGAAAGTCTTGAGCCAGCTCTCCTCTACCCATCCTCCAAGTTTGGCAAAGATTGGAATTGGGATGTCTGAGTTTTAGCCAACAAAGCAGGTGCCCCCAGGAAAGGTCAGTTCTAGCATCTTCTTAAATCAGCCACACAGCAAGCAATTCTTCCTAACTTGCTCTCGTGCAACAACTAACTCTTCTCTCTTCCTGCTGCAAAGTGAAAGCAGCTGAGTCAGGCTGTGGTGTATACACACACTCACACAATCTGCTCTCCTGGATGCCTCACTTTTGATGGAGGCTCAGGTCAGCACTGTTGCCAAGCTGGCCTTTTATCACCTTCAGCTGGTTAGGGAGCTAGTTCCCTGTCTTACCTCCCAGGAATTAGCTACAGTGATCCATGCAATTATCACTTCCAGGCTGGATTACTGTAACTCACACTATATGGGGCTGCCCTTGAACCTCACCTGGAAACTGCAGCTCATGAAGAATGTGGTGGCGTGCTTGCTGATGGCAACATCTGTGCAGGTGTGCATTCAGCCAGTGCTATGCCAACTGCACTGGCTGCCAATTGATCCAGTTCAAGGTTATGGTATTGACCTTTAAAGCCCTATGTGGCCTGGGACTAGCATACCTATGGGACTCTCTCTCCACGTATGTGCCCCAGAGAGCCTTGTGCTCTGCAGATCAACATCTACTGGTAGTCCCTGGCCCAAAAGACATCCACTTAGCCTCAACCAGGGCCAGGGCCTTTTCTGCCCTGGCCCCAGCCTAGTGGAACACATTCCCATATGAGATCAGGGCCCTGCAGTTCCACAGGGCCTGTAAATGGAGCTGTTCTGCGAGGCTTTTGGCTGAGGTGGCAGACATTCAATCATCTCAGCATCCCCTGCCCACAATAATTTAATGTCTGACTAACATCCTGCAGGAGGCACTATGGACTGCCCTAGAGTTGTTGTCTTGGCTTTAGTTGCCATCTTATTCTGATTTAGGGTTGCCAAGTGACTTATCTGGCACAGCGGGGGACAGTTGGTCCCATTCTGGAAGTGATGTCATCATGCTGGGCACGTCACTGACCGACACTCTAGCAATCAGACTGGAAACTCTATGGTACCATAGATTTTTCAGGCTGATTGCTAGAGCGTCAGCCGGCGACGTGCCTGGCACAATGGTGTCACCTCCGGGTGACGTCATCACACCAGGCACATCAGCTGAAACCAGGCACTTTGGGGATGGGGCTCCCCCTGCCAGCCTGATCCGGCTGGTGGATTGGGGGCCGTTTCAGCAGGGAAACCCTCATGCTCCCAGGGGACCTGGCAGTCCTATTCTGATTGCTTTAAATTTGGCTTTGATTATATCTTTATTCCTATTTCATTTTTATATTTTATATGTTGCGAGCTGCCCTGAGCCCACTTATGGGATATGGTGGTATGATATAAACTCAATTAATTAATTTATTAATTAATGTAAAAAATGTGTTCCCCTGATCTGAATTTGTCTCTGACAGTCAGACATTAGGAGCAGGGGAACGTGTTCCCAAGTACATGGAGGCAAAAAGTCAAACTGGGATTGTTGTGTCAGGGGAGAAAGGATTTTGGATTCCCCCTGTATCATTTTCCTGACCTAAAACAACCCTAGGGAGATGTAAGCCAGAGCAACATTCTTTTGGACTTTTGTGGTGATCTGTGAGAGCAGTGAATGGACTATGCTGCCAGTTATGTGAGTTAAAATAGTGCACATGGTGACCAGTGGGAAAATGATAGCAGATGCTTCCAACGAAGGTTTAAAGCACCATTTTCTGAGATTACGACCTCCAGCCTGGAGGTTGTCACAAAGCACAAAGACACTCACACACACACAAAGCCATGTGAGGCTTTTTGGCTACAGACATATACCACTAACTTCATGAAGGTACGAACTCCATACACGTACACAGGCTTGAACCCCCTCCTACAAGTCCCCCTCCATTTGGCACATCAAAGGACTTCACATGAGGGTGCGAAAACAGCAGGATGCTTCCTGATAGACCAGTTCTGCCCCCTCTGGCCCGCTTTCATCTAGAAGATCATGCCAGATGCAGCTGACGTCAACATCCCATCCTGACCATCAGGTACATCTAAATATTGACCACTCCCATAGGACCCTCTTAGTGGCTAGGGACAGAGAATGGACCATCTATAGGCATTCTCATGTTACCTTCAATACATTTAGAACAAAGAGATTGCATTGGATTTATACCCCAGCCTTCACTACCTGAAGGAATCTCAGAGCGGCTTATGGTCCTTTTCCTTCCCCCTCCCCACAAAAGACACCCTGTGAAGTAAGTGGGGCTGAGAGAACTTTTTGAGAACTGCCCTTGAGAGAATAGCTCTGAAAGAACTTATGACTGACCCAAGGTCACACCAGCAGCTGCATGTGGAGACGTAGGGAATCAAACCCGGTTCTCCCAGATTAGAATCCACGCTCCTAACCACTACACCAAACTGACTCTGAATGTGTGACAAAAACTCTGTGAATGTGTGACATTTATCCAAATACTGATTCCCAGTTTCATTTGGCTTTCCCCCCTTACAAACAGGTGCATGCATGTATGTATGCTCACTTTAACTTATGAGCAAGGTTATTGCCTGTGCCCCATAAGGTACCTGCTTTAGCCACACTCCTGTGTCTGCTGACTTTAAAATTTCTGAAAGGAATGGTTGGCAAAGTCCCTCCTCACACACAGTCCTCTTTGGGGTAGGAATCACGCATGTATACGTCCACATTCACCCATTAAAAACCAATTTCCCTAATGGCATTTAGCCCAAATACAGGATTTGTCAAATAAACACAAGTTGTTTGGGTTTACTTCAGGGTGATGTCATTTCCAGATCTGTCAATCTGTTTTTATAGCACATCTAAGCATTCAATGTGCGCTACAAGATTAGTCCCCAACTACCTTCCCGAGACCATTTGTTCTCTGCTGGAGTCTTCATCTAAAGCTCCATTTGACTGATAACTGGATGCCTTTCAAATCCTTTCTTGCATCTTCACAAGCGTGTGATGTCGGGCACTGGGCTTTTGCAGTTAACCATAATGACCGTACCGTTGCTTCCCATGGTTTTTTTTTAAAAAATGTGGGTTTTTTTGTCTGGTTTTTTTAAAGCTTTTAGAGACA
This sequence comes from Lepidodactylus listeri, assembly GCA_029233225.1. Taxonomy (NCBI): domain Eukaryota; kingdom Metazoa; phylum Chordata; class Lepidosauria; order Squamata; family Gekkonidae; genus Lepidodactylus; species Lepidodactylus listeri. The sequence continues at coordinate 50,324,958 of JARCFY010000013.1, read as the reverse complement.
TTTCACAAACTGCAATTTTATCCCCATTTGAAGCCTTCGAAACTTCTCATTACCCTGCATGCACTCAACTGAGCTCTTCATTGGCTCCCATTTGCATTTCATATTTTTATCTTATTTTCCATTTGCACTATCTTCAAAATGGCAGAAGAGATCACGTGTGGCATCAGTGTCTTCTCAGCGACCGTTTGCCTCCGTTTTAACAATTAAAGTGTGAACAAGCCGAGCTCGTGAACAATTGAGCAAAGTTACTGTTGTGCTCGTGATTTCCTTGTGTTTTCCTTTAACTTTTATAGATGGCACTAAAGGTCTTGGCAATGCAAAAAGTATGCAAATCTGATTAGCTCTCTGAAAATGAGAGAGAAAAGCTAACATATCAACACACAAAGATCTTGCCTACAGCAACTCATCTACATTGTTAATTACAAAGCCTAGTGTGGAATCTGAGAGACTCTATCAAGGAGATCAATGGGTTTAGTGGGCTGCTAAATATTCAGGAAAGAGCTCCTACCTTAAGCTTAAATTAGCAGAGAGACAAAAAGCACTGTGTGTTTTTTTGCCCCCTTTTTCTCTCCAAACCGCAGCATTCCGTTATGTAGATCATTTAGTAAGCTAATCAGATAGATATGAAACAATTAGGGTTCTGCTGAAGATTCATGCAGTTTGATTGGGGGGGAGGCCAAAAAGGGATGTGAAGGTGGGCCTAAAGGTTGCCTGAAACTATTGTTTGTTGTTTTCCAGATCAGTGCCACTTCAAAACAACTGCATAAGAACATAAGAGAAGCCAATGTTGGATCAGGCCGATGGCCCATCCAGTCCAACACTCTGTCATACAGTGGCCAAAAAATATGAAGTGCCATCAGGAGGTCCTTCAGTGGGGCCAGGACACTAGAAGCCCTCCCACTGTTGCCCCCTTCAAAGCACCAAGAATACAAAGCATCACTTGCCTTAAACCAAGAGCTCCTCTCTATACCTTGAGGCTAATAGCCACTGATGGACCTCTGCTCCATATGTTTATCCAATTCCCTCTTGAAACCATCCATACTTGTAGCCACCACCACTGCCTATGGCAGTGAATTCCACCTGAGTCTTTTAAAGTGATCTGATGGATGTCATGATGACATGGAGCCAAAGTGCGTGACATGTTGACATCACAAAAGGTGTGGCCTTTTGGGACTGTTATCTTCATTCTCTACCAGCAAACATGTTGCCCTTGTTTGGGATGCAGCAGTGCAAATAGGGTTGTCAGATCCAGGCTGAGAAACACCGGCAGTTGTGGAAATCGAGCCAGGCAAGGGCAGGAACTTCAATGGGATACAATGGCACAGAGTCCACCCTGTAAAGCATCCATTTTCTCCAGGGGAACTGATCTCTGTAGTCTGGAGATGAGCTGTAATTCTGGGGAATCCCCAGATCCCACCTGGGGGCTGGCATCCCTGAGAATAGTTCTGTCAGAGCTGTTCTTGAAAGACCAGTTCTCTCAGAACTCTCTCAGCCCCACCTACCTCACAGGGTGTCTGTTGCAGGGAGGGGAAGGGAAAGGAGATTGTAAGCTGCTCTGAGACTCCAAGTGAAGGGCGGGGTATAAATCCAGTCCCGTCCTCTTCCTCCTCCTCCTCTTCTTCTTGCAAAGTATGGGAGGTGGGGATCTAAAATTAATAACAACAACAACAGAAAGAAAGGGGGTTGCTTCTGAGGCTCCCCATCAGTCAATCACAATGCCATCTTATCTAAGCATTAACCCTTCTAAGTTAATTGAAGTCAATGGGCCTATTAGATGCTAGGGGTGGCACTGCTAGTTGCTTTGTCTCCTTGCCTGTTTGATAATTACCAGCCTGCTCCTTGCCTAACACATACATGTCACTGGGCCACCTTCAGGATTGCTGTGACCAGTGTAAGCAGCCACATTTTCCAGCTGGGAGATTTAAAGCCATAGATGTCTTGTTTCATCCACACCTAGATACAAACAGAGAAGAAAAGACAAAGGGCTGCAGGAGATCAACATGAAGTCAATTCGCAGGAACAACTGGAGGAGGCTACCTCTATACATCTTGACCATAATTGATACCGACAGTGGGTCGATTTTGTATGAACAGTAGGAGGAACTTCCTAGCTGTGAAAATGCAATCCAGTCATAGAAGTTGGTTGTTTATGACATCTCCCTTGTTAAAAAAAATATATATAATAAGGTTGAATAAGGATTTTTTAAAAGGATTTTTTTAAAGGAAAGACAGAGCCAAGAGGGTATGTTCTCGAGCCCCGAGGCCTTAAAGACAAGAGCAGAGATGAGGGTATCTGCTGAAAAAGTTTGAACCTGAAGAGCAGTAGAAAGATGATATTGAATAAGGCAGAGATAAGTGAAATGCTCTAGTCTCAATGACCACTTCCAGGTTTTAACTAGAAGTGATATCGCTGTGTCAGCAATGTCTTTTTTCCATCCCCCAAAGTCTCCTGTAGGTTCTAGGCATGCACCTGGGAACCCTAGCTTTCAAACACAAATCAAAATGCCTGACTTCATGAATGATCACTTTACACATTAACCAACAGAGCAATCTCCCACCTGTAAGCAGCCCCGATCCATTTTCTTTTGGCTGTTATGTATGACCTTGTTTGTAATTGTATTGCAACTGTATTAAAAGGACTTTTAGTTCTGATCCCCATCTGGTAAAATGCTAGCAGTGAAAGAAAACACATTTCTATACAGCTGGGTGCAGGGCTGTACATACCACTAGTCTGAATGTAAACTGTCTCTTCTTGCTTGGGAATAAGTTATCTTTGTAAAGAGAGATCTGTGTGGCAGTGGGTAGAGAGGTGAGGGGTAAGGACTGGAGCTCAGTGCCTCAACATAAGCTCACGGGGCAAAACATTTTAATAGAAAAGTATATTTTAGTTCAAGATGTAGTATTGGAAAGAGTGCCATTAGGGCCCAGTATTAATAGCTCCACTTGAAGAACACTGAACAAAGAGGGATTTTAAAGATGGATTACCAGTATGATCCCAAGCAACCCTTTGGGCACAGAGTGAGGTCTGAACAGTCCTCCATGCACTTAGTATCCCACTTGATAAGAGTTGCTGACTGTGCTTAGAAAATTCCTAAAGTTCTGAGAGTGGTACCTGAGGGAGTTTGGGGAGGGGGCTCAGCAGGGATATGATGCCGTAGAGTCCACCCTCCAAAACGGTCATCTCCTGCAAGGGAGCTGATCTCTGTAGTCTGGAGGTCAGCTGTAATGCTCAGAGAACTTGAGCAGTGGATGACATTTCATCCAGGAGCTCCTCCTTTAAGCAGTTTCAAAAGGGGTGAAGTAATGCTTTGTGTTGGTATCCTAAGCAGGGTTGTAGTCTCCGAAGGCCATTGAGTTCAATGGACTTAGAGCGATGTAACTCTGTTTGGGATTGGCACTGAAAAACAGCAGTATCAAACACTCTCCCTAGAAACTCCACATACCCCATTGTGACTACCTTTCAGAAATGTGTCAAGCCTGTACCGATCTGAACTACTAGTCTTTGGTTTAAAAAGGAAACCATTTCCCTTGCTCAAAAGCCAGTCAAATCTGACTCTAAGGGGCAGTGCTCATCTCAGTTTCCAAGCCAAAGAGCCAGCGCTGTCTGAAGAATTCTCCATGGTCATGTGGTCAGCATGACTAGATGCTGAGGCGCACAGAACGCTGTTACCTTCCCACCACAATGGTACCTATTTATCTACTTGCAGTTTCTTGCTTTCAAACTGCTAGGTTGGCAGGAGCTGGGGCCAGAGACAGGAGCTCACTTGGTCATGCGGCACTTGGGTATCGAACTGCTGAACTACCGACCTTCCGGTCTGCAGCTCAGCATCTTAACCTCTGAGCCACATAATTTCTGATTGGGGAAATACCATACTGTAGGCAATTGAGACCCTGATTCAGATCCTGCCTCCATGGCTGCTTTCCATATTCAAACTATAGAACTGGATTTCCATCACAGAATGTCCTCCTTTCTCTAGAGTCAGAGACAGAGAGTAGCACTTGGGGAGAGGGTTTCACTACATTACCCTATGGTATGTGGCATCCCACAAGAGGTGATCTTCTCCTCGATATTATTCAATCACTATATGTGCTCCCTTGCCCAGTTAATCTGCAGATTTGGGCTAGGCTGTCATCAGGACACTGATGTAACCCAGCTGTATGCATTAATGGCTGGCTGGCCGGAATCTGGCCAGGGCTGTAGAGGCTGTAGCTGATTGGTTAAAACTGAACTGTCTGAAACTAAATCCAGCTAAAATGGAGGTCCTGTTTATGAGCCCTGGGGGGATGACTCCCAGTTTGGTGTAGTGGTTAAGTGTGCGGATTCTAATCTGGGAGAACCGGGTTTGATTCCCCACTCCTCCACTTGCACCTGCTGGATGACCTTGGGCAAACCATAGTTCTGGCACTGCTGTTCTTGAAAAAGAGCAGTTTCTATCAGAGCTCTCTCAGCCCCACCTACCTCACAGGGTGTCTGTTGTGGGGAGGGGACGGGAAAGGAGTTTGTAAGCCACTCTGAGACTCCCTTGGGTAGTAAAGGCCAGGGTATAAATCCAATATCTTCTTCTTCTTCTTCTTCTTCTTCTTCTTGGGGCACCGTTGACATCTGCACCATTGGTGAGGAGTATGGGAGTGACTCTGGATGTTATGCTTTCTATGGAGGACCAAGTCACCAGTGTTGCCAGGTTAGCCTTATATCATCTTAGGTTGGTCAGGCAATTAGTTTCCTACCTTTCCTCCCATGATTTGGTGACAGAGATCCACGTAGTGGTCACTTCCAGGATTGACTACTGTAATTTGCTCTCTGCCAGCCAGTTCTTGAACCTGATCCAGAAACATCAGCTAGTAGGAAATGCAGCAGCACACCAGCTGTCTGGGATGCCCATGCAGGCACACATTCAGCCAGTGCTGAGTCAACTGTATTGGCTGCTGGTTGAATACTGGGTCAGGTTCAAAGTTGTGCTAACCTTTAAGGCCTTTGGTGGCCAGGGACCAGCAAACCTGTGGGATTGTCTCTCCCCATATATGCATCGCAGAGACTTGCGCTCCACCGATCGGCACCACCTTGTAGTCCCCGGCCCAAAGATGTCTGTTTTACCTTGACCAGGGCCAGGGCTCTTTCAGCCCTGGCCCCAGCCTCATAGAACATGCTCCCACTTGAGATCAGGGCCCTGTGGGATTTGTTGCAATTCTTCAGGGCCTGCAAAATGGAGCTGTTCCACCAGGCTTTTGGCTGAGGCAGCAGATGTTGAATATCATCGGCCTCTACTGCTTCAACCACCCCTGGCGCTTTCTTACTATTGGCGCTCAACTAAATCCATGCTGATCCATCGCCCGTCTAGCATGGGGCTAGTGTACATCGAATGACACCAATTGCCAAACTGTTGGTCAGGAGTTTAGATGATTAAAATTTAAATAATAATCTTATTTATATGGTGTTGATTACTGATATTTTATATTGTCTTTAATGATGTGAGCTGCCCTGAGTCCACTTGTGGGGTAGGGCAGGACACAAATTGCAAATAAAATGAATAAAATAAAATAAAATAAATATGTAAGGCTGTCAACCTTTAGGTGGCATCTGGAGATGTCCTGCTTTGATTTCCAGGTGACCAAGAAAAATGGCTGCTTTGGAGAGTGGAGTGTACAGAGTTATACCCTGCTGCTGTCCCTCCCCTCTACAAAGCCCACCCTCCCCAGGCTCCACCCCCCAAATTTCCAGGTATTTCCCAACTCAGAACTGGCAACCTAGCTCAGTAGCATGGCAATCTTATGCAGAGTTACCCAGTCTAACCCAGTTGAAATCAATAGACATAGACTGGACTAACACTATGCAGGACTGTCCAGTAGACCTAGAAAGGAGATCAGTCTTTAGAACTGCCGCCACCAAGGTGTAATTTATTAATGTTTCATCATTTTCTATGAGTTTACTTTCTTGCAAGCATACTGAAAGGAAAGGTAAACAAAACAGAATAGAATTTGACTTAATTTACACCACATTTTGAATAACAGTAAAAAGACTGTTAGACAGTAGAAAGACTGTTCAAGTTCCAGCAAGGTTTTTCCTTCTCTTCTCCCCCGCCCCCCCAGCTTGTTTTCAGCTTCCTTTTCTTTATTTACCCTAACAGGCCATATTCAAGTCTTTCTCCAACTCAAAAGGAAATACACAGCATTGTAATTACTTGAAAAGTAATAGAGTAATTAGATAGTGAAGGTATTTGGAATTAATACAGAGTTGCACTTAACTACATGGAAGCTTTCAAGGTTGCTTCCCTGTTGAACAAATTCCAGCCTCCGCAGTGGCTTCTGGTAGTAACCAGGTTTCTCTAGCCCCGGAATTCAAAATACATAATAAAGAGCAATCATCCCGGGGTTTTGGACGCCCCCCCCCCCCTTTCTGGACAGAAAGCAATATTAGGCATGATGAAAATGACAGTTTGCAGTGAGGGGAAAATATCATTTGCTGCCCAGAATCAATTGCCTTCCATCTAAGTTCTTTGCATTTTTTTGTGTTATGTTAAAAGGTTGGAAGTGATTGAAATGGGAGACATCCTGCCACATAATTTGCAAGCGAGAAATCTTGGCTTTGTTTTCGAGTTGGACAAGTTGAAGTGAATGAAAGGAAGTCTTTATATAGTACAATTCAGCTTTTAATGTTGACACCTCCAGCCAAACGCTTCTGTCCACAAGAAATGAAAGTGTTTATTCTAGACGGATTTTCTTTGGTTGCTCCCTCCTTTCCTCTCCACCCCCCACCCCCACATTTATGCCTAAGGCAGCAAGCCACTACATGCTGCTAAATATTCCAAGTGTAAAAAAAAATATATGCATAGCTTTGCAGAGGAAATGAACCTTGCCTATTTCAGTATATTAACATAACAGGGTTTTGCACTATAAGTAAAAATGCCTACAACTAAATGAGTGGGGTGGTGGTGGAATGAGATGGTTGTATGGTAGTGTGCCATGGACACAATGCAGATGTTTATTAAGGACAAACCAACCATGTGCACTGCATGGAACAATCTTATCCTCTTTTAAAGCATCAGTGCTAGAGACCATAATCTACCTCTTTTGACAATGAGTTCCATCAATTAATATGTGTCATGTGAAAAACTACTTCCTTCAGTTGACATCCCAATGATTCTCATTCCAGTGGTGCTGTCCTAAACATAGTTAAGCCCTTATAAACCCATCAAAGTCATAATTCCATTTAGCAAGCGTTAGCATTATGGAAGATAATAGCAAGCTTTAGCATTATGGAAGACTAGGAATAAGGCCCATTGTGGAAATAAATACAACAGGCTCTAGAAAGAGGCTCTGGGTGGGTGTGGTGAACTCAGTAGCACATAATGACACAGAGCCCACCGTTTTCTCCAGGGGAACTGATCTCTGCCATCTGAAGAGCAGCTGTAATCTGAGTGATCTCCAGCCCTCATCTGGAGATTGGCAGCAAAGGTTGCCCAGGAGGAAATGGCTGGTTTGGAGGATGGAGCCTATGGCATTGTACCTTTTTGAGATCCCACCCCTCCTCAAACCCCACCCTCTCCAGCTCCACCCCTCAAATCTCCAGGAATTTCCCAACCTGGAGCTGGTAACCTTATCTCCTTCCCAGCCAACCATCAACATACTGTTATCTGTGCCTCTGAGAAGCCTGCATTTCAAGTCAACTAGAAGCTTTGTAGATTGCTATGCATCAGTCAATAGGAGGTTTTATGAACTTGGCAGGTTCTGAAGAATAGAAAACTGAAACGAAGAGAACCTAGGCATTTGTCGCCACTGACCTCTCTAGAGAAGACTTTGGCTGTAGAGGAAAAGAATTGGCTATATTTTAATGTACTGAATTGTATTTGAAGTTTGGAAAAGAACTTGGCTGTATTCTATATATTGAATTGTATTTGAAATTTTTTGGAAGTTGGAATTTATCTAAGGAGTCCTGTGTGGACCATATTGAATTTGTATGAATGTATTAGATGTTAGCTGAGATATTAGCTGTTTATACTACAAATTTTCAAGAAGATTATCTTTAGGACTTTACAAATGCATTTGTATTTCCTCACCTGGTGATTGGCAACAATGGTTCCCCAGGAGGAAAAGTACTGTCTTTCTCCAAAAGGGAGACCAAAGCAGCTTACAACCCTATAAGGTAAGTTATGCTGAAAGTCTGTGAGTGGTCTGAAATCACCCAGTCAGCTTCCACAGCAAGAACCTGGGTCTGGGAGACCTTGCTCTGAAGTGCTAACTGCTATGCCACACTGGTTGTGGTATTGTCTGGTATCCCCAGACAACAGATCTCTCTCCCCCCCCCCCCCCCGGAGAAAATAACTGCTTTGTAGGATGGACTCAATGGCATTCTGTTCAGCTGAGGCCTCTCCCCTCCCCAAACCCTGGCTTCCATAGACTTTAGCATAAAATTTCCAGGAATTTCCCAAACTGGAGCTGTCAATCCTAGTCAGGACTGGCCCCAATGAGTTCCCCACAAAGGCCTGGAAAGGGTTTCATTCCTTTCTCTTTTTACTGACCAAACCAAGCTTGGTTGCCTAGCAACAACCACTGAGGGGAAAGTTAGTCCCACAGGAGCAAAGCAGGAGAAGTGTCTTTGCCAGGAGAGACAGCCATTTTGACAGTTATTCTGACAGGGAACAGTGGCAGAGGTGGCAGTGGGCAGGGAAGAGGAGTGGACCCAGCACCCAATCAATGACACACAATTACTCTTGAGTGGAAGTTGATGGGCCAATGGCTGATGGAGCACACAGCACAGCCAATGGGAGAGCTGGAAATGGCCAACACATTAGAAGTATTATATATATAAGACAAGATAATATTATATGTTCCTTCACACTCACTGAGTTTGTGCTCTGTTGAAATAGCATGCCTGAAGGACAACCTGTTCCCTTACAAACCTACCTGATTGCTGTAGTCATCTATGGGGTGCCTCAGGGCTTGAGTTTATCCCTATGTTACTTAATATCTATGTAAAGCCTCTGAAAGAGGTTATCAGGAGATCAGGACTGCAGTATCACCAGTATGCAGATGACACTCAGTTCTATTGTTCTTTCCCACCTGGAGTCAGTAATGGGCTGGATGAGGCTGAATAAACTGAAACTTAATCCTAATATGACAGAAGTTATCTGGGCAGATCAGGTACTCAAAATCTCTCCTGTCCCCTTGAAAAGCCAGGTTCAGAGCTTGGAAGGTGGCTTCAATGGTTCAGGGGGGTTTTGCCCAGTTTCAGCTTGTGGGTCAACTTCATCCATTCCTGGGTCAGTCATATTTAGCCACAGTGATTCATGCTTTAGTTACATCTAGAATGGACTATTGCAATGTGCTCTACTTGGGTCTACCCTTGAAAAGTGTTTGGAGGCTGCAGCTAGTGCAGAATGCTGTGGCTAGACTGTTGGTCAGGACCAGTTCTTCAGAGTATGTGATCCAAATATCACAGCAATTACACTGGCTACTGATCCACTCTAGAGTCCAATTCAAGGTGATGGTTTTGAAACTTGAAGCCCTGCATGGTTTAGGAATGGGGTATCTGTAGGGTTGCCAGTTCCCCTAGGGGTGGGGGTTTGCCCACTTTAGGGCCCCCCAAACCACTGGCCCACATCCAGCCAGGGGGGTGAACCCCACCCCAAAAGGGCCTTGATTGGGCCAAAGTGCCCAGCACCGGGCACATCACCGGGGGACACTCTAGCATTCTCCCTGAAAACTCTATGGTATCATAGAGTTTCTTGCCAAATGTTAGAGCATCCCCCTGGCAATGTGCTCAGCACAATGAGGTCACTTCCACCATAAGATCCCAGGAGAGGAGCTTCTCCTGCCCCCCCCCCCCAGCAAATGGTAGGGACCTGGCAACCCTAGGTATCTGAAGGACTATATTCTCCCACATGCTCCTGCCCAGGAATTAAGATCATAAGGGGAGGCCTTCCTTACTGTCTCATCAAACAAGGAAGCTCATTTGGCAGCTATACGAGACAGGGCCTTCTCAGGGGCAGTCCCAATAGTACAGAACGCCCTCCCCAGGCAGGTGTGCCTGGCCCTCTTACTTTCAGTCTTTAGGAGGCAGTTAAAAATGGTTATATTTAGAACTGCAATTGGTTAAGGTTACTAGCAGTCCTGTGTTATAATTTTAAATTCTGGTTTTTATGTTTTAGTGTTTTATCTATGTTGTGAGCTGCCTTGAGCTCTGTAAGAAGGAAAGCTAACAAATGTTGTTGTTTTTTTAAAAAAAGTCTTCTGAGGCCCCGGTTTGGGTGCCCCTGTCCTCTGATATTAGGTGGGTGGCACCAATGCTCCCTCTGAGCTGTAGAGTCTCTGTGAGCTACTGGCATTAAAGCTGTGAGTGAGCGATTTGGCTACTGCATAAATTAGTTTGCTCTGGAGCCATCCTTCCTGAGCGAAGACAAAAAAAATGTGTTAGCCAGAGGCTAGAAAACTGTGAGCTAGCTCACATTAAGTCAGCTTAGAGGGAACACTGGGTGGCACCCCAGGAGAGGGCCTTCTTGGTCATGACAACAAAATGCTAGGACTCTCTCCCCAGAGAGTTTTGCCAGTCCCCTTCCATTGCCATCTTTCACCAGCTTTGTTCCCTCTGGTGTTCTTTCAGTAATCCCTCCTTCAAACTGGTTTTAATTGTTATTTTAATATATGTGAGTTTTATTGTATTGCGTGTGTGTTTTAACTTGGTTTTTTAGTTGTTTGAATGATAGTTTTGTTGTTTGGCTGTATTTTTTTAAGATATGTTTTTATTATGTATGTTTTAAATTTAATTTATGGTGCACATATCTATGTATCTGAAGAAGTGTGCGTGCACACGAAAGCTGATACCTTGGAGAAAACTTTGTTGGTCTTAAAGGTGCCACCACTGGACTCAAACTTTGTTCTAGGGAATTCCAGTAACTGGGACAAAGTTCTTGCAAATCTATTATGTTCTGCATCTACACAACTCCTAATACTGGGAAGGAGTCAGCACAAGTCTGAATCCTCATTGCTTTCAGTGGGAGAGAAGTAAACAGTTTCTTAACTCTCTCATTATAATGAATTTGAATGTGCTTAACATTACACTGGATAATTACTACTCTAATTATTTATGGTCTTTGCATTTTAAATTTCCTCTATCTTTTATGGAAATTGCTTCATTTTATCCTCACAACAGCGCTGCCAAGTATTTGAGACTGAGAGATAGTAACTGGGTGCCTAGCCCAATAAACTGAGGGAATCTGAACCCAGGGAAGTCCAGTGCAGTCCTGAAAGAATATTCCCTATTTTTGTTACTTGGTGTTTTTCTATTTAAAAAAAAAAACACTTTCTGTTCTCCACTTCCTGCTGTTGGGTTTCACAGATTCATTTATATTATATAAGCACTTTCTACAATTTTTTTTCTTTTAAAATGCAATGTATACATTATTTATAGGAATTATCATTTATATGTATTATATATGTATAATGTATTATGTGGATTTATTGATGCACCAATTATGTTGAAAGATGCATCGTTTAACCGGGGGGGGGGGGGGTGCAAGGAAAACAAAAATGGTGGGACAGAAAAATGGGGACTGAGTTCACACAAAAGGAGGAGCAATGTTAAAATGTGGGGCTCAAACAACAGAGATAATCTTCTAGATGCTGCAACACATTGAGTTTCAGAGTCAAAGAATGTGTGCTTCACTCCCTAAAGTTTACACCGCTCTATTCCCTTTAGCGATGGTCTAGATTCACTTCAGTATAGGCTACTGTTATTGACTGAAGTATTTATACCCCGCTTTACTCCCTAGTGGGGACCCAAAGAATCTCCCTTCCTCCAGGTTATCCTCACAACAGCAGCATAAATTGTTGAGCAAGGAGCCCTTAAGTTTCCATGGCAGAGTGGGGATTTGAACCTGGGTGTCTCAGAGGCTAGTCTGATATTGTAACCACTACACCATGCAGTAAAAAAAATATATATTATCATGTATATTTTAATTTTATTTTCATGAACGTCATTTATATCCTGACATTCTACCCAATGGGCACCCAAAGTGGCTTAGATCATTGACCTCTCCTCTCTTTTCTCCTCACAACAACCTTGTGAGATGGGTTAGACCAGGGGTGGGCAAACTGTGGTTCGGGAGCCGCATGCGGCTCTTTCACATATATTATGTGGCTCCCGGCAAGGCAGCTGGGAAAGCTAAATATCATTAGCAAATAAATATCATTGGACAAATTAATATCATTATCAATATCTGCTTTTACCCCTTTTGTTATTATTTTTGGCAGTCTCATTTAATGTTAATAAAAAGCAAATTTGCTTCTTTTCCAATAAAAGCAGGTAATATTTGTTCATGTCTTGTGACTCTCAAACATCTGATGTTTATTCTATGCGGCTCTTACGTTAAGCAAGTTTGGCCACCCCTGTTCTAGGTGGTTCTTACGCTGAGCAAGTTTGCCCACCCCTGGGTTAGACTGAATGTGTGACTGGCCCAAGGTCACCCAGCAAGTGTCAGGAGTACCTCTGAGGACCTGCCTCCTGCTGACCTAAGTGAGGTGGAGGATAAGCTCCCAGCTCCAGATGAGCCTCCACCTGAGCCAGATGAGGCTCAAGCAAGCACCTCCCAGGGCTTTACCCCAGCACCAGCAGCAGCTGAGCCACAGTTAAGCTCAAGCCCACCTGATTCACCTCCTTGGGTGGAACGTCTAAGGTCCCAATGCAGGCAAGACTTAGCTGCAAGAAGGAAAGAGGCATGCATGCATGGTCGCAGATCACTAAGTCCTGAGTTCTAGAAGGAGCCGGGACCTCATTGCCAGCTGCTAACAAGCACAGGAAGTGGCTGGGTATTTAAGCACAGCACAGAGACTACCAACTTGTGCCAGCAACAAGTCTTCTTGGCTAAGCTCTGCATCTGTCTGGCTCACAATAGCTGACTTGATTCTGGAACCTCTGGCTTGTGACTCCGGCTTTGTTTGACTTCGGCTCTGTTGACTCCCTGGGCTGGTTTACTCATGAGTTTCCCTCTTGGACCCTGGCTTGGACTGACTCTGCTTTTGGCTTAGTGTTTTGGACTTGGCAGCTTGTTCCTGATTTGGCTTAACCTCAGACTGTCCCAGATTTCTGCTTGGCTCCTGTTCTATTGGCACCCAGCCCATGACAGCAAGCTTTCATGGCAGGAGATCTGAACTCATGTCTCCTGGATTCTAGTCTTACACCCTAACCACTACACTATATTGGCTTGCCTGTGCTAGATGGTTCGACAACTCTTTCCTCTCTGTCTTGAGATGAACTTTTATTTGAGATGACATTTTTTTTAATTGGTACAGCTTGGGCAGTCTTCTCAACTTACAAAACAATCATATAGTTATTTCATAGCCATGTGATATGAGTCGAGAACAAAGACCAGGAAGCACTCAGGGTTGCCAAAACCCTCAGTGGAGGCAGGGGTCCCCCACCACCAGGTCCTGCCCCCCAGCCACCAATAACCAGACCAGTGGGGGGGATTAGGGTTGCCAGATGTACTCACTGGGCTGATGGGGGGGATCCTGGGACACTTTTGGGAGACCAGAAGTTGTGCAGAGCAACTTCTGGTCAAACTGGAAGTCCCACCCTTGACATGATGGTGCCACTCACAAGTGACATTATCATGTTGGGGACACCGAGGGCGATGCTCTGTTTTTGGGGCAAAACTCTATGGTAATTTTGACTACAAAATCATTGTCTTGTCCAAAAAGCAAAGTGTTGCCCCCTGGCATCCCTGACATGATGACACCATCATGTAAGAGACACACTTCTGGTTTACCTGGAAGTTGGTTGGGAGGGCACACATTTGTGGGCAGGAATTCCCCTGCTGGCCAGCTGGCTGGCGTTAGGAAGACACCCACCAAATTGGGGGATTCCCCCACCAAAACTGGGGGGGCTGGGATCCCTATGGGGGATTTACCAGTAGAAAGAGGAAGGTCTGGGCCACATTGCAGGCATCACACAGGATGTGACATCATCATGCCAACTATTTTCATGTGACACTCTGGTATATGGGCAAAAACTCTATGGTAGAAGCCAGTTTTACCATAGAGTTTTTACCCAAATATCAGAGCATCTCACAGAGGTCACTGACATGATGGCATCACTACATGTGTGATGCCAGTAATGGCCTGGGCCTTTCTTTTTCTCCTGGTAAGTCCTCCCCATTCCCTGCTGGTTGCCAGGAAGGACTTGGCAATCCTAGAACCACTTGGAAAGCCTTGCACCCAATCTGTACCTTCTGACCACCTGGAACCACTGCAGGAGCCTTGCTGAAGTCCCATCCCACACGCTTCTCCCAAAACCTCAGAATCAGAGACAAAGGAAGAGTAGGGTGGAGACAGGGACCTGGAGAGGAAACACACAGTGAGGAACCTTGGGCCTGTATTTCCCCAGCCTCTCCCAGAAAAGAAGTGAAATATAGTTTTTGACAGGAGCCGGGACATTAACCAGGTCATCAGAAAAGGCGGGGACCCCAGCTTCTTATATAAGCCTGCCAAAGCTTAGAAGCATTGCTGTTCCATTAAGGCTTGCTGTTGTTGCTTTGACTTCTGCCTGCCTCACTCTCTCCCGTTGGCAGAGTATAAATATGCAAAGAAAGTAGAGCACTGACTGTTTAGAGAAAAATAAGCAGGTTTATTAAAGATGAACAAACTGTTATAGAACATAGAAGAGAGAGAACCTTAACTGTCTAACAGAAGAAGAAGAAAAAGAAGAAGATTGGATTTGTACCCTGCCCTTCACTTGTAGTCTCAGAGCAGTTTACAATCTCCTTTCCCTTCCTCTCCCCACAACTGACACCCTGTGAGGTAGGTGGGGCTGAGAGAGCTCTTTCCATAACTGTCCTTGAGAGAACAGCTCTGACAGAACTATGGCTTGCCCAAGGTCATCCAGCAGCTGCAAGTGGAGCAGTGGGGAATCAAACCCAGTTCTCCCAGATTAGAGTCTGTGCACTTAACCACTACACCAAACTGGCTCTCTAACTGCTGAAGGAAGAACAACAAGAAGAAGGAAGCTCTGTGGGAGCAGAAAGTGTGCAGAAGAGCCAATCAGGAGAAAGCAAGGACACAATTTGAAATCATGGGCAGTCCCTAATTGAGCTATGCTAACTACAGGTCCTTCAGCTGTCCCCCTGTAGAGTGATCTACTTCATAACGCTGCTCTATAGACCTTGCATATCCCAGCATCTCCTGTATTCTGCCTGCCTACCAGCCTCAGGAAGACTGCTGCCTTTCATCTACAAAACAGGACATTAAGAATCCCCAATTCCCTTCCTCTTAGTTCTCTGGAGATCCAACAGTCAGTCAGTCAAGTTTGTTATGATCCAAGATCAGAGAACAGAATCAAACTCATCAACAAACAACAAACATTACCTTGATTACATTTGCTACATTGGCTGCATGACATAAATATACCAGGCTCATAGTTCTCTTGGTCGCTAGGGAAGACTGAATGACTATTACATATTCACACTTTAAATTATGCTATTTCTGATGGAACTGAACCCTCTGTTCCTGTTGTGTGTGTTTTTTAAATCATCAGTTTAAGACAAATTGGGCTTTCCTTCTTCACCAGAAAGCCAGCACTTCAAATTGACTTGGAATCTAGCAACGTGTCCCCAGCCTATGGTAGTTGTATTATTGTGTATGTTTGTATGACATGTGTACTGTATGCAATTTGCATTTAGTGCAGCATGTTTCGGGTACCCCCAGTAATATGTAGTGGTTAGAATGTCAAACCAGGACTGTAGAAATCTGGGTTCAAGTCCTACTGAGTGACCTTGGACTAACCACACCTCTCAGCCTAACCTACCTCACAGGGTTGTTCTGGGGAGAAAAAGGGCATGACTATCTATGACACCCTGAGCTTTTTGGAAGAGCAGTGGGATTTTTTTTTAAGTACGTTGTGTACGTTCCTTGAGCACATCTTTCAGCTGGCCACATAGCTCCACCTTGTGATGCATGTCCTTTTCCCAATATATATTTCAATGCTTAAAGTGTGTGTGTGTGGGGGGGGGGGACAACCCAAATTACAAATGTTTGGCACCATGACCTTTCCTGGGAGTTTGGCTTCCTTTCCAATGGTTTGCAGCATCTTGACTTCACTCTATTTTTTTAAAGTAAGATTCAGACCAAGGACAGCTGACGACAAATACAATTTGATTTGTGAAGTGCGCATATCTATTTGAACGTGCCTACCTGCCTTTTCCAGAATTATACAATCAGTCTACATAGCCCAGTGTCATCTCCTCTGAGTGCTAGAAGATCTTAATTCCACTCTTTGGGATCCTTTTCACTGCAGACACTGAGAATTAGTGCCTGGGACCAATGCTCCCTCGAAGCTGTGGAGTCTTATGAACCAAAATTCTATTTTGTGAGCGACTGGCATTAAAGTTGTGAGTGAGCAATTTGGCTGCTGCATAAATTAGTTTGCTCTGGAGCCATCCTTCACAAAAATGCCCCGGAGCCATCCTTCACAAAAATGTGTCAGCAGGAGGCTAAAAAACGGTGAGCTAGCTCACACTAACTCAGCTTAGAGGGCACATTGCCTGGGACTGTACTGAAATGCAAAGCATATGTTCTACCACCAAGCTATGACCTTCCCTCCATCCTCTAGACTGCTTTCCTATTCCCAAAGTAAATCCCACATGGGGAGTTTCATCTAAGTCAGACAGTCATCAGAGTAACATCAAAAGTGATGATCTGCTCCTTTGGTGTTAACTCGTTTGCTGGATAACATTCAACAAAGTACAGGAAATTCCAGGATTTGTTGGTATATGAGAGGTATTTATGCAAAACCCCTTTTCACAAATTTTGACTGAAGTGGATTCACAGATGTACAAATCCCCAAATTCCAAGTTCAAATGAACTATGAAAATCAAAGAGATATGCTGTTAAAGCTCCAAGGTTTTACCTGGTAGATATACATCACAGGTTTGATCAATGTGGGACTAGGCTGGGGTTAGAATAGTTGATCATTTGCTCAGATAAGGCTCAAGCTTTCCACTGAATACATATCAGAGCTTCCTGTTACCCACTGAGCTCAAGAAATGCATCAGGATCTTTACAGTGTGATGCTGTGGTCTATTTTTGGATGGTCACTATGATCCCCACTGGTCAAACTATGTGTTTAGCTGCTTTAGAGGATGACCCTAGACTCTGAACACACTCAGGGCTCCCAGTACTGGTGAAAGTGCGTACCTCAGTGTTCTTGCGCTGGTATCAGGACAAATTGTCCTTGAGTTGTTGAGCCAGTGTAAGGGAAAAACTCTTGTGTGGTACAAGGCACATGAATGGTACAGAGTGGGAAGCGGGCAAGGAGATGGAGAAGTAGGAAACAATTTGAAAATTTGTTCACTTGAATCATCCCAAGGTGCATCAAGTCCAGAAATCTGTCCTTAACACTGGCTGATAAATTCCCCAAGGAGTTCACATGCACAGCATGAAGGAGATAGCAGAAATTCCATAATTTGTCCCTAACAGGACTAGATCTGGAATTGGTACCACATTTTCTGCTGGTGAAGCAAAGATAAGGGATCCCCTTTGACCACCAAAAAAGCTAAACTGAGGCTCATGGGGACTGTATAAACACATGTGACAACCAGAGATACAGTAAGAAAGCGGTTTAGATGAGATATACTCAAAAACTAGCTGTATCCAACTCTTATCTTCCATAAATTTTATCTGTTCTTTTTTTTAAGCCATCAGTTAGTGGCCAGATCATTACATCTGTTGCAGTGAATTCCTTATTTATTGACTTGTTTAGCAGTGTGTAGACTGAACATCTGTTCTCACAATAAAATATAACATAATGTAATTAAAACAGCAAAAGCAAAATTAAACTACAAACACATCCAACAAAACTAGCAACCAATGACATCTTTTTAAAAAAACAAAAAACAAGCCAGAGGATAAACTCAGAAATAGAAAATGGCCTTAACCAAGTGTCTGGTTGAATACTTCTCTGAGAACTAAGTGCTAGTAAAAATGAACCAGGTGATCATCATAAAGGAGGGTATTTCGAAATTATGGCACCCCAAACAAAGAAGCACTCTAGCTGATTACCACTTCTGATGGCAGAGAACAGAGGGGCTGTGGCTCGCTGGCAGAGCATCTGTTTGGCATGCAGTAAGTCCCAGGTTCAATCCCCACCATTTCCAGTTAAAAGGATCAGGTAGGAGGTGATGTGAAAGGAACCCTCGAGAGCCACTGCTGGTCTGAGTAGACAATAATACCGACCTTGATGGTCCAAGGGTCTGATTCAGTATTAGGCGACTTCGCGTGTTCATGTGTATTATTGTATAATGGAAGTACTAGACACATATAGATGGCAAGTTGCAACACATACAATCTGATCTGTATAAAACACACTAACATTAAATCACCAAAGGTGACTTAAGTGTGCCCCTTCATCAAAGACATTCCCAGAAATGTGCAATGGGTTATCAGAGGGATGCAGAACTTGGGGTAGACCAGCTATGAAACAGAAGAAATGTATTTTATCTAGTCCTACAATGAATGGGGATATCTGTACGGAAACAAGGGATGTGTACGAATTATGGGCATTAGAGGCTCATCAAGCCTAATGAAAGGGCCGCTTCTAAGCCTAGTGTTGGTATACTATTGTGCCGCTTGGGAGCTCCAGAAGCATTTTGCTAGAGGTCCCTAGAGCTGTTACAGCACAAGCAGAAGCTACAGCCAGGAATGAGAACAGGCTGTGATTCTTCCGTATTCAAATATTTATGTACAATCTATTTCATCTTCCTCATCAATTTGATGCATTTTCTGTTCTTGTTTGTGCATCTTTTGCCATTTCCGTTTCTTAATATTTCAGATATCTCCATTAGCAGTTTCCTATCTAAGCCATTGTTAAGAGTCTTTATACCTCTACCAATATCTCTGTTTTTAGTAATGGGCTTTTAATGAGTAGCTGGTGCCACAGTAGTTCTGCAGAAAAACCATTTCCCTTAAAACCGCTCTCTGTTTCCTTCCTGTGTATTTCATCACTCTGTGTACTTACTTGGGCTCTGCCTGTCTCAAATATATTTTTTTTTAAATGTAACCTTACGCTTCCATTACCTTCACAGCCTCTGCTCTGAATGCACCCCCAAATTAATAAAGAAAAACAGCAGCAGAATGTGAGAAAGAAAAATGGAAAGAAAGATTTACATGCAGCAGATAGGGATATAGGCCAAACTTCTTTTATGAGAATTTTTTTTAAAAACCCATAATGTTGAGCCTTAACCAATGATACGACCAACACTTTTAAGTGCTCAAAAAAAGAACTTACTTTCTATTATTATAAGCTGTGTTTGGGTCCCCACTGGGGAGGAAAGTGGATTTATAAATATATGAATAAAGTTTATGGAAGAAGAAAGGAAAAAAGCTTATTTTCTACCAAGCACTCAGTACTGTAAATGCTTCCATATGTGTGTTCTTGCATGGCTTTCCTGTGGTCTCCCTAGGGTTGCCAGCCTCCAGGTGGTGCCTTGGGATCTCCCGCTTTTACAACTGATCCCCAGCTGACAGAAATCAGCTCCCCTGGAGAAAATGGCTGCTTTGAAGGGTAGACTCTACGGCATTGTACCATGCTGAGGCCCCTCCCCTCCCCAAATCCTGCCCTCCCCTGGATCTACCCCCAAAGTCTCCAGGTATTTTCCAACCCAGACCTGGCAATCCTAGGTCTCCCCCTCCCCCTCTGCTGTTCACCCAACCTGCCCAACAGCAAATCGTATTAACTGACAAATTAGGCGCTGTCCTCAATTGTCTTAATGCTGCCAATGTGGGAAGGCTGGGTATGTTTATGCTTCGTATTTGAGCCTCCCCCATTGGGCCTGCCTGGCTCCGAAAGCCGAGCACATTCACATTAACCAAGTGTTATAACCTGGAATGCAAATACTTTGCACATTCTCACATTGCTGCCTGGGAAGAGTAGTTTAACCCTGTGTGTTCTGAGCATGTACCAAGATGAAGGATGTCACAAAGTGAGGAATGCCACCGATTACACCGCCAGAAAGGCTACACATACACTTATGTCACTGATTTTAAGCTGCCCATGAGAAACCTGGGGCGCACCAATCTGAACTCTCCACTCTGCCGTGGGAGCTTGCTTGGTGACCTTGGGTCAGCCAGTCTCTCTCACCTCACAAGGTTGTTGTGAGGATAAAATAAAGGAGGGAAGAATGATGCTGTGAACTGTGTTTGGGTCCCCACTGGGGAGATTTATAAATATATGAATACATTTTATGGAAGGAGGAGATTGGATTTATACCCCGCCCTTCACTACCCAGAGGAATCTCAGAGCAGTTTATAATCTCCTTTCCCTTCCCTTCCCCTCCTCACAACAGACACCCTGTGAGGTAGGTGGGGCTGACAGAGCTCTTTCAAGAACAGCTCTGAAAGAATTTGTGACTGACCCAAGGTCACACCAGCAGCTGCATGTGGAGGAGTGGGGAATCAAACCCGGTTCTCCCAGATTATAGTCCGCACTCCTAACCACTACACCAAACTGCCTCTCGCATAGTATTTTAACAAACTTAGAATTTGTACTGAAATATCATGGTAACCAAAGAGAGAAGGGAGGAAAGGGAGGACTGGCAGTTCAATTAAATATAAATATGAATCCAGTTTTGGAATGATGTGTTTGCTTGGCACAAGTATAAGAGAAGAGGGGATTACAGAGAGGGCAGTCATGTGCCTTGCCCCAGGGTCACCAGAACTAGCCACACCCCCTGCTATCAGATTGTAAGCACTGGGGAAGGGACATTTATTTTGATTATGTGAAGCCACTGCCACAAGGGACATTGATATTGCCATCTGGACCAAAAAAGAAGAAGACTAGGTTGAATCCTACTGAAAATTTCTACTAAGAGAAAGAGGCTTTTTTACTGATTTCTTCCTTTGACTCTGCCCTTGTGCTGTTCGTGGTGGTCCCCTGTCCCCTGGGAGTCTGCAGATCATTTTAAGCTGTAGTCAGAGGGGGAGGCTAGGGAAAACGTTCGACTCACAGAAACACAACCCATGGGGTTGCCACCCCCCCCCCCCTGCAGCTTGAAAATCTCCGAGAATTACAACCGATCTCCAGGCTACAGAGATCAGTTCACCCTTTGGAGGGTGGACTCAATGGCATTATGAAGACCCAGTGTGGTGTAGTGGTTGACTGACTAGTATCTGGGAGACCAAGGTCTGAACCACCACTTGTGCCATGGAAGCTCGCTGGGTGACCTTAGGCCAGTCACACACTCTCAGCCTAACTTACCTTAGAGGATTGCTGTAAAGATAAGATGGAGGAGGAGGAGGAAGAAGAGGAGGAAAAGGAGGAGGAGATTGAATTTATACCCCACCCTTCACTACCCGAAGGAGTCTCAGAATGGTTTACAATCCTTTCCCCTCCCCACAACAGACACCCTGTGAGGTAGGTGGGGCTGAGAGAGCTCTGAGAGAACTGCTCTTGAGAGAACTTGTGACCAACCCAAGGTCACACCAGCAGCTGCATGTGGAGGAATGGGGAATCAAACCCAGTTTTCCCAGATTAGATTCTGCGCTTCTCACCACTCGACCAAACTGGCTCTGGTAGGATATAAATGAATTAAATAAATTATACCTGCTGATGTCCCTCCCCTTCCCAAACTTCAGCCTCTCCAGGCTCCACTCCCAAATCTCCAGGAATTTCTCAACCCAGAGTTGGCAACTCTAATCTGCACAGATTTACAACAGGGTTAAAGTGGTGGTGGGGGAAGTAGATTATGTTGTTCATTAAGACCCGGTGCCAGAATCTTGTGATTGCCCTTCCAAATATCAGGCAGTGCCACAGACAGATATCATTTCTGTAGGTGAAAGGGCTCTAGAAATCCAGTTTTTTATTCCACAGTAGGCTTTGCTCTTGCTACTATGTTAAAGCCATTTGCTGTAATAATAGAGTACTTTCATTATCAGATAAGAGGGGTCAGGGATGAAGTTCAGGAGTTCATCCCCAAGTTATGTATTTTCACTGAAGGGTATCTGTTCTCGTACATTAATTTTTTTCCTACTATTTCCATCTAATCCTTCTAACCATGATAAAGCGCACCGAACTGCACCAGAAACATAATCACATGGCCAGACTAATTCCCTCCACTTAATGTAGCCAGGGCTTCCTGGGATAGCTACATGCCCTCATTAGCATTTCCACTCTGGCCTTTTAACAAGGTCTTGAATAATGGGAGAAACAGCCTCCTTGGTCTCTTTAGTGAGGTGGCCAGCACCTTCCAGCACTCCTGCCTCTGGCTGAGAGACAGGAAATCCCCTTTGCAAAGTCAAGGGATTCTTGCACTAAAGTCATGCTGACTTTCCATTTTAAGTGACTTTTTTTGGCTATTCCAGGCTCCTGAATTTGGATCATGTCTTACAGGGCGATTCTGCATTGGCTTTTCCCTCCGTTGTTTTATGAACCCCAGGTTGTAACAGAAGTTCCCCTCTGTATTGCATGATCACTTTCTTTGAACATTGGATTTATTGTACCCTCTACACTGCATGGTGCTATCACTTTCTTTGATCATTGGGTTTTATGGGATCTTCTGCATAGATTCATGGCTGTTCAGGGGTGACTTTGCAGTCAGTATGGCATTGCCCCGAGGAATTTGAATGTGGTTTTGAGCTGCACCTTGTCCTCAGTGTTGAGAAAATGTGGAGCAAATGGCAGATGTAGAATCGCCCACAGTTGCCCAGCAGTGCTGTATGCTTCAAGATCAAACCACGTATGATGTGGTGGATCTATTATCAGATTCCCCCAGTGTGTCATTTAGCCTCAAAAAGTAGTTGGGGGAGGGTTGATATCAATCAGGGCTATAAAACCATTTCAGTGATCAAAACTGCCCCTTCTCCACCAGCTGCTATTAGACTTAGTCTAGGTCAGTGTTTCCCAACCTCTGGGATAGCCCCCAAAAGCAGGTTGTGAAGCCTCTGAAAGTGAATCATGTGCCAGCCCCAACTCGTGTGAGCTCATGCCCTTGTCATCATTCTTTTTCTCCTGTCCTCCTTGTCAACATCTCACATTCTTGCCTTCCACTTCCCTTTGTGACAGTTGGGGAGGGGGGGAATCTGTCCACCAACTGGTGGTAACTTTAGAGTAGTAGCTGGAAGGAAGGGAAAATGAAATGCCATTTGCTTGGGGGCAGCTGTACCCTTTATACAATATTTGTGGGTTTCTTGACAAAACCTAGCTGGCCACTGTAGAAAATGGAATGCTGGACTAGATGGGTGACAAAGTCATAGTTTGCCTCAGGTGTCAAAAAACCCTGGGCTGGCTCTAAATGGGTCAGCATAACAAGTAAATCTGTAGTTATGGTAACCATACCAAAAGGGTTGGGAACCACTGAGCTAGGTGATGTTGCCATTGTGGGAATATTTCTCTTTTTACATAACATCTTTGCTCTTTTAAGAGATTTACCACATGTCTCAGGGATTTACCTCAAGAATTCCATGACGGTTTCCGGTGATCTTTTTAGTTCATTGCATTTAGAGACTGATTTCCCATAAGCAGCTGTGCCACCATCGTTCTTCCATTTTCCCCAGTTGCATTGGTCAATTTCACACTACTCACTGCCCAGCTCCCCTTGAAGTCCCCTGCATCTTCTCGATCTCAAAAAACAAGGATTGAGAAGATGCAGGGAAAATCGGGTGGAGCTGTGGGTCAAAATGTGGCCGCACAGTGAATAGTGTGAAATTGACCAATGCAACTGGAGCAAATGGAAGAGTGACAGCGGCACAGCTGCTTGTGAGAAATCGGTCAGAGTGTTTACATTATGCTCCTGGGGAAGGTGGTTTTCAAGATCAGCTGGCCACAGAGTTTTTTATTATTATTTTTTTTATTGATTTTATCTATTTCTACTACTACATCACTACTTTTCTAAGCCACATTTACCTTATACAGAGTGTGCTTTAACATTTGCTTAATATTACCTTACCATTAATACATATGAAGCATTTTAAACCTTGGTTAATATTCAATTAAAATTGTTACTGATGATATATGAAAAATAAAAAAGCTGTTTGACAGACATGTTCTTTTAAAGGAATGCTTAATTATACAAATTATATATAATATATAAGTGCGATTTCAAAAAACATTTCAGCCCTTATTTCTTCTTTCATCCTCTTCTTGTCTTAACAGTCTCTTCTTGTACCTTTGGAGCTGCTGCTCCTTTTTCCGAGTCAGAAATTTCCTCTTCGCTCTTTGAGCTATCAAATCCATACATACTTTCTTGCGATGCCAGCGAACCATCTGAGTCTCTCTCTTTTCTCTTTTATTTGCTTTTTTCCAAAAAACTTTTTGCCTGTTGAACAGAGTCAATCTTATATTTTTTGTCTTTGATGCTGAAGCTCAGTCCTTCCGGAACATTCCATCTGTAGATAATAGATTCAGACTGAAGCCAAGATGTCAGTTTTCCATAGGCTTTCCTTCTTTTCCTTATTTCAAATGGGATATCTTTCATCACTTTAATTTCTTTTCCTTTGATCTTCAGAACCGCTTTATTTGTGGTCCTAAGCACCACATCTCTTGTTGACTTTTTGGAGAACCTTATCTGAATCTCACCAGGCAGGCTTTTCTTTTTAGTATAGTCTGGATAGGTTCTGTAAACCATATCCATATCGCTTTTTATTTCCGCTGCTTTTAAGCCCGTCACTGGTTCAAGCGCTTCACTTAACAGATTTTTAAGGTCTTCTCCTTTATCCTCTGGTACATTCTGAAGTCTTAGGAAAAAATTCGATCTTTCCATCTGTAGTTTCAAAAGCTGATCAGAGTGGAAGGCCTTTTCTTTCTCCGCTTTTTGTAGCCTTGAATCATGATTTTTTACTGAAGTCTTAACTTCCAGAAGTTCTCGCTGCAGCTTCTCTGTAGTTTTATTCGACTCCTTCAGGTCCAGCTGCATCTTGTCCATCTTGACGTTGAGAGCTGTCATTTGGTCCACTAGAGGTCGCAATAACGAGGAGAACACAGTGCTCATCTCTGTGGTATCAACCTTTGAACTCGGAGCTGTACTTCCTAGTTTGGGGGAAGGTTTCGGTTTCCCCGCCATTGTTGAGGCTGCGCTTCTTTGTTGATAGTTAGATAAGATGGACGAAAGAAGCAAATTCTACGACTGCGCTTATATCTTTTTAAAGTTCATATCCTCTAAAGAGCGATGCCGCCATCTAGCAAACCGAACGTACGTTTTTTCATGCAGTAACACCACGTAAAGAGTCCCGTAAGTACGCCAGTCTTGAGAGGGGGGGGTTTGCTCCACCCGCCTTTCCCGCTGTGTTCTGTTTATTTTTACTTCAGACTCACGTTTTCTCCGTGCGTAACTATAAGTTCCAGCTTCAAAGCTTCGCACTCTCTGCTGCTTCTCAGTTTTGCGCTTTTAGCCATACGGCTCCCACGGACGGGGGAACCTATGGGGGTGATGAAAGGGGACCTCGATCCCTCGATCGCCACCATAGGGAGAGATCCCCTTCGTGCCACCCCAGGCAGAGCCCCTTCACTAGGGTCTCTGGGGGCTCGGCACCAGTCCGAAGCCCCTTCTTCCCGCCGGGTACGGATCGCGCTCCCCGCAGATGCGGAGGAGCGCATCCGCCATGGTCGCAACTCTTGCCGGAAGTCCTGCTGGCCACAGAGTTTTGATTCCCAGACCGTCTGGCAGAATGGGTACTACTGACTTCTACATTTTATTTTAGGTAGTTTGCTATGATTCATCAGATAAATCCTCCAGTGCTATAGGAAAAGTTTTCTTTAACCCTTTGTACAGGGAGGGCAGGATATAAATTGAAATGAATGAATGAATGAATGCATGCATGCATGCATGAATGAATGAATGATGCAGATTAACAATTTCAAGATCAATAAACATGGCAAGTACCCATGTCAGACATCATCTAATATCCAGGAAAGTGATCAACTGTCATGTTTATACTAAGGGTTGGACCCAATCACCTTTTCAACTGGTGAAAATGAAAGAGGGAGTCTCCTTTGACCACCAGTGGACTTGGGGGAAAAAATCATATTTAGATTTCAGAAAGAGTTGCCATACCCATATTCTGGATTGTTTGGTTCCCAATTCCATTTCCTTATGGGGGACACTTTCTAAATGCGGCTTTCTAATGCGGCTGCATTTTGACCCACAACTCCACCCAATTTTCCCTGCATCTTCTCAATCCTTGTTTTTTGAGATCGAGAAGATGCAGGGGACTTCAAGGGGAGCTGGGCAGTGAGTAGTGTGAAATTGACCAATGCAACTGGGGCTGGTCAGTGGCAGTGTGGTGTCCCCAGTAGAGACCTGAAGCGCCGTAAATCAGGGGTGTCCAACATACAGCCCATCCAGGGCTCTCATCTGGCCTGCGAGCAACTGGTCATTACTTTTATTGCTAGATGACAGAGGCTGGGTATGGTGTCCCTGCATACTGTCCCGGTGCTAATGAGTAACGGGCAGTGGAAGTGGGAGGGCGGGCATCAGGGAGGTACTTCAAGGAAATATTATAAGAGTGTTAATATTTAAAGCATGTTTGTATTTTGAGTAAAAAAAGAATATTGTTAATGGGGCTTGCCTGGGTCCTTTATAAAGTTTTTATCTCCCATACCTGGCATTACGTTTTATGGCACACATGGCCCGGCCCAACAAAGTGACATTTATATCAGATCCAGCTCTCATAACAAATGAGTTTAACACCTCTGCCTTAAAACATTGTTCTCCTCTATTTTATCCTCAACAACAACTGTTTAGGCTAAGAGTGACTGGGCCAAAGTCACCCATGGCAGAGTGGGAACTTGAACCTGGGTCTCCCAGATCCTCGTCTGATGCTCTAAACACTGTGCCACACTGGCTCTGAGCACTTGCTCTACCACTGAGCCACTGGGTCCTTCCCGTTGGCTTGTGCAGTTGTACAACACAAGCCTGGCCATGTTCTTGCTTGGGATTGTGTCTCTGCTTAGAGGCCGCCTGCTCTTGCTACCCACAGTGGCATTTCTGCAGTCAAATACAAGCCACCTGACAGATTTGGCAGCAACAGAAAGAAGCGTGAAACAAACCCATAGCCTAGTCAGTTTCCAGAGATGCACTCTGCTGCTTCTGTTTTTCTCAGCACAGATTTGTTTACAGCACATTAATGGATTAATTGCAAAGAAAAAGTGTGCCCTAATTACTATTGATGATCAGTTCATTTAGGTTGTCTTAAATTTCACTGTTTGCCAGGATCTATATATAATTTATTATTCTATATACAGACACATGCTGAGAGAGTGGAAATACTCCTCCAACACACATAACAAACAGACTGTTTTGCTGTGAATGTGTCACTGAATCGCTGTGTCTCAGTCTAGTGTTCTCTTAGGAGCACATGAGAGCCAGTTTGGTTCACATGGTTAAGAGCAATGGACTCTAATCTGGAAAACCAGATTTGATTCCCCAGTCCTCCACATGAAGCCAGCTGGGTGACCTTGGGCTAGTCACAGTTCTCTCGGAGCTCTCTCAGCCCCACCTACTTCTCAGGGTGTCTATTGCAGGGAGATGAAGGGATGGTGATTGTAAGCTGCTCTGAGATTCCTTTAGATAGTGAAAAGTGGGGTATAAAATCTACAGCTGGGTGTCATGGTTAAGTGTGTAGACTCTGATCTGGGAGAACCGGGTTTGATTCCCCACTCCTCCACATGAAGCCTGCTGGGTGATTTTGGGTAAGCCATAGTTCTGGCTCAGCTGTTTTTGAAAAAGAGCAGTTTCTGTCAGAGCTCTCTCAGCTCCACCTACCTCACAGAGTGTCTGTTGAGGGGAGGGAAAGGGAAAGGAGATTGCAAGCCGCTCTGAGACTCCTTTGGGTAGTGAAGGGCAGGGTATAAATCCAATCTCTTCTTCTTCAAGCCCAGCAGAGAAGACCAGCAGGACAGGTATGGTAAGCCCAGCATATGCAGTGTTAAACCAAAGAATATAAGCCAAGCCAACTGAAGCATGGGGTACTGTTGCAAGCCCAACAGAACCAAAATCAAACAACAGAAGCCAAGCAGAACCTACAGCCAATGCAGCAAGCCCAAAAGAACCAGTGTCAAACCAGACAATACAAGACAAACCAATCAGGCAAGCCAGTACCAAGGCAGCCATCCATCCAGACCTGGCAATGGGGGCACCTGAATTCTCCTGTCTCTGCAGTCTGCAGCCTAAGCAGTCACTGGCTCACAGGAGGAGCCTCCAGAGCTGCAATTGCCCCTTATCACTGGTACTGCTGTTCCCTCCCACCTCTATAAAGAAGAAACACAATAACAGTACATGACATACGAGCCTCCAATTCAGGCGTTTTTGTGGGATCTGCTTGGTTTAACTGAGGTACTCATCTGCTTTCCTAACAACTGTTGTTCCAATGATATTTTATGGTTTCCCCCCCTTTAAAAGAGTGGCAAGAAAATAATTTTTGGCACTGAAGTTATTTATTTTCTTAACAGAATTGTGCCAAGAGGTGCTGAGTGCCACCAACATCCCCCTGGACTGCACAGCAACTAAGGTTCACTTGAGGGTTATTTTTAGCGGGGGGTTTTTTCTGGAATACAATTTAAAATGTGGATTTTATATAGGGCCAATCAAATAATTTCCCTGCGGTTTCTTTCTACTTCTGAGATTTAAATTATAAGCTTTGGGGAAAGTGTTTTCCCCCTGTTCTTCCCAGGAAAGCTTAGTCAGGAGTGACTATTAATGATGGGTGGGTCAGAAAGAGATTATAAGCAATTACAAGCAACACTGGAGAACTCTTGAGCAGAAAGCACTTTGCCAAGGACTTCCGACATTGCTTGAAATCCCCAGGCTCCTTCTTGTGAACTCCCTCCTGTCATCGTTATATCATCCTGGAGACTACATTTCCCAGAGGCCACTTCGGCCTATGAAAGAACATTTGAAACAAGAGGGAGAAGAGGCAGGTAGGGAGAGGCAGCAGATAGGTGACTCAATCACCCACCACACCTCCTAACCAGCCACCTGGCTGCTCCCTGTTAGCCTGACTGCTTTATTATATTAAATAAATAATTTAATAATTTAAATAAGCAGCAGTAGGCAATAACAGGATAGCACCTTTGTATACAGAGGCTGGGCCTTCTCAGACTTCACAAAAATGGACAAGGAGGGAATATTTGCTTTACTTAAACTATATAAAAGGCAATCATTCAACAGTTACAGAATCATGCACACATTAAGACAGTTCTAGGAAGTCAGAATAAAGAGACGGTTGCATTAGCAGGAAGTTGTTGGTATCCTGTAGAAGGCAATAATTACCTGTAGCTGGTGTGGTCCTGCTCGAAAAATAAGGGGAGTTTACAGGGAATTGGGGGGTCATGAACTGAGCCAGCAGTACACGTGGGAAGGCTCTTGGTTAGCTACACCAGGAGCCATGGAGATAGGGTAGAGTAGGGTCAGAGCATGGTCGAAGCAAGAGAGCTAGTTGGCTGCTGGGAGCTTTCTTTTATTGGGGAGTGGTCTTTGGGGGCAGGCTTGGCCAGATGCCTGTCCTGAGACCACCCCTTGCTGGTCCACCCACTAGCTCTTGTCTAGTGAGAGAAGGGGGGTTGGGCAATGTTACACTCTACCTAGCAAAGGTCAGAGATACCCTTCCAGCAGGAGGATGACTCATTGGCTGGAGTCTTTTGTCTTGCAGAAGAGATTAAGTTCTCTGGGCAGCCAGACTGGTTTTTAGCTGGTCAAGTCCATTGTTTCACTGGTTAAGGAATGTTGGGGGGGGGGGGGTTGCAGCCTGCGATGTGTAGAGAACATGTACTGTAATGGAGTTCGTGAGCACATGTCTTTAGCCAGAGACAAGATGGCTGTTTTCTGTGTGAGTCTCTTTGTATAAGGAAACAATTCCTGGAGTTGGCAACCTCGGAAAATGCCTCTGCTGGAGATGTCTGCAGCTGTTTTCTCCCTGGTTACTCTGCCTCACAGTCTTCCTCACACATTTAACACAGTTTATTTATCACTTATGAATCTCTCATTCATAAGAGCGCAAAAGCGCCTTGCAGGCTTACATCCCTACTGCTGCCATCTGCCTGCCTGCATTGCAACAGCAGCAGCCACAAAATAAGGGAGGTGATGGGGAGGGGTGACAGCACAGAGAGAGAGGGGTTCTCCTCTGCCTTGGATTTTGGGTGATTCTGCATTGGCTTTTCCCTCCACTGTTTTAGCAAACCCACACTGGAACAGAAATTCCCCTCTACATTGCATGCTACTTTCACTTTCTTTGATCATCGGATTTGATGGTTCCCTCTGCATTGCATGCCGCTTTCACTTTCTTTGATCATCGGGTTTTATGGTACCTTCTGCATAGATGCATAGCATTTATGGTACCTTCTGCTGTTCAGGGGTGACTTTGCAGTCACTATGGCATTGGCCCAAGATATTTGAATGTGGTTTAGAGCTCCACCTTTCCCTCAGGCCAATTTCGCACTAGCGCTTGCCCCAGGTTTGCCCTCATGCTTGCACCGGAGCTTCTGGTCGATTTCACACCAGTTGCTCTGGGCTCACGTTTTGCTCTGGAGTATCGCCCTGCTGCACCGGAGTTTCCCTGGAGCAAACAAATCCTGTTTTTAGAGGATTTTCCTGTTTGCTCTGGGGGAGAACCCAGAATGAAAGCACGCCCACTCGCCCACCTTTCATCAGGGCCGCCCCATTGTGGGAGTTTGTAATTTTTTTTGGAGAAAACCCTTTGTCACGCTATATTGAAAGGGCTGATGTTCCAAGTGGGAAAATGAAGAAAATACTTTGGAAGAAACTGGGAGGGGAAATTCCAGAGAGAACGAGAGGCAACTGGCCAGTGCGAAATCGGCCTCAGTGTTGAGAAAATGTGGAGGGAATCCCAGATGCAGAACCAGCCATACAATCCAGCCAGAGAAGGACTCTTGACTGTAGTGCTTACCTTCATGCTGAAGGTGAGGATTACAGCCCACCAAATTTGTCTTATAAGCTCTGGAGACCCAAGTTTGGATAGGCATATTTCAAGATGTTCTGGAGGAAATGCCTGTCCCACTATCAAGGATTGGTGCTGGAAAAAAGGAAAAGACCTGAAGCTGCAGCTCCCCGAAGGCCTTAATTTTGGGAGGATTAAGGAGAACCGCAGGCTGAGGAAGCTGGGAGGGAAGAGTGGCGCTTGCCTTGTATGGTAAATGGCAGCCTCCGGCGGTTTCTCTTTAGCAACACCGTACTCACTTTTTGTACAAACCCTGCTTTTGTGCATGAAGGACATTCACTGAACAATTATCTTTGCCTTAAGTGCCAGAAGATGGAAATTTCCATAATCTTTTCACAAACAGCCTTCCCCACTCCCCCCGCGAGAAAATTATATATTTCATCACACTGGGTAGCTTTTGTCAGAAATTGTGAAATGTGTGAATACTGTGATGAAAACACAACATGGAAATTCGCATATTACTCTAATTCGGGCAAAAAAAAATGAAATTTCCACATTGAGCTCTCAGCAGTTGGCCAACACTTTTTGTTGGGGGGGGGGAGCACAATGTAATGCAATTTTTGTCTCATCTATGCTTCGGAACGCATTGGCAAGCTCTAATTTTGCCCTTGCAAAATTAATTTCTTTCTTGACCCCCTTCCTCTTCTTTCAAACCTCATTATGACAAGCAACGCTGAAACCGAAAATAGCCAAGAGCTGCCGATCTTTAGATTTTATAATATCCATAACATTTATATCCTACCCTTTCTCCAAGGAGCTCAATGGCCATATATACTTCCCTCACCCTTTTATCCTTACAACCATCTTGAGAAGTATGTTTCTTTAAGAAAAAGTGAGTAGCCCAAGACTCACCTGGTGAGGTTCAAAGTAAAGTGGGGAGTTGTTGAAACCTGGGTTTCCTGGTCTGATACTCTAACCATTGCACCATAATGGATCTCCATATTCAAAAACGAATATAGCTTATTCAGAGACAAAGGCCGAGGACAGACTGGCAGTCTGGCCTGCTCTGCCTCCGCTTTAAAAGCGGAGGCAGAGCAGCCGTTCAGACTGCCGCATCTGCCCAGAGGAGTGTCCCCCTTTCAAAGTGGTGTCCCAGCTGCTGCGGTGCACGTTTCACCCACTTCCGGTGGGTGTGAACGCTTGCTGTGTGGGGGAGCCATGCAGCGTTCGGACGCCGCCACTGGAAGCCGCCCACAGTCTGGACGCCGTGGGTGGCTTCCTTGTGGCGGCGTGCGAACGCCGCGTGGTGGGGGCAATTCCCCCCACCTTGTTCTGCCACACCGCTGAGGCGCGGCAGAATACCAATCTGTCCATGGCCAAAGAAGCCTGATTTCAAAGGGGTCTGCTGTTTTCATTCATATTTACATTCTAATACATCTCCCTGCGGAGTTCAAGCACACGGCTAGAAACTTTAAGTTCAGAATGAATGTTTTCACATTTTGATTTTGGGTGCGGGGGGGGAAATCACCCTCGCTGTACTTGGTTGGGACCAGAGTGGTAGAATCTAGAGTATCTCACTTTTTAGAACCCAGTACTTGCTACTTGGCAGAACCTACCAGTTTGAAAGCAAGAAATTGCAAATAGATAAATAGGTACCGCTTCGGTGGGAAGGTAAGTGTGTTCCATGTGCCTTGGTGTTTAGTCACGCCGGCCACATGACCATGGAAATGTCTTTGAACAGCATTGGCTCTTTGGCTTGGAAACGGAGATGAGCACCGCCCCCTAGAGTTGGATTTGTCTGGCTTTTGAGCAAGGGAAGCCTTTACCTTTACCTTTTTGCTTGAAATATATTCTGCTAATGTTCAGGCAAATTATAGTTTTACTAGCCAGACAGTAAGATGCTGGCTGGTTAGACCACTTAGGGAAAATGGAAATGGTAGAATCCTCACCTTCTGCGACAACAAGGCTTGGAGGATTATTTGTTTTTCAGGAAAGGTCTATACCACTTCTCCAGAGGCCTGCTTGAAGCAGAGGGTACTTTTAAATGTTCCCACTGTGTCATCTTAAGAACACTTCCCTGGGAGAAAGCCAAATGGGACTTCCTTCTGAGTAGGCATATTTAGGATTGCTCTCTTGTACTGCCATCATAAGTACATGGGCCTTGTTAAATGTGTAACTGTGTTCTGGATGGCCCTGTTAGTCTACCAATAGATATAGCTGCAACAAGGGATCCATCTGCTTGGAAAGCCTCACCTTTTCCCTGCAATATCTTATTATTTGGCTTGCCAACTTTGCTTGGCTTGTTCTTGTTCCTTAACATCAAAGAGTTTCCTACTATGTCGTTGTACATAATTAAGCAGGACTAAAGCAGATTTATGCAATTCTAACGAGAAATGAGTGTCATTCTGAATTAGGAGTCAAAAAAGAGAGAGAGAAAAGTGAAAAACCCAAATGTCAAAAACCCATGTTGTAATACCATCCTCCCCACACATACACACACACACACACAAAACCCAATCCTGATGTGACTGCAATACTGCAGTGCATTGGGTTTCCACTAACTCTGTCTGTGGGACCATGGCTCTCACTATCTGCAGTGTGGAAGGAAATATATTCTGCTAATGTTCAGAGGCACTTTCCTCTCTGAAATGGTTCAGAGACACGGGTGAAGTGGGGTAGATGTGGCTGTGATTATTCCTTGGAAAGAATTACATGCCTAGGGGTGCCAGCTCTGGGTTGAGCTGGAGATTTGGGGGGAGTGAAGACTGGGGAGGATGGGGTTTGGGGAGGGGAGGGTCCTTAGCAGGGTATAATGCCATGCAGTCTACCTTCCAAAGCAACCATTTTCTCCAAGGGAACTGATCTCTGTTGTCTGGAGACCAGTCATAACTCTGGGAGACCTCCAGCCACCACTTGGATGTTGCCAACCCTAGATATCCCCCAAACGGTGGTTGCATAAATAAGGAGCTATATTGTTATGCATCCCATACACAAATGAGGAATCCATGTGTGAGACCTCGATACAAACATGCCACCCACCCCAAATCCACCAGCCACTCTTGTACAGATCCAAGCTTTCCTTGGGAGGCCCACTGCTTAACATGCAGAAATCTAATGAGTGAAATTGCATCCCATCATTTTACCTTCATGCCAGAAGAAGTTTCACTTTTAGTAAAAAAAAGACCTGGAAAAAAAGAAAAATGCCCAAATCCACTCACCAATCTATTTAAAAGCACATTTTCTAGTTTGTGGATTATCCGGTTAGTTCATTGCATCAGTCACCTACCTTTGTACCTGGGCTGATATTGACAACTACAAAAGAACTGTGTACAGTTGGGCAGAGTGGCATATCTAAATTTATGGAGAACTTAAAACGAGGATCTGAAAAATCAATGGGACAAAATCCCATCAGGGAAGTTGCTTGTGTTCCTCCAAGTGTCACCATTCCCTTGCTTGACTGGCTGACTAATATGAGAAAAGTGTGTCATCTGTTTACTGAGCTGCTTTCCCCCTGTAAATGTTCAAATTACTCACTTACCTTTGTTTACACTGTTCAATCAACAGATGCTCTGATAAGTCACCAGGTTTGCTACTGAGAATTCTCTCTCTCCATCGTGAAAGTAGTTCTGCTCCTGCCTGCCAAGTTCTCATCATGATCCCAATGAATGAATGCACTCCAATGCATCTGAGCCCACCAATTTAAAGAAGGATTTCTGAAAACTACAGTAACTAGCCATCTTGCTATCCTTACCAATGTACACATTAAACAAGCTGTAAAACTCTCCAAGGAAGGTGGGTTCTCAGGCTGTTTGTGTATTATCCAAAAATGTGTATCGATTGTGGTCTTAGAAATGGCTCAACACATATCCACATTGCAGGTCAACCCATGTTCACAATTCAGATGGTAGCTTAGGACCATGTCACACATTCCACAGAGGCAAACCCGATCTGTCACTGAGTGTCACTGATCCATCACTTAATAAGGAACAACAGCCAAACCCATCTTCTGACAAGTGGACCTGAATAATGGTCCTAATGGCTACCATCTGCATTCTCATTTTACATTTTGAGTTATATATCTAACAGTTTGAATGTGTGCTTGACTAAGCCAATATCCCACACATCAAAACCCCTAAGTATAAATCAGGCTGGATCCAATCAGCTTTTCCACTGGTGAAAAGTAGAAGAGTAGGCTTTTATGCCCTGCTTTTCTCTGCCCTAAGGAGTCTCAAGGTGGCTAACAATTGCGTTTCCCTTCCCCTCCCCCACAACAGGCACCTTGGGTGGGACTAAGAGGGCTCTTGGAGAGCTGTGACTGGCCCAAGGTAACCCAGCAGGCTTCATGTGGAGGAGTGGGGGATCAAACCAGGTTCTCCAGATTAAAGTCTGCCACTTTTTACCAGTACATGTACTGGTACTGGCAAAACCAGTGCATATACAGAGACTCCAGCAGAACCAATGCCCCTGTGGCAATGCCTGCTCAACAAATCCAAGCAAGGGGTGTTCCAAGCCCAGCATAGCCAGTGTATGTTTATGCTGTTTTTCCCACCATTGCAAAAAATAGAGGATGGGGGCACTTTCTTTATAGCCGCATACAATTGGACCCCCTAGTCTAAAATTTTTGAAACTTGAGGGGTCTTTTGAGGAGAGGCACCAGAAGCTACACTGAAAATTTGGTGCCTCTACCTCAAAACAGCTCCCCCAGACCCCTGGATCCCCCCCCCCCCCAGATAGATTCCCCATTGATTATAATGGTCCCCTAGGGTATATTGGAGCCAAGAAAAAAAAATCAGGATTTTCCACACAAAAAACCCACCCTCTGTATCTGTATACCATACCAGTATTGGAATTGAGTTGTTTGTTTGTTTTTGTTTTTGGAATCCCACTTTTTTTGGAGTTCAATATATTTGCACCTGGAAAATCCCAGTATTTTTTGTGTGCACACCCCAAATCTAGACTTATTTTAACCTGGATTCAGGTCTGGCATTGGGACAGAAATGACCTTTAATCATCCTGACTGATGACCTTTACTGGGAGAGTGATGGGAGAAATGCATCCCTGCAGATTCCCTTGAACCTCTCAGCAGCTTTTGATACCATTGACTGTAGTATGCTTTTGGAATGTTGGCTGGGAAGGGAATAGGGGGCACAATGTTTCAATGGTTCTGCTCTTATTTGACCAACCAATTCTAGAAAGTTGTGCTGATGGTGCTTAGCCCTGTGACATTTATGCTAAGGGGTTTTCAGGGTTCCATCTTGTCCCCCATGCCATTTGACATCTACAGGAAATCACTGGGAGAGGTCGTTCAGGGATCTGGAGGTGTCACTAATATGTCAATGACACCCAGCTCTATTTCTCTTTAACAGCTAAGCCAGCTGGATCTGTGGAAGTCCTGAATAGGTGCCTGGAGCAGGTAATGGAACTGATAAGGGCTAATAAACTGAAGTTCAGTCCAGATAACATTGAGGTGCTAAGAGGAGCTACTGAATCCTGGCTTATGGTTGGAAGTTCAGGTGTCCTCCATGGCAAGTCATGCTTTTTATCAGCTCTGGGTGTTTTGGCAGCTATGACTGTTCCTCCAAAAAGTGACCTGGCCACAGTGATCCATGCGCTGATCACATCCAAGTCAGATGGAATGCACTCTACTTGGGTCTGGAAAATGGTCTGGAAATGTCAATTGGTCCAAAACTCAATGGCCAGGCTATTGCCAGGGGTTTGTTACAGGGACTGTATCATTCCTGAGCTGAAAGATCTGCACTGGTTACCCATCTTGGGGGGGGGTGCACTATTCAAAGTGCCTAGAAAGGCCATAAATAGCTTGGGACCAGGGTATTTGAAGGACCATCTCCTCCCGTACGTTCCAGCCTGCCAATTAAGATCTGCCTCTCAAAACTCTGCTTTCTGTACCCCTGCCTTCAGAGGTGAGGTGGGTGGCAACCAAAGACAGGGTATTTATTTTTACCCAAGCTTTTAACTGGGGGGGTTATCTTACCAGCTTTTTAATGGTCTGCTTTTGTTTTATGGATAATTTTTATTCTGTTTATGTCCAGCAGCTTGTTTTTAATAGCTTGTTTTAAATATTGTGACATGCTTTTAATTGTAAACTGCCTCGAGCCAGACTCTGATGAGGCAGCATAGAAATAGCCTAAATAAGTAAATAAGTAAATATTTAATGAATAAATCCCAGCTGAACCCATTTGCTTCTATCAGCATCTTCATTGGGGGAGGCGTGACTATTGGAACAATGCTATTGTAAATATGGAGATCCTGGAAGTGACTGAAGGATGGACTATTTTGGCAGCTCTAACCATAATCCTAAACAGACTTACACCATCCTAAAGAATCTGAAGAAGAGAGCATGGACCCACAAAAGCTTATACCCTGCCACAAATTTTGTTTGTCTTTAAGGAACTACTGGGCTCTTGCACTGTTCTAAATCCACTGACTTCAGCAGATTTAGAAAGATGTAACTCTGTTTAGGATTGCATTGAAAGTCTATTCTTGGAGTGCACTCTCAGCCCTTTGGTGCAATGAGGTTAGAATGGGTTGGAGCCTACACATCTATTCTCACAGAAGTGTCTTCTTGCATTTCTTTCTTGCAGAAAGCACCACAATCAAATCCATGGGCCCTGACCTGTTATGATTTTCGAGCAGAGAGAATAGCTGTCATGTAGGTCAATGGTACTTGTATCATAAAACTGAAACTTTAGACATAAACTTACATTGATCTAGGAGCAAAATATATCAGGCATTTCAAGTCACAGGAAAGCACTCCAGTTTATGTACAAGACTAGAATAAAATATCTCTCCACATCTATTCAATAAGACATGGCGTAAGCTTGATGTATGGGACTTGTCTAAGAAGGGTCTTAATAGGGAATTATCAAGGCAATATTTCTGCAAAATCAGTAGGTAGGCTAGAGAATGTCAAGTAAGCAAAAAGAACCAGGTAGTTAGACATGTAAATAAGGTTGTTTCTGGAAGGGAAGACCTCTCCATGACCTGGCATAGAGGGCTGAAGATAGGATCTACCCACCTTATTCATTTCAGCATCATTATTAAACACTTTAGAGAAATACTTGTAAGGAGTGAACTGGAGAAGGTGGTTCCTTGTAGGTTTGTTGATGGGTAATGGCAGGGTTGAAGCACATCAGAACCTTTGAGAGGGCAAGCGTGAGATACTGGCAGGTTGCACCTCCATTCTTCATTAGAAGAGAAGTCTTTTCTAAGCTCTCTAGATACACGTCAGTCCTTTGGGAAAACTGTATAAACTTCCATCCTCTCTCCTGGAGCCATGGAAATTTATTCCAGAGAAGATGAAATGGAAAAGCCAGTCAGTGGAGATACTCAAAAGGAGGAGGAACCCTAGGCCAGAAACTTCACTGGAATCTATCTAATATAAATGGTATATTCCCCCCCCCTTATCTATCCAGTGCCATTTTGCTCCCATCCTTCCTTTGAAGTGCTCAGAGCAAATATGTGGACCTAGGCTTGCCAGTTTCCAGGTGGTGGCAGGAAAATCTCCCAGAATTACAACTGATCCCCAGGTTAGAGAGATCAGTGCCCTGGGAGAAAATGGCCACCTTGGAAGGTAACTCTATGACATGATAGCCCACTAAGGTCCATCCCTGCCCCAAACCCCACCCTCCCCAAGCTCCACACCTCCAAGTCTTCAGGAAGTTCCCAACCCAGACCTGGCAACCCTATACGGTCTCCTTCATATTTTCATTCAAATACTGTGAAGTATGTTAGAGTGCATGAGCTTTGGGCAGAATGAGGATTGGCATCCATGTCTCCCAGGATGTAGCCCAGCATTCTAGCCACTAGGAATGGGCATGAACCGGCTAACAAACTAAACTTCATCATGAATTTTGGCTGCTTCGGGGTTCACGAACCAAAGAACCATAATTAACTTCCATGAATTTGGGGGCAGTTCGTGATGGTTCATAACCATTAGTGAAGAACAGAACACTCTTCACAAGAAACAGCTGAGTTACTGGGCCATTTAAACCACTGCTCCTTTCTGCTCCCTACAGCTTGATGCGAGGAGCAGAAAACAAAAGTTTAAATGGCCTTGCTTTCTGCTCCACAGGGAGCCATTTCAATCCCGCTTTTAGCTTGCCAAAGCTTTTCATGGGATGCAGAAAGCAGGGTTTAAATGTCCCTGCTTTCTGCTCATTGTGGCCAGCAGAAAGAAAGGTGTGAAGTGCCTTCCTGGGGGCATTTTACCCTTCTCTTTCAGGCTGTCTTCTGCAGTACAGCCTAAAGGGGAAGGGTGAAGTCCTTTCCAGAGGACACTTCCCCCCACCCCAATTTCTGCTGGCTGTGACTCATTATAGCCAAGAGAAAGGTGGGAGGGAAGTCCCTTCTCGGGGATCTCCCTCATGTCTGTTGGATGCTGTTTTTTCAGGCTGTCTTCTGCAGTCCTTTTAAAGTTTAAAGGGACTGCAGAAGACAGCCTGAAACAGCTGCACAGCAGGGCGTGCCTCCCCATCACCCATTTTTTTTGCACTGTTTTGCAGTCTCTTTAAATTTTACAGGGACTGCCCAAGCCAGTCTAAAACTGATGAGTGGTGGGGAGCAGGCTGCTCCCTGCTGCTCAGCTGTTTTTTCAGGCTTTGTGCAACCCCTGTTTAAAGGGGCTGCAATCCCTTTCAGTGGGGTTTGCAGGGCCAGAAACCACACAAACTGGTTATAAACAAGCTTCTCGGTTCGGGGTTCAGTTCAGGGTTCAGCCACAACCCATGAACCAAACTACATTTCCCCCATTCCTGCCCATCGCTACTAGCCAATATTCTACAGCAGCTTGTGGTTTGATGCAACAGTAACAGGAGTTGGAGTAGGCACCAATATAGGATTATACTGAGCTGCAATGAGCAGTTGGAGATGGAGTACCATAGAATCATAAGCTTGATATGTGGTTTGAGAGGGTCTGAGAGAGGGTCTGTTCAACAGAACTGAGAGGGAACATAACAACACCACATGATGTTGCTGTTAATAGACCAGATCACTTTGGACTGCACATGGGACATCATATATTTGATTGGGATCAGGGCTTTTTTTTCCTGGAAAAAGAGGTGTCAGAACTCTCAAGAGGGAAATGAAGGAGAAACACACGGGATTCTTTGAAACAGTATTGTTTTCATGTGCTACAGACTTACCTCAAATTTAAAGCATTTTCCAGACTTTAGACATGTCACCGACTCCCTCAGTTCTTTTTTCGGGTCTCGCTTTTGGTACCCTAATGCTGAATGATGACCTTGAAGCATATGTTGGATCAAAGACTGTTAAGGGAGGTCCAACGATTTTTATAAACAATAAAGATGTTATGGTTTTGACAAGGAGGAACTTTCTGGAGGGACAATCAGGTTCATCCAGGGAAATCCCCTTTCTCACTCATTGGAGAAAATAGCTATTGTATTCGGAGTGCGCTGAATCCGAGTCCGTTCCTTGGGCATTTCTTCTCCGAATGTTAGATATTTGCTGTAGGCTCGAATGGCTTCTCTTTCATTGAGCAGAAATCTTCTTGCCAATGTGTGTATTTCTTCTTCCCCATAGAGAATGTTGGCCCTTGAGTTTGCTGGCCAGTTCTAAGAATCCAGAACTCTTCCACACCTTGACAGCTCTGTGTCTTCTTTTGAAAGCAGTGGGGGGAGCCGGCCAAGGATTGCACAAGTGACTTCATGCTCCCTCAATGCCCCTCATGAACTTTTAAACATTTTTTGAGAATGTTGTTTTTACAGAGAGGTTCCGAAACTCCATTCCACTGTGTTTCCCCAGGGAAAAAAGCCCTGATTGGGATTAAAACTGCTCCCTGTACATGGCAGACTAGGCTAGAATCTTTCCCAAGTTCATATGTTTCGGGGGGGGGGGGGGGGTTATGTACACTGAAGCATATGCTTCTTTGAGAGATTACAGTCCAGATCACAGTCCAGATCACAGATGGGCACTGGGCATTGGGCAACTCTTGGCACTCATGCCAATCAAGAGCACATCAAGCCCAGCAGAGCCAATTTTTAGGCCTAAGAAGCTGGTGTGATCCCTGGAGGTACTGGCAGACTTGTGGGACTAGTGGCATGGGAGACACTGAAGGGTGTAGTTTATGATATCATTGCTTTATGATATCATTGCCAGTTTGGTGTAGTGGTTAAGTGCGCGGACTCTAATCTGGGAGAACCAGGTTTGATTCCCCACACCTCCACTTGCACCTGGCTGGATGACCTTGGGCAAGCCATAGCTCTGTACCAGCTGTTCCCTCAAGGAAAGCTTGAGAAAGAGCTCTCTCAGCCCCACCTACCTCACAGGGTGTCTGTTGTGGGGAGGGGAAGGGAAAAGGAGTTTGTAAGCCGCTCTGAGACTCCCTTGGGGAGTGGAGGACGGGGTATAAATCCAATCTCCTCCTCCTCCTCCTCCTCCTCCTCCTCCTCCTTCTTCCTTGGCCCATGCAGCTGCGGCCTGAGTTTGAGACAAGCCCCTGAGGCATTGTCAGCACCATTGGGGCTCACCTTGATCCACACATGGCTGGCCAAGTACCACCTTCCTCTCCTTCACTTTCATTGGCTGGTACTGGTACAACATCTTCCCAGGAAGCTCCTGTTGGGGGTTGGTACTTGTGTTAAAAAGGCTACCCACCACCAGTCTAGACAAATCACATGCAACTGTAAGTAATGTAGCTTGGCTCACAGCATTGACTCTGTGGGATACAGCTCCTTAGCTGCACGCTCACAAAGATGTGGGAATGGGTTGAAAACAATCTGCATCACCCCCAGGCCCATTACTGGGGCTAGGAAACATTACCCCTCTACTGCCCAGATCCAGAGGCTTGAACCACCCAGGCTGCCAGCTCTTTGATATGAGATTAAGCAACAACATGTTGACTAGACACATCCGGTGTTTTAGCTTCTGAATCTGGATGGTTTCAAATGTCTAATAGGGGGGGGGGGGGGGCGTTGGTTTCCAACCCGAAAAATCATCATTTTTATTTTGCTTCTTACTGAGATTGATTAGTTTGCACACCTTTTCTCTCTCCACACTGTATGCACTTTTTGGCATTATCTGTGTCACTGTCTGTCTGCCACCTACCTGTCTGTCTATGCATCTGTCATAGACATACCATATAAATTCTATACTTAAACTGTCCTGGGCATCACAATGCCACTATACCAAT
Source organism: Lepidodactylus listeri (assembly GCA_029233225.1). Taxonomy (NCBI): domain Eukaryota; kingdom Metazoa; phylum Chordata; class Lepidosauria; order Squamata; family Gekkonidae; genus Lepidodactylus; species Lepidodactylus listeri. The sequence continues at coordinate 50,282,925 of JARCFY010000013.1, read as the reverse complement.
GTTTAAAACTATTTCTGTAGATAGCTAGATCAGACATTTACTCATCCCACTATGGTGATGGAAATATGCGATACAAGGAGTGTCTCAAAATAACGCTCACTCTTCTTTTTGTTTTTATCTATTCCTTGCATTGCTTCTCTGCCTCAGCAAGATGAAAGGGGGGACTCTGTGAATCAAAGGCAATGGGGAATTGGACTTCGACCCAGGATTATGCCCGGAAAAGCAGGCAATAGAAGATAAGATGATGTAAATGCTGTCCTTGTATTGATTATTGTTGCACTGGATTACTTTTCAGATAACAGAATCTCAAAACTTGTCCCTTGAAATGTGCTTGGTTCAGCGTATACACAAATTAGCATTCCTTGATGATGTTTGTACGTGGGAGATGTTCCTTGTAAATGTTTTGATAGGGGAGATAAATAGTGATTGAGGACTTGGTCCGGTATTGTGGCAGTCGATGACAATTTGAGAGAAAGAGTGCCTATTTTTTAAGCAGCCACTGTAGTCGTACCTTTTAAGTAACTTTGATGTGCCAGCATCCACAGGTGGTAATCCTTACCCCTCAAGTTATAAAGTGCTTCTTCCACTGTTTTCTGTTGGCCAAAGTGCAAATGGTGCAGGTACAAGACAGGGTTGATGCTGCTGCTGCTGCTGCTGTTTTGACTTGGTTGACTGGCAATTTGGTTTGCAAGTTCCAGTCAGTTTTCATTCATCTTGAATTGCAAAAATGAAATAATGTTGCAAAAATGAAATGCCTTTGGTATTTGCATTTCTGGAAATCAAGCAGTCTAGTAGGAAAGATAGCCCCAAATCTGTGCAATCAACACCGACCGTTTGCCAGTGGTTACAATGCATTGGTGTAGCATGCACAGGACAAATTGGGGTAGCGCTCCTGGGGGCCCACCCTAGAAGGAGGGCTGGTGGTTCTGGTCTGGCTCCTCAGATAGTACAGGTGAGTCTCTGAGCAGCAGCATCTAGAACTAGTGGACTGATTTAGGTAGCTCAAACACAGACCTGTGGTTCATGTAAACCTATAGCTAAAGGTTAGACTGTTCAAAGCAAGCTTGGGACACAGCTGATTACCAAAGGTTCGGGGCAGACTGTAAAACATCTTGGTAGGCAAATGGCTGGTGGGACTGCCTCTCCTGAGCCCTTCACCTGGGCCCAATGAGCCAGAGCTAAGGAGATGAGCCTGGCCAAGAACAAGCTGCCACCAGGTGGACGGGGCAGTCAGGCTGCCACCACACAGTGCCATGCCCACTCCAGAGAAGTTGTGCGGCCACTGCTGGATCCTGCTCCAATAAGTGGTACAGCAGCTGCCAGGCCTGTACCAGTCACATGGTTGGAAGTTGGCCCAGTCCTGCTCCTGCCCAGCCTGGATGAGTTTCACTGTTGTTGCTGCCTGGCCCACCCAAGATGCATGGCTGGTGCCTTGTCACTCACCCACATGGAGGCTACTTTGCCTGTCCAGCCAGCCAGCTCAGTGATAATGCTGTGACCCAGCCAGATGCTGCATGAGAATTGCCCAAACTGGGCCTCCCTCCCTCTTTCCATTGTGGGCTCCAGGCAGAGGAGTATGTTGGAGTGTGCATGTGGCCCTTTCTGGGGCCATACTGGCTTTCTAGCCCACCCCTGAAAAAGTGTGTTCTGTTTATAATGAGAGACAGCATGGCCTAATGCATAAAGTGGCAGCCTAGGACTCAGAGAGACCCAGGCTGGGATCTCTACTTCCACCATGGAAGCTCACTGGATGACTGTAGGCCCATCACAAACTTTCAGTCTGGCCTAACCCACCATGTTATTGTGGTATGAAAATAAATGTTTGGAAGAATGTACTGGCTTTTTGTGTGAGGGAGGCTACAATGCACTTTGCCCTAGGGTCCTGAAACTCTAGCTATGCCACAACTGTATTTTATTTGTTTTATTCTTTATTTAAAATATTTTATGCCACCTTTCCACTAGATCAGGGTCCCCACGGTGGTGAACATAAAGACACAGAAGCACTTGGACAATTAAAAACAACATTTAAAATGATAAATCAATGGAATAAAAACACGCTAACAATCTTTTCTCTATGGTGAAAAGAAAGATCTTAGGGGGGAAAGTGAGAAAGCCATACTGAGGTAAAGTCTACATGAACAAATAATGCAGGTTGAGTGGTAAGCACTCCTTTTTAACTGCTGTACCACTGGGAACAGTGTAGAAACTAAAAGCAAAGTTAAAGACATTGTGGAATGCCATTGTCCCACATCTTCTTTCCCTTCATTTTCTAGTATGTCTTCAGAAACACTGATACCCATTGTCCTATGGTAATGACAGCAGCATTCTTTTTTTTTAATTCAGACCAGCTTAAAGCAGGGGTGATTTCTAAATTGCTTATCCATACTATCATCCTAAAGTCCCATGACTTCCATACCATTTTCTGTTTCATCACACTGATATGTAAAATGTACATATATGTAAGCATTCGTTGCACATCAATGAAACCATTGTTATATTTAAAATGGTTAACATGTATATTCTACATTTTTACTATACCTGCAATGGACTTTTGCAGAGGAGTCCTAAGCAGAGTTAAACCCTTCTAAGCCCATTGACTTCCATAGACTTAGAAGGGTCTTATTCTGCTTAGGATGGCACTGTTACCCTTCATAAAAGTTGCAACAAGCCCTGTAACTTTACGATATGGAAAGTATGTTCTTGATTCATTGAATTGACCTGTTGAGATTCAGCTTGCATACCTTCATTGTAACATCCTGCATTGGGACTGAAGAATGTAATTATCTTTTGCCAATCTGCAATGAATGTTGTGATTTTTTAAAAAAATTAAGAGGGGTTTGCTTGCTTTTTAAAAATATGCATACATTATACAAACAGATCTGCAAAGCCAAAATGGAGAAACCAGCACAACTGACTAAATGGAGAACCAGCACAACTGACTAAAATATAAATGGATATAAAAAACAGCATAGGGAACGATTTGCTGATTCCGACTTGGAAGTCACAAAGTCATGGGCAAGTTTTGGAGCCGAATACATGAAGCTGCCTTTCAGTGAGTCAGACCATGGGCCTAACAAGGTCAGTATTGTCTGCTTTGACTGTCAGCAGCCCGCCCTCCCCCCTGCAAGGGTCTTCAGTCTTTCACATCACCTACTCTTTTTTTTTTTTTGCTGTCAAATTGCAGCCAAATTACGGTGACCCCCAAAGGGTTTTCAAGGCAAGAGATAAACAGAGGTGGTTTGCCTTTGCCTGTCCCTGCAGAGTGACTCTGGATTTCCTTGGTGGTCTCCCATCCAAATTCTAACAAGGGCCAACCCAGCTTAGCTTCTGAGATCTGAAAAGATCAGGCTAGCCTGGGCTCTTCAGTTCAGGATATCACTCTGTACATGACAGCTTCAACTGGAGATGCCAAGACCTGAACTAGGGGTGCGCAGGGAAAAATTGATTTTTTAAAAAATTCAGGGATAATAAAACTGATTTTTTTTGTATTCCCGGATATACACAAATAGCAATACTGGTTTTGTATTGGTACCAAAAAATAATTCGGTATTACCAAAAATTTCTGGCTCCATTATACCCTATGGGGCCATTGTAGTCAATGGCAAAAATCTTCTAACAAGTATTCAGGGGGATGCAGGGGAGGAGGTTTGAGGTAGATTCGCCAAATTTGTACTAGGGCTGCTGGAGCCTCTCCCCAAAATAACCCCTAAGTTTGGAAAAGATTGGACCAGGGGGTCCAATTCTAGGGGCATCCAAAGAAGATGCCCCCAATCCTCCATTGTTTCCTATGGAAAGGGGAAAAGGCAGGCAGCAGTGTTTCCCTGAGAATTTCTGCACTTGAAAGTAAGTGAGGTGTGGTGTGAGGGGCATGTTTGCTAGTCCAGCAGCAGAACCAGTGCAATGTGCCCCCAGAACCAGTGCCACTGTGGCAGTCAGTGCCCAAACCCAGCAGGACTCAGGTCAAATCTGAGAATCTCTGCAGTATAAACTAAAAGGGGCATGTTTGCCAGGCCAGCAGCAAAACCAGTGCAATGTGCCCCCAGAACCAGTGCCACTGTGACAGTCAGTGCCCAAACCCTACAGGACTCAGGTCAAATCAGAGAATCTCTGGAGGCATGCTTGCCAGGCCAGGAGCAGAACTAGTGCAATGTGCCCACTAGAACCAGTACCACTGTGGCAGTCAGTGCCTAGTCAGTTACCCCCCCCCCCACAAAAAAAAAGCCCAACAAGCCAAGAAATAAAATATCAAGCACAGTAAATATATATATTTAAACTGCAAAAACAGTAGGCTGACAACAAAATCACAACCTAGAAGAACCCCCCCCCCAAAAAAAAAACAAGAAAAGGCTTGAGAGGCCCTAGGGCCCATAGGCCTGCCCACCACCACCACACCAACCGCAGGCCCCAAACCCATCAACCCACAACAAAATAAGAAAAGATTTTTAAGTGGCCCTAATATAAGTCAAACCAGTGATGTCTTCTTCCCTTCAGTCTTCTTCTGTTATCTTGATCCAAAGTAGACCAAGTCAGCTGCAGGAATGCAGGCTCAGAGCAGTGGCTGAAGCAGAAACTAGCCACACAATCTCCAACTGAGGCTCTCTCTGAGCAGCAGGAACAGGAATGGAGTCAGCCATCCAGAGACCCCTGTTTTTATGCTCTCTGGGCATACAAAGAAGGATTTCAAAAAGGAACAAACTTCTGTGATTGGCCAGAGAGCAGTATGCCAAATCCTATTGGCCAGTGCTCCTCCACAGGGAAAGGAGTAAGCTAGTAGTTGGGCATCAACAAATGAAGCCAGCAGCAATAACAGCCTTGCAAAAAGTTGCAAACTGCAATGGCATTTGCTAATGCATTGCAGTGCTTGGTTGCCTGCAAGGTCCCTCTTCCCCTCCCCCCTGGAAAGCAGACCAAAAGGTGGGAAAGAAACAAAAATGGCGGGGAAAAGAAGGTGAGTGGAGCCCTTTAAAGTTTAAAGCTTCCCAGAGCTCATATTCGGCAATGTCGAAAAAATATTGGGGGTAGCATTCAGTATTCGGCAGCTGAATTCGCTCAGATCCAATTTGGTATGCTGAATACCCAAAAAAAAATCTGCAAAGGTTTTTTTTTGGGGGGGGTTGTTTGTTTGTTTGGCTTTACCAAATGCACACCCCTAAACTGAACCTGGAACCTTCTGCATGCAAAGCAGATATTCTGCCACTGAGCCAAAGTCCCTTGGACACCTGAATCTTTCTCTATATTAAATTTTGACTAAAACAATGATGAAAGTGAGGGAAGTAATAAGGGATGTAGGGACTGATGAAAAGTGCTAGTCCAGTTTTCATGATGCCAAGCAACATCTTTTCTTTTCCTCTTTTTCTTTTATGTTTTTTTTCCCCTTGAGTAGCAATCCGTTCAGATGACTCTGGGTGACTGGAGACTATTTAAACTATTGCCTGCCCAGAGGAGCAGCAAGGTCAGGAGAAATAGCACTCAGCAGGGCTGGGTGAGGATGAAAAACAAACTAACAAACTTACAAACTGTCAGCACTGTACTGCACTGTTCCAAATGAGTATGGTGTAGCGCTCCACCAAACTGTGATGAATGGATGGATGGACAGATGAACAGTTTGTTGAAAAATCAGATCCCTGTTCACACTCGGCAAACAGGGCGTAAGTTGAACTGGCAGGTGTCTGAGCATCCTTACTTTAAAATAAACATTGTAGAAAATCCCATGGCTAAGAGCAAGAACACCACTAGACTCAGCACTGCTAAAACCAGCAGCAGCCCTAACCTGGCTAGCCTAGGTTGGCTTAATCTCTTCAGATCTCAGAAGCTAAGCAGGGTTGACCGTGGCTAGTATTTGGATGGGAGACCACCAAGGAATACCAGCATTGTGACACAGAGGCAGGAAATGGCAAACCACCTCTGAATGTCTTGTGTCTTGAAGGCCCTATGGGTTTGCCATAAGTCACCTGTGACTTGGCAGTAAAAACAACAATAAAAACAACAAAACAGCAACATTAAAACCTAATTGCAACATAGTCGAGATGGGCCCTTGTAGAAACTGCCATCTGTAATATAAGGCAGCAATATATCAACAAAAATGCAGCAATGTTTATTATCTATATATTTAATTTCCAAGTGGCCCCCTCCGTGCGGATATCTAAATCCGCATGGGGGGCACTTGGGGGCAGGGAGATTTTCCTACACACATGTGCCGAAAAATCCTAAAAGTTTTTTTAAAAAACTTTTGGGGGATATTTAAATCCCCAGAAAAGTTAAAGAGCATTCCCCACGCATGCACAGGGAATGCTCTGGGAACTGCTGGGGCAAGAGGGGGTGGGGGGGAGAGACATTGGTGAGGCCCATGGCTCTGCGCTGCACAGGCCTTGCCAGGGCAAGCTGGGGCAGGGGGGCAGAAAGGATGGCAAAGCTCACGCGGCGCCAAGACATGGGCCTCGCCAGGGCAAGCTGGGCCAAGGGGGGAGAAAGGATGGCGAGGCCTGTGCTGTGCTGAGCCGCGGGCCTCACCAGGGCAAGTGGGGGGGAGAAAGGATGGCAAGGCCCATGGCTCTGCACCACACGGGCCTCGCTGGGGCAAGCTGGGGTGTGGTGGAAAAAGGATGGTGATACCCGCATGGTGCCGAGCTGCGGGCCTCGCTGGGGCAAGCCGGGATGAAAAAGGATGGCGAGGCCCATGGCTCTGCACCACATGGGCCTCACCGGGGCCTCGCCAGGGTGTAGGGGGGGAAGGATGGTGAGGCCTGCATGGTACAGAGCCGCAGGCCTCGCCGGGGCAAGCCAGGACAGGGGGAGAAAGGATGGCGAGGCCCATGCGGCCAGGGCAAGCCAGGGCTGGGGGGGGGAGAACGATTGGCTCCTTCTCTCCCCCCCAAGGATCCCATGGATCCCACCTCTTGTATGTTATATTTACTTCATTTATACCCCACCTTTCCCCCCAAAGGGGATCCAAGGGGGCTTACATCATTCTCTTGTGTTATATCCTCATAACAACCCTGTGAGGTAGGCTAAGCTGAGGTCACCCAGCAAGCTTCCATGGCAGAGTGAGGATTTGAACCTGGGTCTCACAAATCTTAGTCTGACAATCTAACCACACTGGCTGTCAGCAAGACGATTTCCTTCAGGAAGGGATCTCAATGTTGGGATAGTGCTATTAAGAAGGCCCCTCTCTGTTGTTGTCAACCACCATTTCTCAGATAGTGGGGGAACACGGGGAAGGATCTTCAACAATGATCTCAGCACCCAGGAGGTCTAAATGAGAGGAAGTGATCCTCAAGATACTTCCAACAGTTGCACTTATTATGCTTAGAATTTTAATAAAATAAAAAGGTGCTTTTGTTGCAAAGAGTGGTCAGAAGACGAAAGATTATCTAATCTTGAGTTCTGAAGTGTTCGTCTCTCTCTTTTAAAAGCTGTGAAGCTTGTGGGGGGGATTTGTGCCTTCTAGAAAATTGCAATATTGCTCCCCCCCCCTCTTCCAAGTGCAGCTCATATATTTTAAACAAGAGTAACCTTTTATACGTAAATGAAATGATTGCAAAAACAGTACTTTCTATTCGGTAAAGTAAGAAGGGGAGTTTATGGCTTGAAAGATTGAAGTGCATTAACCAGTGGACCAGCTGATGTATATTGGCAGATTGTAAAATGAACAATTTGATTTCTCGCTATATTCCCGGTATATAAAGCAGCAATACATTATGACAGACTCAAGGAATGGTTTGCTCAAATCCTTTTATTTTTCTGGTTCATTTTTCTCCACTAAATGTTGATTCCCTTTTTAAAATTCATTATTAAGGCTGTTAGTTTTGGTTATTCAATTTATTTATTAAGGCCATTTGGTTTCAATGGAATATGGTGAAATGATGTTTTCCCCCATCCAAATGGGATGAAAATGTTCAGGAACTGCATCCTTCACTTCAAGTGATTGCGCAATAGGTGTAAGGAAGCACGAACTTGCCCATGATGGAGTATTTTCTCCATTCCCTGGATCCTCATAGTGGAGGTGGAAGGAAGGTCCATCGTTAAAGAAAATTATAGTGTGTGGGTGAGGAATGCTGAATCCTGCTCCATCTACATCTTAACTGTAATGTTCAAAAGATCAGGCATTAAAATCAGCAGCCAGCACAGTGTGAAGCAGATGCAGAGTTTCAATGAAGAAGTTTCTTCTTTGCCCAGAGTCACAGCAAACACCCAGCTTAACTTCCTTCAGGAACCTCCTTTCTGTGCTTCTAGTTAGGGTTGCCAGCTCTGGGTTGGGAAATGCTCGAGATTTTGGGGGGTCTAGCCTGAGGAGGACGGGGTTTGGGGAGGGGAGGGACTTCAATAGAGTATAATGCCTAGGGTTGTCCCATCTCCTGGCCACTGGTGGGTGATGGAGGATTAGGTTTGCCAGATCCAGGTTGCCAGATTTGGGGATGGAGCCTGGAGAGGACAGGGACCTCAGTGGGGAACAATGCCATAGAGTCCACCATCCAAAGCAGCCCTTTTCTCTGGGGGAACTGATCTCTGTTACCTGGAGATCAGTTGTAATCAGGAGATTTCCAGCCACTTCCTGATAACTGGCAACCCCACTTCTAGTCCATAATAAATTCTAAGATAGTCTAAAGTATTTTCCTGGATTAAGGAATTGGGTTGTTAAAAACACCATATTTACCTTGTTCTCTGGTTGTTAGAAGCATTTTTCTCCCAACCAGGCTTTAATTGCAGGTGCTACCTTTGTGTGTGTGTGGGGGAGCATTCTTCAAGGACAGGTGTAAGATGTGGAAGGGAGCAGGTTTTAGTTCCTTCACCTGTTGATAATAGTTTTGTATTGAAACAGACCCTCCCACACACCCACACTTTCTTTTCAAGCCAATGGGAAACTGGATATGTATTGGATTTTTTCATGATCACGGCACAGCTGCTCTGGCATTAAATTAAAGTCCTTCAGGATCTGAGATCTCATAATTAGTGGTTCTTTCTCATACAGACAAAACTGATCTATCCTTACCATTGATTTAGCCAACCTGCATGTGAGGCCTAGTGTTCTCCTGGATTTATAACTGATCTTCCGAATACAGAGAGTACTTCCTCAAAACAGATGGGTGGCTTCAGAGGTTGGAATTTGTGGTATACCGTAGATATAAGGGGAAATTGTACTCTCCATGGGCACAGCACCCAAATATCCTGGAATTCCCCAGGTCAGAGCTGGCAGGTCTATTTGGTGTATGTGTTTTGACTCTTGGGAGTCAATGCCTTAACTAATTCAGCCTCTTGTCGACTTCTCAAGTAAGCCATTTGCCCAGGGGAGAATTAACTGTTGGGGTGGCAGGCAGAAAGCTCTTGGACTGCAAGGTAAAGGTAAAGGTTTCCCTTGCTCGAAAGCCAGTTGAATCCAACTCTAGGGGGTGGTGCTCATCTCCATTTCCAAGCCAAAGAGCCAGCACTGTCCAAAGACTTATTTCCATGGTCATGTGGCTAAATGCCGAGATGCATGGAATACTGTTACTTTCCCACTGAAGCAGTACCTATTTATCTACTTGCAGTTTCTTGCAAGTTTCTTTATCTACTTGCAGTTTCTTGCTTTCAAACTGCTAGGTTGGCAGGAGCTGGGGCCAGAGACAGGAGCTCACTACCTCACGCAGCACTCGAACTGCCGAACTACCGATCTTCCAGTCTGCAGCATCTTAACCTCTGAGCTACTGTGGCCCCAGACTGTACTCTGCCACTATTCACCCTAAGGTTGCTAAGCAGGGGTGTGAACAGGGAGGCATGCCACATTACTTCTAAAAAGAAAAGGGAGGGGAGTGACACAGATCAGTCTAGGAATTACTTTCAGTTTTTTCCTGGAAGTGACATAGCAGAATGCTGTGGTATTTTTTTTCTCTTGCTGCCCAAGCAACAGGAGTGGGGGATATGGAATTCCATGCCCCCTGGACAAATGGGACCCCTAATTCACCCCTTTGTGAGGCTGCCAGTTCCCACTGGAATGACTGGATGTTTCTTACTTCATTTCTTCTTTTAAACATTTTGGCAATAGATTGGGGTTCTCTTCACTGTTGTTTTTGCCAATTCCTTTATGTTGTATTGTTTTATACAGAATTTGTATGGATATTTGTACATATAATATCAAATGCAAACGTATTTATGGACAAATAGCATTGAACAATCCATACATTTGACTGAGGGGGGCAGGGGAGATGAGAGGAAATCATGAAAAGAAAGGTGGGTTTGATTTGCACAAGGGAGAATCACAATCAAAAAGAGGATTTCCAGATCAAAGCAGCAGGGATGAACAACTCAAACTCAGTTCTATTTTAAAGAAGCAAGCAAGCAGCAAACGATTCACAGAGCTCCAAGGAATGCAAGTTTGTTTACATATTTTAGGTTGAAAAGAGCTGCATTCTGCAAAGCCAGTCAGTTGGTTCATTTCATCCAGATTTGTCTATTCTGACTGTCAGCCGCTGGCCAATGCCTCTGGCAAAGTTCTACCTGAGCTCCTTGGCTGTGAAGAATGATAGAAGAGAGAACTCTTTTGTTGTTTTAACCAGGGATGCTAAGAAAATTGGGGCAGGAACATGGTTGTCACTGAAAGTTACAGTGACACAGCTCCTTGTTTATACACAGGTACAGACCCCTCATTGGAGATTCCCTCACAAGTCGTTCAGTGTTTGCCTCATGCTCTGTGCGGAACAGTTTTATAGTATTACAACAGCTGGGTCATGGCCAGGTAGGGTTGCCAATTCAGGGTTGGGAAATTCCTGGAGATTTGTGGGTAGAGCCAGAGGTTGGCTTGGTTTGGGGAGGGGAGTGACCTCAGCTGGGTACAGTGTTACAGAATCCACCTCCAAAGCAGCCATTTTCTCCAGGGGGAAATGATCTCTGTGTGTGTTCAGTGTCATCAGATCACTTCCAATTGATGGCGACCCTATGAATTTATGACCTCCTAAATGTTTTATTGTTAACAGCTTTGCTCCAGCCTTACAAACTGAGGCTTCCTTTATTGAATCAAACCATATCTTTTTGGGTCTTCCTCTTTACTGGAGAGCCAGTTTGGTGTAGTGATTAAGTATCAGACTCTAATCTGGGAGAACCGGGTTTGATTCCCCACTCCTCCACTTGCACCTTCTGGATGACCGTGGGCAAACCATAGCTCTGTACCAGCTGTTCTCTTAAGGACAGCTTGGGAAAGAGCTCTCTCAGCCCCACCTACCTCACAGGGTGTCTGTTGTGGGGAGGGGAAGGGAAAGGAGTTGGTAAGACACTCTGAGACTCCAAGTGAGTGAAGGGTGGGATATAAATCCAATCTCCTCCTCCTCCTCCTCTTCTTCTTCTTTACCTTCAGCTTTTCCTAGCATTCTTGTCTTTTCCAGGGACTCTTGTCTTCTCATAATGCAACCAAAGTATGATAACTTGATCTCTGTAGTCTTGGAGATACATTGCAATATTGAGAGATCTCTGGGCCCCACCTGGAGGTTGGCAACCCTATGGCCAGGTCATGCCTTTGGGGGAAAATAAGCTACACTGGTCACCTATGTGTTACAGCTTGCAGTCACTTTTGCACATGAGTAGTCAGTGCACTCAGCCTTCTCATTCACCAGAGAAGAGGCAAATATCCTGCAGAATGAAGTCATTCGGGTTACCTGCCTGTTGACTCATAGCTCTCCTCCCCCATCTTTGTGTTCATGCCCTCAGATGTTTCATTTCAATGACTGACATTGGATATGTTGCCTGCTTTTTTTAATTTGTGCACTGGGTAGCATCAGTCAAAACTGCAAGAACTGAAGTTCATGGTCTAGGGTCACAAGCCGGCCATATGCCTTTGTTTAATGGATTTCCCTGAGCAGAACTGAAGCAATGTGAGACTGTTGGTGCAGAGCCCCCAACCGGGATATTTCAGCCATGTTTCCTTTTGGATATCAATGTGGGTGACATGTGCCAGACCAGGAATACTAGGTTGCAAGCCCTGAAATCTCTTTTAGCTATGTCACATTTAAAAGGGTTTTTTTTGCAAAAATGTGGGAGGGACTATAATTCCATGAGGCTGTGTAAGAATGTGCATGTGTGAATTGATCCAGACTTCTCAGCAGACATTGAAGAAACACTGAGTAATGCTATCCTAAATCAAGCAGAGACACCAGTATAGCAAGTCTCAGTGCCCTTATATTTCTTTTACGTGGGGTTTGAGGAGGAGAAGGGGTCTCAGTGGGGTACAATGCTATACCCTGCATACCTAGGGTCTGCAAGTGGGAAGACTGGGGGTGGGGACATGGGGTGCCAGAGACATTGCTGAGGTAACTTCATCACTTATGCATAAAACCCATACATATACATCCAGCTCTTCTTCTTCTTCTTCTTCCCACCACCACTTGAAGTGAGAAATGGAGATGACTGGTGGGAAGCCTCCCACCGCAGGCCTGGCAACGCTATCCAAAGTAGCTGTTTTCTTTGTAGTCTGGAGATCTCCAGATTTCTCTAGACTGGAGATCAGTTGTAATTTTGAGAGATCTTCAGGTTCCTCTGGGAGGTTGTTTTCCTGGAGAAAATGCAATCTTCAGAAGGTAAACTCAATAGCATCACATCTTCATGGAGATCCCTCCCTCTCCCATACTCCAGCCTTCCCAAGCACTTCTTCCAAATCTCCACGAATTTCCCAGGCCAGAATCAGAATGAGTAATGACAAAACTTGTTTGTTTGTTATTTAATTTGGGGGATGAGTCCACATGCACCCTCCTTCCTGTATAATTAGAAATGCCTGGATTTGTGGGCAAACAGTGATCATCTTTGAAACACAAACTGGTTTGCTTTCCTTCTTCCCAGCCAGGATTCCAAACCAAAATTAAACCAGAATTTAGAATACTGATACATTTGTCTTTTTCCCCCACTGTCATGCCAAACTCTATTTTACTGTAAATTTGGACATTTTTAATGGCCATGCGCAAAGAAAGGAAGGAGGTCAGAGTGGGGGCATGTAAGCATGAGGCTTTTTCACACACATAGACCGCCCGCCCCTCCACTTGTTCCCAGTAATAAGAAACCATGGTGAGTCGTTGCATTTATTGTAGACGTGCCTCTCTGTTCAACAGAACATGCACATGGAACATGAACACAAATGAGGTGAAAAGATGTTTAGAACAAACATACACATTTTTGTTTGGCTCATGTTGGTTTAAATGCCGGAAAGGGACTTCAACATTATCCCAGCCACCCACTCAGATTAACTGCAGATGGATTAGTCCATAAATCAATTGTTCAATGCACCACATGATCCCCAAAGTAGAGCCCTTTGAGACCTTGTAAATAAATAAATCTCTGCATGATCCACTCATTATCATTATTATGGTCAAATTACCGTTGTTGAATTATTCCTCACTGCAATATCTAGAGACGAAGTTGCAGATGGTTTCCTGCATCAAAGACATATTTTTTCCCCCTTCTTACACCTCAGTGAGTATAGCTAACAATTCATTCTGGCATCAGTTCACAATATGTGAATATTGCTTCATAAAGTGTATTTGAATAAAATTCAGAGCCGCATTTGCAACAGAGCTTTGATGGGAAATACTAGAAGATCCTACATAATGTTTTCAAGTCCCATTCAAAGAAGTCCATGGAAACAGAGGGAGGGGGAAGGTTCTTTGGATGGTTCTTCTAGTGCTTAAGGTGAGATATGAAAGTCTGCATAAACTGGTGAGGTTGCAAAGTTCCAAAATAATGAGATCGTAATTTCCTCTGCTGGTAATACCCAGTTTTATTACAGCTTGATTCCCTTTCCCTGAAATTATTATTCGGTTTTACAATTAAAAAAATGTGACCCATTTCTTTTGTGCTCTTGTACTGCTTCTGCACACGTGCAGACACCAGACTCAGCGAGTGACCCTAGTAGCTACTACAGGGGCATCCTCAGAAGTTGCTTGTTTTAACTCGGAGATGCACACCATGGCATCCTGAGGCACTATGATGCTTCCTAATGAGTTTCCTGGAAGCCTCTTGCCTCTGGAATCTTGGCGATAAAATAAAAATGGTCTTGAATGAAACATGAGGGGGGAAACCCAAGGTGCTTCAGATTGGTTCCTTAACATATGAAATAGCCCTTGAATCACCGATGGGAACATACAGAGCATCTGCACAAAGGGCATTCTCATTCATTTGAAAGGGAAGACCCTCTTCATATGTGTATCCCTCTAGATATGCAAATCAAATTCCTCCAGTTTAAATGAGCTGGGGAAATTTGCGGATGTGGGTAATTCCACGTCTCTGGGTTGGGGTGATTTTGTGAAGTGGAACAGTGATACTTTGGAATCATTTCCAGAGTAATTTTTTTTCCCCACAAGAATTATATTTGCATATTTCCATAGTTATTCAGGCACAGGTATGACCTCCCCAAGGAATGCCTGAATCAAAAGGCCATCAGCGAGGGTAAAAGATAGACCATGGCCGCAATATATGGATACCTATTAGATGTTCCCTTCATGAAGAAGAAGAATAGGAGGAGGAGGAAGAGGAAGAGGAGGAGGAGGAGATTGGATTTATAATCTGCCCTTCACCAGGAGTCTCAGAGCAGTTTACAAACTCCTTTTCCTTCCCCTCCCCACAATAGACACCCTGTGAGGTAGGTGGGGCTGAGAGAGCTCTTTCAAGAACAGCTCTGACTGAACTGTGGCTTGCCCAAAGTCATCCAGCAGCTGAAAGTGAAGGAGTGGGGAATCAAACCTGATTCTCCCAGATTAGAGTCTGTGCACTTAACCACTACACCACACTGTCACACCAAACTGGCTCTTAGAACTTGCAGAAATCTGATTCACGTCAAAGGCAGTGAAGTCTTGATAATATGTGAAGGCATGATTCCACCAACACCCTCCTCCCCCCATCAATTGGATGAAACACTGTGTATCCCATTGTCCCAATAAAATAACGACGGACACAATTCACTATTGCTAAAAATGAAAAAAAAAATGAATGGGTGTTGCTTGAAAGAGTGGTTGATGTTCTCACTGTCCTCTGCCATAACTTTTAGCAATGAAACACATAACATGACATCATCAAGTCATGTGTACCCCTCTCTCTGCAATAGTTGGTAACAGACCAGTAGATGCAATAGATGTTAGCAGAGATCATAGTGTTATGTCATAGGTATGACACTTCCAGGGAAGAGGCAGAAATAGAGAAAGGGCCATTGTTACCAGCAGTACCAGATTCATGTTTTTGAGTCTGTTTCATTATGTTCCCCGCCTCTTGTTTTCTATTTTTACTGCTGTTCCTTTGACATTCATCTTCATAGGCAAACTTGTCGATATGAAGAGTTATGAAAACTGGGCAGTGTTTAAAGGGGGGGAGGGTAGAGGGTTTTTGTTTTGTTTTTTACCTTGGGTGACTAAATTCTCCCTGACATTAACACATGACAACCTGTTAGGATGATTTGTAAGTCTTTTAAAATTTTATAAATAGCTTTATCTCTTCATTCCATATGAGGAAGAGGCAAAGTATTATTTATTGTACCTCTCCGTCAGGGCAGCCTCGATTTTTTCAAAGGTTTATTTTAAGTTGGGGTGAAATCTCTGGATACTAGAAAGGGCTGGAGATGGAAACTGATGTTGTTTGCCTGCTATCTCCCGGCCCCCTGCAGAACATGCATTTGTGCATTATTCTGTGCAGGAATTTCCTTTAATCTTTACAAAAGAAGTGCTTTCCATTTTATTGTAATGCAGGGCAGAGCTGGGGGGGGGAGTAGAAGCAATCATAATTTCATTAAATCACGTTGCATTACTTGGAAATGCTGAAAAAAAGATCTGCAATGCACAATATTTGCTCTGCAAACTGACTGCAAACTGTGTATTTTTAATATTTAGCCTATACCGTGTTATTTATTCTAAAAAAATGACATCTTTGTTTTTGTTTTCTTAGTAGAACATAAGGCAAATTATATTAATTAGGCTATTTACATGATTTCCTAACTTAGAGCAGAGAAACTTGCCTTCAGCTAGCAAATAATTGGAATTACAATTGCTAGAGATATCACAAGTTTGTTAATTATATCAGGCTCCATCAAGCTCAGAGGCTAGACTAAACGATTTCCTTCTCCCCCCTCCCCTTTTCTTATCCATTGAGCCATTATGTGATTATACGCACAGTTTCATTGGTGAGTTTTACTTTCGTGGGCCCACGCCCCTGAGCAATGGAGTGGGTGGAGTCAGTTGTTAAGCCACCTATACCAAAATATTGCATAATGGACCTAGGTTTACCATAAAGAGAAGCAAAAACCCAGGAGAAAAAAGTCCCCAAGGCTAAGTTCTCATGTACAAAGCTACGTTTCTGCAGGTATTAAGTAGTGTTGCCAGCTCTGGTTTGGGAAATATCTAGAGATTTTGGAGGTAGAACCTGGGAAGAACAGGGTTTAGGGAGGGGAGGGACCTCAGCGAGGTATAATGATATACAATTCACCTTCCGAAACAGCCATTTTCTCCAGGGCAAGTGATCTCTAGAGTCTGGAGACCAGCTGTGATTCCGGGAGATCTCTGGCCCCCACTGGAAATTATCAACCCTAGTTCTGAGACAAGAATACAAGTTATACTTTGGGTGGGCAAATGACTAGTGTAAATTACAGCTTGGGATAAATGAACTTTTTGATGATTCATTGATTTTTATCCCTAAGACTCGCAAAGCAAGAGGGTGCCAGGAAACTATTAAAAGGCATCATGGTACCTACAGTTGCCATGTTGGGAGTTATTGATTTAGGGCATGTTCAAATCCACACTAAACCAGAAAACTCACAGTCATTTTGTCTCAGTCTAACTTACCTCCCAGGGATGTTGATGGGGATGAAATGGAGGAGGAAGAACCTGTATGCTGTCTTGGGTAAGGACAGGATATGTACAATGTATATCATTTATGCGTGTAATATGCTTCTACTATATAATACTGATTTATTGATGTGAAAATAAAAGTGACATGTGTACACTTTATGAGCAAAACTCAGCCTCAGTTAACCAAAAAATGGCATGGAAATAAAGAGGCATCACATGGGTTCAATTCTCACACAACAGAAGAAAGCAATTAAAAATGGGTTGAACCAGCAGAGGTGAGAATTTCATAGTCATCCATGTTTATAGCCCATCAGAAACAGGCAGCTACAACTTACTGTATTAAGCCTTGACATGAAGGTTTGTCCTCCTCTTTGCTGATATTTTAATTTTAATTGTGTTTATATTGGATCGTTTGTACAATAAGTAATTGACGTAGTCAGAGTCCATCAGACCAGGCATTTCCTTTACCAAAGGTAAGATATATTTGGCTCGAACCAACTTGTACCATGGGCACCTGAGAAACATATGTTCGATAGTTTCAACTTCTCCCAAATCACATTGACAAAGTCTCTGATTGAAAGGTATCTTCCTGTATCTCCCATCAAGGACAGCCAAAGGAAGGGCCAAGCATCTAGCTAAGGTGAAAGCTTTTCTCATCTTCTGATGACCTCCGACCATTTGCAGCCACACTTACTATGCCAAACTGTAGGCTGAAATGTTTCCTTATCAAACGATACCAATCTACATATCTATCTTTGACATCAAAGCCAGCTGTGGGAAATCTTTTTTATGGTCATAGTGAAGGAAATGAGGTATGAAATAGAAGAATTACAGGAATATATAGTGGTTTTGCCACATTCCCTCACATATCAGGCAAACTAAATAAAATGAGTTTCAAACAGGCCACAGTCTCTGCAAACTCGGGAACTGTTCATTATAAAAGTTGGACTTCAGTTTCGTCACAATGCTTTCACTGTAGATATTGGTTCATTCGCCGAGATGTCACAGTATGCTTCTGGACATTCCAACTGCTTTCAAAGAAACCCCAAGCTGACATTTAGGTGGATGGAGATAAAAGGAAGAGGAGGAATTGTCAAGGCACAAAAAATAAGATTGGAGGGTTGATACATCAATGTTAGAATTTATGTTTTTTTCCAAAATAAATAATATTTTTAAAAGCCGCAATGCATGCAAATTCATGGAATGAAAGACTGACAGCCCACTGTGCGTCCAACTACCTCTCCTACAAATCAGGCCTCCAAGCTGCTGCCTCTCCCACAGGGCTTGCAGAATGCCAAAGTCACAACCTGAAAATATTAACAGTTCAAAAAACTGAACAGAATTCTGAAACTGTGCCAAATAATTTTGGTTTACCTAGGGCCATTTCATCTACTGCTGTCGTCATACATTTGAAAGTCTGATTCAAATTGGAGGGAGGACTCTATGTCCATTCAGGTAAATTCTTGACAAAGCCCTCAAACATCATTGTAATTTCCGGAAAGACTGGTTTTTAAAATCATCCATGCTGGTCACCCCCAAGCAATGCAAATTGTTTCATTTTCACAAAACAACCCTCCCGATGGTGGGAGGGACTCAGAATAGCTTAGAATGACGAAGGTGACAGTGACCCTTAAAAATCTACTCACAGCTGGGGCAAAACTTGGGTGACCAAAACTGTCCAGGTCAAGCAGGTAGAGTTTGAAGCTATCACTTTGTCCTTTTCTACAAACAGAATTCTTTAAGTGGCAGCTGGTCATATCACAAAATAAAAACCCATGTTTTAAAGAAATTCTTAGATGGGATAAATCATTACTGTAGGTGAGGTGGGGCACCCAATGGTCTGTCCTGGATAAGACCCTGTCACGAAACATGTTCATCTGGTTAAACAGCTTGGACCCAATGACTCAAGCTTGTTAATAATACTGCAACAGGCAAAATGGTTTACAATCAGCAAAAATATAACAAAGATCACAGTATGCATTCACAAATGCATGGCCAGAGGTAACATTCCTCACTAGGGTTGCTAGGTCTCCTGCTATGGAAGGAGACTTCCTGCTAGCAACCCTCTCATCCTGCTACTGATCTTTCAGGCAGCAGGAGGGGGGAGGAATTGCCAGCATTGTGTGCAGCATCACATCACTTCACTCTAGGAACTGCCAGAAACTCTATGGTTTTACACTGGAACCTCCCCTCATGCCCCCTCAACTACTGGCAACCCTACATTCAACTGTTCCCTAAAGTGCATACCATCCAACCTCAATGGAAGACCTTCTGATTTAGGTCAGCCTTTCAGGTCACACTAAAAGGAAACCGTGATGGCATCCTCCTGTGATTCTGTGCTGAGCAGTCAGGTTAGAACGAATAAAAGGAAGTACTTCTTTACCCCAAAACATGATTAACACATGGAATTCACTGCCACAGGAGGTGGTAGCGGCTACAAGCATGGATGGCTTCAAGGGGGAATTGGATAAACATATGGAGCAGAGGTCCATCAGTGGCTATTAGCCACAAGGTATAGACAGGAACTCTTGGTCTGGGGCAAGTGATGCTCTGTATTCTTGGTGCTTAGGGGGGGAACAGTGGGAGGGCTTCTAGTGTCCTGGCCCCTCTGCTGGACCTCCTGAGGGCACCTGGTATTTTTGGCCACTGTGTGATGGAGTGTTGGATTGGATGGGCCATTGGCCTGATTCAACATTGGCTTCTCTTATGTTCTTATGTTCTGGTAGGCCCTTTCATAAAATGGCCCTCTTGAGCCAAGCTGACAGACTGGGTATAAATCTCTTTAATTAAATCATTAAATTAAATTGGTCTAATAGGTAAAAAAAAAAAGGAATGAGATTGGAAGGGGTACACTCAGATCTACAAGAGGATACTGTGAGGAGCAACTGGCTGGAAGAGTGCAATTAGTACCCACTCATATAAGTCAATAAATATGCACGTAATCCATCAACTCATCCAACTAAGGAAGATGTTCTGACTAGCAGCAACTTTCCTTGTTTGTAGGCCGAAGGGCTTTATCTAATTACCTGCTGGTTAAGAGCCTTCAGGTGACGAAGAATTTAATCTTGAACCCGCATCTTGCAAAACTTTGCCCTACCAGTGGTCTATGGGTCCTCAAAGGCTGCACCCAGTTCTAAACAATGTCCATATTATTTCGACACCTTGAAAGGTTCACTGAAATATTAAAGTGGAGGTATCAAGCAAGGAAATAGAAGCTTTTGTAAAGTCCTAAAATCAATGATGTTCCTTTTGGACAGCTGGAGATTTCTTTAATATCAAGTATGTCGATAATATTTTGGCACCTGCGCACTGATTAAAAGTTCTGTTGGATACATCCACATCTTCTGTCCCACTGCATAACTACCCGTCGAGCCACAGTGTTAAGATCTGGTCACCAGCCAACTTTTCCTCAAGGTGAACAGACATCAGCGATTACCAGGAAAGCTTAAGAGAGGTTTCAATCAGTATTTGAAATTAAACACCAGGCATTTAAGAAACTGGAAGACTGAACAGAGAGGAAATGAAGCTGGAGGAGGGATGCGACTTCCCCTGTATTCTAATGCACAACAGGGTTGCAGCGTGCAGCTTAAGTCTTCATCAGAGATTTTTAACACATTTTAAATTATTGTATAATATGATATTTCTCCCCCTGTTGGGAAATCAAAGCTGAGAATGATACACTTGTTCAGCCACCCACATATTTTATTCTCGCTAAGGGACTCATGCCATGTTCTAGGCAACAATTTTGGTGGAATAAATCTTTTGGGGGGAGCAGTGGCTTGTGGTGCCCCTTACAATTCAGGCAGAAATCAATGTTCTCTCCTCTTTAATGTGGGCAATTTAGGGGCAGAAAGACAGCCAGCTACCACAGACTTATTTTGCTGCAATTATTTCATTAGGAACACTGAAGGTCTACACACAGAAGGTTGTTGCAAGTTGTGATGATTAAAATGTGGAAAGGAAATGAGATTTGCCATTACAAGACCCCAATGAAATTTTCATGCCAGGAAAGAGGAGAGGAGAGAAGAGAATTGTCTGCATACAGTAAAGGAACTATATCTAGACATGAGTAAGGCCCAATTTACACCTCCCCTCTGAAATAGTTTGACTGCTGTCTTTTCCTACGCTCATTTCATGCTGATTTCAAATTTCATTCCCTGGATCTAAGCAACAGGATCTGTTTAAAGCAGTACAATGATAGCTTGACCACAGGTGGGCAATTAACGAATGTAAACAGTAATTTTTAAACTAGAACAAGTATGGTTTGAAATTAGAAACAGGTATAGACAGGTTGTTTTTTTTTTTGAAACTAGAATAATTCCAGCAGGAAAGTCAGATGTAGATTTGACCTAAGACTGGGAGAGGGTGGATCTCTCACACCATAGGTGTGAATGTACATGCACACAAACATCTCCTTATTGCTGTGGGACTGACCACCAAACTATCTCAGAACCTTTCTTCAATGTATGGATGCAGGGAGATACCAAGAGCCTGAGAAACAGTGTAGTCCTGGAAGTCACCTCTCGTGTTCCCCTCTGTACCACAGAGTCTGAGGAGAAACAGAAGTCCAAGGTGGGGGGGTGCAGAGGGTGGATGGTCTTTGACTCCCACATCCTCCTGTAGTAGGATACTATGCAATTTCAGAAACTGCCTGTCAGCTGTAAAGACACTGAAGTCCAAAGACCATTTATGGACTGAGAGAGGAATGGGACTGCTGTTAGTTAGCATCCTCCTGTGGTGTTCAGGGAGGATTTTTCTCCTTGACCCTTTTTCCCATGGGTGTATCCCAGGTTTTTCTGGGTGGAGAATGCATTGAATATGCATTTGAGTATGCATTTGGATACATATAATTAAAGATTAGGATTGGCAGCCACTGGCAACCAATGGGGGAGGGAGGGGCAGGGATGGGGGGCATGGTAGCATGCTGGTGCCATGATGTCACTCCTGACAAACAGTCAGAAGTGACATCATGTCATTGATGTGATGCAGGCATGATGCTCTGGGATCCAAATCCTAGAACATTACATCAGCATCATTGTAGGGATGTGACATCACTTCCAAGTATTCGCTGGAAGTGATGGGGCGCCATAAGCATGACACTGCTTTCCCACCATTTCCCCTTGTCACCCTTCCAAGTGGTGACGGGCAGTGAAAAGGGAGGTCAGGATGTCTTCCACTGGAGGAGCAGACCGAGTCCCCCGATATTACAAGTGGAAGCATGCCTTGTAGTATGTATCAGATACATATCAATTACACAAATGAAGTTCACAAGAATTCGCAGTGGATCGACGAAAGGATGTGGAAAGGAACACATGGTGAAGCAAAACTGTGGGACAAGTACAGAATGGAACTAATGCCATTGGTCCCGTTCTCTTTTAACTGCAATTGGAAAAAAAAACCTGGAAGCTTATACTGATTTTGCGAAATGGGAGCAATGTGTTCATTTTAACATGACACTGCTAGCAATGAGCTATTGTCTGCTTCATTGGCAGAAGCGGTCCCACCACAATACATTACACTATTCTAACTCAGACCAGAATGCAGAAAGGTTAAGACTCAAATATGCACAAGCAGTGCTTTGATGGCATGACATAGTGCTGGCACAGAAGATGCAAAAAAAAATATGATTTACCTGTCTCTTGAGAAGATGGCCTAATTTTAATAACCTCAAGTTATTCCTGACTTTCTCCCCAGAAAGATGAGAACACCACCCAAATACTACAATTGTCTTGTGACTTACTGATGATAATAAGTAAGGCCCGCTACCTAAAAAGTCAAGCTCTAGGTCACAGGAGCACCCATGCATGAAAAAGTGAATTAAACCAATATAATATTTAAAAAATTAATCATTCCCCAGGCTGGTGTAGTGGCAACGCTTTGATAACAGAGGGATTCAGATTTTTAAGTGACTGATCTTCCATGGTCCAGTGGAGAACAGGCAGGGAGTACTAGTAATCTTCAAAGCTTGATTGCTTTTTCTGATAGCATTACAAAATTAGTGGATGAAAGAATGTGTAATTTATCTGGGTCTCAGCAAAGCATCGGCAAAGCATCTTGCAAAATCTTTACTGGCAAAATTCAGTTCAGTCTGGCTCAGACATGGAGTGCTGCCCCTTTGGATCTGAAAACGGCCAGTTGAGTGCAAACAAAAGGTAATGAAAAATGACTCTGCATCCAATTGTGAGGCACTTGTGTGGGTTGGGGCATGTCGAGGGCCTTGTCTTATTTAGCATCTTCATTAACAAACTGGATGAAGGTATGACACGGCACATTAATTAAATTTACACATCATAGTTAATCAGAAGGGACTGCAAGTACTGGCCAGTGTGGAGAACGATCTGAAGGATCCAGCAAAAGTTAGCTTTGAGGTCTTTGTTAAAGGGGAAAAAAAGACCAAGAACATGAATTAAGGAACAGAGATGGCTGACTTGATTGGGTAGTGCTGCTGTGACATCAGATGCTGGCAGATTCCGAACTGGCATGAAATCAAGAGAAAGAATGCAACAGGACAGAAGTGAAGTGAAATACTGAAATGGATCTACTGAACTAGAGACCAGTGTTAAACATATACTGAAACAGTATTATCTCCTTTCACTAGGGTTGCCAGACTCCAGGTGGGTCCTGGAGATCTCCAGCTTTTATAACTGATTACCAGCTGACAGAGTTCAGCTCCCCTGGAGAAAATGGCTGCTTTGAAGGGTGGACTCTAGGGCATTGTACCATGCTGAGGCTGCTCCCCTTCCCAAACCCCACCCTCTCCTGGCTCCACCCCCAAAGTCTCCAGGTATTTTCCAACCCAGACCTGGCAACCCTAGCTTTCACTGTTGGGCAAAGTTTATTTTATTTGGGTATCTATATCCCATTTTTCTCCCCCAGCAGAGACCCAAAGTGGCTTAGAAGTTTTAGCATCATAATGAGGGGGGTTATTTCTTTTACACAAAATTCACTTTTTTAAATATATAGCCATTGATTTCTCTTATTCTCTTCTTTCTCTTTTAAAAGAGGGACTTCTTTTTTTCATTTCTCTTTATAGAGAAATCAATGTACCCTTTTGTAACTGTAAGATGCTGCAATCATCTGAGAAGATGCCAATGGTCTTTTAAATAAACATATAGTAACTTTAATCAGGAGAATGAATAAAGGAGCTCAAGGCCTACCAGAGTCCTTCATGACAGTTCATCTAGCCAGCTTACCTGAGGCTCTGAGTAAAACCTGGGCTGGAGCAGCACCAGATCCCAGTAACCTGAAACTAATATAAAATGTTAAACAAACTACTGAACCTTACAGTAATTTCAGCCCTTGCAGTCGTTTTATGTTATGCACCAGAAAGTAGTACTCTAGCAAGAGGACAGGAAGGTTTGGTAAGACATTGCCTGCCTCTGAGCATCCAAAAAAATGATTTATAGATTTTTATAAATAAAATATATACAATACTCAGAACAATTTTTCCTATGACACAGTTAAATAGACAGGTAGAAATTCACAGGTAAAGTTATTTCATACAAGACAAATGTGGACAATCATGACCTGATCTGGAAACAAATACTGAGAAAACAGTCGTGAGAGTCTGACCAACAAATCAAAGTAGTCAACAAGACTTACAAAGAAAATTCTTTGTATATATTATTACCAGTAAGCACTACAAAATAATCAACAAATTCCATCAAATCATAAGATAATCCTTATATAAGAATGTATCAACGTCGTCTCCGGATTTTATAACAACGTTTCAAAAAATGGATCTTTCTCAGAAAATATTCTACAAAGTAGTACAAGGGCATTCACACTCATAAAGTACTATACACAGAATCAGGAAAGATTAGGTAGGACGCTGGTCTCAAAAGTATTCAGGCTGCAGACATGCTACTTGGTTTCTGATGGATCCCAGGCAATAATTAAATTCAAAAAAGCCCTTGAACTGTAGGATGTGATAGTGTGCCTGCCAGCCGACTCGATGGACCCCTGGTTATAAATCCATTTCAATCTATAAATCATTGGGTTTTTGGTGGTTGAATTTGGGAACATGCACTTTTTTCTTGTTTACATATATTGCTGTGCCACTGCTTTTTAGCTCGTATGCCTCTGAGCATCTACAGAGTGAACTTCTGAAAAATTTGCAGAACCTCCCTTCCTGCTTCCCCCTTTGAACTCTTCTTTAATCAAAACAGAAGAGATAAGAAAATTAGACTGTATTCCAAATTTCTAAGAAGAGGGAAAGAAATAGATTGTTGGGTTTCAAGAAAAAATTGGGCTGAAAAAAAAAAAAAGAATGGAGAGATTTTCTTTCTTAAGAACATTACTTACAACATCATTTCCCTTTTCATTTTATCCTCAAAACAGCCCTGTGGGGTTGGTTAGGCTGAGAGGGAGTGACTGACTCAAGGTCACCCAGCAAGTTTCCATGGCAGAGTGAGGATTTGAACCTGGGTCCCCCAGGCATACTGGCTCTGTCTAACCTTTTCCTTAGACTTCCCATCATCAGAGTGTGGATGAGATGGGGCCAGAGAGAGAAGACTTTCATGACAAGGGCTCTGTCATCTGAGTTATGGAGCCTTTTTGGGGTATTTTGTTTTCCTGCTGGCCCTTATTCATGTACTTAATACTCCCAAAGAAGTCTAAGCGGTAAATAAGTCTGGACTGTCCTTTACAGAAACCATGCTAATTCTTCCTGTATTCATTTAACAGTTCTGTCTTTAATCTGGGGTCGCCAACCTCTGGATGGTAACTGGAGGTCTCTTGGGATTTCAACTGATCTTCAGGTAACAGAGATCAATTCACCTGAAGAAAATAGCTGCTTCGGTGGGTGGACTCTGTGGCATTGTACCCTGCTGAGGTCCCTCCCCTCCCAAAACTCTGCCGTCCCCCCAGGATCCATCCCCAAAATCTCTGGGTGTTTCCGAACCCATAACGGGCAACCCTTCTTGAATCTTTCTTTCCACTTATTTACTCAGAAGTAACATTAAGTTGTCCTGTAATTCCCCAGATCCCCCTGAATTCCCTTTTCAAGCTGGTGTTGCATTTGCTGATTTCCAGTCCTCTTGCAGGGAATCTAGTTTTAGTGACCAACTGCATTCACATTTGAGTTCCTACAGAACCATCAAGTGTTTGCCCTCCAGAACCAGTAACTTGTTCATTTTTAATGTGTAAAGTAACACTGTTCATTTATTTAGATATTTACACCCAGCCTTTCCCCAAAAACCTGAGTTATCTTGTGAACTTTCATTAGTTGATGCATCTTGCAAGTATCAAGGAAGTATACTTCCATAGGAGGACATGGAGGTCCTCACCCATCCACCCTTTCTGTTTTGTTCTCACAAACAGTGTTGCCAACCCAGAGATTATCTCTAGATGACAGAGATCAGGTCCCCTGGAGAAAATACCTCGTCTGAAGGGTGGATTCTATGGCATTATACCCCACTGAGGTCTCTCCCCTCCCCAGATCCTGCCTTCCCCAGACTCTTTCCCCAGAATCTCCAGGAATTTCTCAACCTGGAGCTGGTAACCCTACTGGCCTACAGCCATAATGACTCTCAGGGAAATCAAGATGGTCACGTGTGGGGGAATGACAGTGGAATACAGCCCAAACACTTTGGTATATGTATTGATCTGATAGCATAGGGAGGAAAGCTTGGTCTTCCTTGGATTCCTTGCTTCCTGGGGTGAGCAATCAGGATGCAGTAATCACCTCTTCAGTGTGCAGTGTGCTTTTAGCCTAAAAACTTACTTTTCCTATGTACAAGTCTCAGCTCCCAATGTGTATTCCTTGGTCTAAATCCAACAAAGTGACATAATGGAATTCCATTCCTTCTACTTGGGAGAGATAGAATGCAGGCACAAAAAAACTCCCACAAGTCTTTATTTGTCCTCAAACATTTAACAAATAGGATCCATACTGAAAAACAGAGCATCTCTTCAAGGCTCTGAATATAAAAGAGAAATGCTCTGGGCAGCTGTTCCGAAAGAATCCTCACTGCATCTTGAAAGGGTACTGTTTTTTGTTAAAAAAAATAACCACAAAAACATAATAAGGTTATTTGGGTGCCAGCTATAGTACCACATCTTTCCCACTAATTTATTCTCTGTGGTCCCAACCTCAATGGTATCATCCAATAATGGCACCTGTTTTTGTTTTGTTTTGTTTTCTAATCTTCCCTCTCTGAGAATCTCTTTTTATGCTCGTAATTCTTGAAGCAGCTGTGTCGGTCACGAACTACATGCAATTTATTATACCTACAATGATGTTTAAACTAAAAGCATCAGTTCATGGGAGCTCTAATCCTGCTGCTATAGAAATGATTAAGCTCTTTTATTTGCAAGATAAAAATGTTTTGGGAATGGGGGAGAAACTAGCTGATGACCAATGTGCATGCATAATTCCAAGAGAGGAAAAGATGAATTATGTACATTTTCTTTCATTTGTTTATGTGTTTGTTTGCATATTCATTTTTGTTTCTTCAGTAGTTGGGCTTTGTAGTTTTTGCTCTGATTTCATTTACAATGTGGATGCATTGCATGTAGCTTTTATATTACCTTTATACATCTGGTATCATTAATAAGGCTGATCTTTTGGGACATAAATAAAAGATGTATATATTTTCCAGGGAGGGGAAACAGTGCAAGGAAATGAGAAGCAGAGTATGACCATAAAAAAATCATAAGTTCAACTTACAAACAGGGAAGTAAATAGAAACAAGAGTTTGGAGGTCAATGTAGCCAGAATGTAAAATTCAAAATCATCTCTAACATAGGACAAAGAGGCTTGCTATCATATATTAAATTCTGGCATATGGAAAGATACAACAGGATCTCTCATCCTGTCAGCATTTCCACGATTCTCCCATTTGGTGTAGCAAAAAAGACATCTTACAAGAGTTTCCTTTTTTATACATATATAAAGCCTGGATCCCGCATTTTCTCATAACACCCATTATATTCCACAACACAGAGACAAGCACAGTCTAAACACTGCTACTCTGTCATTTCAGGCTGTTCTGGTTTTAGTAAAAAAAAAATCTGATTTTTCACAGCCTGTTCCTACCCACACATCCCAACTGTTTCTTTCTCACTGAAATGTGGCTATTTGTGTTAATAGCATCATAGTTTATTCTCCTTGCAAGGGCTTTGATTCCTTTCACAGCCATGGGCCCTGGAATTTCTGGCATCCCATGCTGCTGCTGTTCGCACCATCCCTTTTCATGTACTTCAAGTCCCAGGCCACACACCAAGAACAGGCAGAGTAGAAGGGAGGAGAGATTCATTCGCTGTGTCTTTAAGGTGACAACATATCTGAAGCAGGGAGGAAGGAAAAAGGAGGACGGCAATTTGTGCTTCTGGACCATTTAGCCAAATTTTGGCAGTGTAGTCATGTGAATGTGTTGCCAGAAACCCTACAAGTTTTAAGGGACCCTGACTGAGCAAAATGTCCTCAGGACCACTTCCCCACTCAGCACTTAGCACTCTCTCTGTGAACTCTCTGTCTCTCTCACACACAGAGACAGGTTCACACACCCACAGTGTGATTTTTTAAATGTTCCTTTAGGTCTTCACAGTGCTTAAAGCAGTGCAGAAGAGTTGAACTTCAAGCTGGGCCTTTAGGCCTCACTCTATAATAACATCCTATGCCCTATCTTTACACATCTGTAGATAGATAGATAGATAGATAGATAGATAGATAGATAGATAGATAGATAGATAGATAGATAGATAGATAGATAGACAGACAGACAGACAGTTTTGCCTATTGAACATAACACTTTAGAACATAAGAAATGCTCTGCTGTCCATCTAGTTAAGCATGCTTTCCCACAGTGATCAATCAGATGACTTTGGAATGGGCTCCCCGTCGCCCGGCATCGCCGTGGCGCGGGGGAGCATTTTTGCCGCCTCGCAGGGAGCGAGGCAGCAACAGCGTTGTTATTGGCCGGGCAGGGGGCGGGGCTAGCTCGGTTTGAGCCGTTGCCCCGTTCCCGCCGTCGCAGTCTGTTTGTGCGCTCGTGGGAGCTGGAGCACGCCTGTAGGAGCTCCTTTCGGCCTCGTCTGTGCGGCGACGGCAGCGGTTCGGGCGTTTGCTCGGGGGCTAGTGGAGCTGTGTGGGCGTGCGGAGGCGTTGTCACGCTGCGGTTGCTGGTTTCTTTGTTTGCCTCCCCTCCCCGCGGACGGCGACGGCCTGTGGCTTGGTTTGAGGCATCAGGCGGCGTCGGGGCGGAGGACTGCAGGGCAGCGGGGTGGGCTCCGGCTCCGGTTCCCTCCCCAACTTTGCGACTTTTAGGTGCCGTTGCACCCCGCTTCCACCTCACTGAGTCGCTTTGGCCCCTCCCTCCTTTTGGGCCTGTCGGCCGTTTGGGAACACACTGAAGCTCTGCTGGGGCCCTTGAGGTGCGGGGAGGTTAGGGCTGTAGCGGCGCAGTCTGAGCTCCTGTTGGCATTTGCAGGGGAGCAATCATCGGCAGGCTGCTTCGGGGGTTTGCCCCCTTGGAGTGTGGCTCGCGCCCCCCCTCCCCCCGGGAGTTTGAGGGGGCGAGCAAGCTCTGGGCCTCTCGAAGGGAGGGGTGTGGGGCGGTGTCCGTGTTAGTTATTTGTTCCCCCCCCCGGGGGCTGGGCACGTGTTTGTTTGTGTTATAAGGCTTAGTGGTTGAGTATTGGAGGGCCCCCCCCCCACTGGGACAGCTTTATGCGGGCCCCATTTTAGCAGCCTAGCCTAATCTCATCAGATCTTGGTGGCCAAGCAGGGTCGGCCCTGGTTAGGATTTGGAGGGGAGTCCACCGAGGAAGTCCAGGGTTGCTGTAGGTGGCCAGGCAAGGGCTAGCCACTTCTGAGCGTCTCTTGCCTTGGAAACCCTATAGGGCTGGGTCACCTTAAGCTGGTGTTAGGCCTTATTTGGGAGCCTGTTCAGCGGCCATTTTGGTGAGGTCGCTCAGCCTTATAGGATTACCTTACTGGGGTGATAGGCGGCCATTTTAGTGAGGTCTTTTAGGCCTCATGGTCGGGGGCCATTTTGGGTGCAGGCTGTGGCGGCCATTTTAGGTGCTTATTATTCTATATCCCTGTGGATCATTAGGTGGTGGATTTCAGTATTCTAATTTAAGTACGTTTCTTTTTATTTGTCAATAGTTCATAGTCATGGCATCTGGAAAAGGTAAGGGCAAGGGCAAGGGCAAGGGCCCGGCGCCAAAGAGACCTCCAGCGCGACCTGATCCGGTGGTTCCTTCCAGTGACGAGGAAGAGGAGGATGTGATCAGCGTGGCCATTCTTCAGCGGCTGGAGGCGCTTGAAAAGGGACGGGGTATGCCAGCGGGTGTTTTGCCGGCTGACAAATCTGACAAGATGTCTTTTCAGGCACAGGTGCTGGCGCGTTTGGCCTTTCTGGAGGACAGGCAGGAGGCGGCGGCTTCAGGCCTAGTGGGTGCAGAGTCTAGCCAGCAGGGCCCAGGTGTAAGGGAGCAGCAGATGGCGCTTTACTCGCCTTCCCAACTTACCGGAGGTAAGGAGGTGGCATTGGGTAGGCAGGGATCAACGTGGCCTTGGGGCCCAGGCGGCGAGGGTTCAGCCACTTTGCCTTTGCCGCATCCTGGCCAGCCTATGGGCCCGGCTTTTGAGCAGGGGGCCACCGCTTCCCAGATGCCACTGGCTCCTTGGCCTTCACATTCATTTTATGGCTCTCCTTCTGGGTGCCAGGGAGCTGGACCGTACTGGGGTTTTCCCCAGCCCACTGCAGGTTACCCTTACGTAGGCGGGTCAGCATATGATTCAGTTGCCGCTGGGGCGGTTCCGAGTGGTGACGCAGACCTACCTTTAGGTGACCATCTTTCAATGGCAACTAAAGATAAAATACTAAAAGGGGAGTTTGTAGATGTGTTTAGTCTGCTTTACCGGGAACTAGAAAAAAAGGACAAGGATAATTTGGATGACAGGGAAAAGGAACGCTTGAAGCGCCGGGTAGTAGATAGGACATGGGCCAATTGGTTTCCGGGTTTCCTAATCTACGCAGCGGTCATAGTGCGACACCAGCCGTGGAGGGCCTCTTCGATGCTCCAGTATTTGGACATCATCTACAAGGCCTATACAGATTTCCCGAGCCCGGCTTGGTCGCAATATGACGAGCAATTTAGGATGAGGGCAGCCATTAACCCGGCCATGCGATGGGACCGGATATGTTCTAACTTGTGGCTGCAAATCATGTCTCCGGCCAGGTCTGCTTGGGGTGAGCGGTCTCATAGCGGCCATTCTGTTAAGAGGGCGCCAGTGCAGGCAGGTTCCCGCCCTGTGGCGGGGCAGGCAGTTCAACGACGCCAGCTTTGCTGGGAGTTTTCTTCCCAGGGAACCTGCGGTCGTAAGGCGTGCACCTTTAGGCATGAGTGCCCCTTGTGTACCGGACCTCATCCTTTATCCAGTTGTCCACGGCCCAAGGGACGTGGGGGAGGTAAAGGAGGCAAGTACTCATGGGGGGGGAAGCCAGGCAACCCCCCTTCTGATAAAGGGGCCTAGCCCGATTAAATTGGGAGTTCTGAGACGCTGGTTGCGCAGTTATCCAAGGATGGGCGACGGGGCCTACCTCTTGGAAGGGTTCACTGTAGGTTTTCGTATACCGTTTCAGGGGATGAGGGTTCCCTATTTGGCTAGCAATTTAAACTCAGTTTCGGGCATGGAGGACATAGTTAGGGCCAAGATTGCCAAGGAGTGTCTGGAGGGCAGGGTTTTGGGCCCGTTTGTTAGTCCACCAGTGGCCAATTTAAGAGTTTCCCCTTTAGGTGTAGTTCCAAAGAAGGCTCCTGGTGAGTTTCGCCTCATTCATCACCTGTCCTACCCTCGGGGGGGGGTCGGTGAATGATGCTATCCCAGGTGATTTATGCTCCGTCAAATACACTTCCTTTGATCAGGCCATGCGGGTGGTTCGCCTTTGTGGTGTGGGAGCCGAGTTGGCTAAATGTGACATTAAATCAGCCTTCCGGCTCCTCCCGGTGCACCCTGAGGATTTTGAGCTGCTCGGATTTGCCTTTGAAGGAAACTTTTACATGGATAGGGCTCTACCCATGGGATGCTCGGTGTCCTGTTCTGCTTTCGAGAGGTTCAGTTCGTTTTTGGAATGGGCCTTGAGAACCAGGACGGGTCTCTGCAGTACTGCCCATTATTTGGACGATTTTCTTTTTGCGGGCAAGAGGGGTTCCGGTCAGTGTCGTTTTCTGCTGGACAGTTTTGTCTACCTGGCGGATGAGCTGGGTGTCCCTCTTGCTCAGGAGAAGACTGAGGGCCCGACATCCACTTTGACGTTTCTAGGTATTGAGATTGATACGGTTAGTTTGAGCTGCAGATTACCACGAGAAAAATTGGAAGCATTAAAGGCGCGGGTTAGCGCTGTTAGGTCCCTTAAAAGAGTCACACTCATGGAGTTGCAGCAGTTGGTAGGTCACCTCAACTTTGCATGCAAAGTTGTGGCACCTGGCAGGGCATTTGTGAGGAGGTTATGTGATTTAATGAGAGGCCTCCGGCTTCCACACCATAGGACCAAGGTCTCCAAAGGGATGAGGGAGGACCTCCTTGTTTGGGAACAGTTTTTGGACTCGTTCAATGGGGTCTCTCTGTGGCGGGACGAGCTCTTGTTAGAGGCGGAGCTTCAGATCTCATCTGATGCGGCCGGCTCTTCCGGTTACGGAGTTTATTTTAGGGGGCATGGTGTGCCGGGGACTGGCCTAAAGATTGGTTTCGGGTGGGTTGGGTCAAGGACCTCACCTTCCTGGAGTTTTTTCCAATTGTCGCAGCGGTGTGGATTTGGTCAGCCGATTTGGCTAATAGGACTGTCCATTTCTGGTGCGACAACCAGTCCACGGTTCATGTCATCAATTCCCTTACATCTAAATCCCCTAGGGTCATGGCCCTAGTTAGGGCTTTTACGTTGCAGTGTCTTAAATTTAACATTTTGTTTAGGGCCAGACACGTCCCGGGGGTCGCTAATGGGATCGCTGACGCTCTCTCTCGTAAACAGATGGAGAGGTTTCGTCAGCTGGCTCCAGAGGCCGATCTGCTCCCGGCACGGATGCCCACAGAGGTGTGGGGGATTGGAGGGCTGAGGCCGACAGGGCAATGAGCCTGGCACTCGCCCCTTCTACTAGGAGAGCTTACCTGAAGGCCGGTAAGCAGTTTCTGTCCTTCAGGGCGGGAGCGGGTTTGCAGCAGGTCTGGCCTATTCCTGTGTCACACCTGATGCACTTTTGTGTGACACTTCGGAATGGTGGCCTTTCAGCTCACACAATCAGAGGCAAGCTGTCTGCGCTGGCTTTCGCCAGTAAGGCTTCGGGTCACAAGGACACCACGGGCGACTTCCGTCTCCGGAAGATGCTCGAGGGGTGGTCTCGGGAATCAATTAGGGCAGTTGACACTAGGGAACCTTTGACACCCACGGTCCTGAGAGGGCTGGAGAGCCAGTGGCCTTCTTGTTGTAGTGACAGCTACGAGGTGGGCCTGTTTCATGCCGCTTCGCTGACCGCCTTTTTTGGGGCACTCAGGATTAGCGAACTGGTGGCAGGCTCTCGGGCTGATGTTTCCGGTGCAGCTTTGGAGCTTAGGGACGTATCAATAATTAATTTTCAGCTTCGAATTAGGTTGCGGAGATCTAAAACTGACCAGAGGGGTAAGGGGAGTGTGCTGGAACTAGGGTCTAGTTCGGAGTCAGCACTGTGCCCAGTCGCCGCCATGAGGCGGTACCTGACACTTCGGGGTGATGGCCCGGGCTATTTATTTCGGCATAGTGACAGCACCCCTCTTACGAAGTTCCAGTTTTGGACCGTGACTCGGAAGGCCTTGATCCGGCTGGGTCTGGGCGGTGTTCGTTTTTGCTCCCATTCTTTTCGAATTGGGGCAGCCTCGACTGCTGCCGCAATGGGGTACCCTGATAGGAAAATACAGAGGATAGGGCGTTGGAAATCAGGATGCTATAAGAGTTATGTTAGGCGTTGTACCTTGTAAGTTTGTTGTGGTTTCATTCAGACCTTTGGTAATGAAGTTCTTTTTACAGGTGCTGCAGGCCGTGAGACAAGACGAAGGGTCATAGTCTGCGGCCACAGCATGGTCTTTTGGGCAGCTCATCAGGCGCGGAGAACATCTTTCGGCTCCCAGCTTGGCCTCAGCGAAGTGGCTACGGTTGAGTGGTTGGGGAGGAGGGGCATGCGATGGCCGGCGCTCCTCCCGTTGTTGTTTGAGGAGAGGCGGGGGGCCCCCCTCACGTGCTCGTCATACACCTGGGGGGCAATGATTTGGGTTTGGTCAAGGGCGTGGCCCTTGTGATGCAGGCCAGGGCTGATTTGGCACTGATCAGGTCACGGTGGCCTGGTGTGCAGATAGTCTGGTCTGCCATGCTCCCCCGTCTGGTTTGGAGGCATGCCGGTGACCCCAGGTGTATGGACAGGGCTAGGCGTAATGCTAATAGCCAACTTCGCACGGCCATGGAGTCTGGGTTGGGTCTCTTTTTGTCGCACCCTAACATACAGGTCAAGTTTCCGGACCTGTATCGCCCTGATGGGGTGCACCTTTCAAACAAGGGCAATGGGTTATTTCTAGAGGACTTGCAGCACGGGATTCGGATGGCTCTCGGTTGCCGTGTGGGGTAAGCAAAGGCCAAAGCAGAGGCTTGGATTTGCATGTGGTAGGTTTATGCAAGCAAGAAAATGGAACTGGTGGGTGCCTCACGGCATATCCCTGTTGGGAACAGGAGGTCATCAGGAACCACCTTAGGGCCTTGCGGTCTGGGGAGGTGAATGGTGATCGCCTCTGGGAACCTCTCAGACTAGGCTCCTCCCTGAAGGTCTGTGCAGCCTCAGGGGTAGGCGCCCCTGGGAGGGGATGCCAGTATGCTGGGCCGCCGGTTACGAGCCAGAATCTCACTGGGTCAAGACTGGGGCTAGGTTACCTGCCCATTACAAGGGCAAGGAGGCTGTGTCTGGGAATGACGCCTGCCTTGCCTGTTCCTGTGCTTGCTTAGTTTACCCGTTGCTGCATGTTCTGTTTAAATAGTTAATAAAGTGGCCCTTGTTTGATTCCAAACCTGTTGTCTGTCTCGTTATTTCATGCTGGGGTGGCAATGGGCTCCCCGTCGCCCGGCATCGCCGTGGCGCGGGGGAGCATTTTTGCCGCCTCGCAGGGAGCGAGGCAGCAACAGCGTTGTTATTGGCCGGGCAGGGGGCGGGGCTAGCTCGGTTTGAGCCGTTGCCCCGTTCCTGCCGTCGCAGTCTGTTTGTGCGCTCGCCCACCCACCCACCCTGGTTGCAGTGTAGGCTGAGGCTGGTCGCCTTTGGGGGCCAGGTAGGAATTTTTTACACCCCTTCCTTTTTGGCGCTGGGATGTGGTGTTTTTTTGCCTACCTTACACTGTTGCTAGTGGTTAAGGGTATAGATGGTGGTCGGGTATTAATTAGTATGGTCACTTGGTAGGTTTATGCAAGCAAGAAAATGGAACTGGTGGGTGCCTCACGGCATATCCCTGTTGGGAACAGGAGGTCATCCGGAACCACCTTAGGGCCTTGCGGTCTGGGGAGGTGAATGGTGATCGCCTCTGGGAACCTCTCAGACTAGGCTCCTCCCTGAAGGTCTGTGCAGCCTCAGGGGTAGGCACCCCTGGGAGGGGATGCCAGTATGCTGGGCCGCCGGTTACGAGCCAGAATCTCAGTGGGTCAAGACTGGGGCTAGGTTACCTGCCCATTACAAGGGCAAGGAGGCTGTGTCTGGGAATGACGCCTGCCTTGCCTGTTCCTGTGCTTGCTTAGTTTACCCGTTGCTGCATGTTCTGTTTAAATAGTTAATAAAGTGGCCCTTGTTTGATTCCAAACCTGTTGTCTGTCTCGTTATTTCATGCTGGGGTGGCAAAGCCTACAAGTGGAACTAGGTTTGCCCCCCCCCCAAGGAGATGGGGTCAGCCACTACCAGCCCCGCCCCTGCCACCAATCAGCTGTCCAGCAGGGGAACCAGAAGAAGGAGGAAGGCCCAGGCAGATTCACTGACAATGCGGTGACATCACTTCCGGTGTGCATAGGAAGTGACATTATTGTGCTGGCAATATCTGGGCAATGCTCTGGCATTTGGTCAAAAACTCTATAGTAGAAGCCGTTTTTACCATAGAGTTTTGCCCAAATACCAGAGCATCACCTTGACATTGCAGTGTGATCACGCCATTTCTGGTTACTCCCGAAGTGACATAGCTAGCACGAACATCACCTGGGCCTCCCTTCCACTCCTGGTAATTCCTTCCCCCTCCCCTGCCAGTGGCCAGGATGGACCAGGCAACCCTAAACAGGACAGGCCCAAGTATCTCCTATTGTTTCCTGCTGCAACAAGTTGCCAGCTCCCCAGTGGGGAAATAAGATCCCTTACCTCATTCCCTGCTGTTGCTCTGAGCAGTGGCAGGAGAAAATTTTTTAAAAAATGGCCATTTGCCAACACATGACATCATTTCTAAGAAAACCCAGAAGTGACATCATGCCTCTTTGGAAATTGGCTGAAACTCCATGATAAAACCATAAAGTTCTCAGCCAGCGCACCCCCCCCCCCCATGTTCCCCCTTCAGTCTCCTGCTGGTTGAAAGGCCGGGCCTAGCAACCCTAACTGGTATCCAGAGGTATGCTGCCTCTGGACATGGTGATCCTATTTAAGACTAAAGGCTGATAGCCACTGTATGGTGTAGCTATTCCTTGATTCAGTTCAGTGTTTTAGACTGCCCTGGACTGACCACATGCTAATTCACTCCAGAATTCACAGGGGACTGACTAGAAATGGAGTTCTGAATGTAGGTTAAGCTACTTGTTGCTGAGGCTGTTTAGCTAGAGGTTCCTTCTCTGCACAAACCCTATACCTCTACAACTGTGCTGCCTCCTGATTTTCCTGCCTGGTCTTCAGGACACTACACGTTGATGTACCTGTCCTCTGGAAACTTGTGTGATCCCCTTTTAAAGCCATCTAAGTGGTCATTGCTACGTACTGTGGCAGTGAACAGTGTTAGATTTAAGATCCAGTTTAGGGCCTCAGAGGATGAGAGGCTTCTAAATACAAACTTATTAAAATTACTAAATTTCCATTTTTGGTAATATGGTAGGCCTGAATTTTATTTTATTTTTTTAAAGGTGCCAGAACTCTCAAGAGGGAAATGAAGTTTTCAATCTGTATAGCGAAAACTCATGAACTTTTAAACATCTTTAAAGGAATTTTGCCGAAGAGGTTTCAGAATTCCGTTCTGGCATGGTCCCCAAGAAAAAAAGTCCTGTGGAAGTGGAGGATTGGGGTACCTCCTTCTGGGGCCCCTAGAAATGGACTCCCTGGTCCAATCTTATTGAAACCTGGGGGGTTGAGGACAGGCACCAGCAGCTATTCTTGCAAATTTAGTCTATCTAAAAAAATATATTTTTAGTCTATTTTTAGTCTATCTAAAAAAAAAAAAAAACATTCTCCCCCTCCCCCCGAACCCCAGGTACTCCCTGATCGATTCTCCATTTTAGCCTATGGAGCCCTTTGACTATAATGGTCACCATAGGCTAAAATGGAGCTGGAAAAATCAGTATTTTTGCACACCTCTATTATGCTTTTCAGTATGATTTGTAAGCTGCCTTGAGTCACAGGGGAAAGTGGGATAAAAATATTTGAAAAAATAAGTAGTTTGGGCAGGTTGATAACATTTAAGCAATTTCCTGCTTGTTAGGTTAGGCAGCATTCTGACTTGACCTGTAAATCTGTCATACTTAATTAAAAAACCAAAAAAACCAAAGTAGACTGCAAGAGTCCCCCCACACACACACACAAGTGATGGTATGTTTTCTAGGGCTCAGAGCAGGGTGACAGTCCAAGGCAGGTCTACCAGTGTAGTGGGCTGGGTTGGGTAGACCTGTTCTCCAGAGGCCAGGTGTACCAATATAGTGGGAAAGGGTAGGTAGACCTATTCTCCAGAGGCCAGGTCTACCAATATAGTGGACTGGAGTGGCTAGACCTGTTCTCCGGAGGCCAGGTCTACCAATTTAGTGGAAAAGGGTAGTAGACTTGTTTTCCAGAGGCCAGGTCTACCAATGTAGTGGCCTGAGGTGGATAGACCTGTTCGCTGGAGGCCAGGTCTACCAATATAGCAGGGCAGGGAGATCTCTGGAGGCCTAATCTATCCCCATAGAGGACAACATTTTCTGAATGAATGAAATGTGACTTGATTCTGTCTTCTCTTATAATGTTTAAATTATGCTTAAAATATAGTTCAAATATAGTTTAAAAGAACTAATTCTGAGATTTTTACAAGGTTATGGGAATAATCTTCTAAAAAGCTAATTTATGTGATAGGCAAATGTAGAATCGCTCACAACTTTAATGCTTCTAGCTTTTTTTGTCCATGAGGTAGAATTTTTGCTCACAGCACTGTGGAGCTTAGAGGGAACTTTGCCTGTAGTAAGGCCTCTTGAACTTGACACAATTTAGGGTCTCAGCCAGAGTTCCCTCTAAGCTGAGTTAGTGTGAGCTAGCTCACAGTTTTTTAGCCTCTGGCTCACACATTTATGTCTTAGCTTAGGAAAAATGGCTCCTGTGCAAACTAATTTATGCAGTAGCGAAATTGCTCACTCACAACTTTAATGCCAGTAACTCACAAAGTAGAATTTTTGCTCACAAGACTCCTCAGTTTAGAGGGAGCATTGGTCTCAGCATGTTTTAATCTGGCCCTGGCAGTGAATGATATATATTAATTTTGCACTTCATGCATCTGGCAAAGCGGTCTCTGCCTCATGAAAGCTTAGGCTGCAATATATTTGTTAGTCTTTAAGAAGCTATGGAAACCCATGCTCGATAGGCCCACTGAATTGTTTATAACAGGAGCAGAGTGTAGTATTAGAAGCTTGGCCAGAATATAAGTGCTCATGAAAAATATTCACAGGTTGTCTGAACCACGGGTTGGGATGTGGGTCTGAGTATGTTGCCACTGGGAATTGTGGCCATTTGTGTTGCTGCTGTTGATGATCTTTCAGTTTCTTCTACCCCTTTCAATACAGTATGTATATGGAGGATGTATGCCATACATACATATTATCTGTGAATAATATATAATAATGATTTGGTGACCCAGATTGGGAAGAAAGGCTGAATATAAAAATTATAAATAAATGAAATAAGTGTTTATTGATA
The DNA here is from genome assembly GCA_029233225.1 of Lepidodactylus listeri. Lineage (NCBI taxonomy): Eukaryota > Metazoa > Chordata > Lepidosauria > Squamata > Gekkonidae > Lepidodactylus > Lepidodactylus listeri. The sequence goes on along the minus strand of JARCFY010000013.1, from coordinate 50,244,013 downwards.
CACAAAGTTAGGAAATGTGTACATTTTAAGAGAAGAATTTAACACAAAAATTGCACAAGAACGCACAATCTCAGCTTCACATAGCCCAAGGGAGAAGCCAAATCAAAATGGAGATATCCAAATGGAAGCAAGAAGGTATGCAAAATTCGATAGTGTCCCTACTTTATAATCAAGGTCCCAAAGTGAACCCTGGTAGCAATTTATAGCTGAGCGAAAATAGAAAAAGCCACTTAGATGCACACCTTTGGGGGAGTGCGAAAAGCTTTTTGGTGATGCTGTTTGACACAGAAAAAGAACCCCACTGGATTGTTACACAACAGTGACAGTCTAGGCAGCAGTGCCGGGATGGCTAAAAGAGCAAAATCAATGCCTCTCTTTTAAGCACTATGTTTGAAGCCTCACATACTTCTCAGTTCATTCTCTGGAGCAGAAATGTTCCACTTCTATAATTATACAAATCAAGAAGATGATATCTTAGTTCAGAAGCAGCCAAGAACAGATTTCACATGCATTTTCAGTGGTTTATAAATTGTAAAGAAGGTCATGACGTGAGCAGCTATGGCTTTGGATTTCAGGGTGTACATGAATTCATGAATTTGACTTATACTGAGTCAGACCACTGGTCTATTAAGGTCAGTCTTGTCCATTCTGACTGACAGCAGCTTTTCATGGCCTCAGTTCCAGGTCTTTCACATTATCTACTACCTGGTCCTTTTATGTGGAAATGCTGGGGATTGACCCTGGGACTTTCTGCATGCAAAGCAGATGTTCTCCCATTCAGCTTTAGACCCACTTCTTGTACAACAGGTCTAGTTAGTGCCTGGAGGAGAGACATCTTGGAAACCCAATCAAAGCCAGTATGGTTTCATAGATAGTGCCTCAGAATAAGAGTAGTAACACCACAAAGTGCATTGGGCCTATCACCATCTCGAAGCCTAACATACTTCATGTTGCTGTCATGATAAAGGAAAGAGGGAGACCTGTGGATGCCATACTGAAATCCTTGGGGGGGGGGGAATCTACCTTGAATACCATGAAGAAAAGAACAATAAATAGTGTTTCGCATTTGTAAGATGATTTCAGTGCTAAACATGTGCAACTTCCTTATATTGTGTCATACCTTTGCTCCATCAAGGTCATTGTTGTCTACTCTGACAAGCAGCTAAGGATGCCAGACCCCCCCCCCGGTGTGGGCAGTGGTCCCCTGATTTCAGGTGCTCCTCTCTGCTGCTGGCCAGCTGGTTGGCAGGGGTAATTACCCCACACATACACACAGGCAAGAAGCTGGAAATAAACATGCTGTGCCTATGTCACCTGGAAGTGATGTAGGCCTGTTGGTGACATGGGGGGTGACACTCTGGTTGGTGGGCAAAACTCTATGGTAGTAGCTAATTCTACCATAGAGGTTTTGCCCACAAAGGAGAGTGCCACCCCTGATGTGCCTACATCACTTCCAGGTGACCTAGGCATGTCATGTTTATTTCCTGCTTCTTCCCTTCCTTCTCCCGATAAGTTCTCCCTCAGACCTCGCTGGCTGGTCCAACAAACCTAGCAACCCTACCGGCAGCAGCTCTCCCGGTTCTCACATAGAGGTCTTTCATATTCTTTTAACTGGAGATACCAAAGATTGAATCTGGGCCCAGACAGAAAGAACAGGGTATCTGTTGTGGGGAGGAGAAGGGAAAGGAGTTTGTAAGCCACTCTGAGACTCCAAATGAAGGGTGGGGTATAAATCCAATCTCCTCCTCCTCCTCCTCCTCCTCTTCTTCATGCCCTGATACTGGCACTCCAGAGTAACAGGTTGGCCACCGCGTGATACAGGATGAACCACTTGTCTGATCCAGCCGTGCTCTTATCACTGAGCCACAGCACTTTATTAAACTATTCAAAGATGTTTGCACATATTGTCAGAGTCATCCTTACAATAGTCCAGATAGGTGCATTAGGATTATCACCATCACCATATTGCTGATAAGTGATAGCAAAGCAGTGCTACTCAAGGGCTAGTTTCAGAGTAGGATTGCTAACCTCCAGGTGGGGCCTGGAGATTTCCTGGAACTACATCTGATCTCCAGATGACAGAAACCCATTTTCCTTCAGAGAGTGGACTCTATGGCATCACATCTCTTCTGAGCTCCATCCCCTCCCCAAACCTGGCCCTCTTCAGGCTCCACCCCCTAATCTCCAGGAACTTCCCAACCTGGAGATGGCAAGTCTATTTCAAGGTCACTGGTCATCCATGGACCCAAGCTTCTCTTGTGTTTTCCTCTGATGCTTGGGTTGGTTCTGGGTGGGGGACCAAGGGAAACCTTGGTCTGCAGGGCCATCCTGGATTTCATCAGCCCTGAGGCTGAGAGAGAATAGCTTCTCTGGGGGCTCCTAGAGAATTTGTGGTCAAGGTGACTGGTGACAGCCTTCCCAATCACTTTCCCAGCCACTGCTATACCAGTTGCCAATACCACCGCCATCACCACCACCACCCCATAAGCCTAGTTGATAAGCTATTCCTGAATGGGACTGAGATGTTTTCAGGCAGGCAAAGAGAAGCACCAATGAACGTCACCTCTTCAGAAGCCCTGACAATGGCTGAGGTCCATTACAAAGGCACCCTTGAGCTGTACCTATTCATTTGAATGGTGCTTGGACAGGAGACTTTCCTTGCTGGTTTGGGCCCTTCATGGATAATTTAGGTGCGGAGTCATACAGATCATCTGGCTACCCAAAAAAATCAAGCTCTCAGATGAGAATATTTTTAAAAAGATAATTCCCTCCTTCTTTCCCTGCATTCGTTCTCTCTCTTTAATATTCACTGGAAGCCCTTCAGGCATTCGAAATTACACTTTAGAGAGAGATACCATGAGGGGGAAAATCCCTGCAAATTTTAATAAAGTCAGGCTGCGAGTCCCTCAGTTTTTTTACAAAGCCTTATTGCCTTACTATGCCACATATTTATACAGTTACTGAAAACTAATGTTAAGTTAGCCCAGTAATATGTTGCATCGCTAGCTTGCATTCATCTGGGAAAGCCTTGCACCTTCCATCCCCTGCAGACAAGTATTTCCCCCCCCCCTCCCATAATGGCTGCAAAGAAAGAGTGTGGTTAAGGCAATTAAAATGTGTTTCAACAAATAGCACCCAAGAGCAAACCCAAATGTGTCACTGGGCTTGTAGGACATGTCCCCGCTGGCTTGTATCTCTCCAGAATGCACTGGGGATTGTTGGAAGAACCACTCACTCCTACTTCCAAAATCTTTAGTGTGGAAAGTTTACACATCAGGATGACAGTATCCTGGTAGAAACGGCAGCCCCACACATTCACTGAAGGTCTGGAGAGGGAGAGAGGGAGTGAGCACACTGGCCATGCCCCCTGCCTCTGGACGATCACCTGGTTGTCTGCAGGGGCAACCTCATGGAGTATGTGTCAGCTCTGTGATCAGTCATGCTGGTTTTGGAAAGTTGCTGGAGAAAGACTTTGTGTCCTTTGTGTGGCTGCCCCTGCAGATGACCAGGCAACCATGCAGGGGCAGGGAGTGGGGACAGAATGCTCACACACCCCCTCCCCCTCCCTATGCATTCAGTGGATGTGTGGGGTTGTTATGTGCAACTGGCTAGAGAGTACCCTTTCCAAGAACAGTGAGCTTTAAGCTTTCAACTAAGTGATTCCCAGTGTGTGGTGTGATGTAGGATGACCAGAAGAAAGGCTGCAAGCTGAGAAGTGTCCCCATTCCCCTGGTGGGTGTGGGAGATGCCCTGCCCCCAGCTCCTATTGCTTTCCACCACTTGAAGCAATGGTGGAAGGAAAATTAAAAGAAAAATGGCAGCATTGCGTACAGGGCTGTGTCGCTTTCAGTAAAAGCCTGGAAGTGATGAAGGGTAAATCCATAGAATTTCTGGCAATTCCTAGAGCTCCCTACATCACTTCCAGATTTTTACCAGAAGTGACATAACACCACAGATGGCATCGCAGCCACACACACCCCATGTCCCTGCCCACAGCCTCCCTCTGGTTGCCAGGCAACCCCGATGGTGACTAAACCTTCTTAGCAAAATGAGACACCATTAGTGGAGACTATCATGAAACCCTGTTGTCAGCGGTGAAAGATCATTGGTTGACCCCTAGTTGGCAACTGTTTTCATGACAGAGGCACCTGTGCTTTAACAGCTGTGTGATACGGAGAACTCCCACATGAGATACCAGAAATGAGTTAAGCTAGTTTTGTTAATGACTGTGTTTGATTTCCATTTATTGTGGGTTACACTGAGAGACAGCCCTGCAGACTGACAACACAACCCTCCTAGCAGTCTTCCCTCTAAACTGAGTTAGTGTGAGCTCTCTCACAGTTTTTTAGCCTCCGGCTCACCCATTTTTGTCTTAGCTCAGGAAGAACTGCTCCAGAGCAAACAAATTTAGGCAGCAGCCAAAACGCTCGCTCACAACTTTAATGCCAATAGCTCACAATGTAGACTTTTTGCTCCCAAGTCTCCATGGCTTAGAGGGAGCATTGTCTCCTAGTCACAGTTGGGGCAGTCGGCTCATGGCAGGCAAACCAAAGAGACCCATCTTGCCTCAGAACTAAGAGACCCGGAGAAGCCCTGTCTTGACCAACACTCCAGTTGCAGGGAGAGCAGCAGATCTGAGGAAGATACTACAGAAAGTTACAGCAGAGACCTGAAGGGGTCTCCTAAAAGGCAGTAGGGAAGAACCCAGAAAGGGATTCTCCTATGTGAAGTAACACAGTAGTGAAGCTTTGGATCCCAAGAACTCCTCATAGAGGTCATAGAAAGAACTGCCCTTTACTGAAGGGATAGATATGTCTCCTTGCCCCTTCCTTAGACTGTGATGAGGTAACATACCAAAACAAGAGGGGCGTGGTTTGGGACACCCAGCAGTGCAGAAGGGTGGAGCCTGTGTCCTCAGAGGCCAGGGGGATATCAATAAATAGCTTCCCTCAAAAATTCTTGTAATAAAATGAGAGATACAATTTTTTTCTATTCATTTTTCAACATTTGCATTGGCAGCGTGCCCTCACAAGTTTCTGTTTCTTCTCGAATGAACTTTCTGCGTTTGAAACAAAAGTGAATTAATCACGTTTGGAAGTCATCTTAAATGCTATTAGTATTTACTCTCTGCAGCATGCGAACAATGAAAGGAAAAAAGAGAGAGAGAGAAAAGAAAAGAAGAATCAGACAGTAAACACCATATTTTCCCTTGATTGTTCTTAATGTCATGGGGGAAGAGAACCATTTCTCATAGCTGTGTGTGTCTGTCATCTCTCTGACAATGCAAAGGCAGCCAGACACCCCACTCCGAATGCATTTTCATTGTATGATAATTTCAGTGGATTGAAGCAAGTGTAGGGAGACTCGGTGCCCTTCGGTGTCAGTTAAGTGAGTCTTCTCCCTGTTTGTTTTGTCTGGAGTGCGATTCACGTAGGAGGGTCTGAACTCCAGAGGATTTGGAACAATTTGGCATTATTTTGGCAGAGCTGAGAAACAGAAGGAAGGCCTCGGGTCTCAGCTAGCTGATGATTCCACTCGTCTGCTTGTCTACCGCCCTTGTAAATGTAAAATGGAAATTACGCAAATCGGGCCATGATGAGTCCGACTCCAGTCCCGACGCACTGTTTATCTTGGGCCCCTTGAAGGCAAATGTGTATGAGATCATCCCGAATGAAGGGGTGAGCTGTCTTAGGATTTATTTGTGTCTGTCTGAAATATTAATTTGTCCTTCTGCATCTCTTGGTAAATGCTTCCAGGATTGCCACCCATCACTGCTGCAAATGCAGCGCCGACACCCCTTTGCAAGGGATGCTGACATGGATTTTTGAGTCTCCATCATCTTTGCAGTGGCATCAGATTGATGCCAGATGATACATGTTCACATTTTCAAGCTTCAGCACCATTAGAAGAATTACTATTGCCATATTCTGGGGCAGAAAGAATCATGACTTTAGGAAGCACGCCAGGCTCCTTCAAAGCTGCGTAGACTTTCCGGTGCTTATCCATATGTAAGATCCATCCAAATCACTTTGGGGTCAAACTATACAAGATGCAGGAAGATCTATGATGTGTGTGAGTGTTCTGGACTAGTGTTGCTGTGCAGAGGCAAAGAAGGTCTCTCTCTCTCCATACCATTTCCCTACCCTCAAAACAGGTTTTAAAAGCTTCTGTACAGGAAACCACATGCGGGAAATAGTTCTGGGGAGACATTAAGGCCATAAAAATAGTTATATTTTTATGGGGAAAGTGTTACATCCTGACTCCAGGCATTGCCCTGGTCTCTATGTTCTTTACCATAGAGATTGGGAAAATTCCTAGAGTGTCACATTATGTCACATCCCCTGAAACTCTGCCCTTCCCAGGCCTAGCCATTCTCCAGGCATGTGCTGCCACTGGGTTGGCAACCCTGTGGGACCATGCCATTCATCTGCACATATAGAACAAGCCTAAGCTATTGTGATCATCATGTAACAAGAGCTTGAGCAAGTCCACCTCACAACCTGAGTTCTTGTATATCTTCAGACCCAAATGCTGAAACTGTAGCTTTTATTCCTTGATATGATTCATGGAGTCAACCCGAAAAAGATGTTGGAACATTCATTTTTATCAGCCATGGGGGCCACAGTTTAAACCATGGTCAAGGTGTGAGGCAGAATGGTTTGAAACTTCCTTTCCCTTCACTTTTTCCAACCTCAAAGCCACCCCCCCAACTGTTCTTTGCCCAGCTCCGCTGAAACATCCAGATTGCTAAAGCAAGGTCTTTTGTGGCTGCTTTTCAGCAATTAAAAACGTGCTTGAGATCCTGTCACAGATATTCTTACTCGGTTTCACCTTTCGCTTCAAGATCCATTGCGACTGTTGTCACCCTTTGGGGACTGAATATAGAAAAACACTGGCCATCTGTCCTCCAGCCTAACTAGCCATTACTCCAAGGACTTGGCTGAAATTACCTGCTAGAGTAAGTACTGAACTTTCACTTTGTTGTAGAGCTTTTTAAGCCACAAAAGTTAAAAAACTTCTTCTTTTTTCCTGAAAGTCCCCCCCCCTTTTTGGCTTGTTATTAAATCTTTAGATACAAACAGCTGAACGAGGCGACCTGTGCTGAATAACAAACTGCAACATGCCTAGGGCAGCAAATATGTTTTAATTTTTTTTCCCCCGACTTCTCTCTCTGGTGCCTTTTTGTAATGGATTATGTATCAAAAGCCTCTCCATATTCTAAATTCGGAATGCTAAATAAATGAGCGGAATCAAAAAGTTTGGTGCAGCTGCCTTCCTAGACCTGCTGTTACCCTTTAGCATTGCCCCTGTCGCTCAGGACTTAGCGGACTTTTATCTGGCTAACAGCTGGTATCAAAAAAGCAAGATCAACTCACTTATTCCAGGGGGTGTCCGGCATTTGCAGGCACTGAAAAGGCTGGTCTTAACAATAGATTCCATTCCACGTGCCAGAGGCTCCTTGACAGAGCTGATTTCTACTTAGGAAGGCAACTTTTGCTCTGTTGAGCAGAAAGTTTAGACGTATTTCCCCCCCAGTGATTACTGAAGAGCAGGGTACTTTTAATGATCTAAATGAACACATCCACCAGGAATAGTAAAACAGCCGGGAGATGGAAATATTCACTTTCACACGAGTGCCCACAGACCTTTTCATCATTTCTTTGGTTCTATAATGTTCTCCTTTTAAATGCCCAGTATGGGGCCAGTTTGAATTGTTGTTTGACTCCTGACCATTGTCCACAAGTGCTCGAGATCCAGACCCACAGACACTCTGGGGCAGTCCTGGGCATTTTCTCTCCTCCCTAAAGAAACTTCTGGAGGTTCCCCTGAGATGCTGGAGCTAGGGTCACCAGCTAGGGTTGCCAGCCTCCAAATGGTGGCTGGAGATCTCTTAGGATTGCTGATTTCCAGGAGGCAGAAATCAGTTCACCTGGAGAAAAATGGCTGCTTTGGAAGGTAGACTCCGTGGCATTATACATCATTGAAGTCCCTCTCTTCCCCAAACCCCACCCTCCACAGATTCCAACCTCAAAATCTCCAGGTCCCAACCCAGAGCTGGCAGCCACCAGGGTTGCCAGTTCCATGTTGGGAAATTTCTGGAGATTTAGGGATGAAGCTTGGGGAGGACAGGGATCTTAGTGGTAGACAATGCAATGGATTCCATATCCCAAAGCTTCCATTTTCTCGAGGGGAACTGACCTCTGTAGTCTGGAGATGAGCTATAATTCCTGGAGATGGCCAGGCCCCACCTGGAGGTTGGCATCCCCAGGTCCAAAGCACATTTGAAAAGGCAGGTTAAAACACCACCACAGTGCATGGGTGCCTGCACACATATCCATTACTTTACTAGACTGCATCCACTGAAATTTCAAAGCTTTGAAATTACAACGTAAATTTGGTTTTAGGCTTTAAGCTATTATCACAAGTTTTAAATTATTATCACAACAGAACAGTATGACTGAGGCAACATATGGCTAAAAAGCAAACAAACATACATTGGAGAAAATACAGAAGAAAACATCCTGCTTTTTGAACAAATAGGAGTCTTGTACTAGGGCTGGGATATGGTCAGGTAGGAGTTCGGCCTAATCCCTGACTTCCCACAAGAGCTCATATTCCCACAAGGCAATGCTCCCTCTAAGCTGTGATTCTACTTTGTGAGCTACTGGCATTAAAGTTGTGAGCAAGCAATTTGGCTACTGCATAAATTAGTTTGTCTTGAGCTAAGACAAGAATGTGTGAGCCGGAGGCTAAAAAACTGTGAGCTGGCTCACACTAACTCAGCTTAGAGGGAACATTGCCACAAGGTACTGGGAATGCTCACAAGGCCTGCTCACGATGTATGGCTCTTTTGAAAAAAAGGTGGTGGATGGTGGCCAGGGAGGACTTTTACCAGCCAGTTCTCTGAAGGGGCTGACAATGAGAGGAGGAGAGTGCTGTATATCCCCATCCCTTTCAGACTAACTCTGTAGATAGAGTGAACATAAGAGAAGCCAATGTTGGATCAGGCCAGTGGCTTATTCAGTCCAACACTCTGTCACACAGTGGTCAAAAACACCAGGTGCTTTTCATTGTAAATTAGACAACCACATCTCTTGGTATGTTTTTGTCTCTTGCGTATGTAGAATTAACTCTATAAACAAGATCCATGTGCTCTTTAACAACTTCTTCCTGTTCTTGTAAAAAATCTGCTATTGCTTCTTGCATTCTTGTAAAAATGTCTTCACTCAATTTTTCCTCAATCCCTTGAAATCTCAAATGGTTTTGCATATCTTTATAATGCATCATCTTTTCCATCCTCTCATTCTCTCTCATTGTCTTATGGGTGCTTTCTTCCAGTTCTTTTACTTTAGTTTCTATATCTTGTGTTCTTGTGGATAATTTTTGAAATTCTGCTTTTAATTCCATGAAATTTTTATCTGCTTGAGCCGCTATATTATTCATTTTAACATTTACCTCTCCTATAGCGTCTAACATTTTCTTTTCCATTGCTTCCATAACGGCTAGTAGTTCTTTTTCTTTTTTTTGCTGCCATTGTAGGAGAGGACCATGTAGCTGCTCTCGATCTTAGTCCATGGTCCATCTTGTCTCTTTAAAAAAGATCGATTTTATCTTGTTTTCCAAGTCGAACACCAATTAGTGCATTCAAACAAACTAATCTTGCCAAGTCAAATTATGTTGGTTTCAGCCTTCTAAGTTATATAGTCTTTGAGATATTGCAGTTTAAAAATTGTATAAATCCAAAATGGCGGGCGCGACTTCTCTATGGTTAATGTCAAAGGTTATAGTCTTTTTACCTTACTTCTGGCTTGCCGTAGTTTCCTTTTGTCCCTTCCTTTTATTTACTTGTCTGCTCTCTGCACGTCACTTCCTGTTGTGGTCTTTCTGGTCCGGCAGTATTTAGAGTCCCCTTTACCTTCTTCCGGTTCTTCTCCTTTTCCCTTCTTGTCTGCTCTTCTAGCCATCACTTCCTAACTCAGTCCTCACGTCTTAATCTCGTGATGCTTGGTTCCCTTCTCCCTCTTTGTCTCGCGATGCTTGGCTCCCCCTCCCGACTCTTCTTAACCGCAGGAATGTTAAACAACTTGTTTTTTTGGCTTTTTAAGTTCAAATTCGGCTTTTTAGCGCTTCAAAACTGCTCTCATCCAGTCTACAACAGTCTATTGCTTCACCTGATCTGCTTTTCGTCTTTCAAAACGCGGTAATGGTAAGGCAAAAACTTTTTTTCCGTTACCTTTTGTTGTTACTTCGCTTCAGATGTGGTCCCAACATTTAAACTTTGTCTTCTTTGCCAAGGAATCAGGGGAATTGGAAGTTTTATGCTGAATTTATCAGCTCAGCTCGGCTCCTTAGAGATACTCGCAAAAATCCTCTTCGGCTGCAGTGCTCAAGGTGTCGGAAAAGTCTCCTCCGAGGCTTTCCCTTCACCGAGGTTGCTCAAACCTGGATTATATTGCTTGCTGGTCCTCACACTACCTGTGTGAGGTTGCATCAGGTGGATTAATCCACCCAAGCTGTCAGGAAGAGCCGCTGTCCACCTTGCACATTTGCAAAGCGTGTCAGACCTCCATTCCTCCGACCGGAAAACCAAAAGAACAAATCTACAAGAAGTGCTTTACGGATCCTTTTGTAATAGATGGAAAGAAAATTATAGTAATGAAAGAATTGCCTAGAGCAATGCTGCAAGAAAGGAAAAAATTCAAGCGTCTGACGGATAAACTAAAAGAGAAAAAAATCAGATTTCGTTGGGAAATACCTCAAGGACTAAGCTTCTATTATGGCAACTCCAGAGTAGTGATTAAAAGTACAGAAGAAATGTACGCATTCCTGGGAGAGAATAAAGATGACTTTGGAGATATTTAAGAATATATCAAGATGGATTACAAAATACTTACATGGAATGTAAATGGACTAAATTCACCCCAAAAACATAGAATGGTAGGTCATTGGATGGAAAAACAAAAATGTAATATAATTTGCATACAAGAAGCTCATCTTAAAAAACAAGACCACAAATATTTAATAAGGAAAAAATTGGGAGAAGAATTTTATTCTTTAGCAAGTAATAAAAAGAATGGTGTTGTAACATATGTCAAAAAAGATTTGGAACCTAAAGTAATATTTAAAGACAAAGAGGGAAGATATTTAGCTATTGAAATTTTACTGCAAGGACTGAAAACTTTGATTGTGAACATTTATGCTCCGAATGAAGCCAAAGAAATTTTTTTTAAAGAACTTCAAATAGAATTGGACAATGTAAACTATGATCAAATTATGATGTTAGGGGATTTCAACGGAACTGTAGATAATAAATTAGACAGGCGCTCTAAAAGAAAGGATGAGACATTAGGGAAGCTTCCAAAAATTTTTTTTGATCTGGTAAAACAAGAGAAGCTGGAAGATATTTGGAGGAAAGCTAACCCACAAGGAAAAGATTTTACCTTTTATTCTAATAGACATAACTCACATTCAAGAATCAACATGATTTGGATGACTACTAATTTAACCTTTAAGACAAGAAAAGTGGAAATTCTACCCAGAATAATTTCAGATCATAATCCGTTTTTATGGACAGCTGGGCAGGTAAAAAAAACAAAAGAGATGGAGAATAAACGAGGACTTACTAGATAATCAAGAAATAATTAAAAAATTACTTGAAGAAACAGACCTATACTTCCAAGTAAACATGCAGAAAGAAGTAAAAATCCAAACCGTATGGGATGCATATAAAGCAGTGATGAGAGGACTATTGATATCGCTAAATGCTAAAGATAATAAAAAGAAAAGAGAGCAATATGAAAATATTCTAGAAGCCATTAAAACAAAGGAAGAAGAACTGAAGAATAAACCAGGGAAAAAGAAACTGCAAAAGGAAATCTGGATGCTACAAGACCAAGCAAAAGCTATTCTGAACCAAGAGATGTATTGGAACTTAAAAAAACTTCAACAAAAAGCATTTGAAGGTGCAAATAAACCCGGAAAATACTTAGCATGGCAATTAAAGAAAAAACGTGAAAATAAATTTATCACTAAAGTGATAAGAGATAACATTGAGATAATAGATAACAAAGGAATAAAAAGAGAATTTTTTAAATACTATGCAAAACTTTTTAAGAAGGAAAATAAAGACAGAAGAAAGATTAAAGAATACCTGCAAACACTAAAGTTACCAAAACCAACAGAGAAAATTAAAGAACTATTTAACAATCCAGTATCATTACAAGAGATTAAAAATGCAATAAAAGACTCAAAATTAGGAAAAGCACCTGGACTGGATGGATTTACAGTGAAGTTTTATAAAACGTTACAGGAGTCAGTTTCACCGGTGTTACTGCTACTGATGAACGATATAGGAGTCACTGGCGAGGTCCCAGAAACCTGGAAAGATGCATCCATCTCATTGATCCCGAAAGAAAATCAAGATTTGACTAATGTTAAGAATTATAGACCGATCTCTTTACTGAATAATGATTATAAGATTTTTGCTAAGATTATAGCGGATAGACTAAAAGAGCACCTTAAAGAGACTATACAAACAGAACAAGCAGGATTCTTACCTAATCGACAAATAAGGGACAATTTAAGAGTAGTAGTGGATGCCATAGAATACTACGACAAACACCCTGAAAAGGAAGTGGGCTTTTTCTTTTTAGATGCAGAGAAAGCGTTTGATAATTTAAACTGGGATTTTATGTTTGAAGTTTTAGAACATCTTGAGATTGGTGAATATATGCTTAACCTCATCAAAGCAATATATAAAGAGCAGAAATCCTCTTTAATAATTAATACTGAAAAGACAGACGATTTTAAAGTTGAAAAAGGAACAAGACAAGGATGCCCACTTTCGCCGCTGCTATTTATTTGGATTTTAGAAGTTCTACTGTTAAATGTGAAGGAAGACAAAGAGATTAAAGACTTAACAACTAAAGGTTTTTCTTTTAAATATTGGGCCTTTGCAGATGATGTGATGTTTATAGTGGAAGACCCCTTGTCCACACTACCATATTTGTTACAGAGAGTAAAAGAGTTTGGTGACTTAGCAGGATTTTATGTAAATAAGAACAAATCGAAAGTAATGTGCAAAAATATGTCAAATAAGAAGCAAAATGAGTTACAAAAACTTATAGAATGTGAGGTGGTGAAAAAGACAAAATATCTAGGTGTAAACCTAACAATGAAAAATATTGATCTTTATAAAAATAATTATGAAAAATTGTGGTTGCAAATTATGCAGGATATTAAAAAGTGGAATGTATTGAATTTGTCATTGCTGGGTAGAATTGCGGTGGTTAAGATGAACGTGTTACCACGATTAATGTTTTTGTTTCAAACTATTCCAATTGTGAAAGATGTAAAAACATTTAAATGTTGGCAGAAGGAATTGTCTAAGTTTGTGTGGGGAGGGAAAAAACCAAGAATTAAGATGAAAATAATGTGTGATGCTAAAGAAAGAGGAGGGTTTCAATCACCAAACCTAAGGTTATACCACGATGCAATATGTTTGACCTGGGTAGGGACATGGACTATGTTACAAGATAGAAAGTTATTGTCCCTGGAAGGTCATGATTGTAGATTTGGGTGGCATGCATATTTATACTATGGTAAAACAAAAATGGACAATATGTTTAAACATCATTATTTGAGAAGAACACTAATGGATACGTGGACAAGATATAAAAACTTTTTTTCAGAAGAGATACCTATGTGGATTGTACCCGCAGAAGTTTTGCATCCAACATCACGGTACAAAGGACAAGATTAGTTGAAGTATAGAGACTTATTAACAAGACATGGTAAAGACTTCAAATTGAAGGAGCAGCATCAGATGGACTTTGATTATGGTTGGCTAAGATATAGACAAATATATGATATGTATAGAAGTGATAAAAAACACGGTTTTAGGGGAAAAAACAATGAAATAGAACAAGTTTGGGAGGAAGGTGGGAAAAAAATGATTTCTAAAAAGTATAAAGTCTTGCTAAAATGGTTTAATGCTGATGAAATGGTAAAAGAACAAATGGTAAAATGGGCGATAAACTTTAACAAAGACATTGAAATGGAATCTTGGGAATTTTTATGGAAAAATGCTATGAGTATATCTACGTGTTATAACTTAAAAGAAAATTGTTTTAAAATGATGTATAGATGGTATATGACACCAAAAAAATCGCAAATATTGGTCAGAATATGTCTAACAAATGTTGGAAGTGTAAAAAGAAAGAAGGTTCTTTTTATCATATGTGGTGGACTTGTGATAAAGCAAAGATTTATTGGTCAAAAATACATGCAGAAATGGAAAAACTCTTGAAATGTACATTTAAGAAGTTGCCCGAAATGTTATTGCTTGGACTTAAACTAGAAGAGATAAATGTAAAAAAAAGGACAATAATATGGTATATGATAACAACAGCAAGAATGGTGTATGCACAAAATTGGAAAAATGAAAAAATACCAGAGATGTGGGAATGGTTGAAAAAACTGTTACATATGGCTGAAATGGATAAATGGACTAGAAAATTGAATGATCTGTACTCAGAGACCTTTTTAGAAGATTGGAAAGATTTGAAAGAATATGTTGAAAAATACTGGGATATGAAAAATTGCATTTATACATGGTTATAATAATATAAAGTAATAGAATTAGAGTATATGAATGTATTAAGGATAATTAGACAAATAAGTTGTTTTTTATTTTAGAATTATATAAGAATATAGAAAGTAAGAATTAATGTATAAGTATTTTTAAGAAATATGACCGTTACCAGAAATGTAAACATAGATATAAGTATTACTATTTTGGATAGAGTGGAAAATGTGTTATGCTTCAGATGTGGTGGGAAACCGTTAATATAAGATAAAAACAAGATTATACAAACAGAACAAAATGTTATATAATATGGAAAAATGGATTTGTATAAGATAAATGTATTATTTTTAATGTTTGGAAAAATAAAAAAAATTTTACAAAAAAAAAAAAACACCAGGTGCAATCAGGAGGTCCACCAGTGGGGCCAGGACACTAGAAGCCCTCCCACTGCTGCCCACCCCCCTCAAGCACCAAGAATACAGAGCATCACTTGCCCCAGACCAAAAGCTCCTATCTATACCTTGTGGCTAATAGCCACTGATGGACCGCTGCTCCATATGTGAAGGAGGAGGAGGCAGATGTGGGTGTCTGTTGTGGGGAGGGGAAGGGAAAGGAGATTGTAAGCCGCTCTGAGACTCCAAGTGCATGAAGGGTGGGGTATAAATCCAATCTCCTCTTCTTCTTCTTAGACCCAAGGCAGCATGTTGAAATCAGGCAAGGAAATGGAGCCCACAGGTAAGTTTGCCAACTCCAAGTTGGGAAATTCCTGGAGGTTTGGGACTGGAGCCAGGGAACAGCTGGGTTTGGGGAGGATAGGGACATCAGTGGGGTATAATGCTATAGAATCCACCTCCAGAGCAGCCATTTTCTCCAGACAAGCTGATCTCTGCCACCTGGAGATCAGGTGTAATTCCATCTGGATGCTGGCAACCCTATTTATAGGTGAGGTTGTAGACCCTGCCCAAGCTATCCAAGGAGATTAGAGGGTGGAGCAAAATGTTATTTCTCTGCAAACGTTATACTTCAAATCCTGTACACATGGCTTGGTGAGTGGATTTCTGCCTTTGAGGCAAGGGGTTGATTTCAGTTATCCTCTAAACCGAAAAGGTAAGCAAAAAATTCTGAATGAGGATGTACTCCTCAAGCTAAGACGAGAGGGTTTTTTTAAAAATCGTTTATAAAATTCTGCTGTGCTTGTTCTTATTGCCAAGAAAATGTTTGATAATATTCTGTCAGCAGGAGCCTTTAAGAATTCATAATGGAGAAAAATGTAAATGCTTATTAATAAAACAGTTCAGAGTTATCTGATTTATAAACTCAGTCTATGAGCAATAACCAAAAATTATTCTCAATAAATAGGATTTCCCCTATTGAAAGCAGTCTGCAAGCGGGAGGTAAACTCTGAAGTAACCCCCATTAGTAAAAAGCCACTTGATTTGCAAATGCTGTAAACAATCAGTCTTCCTACCCCCAAAAGATTTTTAATAAGTCCTTTGCTCATAAATCTGCCATTCATATTAGTGTGTGCATTCTACATTCCCCACTGAGAAGAGCACAGCTACAATGTAACTTTCAAGTTTGGGGCGCTCAAAACTCTTATCAATTTAATTGCAAGGAAGGGAAATCCTGTGAAGAACAAATGCAAAGGAAGTAGAATGCGGGTTTCCATGTCATCCATGATGATCTGTAGGGGAGCTGCTTACCAGAAAGAAGGATTAGGGTGAGTCCTACCATGATGGCTCTCCGGATATAAGACTATAAGAGCCTTGGTGGATCAGGATAGGGGTGACAGTTGACTGAGGCTGCACTTCTAAGGCTGCAGTCACACACACTAAATAATGCACTTTCAATGCACTTTCCAGCTGGATTTTGCCAGTGCACACAGTAAAATCCAATTGGAACGAGCACTGAAAGTAGATTTGAATGTGCATTATTTAGTGTGTATGATCGCAGCCTAAGAATAAATAAATTTATTCCTGGTTAGACCTGCTCAGGATTGTTCCCTGAATTCCCCCAGCTCTATTCCATCCCTCTTCTGTACCACTACATTAGAATTCCTGTGTAGTTGTCATTCCACCCCAATATATATATTCAAAGCTGTAGAAAGACCAGATCCTTTCAGTATAACTTTTTATGGCAGGGCATATATGAGCACTGTATTGGATGCCATGGGGGCTGTAACTAGAAAGTGGGTGGGCAAATGGCAAGCCTAGGTGGTAATGTGGTTGTGAGACAGGCTTCATCACAAGAGCCCCACTATGTTTGTTGGGTGCAGGACTTTTAGTTGGTGACTTGACCCTTTTATCATGTGACTTGGCTGAAACTATTCAATCCAGCTAGTTCATCTTCCACTTCAGAAAAGGTGAGGATACACAGTGAAGAGTCCTAAACTGAGCCTGCAGTCACACACACTAAATAATCCACTTTCAGTACACTTTCAGTACACTTTCCAACTGGATTATTAATGTGTCAACTGGCAAAATCCAGTTGGAAAGTGCACTGAAAGTGGATTGAGAGTGGATTATTTAGTGTGTGTGACCACAGCCTGAGTTACACTCATTTTTTTTTTGTAAGAAAGTTTTTATTTTTCAAAACATTAAAATTAATACATTTGTTTTATACAAATCCTTTTTTCCATATTATATAACATTTTGTTCTATTTGTATAGTCTTGCTTTTATCTTGTATTGGTGGTTTCCCACCACATCTGAAGCATAACACATTTTCCACTTTATTTCTGGTAACGGTTATATATCTTTAAAATACTTATATACCAATTCTTATTTTCTATATTCTTATATAATTCTAAAAAACAAGTTCATTATCTAATTATCCTTAGTACATTCATATACTCAATTTCTATTCCTTTATGCTATTATAACCATGTATAAATGTAGTTTTTCATGTCCCAATATTTTTCAACATATTCTTTCAAATCCTACCAATCTTCTAAAAAAGTCTCTGAGTACAGATTATTCAACTTTCTAGTCCATTTATCCATTTCAGCCATATATAACAATTTTTTCAACCATTCCCACACTTCTGGTATTTTTTCATTTTTCCAATTTTGTGCATACACCATTCTTGCTGTTGTAATCATATACCATATTATTGTCCTTTTCTTTACATTTATCTCTTCTAGTTTAAGTCCAAGCAGTAACATTTCAGGCAACTTCTTAAATGTACATTTCAATTTTTTTTCCATTTCTGCATGTATTATAGACCAATAAGCCTTCGCTTTATCACAAGTCCACCACATATGATAAAAAGAACCTTCTTTCTTTTTACATTTCCAACATTTGTTAGACATATTTTGATTAATATTTGCAATTTTTTTTGGTGTCATATACCATCTGTACATCATTTTAAAACAGTTCTCTTTTAGATTATAACATGTAGAAATACTCATTGCATTTTTCCATAAAAATTCCCAAGATTTCATTTCAATATCTTTGTTTAGGTTTATCGCCCATTTTATCATTTGTTCCTTTACCATTTCATCAGCATTAAACCATTTTAACAATACTTTATACATTTTAGAAATCATTTTTTTCCCATCTTCCTCCCAAATTTGTTCTATTTCATTGCTTTTTTCTCTAAAACCAGATTTTTTATCACTTCTGTACATATCATATATTTGTCTGTACCTTAACCAGCCATAATCAAAGTCCATGTGCTGCTGCTCCTTCAATTTAAAGTATTTACCATGTCTTGTTAACAGGTCTCTATATTTCAACCAGTCTTGTCCTTTGTAGTGAGATGATGGATTTAAAACTTCTGCAGGTACAATCCACATAGGTATTTCTTCTGGAAAAAAGTTTTTATATCTTGTCCACGTATCGATTAATGTTCTTCTCAAATAATGATGCTTAAACATATTGTCCATTTTTGTTTTACCATAATACAGATATGCGTGCCACCCAAACCTACAGTCATGACCTTCCAGGGACAATAACTTTCTGTCTTGTAACATAGTCCATGTCCCTATCCAAGTCAAACATACTGCATCATGATATAGCCTTAAGTTTGGTAACTGAAACCCACCTCTCTCTTTAGCATCACACATTATTTTCATCTTAATTCTTGGTTTTTTCCCTCCCCACACAAACTTAGTCAATTCCTTCTGCCAGCATTTGAATGTTTTTACATCTTTCACAATTGGAATAGTTTGAAACAGAAACATTATTCTTGGTAACACATTCATTTTAACCACTGCAATTCTACCCAGCAGTGACAAATTTAATACATTCCACCTTTTAATATCTTGCATAACTTGCTGCCATAATTTCTCATAATTATTCTTATACAAATCAATGTTTTTCATTGTTAGGTTTACACCTAGATATTTTGTCTTTTTCACCACTTCACATTCTATAAGATTTTGTAATTCAATTTGCTTATTATTTGGCATATTTTTACACATCACTTTCGATTTGTTCTTATTTACATAAAACCCAGCCAAATCACCAAACTCTCTTACTTTCTGCAACAAATATGGTAGTGTAGTCATAGGGTCTTCAGCTATAAACATCACGTCGTCTGCAAAGGCTCTATATTTAAAAGAGAAACCTTTTATTGTTAAGCCTTTAATTTCTTTATCTTCTTTCAAATTTAGTAACAAGACTTCCAAAATCCAAATAAATAGCAACGGCGAGAGTGGGCATCCTTGTCGTGTTCCTTTTTCCACTTTAAAGTAATCCGTTTTTTCAGTATTAATTATTAAAGAGGATTTCTGTTCTCTATATATTGACTTAATAAGATTAAGCATATAGTCTCCAATTTCAAGATGTTCCAACACTTCAAACATAAAATCCCAATTTAAATTGTCAAACGCTTTTTCCGCGTCTAAAAAAAGAAAGCCCACTTCCTTCTCCGGATGTTTATCATAGTACTCTATAGCATCCACTACTACTCTTATATTGTCTCTTATTTGGCGGTTAGGTAAAAATCCTGCTTGTTCTGTCTGTATAGTCTCTTTAAGATGTTCCTTAAGCCTATCAGCTATAATCTTGGCAAAAATCTTATAGTCATTGTTTAACAAAGAAATTGATCTATAATTTTTAACATTGGTTAAATCTTGACCTTCTTTTGGAATGAGTGAAATGGTTGCTTCTTTCCAAGTCTCCGGGACCTCACCTGTCACTCCTATGTCATTCATTAATAGCAATAACACTGGTGAGATCGAATCCTGTAGTGATTTATAAAACTTAGCTGTAAGTCCATCTGATCCAGGTGCTTTCCCTAATTTTGAATCATTTATTGCATTTTTAATCTCTTGTAGTGACATTGAGCAAAAAAAAAACCCCCAACTCACACGCAGTTGCATCTGATCACACACTGATGGGCTCCACCTGCAGCTTCAAAGAAAGGTGTGATCTTACAACTGCGGGTCAAATTCCTCCAGAGGAAATAGCCTTGCTCCCCCCACACACACTTTATCTGGCATGTATGACTGCAACCTGAGTATCTTCCAGATTAGAGTTCAGGAGCACCTTAGAGACCAACAAGATTTTGGAGGTTTGAGCTTTTGAGAG
This sequence comes from Lepidodactylus listeri, assembly GCA_029233225.1. NCBI lineage: Eukaryota > Metazoa > Chordata > Lepidosauria > Squamata > Gekkonidae > Lepidodactylus > Lepidodactylus listeri. Next base: position 50,223,893 of record JARCFY010000013.1, on the reverse strand, counting down.
TCAAAGCTCCCTGACAAAGATGTATGCCTCTAAACATTACTTCAAAATAAAGGCCCAAATCCATCAGACCTCTTGTTCCTTCATAATGTGGCAAAAATAAAATAATAGAATAAGGCGGCCATGGTGTTGCTAGAAAACTATTCCCCTGTCATCTATTAATTCTCACCCAAGATTCTGGTAGCCATTCACTATAGCCATGGCCAAAGTCTCCCAAGATGGCAACACAGCCAACGATCTCACTGCTATAAGGGTCACTGAAGCCAGCAATCTCACCTGCAGCCTACTGAACAGACACCAGGAGACTCCACAAAGGCCTCCACCAGCATGGCAGCAGATGGGCCACCAAAATGCCAACCATTGTAGTCATCAGCCAGGGTCCCTGATCTGATTTAGTCCTGGACTAAGCCTCAGATATCTTGGCCCCATTTATCTGCAAGAAGCCTTGGAAGTCAGGCAGTTATTCTATATTCCATGCACCACTCAAGTTCCTGTTTGTATGAAGGAACTGTGGGCATTTCAACCTGGGTTACAAGTACCACAGAGCAGAATTCTCCTAGTTGTAAGAATTCTCCTGGCATACAAGCCCATACCATTGCTCCAAGTTAGTTGCACTCCTTCAGGTTGTGAGTAGATGTTATCTTACTACGTGTTGCTAATGAAAATGGCAGCTGTATGTCTAGTTTAGGGATGGGCAAAACTGGCTCACAAACTTTTGTTCATGACAAACTTTGGCCAGTTCATGGTTCACAAACTGCAGCCCAACCACCAATGCTCCCTCTAAGCTGTGGAGTCTTGTGAGCAAAAATTCTACTTTGTGCACTCCTGGCATAAAAGCTGTGAGCGGGCAATTTGGCTACTGCATAAATTAGTTTGCTCTGGAGCCATCCTTCCTGAGCTAAGACAAAAATGTGTGAGCTGGAGGCTAAAAAACTGTGAGCTAACTCACACTAACTCAGTTTAGAGGGAACTCTAAACCTCCATAAACTTTTAAGGCAGTTCATCACAGTTCATGGGTTTATGGGGAGTAAAAAGCAGGGGTTTAAACTCCTGCTTTCTCCTTAGTTCAAAAGCCACCAAAACAGCCCAGGAAGAGACATTGAAAGATTGGAAACAGCTGAGCCATGGGGGCAGCCTGCTCCATGTGGCTCAGCTGTTTAAAGAAGCTTTCTTGGGCAGTGCTGGCTGCCCAAGAAAGTCCCTTAAAATAGCTGAGCCATGGAAGCAGTTTGCTCTGCATGAGTCAGCTGTTTAAAGGGGCTTTCTTGGGCAGTGCTGGCTGCCCAAGAAGCCCCTTTAAACAGCTGAGCCACGTGGAGCAGGCTGCCCCCACAGCTCAGCTATTTTGGGCATGAACCTCACAAACCTGGATCAGTTCATATGGAAGCCAATTGGGTTCGCAGGGTTCGTAGTTCCACATTTTTGTGATTTGTGCCCATCCCTAGTCTAGTTCCTTCCCCTGTATCATTTCCTATAATTGACCTGTGTTCTGAGATCACATCATTTCTCCACTCCAGACCCCTCCAAAAGCCATGATGTGGAGAGAGGTGAGGAAATGTATGACATTATGATGTCAGGACCTAAGCATACTGTGTTAGACATTATGGTGCAGGAGAGGAGAAGTAGATATGCAACTGCCATTTGCAATGGCAGCTTTGTGTATATTAATGTCGAGTACAGGGGTTCTCAAACTTTTGAGCCTGTGGACACCTTTGCAATACTGACACAGGGTAGTGGGCACAACCACTAAATGTCTGTTGCAGGACATGAGCCTGACACATGGGAAAGTGTAGGGGAGAAAGGTGGTAATTTTAAAAATACATCGGGAAAGTGGAGTGAGGGAGAAGAAAACCAACACTATGGCAGCAGCTGGTGCTGGAAGAAAATTATTTTTAATCTGCACAGCCAATCAGATCTCCAGTGGCCAAACAGAAGATCTGCCGGCCCACCTGGCCCCACCTGCTTTCTTAAAAAAAAAACACTTGGTGGGTACCCAGAAAGGTGTTTGCAGGCACCATTGTGCCCATAGGCACAACATTGGGGACCCCAGTCTAGTAACTCCAGCCTCACTGTGGATGATGTTAAAAGGTACCTATTCTATGACACTGCTCTCCAGCCGTCAGCAAGTCTTTTGTCTCCTTGGCTCCAGGGACCTGACACTTCTCCACACACTGTGACTGGACTGTGTCAGTTCTGAGACTCTGGACACCCGACGTCAGGTCATGCAGTCTGCAGCTGCAGAATCCTCAGTCATGCTGAAGCCATACCAGTGCCAGATTTCCCAAATTCCATGTAACATGGCTCCAAAGTTTCTAACGTACGCCCTGAAGGCACAATTCATCTGTGACACAGGCATCATAACAGATAGGCCTGTCAGGGGGGCTGGGATTTATCCGCAGGGTTTGCACTGTATTTTACAAACATCTCTGTCTGTTAATCAGCATCTTGTGGTGAATTATAGTGCAATAGAGGAGCATGTGACCTCTCATTTTATCCTTCAGCCCTAATGCTCAAGCTGACAGCACCGAGAGTGTGACACACGCCTGAAATTCACGGTCGCTGTCCGGGAAGTGACAGCAGATAAAAAACTTCCCGACATCTAGCGGAATCTTCAGTGATGTCTCTCTCTCTCCCCCCTACTGAAGCTGACTATGCTCACGCCTCTCGCACCTAGCTTCTCTCACCAGTAAATTTGTTCTCTCATCCATTCCTGACATTTTGAACACACTTTTTGCCTCATGAAATGTTATGATGCACTTCAATGGGCTGTTGAAAGGCAAGGCTGCTGTTTCAGATAATGTTTGTAAGGACTTCAAATATAAGGTTCCACGGCCCTTAGTAGGTCCTTTGGCATTCCCAATATGGCACCTTCACCATACCCCAACAATTTTCTGAGACAAACACCACAAATAAAAAGCTGGTGTACTTACTCCTAACTATCTCCATTTGTTATTTACAGGCACCTCATGATTGTGTAGTGAATCCATGTTCCTCTTTAGGTTAATGTCTCAAGCAAAGACAGGGCCAGCAGCAAACTTGGGTTTGGCTAGACATTGCCCAAGGCCTACAACCTGGAAAAGAGCTCATTCCCAGCTGGAGGCACTGGGCTGATCTCCTATTTCCTAGTGGAAGAAAAGCTGGTGGCAGTGGATGGAGCAGAATAAAATGGCCTTTAAGGAGCCCACATTTCCTCCTCCCCTGTACCATTATTCATTAGCTGAGGAACTGGGTTGGGCTATAAGGTAAGCAGAGAATGAAAAGCTGCAAGGAGGCACTACTCCGCCTGATGTGCTGCCCCCCCCCCCAGCTTCTAAGCAAGCTGACCTAGATTATCATCTTCCATTTTGAAAATATCTGCCACTTTCTTATCCATTGCTTAAGGCAGCATATGTGTTTCTCTGTTTTACCCTCACAGTGGTGATACATGTAGATTAGGTTAGGAGAAAGGGAATGAACCAAGGCCAGTCGGAGTGAGAATTCAGATGCAGGTATTCCCAGTGCTAGTCCAACATTCTCGCCACTACTAGTAAAGGTAAAGATTTCCCTTGCTCGAAAGCCAATCAAATCTGACTCTAGGGGGTGGTGCTCATCTCCGTTTCCAAGCCAAAGAGCCAAGGCTGTCCAAAGACTTCTCCGTGGTCATGTGGCCGGCATGACTAAAAACGAGGCACACAGAACACTGTTACCTTCCCACCACTATTTATCTACTTGCAATTTCTTGCTTTCGATCTGCTAGGTTGGCAGGAGCTGGGGCCAGAGACAGGAGTTCACTCCATCATGCGGCACTCGGGTCACAAACTGCCAAGTTACAGACCTTCCAGTCCAGCCACGACTACATCACACTAGTTAATTGTTCCATTCTGGGTTTGTTTTTGTTTTTTTTATGTATCCTAATGTTATTTTACTAACTGTTGATATAGCCCAAGGGCTTCAATGAGCATTTCTCAGCCCTGTTTAGGTCCTCCTTATGCTTCACACCACAGTGCTCCTCCTGAAGCTTTGTGAGAAAAGAAAGTGCTCCTTTTCAAGCTGAATAACACTGCATAAGCAAAATAAGAGAAAATTAGTTCATTTCACTAAGTGCTGTAAAGAAAATGAGCTCTCTCTCTTTTTTTTCCGGCAAAGCTGGCTCCCAAAGGTAAACATTTACTCATTAGAAGGGGGGGAAATCATAATGCCAGTGGCTTGGGAATATATCCAGTTTATAACCTCATTGCTGTCTAGTACCGTTTTAGCAATCCCGATAACACAGAATTACTTTAGGTAAATAACATCAGCATCTGCATAGCCAAACATATCAAATCCATCCAGACGCATGCCACTTTGTGGCACATCGGGGACATCATAAAATTCCTGCCGTTGTAGGATATTTGATCAAATGCCATTGTAAAACAAAAAGATAAGTACAGTTTTTGTTTTGTATGCATACTCTGAACCGTCTGGTGGATAGCTGTGTTGTAGGGATGGGCAAATGTTCCCTGCTTCGGGTTTTTTTACAAATACATTTCTTTATATTTTACCAAGGGTTGGTTTCAATGATCATTGTGTGGTAGACATGTGGTATGGTTTGTATATGCAATTTATATGGTAAAAACTGGATTGAGGGGGCATGAGGAATTTCAGGGCGATATTATTCAGGAGTTTTACCTCACACATATACACAAATCACCTTTCAGACGTTTTGCCTCACATATATGCACACATCACCTTCCAGAATTCAGTAAGGGATTTAATTTGCACAATTCCCTACAGGTCCCCCCCCCCCTTCAACTAACATTCAGCTGCTGTTAGGGTTGCCAGCTCCAGGTTGGAAAATTCCTGGATATATGGGAATGGGATTTGGAGAGGGAGGGATCTCAGCAACATACGATGCCATAGAATCCATCGTCTAAAGCAGGCATTTCCTCCTGTTGAATGTATCTCTAATCTGGAGATCAGTTGTAATTCTGGGAGATCTCCAGGTCCCACTTGAAGGATTGGCAACCATAACTGCTGTCAAAATTCCATGCCTCCTCAAGCATAGTCTGCCATCATCAGGACTTTTTCAAGGTGTTTTGGGACAGGTAAATTTACAAGGTCATAAGAATAACATAAGAAGAGCCCTGCTGGATCAGACCTGTGGTCCATCTTGTCCAGCATCCTGTCTTACACAGTGGCCAACCCATTCTTCTGAATGGCCAACAACAGGGCATAGAGGCTGAGGCCTTCCCCTGAGGTTGTCTCCTGGCTCTAGAATTCAGAGGTTTAATGCCTCTGAATGTGGAGGTTCCCTCAGTCACCATGGCTAGAAGCCATTGATACTTTTCTGCATACTTGATGATTCCCCCAAGTTTGTAGGTGCTCCCCATCTAGTCTGTACAGGACTCAATTTTTCATGCATGGCTCAGGTCAGTGGTGGCTTGCAGGAAATATCTCAGATCCCACTACTGAGCACTGTTCAAGAGGGAGGTGGAGGTGGTCCTTACTGGTTGGCAGTGAAGGAGCTACTGGGCCCATGTAGAACAGATGCATGGTTATGGGGTGGCAAATGGAATCCAGCACCAGCCAGTCACCTTGTGCTTGTGCTGAGTTCTGCTTGGCCACTCAGTATCTACATGCTTTCACAGTGCTGCATCTGTGGCCCTGACAACTTCATTGCTGCCTCCTGATACCTGCCAATAAGGATGCTGCCTCTTCTTCCTCCCCCTGCAGCAACACTTGGAGGAAGTCTAGGGTATTCCCCGTGACCCATTCCACCATCCGCTGCTGGCCCAGGGGCCATCCAGTTTACCAATAGTTATAGACATTTTGACATGTCCAGCATATAAAATGTATATCTGAGTAAAGCTGATCTATCAATGCACAAAACATGTTGGAAAATGTGGTGGAGATTGGGTGCAAGGCAACCAAAACACTGCATGAATATACAGAATCCTGGGTTGGGCTTGCACACAGGAGAAACATTACTTGGGGGGGGGTCAAAATAAGAGGGATGAGAAATTCCAGATTGTCCTGATTCTCTGATTAGACTGGAAAGGCAAACACTTTCAGACAAAGGCAGAGAGGGAATAAACTGGGGGGAGGAAGCTGGCGTGAAGTTTTAAAAATAAAAATAGCCTTGTGCTTTATTGGCCAAGCCTGCAAGTGATATGGGTGGAGTCCTGTCGAGGTGATCACTGTGTTTGTTCTTATCACCCAAACCTGGAGGCGAGCTGTCATCTCACTCCATTCTGCTCATAGCAATTTCTAGTGCAGCATTTCTATTGAGAATAAGTGGTTCAGCTTTCACCTGAGTAAGTAATCCTAAGGAGCACTGCAGCCTACCGAATGGTAGCCAAGCAAGGGTGACAAGTGAAAATACAAAGAGACGGACCACCAAACCGATCATCTTCCCATCCGTTCCACTCATCCAAGCTTTACAAGGTGTGCAGCTGATGCTGATATGTGGATTGTTGTTGTTGTTTTTTTTAAAAAAGGCAGATTCCTCAGGCTCACACGTACAATGAGTCTCCATGATCTCACATAGAAAGAAGTGCTTATCTAAGACCTGCTTCACGCATCTATGGGCATCATATCTGAGGCTGCTTTTGAATACAGATTCAATTTTTTTATGCTGTGAGCTTATGGTGACCTTGAATGCCTTGATATTGTTAGCCCACCTGTGTAGTTACGTGGTATATTGTGATTGTATGTCGTTTACTGGATGCCACCTCAAACAAATTTGAGAGGCAGTATATGTTAATATTTTAGGGAAATCGGTGAGTCGTTCATTTTTTAACACGCATATGCAAACTATTGAGATACTTCAGGGATCTCTTTGCTGTGCATGCCCCATTTCAAGTCACCTTGCGTCTGTTAGTTTCAGTGGCTTGGATGACATTCATGACTTTCAGCTGATAGTCTGCTCTGTGCTGCTAAGTGTCATCCTTAACGGGTGATGATCAGCTGTGAAATCCTGCCGAACCCACTTAATTAAAAGGTCAAGTCTACTGGTGGGATTCATCCCACCTGCCTTGAAGGAGGTGGTGGTCAGGCCTTTGCTGAACAAGATATTTTATGACTCATCTTACTGAATTATCAGACAGTTTCTGTCACCATTTAGGGGTAAAGTTTTTGACAGTATGCAGGCAGATCATCTCCACCTACTTTTACATCCAGATGCTAATTATCTCGATCCATTTCAATCAGGTTTCAGACCTGGTTTGGAGATGGAGATGCTTTTGGTTGGATAACCATCCCCAGGAGAGGGACAGCAGGAGTGACTCTGTAGGCTGTCCAGGTTCTCTCTGTAGCTTTTGATACTATTAACCCTGGTATCATGTGCGACCTTTTGCAGGGCTGGGCTAGAAGCATGACTTTGCACTACTTCCGAGCCTTCCTAGAGGGTAGGCTGTGCCGAGAAACTACTGTTCTCTTGTTGCAAAATTCAAAGCCTTTTTTCTCTCTCTTGCCTCTTCAAAATTCTCAACTGTAAACAAAGATACTGTTTGAAAAGTCACAATGTTTGGAATTTATTTGTTAAAGTCAGATGTCAGGAAGGAAAAAAAAACAGTTTCTCAAAAGAAATCAGCCAAGACACAACAGAAGAAAAATTCAAATTATTTGGGGGAAAAATGTGAATGAATGTGACAGGAATGTGACATTGCTTTCAGGTTATTCTTTTTCCTCTTGAAGGCTCCCCCACCCCCTCCACCTCTTCTTTCAAAAATTTATTTTATCTCCCAGACAAAAGAGCTTGGAGGACATTTGCCTTTGCTGTCTTGAAGAAAGGCAGCCTAGATCTGGCAACTGATGTTGCCTCACATTTTGATTTAAACACAGAGTTCCTTTCTCTCTAATCTCCAGCAGAGTCTGATTGTACTGTTACTTTCTACATCATTTATAAGTACCAACAAGAAGCCACCATCTGGATAAGATGGAAGAACCTAAGAGCCAGGTCAGAAGCATTTCTGTCTCAATTCTCATCACACAAAGTGCTTTTCAAGTATTGTTTGCTCCAGGTAACAGTTCTGGGGAAGTGAGTTAGGATGAAAAACCAGGCCACCCTGTAAGTTTTTCGCAGAGAATATACCCCAGAATTTCTGCACACAAATTCAAGTTTTGGGAATCTGCCCACTCCCCTTCCCAGTTAATCTGGATGCTAGCGATGACCGACCATTACAGGATACTGTTGGTTTTGCAGAAGCTTGATGGCAATGAATAAGGTGAAAAATAAAGGCCACAATCCAGCTAAAATAAAGCACTTTAAAGTCCAGGCCATAAACTTCCCACTCCCATGGGACCAAAATCGCAAAAGTGTTAGGGATGCTCTAGGCTGACCCTGCATTGAGCAGAGGGTTGGACTAGATGGCCTGTATGGCCCCTTTCAACTCTGTGGTTCTATGATTCTAAGAGCTCTGTGTAAGCTCCCATGTGCAGGCTGCCCAATTCCTTTTGGTGCTGGGGCAGATCCTTGAGTGCACTCCTTTGTCGATGAGAATGCTCTTCCTCTGCTGAAATGAACATCTAGCTCATGTGTATATGAGCTCCATGTTAGCACTGGAATCACTGTGTTCCATCATGGTGTAAAACTTTCTGCCTAGTGTACTCAGAATGTGTGTTTATTTCCTTCATTTATACACTACCTTTCACACTGAGACTCTAAGATGACTGCAAAACATAGAACAATTCACTCGGACTGCATAAGACAACCAATAAACAGTGCAAGAGAAGTAGGACATTGAGTGAGAGTCATCCACTGAACAAGGCCACTATTCAGGAGTAGACAGATTGCAGTACACATAGAAAGAAATCCCCCTGATTTTGGTGAAAATTAGGACCAAACAAAGAAGTCTGGGTCTGGGAACAGCTGGAAAATGGGTAGTAAGAGGGCAGGCTTTGAAGGGGAAGGATAGAGGGTGCTTAATCCTTTCCCATGTGTTGTGTCCCCATTCAGTCCCATTCCCTCAAAGCCGCAGCATCGTACAACATAAGCGTGCATCCAGAACCTAAGCAAGAAGAAAGCAGTGGAAAGGAGGTGAGGCCAGCTCAATGTAGCATTCATTGTCTAGGTTTAGCATCACTCTCCCACCTATCCCTTCTCTATGTCAAATCACAGCCTCCCTCTCCTGTTTTCCATGCATTTGGAGGCAATCCAGTTTCTCTACCTTGGCATCTCCACTGAACACCTTTCTTAGTCCTTCTTGTCTAGGAGCTGCAAGAAACATGTTTGAGTAATAGCAACTTGTGATTTGCCATCTGTCAACAGTTCCAATTCAGAGTTCTTTCAACTGCCTAGTATATCGGTGCATAATTTGCTTCAATTAAAGACATCTTAGATACCCCCTCCACACACACAAACAGCTCCATTATAACTTTTGAGTACATTTCTTCTGAATATTTATTTCCCTTAGATCCATCATCCTGGTTTCCCCCCCCCAAGTACTTCTGCCCACACAAGTCCTCTATATGAACTCCTTCATATCTTTCCCTCTCCATGGTGCTGAAAACTACTCTCATACCTGCACACTTTTGTTAGAAGGCGGTAGAGTCCTTCAGAGATCACTGATGAAATGATTTTGCTGCGAAAGCCTGAAAGCTAGCCTTGCTCCTGCTTAATTTCTTTTTTTCTTTTTACTGTTTCAGATAATTTCCATTGACAGTCTTTCCATTGAATTCAAAAACGATCCAAATAATTTTAATTACACTCAAGAGACAACGCCAAATGCTTTACTGATATCAAAATTTGTACTCCGGCTCCCACATCCTTAGCAAATTAAAACTCTCTTTAAATTGAAAAAAAAAACCACCCTGAAAAATAAATTAAGTAGATAACACTGATGGGAGATGAAATAACTCAAGAAGATCCAGCACTAAAGATGAAGCATTGCTTGAGAAGCAATTACAAATGAAAGCTGTTCCCTATCCCTCCTGTTTGGAGTGAAATACAATCTTCTGGTTAGGAAGACCTGAAGCCTTTGACTTCCCAATGCTAGGTATGAATAGTAGGTATAAGCATCTTCTGTCTTCTTCAGTCTCACCTGGGGGAAATGAAACTATCTGCACAGTGGTTGGGCCATAACTAGCACTTTAGCATGGACCATAGAGCACCAGTAATAGTAGTGCTAGTACCCTTAATTTGTCAGTAGCACACTGGCCTAGTGGGAACACTCCACTTCAGCAATTCTACAGTCATTTACAGTGACACACTACAGCTTGAAACCCTCTCCCACTAACAGATGTTCTGGATATGCATCAGGATATCTGCACCAAGGAGCTAGCAACTGCAGGACTAGATCTCTAACCAAGCCACCAATTGACTGTTTGGGGTGGCACAAGGAGTAGGGGGCTGATGCACTGCAGGAGCCTGGCTTACTCTTGGGCATTGATTTTGGGGGACACAAAAAGTGTCACCTCCTGGGCCTGAGCTGCAGCCATCTGTGCCCCCATTGAGCCAGTTTGGTATAGTGGTTAAGTGTGCGGACTCTAATCTGAGAGATCCGGGTTTGATTCCCCACTCCTCCACTCACAGCTGCTGGATGACCTTGGGCAAGCTGTAGTTCTGTCAGAGCTGTCCTTGAAAGGGTAATTTCTGTCAGAGCTCTCTCAGCCCCACCTATCTCTCAGGGTGTTTGTTGTGGGGAGAGGAAGGAAAAGGAGTTTGTACGCCACTCTGAGACTCTGAGTGAAGGGCAGGGTATAAATCCAATCTCTTCTTCTTCTAGTGTTGCTGTGGGTGCTCAGATCAGACCTGACTGGCATTGGCACAGGATTAGACAATGGGTATACTGACTCTATCCGAAACACAACTAGCTGATCCTCCACTTTAGAAGCTATTCAGGAGTGGAGTCACCTTGATTGGGGCAACATCAGGGGAAGAAGGACTTGGTCTCTGCCCTGTTTGCTTGCCCTCCAGAGCATCTAGTTGGCCAATGTGTAAAACAGGATGCTGAGCTAGATGGACCACTGGTCTGATCCCATGGGATCAGAGCTCATGTTATATTCTGAAATACCTAAAACTGACTGCAGGCAACCACACCGCTCTTCCATCCTGGCGTTGTTCCTGGCTGAATACGGTGCCCCCAGGACACTAGCCCTCCTGCTATAGCTCCTGACACTTATACACATTTACACAATAAATATCTTAGATCTATCTTAAGGCGGGGAAGAAAGTACCTATTTAGGATTAATAAGTAACATCAACTATTTCTATGCAGATAAAGTTAAAACAAGGGATTACCTTCTTAATTTTGCTCAAACACCATCCTCTCAATTAGCTACCCTTGCCTTTGATTTCATGAAGAGCTGTTTTGTTAGAACAATTATTTTGCTAAACTACAATAAGACAGGAGGGGAAAGGAGAATCAGAAAAGGCTCCCAGTCCCAATTTTGTTTTGCATCGTGCGAATTAGCCGCATCTGTTCCTGAGTAGAGGAGATGCCAGAGTTAGTCCATTTATTGGGTACTGTGGTCATCTCCAGCGATGTTACATAGGATATAGGTTAATTAGCTGCTAGGAAATATGAAACAGCCGGGGGAGGGGCATTTTAGCGAGAGTTCTGGAAGGAACATATTTGGAGGGGGAGAGTTGGAAAATGAGCGCCACTAAGGATAGCACCACCAATCTGTGCAATAAAACACCAAGAGACATTTCAGTGGGTTGGAAACATGGCTGCTAAATTATTAACATTGCATACTGATTAAAGGATAATTATCCAGTGCTGAAGTTCTGTACCAGTTGACTGTGTTTTTCCAGGCCAACTCAAAGCACTGGTTTGAAAGCCCTTACCTGGCCAAGCCTCAGCCTAATGAAGACCTAGGCAAGGACTGTCTTTGGCACACACCCTCTGTTTGTCTAAATCTTGAATACCTTGTTTGCATTACATGAATAGCCCAGCTCTGATGCACAACTTGTATTCACAGTTTATGTCAGTCATAAACATGAAAAATGACAGGCGTGTTAATGTTAATTTGATACTGATTAAACTCATGTTTTATGATTTGTATGGCATCGATGATGTCATAGCTGTTCTCATGTGCACAATTTGTTGAATGGGCATTGATGTAAATTTTCCCATGATTTTTTTTTTTTTGTGGTCTGTGCTTACAAGTGAAGAGAGTGGTCTGTGCTTACAAGTGAAGAAATGTTTATATTCTTTTTCCCTCCCAGCCATGGTGTGAATAGCTGAGCAGGCAGTCCATAAGAAATGGCACCCATATAGTTGAATCCTCCTCCCCAGTAGATTCAGGGGCCACCTACATTATTTGCATTTCTGTACCAGTAAAGACATTCTTCTTCGCTAAGAATGAGTTGATGTTTGTGTTCTTAAACTGGTTAATCTTTATCGGACTCTGTTTCTGTTCTCTTTATGGCTTTTTGCATGTTTAGTGTCATTATTATTTTAAATTGGATTTGGGGGGAGGCTTTTTGAAGTGGAGGTACAGCTTATATCAGCTCTTAAATGAATAAAATAAGTAAACTCCAATCTAGCTTCTGTAGAAAGAAATTTATGTGCTCAAAATGTGTTCGGACATCCTGCTGGCTTGTCAATAGAAATAAGATATTATCCAGCCAAAAAGTAAGCATTTTTTAAAATAACATTGACATCTGTGGGTGAGATTTAACCTTAGGCTTAACTTTCCCACTGAAATCAATCTGATGTATGTATATTTAACCTTGGCTGAAGTATATCTGTTTTCTGCACTGAATGAATTTTTTAAAAAATAAAGAACAGTAAAGATCTTCCTTTTTCCTTCCCAGTTTTGGGATCTCTTGAGATAGGCTGAAGTGGAAATTGATGCAATGGTAAAGAAAGTAGTTGTCATAAGTCTGTTTACTTCTTCTAGCATTTCCCAATGGGAAGCATTTAGGAATCCAGCTCCACCTCCCCCAGAGTTGTAAAGTTCACGGCTATAGCCTTCCACATGAAAGGAGAAAATTCTGTGATGTTCCAAGAGGCAATCAAGTCTATCTTCCCAATCATGATGGGCTCTGGAAGCTGTTAGGAGACCAGTTCCACGGTTCTCTAACAACTGTGTGGAGCTTATTCACCATTTCCCCCAAATGAAACACCGGCCCCATCTGCAGCCCTGACATCCAGTGGGTAAATCTGGTGAGGATATAGGGCTGCCAAGTCCAACTTGGGAAATATCTGAGGACTTTGGGGGTGGAGCCAGGAGACTTTGGGGGTGGAGCCAGGAGAAAGGAAGTGACATCATTTTGTGATGTCACATCCTGTGATGTTGCTTCCACATGCTGACACATGAACTCATGAAGTTTCCTAATACTGAATCAGGCCATTGGTCCATCAAGGTCAGTATTGACTACTCAGACTGGTAGTGGCTCTCCAGGGTCTCAGGCTGAGATCTTTAATGTCACCTATTACCTGATCCTTTTTTAGCTGAAGAGGCTGATGCCTCCTGCATGTCAAGCAGATGCTCTATCACTGAGCAACGGCCCTACTGAATCCTTCCTCATCTCAGCAGAATATGAAGCACTAAGTGCTACACAAGTGCTAAATATGATTTTCATATCATAAGAACAGGAGAGAAGCCACAGTGGATCGGGCCAACAGCCCATCCAGTACAACACTCTGTGTCACACAGTGGCCAAAAATACCAGGTGCCCTGCAGGAGGTCCAGCAGTGGGGCCAGAACTCCAGAAGCCCTCCCACTGTTGCCCCCCAAGCACCAAGAATGCAGAGCATCACTGCCCCAGACAAAGTGTTCCATTTAGACCTTGTGGCTAATAATAGCCACTGATAGACCTCTGCTGGATGGGGACAGAGAGAGACAGACAGACAGACAGACAGACAGACAGAAAAAAGAAAGAAAGAAAGGGGGAGGGGGAGAGAGAGAGAGAGAAGGAAAAGAGCTAGCAGAGGCACTTACCCCAGCAACCTTGCAAGCCACATGCAAAAGCACGCCCTTCAGTACAAAGAGCCTAGTCCCTCCTTAATCTCTGGGCGGGGTTTTCTCTTATTGGCTCTGCTCTTAAAGGGGAAATGTCTGGTGAGGCTTTTTACTGCAGGGCAGGCTCTCTGCAGACATTTCCCTTTTAAGAGTTCAGGCCTGGCAGGGAGAGAGCAGGCTCCGACGTTTCCCTGCATTCCTGCTGGCAGCCATTGCCTCCCCCGGTGGCCAATTTTGAAAAAGCGGGGGTAAGCATTAAAAATCGGTGTTTCCCCCGCCCTCCCGGGGGGCCTGGCAGCCCTATGAGGATAAGGGATGAGCATCCTGTCCAAAAGCCAGTAGAATCATAGAGTTGGAAGGGACCTTCAGGGCCATCTAGTCCAAGCCCCTGCACAATGCAGGAAATTCACAAATATCCCCCGCACCCCCAGTCACCGCTGTTCCACACCCAGAAGATGACAAAAAACCTGCAGGATCCCCGCCAAACTGGCCTGGAGAAAAATTGCTTCCTGACCCCAGAGTGGCGATCAGCATTTCCCTGGGCATGTAAGAAAGGGCCACGAGAACTAAGCACTGATGCGACCCTTCCTGCCCTCCCTCTCATGATCCGCCTAAGTTTACAGAATTAGCATTGCTGTCAGATGGTCATCTAGCCTCTACTTAAAAACCTCCAAGAGCCCACCACCTTCCAAGGACGCCTGTTCCAATAGACTGTAGAGAGAGGTGTGCAATCAAATATTGACAGGATTTCATTAACAAATCCTGATACAGTTGGCAGCCTTAAATGTATTTATTCAATCTGAAACTTATTTGTATATGGAGAAGTGGCTCATCCCATGTCACTAAAAGGAAGGAGAGAAGGATTTCCTAATGCAACAAAACAGAAGAAAAATATAAGCAAGTTTAAGAATTTAAATGTATATCCTTCAGAATTACAGCTTCAGGAGCACTTCCAAAGTTTCTTGGCCTGATTTATGGGAATGCTTATTTAATATACGAGGATGTCAAAACACTGCTTACATAACAATTAAGTCATAAATATGGATTTGACATACGTAATTGGATTGGCTGTGTATATAAATTATTGAACTGCCAAAAGAATATGGACAAAGGGTTTTCCCCCCTGAGTTCATCAAAATTAAAAGATTAATATTATATCTAGCATAAAACTCTCTTTTTAAAATGTGTAGAACGGTCACATTATAATGAGTGTGAAGCAACCAAAGGTAAGCACTTTTAAGTCCCACTGATTTCAGTGGAAATGATTAAGTGTCCGATTGAAATGAACTGGAATTTTGGCTATATCACTCTCATTATGTCTTCATCCAATCTTCCCAACTATTACGCCATCACTACTTATTTAAAATATTTGTACCTGTTTTTCCAGTTTGGTCTAGTGGTTAAGAGCGCGAACTCTAATCTGGGAGAATCGGGTTTGATTCTCCACTCCTCCACATGCAGCTGCTGGTGTGACCTTGAGTCAGTCACAAGTTCTCTCAGAACTGTTCTCTAATGAGCAGTTCTTGAAAGAGCTCTCTCAGCCCACCTATCTCATAGGATGTCTGTTGAGGGGAGGAGAAGGGAAAGGAGATTGCAAGCCACTCTGAGACTTCTTTGGGTAGTGACAGGCAGGGTCTCTCCTCTTCTCCTCTTCTCCTCTTCAGTCTCTCCTCTTCTCTTCCTCTTTCCTCCCAGTCATGGTCTTCCTCATATTCTCAGGAAGCCCACCTCATAAAAGAGGAGTGGTCACTGAGAAATCCAAAGCAGAAACAGTTCTCACAGATTTTAGTAGAGGAACTACAATATTTACTCAAACACAAGGCAAGTTTGTCTGTTTTTTAGGCATGCCATTAAAAAGAGGTCATCTTACATTTGCACACAAATTAGTTATGTCTAATAAAAAAAATCCTTGCATTCCTTACCCTTTTAAGGGGGTTATCTTACATTCAGCGTTGTCTTCCTTTTAAGTAAATACAGTACTAATAATCCATTATCTGATTATCTGAACTGCCTTGTAGACACATATGGGTGGAGACAGTCCCACAGGTATGGGGGTCCCAGATTGTGAAGGGCTTTGAACATAAGTACTTTGAACTGAACATGGTTTATTATCAAAGGTGTGTCTCTGTTCAGGCTTTAGTATGACCACATTATTACAGAGACTGTGGGGAAAAAGTTGCCTGGGTGTTCATGACTTCTAGAATATGTTAGATCTTCTTGCCAATAGCAAAAAAGAGCATACATCCTTATTCATTTTTGTTCTTTAATGCTTTACTTGTTTTCTTTTCTCCATGTTTTTTGGCTGTTTGTTTTCCACATTCTAGTCTTTTTCTTTTACCATTTTGTACCCCGCCTCCCCTGCAAAAAAAAATCAGTCTTGAACAATTTTACGATAAACAATTGAAACCACCTCTGAGTATTTATTTTGAGCAGCAAGGAGGAGCATAAATATCTTAAATAAATATGAATACATAAAACCATGAATACAAAACCCTCTTAAATGGGACTTACCTCACACGCCTTCCTGAAAGCTGGCAATGCAAATAAGTTTTGAGTCTCCAATGTAGTTATTATCTTCAAAACAAATACTCAGTGGTGGTTTCAGTTGTTTATTGGTCTTTTCTCCTCTGTATTATCCTCACAACAGCCCTACAAGGTGACCCCTTTACTTAAAGATACGGAATTGCTAAATGTGCGAGCCCAGATGTCATGGCTACTATCAGACACAAACAATCGTGTCACCCTCTCAGTGGCAAAATTCATAGGTACAATAATCAAATATAAGAGAAATAATACTGAGGAAGGTGCCATCAAATCACTTACAATTAATTTACAGCAACCGTATCAATGAAAGACCTCCCAAATGCCTTATCATTAACAGTCTTGCTCAGGTCTTACAAACCGAGGGATGTGGCTTCCTTTATAGAGTCAATCTGTCTCGTGTTCAGCCTTCCTCTTTTCTTGCTGCATTCAACTTTTCCTAGCATTATTGTCATTTCCAATGACACTTGTCTTCCCATAGTGTGACCATAGTATGACAGCCTCAGTTTGGTCATTTGAACTTCTAGGGAGAGTCCAGGCTTGATTTAATCTAGAATCCACTTGCTTGTCTTTCTGGCAGTCCACAGCATTCAGAAATTACTCCCCTCCAACACCAGTTTTCAAATGAATCAACTTTCTTCCTGTCATCTTTCTTAGTTGTCCAGCTTTTACACCCCTACATAGTAATGAGGAATGATATAGTAGGAGTCATCTTGATCTTGGTTTCTAAGATAGTGAGGATTAATTATGATTGCTCCCAAATGTAATTAATTTTTCAACTCAAATTAGTTACAATAGCTATATTTATGAACCGGGAGTGCTTGGTTTGATGTTGATTAGTTACCAGCATTTGCCAGTTTTTACCTGTGAGATCCTGTATATGGAGAACTGGATCGATTTGGCTGAAAGTAAATGGGAGCGATCATACGCACCCATTTGCGACACAAGAAGGATGATTCCCCGCCGGCTCAAAGTGGTGTGATCACACAAGCACATCTGGGAAGCGTCCTGCAGCCAGTGTCAAAGTGTCGCAAACCACTTTGAGCCGGTGGGGAATCGGCTTATTTAGCTACCAGTGAAAAGGCAGTCTCAAATGGTTTTCAACGGCCCAGAACTGACCTTTCCTGGTGTGATCGCGCCAGCGCAAACAAGTGGCGTTGGGGAGTGGGCTTTTTGGGTTTTTTTCCCCCTCCCATCCCGGTATGCGCATCATCGAATGATCCCGAGGGTGGAGAGGCAAGTCATTGATCCCTTGTAGAAGCAGATAAGCGCACTGAAAACAGCCGGGGGGAAAAAAACCAACTCGCCCGCGGCTGCATGTGATCACACAGCGGCAGTTCACCCTCACAGGTCCATGGACCTGTGTGATCCCGCAAAAGCGGCACAAATTGCGCCAGCACAAATTTGTGTCACTTCCCGTCTGGCTTATCTTGCTCGTGTGGACGGGGCCAAAGTTGCTTTTAAAGCATGCAAGCCTTACTTCTTTTTCATAAAACTTCTCCAAATCCAGTTGCTGTGTTTTAAAACATTTTTTTTAAAATTGCCCTGGGAACAGAAACTGTACAAAATTTTCCAGATATAGTATACATGCAGCTATATAAGCAATTAAACTCTTTCTAATTCAAAATACACTCTCCCCAGGCCTGCACGGAGCCATGTTTCCAAGGTGCCTTGCTTTGAATAGATTTTAAAACTACTTCCTAATGTGTCAATGAATCAATATTGGAGGCGTACTATGCCTGAACAACACACAATATATTTTTTAAAGAATTCAAATTGTTAACTTTAGTTGAATCATCTGTACCATTGAGAACTCTGAGGACTGACATCAGAGGCCCCACTCTTGTGTGGTCCTGCTTTTTGAGGTCAAGTGGGTAGAGGCCAGAGACAGGGTCGAGTCTATACTGGAACCTGAATCATGGGATATCCTCCTTGTGACAGTCTGCACAATAACAAACTTGATTTAAGTGAAATCTTTGTGTCGTTTTCCCCAGACATACTGGTGAATCCTCCAAGTCAGCCCACACCCACCTTAATACCTGTGGTTTGAACATGCCATGTCATCGTAGGAAACAGAAGAGCACCTGATTGAATGAGTGCTTGGGAGCTTATTTATTTATTTATAACATTTATAACATTTATAATCCTACTTTTTCCCCAAAATAGGGCCTTCAAGGGGGAGGTTTCAGATGCCCGTAAACCTTGCCCTGGTCACAAAAGCATTACTTTTCATAACTATCTGAGATCATTTAATTGGGTGCAGTATCAGGAACTGAATATGCAATCTTCTCCTTACTGTGCATATACTCTCCTACTGAACCATGCGCCCCCTGAAGGAAGCACTGGAATAACTGGACTTTAAAATTAGTTACAACTGACGTGTCCCATGAATTTCAATAAAAATTAGGCATTAGTATATTTTACTGGATTAATGCCAGATTTGATTGTAAAATCTCCTTCCATTTCTGGCCTAAATAGTCTTTTATTTTCTTTCAAAGTTTCTAGTTGGGTGTTAGAAGAATGGTGCCTGCAGTGCACATTATTGCTATTCCACTATGAGGAATGACGAGAGATAATTATCCTAATAACATTTCTTGAAGGTGGGAAAAATATATGGCTTATTTATACACCACATTAGCATTTGTAGTGTATGCAAAACAAGTAAATAAATGTTAAACTAATATATTACTGAAAAAGTCAATATTGATTACATTGAAGTTGAAGTGCCAAATACAGGGCTGTAAAATGTGCTCCAGTCCAACCAAGGAGAAAAAATATATATTATATTCAAAGTAAAACAAATTGCTAGGCTATAATTTAATCACTTAATCCATTGCAACAATATTTTGCCGTAATTTATTGTGTTACTACAGAAACATTATTTTAAAAAAATATATTGCACATTACTGATTCAGCCATGATGGCTATTGTAAGGATGACATTACAAGAACATCATTGAGATAATTTATCTTTTAAACTAATGGTTCATTATTTGAATACATGAATCATATTTTTTTTGTAAACCTTTCCCACACTTCTTACCACTTCATTCTTCAGAACTGAACAAAAACGGATGGAATAGAAGGCAAGGGTAATCCATATTTATTCTTTGTGGATTTTGATTTTTTTTCTGTTACCTAAGTTCTTGCTTGGGTTATGCAACATTTACCTTGCAATCCTAAATTGGCCGACTCAGTATCCTACACCTGCCTTTTCAAGGGGTGGGGTGGGGTTTACTCCCAGGAGAGTGTTCACAGTATGGCACTATGAGTGATGTTCTCCTTATCTGTCAATCTTCTATGGCAGTTTCTTGCATGGAACAGGATCCTGAGAAGACCAGATAGAATTCCATTGGATGTAGATTGAAAGATGACCCATCAATCTACTTGTACCACTCAGTGTGCCATCTGATTACCCACTAATAACCAGAACCTGTGCTACCCAGCAGATCTAAGGTGACATATTTATATATTCTTCTGATCTAGGACCCTCATGCATGCCTAAAGGGCAGCTCCAGTCGTCAGACCAGATTATTAGTTGTTCCATCAGTCAGGGGAGTAAGAACTGTTTCTTCACAGGTTCAGACCTTCTTGGTGGCCACTCCTGTATTACAAAATGATCTCCTTGGCAGAGGAAGGTCCAAGCATTGCAATGATTCCAGATCTTTAAAGCTGAGCTTTTCCATGGTGCTTTGGGTGGACAATGGGTAATTATTTGCTTCTTATCTTGCTGTTCGCCTTGGATTTCTGTGGGATTAGTTTTAAACCTGTTTTTAATTATGTAAACAGCTGTGAGACCAGTAAATTGGGAGAAAAGTGGGGTGTTGACATTTTAAAATAAATATATCAGTTATGTATCAGCTGTTTTTCCAAAACTATTTGGAGCAGCTAACTGTATACTGAAACGAAAATACAATAAAATCCATATGCAAACATGCAAACAACAGAAAAGCCTCAGTAATAGTGACAGGTTGCTTTTAATCATTTTAATTACAAGCCCTATTTTAAAAAGCTTGCTGGACTTCCTCCAGCAAATAACAACAAACCATTAGGGCCATCAAGATGAAAGGATGGGCCATCACAAACACCAACCATACTCGCCCAAATGTTGGAACAAGAATTTATTTATCTTCTAAGTGGACAAGTGGGCATATAAAATAAGAAGTGATCCTTCAGATACTTGGGGCCCAAGACGTGAAGGGATCTAGAAGTAAAAGCCAGCATCCTGAATAGAAGAAGAAGAACAGATGTTTTTATACCCCACTTTTCTCCACCTTAAATGATAAAGCAGGTTATAATCAAAGCAGATTGCTATTTCCTTCCCTTCATCTCCCCACATCAGGCTCTTTGTGTGGTAGGTGGGGTTGAGAGAGTTTTGAGAGAACTGTGACTGGCCCAAGGTCACCCTGCAGGCTTCATGGGGAGGAGTGGGGAATCAAACCCAGTTCTCCAGACTAGAGTGTTCTGGTCCTAACCACTACATCACGCTGGCTCTCTGAATAGCGCTCAGAAACACACAGGTAGCCAACAATGCTCTGTTAATATTTAGAGATGGGCATGAACAGGCTCATGAACAAAAGTTTGACACAAATTTTGGCTGTTTCACAGAAGGGTGCCCAGCATGAACATTCCATGAACTTTGGTGCTGTTCATGGTGGTTCATGAATGGATACATTTACAGACAGACTGTCTCCACTCAAACTGTTTACAAAACTTCAAGGCAATGGGGGAACAAAATTTGCCAGCCTTGGAAACACCAGTAGGAGCCCTCCAAAGCTTAATGGGCACTGCTGGCTGCCAATAACAGAGTTCCCATTCTGCTCTATGGGATCAGAAAGCTACATATTTGCTCAGCTCAGCTCCACCCCCTTTTGTCTATCGGCTGTTTGCATCACAGTTACACAGAGAGGCAGAGAACTAGTTAAAAACTGACTAGCAGAGCACATTCATTTATTCCCTCCTGATTGTGATCTCCTCTTCCCTGCTGGGGTTTGGGTGTTAGGTGGACTCAGGGCTCTTTGCCATCCTGTCTCTCTGCTCATGCTGAGCACTGGGGCTTAGCTACTGGGTGCCTTGGCTGAGTGAGGACCCATATTTTATACCCTCCTGATTGTGAATTGGTCTCCCTGCTGGGGTTTGGGTATTAGGTGGACTCAGGGCTCTGAGTCAAACCCATCTCTCTGCTCACACTGAGAGCCTTGGCTGAGAACCCATGTTTTATACCCTTCTGATTGTGAACTCCTCTCCCCTGATGGGGTTTGGGTGTTAGGTCGACTCAGTGTTCATGGCCACACAACAAAGGTTGGTCCAGATGACAACCTTGTGTGACCAGTACTCTAGGGAATTGGTGTAGGAGGGCTCAGGGGACTTGGCGAGATACTCCCTCACCATTACCTCTGTCAAATTGCCATTGCACACCTGGCACCCTCACCACTGCTGACCTCCTGGTTCACTACTGACAACCCATAGTGGGGCTTCTTGTTGGTTGGGCTCTTGGAGGCAGAGGTGCTGAGCTGCAGCTCCTCCTCCTCTTCCTCCTCCTCCTCTTCCACCCACTGTTCCCACTGGCCAAGTCTGCTGAACTATAGTCTTTGCAGTCTTTGCAAAACTCACATTTCCATTGTAAGAGCTCTGCATTCAGGAGAGCAATGCTGCCTTTTATCTGGGGGTCATAGTCTATACAGACCAGTTTGTACTCCCCTTTATTTCAGAGAGGATGCAACCTGGTGGTGATGCCTACCTGCAACCTCTTTGCCAAGGCCCTGACCCATGGAGAATGGCTGGCTCCAGTACAGAGGCCAGCACCCAGTCCAGCCCTCGAATCAAAAGGATGACTTGCCCCAGGCTGGCAGTGTGGGTGCAACACACCAGTGCTGGTGGTGTCCTGGAAGGGTTTGAGGAGTACACACACCATTTGGGAGAGGGTCACCCAGTCATTGGAGCTGATGCTGAGCTTCTCTTCCCCATGCAGGATGGTCATGGACGAGATGACACCCTGTGCAGCACTCTTCTGCTCCACCAAATGTGCAATCATGGCATAGGTGGAGTTCCACATCCCACTCCCCCGGCCTCTCACACAGCAGACCAACAGACTTGATGCTGCATGAGAAGCCTCGAGCAAGGACTGCATCTTGAGGGGAGCAGTATCCCAGGTGGCCTTGACCAGGCTCCCCAGCCCCAGAGCATCCTTCACCACCAGATGAAGTGTACATGCCAAACAGGCACCTTCTTTGGGGAGCTGTAACTCAAACCTCATAAATCCAATCATCACCAATTGTGGAGGGCTGGTAGAGGAGAGTCAGCTAGAGATCCCCTGCAAGTTTGATGTTTCTAGCATGCTGGGGGCCATTCTCCTACATCACAAGCTTCACAAACTGAACTGATTTGTCTACTGTCAAAAAGTTTGTGATGATTCATGGTTTGTGGTTCACAAACTGGGCATGCCACAAACCACAAACCTGCTCCCTTGTGTGGCAATGTCAGCAGAATCTAACAGGAGAGGGTGTAGCTTTAACATTATATGAAAAGGTTCTTGCCAAAGTCCTGACTGGCTCCTCCAGCAACAAACCTGGGGCAAGGAGACTATCCAAGATACTTACATACTCTGAACGAAATAATTGACCACATCTAATAGGCATAGTTATGATGCTTCTACTAAAGCTGCCTTCTTTTTCAGTATCACCTCGATAGATATTAAGACTATATCCATATTGCTTCCCTCACCTGCTTTCTGATGTGTCCAAATAAAAGTGAAAAACAAGTACATGCTTTAGCTCAAATTGCACCCATGAACACCTTGGGCTTAATGATTCTCTTTGTTTTGGTGGCTTATCAAGATTTTAATTTTGCATTGGGTCACTTCTGACCTTAGTTAATATAATTTGACTTTTCCTAGTTTTTAACTTACAAAGTGTATATTTCTAGATTCTTCATATTTGTAATATTGTATCGACTCATTCAGCACTGAAAAAGATTTTTTTTTTACCAAAAAAGATTTTAATGTGTGTGTAAAGCACCATCAGGAAGGGAAGGTAGCATGGTACAGCCCTGTCTCATCAGATCTTGGAAGCTAAGCGCGGTCAGCTCTCATTAGTACTTGAAGGGACTCTCCAAGGAAGACTGCAGAGGAAGAAGAAGAAGAAGAGATTGGATTTATACCCCAAGGGAGTCTCAGAGCGATTTACAAACTCCTTTTTCCCTTCCCCTCCCCACAACAGACACCCTGTGAGGTAGGTGGGGCTGAGAGAGAGCTTTCCCAAGCTGTCCTTGAGGGAACAGCTGGTACAGAGCTATGGCTTGCCCAAGGTCATCCAGCCAGGTGCAAGTGGAGGAGTGGGGAATCAAACCTGGTTCTCCCAGATTAGAGTCTGTGCACTTAACCACTACACCAAACTGGGGTCATGATGAGTTGGCTTTCACTTGACAGCACTTTACACACACTCAAAGCACCATCAAGTCACAGCAGACTTATGGTGACCCCGGCAGGGGGCTTTCAAGGCAAGTGAGAAGCAGAGGTGGTTTGTCCTTGCCTCCCTCTTCCTTTATTTTATTTATTTATTTATTGGGATTTATATCCCGCCTAGCCAGCTCTAGACGGCTCACAACATTAATAATATACATAAAATCACAGCTAAAATATAAAACCACGAGAATCACAAGATTCACCAAATTTGGCAGCCATCATTGCATTCCAAAGCAAAGCACAGCAAATTCCCGGCCCGCGACTGCAGAAACTTGTGCCAATAGATTTATTCCAGCGCTATCTAGGGACCCCCTCTCCCCCCCCCCCCAGTGGCGCCTCCTAATGAAAAGCCTGGCGGAAGAGCTCCACTTTACAGGCCCTGCAGAACTGCATAAGGTCCCGCAGGGCCCTGATGTCATCTGTGGTCTCCCTTCCACGTACCAACCCTGCTTAGCTCCCAAGATCTGACAAGATCAGGCTATACCAAGCTGCCTTCCCTGCAAGATTTTAATACCCATATAAAAATTAAAAATCTGAGTATTTAGTTAGAGGGCTTCTAAGCCACCTCTGCATTTCTGCCACAGAAACCCTGCAGATGAGAGACATTCTAAGGTCACTCTGTTGATATGAGATAGTATCAGGCTGCATCGTTATCATCTGTGAACTGGGGCAACATCTAGAACACAACCAGTATTTCCCTAGGGCTGCACTTTGCAGAGGAAGATTAGTAATTGCCACCAGATTTCTAACAGTGCAGTCCTGTGCCAAGTTAATCTAGTCTGAGACCAATCTATTTGCAAATCAGGGAGGGGCTGTAGCTCAATAGTAGAGCATCTGCTTGGCATGCAGAAGGTCCCAGGTTCAATCCCTGACTACTTCACTTGATGGACTCCAATACAAGATAGCTCTATGTGTTCATGTGACCTGAACTCAGTTGCTAAAGGGCATTGCTGTGATCTAGCATGATCAACTCTCAGGTCTCAATAAGCCTCAAAGAATTTCTCTGTTTTTCAGCATTTCTGGAAGCAAAGTCATTTCATTACACTCTGTATTAATAATGCACTGCATTTAGGGCACAAAAGCAACAGTATATTGACTCATCAACACAGAGTATATCCACAATTAGAAAATTTATCTAATCTACATAGACAGTGAGAGTTTGGGGACTAATTCATACGTTTTTAACTGTCTTTTCATTTACAGCTCGGCATGAGGTGACAATGCTGGTTGGTTGTTGTACAGCTCAAATCTGATTTTATATCATCCCTGCATATGGTGTTATCATCACTACATGTTCCCCATGGGAGCAATGTACTCAGACTGGAAGGCTCTTGGTGTGAGGAGCAGTACAGGCACTCCGTACTGGCTAACATGCCCTCTCAAGATAGAAGAAAGATCCCCCCACCATTTCTGCTGTTCCATATCATCCAAAATAATGAGTAGGTGCAGCCTTCTGTTTTATGGCTATGTTAATTTTTCAAATTTTTCTACATAGCTTGTATCTGGAGAATCTCCCAAACCCTCCTCATCTGAATTTCTTTCAGCACCTGGAGTTCAAAACTATCTGAGTGTGTTTTTGAAGCAAAAAACATAAGAACATAAGAGAAGCCAATGTTGGATCCGGCCAGTGGCCCATCCAGTCCAACACTCTGTCACACAGTGGCCAAAAACACCAGGTACCCTCAGGAGGTCCAGCAGTGGGGGCAGGAAGCCCTCCCACTGTTGCCCCCCCAAACAACAAGAATACAGAGCATCACTTGCCCCAGACTGAGAGTTCCTATCTATACTTTGTGGCTAATAGCCACTGATGGACTTCTGCTCCATATGTTTATCTAATTCCTCTTGAAGCCATCCATGCTTGTAGCCACCGCAACCTCCTGTGGCAGTGAATTCCACACGTTAATCACTCTTTGGGTGAAGAAGTACTTCCTTTTATCTGTTCTACCCGACTGCTCAGCAATTTCATGGAGTGCCCACAAGTTCTTGTATTGTGAGAAAGGGAGAAAAGGACTTCTTTCTCTCCCTGCTCTATCCCATGCATAATCTTATAAACCTCGATCATGTCACCCCTCAGCCATCTTTTCTCCAAGTTAAAGAGCCCCAAGCGCTTCCACCTTTCTTCATAGGGAAAGTGTTCCAACCCTTTTATCATTCTAGTTGCCCTTTTCTGCACTTTCTCCAATGCTATAATATCTTTTTTGAGGTGTGGTGACCAGAACTGTACACAGTGCTCCAAATGAGGTTGCACCATCAATTTATACAGGGGCATTATGATACTGGCTGATTTGTTTTCAATTTCCTTCCTAATAACTCCCAGCATAACACTGGCCTTTTTCATTGCAGTCACACACTGTCTCAACATTTTCATTAAGTTATCTACTACGACTCCAAGATCTCTCTCTTGGTCAGTCTCCGCCAGTTTGGACCCCATCAACATGTATTTATAGTTAGGATTTTTGGCTCCAATGTGCATCACTTTGCACTTGGCCACATTAAACCCCATTTGCCACATTGATGCCCACTTACCCATCCTTGACATATCCCTTTGGAGTGCCTCACAATCCTCCCTGGTTCTCACCACCCTGAACAACTTTGTGTCATCTGCAAATTTAGCCACTTCACTGCTTACTCCCAACTCCAAATCATTAATAAACAAGTTAAAAAGCATTGGACCAAGTACTGATCCCTGTGGTACCCCACTGCTTACCTCCCTCCACTGAGAAAATTGCCCATTTATACTCACTCTCTGTTTCCTTTTAATTAGCCAGTTTTTGATCCACAAAAGGACTTGTCCTTTTATCCCATGATTATTGAGCTTACTTAGGAGCCTTTGATGAGGAACTTTATCAAAAGTTTCTGGAAGTCAAGGTAAACAACATCTATTGGGTCCCCCTTGTCCACATGTTTTTTACTCCCTCAAAGAGAGATACACTGATACACTGCTCTTTGTTATATTTCTGATATTAGTACAGAATAGTGCACATCTACATTTATTTATTTATCTATATTTGTATCCTGCCTTGCCAGACAAGCTGGCTCAAGGCAACTAACAAATTTAAGATATCATAAATCAATACATACAGCAATTAAAACAATGTTTTAGTTCCATCAATTCATGTGCATCCCCACCTGCAAACACACACTATGTTACTATGTGGACATGCTCACTGACAAAACACGGAAAAGAAGCAATCATGGTGTGATTTTATGGACAGTTGAATGGAAAGTCGTTGTTTGACAAATGCAGATGAGGATAAATTGGTGTTAGTGAAGCATTCCATTAGAAGAATGTTGACAGTCATGCATACGTCTCCATCAAAGATTGCTTTTTTGTAGTGTTTTATCTTTGAGCATGTTCCCTCTGGGGGCAAATGCAAACAAAGAGGAAGAACTGAAAACAGTAACAAACTGTGCATGACCCAGTTCTAGAATTAATTTTTAGAAATTATATTAGTTGAAATGAAATTAAGGAAGAGTAGAACACAGGACAGAGAGAAAGTCTGGACCAATAAAGTAAACGAATGGGGAAAATCTCATCCATACTCATATCCATCTCATGGCTTCATATATAAGACAGTTGCCATCATCTTTCTGGATGCTAGTTTAATTTCAGCAAAGGCTCTGGGCAACATTATCTAGTGAAGTTTCAAGGCTCTTTTTATTGTGTATGATAATACCGAAGACATTGTGATGGCCCAATATATCTTTGCAGGTATTTTCTTACCATACACTGCGCTGATAAATGATGGTCAGAACTTTCTTGTCCTTTGAATTTTTTTTTTAAAAAACATAACTTGGCTGTTGGAAGAGCTAAGGGACTTAGGTATTGACTCTGCCACTGGCATCAAGATTTTGCAGAAGAAAAACACAACATTAAAATACCTTGGCACGAATATCTACAAATGCAAAATTTGTTTTCTACTCCTGAAGTACAAAACAGCATCAGAAAACAATTAACTGGATTTGAAAACCTCCTTTATTCATGCACTGCCAACAAAGGCCTTATCTCTCAAATCTACAAACTTCTAGTAACACCCAAACAGAATAGCACTCTTTCATATCAACAAGCCTGGCACCATGATTTGGGTCTACATTTACCAGAAGAAAAATGGCAATCTATCTGGTCTAGAATAGCTAAAATATCCATCTCGCAACACGTCCAGTCAACAGCTTACAAAGTTCTTATGCGGTGGTACCTACACCCTGAAAAACTAGCACTCATGCACTCTAACATTTCACCTCAATGCTGGAAACTCTGTGGCCAGAAAGGATCATACTACCACAACTGGTGGCAATGCAGAAAGATCAAAAAGTTTTGGAGTTTAATTCTTAACAAAATAGAAACACTAACTGGGTACAAGGTACCACTAGACCCAATAATAATTCTGCTCCATGGCAATCTCCCGGATCATATTCCTACACACTCTTCCCAAATAATCCACATCCTCCTAGTAGCAGCCAAAGTGGCAATTGCTCAAAACTGGAAGAACAAATCAACTCCCTCCCTGGAGTAATGGCTCAACAAAGTATGGGACTTCTTTGTGCTTGAAAAACTATCTATTTACTCTAACGCGACCTCCAATGAAAGGAACCTATTAAACCCCATCGACAAATGGAACCCAATATTAAATAAAATTAATTTTAATAGCTTCAACTGGGAACACATAATGGACGCAAAGTTCAAAACGTACATCTACGGCTAATCTCAGCACCCATCACAAACCCGAGTATCATCTCAGAGCAAAGGCACAGAATGATACCAACATCTAACCGTTTTGTGTACCACCCAACTGGTCTTTTTATTGAGTGCAGTAACTAATTACACCACAGTGTTTGTAATTATTTTGCTATATGTTTTATCATTGTAATTTGCTTACTTATACAAAACACAATAAAATTGTTGTTAAAAAAATCAAGATTTTGCAGAGCACAAATATTATGCATTTTTTTACATTTATGCTTAAACTCTCCATCAAATGTTTCTGAAGCAGCTTTCACATGACATCAGTAAGTCAAACTATTCAATAAGTATCAGTTATATCAACAGAAATCTCCAGTAAAGTGCACTACTAAATCTAGCACACAGAAGGAGAAAAGGTGGGGGACAAGGCACCCACAGGCTGCGGTCACATGTGCCAGTTGAAGCGGAGGGAAAGCAAGGCTAATTCCTCCAGAGGAAGTTGACATGCAGTTGTGCAATCATACATCCCTTTTGTGCTGCGGGCCCAGCCCGTCACTGTGTGATCAGATGCAACCGTGGGTGAGTTGTTTTTTTTTGTTTTGCCATTTGTTTCCCATGCGCATAAACGAGGAATCACATCTCCACACTGAGGCTTCCCTATGGAGTATGTGATGATACACATGCTGCGAAGGGGGGGACGCAAGGCAGGGAGTCAGGATGGCATGATCACACCATCCCGGTGGCATGAGTGTGCGCTTGTGCAATCAGACAGAGGAAAGTGTGTAAGAGTTGGACTTTCCCCAGTGTCTTTTAACTCCATTTCTGTGGTGGAGCAGCAAGGGGTTGCCAACAACTGTGACATGCTTCCCAGAGGCTGCTGTCTGATCATGCCCTTTAAATCCATCCGGCATTCGTGCCTATGTCGGGTCTAACTGTGTGTATGATCACAGCCACAAAGTCTACTACCCTGGCTATGCATTGATTTTAGTAAATGAAATTTGAAATGGGAAAAAAGACATCTAATGGACAACTCAGAAGAAGGACTTTGACAGCTGAGGTGCTACTGTGGGAAAGGCCCTGTCCCATATCAATTCTGAAAGTGTTGAGTCTTCACTCTTGGCGAAGGGCCTATTTTGAAGACCTTGATTTTCAACCAGACTTATATACAAGCTAAGAAATCAGAGTTTCATTTGTGCTTCCAATAAGGTTGTCAGCAGCCAGAAGCATTTAATTTATGTTTTATATTTATGATTTTTATTGAATTGTTTCCATAATTTTAAATGTTTTTAATTGTTCAAATATCTTAATGTTTTCATGTTTGCTATCTTGGGGACCCTAACTGGGTAGAAAGGGGGCATAAAAATGTTTTAAATTAAAACAATAATAATAAAATAGAGGGGAAAAGCCCGGGGAAGGCACAATGGCACAGGCACTGACAAAAATGCAGTTGCGCTCATGAATCCCCCCATTTTGTATGGTAAAGACCATGACATTACTCCCTGGTGATCACCCAGAAATGATGTCATGGCACCCATGCCATCGTTATATCCCCTCCACTGAGTGTGGGTGTTTGTGTGTATGTGGGTAGGTGTGGTAGGTGCAAGCCTAGTGTATAGAGCCAACATGTCTTATGTCCATTCCGTGCATATGCTACAACCTCACTTCCCCCACCCATGCCTGTTCAGTCGACCTTGACCGACAGGGCAATCCAAGACAGAGTTATACCCTTCTCAGCCAATTAACTTGAATGGAGTTAGAAGAGTAAAACTCTGCTTCGGACCACAGAGTCAATGCCTAAAAAGGACTGGCAAGTAAATTATTAAAGTTCAATCTCAGCTGACATGTCCTTTGCCCCCGAGTAAGCTGCAAAAGTTAACAACGTTATTGCCCTTTTCTACCAACCTTAAAACATCTCTCCATCTATTCCCATCTCTATTTTCTCATTCAAATCGGATGGGTAACCATCTCGTTTTATGCCTGGGCTGTGTCCATACTAGCAGCGGGAGGACAGTAGGATGAGCTTTCCAGACCAATCATGCCGATTTCAGAAAGTTGCTGGCCACTATCAGCTTTGCAGCTCCTTGCTGAAATGGAGCTTTTGAACATCTTGATTCCTACTGTCGCTGGTAGGTTGCCCGATTATTTAAAGTGTCCTGGTCTTAACTGGGGAATAAGGCAGGAATCGAACCGTATCATGAGTTTTCTTCCCAAGCAACTGAAAGTGAATGAGGAATGATTGAAAACAAATTTTAACAGTGTCAAAGCCCTTCTCTCAAGGCCTAAGAGCAATCTGAGGCTTCATTGGCAGAAGCAATTGGGAGCAGAAAGCATTAAGCAGACGGAACACAGCTGAACCCTCATGCATGAGAATGCCAGGTTGCACCCACCCAAACAGCTGAAGTTACTGACCTGGAATCTGGAAGTATTGTATTGATCACGAATGCTAAATCTACTTTGTCAGGAGGTTAACAGGGTACAGCATGTAAATTGCAAGAGCTATGAAAAATAGATGGACTGGAAAAATTTAATTTTATGAATGCATACGGTGAGCTCGCTGAAAAGTCAGAACTTGGAGGGGGCATCAGTATGGTTAGAACTGGATGTGACTATTTAATAGCTCTTCCCGTGTAGATTGTACATGAGAAATGAAAGGGGACATGGTAGGAATTGACAATCAGGAACCAATGGCTGCTTATGAGGGAGGGGGTTGCAGGGAGTATCCCAGCCCCGTGACTGAGCATCGCCGAAGGGGAGGTAGTGTTCTCACTGCCAGTTGAGAGGAGACAGTGATGGAACCACCAGGGACATGGTTACAGGGCTGCGTGGGCTAACGGAATCTAGCATGAGCTCAGGGGAATGACTGGGTTTACTGGTGCTGGGTTCTGCTAGCCACCTGCATGTTGCAGCAGCTTTGGCCTCCTGCCTCTCTTCCACTGTCCACCAATGGCTTTTGGTAAAGGTTCTTCCTTCAGCAGCACTCATTTAGTAGCCTGGTATATTCTCTGTGACCAGCACTGTGTGTTCAGCTGTTGCCGTGACCCTTTCTATCCCCTTCTTCCTCTGCGGGACCTGTTATTTGGCCTTGGCGGACACAGCCCAGAAATTGGTCAGACAGCTGCTCCTGGCCATCTCAAGCCTAGGAAAACAGAACTGATTTGACCAGGTACCTAAAAGATACTGAAGCAGGAATCGCATGAGCTTCAAGGTAGAGGGCCTTCTAAAGGTGAGGCACCCCTACTGGAAAAGTTCTTTCTCTGGTTGCCAGCCAACTCAGCTCTTTAAGGATACTGGAACTACTAGTATGGCAGAACTGATGGCATGGCATCCATGAGGCCCCCATCAAAGTCACACATCTAAAGATTTTGATTTGATCCTTTTTTAAAAAAGAAGAAGAAGAAAAAGAACAGTGTTTTCGCCTATGAAACTGTGAAATCTATTTCAGTAACTTCAGGGGGAAAATACTCTATCAGAGCTGAAACAAAAATTTTTTAGCGTCTCTTGTGAAAGAGGCTGAAGATCAAAACTTCTAAGTGTAGTTTGTATTTAATCATTTATAAATGAAACCATTTCAATGTTAAAAAAAAATAAAAGTTTTCATCTCCAAAGCAGAATGATGACACCCCCCCCCCTTTAAAAAAGAAATGGAGCTTTTCAACTTCTTGTCAGGGCTAGCAATTTCCAGAGATGTTACAAACGAAATATTGGAAATGTAATGTATGACCTTATGAAGTACTAACATTTCAGCTGACATTTTCATACATGATTTATATTCTTCTCAGTGATCAGAGAGTGAATCAGTCAAACTGGCCGCACCGGATTCATGAATTGGTGACGAAGTCTGCACTTCAGTGGTTCATGGTGTTCCCTGGAATTAATTGTGGGACCTAAATTTCCCCCAAAGCCCAACCCTGGGTGTCTTATCTCTACAGGTCAGATTTCACAAACAGGAAACACAGAATTATTAGTCATGGAGGAATCAAAATGCACTATCAGTAAGCCCAGTTATAATTGTTTGAGTTACCTCCACCGTTAAAATAAGCAGTATTTATTTACTTCATTTACATCCCATTTTTCTCCCCAATGGGGACCCAAAGTAGCTTATATAATTCTGTGCTCCTCCATTTTATCCTCACAGCTACCCTGTGAGGTAGGTTAGGCTGAGAATTTGTGACTGGCCCAAGACCACCCAACAAGCTTCCATAGCAGAGCAGGGAATCTAGACCTGGATCTCTCAGATCCCTGTCTGACAATCTAACCACAACAAGTTGGCTCTCTAGAATCGCCTCAAAATATGACTTAAATTTTCATTTCCTCTTTGCCATGAATACCATCTCTGTTGGAAGAGGGACTTGTATAATATTGCCTTTTGGTGTCAGCAAACAAAATTGAAGATGAAATAGAAGTTGATGTGAGCCATTGCTTCTGGAAATCTCATGACAGAGAGTTGCATAGGGAAACACTACTATGGAGAAAGACCTCAACAGAGCATCTCTTCAATAGTGGGAATGCCTGCAGCAAGGCTTCTTTGGCAGACCTTAAGATAAGGGATGGGGAAGTACATTGGCTATCAACTTGAGAAGAGATCCAAAATGCAGGAGCCATATTCACACTGGCATATTGCACAGTCTTTTGCACAACCAGTTTGGTGTAGTCGTTAGGAGTGCGGACTCTAATCTGGGAGAACTGGGTTTGATTCCCCACTTCTCCACATGCAGCCAGCTGGGTGATCTTTTGTCAGTCACAGTTCTCTCAGAACTCTCTCAGCCCCACCTACCTCACAGGGTATTTGTTGCGGGGAAAGGAAGGGAAGGAGATTGTAAGCCACTCTGAGACTTCAAGTGAAGGGCAGGGTAAAAAAACCAATCGCTGCTGCTGTTGCTGCTCCTTCCTGCCTTCCTGCCTTCCTGCCTTCCTGCCTTACTTCCTTCCTTCCTTCCTTCCTTCCTCTTCTTCAGTTCCAATAACTGGTTCTTGGTGTTGCTTCATCTTATATGAGACACACATCTTCAGCTTTGTTGTAACTATTAAATTCTTGTTATTAAGGGATTATTTTCCTTAAAAGGAAGGTGGGTTGAGGTTGAGCAGTAATCATAATCCACACATCGAAGAATTTGCCAAGAGAGTTTTGGAAGAACCAAAGAGCTTACAAAAGGTTTTTGGAGGCTGTAGAAGGCCTTGGGGGAAAATTTGGGCAAGAAACAATCAGAGATGCCTGAGGTACAGGATATCCCATTTTAGATTAGAGTTTGGGTGCCACGATTGACTGAATCACTTATAATGTGCATTTGGGTGGTTCACATATGCACAGTGTAACCTATCTCACTTGAGACTAGGAAGGGGAAGGGAAAACCTGTATGTTGCCTTGAGCTTTTTTGGAGGAAGGGTGGGATAAAAATGTGACAAACAGATAAATGCATCATCATCAGGTGATGGTTGTCTGCTATATTAATCCAGTATCTTTTTGGCTCTGAGTCGGCACAGTTACAGCCTCCATCTTCAAATGAAATGGACTTCAGACTGACTCTGTCATTATAAATTGCAACTTTTGCTACAACTGCAACAATACAGCACAGAGTTATTGTTGTCCATTGCATGAGGAACATCTAACTTCAAGCAGCTGAAAACACTGGGAAAGCACCTCTTAGGATTGAGAGAAAGCTTTTGTTAAAGGGGAAGCTTGCCAAAAATTTGCCAAAAGTTGGCTCAAATTGATTTTTCCAAAAGAAGACCCCTCCTACCAGACAATCCCAATGATGTTTGACCTGACTGATATTATGGGGTGAGGAGTGTTGGAAGGTCTAGGCAAGGTCTATTGGGCATAGGTGGAATATGCAAGGTCTATTGTGTATAGATAAAGAAAATGACAAGAGCATCTTTTGGGGGGCAGCAGAGGGGACCACTAGTTAGCACAGTGAGGTTAGGGACTTTCTACTGTTTTCAAATAATCTCCCTCCTGTCTCCTGATTGTCTCAGTTAGGGCTCTTTCCTGCTCCTGATGAGATTTCTTCGTTGCTGGTTCCCTCCTAGCTAGTTAGACGGTTAGACTTCTCTTTCTCTCTCCTCTTTCTTACGAAGTTTGTTCACTTCTTAATAAACCAACTGTATTCTTTGAACAGCTTGTGCTCTGTTTTACTGTATATCTACACTCTGCCAATGAGAAGAAGCATGGTTGGCTTTTTAAAAATCTTATTTTATATGATAGTTAGAAAATCTATGGATTCAGCTCAAAGAGCCCAAAAACTGGTATCTCAACTGGAATATTAACTTTGCCAGCTAAGCTAAATTAAGTAGCTGCTGTGATGTCATGAGAACCAGAGTTCAAATTGTGTGAGTTTCACACATAATGGGGGAAAGCCTCCGCCCAACCATTATCATGGACAATCCTGTTATTCAGGAATATTTTTCCTTGAGCCCCAGCCTGAAACTCACCAAAGAAAAGCCCCAGAAAGTACTGCTGATTGCTGACCAAGCATGAAGACTGACAAACACATACCTGACCAACACCTGCAACTGTAACAAACAAGAAGACCGGTCTTGGGGAGATGTTATGGGTATGGGGTTTTGCAGTCCCCTGGGTACCAAAGTAAACACTAAATGAGGGGAAAATTAAACTGCAGGTTTGCCTCCATCTCTTAGGAGTAATGGTACACCCCCTGCCCAAGGGAAATGTAGAAAAGTCCAAGAGGAAGGCAGGTCTTGGTAGCAGCCTTTCTTTTCATAATAGCAACTTTCCTTTTTTTTAGGCCAGAAGCAAACTTTTCTGTTTAAGGTTCTCCTGCTTTGAAGATGTCTTGAGTTCTTCAAAGGCCCATCCTCATTCCGTACCCTGCCCTCTCCTCTTACTTCTCTGGAGTCACAGGGTTGAGAGGCTCACAAGCCTGTGAGAGTTCTGTCTCTTCAGCCTTCCTGGATCCCTGGGTAGGTAGCTATGAAACTGTATCAGATTGTTTTCTAGGACACTGAGCTAAAACTAGGACAGAAGGGTGCTGAGGTAGCAATTAATGGTTTAACATTTATATTCCAATTGGCTAATATGCATGAAGCTTGTTGTTCATGCTTGCAACTTTCTTTTCAAGTGTATTGACAATGCCTAGTGGTTTATCCACAATGCGTGTTCCTGCATCGTGCATCTGATTCAGCTTGAGGTTTGCTATTTGCTTTTGTAGTGTATTGTGCAGTAACACCTTCCAATAAACTGTTTAATTCATATTGGTAACACTTCCAAGTCTGCATCTTCCTACTGACAGTTGCATACTCAATGGGCTGAGAAGTGGTTGAAAAGAGAGAGGCCTCTTCCTGAAGGGGACTGAATTAACATGCTCCATCACAAGATGACTTGCATGTGTGAATGGGCATTGTAGGCACTGCATCTCAGTCAGAGCATCCTGTCTCCTTGTTATCATCTCAAATGCAATTTTCTTACATGGAGTCAGCTCTCACATTCAACTGCCAGTCAATGTAATACAATAATTAAGCATAGATAAATCAAGTCATAAGCAGGCATGTGTCAACGAGGCCTTCAATTATGCACATTTCTATCAGAAGCACAATATATATATATAGCCAAAGAAAAATCAAACTCAACAGCTTTTCTGCAGTCTCAAGGCCACAAAAAGTTTACTTCTGAAGCTTTGTGAAGGTTATTAAGTGTATGGTAGAAAACTAAATACCCCCCACTATTCTTTCTACAAGACAAAAAGGACTGGAGTTACCTGGTGTGCAGAAGAAAGGTCACTTCCCAAGGTGAGATGAAACAAACAGTTTCCATCATAACAAGAAGGCATGTGTGCTCTAATGTGCTGACTATCAAAACAGCCAGCAGAGAAAGTCAGGTAGGGACAAAGGCAATACTCTTCCACTCCAACATCTATCACAAGACAGAGATTTCAGATGGGAAAAGAGTCCATTCAGTGTGGGCAAATATGTAACAATGTACAGTGAAACACAAAGACTGAATGAGGAAGATGTGTTGGGATCTTTAATCTATTTTGGGGGGAGATGCTATGAAGACTATACAGCACATGCAAATTCCCATAAAGAGCCACAAGGGGGAGGGGGGACTCAGCGATTGAACATTCTCAAGTTAGACCAAAATGTAAGAAAGCAGTTGAAGAGCAAGAGGAAATGAAAAGTTAAGTACATAGGACAACTGCTAAAAATCACCTAGCCTACCCTAATTACTCCTTGCCATATGGAAGTGTCCACCATGACACACTGCAGAGAGCCCTACAAGACCTGGGTGTGCCAGCGAATACAGTCCAGAAATAAAACATCGAATCACACTGGGTCACACAGCAATGATGAGCATGAATCGAATATGGAAGAGCAAGAACATCAGCCTAGCAACCAAATGCAGCTTAGTCTGTGCTATTGTGTTCCCCATAGCAACCTATAGCTGTGAAAGTTGGACCATGAAGAAGCAAGACAGGAGATAAATCGATTCATTTGAGCTGTGGTGCCGGAGAAGGCTCCTGCACATTCTTTGGACAGCAAAGGTGACAAACAAGCAAGCATTGGAGCATGTAAAACCAGACATGCCATTGGAAGGAAAAATCACTAAACTGCAACTGACTTATTTCAGCCATGTCATGAGAAAGAACTCACTAGAAAAAGCAATTATGCTTGGATTGGTTAGTGGCAAAAGGAAACCGGGCCACCAAAGAACATGGTGTCTAGACACCATAAAAGTTAACACCAGCCTGAGCATCGAACAACTCAAAAAACTGTACAAGATTAGAAAATGTGGAGAGAGTTGGCCCATAGAATTGCCAAGAGTCGTACACAACTGAATGGCTAACAGAAACAACATATGGAAGGGGCTTGTAGCTGTGCTGTAGAGCATATATTTTATATGCAGATGGTCACAAATCTGATCCTCAGCATCTCCCATTAAAGGATCTTGAATAGTAGGTTGGAGAATATATATTTTTTTCTTGTTGAGATCTTGGAGAGCTGCTGCCAGTCAAAACAGACAATACTAAGTAAGACTGACCAATGTGATGACCTAGAAAATGGCAACTTTAAGTATTCATACCTGAGAAGTGGACCTGGGAATAAAAAAAAAAATAGCAGTATATAATGGTTGGTACAGTGACACCCTAAGGGCTGCAGTGGCTCAAGTAGTTAAGACACTGAACTGTGGACCAGAAGATCAGTAGTTCAGCAGTTCGAGACCCAAGTGTTGCATGATGGAGTGAGCTCCCATCTCTGGTCCCAGCTTCTGCCAACCTAGCAGTTCGAAAGCAAGAAATTGCAAGTAGATAAATAGGTACCACTTAGGTGGGACAGTAACAGCATTCCATGCCCCTCGGTGTCTAGTCATGCTGGTCACATTGACCACAGAAACATCTTTGGAAAGCGATATCTCTTTGGTTTGGAAACGGAGATGAGCACCGCATCCCTAGAGTTGTATTCGACTGGCTTTCAAGCAAGGGAAACCTTTACCTTTACAGTGACACACTATGCTCAGCTGTTATGTTGGGGCACAACTTCACTACTGCCAAGCATGCCCAGGGACCTCAGATAGTGGAGTAGGCTTCTGTGGAGTAAGAGGGGACGGCCAAAGCAGACAGGAAATCAAAAGAGGCTGTCCTCAGAAGGGTGTGATGTAGCTGACAACTACCATCCCTCTACATTCTACCTGTGAGGTCGATAAAGGGACTGAGTGGCTAGGCAGCAATGAAAATCTCTTTCACTCTCCAGGCTTCTGTAAGAAACTATTCAGAGAACACTGAAGTCAATGGTCTTAGAAAGATATAGCTCAGTTTAGGATGACACTG
Organism: Lepidodactylus listeri; assembly: GCA_029233225.1. NCBI lineage: Eukaryota > Metazoa > Chordata > Lepidosauria > Squamata > Gekkonidae > Lepidodactylus > Lepidodactylus listeri. The sequence continues at coordinate 50,185,565 of JARCFY010000013.1, read as the reverse complement.
TTAATCTTAGCTTTTATGTAAAGGTCTTAAGAAGCTCTTCTTGCTTTGAACAGGCAATGAGGGTTGCCAGCCTCCAGGTGGGACCTGGGGATCTCCCAGAATTGCTCGTCTCCTGACTACAGAGATCAGGAGAAAATGGATGCTTTGGAGGTTTTGGTCTATGGCATTGCACTCCATTGCAATCCCTGTCCTCCCCAGGCTCCACCCCCAAATCTCCAGGAGTTTCCCAACCTGGATCTGACAACCCTACCCCCCATCTCCCACCAATGTCCAAGAAGGATCTGTCATGCCTACAAGCAATGGACTTATGAAGTTGGACAGATTCAAAACTGGATGCAGAAGGTTTTGAAAACAGGAGTTTTTATCCAAGCACATCCGTCTCTTTTTCCATTGGGAAAAAACAATACTGGAAAAGGATCCAGTCCAGAGGATTGGACCATTATTTCTTCTGTTCTAGTTCCCCTCCTGAAAGTTTAGAGACCAGAGATGAGAAAATACCATTTTGGGTAGAAGTGGGGGCAGTTTTACTTTTCCTGTGTCCCCTATAGAAAAAGTCTGGATATGCCAAAAAAAAAAACCCTAACAACTCAAAAAAGAAGTATTATGGTTTAGAGATGATCTTGCATTTCTCATTCTTGCTGCTTTGACCTATAATCCCCAATTCAATTGTTCTTTTCCCTTGTGTGCATGGAATTCTTTATTCTTTATTTTTGTGCTACTTCCTATTTTCTCTTACCAAACTTTCCCCACACTGTTTGGGAAACTTCCCCTCAATGTTATTGATGCCTGAATAAATCACCATTATATATTATATACTGTACATGTAAACACCATATAAACTGCATAGAAAACCCATCTAACCTGCACAAAAAAAACAAAAACCAATTTATAAAACCAAGAGCAAAAAGCAGAGAACCAAAATGGTTGATTAAACTACTGAAGAATATAAAAAGAAATGAAAAGGGAATACATATCTTATTATGGAGCCCAAATCCTTTGTTGTTTCAGAGCAATTCTCATTGTACTCTGATTTGAAAAGTATCCTGATGAAATCAATTATCCCCAAAAGATGGATTTTCACAGCTCTGTCAAAATGCACACATTACAAATCTTTTTGAGCAGCAGGCCGAGACAACTTGCGACCCATCAAGCCAAATGCAGCCTACTAACCATGTAAAACTGCAGGCCTGGTGCTTGGGAAACTCAGTCTCCTGTTTTAATAGTCCCAGAAAAGTAGTAGGTTTATCACGCCATGCCCTACCCGGTGCTTTATCATATGTGGCTGAGGCTCATTTAGTGAACATATGAAGCTTCCAGGCTAAGTCAAACCATTTGTTCATCTCAGGCTGAGGACATACTTGTATTCTGCTGCGCCTCCACGGCACGGCAGAACAAGGCGGGGGGAATTGCCCCTGCCACGTGGCATTCACACGCCGCCGGAAGGAAGCCACCTGCAGCGTCCAGACTGCAGGCGGCTTCCTGCAGTGGTGTGTGAACGCCGTGTGGGTTCCCCGGCTGGCGCGCATTCACACCCGCCGGAAGCGGGTGGAACGCACACCGCAGCAGCCAGGACACCATCTTTAAGTGGTGCCCGGCTGCTGCGGGAGGAGCATGGCACCAGACGCGTTGCGTCTGGCCCACCTCCTCCAGGCAGATGTGGCAGTCTGGACTGCCACTCTGCCTCCACTTTCAAAGCAGAGGCAGAGCGGGCCAGACTGCCAGTCTGTCCTCGGCCTCAGTATTGTCTACTCCAGCTGCAACAATTTCCCACAGTCTGAATGGAGGCCCTGTCTAACTTTGCTATCTGAGTTTGCTATCTAGAGATGCAAATGAGAAACTGTCTTCAAATTACAGCTGATCTCCAGACTACAGAGATCGGTTCCCCTGGAGAAAAATGGCAGCTTCAGAGGGTGGACTTTATGGCATTATATCCTGCTGAGCTCCCTCCCCACCCCAAACTCAGCCCTCTCCAGGCTCCACCCCCAAATCTCCAGGAATTTCCCAACCTGCAGGTGGCAACCCTATAGGATAAGTCCACAAACCAGCAGTTCCTGCACAGTGTTAATTATAAGGGGACATCTCTAAATTTCTGTTACTGCAGACACCATCATAGATGTGACTCACGGCCCCTCAGGCACTTTGGTTTTAATCAGTCTGTGCTGACTTTTAATCCTATTGCCACTGACTGAGGCAAACATGTGCATACTAACTGGCTGGTACAGAAATCAGAGTAGATGGATTTTGCAATCAACCATAGCAGCTCAGAAAGCTGTGGTTGCAATCAAGTGCAAAATCCAATCTGTGTCGGTCTTTTGCCATTCCCAAGGGCCATGGCAGAGGGCCATGATAATGGAGCTAAGGGCCAAGTAAGATCTTACAATAAACACACCACGATTGCTGAAAATAATAGCCATGTGTCTCTAGTCCACGGCCCCCTGCCACCCATCATCACATCTTGTTCACATTGCATCTATCCTGACATCGCGTTCTGTATTCCCCACTACCATTGTGTCAGACAACTGTATTGAATAAGGATGGATAAATACAGGATGCTGTGACATTTGGAGATGGATGGGTTATTGTATGGGGTTGTCCAAGAGGTAAGGCTGTGGTTCAGTGGCAGAGCATCTGCCTTGCACGCACAAAGCCCCAGGTTCAATCCTCAGTGTCTCCCTTTAAAAGGATCAGGTGCCAGACATTGTGAAATCCCTCTGCTTGAGATCTTGGAGAGCTGCTGCCAGTCATAGTAGGCAGTACGGACCTTGATAGACCAAAGGTCTGACTCAATACAAAGAAGTTTCCTCTCTTCATCCACAGCCAAGAAAAAGCCACGGATTTACTTTGACCCCTAAAATTACCCATCTGTTGCATTTTTTTGTCTTGCCCTTAACACTGCAAGCTCAGAAATTTAAATGGTCCCCCACCTTCATTTTTATCCTCCCGGGTCCTTTTGACAGAGTGAGTGCTTAAGGGAACCCAGTGTGCTTTGTGGATAAAGTGGGATTTGAACCCAAGTCTCCCTAAACCTATTCTGACTTTCTAACCATTCTAACCACTGCCATTAAAAACTGTGGCTGCCTCAGATCCTCCTATTCCATATGGTTAGACAAGGTCTGGAAGGGCCTAATGCAAATGCCAGAACGCATTCCTTTCATATACCTTGATAAAGGATATTAATGGATCTGAAATAGGGCTAGCGAAGACCATTTCCTTTAGGCTAGACTTTCATGTGATGGTGTCTTCAGTACTATGAAAAATAAGTGGCTTCACTTACCTTTAGTTCCCTGTTATCCCCCTTGACAAAAGACAGAGGGCTGCTTCCCAGGCTGCTTCATGGCTTCAAATGCAGCACTAGAATAAAATCAGAGTTTGAACTGTCGCCGCTATAGTGCGATGGGCCTCAAAAACACATTTTTGGTAAAAAAAAAAAAATTACTCTTCCAAGATTAATTTCCTCCATGCAGATTTGTAAGTGGGCGAGAAAGTGACAAGACAGCACAGTCTGTTATTTCTATTCTGTCAATGAAAAATTGCTTTCACTCTCTGCCTGTGTGGCTTCTTGCTGTGTCTGAATTTTTAAGAATGAAGAGCAGCAGAGTTCTGCCTAAAGGAACCATATTTTCTCAGGGATGGCATGCAAGGAAACCCTTAAGTGTTCCAATAAGGAAGTGATGATTAAAACATTAAAGATTCTAAAAGTGGAGGCTCATCAATCCTCATACAGAATGCTGAGAGCTGTGGGAAAGGTAAGGGAGTACAAAAATGTGATATTTATGGAGAATTTTACCACTGCCTTAAATCAGTACCCTACAATCTCTAGGACATGAGAAACGATCCATTTCTAGCAATTTAGCCCCCCAATATCTAGTAAATTAACAGTACCAACCTAAATCAATGGGAGTAGAAGGGTGTAGCTCTCTTTAGGATGACAGTGCAAGAAACGTAAGAGTCCCCCACATAAGCATGCAAAGAAGGAATTAGGTAGGTCATTTTTGGATGGCAGGTTCACATTTGGGCCTTTTCCGTCATCTTGATGGCTGAATGCTCTCCCAGTGGTCACCTGACGCTGAGATTTCTGCATCAGGTTCAGACATTTTGCTGGAAGGTGCTATACCCTAGTGGTATCAGCACACAGAAAGTCCCAGGTTCAATCCCAGGCATCTCTAGTTAAAAGGACCAGGTTGGGAGGGGTTATGAAAGACCTCTACCAGAGACTCTGGGGAGTTGTTGCCAGTCTCAGTAGATAATGCTAAGCTAATTGTGCGACTGAGTGTAAGGCAGCTTCATGGGTTCATGTGTGAAGTTGTTGGAGGGTTTAAATTTCAACTACTTACTACACAGTGTTTTTCAAGAGACCGCCTGCCCATCCTCATATTTTTATGTGCTCTATTTTATTTTCCTTAGTAATGATAATGTGCTGATTTGGTTGGTGGTTTTAAGGAGTTTTTAAATAAAAAATTAGTAGTAGTAGTAATAGTAGTAGTAGTAGTAATAGTAGTAGTAGTAGTAGTAGTAGTAACAATGCAATTCTCAACAGAATTATGCCCTTCTTTATCTGTTGAAATCAATGTGCTTAGAAGGGTGTAACACTGCTTAGAACTGCATTGTTACTCTTGTAGGTGTCATCATGCTGTTAATATGTTTACATTTTATTGTGTGTTGAATCATTTTTAGTAGAAACTATTTTGGGAGCCTGGTATGTCTGAGAGCTGAATAGCACTGATTTAAATAAGGTGCTGATTCTTATCTTTAAAGCCTCATATGGTCAGGGGCCGACATAGCTGAGGGACCACCTTTACCCATATGTACCCCAGTGAGCCCTGCATTCAGGGTCTCAAAACCGACTGACCCTCCCGGGCCCCAAAGACGTCAGACTGGTAACAGCAGGGCTAGGGCCTTCTCAGTGGTGGCTCTACACTGGTGGAATGAGCTCCCAGAAGAGATCAGGGCCCTGCGGGACCTTTTACAATTCCGCAGGGCCTGTAAGATGGAGCTCTTCCACCAGGCCTTTGACTAAAGTGCCGCCACCATTAACAACACCAACTATACTCAAGAAGATAGAGCCCGTGCCCTGATTCCATCATTACAATCTGTACCTGCCACAGAGGTATGATAAGAACGAGACACTGATGAGCAAGACAGACCAGAGAAAATAATTTTTTGCCGCCATCTCTAAGTATTAATTACAACTAGCCAGCACTTTATGTTATCAGACTGTTTACATGGTTTTATGTGGTTTTACCTATGTTATAATTGTTTTTATGTTTTATCTTTTTTAAGCTGCTCTGAGCCCTCTTTGGCAGGGAGGGTGGGGTAAAAATCAAACAAACAAACAAACAAACAAGTGGGGGGATGTTCTGTTTTCCTGTTGAACTTATTCTATTTTAAATTCATAACTCTGCTTTTTGACAAATTGCCCAAAATGCTTCATGACACCAACACTGGTGCTTTTTATTTTAAGGTCACCGTGCTCATATAGAAAATTGAGGAGGCTGTGGCTCAGGTTCTAGAGCATCTGCTTGGCGTGCAGAAGGTCCTAGGTTCAATCCCCAGCATCTCCAGTTAAGCATTCGGTTGTACATGACAGGAAAGCCCTCATCCTGAGACCATGTAGAGCCACAGCCAGTCTTGGTAGATGACACTATCCTTGATGGACCAATGGCTTCATTGGGTACAAAAAGAAGAAGAAGAAGAAGAGATTGGATTTATACCCCGCCCTCCACTCCCCAAGGGAGTCTCAGAGCGGCTTACAAACTCCTTTCCCTTCCCCTCCCCACAACAGACACCCTGTGAGGTAGGTGGGGCTGAGAGAGCGTTTTCCCAAGCTGTCCTTGAGGGAACAGCTGGTACAGAGCTATGGCTTGCCCAAGGTCATCCAGCCAGGTGCAAGTGGAGGAGTGGGGAATCAAACCCGGTTCTCCCAGATTAGAGTCCGTGCACTTAACCACTACACTAAACTGGCTCTCAAGGCAACTTCATGTGTTCCAATGATTTCCATCAACTGCATTCTCAGTACTTGGGAAAGCCTCACCCCTGAATGCCCATACTCAGTTCCAGTGAATACCATCACCAAAAAAGTGCTGATTGCAACACAGTATAGTAGAGTGGATAAAATATGGCTGGAAGGAAGAAGAAAACTAACAGTATTTTCTGTAAATGCTCAAGCTCAGGTTCGTGCTCTGCTATACTAGCCCACAGGCACCTTCATGTCTCTGCTCCCACAAGGTTCTTAAACAAGAGAAAGATATTTGGGGGATTAAGTTTTATCTTGGGCACGGTGTATCAGAAGTTGATTTCTTATTGCAATGCACCTACAGCAGGAAGGGTACACCTGCATCCATCTCAGCATTTCTGAAACATAACACAAATCAACAAAATAACAATAAGCATATTTTAAAAAATCTTCAGAACCATATCCATCCTTATGCGAAATCACCAGCTTCAGTGCTACTCTCCCAAATGGGGCTTGAATCATTTGTTTGCAGTTATACTTTAGAGTTCTCCAGGTTGGCAAAACTGAATATTTGAGACAAATTTGGATGTCAGGCAGAAATCTGAAGTATGTCAAGAAAACCGGAAACAGTTAACACAAGACTAGCATCCCTAGTGGAAGGTTTAAGAATTAATACATTATTGGGTTAAGAACATAAGAACCCTGGTGGATCAGACCAGCATCTAGTCCAGCATCCTGTCTTGCACAGTGGTCAACCAGTTCCTCTGGAGGTCCAACAACAGGGTATACAAGGCCTTCCCCTGATGTTGCTTCCTGGCATTAGTATTCAGAGGCTGACTGCCTCTGAATGTAGAGGTTCACCATGGCTAGTAGCCACTGATAGACCTATCTGTCTAATCCCCCTTTAAAACCATTTACGTCTGTGGCCATCACTCCATTTTCTGGCAGTAAATGCCATATTTTAATCATTCTCTGTGTAAAGCAGTATTGCCTTTTGAGATTCATTGGATGCCTCCGAGTTCTAGTTCTAGTATTTTGGGAGAGGGGGGGAAAGTTTGCTTTGTCAACTCTCTCCACCCCATGCATAATTTTATAAACCTCCATCATATCCCCCTTAGTCATCTCTTTTCTAAACTGAAAATTCCCAGACTCTTTTGCTTTTCCATAGGGAGGGTGTGGAGGGTTGTCACTAAATTCCACCTCAAGAAAAAAAAATCCTGACAAATCAGGCAGTTCCTGGTCAGGCAAAACATCTGAAGGTTTCAAAGGAAGCTTAACAACTTTTGATACGGCTAGGGAAATTTCTCCGGGGATGTGTGCGCTGTACATCCCTGATTAGACGTTCAGGAAAGAGTGTTAAGTGAGTGTTAACTGTTGTTGACAACAAGGCACAATAACTCTGAAACTTTAAAAGGTTAAGTCTGGTGGGTGTTTTCTGTGCGGGAAAAATCAATAGTGCTGTTTAGGAGCTAATAAATGACTTTTATTAACCTAGACTGTACAGTATCAAAAGTCAGCTCCCAGTCAGAGCTCAAAGACCATCAGGGACAAATCTCTTCCACGAGCTACCTATTGCCTATCAGAACACTTCAACCTTAGTTGGAAATTTCCTCTCTGTTTTTGTGACTTTGCTTTAAAACCTCAGTATTCATTCCATCTTGCTGCTCAATAAACCTTAAGATGGCATTCACTCTGTTGTTTTGACCACTGCTAGTCAAGGGCGGGGGGGGGGGGGGGGGGATGAGGATAGACTTAAAGTTCCCAAACCCACTTAAATGTCTGCTCATCTGTGTCTTACCATCTCTGACATTTTTATGTTGATATACCATCAGTGCGATCCATAAAATGCAATCCTTAAATTTCAGGTGTTTAGGATTTGTCAGTTCAGTTCAGCTCACTCCCAACTTTAATGCTCAGCTTACTGTATTTATGCAAAGAGATGGGCTAAAGACATTTTCATGTTGCAGGAAATATTATCCCTTCTCTGCTGTACTGTAAATAGAGCATGGAGAGTGAACACAGCCATAAACTGGAATCTAGAGGCGCTAACTGAGTAAATCAATGCAAGGAAGCAGACATTTCCCCCTGTAACTGCAAATGGGAATCAACTTGGTGAGGCTGGAATTTAAAAAAAAAAAAAAAACACAACCCAGGCTTCAGTATGGTTGCCAACGTGCAGGTGGACCCTGGGGATCCCCCAGAATTACGAGTGATCTCCAGACTACAAAGATCAGCTACCTTGGAGAAAATGGCTGCTTTTGAGGGTTGACTCTATGGCATTATACCCCATCAAGGTCTCTCCCTTCCCCAGACCCTGCCCTCCCAAGGCTACACCCACAAACCTTTAGGAATTTTCCAACCCGGAGTGAGCAATTATAGTTGACACAATTGCATAAATTTTCATAACCCATGCATGTTTAGAATGCTAAATCTGTACAGACAAAGCCTTTTTAAGAATATGGGGTGTCTCTCAATGTTATCAGAATAACCTGTACCATAATAATTCTATATGATGCATAAAATCACACTTAGAGGCCACTGAAGAGATGCTCCTGAGGAGCTAAAATGGTTGGATTAGTAAGGACATCTCCTAAAATGACCAAAGATGCACAGATGATGATTTCCTAGAATGGTTTTGAGGACTGAAAGCTTTCCTGAGAGGCTACAGCTAAGAAGGGGAATCTTGGCCTTCTCATCATCTCCACTGGTACAAGCTGTTTACTTGGAATGAATCTCTAAAGGATGCTAGGGCCCTGGTTGATACATCCCTACTCGATTTTCATTCTGTCCCTCCATCTGGTAATATTCCATTCAGTGCCAGATGGAAAGCTGCATTCTTTAAGATTAAAAGGAAATGCATGCTAAAAAAATCCACCCCCATACTCAACAGTCATTGTTTATGCTCTTTCCCCCATTCCTTCAGCTTTTAACTTCACATTCTAACATTGTATTCAATCTGTATTCTCTCATTTTCCAAACCAGAACAAAATAAATCCATGGAAAGGACCATGTACAACCAAGATAACATGACAGAACAAAGTAGTTCATGGGATGGGTTCGGTGATTGACTATCCAAGTTAAAAACACAAGCAAGCCTGAAGAACCCCAATGCTATGCTGAAAGATACAAAGAAAGCCTTTGAAGATAACACTGAATTTCTCTGATGAGGATGGCAGGTTTGGTGACAAATTGTAATAAGGAAGAAGATATGTTGCGTCTCCTCATAAAAAGCAGGATTAAAGATTCACTGGTTGCAGTTAAGGTATCTGGCTGACACAGAGCCCAAAAAGGTACCAGGAATATATGTGGTTTTCTGTTTCCAAAACTGGGAAAAGTCATATATGCATTATGGCAGTAAAGTGTCCTAAAATGTCTTGAACATGCAGCTTCTGCCTACAGGTAACATAAGGTAACATAAGTGTTTTGCTTGGCCACGTGCCCCATTTGCTATTTTGACACCTACCCACTCTCAAGGGTCTAAAACTTGAGGTAAACATGGTTCCGGGAAAGCTAAAGTTATTACCTGTGGGACTTTTTATTGGGATTGGGCATGAACTGGGGAAAAATTGAGGTTTGTAGAGGTTCATGGTTCCATAAACCTCCACAAACCTTCCTGTTTAATGAACCAGTCCATGGTTTGTGAGGTTTGTAGTGCAGTAGAATCCCCCCCCCCCCATGAGGGAAACTTGCTGCACTTACTCTCCTCTACCTCCCCTCCAAGTCTGGTAAGGATTGGACTGGGGGGGGGCAAAGTAGGTGCTGCCAGGAAAGTGCTCTCTGGGGAAATCACAGCAGCCACAGGTTCGGGAGTGTGTCGAATGGACTCCTTGCAGGTTAGAGGCTTAGAGCAGAATGAGAACTCTCTGTTTGGCAGCCGGAGCTGCCTATCAAGCTTTGGAGGACCACTACTGGTGTTTCCAGGGCTGCACAAAAGCTACAAAAGTCCACCCATTCCCCATTGCCTGGTCAACTGATTCACCAGCGCCAGCATGTCTGGCCCATGAACCACTCCCACAAACCTCCATGAAAAATGGTTCAGTTTGTGGGTGGATCCTGGGAGACTCGATCGCATGAACCAAGGTTCATGAACCATGAACTGGGCCCAGTTCATGACGGATTCCAGTTCATAACTTGGTTCATGCCCATCCCTACTTTTTACTCGCACAATGTCTCATTTAAACTGGGCTGGGTTGCCACCCATGCTGATCAGCTCTACATGCTTAGAGTGCATGCTCCAGGACCATAGTCTGGCATGCTAACCCATACACTGACAGCTCTTTCGCCTGTCCAGTTTAGGCCAGATGTATAAGAGACTCCTGTCCCACTGAAATCAGATTTCAAATTTGTTTATTTATTTATTATATTTTTATCCCATTTTTCTATCCAGTGGGAACCCAAAGTGGCTTACAAAAAATGCACTTTGAACAAGTTTAAATGTAGCACAATAGAAACAAACAAAAGACCAAAAAAAAAAAAAGACATCCTGGGTTGATGTCCACCTGGTTAATCCAATGGCCCAAGGACTGTGATTCAAGGACCAAGAGCCCTTAGGCTCTTGCCTTTCAGCTTGTCCCCAAGGGGTCTCAACCCCTGGCCACACCCAGTCTATAAATCTCTGCAACTGGAGAGAGAAAACACACTCTTAGTGAATGTTTCAAGCTGGCAGCCATCTTACCTCAGTTCCTCTGCCTTAATAGGAATCAAGGGGCTTGAATGGTTGCATTCTGTAACTCTGCATGCGAGAAGATCTGGGAGGGAAACAGTTAAGAGAATTATCTCACTCAGGTACATTTGGCAGTTGGCCCCAACCTCTGATTGGTTAGAAGTTGAGTCCCTTTGGGCATTGCTTGCTTTCTGTTTCATCTTATATAGGACCTCTCTGCTTCTACCTCTTGCATGGGCTTGGAGCAATAGCAAGCTGACCTTTCTGAAGTTAATCTGTTCACAATATGTTAAATGCACCAGCATGAATATATCATGTAAGATGTGCTTCTATTTTGTAAGTAAAAATTCTTTCTTTTGTTACTGTTGGAGTCAAATCATCTTTGTAATTCATTCATACAGCATTTTCCCCTTAACCTGGAAATGTGGAGAAACAGGGATACTGTGTAAAACTTCTGTGTTTTCAAGGGAAATCACACACACACACACAAAGAAATGCATTTTTTCTGTAGAGGCTTGAAATGTGCAAAACCTTCACTGTGTTTCAAAAAGGTTTCTCCCCCTCTGGGCAGAGAACAGGCTGGGATGGGAGGAAGTCAGTTCAATTGCATTCCAGAACAAATGTTAATAGGTCTAGACAGTGGGATGGTCAGAGCTTCCCTTCAAGCAGGGAACAGAGACTTGGAGGTGTTAAATACTAGAGAGACTTCAGGAAGGAATTCCTGAAGAATCTCCAGGAAAAAAATTCACTGACCCGGCCTGACCTGGTCAGTGGGTGGGGAAAAGAGAGGTGATAAAACTCCTGGGAGCAAGGAGGAGTCCATCAGAGCAGACAGAACTCTTAACTGAGGCTGGAAGAGGAAGCTCAAATTGCCATATGCTCACCTAAACAGCCAGAGGGAGCTGAAAATTCTGTAGAGATCTGTAACAAATATTCATTCATTCATTCGTTTATTTATTGGATTTATACCCTACCCCCCCTGCCAAAGCAGGCTAAGCTAAGGAGCCTGTCCTGTATTTTAACATCTGATAGGTTATGTACAGAGAGATTGGAAGAGGAATTGTGTTTTCCCCATTTCTTTTGAACTCCTTGCTCAGTCTGGTGCTGTGCTAAAAGTATGCTTGTGAATGTTTTCTCTTTAAGAAATATTTTATCACTTTTGATGGTGGTAGTGGTTCTCTGTACCCTGTAGACCTCCACCATCTTGGACACACTACTTTACAAGGAGCACCACGCAGTTGACAAGTGGCTATTCCTCCAGGGGTGCACAAGGCAGTGAATGTTCCTTGTAGTGACCAGGCACTGAGGCAAGGCCTCAGAACTTGGAAGGGAAGCTGAGAGTCCTGACCCTCTCAGTGGGCAATTCCTTACAAAGGTCAGGTGATGGCAATGGTTACCTGAGAGAGAAAAGCCTCTCCAGGTATTGGGAAAACCTTGGAGGACAGGATGGATCTGGGCCTGCAAGCCAGAGCGGGCCTATTCTGCCACAATATATTTTACATTTCAACCCAATATGAACAGCACTGTGGAAATGCTCTCTTCCTTCATAGGACTGCTTCCGGGACTGCCCTTCCCTGCTAGTTTTAAATAACCCACTGCAGACCACACACATTTCCAGTCTCATGGGCTCTGATTGCAAGGCATCTGGATCTCTCAACATCATTCCTCTCCTGTCCATTGGCATGATGATAGCCAAAGTGGTTCCAGATGTGTTTGCCATGGCCATTTGTCTGAGTAATGAATACTTGCACTTACTGTTTCTCAGTGGTGGAACATGTTTGTCCTTACCTTTCCTCTTCTGGTCCTGGCACTTGAAAATGGGGGCAGGGGGTGATGCCCTGTAAAAAGGATCCCAAAAAGGATGCAGTATAAGGGCAGAAAAGGCTGTTCAAAAGCAGCGCAATATTAAAACACCACAAATGCTTCAAGGAAAAGAAGAGAGAAAGAGGGGATATAGTCCAGAAGATCTGTTATTTGGAGACAGGCCATAAAGCTGCTGTGCTGCATTCACAGGAGGAAGACGTGTAAAGGTAAGCTTCAAGTGATGCTGCAGAAAACTTGGCGACACGTCTCCAAGGAAGCAATTTGCTGTTGGCCCTGCTGTACTCAGCTTTGGCTCCTCACAGAAGAACAGGGCGCTATGAACGGATTTTGGGGTTGAGATTTTTAGCTCCTTCTAACCTCTGAGACTATATTAGATATGGTGCAGTGGAGAATAAAACTAGGGGTGTGCAAGCAAAAAAAAGTTTTTTAAAAAATATTGGTACATGGGACCCAAATAATATTGGTATTCCTGAATATTCTGAACACTATCAGTATTGTGTTTGGATTCGGGAAATATTCGAGAATCCTGAATATATTTGGGTCCATTAAATCCTATGGAGCCATTATAGTCAATGACAAATCTCCTAGAAGATATTCAGTGATCTGAGGAAAAGAGGATTTGAGGCAGAGGCACCAAAGTTTGCAGTGTAGCTGCTGGAGCCTCTCCCCAGAAGAACCCCCAAGTTTCAAAAAGATTGGACCAGGGGGTCCAATTCCGTGGGCACTCAAAGAGGGTGCCCCCATCCTCCATTGTTTCCAATGGGGGGAACTAGCAAGGCATAGAACAAACTCAGCATATTGTCCCAGATAATTTCTGCATTAGAGAGTGAAGGGTGGGGAGGGACATGTTTGCAAGAAGGCCAGCAGCAGAACCAGTGCCAGTGTGGACTGAGGTCAAATGTGAGAGTCTCTGAATTCAAACCGGGGGGGGGGGGGGGGAAGAGCATTTCTGCAAGGACAGCAGAACCAGCTAAATGAACTAGTGCCCAGCAGCAGAACCCAGCGTCAACCTACTAGTGCTACGGCCAACTTGCTAGTGCCCAGCAGCAAAATACAGTGTCAATCTATTAGTGCCCAGCAGCTGAACTCAGTGCCATTGTGGTACATGCCAGTTCGACAGGACTGATGCCAAGCGCAGAGTCACAATCCAAGCAAAGTGGAAGGGGTGCCAGGACAGCAGAACCAGTGCAATAGTGTCCAGCAGCACAATCCTGCACCAGTGTGGCAGCAGTGCAAACCAAACAGAACTAACCAGTGTCCCACCAGAGAATCCCAGCAGGGTTTTTTTGAAAAAAAAATGGCAGAAGCGAGGGCACAGAACACTCAAAAGTGCAGGGTGGGTGGGCACTTTTGCTAGCACACCTGAATCAAGACCAACCCAATACAGAGAACCCCTGCCCAGTAATGCTTTGTGTTCTTCCAATGACAAGGGCAAACCCAGAGAAACCTTATACACCATTTCCCCAGGGATGGCCTCAGAAAGTGAGAGGGAGGAGGCTGTGTCCACCCTAATCCTCCTCTCTCAGTAGCAGTACATGCCAGCCATCACAGCCTCGGTGGAGAAGCCTAGCACAGGTGCCACAGCTGCCCTTCCTCACAGGCTCTCCCTTTCCCACCTCCCACCCCTGGCACAGAAGAATGTTTCAATTAGATTCATTATTTGTGGTGCTCCCATGGGTTCTGCTGGTTTCTGTTTGGCATCTCACTATCCTTCTCTACCCCTTTCATCTCCATCAAGATGAAGAACAGTTTCTGTGCCGCTGTTTTAATTTCAGCAGGCAGTTTTGGTTTGGGGTGGTTGGTGGTGACTCATGGAGTGAACTTGTGCGCACACCACCTTCAACATGGCTCAGTGCTTTACTGCTACCAGGTTTGGTGCAGGTAGATTCAGAATGGCAGTGGGGAGATTGGTGGGGCATTCTGTGCCAATCCAAATGGCTGATGCCCCTGCTACCTCTTTCTAATCTTGTTCTGATTTGGGGAAGAGCATTTCACCCCAACGTCCCAGCACAGACTGAGAGAGGATGAAGGCACAAGTATGTGTACGAGATTGGGATTTGGAATCAGTATGATATTGGGATTCAGAAAATAATTGATACCGCTGAATTCATTTGGCAAAGCTCTCTTTACATACCTTCCCTTCCTGCCCCGAGTCGCACAGCGGCACACCTCAGTGAATGAAAGGGAGGCATTTAAAGAGACCGTGGTCTCTTTCAGTGCCTTCCTTTCACATGCTGAAGCATGCTGCCACCATGGCATAATTTGTGGAGGAAAGAGAAGGTATTTAAAGTTTAAATGCTGGACTCACAGAGTCACACCGCTGCAGGGGCATGACTCTGCGAGTCACATAGCAGCTTGGCTTTGCAAAAGCTTTTATTGGGGCTCAGCTAGATCAGAAACTGAATCAGATTAGAAAATCTGTTTTGGCTGAATAAATACCCCCCAAATACTGATAAGGTATTTTTGTGTATTTATTCGGCTTGGTATATACCAAGCTCAAACCCCTAAGTCAGACCCTTGGCGTATCAAGAGCTGCATTGTCTACTCTGACTAGAAGCAGCTTTGCAGGCTCTCAGGCTGACGTTTTTCATTTCACCTGCTCCTTTTAATTGGTGGCGCCAGGGATTGAACCTGGTACCTTTTGCATGCATGCAAAGCAGGTGGCCGAACACCGAGTCATAGCACCCCATTCGGTCACTTGTACAGATGAAGCCTCAGCAGGACGGTGCAGCCAATCCAGCAAAGCAATCTGAGCAGAGCAAATCTCAAACCCTGTGTGTCTATCGGTGATTCATTTCATATTTGAATCCCAAACAGGCACTGAATTTCAAATCTGCTCAAGATCTCACGTCAGCTCTGCCAGTCAGATGCTTACCTTCCAGAGTCTGCTTTGTAAAGGAAGGGAGCTCTTTGTTCGGAGCTGCGCTCTTGCTGCTTTTCCTGCCGGATTTTGAGAATGCATTATAGAGACGGAAGGCATCGCTGCAACGCGGCAGGGCTTCCTTTGCAAACCCTTTGGCTCTGCTGCGAAAGGTACACACAATTATGCTTCATTACCTGGTCATTGTATTAGATGACAAGCTTAAATAGCAGCTGATTTCCTGGAGTTGCTGGAAGGAATGTTGCACTCGGTTGCCTGATCCAGTTAACCAATAATGTCCATCTCGCTCTTTGTTGTTTCCTCGTGTTGAAAATGTACTTCTCCATTTCTCTTTGTCTGGGCCAAGGGAGGCAGACGCCATCTCGAATCCCATTTCAACCACATTAAGGTTAACCTTCTCTTATGAAAAAGGGAAAAAGCACACGAAAGCCCCAAAGCTCTCTGTCTCTCTGCTGATAAACATCTGTGACTAAACATTTCTTGTGCATTCATCACGAGGACGATCTTTGAACGCAACCAGAAATGTTCTTGGGAAGTTCTGAATGCCAATTTTGGCTATTGTGTATATTCAGATGTAAGAGGGAAAATAATCGTACTTCAGGTCAGTGCTCATTTCCCTGCATTATTCAGATTTCTTGCCGGTCACAGAGCTTGGCTGTGTTTTAATTTAGTAGTTATTCTGCTCCCCCTTCCCACATACATACTCTGATGCATAAAGTTCTGGAATCCATTCTTTCCAAAAAAAAAAAAAAAACAGCTTTGAATCTCTGCCCTGTCAAACTTCTTGAATCAGATGTGAAGATTTCTGGTATCATCATTTGGAGAGGGCATTTGGAGAGGGCATTTAAGGCCAAAGATGCCACAGAGGGGACCTTTGGTTACCCATAGCAACAACAGTACCTCATGATACCTACAGACTGTCCTTCAACAAGATTGCCTCACTTTGCCTAAGAAAACCATAGAAAATGCACAGCAAATAAGATAACACAAGGTCAGAACAAATATGACAAAGTTCTTGGGGGTTTCCACCAGACTTTAAGCAGTAAATCATGCACACACAGGAAGGGAAGAGCAGGTTTTGCTTTTTTTCCAAATACCACTCGGTTTTGTTCCTTAAAATGGATGCCTCCATGCTGTTATTGGCAGCTTTGAAGGGGGAAGTGATATGTTTTAAAAGGCATTTGTCTTTTTTCCCCTTTAAAATCACTAACAACAGGCAAGGGAGCCACATTTCAGTTACATTTTTATCTTGCCTTCCTTCCAAAGCACTCAAAGTAACTGACATCATTCTCCTTTTCTCCATTTTATCCCCACAACAATCCTGCAAGGTAGGCTGGGCTGAGAAAGAGTGAGTATCCCAAGGTCGATACAATCAAACAATTAAATTTCACAACATTAAAGGATTTACTCACACTATCGTATACATCTTTATACACCTGTGTGCAAAATTTAGCCACTATTTGAATTGTTTCATGGTTTCATAATCAAGTCTAATTTAATTTGATCTTCCGGGAACTTTCCGATCAGCGGCTCAATAAGTTTTGACCGGATTTCTCTATGCCCAGGACAATTAAAGAAAATATGTTCCATTGAATCAATTTCCTTTAGAGAGCAAGAACAGAGCCTATGCATGTAGGGGACTGATTTAAACCTCCCTTCCAGAACTGCAGAAGGTAGAGCTGAACTTCTTACCAATGTAAAAGCCCTTCTGGAATTATTTGATTCAAGAAAATATAAGTATGTGACCGGAACAGGAACAAATCTAGAAGCTGGAGGAGAGATAAAACCTCGTGTTCCATGAATATCTGTTTGTCTTTCTGTATCTGTCACTCTTTGTTGACTAAGTAATTTAGCTTGGTCTAACTCATGGTTCAAAAGTTCTTGAGGAGATAAACCTAGTTTTCCAGTGGTTTCCAGAACCACTTTCTGCCAACTGGATTGGAAATAATTTTGAAGAATTAGGGGGAACAACCCTTGTCAGTTAGTGTTCCCTGACAGCCATTTGTAGATTGATTACAATTTTTTGCTTCAAACCGAATCATTCCCATCTCTAGTCTGACCCAGGAGTTTGGTACACAAGGTCATCCACAGACTTTTATGGTGATACGTGGGCACTTCTACCTGGATCCCAGCAATCCTGGCCTGGCACCTTAACCACTACACTGCACTAGTTTTGATTAACAAAACCAAGTGGGATGTGGAAGGTTAAATCCCATCTTTCCTTCCCACGTGGCTGTGGCCTGAATGGCAGCTGTGTGTGCAATTAACTTACCACAGGCTGAGAAATTTGTACTCTTCACTGCATCTATTTTGGGCCACAGTAGGCTACAATACAATACAGGTGTCCAGCAGAGCTATCATCACTCCAAGCAGATAATGACCAAACATTTTATTACTTTTTGTATCATTTATATGTTTGTAACAGTGTCAGTTTTTCATTGTCAGCTTTGTGGATTGACTTCTAATTTGTAGACACATGGTATGGTTTTATATGCAATTTCTATCATACTGGGGGGGTGAAGATATTTAATATGCAGTGTTGATGAGCTGCCATACAACTTCTGATGAAAATGGAATGGGAAACATTCAAGTGCAGAGAAACAGAAAATAATGTGAATAAAAGAATAGCAAATTTGAGCTGCCTGAATGAAGTAGAATCAAAGAGAGAACTTTGAGACCAAAACAGAAGGGATGAGAAATTCGAACTCACCTCTGATATCAAATTTTGATGAATTATGAGGTTTGTATCAAATTATTGGGATCTGGAAGGAAGGAAATTGTCATCAGTGTTCACACACTTTTTTAATATTAAAACAGGGTCTTCCTAAGGAGTGTTACATCCTTCTTTGTCCAATGAAGTCAATGGGTTTAGAAGGGTGTAATTCAGTTTAGGATTGCACTTCAAGAGAGCGATAAAATGGGCTTGGCAATGTTTTCCTTGCAAGGACTTGATGTTTCTTTTATCTCTCATCGCAAACAATGGCTGAGGACAGACTGGCAATCTGAAGCGGAGGCAAAGTGGAGGGAACTGGAGTGGAGGAAAAAACCCACGGAGCTGGCCGTTCACATTGGCCAGAGCAATGCGGATCAGCGGCGATACGGAGCGTTCAGACTGCCACGGAGCGTTCAGACTGCCGCATAGCCAGCGCGCGCGGCTTGCGCGCGCCGCTGCACTTTTTTTTGTTTTCCTTTGATGTTTTTCGCATGTGCACACATGCGCACATGCGCACATGCGCATATGCGCAAAACTTTTTTCCGGTACGTTCACACTTCCTCCGGATGCCTCCCGCTTCTTCCAGTTCACACTGTTTGGAAGCGGGAGGCATGCGGAGGAAGGCCCCTGAACACCGGGAAAAACTGGTGTCCGGGTAAAGCGGAAGGAAAGCGACTGGAAGACGGGTAAGTACGCAACGGAGCCGACGGACAGATGCGCATGTCTGAACGTGCTCCTTTCCTCCGTTTGCGAAGCGTGCCTGCCCCGCTTTAGATTGCCAGTCTGTCCTCAGCCAATAATTGCCATTGCACGTTCACTGTGAAATCTCACAATAGCAGGGAGGAGCAGTCTGGAGACTATAATTTGCTATTGTTTTCATAAATCCTAGAGGCAAAACTACACAATCACGCTCGGCTCCCCTTTCACAAAATCCCACTGTGCTATTTCATAACAACCCAGCCATTTGGCTTCAGGGCTGCTTTCTGCAAAACTATGTTTCCCTTGATTCTAGAAGGTAAGGACGGACCTTTTAAGCCCTTGCTTCCAGCACCCCAATGCTGATGCCCTCCCACATCCAGTACTGGGATGGGCAGATGCCCATCCACAAATTTGCCTGCAATATCCCCTCACCACTTTGAGTTTGGTGAGGTCGTTAAGAGCGGCGGTCTGTGATCTGGAGAACCAGATTTGATTCCCCCCTCTTCCACATGCAGCCAGTGGGTGACCTGGGTCAGTCACAGTTCTCTCAGAGCTGTTCTCTCAGAGCTCTCTCAGCCCTACCTACCTCATGGGGTGTCTGTTGTGGGGAGAGGAAGGGAAGGAGATTGAAAACTGCTCTGAGACTCCAAGTGAAGGGTAGGGTATAAATCCAACTCTTCTTTTTCTTCTCCCTCTCTTCCTTCCCCTTCTCCTTTTTCTTCTCTTCCTTCTCCTTGTTCTCCTCCTCCTGCTGCTCTTTCTTAATTAGGAATGGGCACGAACCCGGAAAATGCAGTTCATTTCAGTTTGTGGTTCATGGTGAGCCTGGTTCATGAGCCACAAACCATCACAAATGTATAGCCCCAAAATGAATCAGTTGAATTCATAAGGTTTGTGATGTGGTAAAATGTGGTAGAATCTTGACATGGTAATCTTGGTCTGTCAAGGTCAGTATTGTCTACTCTAACTAGCAGCAGCTCTCCTGGGTCTCAGGTTGAGGTTTTTTACATCACTTCATACCTGATCATTTTAAATGGTGATGCCAGGGACTGAGATCCTATAAATGGAGATACTGAAGACTGAACTTGGGCCCTTCTGCATACATGTTGTCTGCTACTGAGCCACATAGCCCTTCCAGTTAGCCTTGTCTTTTTCTTTATTCAAAAACCGAAACCACAAAAAAGAATATCTTTTATTAGGACCTACCAAAATGACACCAAACACTGAGCAAAGTTTTTGAGTTCTCTAGACCTTTTCAAAAGGACAGATTTACTTGTTATAAAATAAAGAGCGGAGAAGAAACAATTGGATGTTTCAGGCCATGATCTTAAGGCCTTGTCTTGTTAGCTTCCTCGTGTGAAATGCTGGGCAGGGCAGGTTACACTTTTGGCCTTCTTGAAAGAAGCAAAAATATATCAGATCTTCTTTATTTCCTTTTTTGTCTTGAAAAAATATCTCTTCTGGGCGCAAGATCTAAACTGGTAGCATAAATGATATTGGAGAAAACACCAACATAAATGGTATTGGAGAACAGGCTTAGCATTGGAAGAATATGACTAGAAATAGCATTAAGGCATTGAAGAAGAATTCCTGTGAACCACAACTACATTGGTATAACCCTTCTATGACTGAAAGGTATATATAACTCACAATAGCTTCAGAATTTTCACTGTTGATCAGTGTTACCAAATACTGATTTGCTAGATATATTCTGGGTTGGTATATTTATGGAAAACTTTGGGAAACAGGTACGAAGGATCACCAAAGTTATGGCACTCTCTATAACCCCCAAACAGTACATTTGAGTGATGTAAGTGATATTATAAGAGGAAAAGACTTACTGGAAAAGACAATGATGCTAGGAAAAGTTGGAGGCAGCGAAAAACAGGATGACCTAATGTGAGCTGGATGGGCTCAATAATTTCATTCAGATGTGATTTGTTAGTCATTTCTACTGAATTCAATAGACAACGCTTTTCCACCTCTAAGATTTACCTCACCCACCTGATGTGGAGGAAATTCTTTGGCTTTGTACCCCTTAGCCAAGGATTTTTTTTTCTTTTTATAGATGTAAGGTAAGGTATCCAAAAGTTATCCACAAATGTAACAGAAAACCTGGTGTATTCCTGTGACCAAACTATGGCAGTTATCTCTAGAGCAAGGCATTTGGCTTTGGGCAAGACCAAAATGTCATCATCTTGGACTGCTTCTAATTTGAATCCAAACCCTGGGATTTGTTCACCAGATTAAAAAAAAAAGAAGTTCAGACATTCTCCTTTCCACATGGTACATCCATTTCCACTACCGCTCCATCCCACTGGCTCCACTGCCTTCAGCACCATTTTCAGCTGCTACATGCATTCGGCCACCATCTCAAGCAAAGGCTCCTCCATGTGGTATGCGTGGGCACCATGTTGTTTGCCAGCATTTCCTCCAGGACCTGCTGAGCTTTTTCAGAATGCGGCAAGGCCATTATAAGGCAGACCTTGTTACTGGCTGCCCTCATTCAAAGGAAAGGGTTTTCTACAGCTATAACAGCAGCTTTAGCCACTGTAGGATCAGGAGGACTGATAAGGACCCAGGCTTTCCTTTGTCCATGTGAGATTCCATTCTCCTTTCAGGCTTTCCTTCTTTTTATTCCCCCTTCTCTTTTTCTGCGGCTGGTTCTGCATCTGGCATTCACTCCACCATTTTCTCAACACTGAGGAAAAGGGGCAGCTCAAAACCACATTCACATATCTTGGGCCAACGCCTGCAAAGTCACCCCTGAACGACCACAAAATGGCCATCAATCTATGCTGAAGGTACCATAAAAACCCGATGCTCAAAGGAAGGGAAAGCAACATGCAATGCAGAGGGTGCTATAAAACCCAACAATCAAAGAAAGTGAAAGTGACATGCAATGCAGAGGAGAATTTCTGTTTCAACATGGGTTTGCTAAAACAACAGAGGGAAAAGCCAATGCAGAATCACCCTTTTCTCTCCCCCAGACTTCCTTTCTTTGCTTTTTATTCCTCAATCTCTCCCTCCCCCCTCAGACTTTCCTTTAATTCTTTTTTATTTCTTGTCTGCAGTTATTCTGCGAAGCAAGGAGGGAGATATAACTTTTGGTGCCACCTCCTGTGGAAGTCATAGCTGAGGTAGCACTCACCACCCCCTCTCCAAATTCCAAAAGTGACCACAGGCTAAAAAATGTGGAGACCCCTGATCTTTACTGATCCAACCGAGAGCCAGTTTGGTGTAGTGGTTAAGTGTGTGGACCCTAATCTGGGAGAACTGGGTTTGATTCCCAACTCCTCCACATGCAGCTGCTGGATGACCTTGGGCAAGCCATAGTTCTGTCAGAGCTGTTCTCTCAAGGACAGCTCTGGAAAGAGCTCTCTCAGCCCCATCTACCTCATAGGGTGTCTGTTGTTGGGAGGGGAAGGGAAATGAGTGTGTAAACTGCGCTGAGACTCTGAATGAAGGGCAGGGTATAAAATCCAATCTCCTCCTCCTCTTCTTCATCATCTTCTTCTTCATTATTAATATTAACATCATTAATAGCTTGCTTTTCTCACTGAGACTTAAGGTGTACAACAAAAAAATGTTGCACTGTCCAAGGAGATCACTTAAAACGGCTGCTTTGTACCAACAATTGCCAGACTATATTTTGAGCACCTGAATACCCCAAACACATGAGCTAAAATCCCTGCTGGATCCTTGTTATGGATTTGTTCCCAGAAAAGTTACCCGAAAAACAAAATACCTGCACAATTTTTCATTCATTTTTTCAAAAAAAGGAAAAGAAAGGAAGAAAACCCTCTCGGCATCTTTCTTATTGAACCATCTGTATTTACTCTGTGATGAATGGAGAACTGATTTTTACCAGTACCTTTACTATAAACAAAAACTCTGCAACCATGAAATAAAATGGAATGTTGTTATGACATTATCCTTATCTAGCCTGTTGTGAGCAGAAATTCTCTATAATGGCTTTAATTTTCCAACGGATATGGTATAAAGTCATTTCTCCCTCTCCCTTCCTCCTTCTCATACACAGCACATCCACACTTGGTAGATTTACTGGAAATCGAGGGGGAGAGATCCTCAGGTAGTTTTCTGCCCCTCATAAACAGCATGCAGCCTCCTCAGAAGCAAATCTTCCTTTGGTGAAGTGGCCCAATTTGCTCTGACAACTGTCGTTTGAGAAAGTTTCCTTGTGCATAGAATGCAGAAACTACAGAGAGACCCAGAAAACCTTTCCCCCTTTTTCTGTCGACTAGATACCTTTGCAGGCAGACATGGAATAATGAAAAACAACACCATTTTCTGAGAGAGGAAAAAAAAAGGACCAGCAAATTTCACAGCAAAAACAAGGATCTGATAGAGATGAAAGAAATTGTCCACACAGTGCTCTATCAAAGTCTGGGCGCTGCTGGGATATAGAAGAGTCAGGCCTTTTTCATTGGTGTCCTAAGCAAATTTACACCCTTATAAGTCTATTGAAGCTAAAGAACTTACAAGGATGCAAGACAGCTTAGGATGGGGCCACTTCTTTTGGTGCATTCCTGTATTCTGGGCATGGCCCCCTTTGCTCCGAGCCCCAAACACTCAAGGTGTAGGCCACGCAGGTTCCTTTATTTCAAGTAGGTTGATGCTGGGGTGGGGAAAAATTTGAGTGATTCCTAGAGTGTCTCCTCAGTGCAGTGATGTCACTTCCAGTTTTTCAGCAGAAGTGATATTACACACTGGTGTGATTCTGGCAAGCCCCACGAACTTTCCCCCTGCTGGACTGTGAAGCTGTAGCAAGGAATGGGGGCCAATACTAGGAAGTCTACTACTATAACAGGACATCAGGATCCCCTAATGCCAAGCTGTTACTGATTCGGGGTGGCGGGGTCATGGCATGCCTCTTTCCCCTACCTATGTGGTCTTTGTGTCAAGGGGCATGACTAGGGATGGAACAAACTGCATTTGTTTGTGTAGTGGTTAAGTGCATGGACTCTAATCTGGGAAAACCTGGTTTGATTCCCCACACTTCCACTTGCACCTGTTGGATGACCTTGGGCAAGCCATAGTTCTGTCAGAGCTCTCTCAGCCCCACCTACCTCACAGGGTGTCTGTTGTGGGAAGGGGAAGGGAAAGGAGTTTGTAAGCCACTCTGAGACTCCAGGTGAAGGGTGGAGTATAAATCCAATCTCTTCTTTTGTGATTTGGTTCATGGTTCATGGCTAAACCATGAACCAAACCACAAACCAATATGAACCAGGAGGTTGGTTCACGAACCAAACCAGTTTATATTGGTTTGTGACCCCTGCTTTCTGCTCACAGCCACTTTTGGTGAGGAGCAGAAAGCAGGTGGTTAAATGGCTCTGAGCCAGAGGGTTAAATGACTCTAAGAAATGACTCCCCACAAAAAACAGCTGAGCACTGGGGAGCAAAAAGCAGGTGGTTAAATGGCTCTGAGCCATTTAAGCCCCTGCTTTCTGCTCTTCATGAACTGCCACAAACCACCACAAACTGCCTCACAATTTGTGGAAGTTTGTGACAGCCAGGGCTCATTTCATAGCAGGAGCTCCTTTGCATATTAGGCCACACACCCCTGATGTAGCCAATCCTCCAAGAGCTTACAGTAGCCCCTGTAAGAAGAGCTCTGTAAGCTCTTGGAGGATTGGCTACATTACGGAGGTGTGGCCTAATATGAAAAGGAGCTCCTGCTACGAAATGAGCCCTGGTGACAGCTCTTCAGTTCATGAACATCACTTTGCAAACTACAAACTGACCAAAATTGTTCATGGACTTTCATTCATGACTCATGAGCCAGTTCATGCCCATCCCTAAGCATGACACTTGTTTTTCAGTTCCATGAAGGCATCATAACTCTGAGACCCTAGTCTGAGGAACTGCCACTTCATAGTTCAATTGATGAAAAAGAAGAGGAGGAAGAAGAGGAGGAGGAGGAGGAAACTGGATTTATACCCCGCCTTTCACTCAGAGTGGCTTACAGACTCCTTTCCCTTCCCCTCCCCTCCCCACAACAGACACCCTGCTAGGTAGGTGGGGCTGAGAGAGCTCTTTCCAGAGCTGTCCTTTAGAGGACAGCTCTGACAGAACTATAGCTTGCCCAAGGTCATCCAGTAGCTGCAAGTGGAGGAGTGGGGCATCAAACCCGGTTCTCCCAGATTAGAGTCTACACACTTAACCACCACACCAAACTGGCTTAGGGTGCTCACCTAAGCTTTATACTTACAGCCTAAAATGCTCACATTCAGAAATTAAATATGGTGACGGCTTAAATATGTATCCCCACATCCCATTCCCTCCATTTTGCAGTGTCCCATAGGCCATGCAGATCCTACCCAGCGCTTTTCCATGTGCTGCCAACAAACTCTGCCCCTCACCTCACCCTTGCTGTGGAAGGAGCAATATTATTCTCTCTAGTCCCTATTTCTCTCGCAGTCTTCAGCTGTGGCTATGAGTGCTAGTACATGTTGTTTTAGTTTTCTGCTTCCTAATGTTTTGTCATGGTTTCATAATTCACACAATAGTGACTTTGTGGATTATTCCCTCACTCTTATAACAAAGCTATATGCAGAAGCTTTAGAGCATCAGGCCTGTCTCTCTGCAAGCTGTTCTCTCAAGAGTAACATGACAATGAATATAAGGAAGCTCGTCGAGTTGATTTGGCGATTTCGCTGGGGTGATGAGCAAAACAGGCTGTTGATGGAATGTTAACATTATCGATCAGACCTCAGAGTCTGGGGCACTTGGAATCTAACTAATCTTCCTTTCCTTTCCAGTTTTCTTTCTTTAAAAAAAAATAAGTGTAATCAGCCAGGCAAGTATGAGCAACTCTTAGAATTGCTGATTTTTTTTTTAAAGGTTGTGTGACCTGCCTGAACTGTTTTGCTCTGGCTTGTAAAGGAGCATTTCACTACTAACTCTGTTTTTTGCAACTAACCCACTAAGGACATAATTAATGCACATTCAGTTTTATACTAGGGAGAGGAAGAAGAAGAGGAGGAGGAAATTGGATTTATACCCCGCCCTTCGCTCGGAGTCTCAAAGTGGCTTAGAAACCCCTTTCCCTTCCCCTCCCCACAACAGACACCCTCTGAGGTAGGTGGGGCTGAGAGAACTCTGAGACAGTTGGTTCTCCCAGATTAGAGTCCATGCACTTAACCACTACACCAAACTGGCTTACTGGTAGTGGTTAAGAGCATTTGGGAAAACCAGGTTTGATTCTTGAGAGAGCTCTCTCAGCCCCACCTACCTCACAGGGTGTCTGTTGTGGGGAAGGGAAGGGAAAGGAGATTGTAAGCCTCTCTGAGACTCCTTCAAGAAGTGAAGGGTGGGGTACAAATCCAATCTCCTCCTCCTGAGAATTGATAATGGGGAAGCCATCGAGAATCTGAAGGTTCTACTTCAGCTTCTCCAACATCTATATGACCCTCTTTGGTCAGTTTCTATTATGTACACTGTGCATGTAAAGCTACTTTGATCAGACTTCTTTGATTACATATTAGATGAGCTCTTGATCAGATGGCCTCAGTGCTTTTTGCCAGAATGTCTCTCAAGCATTGTGCTGAGCAGCTCTATGTATATGTAAAAGCCATTTGTGCTACAGGGCCAAGAGCTGCCTTGATCCTAATTTTAAGAAATAACAATCTTGACTAAATCTTCTCATTCACCAGAGAAAAGCTGCGTATACTCATGGTCATGGTTGGGATCTAGCTACTTGCCAAGCATTTCATTACCCTCTTTCCACCTGCACAGATGGATGCATCCTTTAAATGAATTGCATTCAGTACATTAAAAGGTCTTTGTCCTGTGTGTGCACAGTTGGCAGTATCAATTTGTGAAGTGTTCACACAAATTGATTGCAAGATTAGCTAAGTCTGTGGGCAAACAGACATAGAAGACCAAGTGATATCTAAACAGTAAGTCTCATCTCAAAATTCTCATATTTTTCTCCTGCTAATGTTCTATCAGTTGGATGTGGTGGTAGCATCAGTTGTGAGAAAGCAGCTAGTCATACGAACAGACACAGCCAGATCCATTTGGACACATCCATACAGCTCAGCATATGATCACCTCCCTGATAGCAATCAGTGAATGAGATATAAGCAGAACTCATGGAACCTCAAACATATCTATTTCTGTCTCTCTTTTCAACTATAGGCTTTTAGCTGAGGCGGTGGACACACAACTAGCTGGACTCCCTGTACAGAACCTATACAGAGACTACCCTGCACAGAGTCTTGGGGTTATGTAGCTGTGACTCCAGTATCATCTATCCAGTTTCTGGGGGATTTGAATTTTGTTTGCCATCTTTTAAATGATTAACTGTTCATGGGTTTTAGTTGTTTTTAGATTAAGTGGTTTTTATTGTTATATGTTTGGATGTCACTTGCCCTGAGCCTGTTTGGGAAGGGCGGGGTATAAAGCTTAAAAATCAATAAGTAAATAACTAAATTTAAAATAAATAATAAATGCAGCTGCCATCAGACTTCAGGTGATTTATACCTGAGATGGCATGTTTCCTACTACTTGGTCCCTTTCTGTCCTTGTCCTGTGAAAAGACAATCATGCTTTGATTAATCAAGGAAGGAAAGAATTAGTGGTCAGTGGAGGGACTCTAAAAATGACTTAACACTGTCAGATTCCAGTGAAATTACTGTCTGCGAGGGAGTTTCCAGCTGTTAGAAAGAACGTTCTCAGAGAAAATTCAGTGGGAATGGGGAAAGGAGGAATACCAAAACTTACTTTAAAAAAAAGAAATGAAAAATTAACACTCCCCAGCTGCAGCTATTTCCTGTGGGGAGAGATTGGAGTTGTGAGTTCTGCCAAAAGCAAGCTGTACATACTGATGCAAGTAAATACCTGTTGATTGTTCTGTGGGATGAGAAAGGGAATTCCTCCACAGGAAAAAAAAAAAGGCATTTTTAAAGGCTATTAGAACATCTGAGTTGTTGTAATGAGCATCACGGTGCCTATTAGCAACAGAAACAAAAAGGCTTCGAAGCTGCATAACTAAACTAGAGGTTCTCTTTACTTGATCAACGTTCACAAAAGAACCCAGCGGGAGATCCAGCTGCAGACTAGGGAAAAGGTAGCAATTACACAGAGAGTGGAGAATGCATGGCAGAAACGAGATGCTATTACATCAACGGCATTGGGGGGGCTCATCCGAACAAGAGGGGACCCACATATAGATTATACTCTCAGATCTGTTGCGACATATCTGGAGTGACTCCAGTTTTAGTCAGCAAATTCCATCTGTATTTATGCTTGTGTATCAGAGCTTGTGTTTGTAGCCTTGGGAACAATGCATCAAGTTCCAGATAGGAAATGTACATTGATGTCATCCAGCCTTCTCTCAGATGGGTAATCTTGTAATGCTCATGTGAATAAGAGGGAGGCATCCCTCCAGCATTGCTTAAGAATAAGCTGAGCCATAAAATATTTTAGACGCTCCAAACACAAGGAGTGAAAAATTCAGGGGATGAATACTTCATGTATCTTCTGTAATTCATCTGCATCCTACAACACTGGCCACTCATCAGTGGTAGTTCATTGTTCTCCTCAGAGGAAGCCTTTTTCCATCAGGAAAAAAAAATCATTTTCCATTGGTGGAAGTATTTTTCATTTGAAGGAACAGAATCATAAGAGCCAGTTCAGCAGACAGCCAGTCACAGGATCAAACCCTATGTTTATCATGTCTTTCTGGGTGGCAGCCATCCCTATTTTGTTTACTTTTAAAACTTTTCTCTCTCTCTTTAAGTCTGTAAAACATAAGCTAAAAAGGAAAAAAAAGAAAGCAATGACAAACAGAAACATACTGAAGTATGAGTCAGGAGCAGCATACAGTAGCAAGACAAAGATTACAGTGATATAACATATTCCAATATTAAAGAATTCTACTTATGTAATTATCATGTACAGAGTCTTAACACGATAGCTTTAATGGTTTATGAATTAGAAGATAGCAAGGTGTCCTTCCTAAGAAATATAGATAGAACTGAGCCTTTCTATGTGCACAGAAATCCATAGATGTATTGGGATATGTTACAATGGAAGTCATTTAACTGATAATGGCAGCAATCCAAAGGACACTTTCCTAGAAGAAGAGTTGGTTTTTATACCCCACTTTTCTCCACCCTCAAGGAGTCTCAGAGCAGCTTGTGATCGCCTCCCCTTCCTCTCCCCACAACTGTCACCTTGTGAGGTAGATGGGGCTGAAAGAGTTCTGACAGAACTGTGACTGGCCCAAGGTCACCCAGGAGGCTTCATGTGGGGGAATAGGGAATCAAACCTGGTTCTCCAGATTAGAGTCTGCTGCTCTTAACCACTACACCA
The DNA here is from genome assembly GCA_029233225.1 of Lepidodactylus listeri. Classification (NCBI taxonomy): domain Eukaryota; kingdom Metazoa; phylum Chordata; class Lepidosauria; order Squamata; family Gekkonidae; genus Lepidodactylus; species Lepidodactylus listeri. The sequence continues at coordinate 50,156,491 of JARCFY010000013.1, read as the reverse complement.
TGCTGGCTCTCCTAGGACCAAGCCCCATTGGCTAAAATGGGACTTACTTCCTAGCAGAACTACTTAATATTGCTCCCAGAGTTTTGGAATGGCCTTTATTTGCCAAGTGCTTTTATCCATAATTTTGAGTCCTCAGATTTTATCATTTATTTTCAGAAAAGATGGGATGGCCCCAAACCATCCAGTGGGTTTCATGTTTAAGTAGGGATCTGAAACATGTTTCTCCGTATCCAACAACAGGAAGAAGAGATTGGATTTATACTCCACCTGTCACTACCTGAAGAAGTCTCAGAGTGGCTTACAATCTCCTTTCCCTTCCCCTTCCCACAACAGATACCCTGTGAGGTCAGTGGGGCTGAGAGAGCTCTCTCAAGAACTGCCCTTGAGAGAACACTCTGAAAGAATTATGACTGACCCAAGGTCACACCAGCAGCTGCATGTGAAAGAGTGGGGAATCAAACCCGGTTCTCCCAGATTAGAGTCCACACTCCTAACCACTACACCAAACTGGCTACACCAAACCGCACTCCTAACCACTACACCAAACTGACAGAAACAAAACAATCCAATAATGAAAGAGCACCTTTTGGAATTAATAACAAAAAAATGAAAGAAACAGAACAAATTCCCGTCACAAGTCTAGCTGGGATGAGCATCAGTGACTGGCCCAGGGGCATTTGATGAACTTCCATGGCAGAGTGGTGATTTGAACCTGGGTCTCCTAGATTCAATCTGACACTATACAATTCTGGCTCTGAAGCAACTGCATCAGTCTAAGTCCAGCACTTTTGCCACTGAATAGTACCAGCTTTTAATATAAAACATACATTTCATTTTAATATTTCTCTGAAAATTATGTCCCCTGTAACCACAGCCCATTGATCTTCTGATGGGTGCATGAAGATTAATGAAATGCAACTTTGGAAATGCTCATAATATATTTCTGCCTACCGCAGGTCAGGGGGAATGCGAAGGCCCTTTGGAGGTCCTCTCTCCTCCAGGTTCTTTTTTGAAGTCAGGAATCTACCAAATGCACAAAACGCTTTTGGTTCCCAAAAAGGGAACGGTAGATTGTATAATATATCATCAGCTACAGACACAGCACAAGCCACCTGGGGGGGGGGGGGGGATCAGAGGCCGTTTGAAGAGGCTTCATTCAGCAATCCTTAAATATGACAGATGAACAGAAGGCAACAAACAAATTTATTCTCTGAACCTCCTGAAGAACAGATTAAACATAATCAGCTCCTTATGAATATATACTTTTTAATCTCACTGTTGAGATGAAATGCAGCTAAAGCTGTTTGGTCTTGATAAAAAGTGTTCTTCTTTGTGTTTTGTTTTGTTTTTGGTCCCCCTGGAAAAAGAAAAAGGAAAGACACCTTTGGGGGGGGGGGTGCATACACACACATGTATAAACCTCAGATGTATCCCCTTCATTAGGAAAGACATAGAATATGTGTGATCTTTTGCTAATTTCCATCTAATCATGAGCAGAGGACAAGAGGCAAGGGGACGGCAGTCTTTTGCAATACACAGTCTTTTGCAGCCTTACCCAACCTTTTTGAAGGGACCATAAATATAAATGGACATTTATCATACGAAAGTTTCCACTGCATCCACTACCTCTCATTTGTCATTCTGTCCAACAAGACCTCCAGAGAGTGATGGCCATTTGCAAAATTCTCAGGACTAGCCAACCTCCAATTTCTTGGATTCTCGGTGCAGAGCACAAATTGTAGCTTCAAACACATGAAGCTTGAACACAGGAAACTGCCTTGTACTGTATTAAACCATCAGCCGGTCAAAGCCAGTGTTGCTCCATCAAGATGTTGGGGGCGGGGGGGGGGTGTTAAGTGTCATCAAGTCGTTTTTAACTTATGTCGACCCTGTGAATGAATGACTTCCAAAATGTCCTACTGTTAACAGCCTTGCTCAGGTCTTGCAAACTGAGGGTTGTGGGTTCCTTGATTGAGTCAATTCATCTCCTATCCGGTCTTCATCTTTTCCTCCTGCCTTCAACATTTCCTAGCATTCTTGTCTTTTCTAGCGACTCTTGTCTTCTCATCATGTGACCAAAGTATGGTAGCCTCAGTTTAGTCATTTTAGCTTCTAGGGAGAGTTCAGGCTTGATTTGATCTAGAATTGGCTAGTTTGTACACTCTGCTTCTTACAGGTTGAGGGTGCCTATTGAGAATACCATGCTGTTAGCATCCTGAATGTGGGAGCCCACAGCTTGACTGTATCTCTTCCCTTTGGAGAGGAACAGATGGAGTGACCCACAAGGAAGTAGGAGTGGGGAAAGGGAGAATATACTGGACATGGAGAAGAAGCTGTCTTGGCCATTCTGTCTTAAACCATAGGGAACTAAGACATTCTTGTGTCTGCCAGGACTCCCTCTTGAGCACATAATGCTGAGCATTGTCCTGGGGAAAGACTTCACACAAAGGAACTGAGGTAATGAAATGTTTCTGACAAGTTGCAAGTCCAAGAACATCTTTTTGTGTATGAACAGAGTTTAGAGAAAGAGGTTATGTGGTTTTATTGCTTTTCTATGCATCTATGCTCAGTTTGCTGTGATGGCATAAGGTACCTGCACTTTTATTTCATTAATAAATTTCCATTTGTTTTTTATTTACTTACTTACTTACTTACTTACTTACTTACTTACTTATTTAATTAATTTGGCTTTTATCCCGCCCTCTCTGCCGCAGCAGTAGTTTGGACTCTGGGAGCTACCGTTTGCCCCAGCAGATCACATTTAGCCACTGACAGGCCCAAATGTGGGGGCCACAGTTAACCACCTCACCCCTACAGTACACAAGTGAAAGTACTAATCCCCAAGATCTCCAAAGCAAGGAGAGAAGGGAAGTGGCCAAGTAAAGCCCCTAAAAGTAGCAGAAGAAAGGAATCTGAGATCAGACCACTCAAATTGCAGGTATTTAGAAAGAACAGATTTCTAGGAATAAAGAAAGGAGAGCTGGGCTGGATGGAGATCCAGTTGGCTGGGCAGGTCCCCCCCCCCCACCGCGAGAACAGGATCTTACGAAGGCTGGTTCTCCACAGTCACCATGACAGTCTGACTTTCTGATAGGATTGCCAGCCTCCAGGTGGGTCCTGGGGATCTCCCACTTTTACAACTGACCTCCAGCTGACAGAGATCAGCTCTCCTGGAGAAAATGGCTGCTTTGAAGGGTGGACTCTATGGCATTATACCATGCTGAGGCCCCTTCCCTCCCCAAACCCCACCTTCTCCTGGCTCCACCCCCAAAGTCCCCAGGTATTTTCCAACCCAGACTTGGCAACCCGACTTTCTGAAGCCCATTTTCCAATGTGACTATTGAGACAGGAAATAGGATCTTATGGGGATGACTTTCCCAAGAAATGACTGTGAATCAAGCCTTTATCTCTAACGTATGGTAATACATTTTATAAAGAGATTGCAAATGATGGCAGCATTTGGCCTGATTCATTCGTATACAAAGAGCCTTATTCTGAGTCAGGACCAATGTAGTCAGGACCATGTAGTATTTTCTGTAGCAATAGATGACAACATTCCAGGGTTGCAAGCAGAGATTTTCCCATCACCTATGAACTGAGATCCTTTTTCAGGTGAAGATGCCCGGTATTGATCTTGGAATGTTCTGCATGCAGTGTGTGCATACTCTGATACTGAACTCTGTTCTCTCCCTTAGTGATCCTCCTACATCTTCAGGATAATTTTCTGTATGCAAAATATACACATTGTTTGATCTCCTGATGGTTGGCAGCCAAGACCCTGGAGAAGAAGGAGGTGGTAGAACCTGAAGCAGTAGAAGAGATTGTAGTAAACAGGACTTCAGGTGGATGATCACATTTCTTTTGACACAGGAGCACATTCAAAAAGTATCTCAAAGGGTACCTTCAGCAGTACTCTGAAAGAGTCCTGTCCATTCTCCCACCTCAAGAACCTACCGCCTTATTCTTCTGCAAGTGTATTAGGACCAGTTCCAAATATATATACTGATTTCACTAAAAGCACTGCACATGAGATGGTCAAAAAGGTCATATGGCCTTTCCCTATATGTAACCCAGAGAGCAGTATAATCGGGGTCCCAAAATTGTCTGGCCTAGGGTCCTAGAGAAGCCAGGGTAGCTGTGACAAGGGCCAGGGCCTTTTCAGTGGTGGCTCCGCACTGGTGGAATGAGCTCCCGGATGACATCAGGCCCCTGTGGGACCTTTTACAGTTCCGCAGGGCCCGCAAGACAGAGCTCTTCCACCAGGCCTTTGAGTAGGGAGCCGCCCTAATAAATCAAGACCCTGGCCCCAAACAAACATCATTATTAATATGCCAATATTAGATTCAAATTACCACCATCATCAACATGTCAATGTTAGATGCTGCTACTGCCCACCATCAGCTACAAAGAGCACTAGGACTTTACACTGTCATTTTATGACTGTATTGTTCTGGTTTTATTTAACTTTGGTTTTGTGTTCTAAAAAATTTTATGTGAGCTACCCTGAGCCCGCCTTGGCAAGGAGGGTGGGATACAAGTCAAATAAATAAATAAGTAAATAAATTGCCATTTTATTATGTTTATACAGATACGATGGCTAACTCCTCTGGATCTACATTTGTAATGTGATATTTGCACATCATCAACAAATGAGGCAGATATGTCTGAACCTGCTCTTTCTTTGCAGTGGATAGGGCAAACCCATCACTGAAAACCACTTTTTGCAACATTGCTTGCATTTCTGCATCAAAAGGGAAGGGAATTGGCTCAGTGGTAGAGTATTTGCTTTGCATACAGAAGTCCCAGGTTCTTCCTCTGGCATCTCCTCTTAAATGTATCAGACAGTATGTGATGTGGAAGATCTCCACGCGAGATGCTGGAGAAATGCTGCCAACCACAGTGGAAACTACTGCCCTTTGTCCTTTCCACACTTGAATCTCATCCCCAGTTTTATCAGAGTTCAACTTGCATCATGGTACCTTGCATTTATCCCTGGTAATAACAGCATTCATTTATCCGTGGGACAAATGTGGGCCGAAACCGGGGGGGACCTCAACGTAATGTGGAAACAAAAAATACTCCGAGATAATTACAGGGGTGAACTCGAGCGTAGTGTAGAATGTAAGTTCGGGGGCAGGGTGGAACCAGGATTTAAAGTCTAGTGCAGAATCACCCCTTTGATAGACCAAGGGTCTGAGTCAATAGAGGGCAGCTTCCTGTGCTCATAAAAACAAGAGGGTCCTGTCTGTTCTCTCACTTGGGCTACATCAGCCAAGGCATGGCTTGCTCAAATTGCTCCTCTACCGCAGCAAACAATAGCAATGAGTCTATCAAGACTGTAGTTTACAGGAGTGGAGCAAATGCAATGCATTTTTCTCTAATGAGATTTTCTGATTTCTTCCAACATTCTTGATCTTTAAAAAGGGGGGGGGGGGGAGAAAGAAAGAAAGAAAAAAATACAATCAAGTGGAATAAGGCTGCGTCTGAGTAGCATTTCACAGTTATTCAGAATTATGAATTCTGACTGACTACCAGATGCTAAATCAGTGGAAACTGCCTGTACAATGATTGCCAATTGAGCAACAAACCTCTTCAAAGTGGTTTGGATCTCTTCTCAGCAAACTGTTCAATCTATTTAATGCCGGCACTGCATTACCCAAGATGTAGAGCAGTTTTCTATTTACTGAAATGCTAGCAGCCTTATATTGCTTGCTCATGAACTCTATCTAAATTAACACCCACCTCTGCTGTTACACTTCAAGGGAAGAAACATTTACTTCCTTTGCAGCTTTTTGAAAATACAAAGAAAGAGAGGGAGAATATAAATAACAAACATAGGCGGTGTGTTTGAAAAATATTCTGAGTTTTGCTTGCTGGATTGGAAAAAAACAACAGCAGCAGCACAAGGTTGCAGAGATGTTTTCTTTCTTCCCCCTCAGCAAAGAAATAGGCCCTATTTTGATTGTCACCAGCTCTCCCTTTGTGGCTTGGATAAAATCTTGAGAACAGAACAATCCAGAAGAACGGGAGAATCTGGCGATAAAATGGCCTGCTGATAAGAAAATGTCTCTTGGGGAAGCGGCATTAGGGTGAGTTTACACAATCGAGATGCGAGCAGTTATCTTCCTGCTCTCTGTCAACAGGTCTTGGGAAAAGACATCTGTGAATTTTATTATTCAGCGTACATCTTCTACAGAGGAGAGGGTGCAAGTAGGGTTTTCGTTTATTCATTTGCCAAAAGAAAAACAAGGCAAAGCCTAGTATGAGCACAAATGCTTGTGGCCAAAAGAGACGAAGGAGGTAAACGGTAATACCTGGTGACGGCACATGGTCAACCTCCCTAGACAAATAGTGACACCTACTGAGAGATTACGGCATTGCCACTATCTAAAACAATATACATTGCAGAGCCTTCAACAATTATTGATAGGGCAGGGAAAACCTGATTCACTTTTACAGAGACATATTTAACACATTACCTATGGGTAAAGATCCAGAAAAAGAACAGTCAACCAGAACAACTCTGAACTGACTCTCTGTCAGCAGGTCTTGGGAAAAGACATCTGTGAATTTTATTATTCAGCGTACATCTTCTATAGAGGAGCAGGTACAAGTAGGGTTTTTGTTTATTTATTTGCCAAAAGAAAAACAAGGCAAAGCCTAGTATGAGCACAAATACTTGTGGCCAAAAAAAAACAAAGGAGGTAAATGGTGATACCTGGTGATTGCACACAGTCAGCCTCCCTAGGCAAATAGTGACACCTACTGAGAGATTATGGCATTGCCACTATATCTAAGGCAATATACATTCCAGAGCCTTCAGCAATTATTGATAGGGCAGGGAAAACCTGTTTCACTTTTACAGAGACATATTCAACACATTACACATGGGCAAAGATCTAGAAAAAGAACAGACAACCAGAACAATTCTGAACTGAGAAGTGTATTCTCACATGTAAGTTTTTATGTAAATGTGCAAGGAGCCACAGAGAAGATGAAGAACAACCTAACCACATGACTATTGAAAATGTAAACTCACTTGTATCATGCATTCATCTTATCGTGACATTAGGAAGACCACCCAAGCTAGAGTGATACATATGGGACAGTAAAGCAGTACAGGTGCTTCTAGAAGAAGATAAGAGATTGGATTTATATCCTGCCCTTCACTACTTGAAGGAGTCTCTGAGTGCCTTACAAACTCTTTTCCTTTCCCCTTCCCACAACAGACACCCTGTGAGGTAGGTGGGGCTGAGAGAGCTCTGCTCTTTCAAGAACAGCTCTGACAGAACTATGGCTTGCCCAAGGTCATCCACTAAATGCAAGTGGAGGACTGGGGAATCAAACCTGGATCTCTGAGATTAGAGTCCGCACACTTTACCACTACACCAAACTAAACGGAGTGGGGATTTGAATCCAGGTCTTTCCAGGCCTAACCTGGCATTTTTACCACTACACCACAAATAGCTTTCAAGTTAGAACTAGGTGTGTTTCTGTAACCAACCATTGTTTTGTTCAGTCTCATACCCATGAAGAATTCACTTCTCTCTACAAAAATTCTTGGCACTGTAAACCAGCCAGTCTTTACTACTATAGGTCTGGGATGTTTGAACATGTGTGAAGTCCAAGATGCCTTGCCTCTAACAGAGCACAGATGCACTGACTAAATAGAGGCTGTAGTGGGGAAGCAAAGCATCCATTTGTTTGAGGACCACAGAAAACCGGAGCTGGTCTTGCAGAAGTCAAGTAGTTCTGAATAAATTACTTCATGTCATCATTCTCAACGTACCAAAGCCAAATCTTCTAAGCCTCTCCTCCAATGAAACCAAGTTTATACCCTGACCTTTTCTGTTGCCCTTTACATTTCCAATTATTTCAAATCCTTTGTGATAGAAAAAGGGTTGCACATGGCATTCAGGGTACCGTTTTCTTATTCTGGAATGAATACATTTTTTACCTTACCCATCCTTTTCCTAAATTCAAGTTTAACATTTGGGTTGCTGCTCTGAGCTCTGGTTTCCAGTGAAGTATTTTTAAGATTTTTGAGATCTTTTACATGAGTGAGAATGGGCAATTTATAGTGCAATACTATGCGTATGTTTTTAGCAAGCAGTACATATGTTACAGGGCTTTTTATCTGGTAGAATGCACCAGAATGGAGTTCCAGAACCTCTTCAACAGAATTCTTTTTAAAATGTTTAAAAGTTCATGAGTTTTCAGTATACAGATTGAAAACTTCATTTCCTTCTTGAGAGTTGAAAACTTCATTTCCTTCTTGAGGGTTCCAGCACCTCTTTTTCCACACACACACAAACAACCCTGTGTAATAATTTCATGTTTTTTGTGTGTGTTTCTTTAAATTTTTAGTTTGACTGCAGCAATGTAAGGAGAGTGATAGAGGGAGACAAGTGTGATTGGCTGATGACTGATAGTGTGGGAGGAGACATGTCTCTGAGATGATTCTGAGTTCTTGAAGAGATGAGTGTGGAGAGTTGTGGGAAAAGTTTAGCCTGTGTGGCTATGAGCAAGAAAGTTTAGCCTCTGTGGCTATGAATGGAAAGAGTTCAGCCTGTGTGGCTAAGAGAGGCAGAGTCTAGCCTGTGTGGCTAACACAAATAGTTCAGCCTGTGTGGCTATATGAAAGAGAGATAAGCCTATCAGAGTTGAGTTTTGGTGTTTGAGAGACTGTGTGTGACACTAAGCTTTGTCAGTTATATTTTCTTTCTTCAACTACAGTTCAAAAATACCCAGAAACTTATTTTGTTCTTTTATAAATAAATTATTATTTGTTTAAACTTATCCCAGCAATCAGATCAGTCCTTCCTCAGGGCCACATGGTCCTCTGAAGCGCCCAGACACTGGGCCATTCTACCAAAATGGAGAGAGTTGGAATTTTTAATTCCTGGTGGCAGCAGAAATCTACTAAGTTCATGTACACATAATGTGTTTTAAAGGAGAAACAGTCTCCCCAACAAGCAAGGATGTCACACTCTGGTTAGGTACTTTTTGTAATGTTGGGGGTGTGGCATTCGTCTTTGGAAACAGCTTCCCTTATCTTCTCACCTGGCACCAGATCTTTAAAACTTTCATTGCCAGGTATCTTGTTGATTTTGTGCAGCTGTTGCATTCACTGTTGTTAAGTGATGGTTCTTTTTGCACCCATGTACTTTTATATACAACAAGGGCAATCCTACCAGCACTTTCATGGGAATAAGCACCACTAAATAAAATAGGACTTACTTCTGAGTAGATCTCCTTTCATCCAGTGGGTTCGATCCAGCTTTTTCACTCAGTCATACCTAATTCCCCTCCTTACTATATTCACTACTTAGCATGCTTTTTGTCCAGGCAGGCCCCATGGGAGCAGCTGTGCCTTTAGCTCACTGCTAGAGCATCTTTTGGCATGCAGAGGTCCTAGGTTAAACCCCTGGCATCTCCAATTAAAGGATCTGGCAGTAAGTAACAGGAAAGACCTCTGCCTGAGCACCAGGAGAACTGTTGTCAGGTAATACTAACTTTGATGGACGAAAGGTTTGATTCAGTATAAGGCAGCTTCATGTGTGATCCCCAGCACAAACTGTTGGGGAACCAAAGGGAACCCCCAATCTCTTTTCCACCAGCAGAGAAAGCTATTTGGATTCAACCCTCTGTCCTTTTATTTATTTGCTTGTTTAAACTCTTTGTTGGTCCCATCTTTTCTATATGCTGTGTATGAATGAATCTTATTGCAAATCTTCATTTATTTCTGTGCCATGTTGAGAAATAGTTCATGGCAGAGAGGTTGTGCGACAGAAACATCGAACACAAATCAATAATTTGTTTCCAAAATTGCATTGCCATTTTCTCACTGACTCGGGATTTGGTTGGCTTTGACAGCTCTCTGCTTTTTGCTTCAACATCTATATAAAGTTTGTACCATCTGACAATGTTGTCATTCTATTTTTCATCACACCCATCAATGACGGGTGTAGCATATGAAACTGACTGATGCTAATTCTAATCCAAGAGGTTTGCTTGTCTGTTTGGTTAAGAGCATTGCGAACATTTGCCAATGTTGAGGCTTTTAACAACATTGGCAAACTATTGAAATGGGGAAGACAGCAATGAAAGGAAACTTGCAATGATGGGGTGGTTCCCCCCCCCCCTTCTCCTAGCAGGTCCTTGCTCTTGGGAAAGGCAAATTGTCCTGGTCTTTCCAAAAGACATAGGAAAAGCAGTCAGCACAATCGTAGCTGAATTTGTCATCCTTGCCTGGATATTCATGAGACATGTTGAGAGCAGGGGGATTCTGTGCAATAAATATTTGCCTTTGAGGGCAGGCAGGTACAATCCTAGTGGATTCACTGGTAATCATCTTGGTGCTTTTGCAAAACCCAAGGGCAGGTGAACTGCACCGCAGGGCAATGAGAATGATAACATGAATGACCTTTCATAGGCTGCTGACAGCCAAATTAGTCCCTTCACGTATAATGGTGAAAGGCAGCTCCACCACTAGATCCTGGTGAAGAGAACAGCTATTGCCTGACCTTACAAAACTCCAGGTCAACCAGTTAGTCCTTCCAGCTCTGGGAAGGAAATTAATTACACGGTGTCACACTACCTGCAATGCAAACTTGAATGGGTAGAGCATGACCTCAACCATGGAGCAAGGCATCCTAAAGGAGACATGAGGAGGAGGAGGAGCCAGGAGGAGCAATCTGACCCACATCAAACCAGGTCTTTGATAAACTAGAATGGAAACCTCCTGAGCTTGACCCTCTGGATGACCTGTTTGTGAAATGCATGCATAGAACTTGGAGAAGCAAGGGCTGGATTTAGAACAGACACAGTGCTATCCTAAGAAAAGCTACATCCTTCTTAGTCCCCTGAAGTCAGTGATCTTAGAAGGCTCTGCTTAGGCTAGTGTTGTTCATCTCACATGGTTTGATGGTGGTCAGTGGCATACAATGTCTAGATCCTTGGACAGCAACTAATTTGAGATTACTAGTTTGAATGATATAGGAGCTGAAGGGCCAGCAATATGGACTCCAAACACGAACTCAGTCTGAGATGATTTCTAATTGTTCATCCTGTTGTTTCAGTGTCCAAATCCTCATTTTGATTTTGCTGCTCCCTTGTGAGAATCAAACATGTGACACTGTATTTGCATTCCATTTTCTGTTTCCTCCCAACTAATTTCTTTCTTGTAAAATACACACATCATGTACACAAACTTTAATTATTTATGCATCAATCAGCATTATGCATGTATAGAGTGGGCAGAAATGGCATACAAGGTATGTATCAGCTGCAAATGAAAACAGGCATACAGTCCTAACAAAGCTACTGCGAAAAACAGAATGCCAAAACTGTGATATCTGAAAAGAAACAAATCAGGCAACTGTCAAAGCAAGTTCTCTGTCCAAATCACTCAGACATCTGCTTGGGGTGGCCAATGAGGAAGACACTGGCAGCATCGCTAGGGCTTGGTTTATTTCAGATTGCCAGCAGCATGGAGGAAGAGAAAGGAATACCTTGCATCCATCATCACTGCTTGGACTCTTGCTGCTACAGTAGGTTTGCCAGTCTCCAAGAGGAGCCTGGTCTTGGTGATCCCCTAGAAATACATCTCCAGACTAGAGATCAGTTCCTCCAGACTAGAGATCAGTTCATTATCAAAATGACTAGACTCTATGAAATTATATCCTGCTGAGGACCTACCCTCCCCAAACCCCATCTTCCCTCACCTCCAACCTCAAATCTCCAGGAATTTTCCAACTTGCAGTTGACAACCATATACCACAGGCCAACTAGTACTGATGGAACGTTTTATACATGTACACTTACAATTCTTGTCCATTTGGTTTGACCCATTGCCACTGTGGATTGTGTGCACACCATTAGCTAGGAGCTGAGAAGATGAAGTGCCATTGCCATTGGCCAGGACCGGTGCCAGGCTTTTTTGCGCCCTAGGCAAAGCTAACTACTTGCACCCCCCCACACACTGCTAACCAATTATCAAAAACAGATGAATTCTAGGGAAAATTAAAATCATAAAACTTGACCCTGATAATTTTTGGGCTTGGGCAGGCAGGGTGCAATGCAAAGCTGAAGGGAGCTGCTGCTCCTGCAGCAGCAGTTGCCATGACTTTCTGGAGGAGGAAAAGCATGGGAGAGCTATGACTGGTGAGTGAGTGAGTGTGAGAGCCTGTGGCCAGTTGGAGGGGCACTGATTGTCCATTTCTGCACTCCTCTGAGGTCTGCGCCCTAGGCGGTCACCTAACTTGGCCTAATGGTAGCACCGGCCCTGCCATTGGCATTGCCTTCTCTGAGCACATCTCCCTCTGTTGCTACCACAGCTATCTATGCATTATTATCACCTTTCCCAATCAGCCCAGACCATGTCACCATGCTAGGCTTCATGGGGCTGGACAAGGAGAGAAGACAAGGAGAGAAGGGTAGAGAAGGAAGTAAGAAAGGAGGATGCCCAGGCTGCTTTAACCTTATGGAACAGGGGGAAGGGGAAGGGAGAATAATGACAGGAAGATAGCTGTAGCAGTGGACAAGGCTATGCTTATATGCTAAGTGAAGACAAAACTTCAACAGTGGCACTTCACATTCTCAGATCCTTACAGATGGTGAGAACATGTTCCATGATGGGAACAGGTCTAGGATTATCCAGGAAGACACAGCATTTATAACCTATAAATGTTTATGTTTAAAATATCATGTCTGCTTAGACTTTTTGTCACTCACTTCTTCAGCACACAGGCAAAGGACCATCCTGTCAAGAGATTTGCTGGTCAAGTGGTCTCTTGTCAATTCAGAAAAACTAGTTCAGGTTTGGGCCTAGCAGAAATTATGGGAGTTTCTCTCTATGAGAACCAAAGGTCAAGCTGCTAAGAAAGTTGGGAGGCTTTCATAGGTGCCAGTCAGACCATCAGGATGAGTGATTTCTAAGCCAAAAGAATCCAGGACGGAGTTTGACCTATGCATTCCATTATGTTCATGCAAAGACTCATAGGTGGGGGGTGGGAAGGTACTTGCATAATTAGGCCTGGCAGAGCTGCAGAGTACATGACCTCATGATAGGGCTGCCAAGTGCCGGCGACTTACCGGTGGGGGGGGAGTTGTTCTCCCCCCGGGAGCTCTTCTGGCACGTGCGCGCCACGGCGACGTAATGACGTTACCCGGAGGTGATGTCATTACATGGGGGAAGTCATCCTCACTGGACGACTTCTGGGGCGGGGTTCCCCCCGCCGGCCAAATGCCGGCCGGCGGATCGGGAACCCCTATAGCGAGGGATCCCCCGCCCCCCGGGCTGACTTGGCAGACCTACCTCACGATGGCAATTCACCTGATTGGTTGGGTCACCTGTAGGGTTGCCAGGTCTGGGTTGAAAAATACCTGGAGACTTTGGGGGTAGATTTGGGAGAGGGTGGGGTTTGGGGAGGGGAGGGGCCTCAGCATGGTACAGTGCCATAGAGTCCACCCTTCAAAGCAGCCATTTTCTCCAGGGGAGCTGATCTCTGTCAGCTGGAGATCAGCTCCAAAAATGGGAGATCCCCAGGCCCCACCTGGATGCTGGCAAGCTATATCATTGGCCATAAATTTGCACAGTCAACTAGAATTGTGCCAACATGGGTCAATGGGCATAATGAAAAAAAAATCATTCTAATTTTGCCTTTTGTCTGGATTACATCTAACTTTGAGACATTTCTTGATTCTGGGTGGGCCATGTTGCCCGGAGCACTTGTTTTAGACTTTGGACTCTGAAACTCTGGTTGGGCTCAGTCTTGCCAAGTAACACCTGGATTTAGAACCAATGCTTGTAAATGTGCTTGTAAATGCTTGTAAATATAGATATTTAGCTTGTAAATGCTTGTAAATGTAGATATTTAGCTTTATTATTTTATCCCCACTGTTCATTGTTCTTATATTGTATATTCCTGCACATTCTTCTAATATAAATAAAGTAGTTTGTTATGTGGTGTTCTTGGGGTTTGGGACTTGAATCTGAATTCAGTACTTTAGCCCATACTGGCTACAGCTACCAGCTTGAAAGCATCCTATCTTGCAGGGATGGCTTATTGATTTTAGGCTTGAGAGGGCTAGATACAGTCCCTTGGCCTCTGGCTGGTGGGTTAGTAAAGGGGACTGGTGGGAGTGTTACCCTGGGGTTGAGTGGAGTCACACCTTGGAACTTTGTAGTTTTGCCTTGGACCAACCCATCACCCTTAAGGAGGCTTTTATAAGTCTTTGACACACTCTGACCGAGTAAATATCAGTAAAGGCCCATTCAGAAACTTCATGGCAGTTACTTGTGGTCCAAAGTATCATTTTACCATGTAAGAATTTGCAAGGAACCACCACGAAAACTTCCCAGGATCTAAAGTAATTTTGTGTTGTACTTGGCCTTCCCAGTCTTCACATAAGGAAAGGATGTGTTAAAGGTATTCAGACATCAGGCTGTGTGAGAATTAAGCCTGTCATCACCATTTTTATGATGTTATTAAGTCCATAATCGCCACTGACTGTACCCACAGCAGGCAGTCAAAGTCTGGAAGAACAGGCGATGCAAGTAGAACTGGGTGAAAACAAACAACAATTTCATTTCATTGACAGCTTCCAGATTTCAATGTACATAGGGCAAGGGACAAACAGAAATTGCTGTCAGCTTGATTGTGGACTAGACAGACAGCTGTCTATGACTGTTACCAACAATGGCCTGCCTTGTTGTTTGGGGAAATTAGCTATATGGCAGAACAGGCCAGAGGGGTACAGGGATTGCACATCACTTGCATACCAAGGTCTGGCACGGTAGGAAAACTCCAGATCTGAAGAGTAAATTAAATAATTTTTATTAAAGTATTTCCCTAATTAGAAGCACACTAAACATTCAAAAAGAGAAAGCAATACAGAACTAAGAAAGCAGAGGTGATTGATAGTGAATAGAGGTGTGGGTTACTGGGTAATATTACCTCTCCAGATGTGCAGAAGTCCTTGAAGAGAATAGTGCCAACAGCCAGCATTATGTGCTATGAGTGGGGAGAGAAAGAGTGGGGGTTTGTGTGTGAATGGATATAGACTCTGGAAAACAATGCAGACCAAAAGAAGGTCTTAGGGGCTGGTCTCAGGTGAAGACAAAAGATTGCCTGAGCCAATCCTGTGTCCCAGGGGGTGAAGCATCAGAAGGAGCCAGACCTGGATGTGACCAATGAAGTTCCAGAGAGGCAGAGTCAGGCTTAACAATAGCCTTGATTAGATTAAGCCAGGTGCTGGGTGGCTAGTTGAATGGGTTTTCTGACCTCTAATGGTCCAGTCAAGGCAGTTTGAAAAGGTTCCCAAATATAGACAAAAGGTGGGAGATGGGTCCCCGATTAGCATCAGGAAGAATCGCTAAACATTTGAATGTATGATTGGTTTATCACGGTATCCTGAGAGATGGCGGAAAAACAGGTTTGGAGAAATAGGGTCACACAAAGGGCTAGGTGAAGTTCTGGAGATAGGAGGACTATTCACCAGGTGGCAACTGAATAGCCTTTAGAAATGCAGATACCTGCCTGGTGGTACTCATTATTTCATATGCATACTTCTTCGGGGGGGGGGGGGGGGGGAGGGCTGGAGGTTTGCTCTGAGGGTGCCTGGCTGTCACCTGAAAATGGAAACCCTGTTTCCAGAGCTATGATTTGCTCTGTATTTTTAGGTCTTCCTTGGCCTGAGTTTTGTGGGTCTCTGGTTCAGGTTAGAAAGTGGGATGCCCCTGCTGTTGGGGCTACCCTAGGTTAAAGGCAGCACCTCTGGGCTACAATTCCCCCCCCCCCTTGAAGCTGTCTTTAGGTGTGAGCCAAGATGGCTTCACTTCAAACACTGTTGTGCTGCTGTCTGAGTTCCACATGACCAGAAAGCAAAAAGACAACCAAATAAGGAGCGCGAGAGAGAGAGAGAGAGATTAAGGGAAAGTCTGGGTAGGGAATCAGGTTTACTGACTGTAAAAATAAATTACTGGGAACCACAAATTAAAATACAAAAGAAAAATGTTCTAAAGAGGAGAGTCATGTGACTGTCAGTGCAACAGGTTTGTCTTGCACCCCATAGGCACCCTGGCCTGGGAATGAAACTGAATAGATCAGCTATTACCTAAAGCTGACCCATCCCTGTCGAGGCATTGTAATAAATATTCATGAAGAGCTGATCCCTTTTTAGATAAGGGATACCACAAACTTTGTAGTGGACAAGCTCAATAAGTGAACATGCCCCAAACATGCCTGAGCCAGACCTGCAGTCTGTTTGCCTGCCTGCCATTCATCTCACATGGTGGTCAAATATTTTTTACAGCTGAGCAGTAGTTATGGAGCTTTTCAGCATTTTCATTTTCTTCACTTTTAAGTTCCTATTCTTGGGGGGGGGGGTCTGTTGTGCATGTGTTTCGCTCCCTCTAGTGGCCAATTTGATATCACATAGGTTTATGACCAGCTTATCTCCCTGTAGATTCAGCTGTAGGTTTGTGCAACAGACATAAACTTGTATGATATTGAATCAATAACTACAGGGAGCAAAACGTGTGTGAAACAAAGCAAAAAACCCTGAAGAAACAGGAAATTACAAGTGAGGAAATGAGAATGCAGAAAAGCCCAAGGTGGTGATGTTTCATTTTCTTGTCTTGTGGGCTTTTGGATCTGTTGAGTAGGTGAGATAATTCTAACCAAGGTCATGGATGGTCAGGTCAGGTAATTAAATTATATGAAAGGGCAGTAGAGTAGCCACCTCTGGTTTGGGAAATTCCTGGAGATTTGTGGTGATGCTTCAGGAAGATAGTAATTGGCAAAAGGAGGACGCTCAATGTGGAATGTGATGTTGCTTTATCATAACCACAGAGTCTGCTCTCTGAAGTTGCCTTTTCCTCCAAGGGATCTGATCTTTGTAGTCTACGAATAAGGTGTAATTGCAGAAGAACTCCAGGTTCCACTTGGACATTGGCAAGCCTAGAGAGCAGCTATGTTTTCTTTCAGCTTTTTAAAAAATTCACATGCACAAATGACTTCGATGTTGATGAGCACCAAATAGACCTTTTGTTTGTTTGTTTGTTTATAATCACTGACTGCTGGTTGATCTGCACACTGCTGAGCAATGTGTAGCAACAATATGTCTTTGGGGATGGGGAAAGTAAGAATATGCATGAATGAAACACTGCTGATTGTACTGTACTAGGCTGTACTGTTCAAATGCATGAAAAGTTACCCAGTGAACTGGCTTGAACTATTCCTAAACAGCTAATAGTCGCCATTGCACAGAGCCAGTTAAGGGTCATGATAAAATACCTTGTTGGCCTCAGTAGCCAAGAAAAGTTAGCAGAATGCATAGACCCATGGAAATGTGCAACAATCCCTTCAGTCTACCAGGATGGTAAGCTGCTGAGGACAAACCAGAGGGAATTAATCTCCAGTCCACTTCCATCCCACCTGCCTTCTCCCTAGCCAAGCCAGTGTGAAAACCCTGCTAGATCCAATAAGCCAGGCCTTGATCTAAAATGAAGTCCTTTATTTCTTAATGGACTATTCAGGAACATGTTCAGTGTTAGAGATACTTGTGCTTATGGTTACAGGTAATTATACACACTTCAAACAGCAGGAGAAATATCAGCACCAATCAGGGCACCTACAGTAAAGCAGGAAAGTTATGAGCCATTGTGTTCTCAGCAAAAAGGCACACAGTTCATCATGATTAGGTTTGGCAGCCCAGCTCTCCCTCCCACAACTCCTACTTCAAGATTCCCACACATTCAGCCACCTGGAGCCCCGCCGTTACATAAACAAGTCAAGGCTACTCTTCACAGAGCTAGATTAACAGAAGCACAGGAGAAGGAGGGGGCGATAGAGAGCACTATGACGTAGAGGGCCCTGGGTCGCCATTCCCCAGCCGGGAGAAAGCAAAAACATTTCAGAAAGCATATAAATGACAGGGAACCTGACAGCCAGCCCATGTCTGTCCAGGTGTGATGCAACATGTCCAGATGTGATGCAACATGTGAGAAAAAAATAGAAAAAGGGAGAATCTGAATATCGTCTTGAGCTCTTTGGAGGCGAGTGAAATAAAAATACAAAAGGAATTATGAGTGTGTGGCACTTAACACTGAGATAACTAATATACTGTTATTATTAACATTATATGCTGGCCACTGGCTAAGGGAATGTAGCTTAACCTTACTTTAAATACACTCCACTACCCTTGGGTGACTATGTATATGTGTAAGTACCATCAAGATGCAAACTTATGGCAACCCCAGCAAGGGGCTTTCAAGACCAATGGGACGCAGAGGTAGTTTGCCATTGCCTTCCTCTGCAGAGCTTTTCTTGGTGGTTTCCCATCCAAATACCAAACCTGCTTAGCTTCCCAGACCTGATGAGATCAGGCTATACCATGCCACCTTTCCTCCTTTGGTGTGTGTGGTACTAGGGAAGAAATAATTCAGCTTTGGACAACATGGCCCATATGAATGCCTTGATGCCCCCAACCCAATCATTTATGGTGGTGAAAATCCACAAATGTTTGAACTGTTTTCAGAAATAGTTGCTTTTCAGTAACCGAAACCTGAGCCACTTCTATTGTTAGTTTCTGGCAGCTTGTAACTCCACATGGTTTGGCTTTCCCTGTTCCCTAAATGCAGATTGCCTGATGGTGTGTAAGATAGCTAATTAGATATAAATATCTACCAGCACCCAAATACAAAAGATCATACAGAGAACAGCTGTGCCACTCGATAAACTGGTTTTGTTTCTAACAAATGCACACAGTTCAGACAGTTTTCAAATCTCAGAGAGGAAAAGGCTGTTTTTGCCATTTTTGCCATTCAATTCAATTAAAGAACAACATTTTCTCCGGGTTGTCATTTCTTTAAAAGGCACACAAAGCTGGGATAACATGTTAAGATTTTCCTGGGTTTTGTGTAGAGATTGAAGAGAGGTTTTGTGTGGAGTCTTGCCATTCACTGATGAGAGCTAACAGAGAAATAAATAGCAAAATAGTAATATTGATAGAACCCACAGAAGAAAAGGATATGTGACCAAAGGGCACAGTGGTGAGTAGGGAAAATGCTACTTTTGTTAGTACTTCTCTTAACCTTAAAATATCCATTTTCATCTTCTTTATTCGACAAATACAAGAGCCTCAAAGCTCTGCCCTGCAGACATGAAGAATACAGGCTGGCACTACCCCAGCTTTTTCATGTTCCTTCTGCCAGTATATTCTGTGGTCCTCCAATCAGACCTACTTAATGACCCCACAGTTCATAACCCTATCAAAGCCAAATATGATATTATTCTAAATGTGCTCCTGCAGGGCTTCCCCATTTTAACAAGAGCACCCCATTGTGCAAAGAGGCAGGGAGCAGGATTGGACTCAGTGGCATGGGTGCCCACGAAACAGCCAAAGCCTGCACTTTGGTTGAGGGTTTTTTTTCCCCCTGGCTTGCCCCACATCTCAGCTAGGCAGCTGTTTTGGGCTAGGACTAGTTGATCCAGCCCAGGAAGAAGATTGGTACTCTAAGGCTGTGGTCAGACATGCCATTAGGTGCGGAGGGGAAGCAAGCCTATTTCCTCTGGTGGAAATTGACATGGCATTGTGCAATCATACATCCTTTGTAGCTATGGGCTCAGCCTATCACTGCCCAATCAGACAGCATGTTTGGCATGTTCTGGAGAGTGGTGCATAAATGAGGAATCATGCCTCCACACTGAGGGTTCCCCATGGAGTATGCAGTTGTGCGCATACTGCTAAGCAAGAGAAAAAATGGCACTGAGTTGGGATGGGATGAGCAGACCGTCCTGATGGCATGAGAGCATGCTTGAGTGATCAGACAGGGGAAAGTCCATCCACAGCCCATCAGTAAGCATTAGGACTGGACTTTTCCCAGTGTCTTTTGATTCCGCTTCCATGGTGGGGCAGTATGGGGTGCTGATAGCTATGGGACCTTTCCCAGTTGTTGCTGTCTGATCATGCCCTTTAGATCACCAGGGATTCACAGCTGAGTTGGATCTACAGGCACATCTGATTGTGGCCTAAGATCTGCTACTGTTTGCTTAAAGGGGCCAGCCCCCACCCTGGACTATTGATGGGTAGGGGTGGAACTCTCATTTGCCCCTTAAAAGACCCAGGGGAAGGATTTATTGATCTGCTCACCTCAGGGGAGGAATTATCAGTTGCACCTTCCATGCATTCACCCACCAGGATGCAGGTGAAGTCACATTCCAATGTTCCATTCTTAAACCTGTGTTCCTCCCTCAGATGGACTGGAGCAGATGGACTGGAGGATTTGTTTCTGTCACTGATGTATGCTCCTGTAATTACACACACACACACACACACACCCAATCCTGGCAGATATAGCAATGAAGTTGTGGGTATGTCGCTCCATCTGTTGGCACAGAAAGCTCTTATGAATTGTGATATTCATAACCCTGAACTTTGGGCTGCCTTGAATGGAAGGAACATGTGCTTTCTTCATAATAGGAGCTAGCTCCAGCCCAAGCCAGGAGGCTGACACCCTAGATAAGTTCACCAGAGACAAAGGACTCCTCTTGCCATGGGGATTCTTTCTGTTTCAGAGACTGGCTGGCCAACACCCCTGCCCCCTCTCCTACACATCTGGATAGTTATGCTAACTACGCTGCCTAGCAACTAATGTGTCAGACATTAACCAACAAGCCAAAGTCATTGATTAACAATGGACTTGGCCAGGTGAGTCACCGGACCCCAGACTCAGTGTCTGTTTCCTGATGAGATCATACTCTTGCAACACTGACCAACCCCTGGACCTCCTCCCTTTGTTCACCTTTAACCTATAGAAAGGTCCAAGAGGGACGGACCGCCTAGTAGGTGTGTTAGTGGGTTGTGGTCTGCAAAGCCCACCCCAAGACCCCCAATAAAAGCCCAAACCGAGAGTCACTCGGCCTCTTGAGCCGTCGCCCTCTATCTACCTTTTGACCCTTCAGTCCAGCTTTCTGTCCCCAACCCTTGCCTCCATCTTTGAACCCCATTTTTCTCTCTCTGGAAACGCGTTCCAGGAGAACCACGTGGTCTTGCTGGTTCAAGCCTCGTGGCCCCATAGCTTTTATACCTTTCTCCCCCATCCAACTCATCCTGACATCGGACAACGCATCTAAGGTAATGTGCTTTCCCCACCAACAATACCTGCTCATGCAAAAGTGCTATTTTCTCTCTTTATTTTATTAGGCCTGTAAGATTGTGTGTGTGATTACGATTTTTGTATGCTTGACTACATGATCCAGTAAACATCATTGAACTTGGAACCTGCCTCACGTGCCTCTTTCCTTGAGAACTCCCGGGAGGGGTGGGACCCTGGTATAGTTGGCAAGAACCCGTGTATTTTGCTGATTGCTAAACGTAAATTAAAGCAATTCGGCTAACACATCTTCCCTGCTCCCTCTGTGGTTCTAAACCCAATGTAGGCTCAGATGGAAGCCATTTTGAGCCATATCCTGGCACCATGGCCTTCTTTGTTTTCCTGTTCTGTATCCATGGCTGCCACAGGCGGACAGGCAGAGAAACCTAGAACATCATGATATTAGGTCACAGGTCAATTCCAGCTGACATGACAGAAGAAAAAGGTGCAGCTAACCCTTCTGTTGATAGCAGTTTTGGCCATCTAATTCATCAATATTCAGAGAAGATCGGAGACAGTTTTGCCTAACATATGAAAGCTAGGCTGAGCTTCTATCCCTCCTCTGTTACAAGTATGTTGCCTGGGGGTGACCTGATATTTTGCCTGGGCATGTTTATTTATTATTTCCCCTGCTTTTTAGAGAGAAGTTGGGTCCTAAAAAAGCTCATAGCAATCAAAGTCCAGTAAAAATTAAAACTGAAGATTAAAAAAACCACCTGAGGGGAGAAAGTACTTAGTAGGGATGCTCAAATATCCACCACTTCTGTTCTCCGATCTCAAGCAAGCAGCCAGTGTTTTGATGAGCTGTTTGTGAGCAGTTCAAGTCTGTTCCATGGCTTTTCACAATGCGCACAATATAATTGGCAACATTTTGCACATGCATGCTTTTTCAAAGCCAGGTGTGTTTTCCTTCACCCACAGACCTGTTGTTGCTGTGTACAGCCCCATTGTCAATCATTTAAATAAAGAATGATCAAAGCAGTCATTCCAGTCAAAGACCAGAAATGAAAGTTAACAGCCAAGCTGCTGTGCAGCCACAAACCTGTTCAGCAGCTGCTCGGGTTAGACAGGGGTGAGGAGATCTGAGGCTGGGTTCATCACTGCTGTCAAAAGAGGAACAATAACCTGCCAGACATATTTAACACAAAGTTCTTGGTATCCCTAACTCTCAGCTGGGGCTGGGTGCAGGCACAGTTTTACTCCCTTACATTCAAAAGTGTAACTGGAAACAAACATTACTCCATAATGGCTGATGACAAGAGAAACATAATCATGTCCTTGTGTCCTTTCACAAAGTTCTGTAAGACTTCGAAATACAAGCCTTTAGGTTCGCTTGCTAGCCCCAGTTTGAGCTATCAGTTGCCCCTTAAGTTTCTTACTAAAAGTTTTCTTACTGTGTGCCAATTTAATTTATTCTGGCCAAGTGGCTGTCAAATAAAGGGCTGTAAACTTAATTCAGGATTTTGTTTTCAGTACATCGTCTGACAATTTATCTTTATGCCTCTTTTACAGTATACGATAAACCCTGTGTTAGGTGAGGAGGTGGAGTGGAAACACTGAAAAGAGCTTTTAAAAAAGTTTCATAATATAACCTCAAACCAGAAATGTTTCTAGGACTCTGGATTTCCTCACACCATCCGGGTCTATTCACTAAAATGTTTTCTCACATTTCATGAATTTTATTTTTTTTAAAATGGAGACTGAAACTCAAGTGAAAGAGTTTTCCATGAAAAAATCTTGTAAACATTTTTTAAAAATCAAATTAAAGGAGCACAGAAAATGCTTATGAAGTCTAACATGCTGTGTGGTTGCCTCCTGCTGGTTAGAGTGTTACGCATTCAACTGCATTCAGTTTTCGTGATTTATATGTCTAAGATGGTTATATCTTTCTGAAGAGAGGAGGAGGAGGAGGAGGAGAGTTGGTTTTTATACCCCACTCTTCACTACCCAATGGAGTGGCTTACAATCACCTTTCCTTCCTTTTCCCACAACAGATATCCTGTGAGGCAGGTGGGACTGAGAGACCTCTGAGACAACTGGGACTGACCCAAGGTCACCTAGCTGGCTTCATGTGGAGGAGTGGGGAATTAAACTTGGATCTCCAGATTAGAGTCTGCTGCTCTTAACCACTACACCACACCACACCACCCCTCACTGGTGAATCTTAGATCAAAGCTGGTCTCCTAATTTGTGTCATTCTAATGTGAGGTGTCGATAGCCCAAGGAAGGGGGATCCACTGATGGCAGAGCATCAGTGGGTAGTTGTGTTAGTCTGCAGTAGAACAATTACATTTGAGTCCAGTACCACCTTACAGACTAACAAGATTTTCAGGGTATAAACTTTCGAGAGTCAAAGCTCCCTTTCTCAGCAACATATGGAGCAGAGGTCCATCAGTGGCTATTAGTCACAAGGTACAAATAGGAACTCTCAGACTGGGGCAAGTTATTGCACTGTATTCTTGGTGCTTGGGGGAGTAACAGTGGGAGGGCTTCTAGTGTTGTCCAGCCCCACTGCTGGACAACCTGATGGGACCTGGTATTTTTGGCCACTGTATGACAGCATGTTGTACTGGATGGGCCATTGGCCTGATCCAACATTGACCTCTTATGTTCTTATGTTCTTAACTGTGAGTGACACAGTGGCTTTTGGGCTTGATGGCAGTCTATCCAGGGGCAGTGGTAATGGGGGCAGGATTCCTCCCCACCCTTTTTAAATAACTCCCAGTTTTTGAAAACTAAAAATTTAGTATAGGTACTAGGTTCAGCAAAGGAACAGTTGGCGTGGACTACTAAACCCTTTCCCTTACTGACATTTTCCCACCCAAAATTAGTCATACCAAGTTCCCCACCCACAGCAGAAAGAAACAGTGGCTCTGTGTCCTTAACTCTGTAGGAGACACACAGCTTGTGGGGGGGTAGGGTTTTGAGAAGACAGTAGACATGTAAAAGGGTTTAGTGGTCCCTATTCTCTAATATTGTTTTCCACAACAGTTTTTTTTTCAATTTTTTTTAACAATCACCAAGAGACTGCATGCTTTCCCCATGTATCACCTGGTTTGCCCCTAACTAATTGTTAACTAAAAGAACTAATTGTTAACTAAAAGAACACATAAACTTTAAGAACATGATTCCTGAATGTATGTTTCTGTTTTGCACAGAGATGCATAAGATTATTTCACAATAATTTTAACTAGTGTTTATGGGTGTTTTCCATCGAATATTCTCATTTGTCAGGAATGGAATATACCCTTGAGACAAGATGAGATCTTTTGCTTATATATAAGGCTGATGTGTTCCAGATGTGTGACCTCACTTCAACATGGGGAGGTTGCAGTCAGTAACTGTAGTGGAAACACCCAGATCTTTTCTTGCCAGCATCTTCTTCTCACTGCACTAAATCAAATTTTTGGCACTTGGAAAAATCAAGAGAAACTTATATGTTGAGAGTTCCAGGACACCTAAGAGTACATTCCACAGAGACTGATAAATTCCATAAAGCATGGACAACATCAGGGTCTCCAATTTCAAGTGAGGGCTTCAGAAGGCATACCATTTGCACCTAAGAGATTCTTAGGTCTCACCGTAAACAATTCTAACCATTTACTTGGGAGTGTCCCTATGAGTTCCCATGTGTGTCTCTACCACTCCATCCCCTCCAGTTTGGTGTAGTGGTTAAGTGTGCGGACTCTAATCTGAGAGAACTGGGTTTGATTTCCCCACTCCTCCATTTGCAGCTGCTGGATGACCTTGGACAAACCATAGTTCTGTCAGAGCTGTTCTTGAAAGAGGAGTTCTCGAAAGAGCTCTTTCAGCCCCACCTACCTCACAAGGTGTCTGTTATGGGGAGGGGAAGGAAAAAGGGGATTATAAACCACTCTGAGACTCCAAATGAAGGTTGGTGTATAAATCCAATCTCCTCCTCCTCCTCTAGTGTTGACTGCAGTAGAACTAAAGGTAGCCAGAGAAGTCCATGATTCATTCCATACAATGTCTCTCAAACCAAGATTATTGCAAGGATCCCTAGGCAATCTCTAATTTCTCAGTGGAAGAGAAACAGTGGAGTGCTATTCTTTGTGAGAGCTTCATTCTGCTGTCTCTCCCAGGTGTCCCTCCAGTCAGAAAATGAAAGGTCATCACAGAAGCCTGTGTTGAGAATGGATGAGCCAAACATCTGCAGATAGTGACTGGCTATTCATGGGGCCACAGGCTTTGACAGGTGTCCAGTCATACTAACCACTGACCCCGTCTTTGGTAATAGCAGGTAGAGCTCAGGTATAAGAACTGGGGGGCTAATAAACACACCCCTATTTCTGATTATGGAATGTTTGTATTTGTACACATTGTAGCATTAGTCATATTTGATAGGCCTTAGATGCATCTCATGCCAACTATGAGTTCACTGAGAAATGACCATATAAATTCAACATGCATCAGAAACAGATGTCTCCAAATCTGAATCCCATGTCCTTGTACATTTACATCAGATTAGAGAGCATGGAATTCTATATACAGAATAACTGTATATACGGCAACATGTTAGACCTCCTCCCTGTGTCACATATCACCATTCCATGGCGGCAGTGGCGGGGTGGGGTGGGTGGGGTTCAGCAGTCAACTATGGTTGCCAGTGTCCAGGAGGGGCCTGGAGTTCTCCCAGAATTACAAGTGTTCTCCAGACTACAGACATCAGTTTCCCCGGAGGAAATGGCAACATCACAGCCCCACTGAACTCCTTCCCCTCCTCACACTCTACCCTCCCCAGGCTCCATCCTCAAATGTCCAGGAATTTCCCATCCCAGTGTTAGAAACCCTAAGGCTTAGAGTCCAGCCACAGCAAAATTTAAGGAGTAATCCCAAACAGGCCTACTTAGAATCCTGCTTAAGTCTACTCAGTGGGCCTACTGCCAGGAAAGTGACTTTAGGGCTGCAGTGTTCTAAACATACTATGTAAACCTGGCCAGCTTTTGAGTGAGTGCATCCTCTGACATAATTAATTAGATTCCAGAAAACACGACTTTTTAGAAAAGTATGATATTGGAAAGCCGTGTTCCAGTTCCCTCCAGACTCCCTAGTCCAGAGTTCTCCAAAGCCCTCTTGCTTCTTGCACTATTGATTTTTTAAAACATCATAGTTGTCTCTTCACACATTTTCTCATCATACTGTCTCTCCACACTGCCACATCATAGTGTCTCTCCACACTGCAACACAGAGCAATTAGTCATAATATAAACTTATTTTCCACTTTGCTAAACTAATTCAAAAGAAGCTTGAACTGTCTGGCTCCTTCCATGAGGCCAGACTATCAACTGCTAAACATCCAGAACACTGGGCCTATCTGTCACCTAATGGCCAGTGAGGACATTCAGTTCCGATATGAAAAATTGCCACATATAACCGGCAGCATCTAATAACGTAACATTTTCATTCTTCCAGAATCTTTCCCTAAAATAACCTATTTGAAACACCAGCCCTTTTTCTCACCACCAATAACCCATGTAAATATAACTTGATGAGTTTCTAGTTAGACAACTCTTTAAGGGATAATTAAAATAATTTTTACTTCATTTCCTTCTTTCTCTGTTCCACAGTTCCCCTCGGAGGAGAGTGGATGTAGTCACCATGCCATGTTGCCATGGCAACTGCCAGGCCAGCCACTGCACCGAAGCCTGGGCTCTCTCCTCCCAAAAGGCAGGTGGAAGAGAAATTCTTGTAGGCTCAGAAAGAACCAGCAGTGGTGAAGCATACACATATCTTTTCCCATAGCTGTGAAGTAATGTGGTAAGAGCAAGATCCTTCGTAAGGAAAAGTCCAAATCTCCACTTGACACAAGGTTCCAGTTCTGCACAGTTATTAAATTGCGGGACACCTCCCAGAAATCCATTGTTTTTCTCACCAGCACCTGAATTGCCAGTGGGAGGAAATGGGAAGGCATTAGGGTGCACACTCAGCATTGTACTAATGTCACTTCTGGTTAAAAAAAAAAAATGAAGTGACATAATGGCCACTCTCGGATTTACAAAAACTGTAGGCTTTTGCCAGAAGTTTTGTCAGCATGCCAGTGTGATGCCAGTGTGCCAATCCTCCTCCCCGATTGCTCCTGGAGGTTGCCTGTGTGGCCTGGCAGTCCTAACTGGAGTGCCTGTTTTGTGTGAAGATCCCAATCAATGCCTGGCCTTCACCTCTCAGGACACAGGATTTGGAAGGGCTTATGTCAAAGGCCTTGAATGATATTAGATAGATGGCAATGCATTTTGCCTTACTGCATTTTCCAGCTGTGTGCTTAAAGACAACTTTTCAGCACTTTTGTGGTACTGTTAATTGCCAAGAGAGAGACTGCTTCATGTAGACAGTTTGTTGGCATTCCATCTAAAGAATGCAGGACATAGGACTGCCAGCTTCTGGTTGGGAATTTTTTTAGTGATTAGGGGGTTGAGCCTGGGGAAGTCGGGATTTGGGAAGAGGAGGGACCTCAGCAGGGTATAATGTCTTATAGTCTACCCTTCAAAGCAGCCATTATATCCAGGTCAGTGTTCCCTCTAAGCTGAGTTAGTATGAGCTAGCTCATGGTTTCTTAGCCTCTGGCTCACAC
Source organism: Lepidodactylus listeri (assembly GCA_029233225.1). Lineage (NCBI taxonomy): Eukaryota > Metazoa > Chordata > Lepidosauria > Squamata > Gekkonidae > Lepidodactylus > Lepidodactylus listeri. Next base: position 50,128,742 of record JARCFY010000013.1, on the reverse strand, counting down.
ATTTTTGTCTTAGCTCAGGAAGGATGGCTCCAGAGCAAACTAATTTACACAGTAGCCAAATCGCTCACTCACAGCTTTAATGCCAGTAGCTCACAAAGTAGAATTTTTGCTCACAAGACTCCACAGCTTAGAGGGAGCATTGATCCAGGGAACTGGTCGATGTCATCTGGAGATTAGTTGTAATTCTGGGAGATCTCCAGGCTCTATTTGGAAGTTTACAACCCCAGCAGGAGGGCCTAGGCCCAGATAGGACAAGCTTGGGCTAGATCTGATTATAATTTGATTGCATATTCTTTCCTTGGCCAATAGTTTTGCAAATAATTAGTTTCAGAGGAAATGCAGAAATGAGGCTCTCCAGATCATGTCATGGACTGGCTAAATTCATGTTTAGGTTTGGATTATGGGTATCTGAAGGACTGCCAGTTTCCCTTCAAACTTATACTGAATCAGACCCCTGGTTCATCAAATTAGTATTGTGTATGCAGATTGGCATTGGCTCTCCTGCATCTCAGTCAGAGATCTTTCACATTACCTACAACCTGGTCCTTCCAGCTGGAGATGCTGTGGACTGAACCTGGGACCTTCTGCATGCCAAGCAGATGCTGTACCACTGAGCTATGCTCTCTCTCTCTCTCTCTCTCTCTCTCTCTCTCTCTGTGTGGTTTAATAAAATCCACCAGCCCGATCCTTTGATGCTCACCCTTGACTGGCCAAGAGGAGTCTTGCTCCCTTCCACTGCATCCTTCAAAAAACTGTCACTAGAGTTGTCACAAAATATAGTGATTTCCCTGCAACCCCTGTAATTTGAGCAGTGCTTTACATTGCAGGTGGTTGAATGATTTACAATTGACCTATATAAGAATCCCAGGTCCCTCCTTGCAACTGGCAGGGAATTGGGGGGGGGGGGCTTACCAGGAGAAAGAGAAAGTCCCAGGTCATGTCACTGGCATCACACAGGAAATAATGTCATGCTAGTGACTTCTGGGTGACACTTTGGTATTTGGGCAAAAACTCTATGGTAAAACCAACTTCTACCATAGAGTTTTTGTTCAAATACTAGAGTGTTGCCTTGAATTCATTTGTATGATGATGTCACTTCCTGTGCAATGCCAACAAGGCCTGGGCCTTCCTCTTTCTACTGGCAAGTCCCCCTGCCAGCCAGCTGATAGGTGGCTGGGGGTGGGGGCAGGACCTGGCAGCAGAGGATCCCTTCCTCCACCAGGGGGTCTGGGAACACTAAACAAAACAGGTGTATCATGTACAAAGCTAGTATTGCTACTCCCCTTCTCAAATTTAAAATGGAACAGTTTAGCAAAATTGCTGTGTGTGTGTGTGAACTACATGTGTATTAAAAGTAACTTGAAATGTTTTAAGAGATCATGCCTCTGCAATGACTGCTCTTGAGTGTGTGGTGTAGAGCTTTCAGTACTTTGGGAGACTTTCAAAAAGTCATCAAAAGGCTGGAATCATCTTCCACTGAATGGTGATCAAATATTCAGGGCATCCTGTGAGGCATAATTGTTAACTCAAACTTCAATTACTCATGGATCCATTCATTACCAACTCAGCGAACTGTGATAGATGTAAATTTTGAGTCATCAACTGAAGTGAATCATCGCCTACGCTTGTTAATTATTAAGAGGAATATTAACTGCCAGAGCAGCTGTGAGACCTAAAGCATAGCTCAGTGGTAGAGCCAAGTGCTAGGCTTGTGGAAGGTTCCGGGTTCCATGCCTTGGTCTTCTAGCTAAATGATCTTTTGAGGCCTCAGAAAGGCCAAGGGCAAGACTGAGGGCAGGCAGCTGTCTGGGATTGTGAGTTTGGGAAGGACAATTGACTTGGAACCCATGATGGAAAATATAGAGTACCCTTTCAACACAGTGCAAGCACATTGGTGTATTTAGACCTACCAAACAAACAATAAAGCCTCATTCATTCATTCATTCATTCATTCATTCATTTACCACCTCATCTGACATATGTGGAAATTTTATACCAAAACCATGAAATAGACTAGCTGTGCTAGTCCATTACAGCAAGATTAAACAGAAGTACAGTGGCACCTAATCAACTAACAAAAAGCAGAACCATTTATGTGTCAGAGCTCACTTCATCAAATGCAAGGAATGTACATTCATAGCTGATATATTTATATTTACAGTTGCCAGCTTGTAACTTAAGTTACTTGAAACTTCTAAGTATAATTAACTGCTGTGGATACACATGTCTGTGCACCTGATGTAGTAAGCTTTGACTCATGAAAACATAAACTTCTTAAAATTTTGAGCTGCATCCAGTATTCTTGTACACAAAGAATTAGTAACTGGGAAGGTAGTCAGTAGGCTTTCCAATAGCCTAGGCCTAGTGGGGAATGACATATTCTGCCTTTAGGAAACTGAGGAGCAGAAGGGGAAAAAACCCAATGATACTCTAGGAGTTCCATGGTTTTTACCATAGAGATTAGAAGCAAATCCTAGACCATCAGTCAGACGTAATGTCACATCCTCCCCAAACTCCAACCTCCCCAGGTACAGCCCCCCAAATTTCCAGGCATTTGCCTAGTCAGTTTTGGGAGCCCTATCAGAGCTAAAATAGGTGGATTACTGGGCTAAGCAGAGTTCTTACCTAAGTCCAGAAAGTTAACATTTCTCTGAGAAAATAAAAAGGAACCATCAAAAATCGTGAACACAATTTTAAAAAAAAAAACAGCTTTCATCATGGTTTTAAATCTGAATTATAGAAACTAATTCCTGAAATACCACTTTTCAAGAAGATTTTCCCCAGAGTCTTCGAATAAGGATTTAATGTAAATAAAACTAAATGCTTTGAGATTTTTCTCTGTGGGAATCTATACATGCATAATTATTGAACCTATCTATATGCCCGGAAATCTTTAAGTATTTACGAAAAAAAAGAAATAGGTTTCCCTGGAGCACAGTCCCTGGAGAATGAGACATAATTCCACATAAGAAGTGTTTCAGCATGAATACGAGAACTACATGATTTGAAATTTCCACTGGTTCTGTGTTTTCCTTGTTTTCCGAACAACAGAGAGAAGATGCAGGAAATCTTGTTGGGCCCTAGCACCTTTATTCTGCCTTCTCCAACTCATAATCAGGATGAGAGAAATAAAAGGGTGGATTTGTGCTATCGTTTCCATATATGTTGTGGATTAAACCAGGTTTCTAATCTGCTACTCTTGTAATTGTGACTACACCCAATGAGGGAGTGATAGTAAATCTGGATTATTTAACATGAATCCCAATATTAGAGTTGCCAGCCTCCGGGTGGGGCTTGGAAACCCCCTGGAATTACAATTGTTCTTCAGAGTATAGAAATCAGGTCCCCTGGAGGGTGGACTCTATGGCATTATACCCTGCTGAGGTCCCTCCCCAAGAACGTATCTCTTTGTAGAAGAGAAGAAGAAGAGATTGGATTTATATCCCGCCCTTCACTCACTTGGAGTCTCAGAGTGGCTTACAAACTCCTTTCCCTTCCCCACCCCACAACAGGCACCCTGTGAGGTAGGTGGGGCTGAGAGAGCTCTTTCCCACACTGTCCTTGAGAGAACAGCTGGTACTGTGCTATGGCTTGCCCAAGGTCATCCAGCAGCTGCAAGTGGAGGAGTGGGGAATCAAACCCGGTTCTCCCAGATTAGAGTCCGCGCACTTAACCACTACACCAAACTGGCTCTCTTGTAGTGCGGTAAATGTTCTCTGGGCTATCAGGAGGGGTTGTATCTATCTCTGGAGTGGGGCAGGGGGAGCTGTTAGGTCATTTTGTTACCTGAAATATAATTTATGGGCTGGGATAAAAAGCACCCTAAATGGAGTTCTTTTTGTTTATTTGTTTGCATAAAGTGAATTAGAAATAGGGTTGGTTGCTAGGGATCTCCTGGGACTATGACTGATCTCCAGGTGACAAAGATCAGTTCACCTGGACTAAATGGCTGCTTGGGAAGGTGGACTCTATGGCTTTATATTCCACTGAAGTCCCTCCCCTCCCAAAGCCCAGCTTCCTCAGGCTCCACCCCCACAAATCTCCAGGAATTTCCCATCCCAGAGCTGGCAACCCTAACTGGAAAGTGGTTGTAGATGAAGTAAACTAGAAAGTGGCTGTACTACTTATGAAGTAGATTCAGGTGAGTAGCCATGTTGGTCCGAAGCAGCCAAACACTGGACTCATACCTATGAGGTAACAGTTGTTGCCTCTTCTCGGTGCATTCTGCCAAAAAAAAAAAAAGTGCAAGGGGGGGGGGGATTGGAATTTATCTCACTCATGCCAGCAAGGAAGCTAAACTTAATTAAGGCCAAACGTGACAGATAGCAGACCTCGAAACAAAAGGACAATTTCACAGAGCACATTTCCAAACTAAAATCTGGACCCCTTTGAATATTAAGCATGAGCAGGTCCGGTAAATAGGCGACCGAGCAAGGACTGTTTCTCTGTGTTTCAGATTTATGAATTCTGCCGCCTGGCCCAGTGATGCAGAAGTGAGCATTGCCTTACTGTTGATTACATTAACATATATCAAGGCCTGCTGTCCACATGGCAGTGCACCCATACAAATCAGCACAGGCGGTGCCATTTTAAATCCCTTACGTTCTTGGTAGCCCCCGTTTCCCGCTTCTGTTAAGTTGTTTACAGCTCTCTTTTGTCAAAGGCCATGAGAAGATTTGCGGGCACCAAGGCAGATTTTGATTCCTTTTGTAAAACAGCCTTTGTCATTTTTGTTGTTGTTGAGATTAAATATAGAAGTAAAAGCCTAACCAATATTTTCTACACTTCTATTTCTATTTTCTACACTTCAATATTTTCTAAACTGAGGTGGGGGGGGGGGGAAGCAGAGACCAAACATTGTTACATTTTGGAGGGGAAGCAGACTCTTAAAAGAAATGGCATGAAGGCTTGCTAAATTGCCTGAATATCCAGCATCATTGCAAGGAATCCTCCCTCCTCCGTTTTATCTTTACAGCAGCAGTATGGGGGTAATTAGACTGCAAGACCATAGGGGTGCCAGAGTCCAATTAGAGACTGGAGATCTCCTGGAATTACAAGTGATCTCTAGTACCTGGCATTTTCACTTAAAGGACCTCAGCCAAGTTGCTAGTTTGGGTTCTCCTCTTGAGACCCTGGGGTGTTGCTCCCAGGAAACCATGTGGAGCTAGATGTACCAATATCCCACCTTTCCTCATTTTTCAAGATGGCTTACAATGACAGTGAAAAGTAATTTCATTTTGAAAGCAAAAATGAAATCACAAACCCCAAATTTCCCCCCTTCCCCCCCCTTAAAGATGCCTGGCAATTCAAACCCCTGGCAAATGAGCAGGCTTTTCAGCGTCCCCTGAAGATCTCCAAGGAGGAGGCCCCTCTCACTCCTTCAGGGAGCCCATTCCACATAGTTGAAGCCATGACAAGAAAAAAAAACCTGGGCTCTGGATGATGCTAGATGGGCCACTCTAAGTGGTGGGGCAGCCAACAAATTACTGCCTGATGACCATGGGTGGTGCACAGGTATCTATGGAAGGTGATAATCCTTCAGATATGTGGGTCTCAGGCTGTGGAAGACTGTAAACATCATAACCAGCACCTTGAACTGAACTCAGAAACAAACTGGTGGCTACTGTATTTGTTTCAACTCCTGACAATAATTGTAGTTTCTGGGTTGCCTTCGAAAACAGCCCCATGTAAAGCACATTGCAATAATCCAACAATGAGGTTACAGAAGCATGAATCAGTATGGCCGGATTGGCTGAGTCTGGGTAATGAGAGTGTTGGTGGATCAGATACAGCTGTTAGAAGGCACTCCTGGCCGCCATTCCAGCCTGCTTTTCAAATAGCAAGGTGGCGTCCATGATTTGGATAGCACTATCTCTTTTATAATGTGTCATTTTCCCTTGAGTGTTTTAATATCAACACAACAAGTACAAAAGAATTGGACAGTTAACAGTAAGTTTTGCCTGGAGAATCCTGACTCCAATTCCTGTGGAGATGCAAAAGTCAACTCATATTTTTAAAATCATATTGGTTGGTCAGAAGTCCAACAAAACTAGAGATTGAGTGGATGGGGGAATGTATAAGTTGCCTCCAGAAGCACTAGGAGCTGTTCTTCAGGATTCTTAGGGTGCAAAACCTTGTGCCAGAGCAGTGTAATACTAATTTTTTAAAAAGGATGAAACCTGCATAGAATTTATGGGTGTGATAGATAGGGCAGATATATAAGAGAGATATTCTCCACCCAAATTCTTTCCCCTGATATGTGAAAGAATGGTACTGAGACCAGCACTACATCCTGAGTGTTGTTGGGACACAGTACTAGGTATCTTATTCAGAGTCCCTTCATCTGATGGCTCCATGGAAACTAATAGCTGAGGTTACCTTGGTGAGGTCAGGGCCTCCTCAGTCTCTTTGTTTTGGGAAAGAACCTCCTTATAACTGACTGGGAGCTCCTTGAGTTTGGTTGAGGGAAAGCAAATGGAGCCTACATCCCCTCATCCCTGAACTTTCTCATAGGGTTCCCAGGTCTCCTCGTTCCTCCAGCAGGGATATTTGGGGGGCATTACAGGGGTGGGTGGGGATGTTGCACAATGTCCCTAATGCAATGATATCACCCAGAAGTGATATCATCATGTTGGGGATGCCGTGTGGGGATGCTCTGGTATTTGGGTGAAACTCTATGGTTTTTTCACCCTAAAAAGTTTATTTTGAGTGACATCATCATGTTCCTGTTTAGGGGAGGGGTTTCTCCCACCTGCCAGCTGGTCCACAATGGAGGGAAGCCCTGCCCAGACCTGGGGGCTGGCAACCTTACATTCTCATCAGTTCAGATGCCACTAGCAAGAACATGCCAAGAGATGCCATGGAGTGGGAGGAGATTCTCAGTGAGATTCAAAGGTCTGTTCTTGGTTGCATTCAGTTAAATTGCTGCCTCAAAGTAACTGTTGACCATTCGATGAGGCCAAATGAGTTGACCTGAAAAATGCACCCTGCTTTGACCCCCGCCCCCCCATTTTTTGGCAGGACAGAATCTAAAGCATGCCTGGCACATACTTTCTAATTAGGATGCATTAATTTGTTATACAGATGTTTGCAGCTGCATCCAATGTTTTGCTGCAACTTTAAATTGTATCAGACCACCTAAGGCCTCAGATATTTGCCTGTTGATGTATTTATAAATAAAAGGCACAAATGTTGATAAGAAAAAAATTGTCATTACCATTGGCATTATCTGAAACAATTTAGTTCACAACTAGTTTAAATATATTAACATTCAGTATCAAAGATTTCCCCAGAGAAGAATATACCCCCTGCTGTGGACTCCCTGGTAGCTCATCTATTGTGATTTTGTATTCATATGCCTCCAGATTTTTTTCCAGTTCCAAAGGGTGAGATAGGCTGTTTTGAAGAATCTCTCATAAGCCAACAACCCCCTCCTCCTGGCATCCTATTAGATTTTCCTGGCTTCTCTTATTGTCTTTCTCCTTTGGAAATTCGTTATTCTGTATTTGGTTATGTCTTGCCTTATAATTTATTGCCTCTATCCACTGGAGTGATGTTGACTCTAATTAAATAACATAGCTAAACAACAATAGAAATATATATATATTTTCCCTTGTACAAATGATCGGAGAATTAACGAGCAACTGCATCCGTAATAAGAAGTAGGTTTGGATCCATTACGAAATTTAAGTGAGTGGAAAATTTCAATTGCTCTGGGTTTTTTTAATTTGCTTTCCAGTTTGGGGCTCCAAAATGATTTTTGTGAGTGGTCCTCATCCTGCTGGTGGTGCTGACATTTCTCCACTGCCTTTTCAAGGTTTGCAGAATGTGACCCTTGCCTGCTGCAAGCGCATTATGAAAGAAAAAAAAGAAAAAAGAAAGCAAGAAGATGAGCAAATGTTTAAAAGGAGCATGGCAAAGAAAATAGTAGATTCACTGAGGCAGCTAATCAGTTTCATCTCCAGCCTATTAAGAATGAGATGGAAATGGCAGCAAAGGAAAGGCTTAAGTTTGAAAATAAAATAACAATGCATGTTCCAGCATATGGAAGCGAGTAATAGCAACCAAAATTACTACATTAGACTTAAATATTTTATGTCACTGTAATAGGCTCATTTTGTAGTTCTCCAGTACTTTAGTTAGCAATATATCCAGGACTGTCTTCTCTAGCTAAGCTGTCATCAAATCTCTTCTCAAAATTGGCTGATCCTCTTAGTTTTTATATGTGATGGGGAGGTTCCTCACCACCATCTGGCTCTCCTTGGGTATCTATTTAGTTTTACGAAATTTCCAGAAGAATTCTCAGGGGAATGATTTCAGATTTCTCGTCCCTGCTGTTTTAGTCCCCTCGAACGCCCATTTTGATTTGGCTTTCTGCTGATGCAAACCAAACCCACAGTTCTGCTACTCACACTGAACTGTTCCTAGGCATTTGGTTAACAGCATTTGTGCATTAGTAAATCAGCTTTATGCTTTATGTGCAGGGGTCATTTCGTAGAAAAAGAGGTGCAGGAACTCATTAGCATAACTCATTAACATAACTTATTTACATATGCTACACCACCTGACATCACCGGAAGTATGTCAGAAAGAAGGGAAGGGAAGGGAAGGGAAGAGAGAAGAAAGAAAGAAAGAAAGAAAGAAAGAAAGAAAGAAGAAAGAAAGAAAGAAAGAAAGAAAGAAAGAAAGAAAGAAAGAAAGAAAGAAAGAAAGAAAGAAAGAAAGAGCTGGCAGAGAGGGGACAGCTACTAATCCAAGCCTCAGAAATACCACTATTCTGGGAGGATAGCTTCAGTGGTGGCTGAAGCCTTCAGAAGGCTGGTTGGAGGAACAAGGGCCTTTCCAGGGGACGGGGTCATTTTGCTGTACCCATGACACAAGCAGGCATTCCCCGCGGGGCGGGGGGCTGGCACCAATTCCCAGAGCTGAGCTCCCCAGAGCTCCTGCTCGAAATGACCCCTGTTTATGTGTATATTCTATATATAAATGATGTTGATTTCATGTATACATTCTATATAGATTGAGTATAAAAAACCCGGTACAGCAGGCATATGCAATAGAAAAGAAGTTTGCAAAGTCGAGAACAGAAAGTGAAGACCCAAGTGAACATAAAAAGGAACCTATTTACTTATTTTTATTTATTTGTAGTCTGCTTTTCTCACAGAGACTCAAGGTAGATTATGCACAGTGAGTTAGTACAGTCAACAAAATGGAACATTCAATAACCAATGTATTAGGATTTTAGAAGTCTGGAACCATCAGAAAGAACCGAAACATAGAGTAAGTATTAACATGACACATGTTAAGCAGTACAGAAATTGCACAAATAAGATCCGTGTTATAATAAACTATACACCGCATTATAGACCACAGTCCTTAACCATTTATGCAAGCAGGGTTGTAAAACCATTTTGTAGAGTGCAGCCCTATTACCTGCGCAGAAAAGTCCTCTTGAGTAGTTCAGTTTTGCATAGTTTGTGGACAGCCAAGAGAGTAGGAGCTTTCCTGATCACCTTGGACAAACCATTCCACAAGGCAGGAGCCACAATGGAGAAAGTATGTGTGTGGGCAGTTGTTAATTTCGCCCATTTGCAGATTGGTGCCTGCAGAAGCCCCTGTTGACTTGAGCAAAGTTGTCATGGCAGAACACAGGGAGACAGGTGGTCCCACAAATAAGAGGAGCCATGGCCATAAAGGGCTTTGTATATGATAGCCAAAACCTTAAACCGACACCAATAACCGATAGGCAGTCAATGGAGCGTCTGCAGAATGGGAGTAATATGCATGCTCCGTCTAGCTCCAGGTAAGAGCTGAGCTGCGGCATTCTGGACTACTTAGAGTTTCTGAGCTGATTTTGCTGGGAGACCAATGTACAGTGCATTACAATAGTCTTACAGTAGTCTACTCTTGATTTTACTGTGGCATAGATTCAGGGGCTCAGGTCAGCTGTATCAAGGTAAGGGGCCCATGCTAGATTGAGTTGGTAGAAAGCCCTTTTTTTCAGTTGCACTAACTTGCTTCTCCAGTAAGAAAACTGGATCCAGGATGACCAAAAGGCTTCTAACTGGGTCTGCAAAGGTCAGTTGAACTCCGTCAAAAATGGGGAGAACAGTGTCCTTCAATACCTCCTCCTTCCAAACCAGCATTAACTCTGAGACATTTGCTGATCCCTCACATTTCCCCCAAATGTCTCAAACTCAGGAAAGCTCAGGGGAAAAACTGAATGGGGGAAACTCTTTTCCCCAAGCAAAACATTTGAGAAGAAGGAAGGAGAAACCAGAGGAGGAAATGGCTTACCCGAATTAGTTCAATGAACCCATTCAAATGAATTCATCAGAGGGAACTATGTAACGTATCCCATGCTTGCCAGTACAAAATGACTCTCCTGAGTCCATGCCATTATTTCTGGTGGGCAATAAGGGTTGAAATACAGTGTGTTGAATTTGTATTTGGAACCCTCTCAATGTCAAATTCACCTCCATTATTAGTTTCCTCCACAACTGAAATAAAGTCCAAGTATACATAATGGCAGTGGCACACTTTCATCACTATCCCCTTACCAAATCTTTCCTCCCTCCTTTTCTTTCTGCTGATTCCCCAAAGTCAAATTTTACACCATAAGGGGCTTGGAGTAGACTCTGATCTGTTTTGCTTATGTTAGTCTATTATCTATTACTTTAATACCCCAGCCTTCCTCCAAGGAGTTCCAGACAGCGTACATTGTTTTCTGCTCCTCCATTTTATCCTCTCTACAATCTGGTGGGATAGGAAGAATTTTGTTGAAAGCAATTAATGTCAGTTTAGGGAATCCTCCACAAGCCCTGTTTATTTAGGGGCTGCTCAGACATGACTTGAGCCCTGCCATTCCACCAGGGAACCAGCCTCAGGCTCACGTGTTCCTTTCTGCAGTCCTTTAACCCCAGGGTGAAGACAATAAGCATAAAGGAAGATCTCACATTCAAATAAGAACATTAATTAAGTAAACAATGGAATGCATTTATCTGTGCAGTGGTTGCTTTCTCCCTGCAGAGTGAGCTTTGAAAATACTTCCCATTTCACCCCCAGAGGGAAAAAACAGATTTGACAGTGCGATGCTACATCTGAATAGGCTCATCACATATTATTCGAGATTATAGGGGAAATATATGATGCATGCAACTTTTCTGCTTTATGGGATGGATCCAATGGTGGATTCATGTATATGATCATTTGCCATTGCCTGCCTCTGCGTTGCAGTCCTGGTATTCCTTGGTGGAATTCCATCCAAATACAAACCAGGGCTAACCCTGCTTAAGTTTCCAAGACCTGATGAGATCGAGCTAGCCTGGGCTATGTCTTCAGATTACAGAATAGCTATTTCACACTGAAACCCTTTCCAGAGATGTTCTTGTACAAGAGATTGAAATGCAATAGGATCTTTTATAAATCCATGTTGTGTTGTGACAGTGGAAGCAGCTATTTCAGTTCCACTCAGAGTAAATAAATATCTTAAAACCACAATTCAGGCAGGAGAGATGTGCTGGTGTGTCTACTCAGGACTCCATCTTGGCCCCTCCCTGCTCTACCACTCATCTGAATCTGATCTGATGTATTTTTGTGTTCAACATTTATTTTCCAGAAGATACCTGCTTCCAGTTTGGTGTAGTGGTTAAGTGTGCAGACTCTAATCTGAGAGAACTGGGTTTGATTCTCCAATCCTCCACTTGCACCTGCTGGATGACCTTGGCAAGCCATAGTTCTGGCACAGCTTGTCTTGAAAAAGAGCAGTTTCATTCAGAGCTCTCTCAGCCCCACCTACCTCACAGGGTGTCTGTTGTGGGGAGGGGAAGGGAAAGGAGTTTGTAAACCGCTCTGAGACTCCCTTGGGTAGTGAAGGGCGGGGTATAACTCCAATCTCTTCTCCTTCTTCCATGTGTGAAAAAGAACAGAGTGAAAACACCCCTTAGAATGAAATAGCTGGAACATGAGACAAGAAAAGCATAATAAAAACATGGGCATTTGTAGTACAGTAAAGAATACAATAAATACAATAAAGAATCCTGCCATTATCTAGGAACCCTCCACTGAGACCCCAATCAAGTTGCAAATTGATCCATGCACACAAGGCCTCCTCAAATCAACAAAGCTTCCCACACGGACTCTAAAGATGAAAATACAACGTATTTACAAATGGGAACAAAGATGTTCAAATTTATGGGAGACATTAAATGAAGTGAACAAAGAAAATTTCATAGCACAATAAGAAGGAGCATGCATTCTCTCAGAAATTAAGCATTTTATAAAATTGACCACAATGGAAGCTAGGTAAGGAAATTAAACAATAACCAGATTTCTGGTCAGAAAATGAACACTATCTTTCGATGGACAATTCTGACAAAACGGAGGTAGGCAGAGGAACAAATTGACACAGTAAGTCAGGGGGAATGATTTCTTATCGCCAATTGTATTCCATACAAAGAATGCCAGTGGAAAACCACGTTTAGTGATTTTCATGTCTCACTTTTACCAAAACAAATCTACACTGAAAGGACCACTATAAATTCCTATAAGTTGCAATGATACCTGTCTGTCTAATACCAAAATGTGATGGTTGAGTGCCTAACAAAAAGGCATTCAGATAGGCTAGGCCATGGTAATGATTTTCACAACACTCTTCAGGGATGCACAGCTCTCCCTCAACCAAACAAAACAAAGAAACCCCACAGTGAGCACTGAGTATGCTGGCTGGCCTCCACAAGCCATGAAAAGTTGCGGGCAGCTTTAACTTACCAGCAAATAGTATCTCATTTGTCCCACCCTGACCTGGTTGGCCCAGGCTAGCCTGATGTCATCAGATGTTGGAAGCTAAGTGAGGTCAGCCCTCATAAATACTTGGATGAGAGACCACCAAGGAATTCCAAGGTTGCTGTGCAGAGGAAGGCAATGGCACACCACCTTTGAACTTCACTTTCCTCGAAAACCCCAAAGGGTCATCCTATTTTGGCTATAACTTAAAGGCACTTCAAACACACGCACATATCTCTCACTATACGCTCCCATCCCTTTTCCTTCCACTCTTCTTGTGCTTGCCGTTGTGAGTCTCTTTACCACTTTTCATCAGATTTTTCTGAAATGACTTCATAAAATAGCCAGAGAGTGGAGAAAAGCTCTCAATTATGTCATTTCCTAAAAGAGAGGCAAATAAATATGACTAGCCTTTTTGATCCGTTTAGCATTTTGTTCATAATAGGCTGTTTTTCATGGACGTCTACCCTGAAGGATTGATTGGCTTCAGAAAGTTTGCTAGGCTACTGAAAAAGAAAACCCCAATTTCAAACCTCTCTCTATCTTCCACTCTTTTATCTTAATTTAAATTGGCTGGATTTCTTGACCTGAAATGGGAGGGGTCTGACGATTTGGAAGAGAAGTTATAATTGAAAAAGCCTTTCTTATGTACCTTTGCCTGTTAGTAAAAGGAAATGACTGGTCTTTGACACCCCTTAAGGCTTGTCTGCCAATCCAGGCCTTTATAGGTCTGACAACAAAGTACTTACTGTTTTTTTATTTGGTGAACACTTCAAATTTTGGGTAGGATGGTTATTTTGAGTTTTGTAAATGGTACAGACGGGAGTTTGCTCATGGTGGGCATTAACTTGATTCACTGCCAGGCTCACAACCTCTCCACCCTGTACCACATATCAAGATTTTTATTTCAGATGTTTAAATGTGGGCTATATTAATGAACAGTGGTTAATTTCTTTACCAGTATCCAAGGTCCTTAACCACAGTTTCATCCCAGTTAAGGAAATTCTGGGAAATTAACTGGAGAACTCAGAAGCTTCCACGATCAGTTGTGTTTCTTTGGTTGGTCTTAGTAAATGGGGATTTGTGGATTTTGGTTTTGGTTTTGCTATGCATCACAGAAACATAGAGCTGGAAGGGACTGCAAGGGTCATCTAGTCCAACCCCTTGCACAGTGCAGAAAATTCACAACTACTACCTTCCCTACCCCCACTTCCCCAGTGATCCCTGTTTTGTGCCAAGAGGAAGGGGGGGGGAAACAAACCTCCAGGATCCCTGGGCCAACCTGTTCCTTCCTGACCCCAAAGCAATGACTGGCAATACCCTGGAAATATAAGCAAAAGTCAATGGAGCCAAGCACTGATTCTTCCCTTTCTGCCCTCCTGCTCACCAATTGCCTAAGTACACAGAATCAGCATTGCTGTCAGATGGCTATTTAGCATCTGCTTTAAAACCTCCAAAAACAGAGAGGCCACCACCTCCTGATGAAGCCTGTTCTGCTGAGGAACCGCTCTAAATGTCAGGAACTTCTTTCCAATGTTTCCTAATGTTCTTCCCAGTTTTTAGCCACAAAACACTTTTGATTTGATGGACAATATGGCTTCCTATGTTTTTCCCTCACTTTATTAAGACACCTGCATTTGTCCATTTGGACAAACTGCAGGTAATCGGAAAAATAAAGCAGAACTTTAAAAAAGAAGCTTACAAAACAAGAATGAATGAATATAAAAAGAATCAAAACGGGAAAAGTTATTGATCCTAATTGCTATTTGTTGATATTTTAAAGTTTATTTTACAACTAAGGTTGCCAGTCTCTTGCCATCCTGAGCTCCCACTGCCTGCTGCTGCTCAGCTGAATGCTAGGATGAAATTCTGGGGAGGAAATGGGTGATTGATGTCCCCAGTGAGACCTGAAAGTGACATCATCACACTAAGTGACACTCTAGCATTTGCCCTGAACTCTACAGTTAAACCATAGGGTTTGGGGCAAGTGCAAGAATGTCACCCCTGGTACCATGATGTCACTTCGAAGTCATGCCAGACATGACATCATTGTACTGGGGAAGTCCCTGTCACCCCTTTCTCCTGTTGGTAGCCAGGTCATGCCTGACAACCCTATTTATAACTGTTAGATATTCAGACTTATACTCCTGGATTCACAAGGTGAATTATCACATAAAATCATATGATTATCAATAGAAATTTAAACTGGAAACACCATTTTTTTTGCAGTGATCCCCTTGTTCTAGTCCTGAATGCTGAGGCTAGGTCTTAGAGAACTTTCACTCAAGTTAAGGCCTGCTTTTCAATTCCATGTTGTTTTCTGCGGTTGCTATGGGCAGCACAGTAGCTTATGTGGCTTGGATTTATAGGGAAAGCAATATAAGCAGGAAAAATACCACATAACATTTTTAGAACTCTGAAGACGAGCTTCTCTGTAAAATGAGTGACATAAACAAAATATGTCATGGAAAGGATAAAGCTTTTATTAGCACTTACTTGGGATGAACTGTGCAACATGACAGGCAAGGGACCCAGCTCACTATTTTTTCACAGCTGGTGCCATCCTTTATGTTGCTGCAAAATGAAGGGAGCCTGGATTTTAAGATACTACAACCAAGCCAAACTAGTAATCTCTGCATAAATGAAGAACTGAATCAGTGATGACCCCCCCCCCCCCCCCCGCGTGCTGGCTATCACCACTGCCACACAGCTGGGCAGAGCAGGAAAAATTCTAGGGGGAATGGGGGGATTGATATTGCAGTGACTCCATTGACATCACTTCCAGTGTGACATGGAAGTGATGTCATCACATCTGTCATGTCCCATCTCTACGTCTCATTGGTCTTGCCCCGATGCCATGGTGCAAGGGCTCCGGAGTGCCTCCCACTGCCATCTTCTCTACTGGGAAGGGCTTAGGAGTGCAGTAGGCTAGGTTTCTGAATTGCAGGCCTGGCTGTGGTGAGTTCCTTCACTCACCCTGCTGGGCTCTGCTTGTCAGGACTCTGGAGCACATTCCCCCTTTCTCTGCGCTGCTCTGTCCAAGAGTTTGGCCACTTCCTCCCACCTGCCACCTGCTTCCCCTTTTTATAGTCCTTCCCCTCCTCTGTGCCTCCTCCCCATCCTTGCCCTCTGCTCCCACCTCCCCATTTAAGCCCCGTTGCTTTCCCTCCTGTGGGCCCCACGCATCTATACTGGCACTTGCGTCTTCAGGCCCTGCTGTGTTTGTCATGTCTCGCTTCCCCCTTGGGTCCTGCTGCTTTTGTCATGCCTTGCTCCCCCCTCAGACTGGGCCTCACCCTGCCATGCACACTGCCAGCTTGTTTCACTTCTTGGATGTTTCTTCCATCTGTCCAGTCAGAGGCCTGATGGCCTTTGAGCTGCGCTGTCCCTTCAGCACAGTGGGTAAGTTGGTTTTGGGGCCCTGGGTTGGGTGATGGCACGGGGTGGGACTCAGGGCTTCCTGCAGGGTTGCTGGGGTTTGTGGTGGTTTTGAGGGTGCTGGGGTGAGGGCCAGCCATGCCTGTGATTTGACAATGTCAGACAATGCTTTAGCATTCCCCTCAAAATCTATGACTAGAGTTTTGAGTGAATGCTAGAAATTGCACCCTACACAATGATGTTGCTTTCAGGTCAAACTGGAGGTGTTATCATGGAGTCTTGGAATCACCTGCTAGGGCTGCCATGCACAGAAGCCTCCTGTTGTTCTCCAGTCTGATGGCATGTGATGTACTTGATCTCTAAAATTTCATAAATGAAAAAACACAGGAATGAACAGTTTTAAAATGGAATTAGATAGATTCATGGAGGATAAGCCTATCAATGGCTGTTAGCTCTGATGACTGAGAGGAGCCTCCACATTCAGAGGCACTAATCCTCTGAAGCCCAGAGCTAGGAGGCAACATCAGGAGAAGGCCTGATGTCCTGATGTTTTGTGTGTGGTTTAGGGGGCATTTAATAGCTGGGGGTCATTTCGTAGAAAAAGAGGTGCTGGGGCTCATTAGCATAACTTATTTACATATGCCACACCCCCTGACATCACCGGAAGTGTGCCAGAAGGCAACACCCACCACTCAGGCTCCACCCCAAAAATCTCCAAGTATGTCCCAGAGCTCAGAGCTGGCAAGCCAGCTTTACACTTTGACTAAAGACACTTTAGGGTTCCTTTGCTCTTGCAGGGAAGCTACCCTACAACAAGCATGAAAATACAGATCAAGTTAGTATGCTTTTGCTTTTTTCCACAGTGCATATGTGCCTGCTCCTGGGCTTGTTACTCCCGGAATGGCATTCCTGCTCGAAATGATCCCTGAAAACAATGGAGACTTGGTGGGGAGTATGGGATAAAGGTTAGCACATCAGCCACTGATATCTTTGAACCACAAGTCACTTTTTGAAGCCAATCTAACTGGAAATGGGGATAAAGTCAGCTGCAAAAAAAGTCTGGGAGTAAGTAAGCCCCAGTGAATAACATGGCACTTCCTTCTGAGCAGGCCTCCTTAGGATAGCTCCTGAAATAGACATGGGCCAAACAAGATCTTGCAGGTAGGATTGCCAGGTGCCTCCTGGCCACTGGCAGGGGATGGGAGGTAGAGTTGCCAGATCCAGGTTGAGAAACTCCTGGAGATCTGGGAACGAAGCCTGGGGAGGACAGGGACCTCAGTGCGTACAATGCCATAGAGTCCACCCTCCAAAGCAGCCATTTTCTCCAAGGGAACTGATCTCTGTAGTCTGGAGATAAGCTGTAGTTTTCAGGGGGTCCCCAGGTGCCACCTGCAAGGTGGCATCCCAACAGGTATTGTAATCATAGAGAATTTGCTTGGATAGACCTGCTGCACACTACAAAGTAGGGGTTTTTTTGCTAAAATCCTCTGCAGTTTTCTGCCAGTCAAGGCTTTATTTTTGTCTGCTGATGTCAATAACCACAGAGCCTTTCTTCGTTAAAAATACCTAATCAACAATATTGACACACAGTCTTTATCCTACAGGACCTGGGTCAGCTGTAGACATTGTTTCTCTATTCAGAAATATCTGTTTTCTCACAGATTGGAGCTGAGATAAGAACATCTTTTTAAGGATCAGAGGATGTTTGAAGGGTGATATTTCGGTCCTGTTTATTCATTTCTCGGGGTCTGACGACTTAAATTATGGGCCTTTTAAAATGTGTACTTCAGAACTGATATATCACAGAGTGCCCTTTTTACCCTTCTGGATTTCCCACCTCCCGCTGCAGAATTGATATTGTTTTCTTCCCTGTTTATCAAGGAATCATACGGATGTTTGAATACTTGCAATTTGCATGTCTGGTTCAATCAGCATAGGTGACCTGCAAAGCTTTGACTGCATGATCGATTAACCATTTTCCTTCTTTATGATATTTTCCTTTGCTTTATTTGTTAATGAAGGCTCACTTTGGATGCATTCATTCCTTGTTTGTTTGTTTTGTGAGATAAAAAGATAGGGTACAGTCTATACAAGAAATTTAATGCTGAAAAATAAAGCCCAGAGGAATATATTATATTATAAATTCTTAGAGCTGGAGTGTGTGCATATGAAAACTCAGAGTTTGTGGGAACCTTCCTTTCCAGCTGAAAAATTTAGCAGATTTTAAGTGATCTGGCCAAAGCTGATTGTATTGTTCAGTTGTGATGTCAGGTGAGTTCAGCAGCCTCCAGAAATCTTCTCTGTGTCAGATGGTGAGGAGAAGGAGATGGGAGGGAAGTCCGGTTCTTTGGTTTGGTGTAGTGGTTAGGAGCGCAAACTCTAATATGGGAGGACTGGGTTTGATTCCCCACTGTTCCACATGTTGCTGCTGGTGTGACCTTGAGTCAGTCATAAGTTCTTTCGGAGCTGTTCTCTCAAGGGCAGTTCTCAAGAGAGCTCTCTCAGCCCCACCTACCTCACAGGATGTCTGTTGTGGGGAGGGGAAGGGACAGGAGATTGTAAGCCATTGTGAGACTCCTTTGGGTAGTAGAAGGTGAGGTATAAATCCAATCTCCTCCTCCTCCTCCGCCTCCTCCTCTTCTTCTCCTCTCCTTCCTTCCTTCCTTCCTTCCTGCCTGCCTGCCTGCCAGCCAGCCAGCTGTTCCACTGCCCACCAGCTGCCATTGTGGCTCAGTAACAGGTAAATTCTTTTAGGAATGTCAGGGCCCCCATGGTTCTCTCGGTGATAGAAGCATTGGGTAGCTGTAAGCTCAGGCTTGGGATAACCTCAGATTTGTGCAAATCTGTCAACGCAGAGATTGGTTTATCCTAGGTGAGGCTTAGGACAGGTGAGACTATATTTCTTGTTACTAAACTTATCAAAAGTTTTCTTTCTTTCCTTAGACTTCCTTACAATTTTGCCCTGAGCAGGATTGTGGCAACTCTAAAAATGGGCTCTCTGAGTAAGCGTGGGAGTGTTCTGATATTACGGATGCTTCCAAAATTCTCCTTATCTGAATTTCCACCCAAAGTGTGGAATTCCCAATTTTCTGATCTTTTTTTTCCCCAAATAGCTGTGGATGCATCCAAAGCCCTCCATTGCTCTGTTTCTTTAAAAAAAGAAAAGAAAAAAACATGAATTTTGCACATGCCACTGTGCATGCATTGTTTGTGGTGACTTCGAGTCCCATCCATTTATGAACATCATTTAAAAAAAAATCCCACATATTAACAAAATGCATGTGTGAATTAATAAAACCCTGTAAAAAAAAACCCTGCAAACAATATTGATGTGATTGTATGTATAGTTGCATTCAGATTCTTTTTGTGTGGCATTTTAACAATGCATTGGAAGGCACAGGAATAAGACACTGCGTAGTCATATGTATGTGCACGGCAAGTATGCTTTTTTTTTTTTTTTTTTTGCTGCAGTGTTCATCAGTATGCCCTTGCTTGTCAATAGCAAGTGAGAGGACAGAAGGAACTGGAGGCTGTAACACATGATCTAATTCTGGAACTATTTTTTTAGAAATGCTCCTGAAATTAAAAAGGAATGGGACACAGCACAAAATTTCTAGAGGAATAAAGTATAGAGTGAGGTATATCTATCTAACCAGTCCAAGATTAGAACCTGTGTTTAACCACATCCAAATCAGGTTGAGGAAGCAGAGGAATTTGCTCATTCAAGAAATGAATGTTCACAATCCCATGACCAGCATCAGTCCCTAAATCTTAGTTTACTGGGCTGCAAGGTCACAGCAGAATGATGGTGGATGGGAGGATCCTGCTAACGCCGCTGAAAGATAACTGATCCCAAAGTCTGTGCATGATAGGGAAATGGTTAATTCATGCTTTGAATTCAGCAACTATTGCTCAGGTATCAAGAATCTGTACACCACCTTCATATAAAAAACCATTATTTCTTTGGTGCAAAATTGCAAATCACCGGAGAAGACCGTTGCACTCTCTGTTCTAAAGTAAGTAATAAATTTGACAGCGCAAATAGCAGACAGTGTCAGAAGTACCTGACTTAACTGCATATAGTGTAACGAAGTAATAGGGCAGAACCATATGGGATTCAGGAGCATTTCATCCTATTTTGATTTTCAAAGAACCGATATAATGAAAATACAGAGATGGCATGGGCTATATGGATTTTCATAAATATGGTTCCACATCACAGGATCTGGCTGAAATAATGAATAAACGATTCCCAGGGCAGGATATGGTGATACATTTAAAAACTAGTTTGAAACGAGATGGAGGAATAAAACCTTAATTAAAGTACATGAGAGAAGAGTTAGCGTCTTATCCAAAGTTTCAATAAAAATGTCCTTCATTTATCTCTAGCTTCCTACAAGGAATATACATACTTTTTTTTATGAGAAGAGGGTGTAGAGATCAGAAAGGACTTTCTCACCAGAAGGTAAGATGAGAATGACGGGAGAGGACTGAAGTGAGGAAGTGATCAATTTTTTCAAAAAAGTTGGCTCCATTGGCAGCTAGTCAGATTATGCACATTAAAACCCATTCTACTGTCACTCCATTCACCACCTGTCAGTTACCTGGTTCAATTCAAGGTACTGGTTATTATCACATACAAAAAGTCTTTCATGGCCTTGGACCCTCATCTATACAGGATTGCCTGCCCTACTGTAGTCTGCTATGACAGTGTCTCTCCACTGAGCAAAGCCATCTGAATTTGCCACCCTGCAGATGGGAAAGATGGATGCCTGCATGTATTCATCTATTGTCTGCTGTGGTCCCCACCTTGTGGAATGGCCCGCCTGAGGAGGTTGTGAAGGCTCCCACACTTCTGTCATTCTGAAAAGTATGCAAAACCATGTTGTAAAACCAAGGAGGGCATTTTTACAGATGAAATGTAATGGATCAGGAAGGCACTTTTATGAGGAGACTAGGACCAGGACTTTTTTTATAGAAAGCATGATATGCATGATATGCCACACCCAGAAACACCCAGCAGAAACATATTAGCATATTAGGCCACACCCCTGACAGCACAGCTCCCTTCCAGGATTGGCTTCCCCAGGCACCCCATGGCTTGCGAGGCGCCTGGGGAACCCGGGGGGGGGGGGGGAGGAGGCTGTAGGCATGGTCAACTCAGAAGCCAGCCGGAACTCCGTTCCTGTGCGTTCCTGCCCAAAAATACCCCTGAATAGGAATATTGTCTATGCTATGTATATAATCTATTGAAACTGCTTTGTTATTGACTGATCTGCCGATGGTAATACATGTTGACTGACTATCTATTGGCATGCTAATATATGCTATAGATTATCTGTTTGCAGTATGTATTACCCTGCTCTTCCTGCTTTTTAAAAAACTTTTATAGTCCCACCTTCTGTATTGTTTGACATATCAGGTCTAATTTTTTTTAACTCCTGCTTCTAACTTTTTTTCCATTTGTCCTGTTGCATGGTTTATCATACCTCTCATGCTTACATTGATTGCATTGTTTCCCACCATGTAATCTGTTTTAAGTTACAGTAAGAAAGGCGGACTAAAATAAAATAGATGCCCTTGCTGTATGACCTGTCCCTTGAAATTCCCTT
Source organism: Lepidodactylus listeri (assembly GCA_029233225.1). NCBI lineage: Eukaryota > Metazoa > Chordata > Lepidosauria > Squamata > Gekkonidae > Lepidodactylus > Lepidodactylus listeri. The sequence continues at coordinate 50,106,969 of JARCFY010000013.1, read as the reverse complement.
CCCTGTGAGTGATCAGGGAGACCCGTGGTTCCGAGCAGTGTCATGTTAATGTGTTGCAGCAAAAACAAGCTATCTGTGGCACACAGATGAGGTTTTGGAAGAATGTTTTTTCTTAATGTTTGGGGGGGGAAACCCCATTCGGGAGTATTCTGCTGTGGAAGAGGCGATGTGGTAAATGGCCATAGTATTCTACCTAGTTGTCGATGCCTAATGGTATTCAGATATTGAAAGGCTCATCAAAATGCATTAGGCAAATGCACATTGATCAACGTTTATTATGGCTTAAGCCTTCATGTGCTAGAGCCCACTCTGCCAAAAGCATAAAGTGCTCTAGCAAGTTGATAATGGCACATACAGCATATGTTATGTATTAATGTATTGCCTGAACTTGGATCATAATAATAAAATGGTACTGTACATTTCTTCTTCACATCCCCTTTTTTAAAGCACCTCATTTGTATACAGTGGAAACCAAAGTTCAAGAAAATGCAAAGGATAGCAATATGCACCTCACAATGACATGGAGAGGACAAAAGTATGTTTCTATCATGCCACTTATGCATATGAATCGGAGCTGGCATTTGTAGGAAATACAAGTGCTCACACTATTCTGAGGAAGAGTTTCAGGCATGAAGGACACCAAAGGCCTTTGGGAATCGTCTACATCAAATGCATGTGATGCAGTCCAACCATACATTAAGGATCGTTATTCCACTCTTGGAAGCCTCATATGATCATTTTAGTCTATTTTGATGGCCTGAATGAGTGCATTTCAAGGCCTCTAGTGTGAAACAATTCTCACCTGTATCTGCTCCAGAACACAAGTATGCCAAGTAAACAATGAAGGGAAGCAACTTGAAGGTTATGACATCTTTGCAAGGAAAAATGGCACTCCCAGCCACTAAAGTCGATGCCCATATATCTTTTTTGTGATATATTACATGTATATTATTTTCCCCTACATGAGTATAATCCATAAATGGTTTCCAGATCAAAACAAATAAATCTCATTCTGTATTCTGCAGATTACTCTTTAATAAGTCTCCATCCACGACAGACTGAAAATCCATTCTGTGTTGTCCTTCCAAAGCCTCGGGCTAATTCTCTCCTCTACCACCAGACCAATATAAAACTCTGTTGTTTTGCCTCTTCAAATATCCTCTGGATCAGAGATATCATTCAACATTTATGAAAGATGTTAACCTTCCTGTCCTCAACCTTTTTCAGAACTCTATAGCAATCCCATCAGGTTCTAACACAGACAACCCATGATCCATGAAAAAAACCCTATTCCTATTTACCGTGATGCTACCCAGGATGCAATACAGAGATGTGAGTTTTGAGATTCAGAGGAGCAAAGCATCATAATTGTAAACCCAGCTGTGAAAAAAGAAGTAACCTCAAGAATGTGCTTAAGAATGCACTAAAAATTAGAGACCTGTAGCCAACAATTTGGCTGGATATTTCATGTGAGCACCTTCCTCTACTTTTGCTATTGGGCCCCAGGTCTCTGCTTGGTCTCTCTTCCCTTCCTGTCCATGCCTGTTCTTCCCATACTTCTCTCACATCCTTTCCTCTCAGTCTTCTGATTGAAATGCTTTAACACTGCTGTTGTTCTTCCTGCCCTCTTCCCAAACTGACTTTTTCCTTTTCTCCTCTCACAAGTTGTACTGTTTGTCAGCACTCTATTGCTAGCAGAAGTTACAATGCTTATGAATTCTTCCATAGCTGGATTTGCACTGCTAGAACAAACAGTTCTGCAACCAAAGATAATATCACATCGCTTTCTGTATCCAGTGTTTATTAGGGGGAAATGCCATCTCCTGCTTGTTTGCTCAGCAAGAGCAAAGGGTATTTATAGAGTTGAACCCAGACTAAATGGATAATTTCCACCAAATCTGCCTTCTTAGCAAAAACCTTCCTCATGTCATTCATCAGGGTCCCTATCCACCAGGAGCAGCCTTTTGGGGAGACCAGTACACTGTAGTGCAAGGGGAGAGAAAAAAAGTTTCCACTGATTAAAAATTTAGTCTGGATAGAAGGAATGACAAGCAACCCTACCCAGACAGTTAAGCAGTTTATGTTGAACACATGAAACTGTCTTACACTGAATTAGACCTTTGGACTGTCAAGGTCAGCATCATTTACTCTGCTTGGGATCTGCTCTCCAGGTCTCAAGAAGAGGCCTTTCACATCATCTACCACTTGATGTTGTTGTTTTTTTGACTGGAGATGCCAAAGATTGAGCATGTGGCCCTCTGTATACAAACTGGATGCTGTGCGACTGAGCCACAGCCCCTCTCAAGTTGCCTAATAATACCTTATGGTTCTCTTACCCTTGTGAACAGAGAAAGAAGCTTGTATCTGTCAAGATATTTGAATCTCATTTAGCCATGTTCCTGCTTAGCACTTAATGTAAGCAACCAGTATGAAATAATCTAGCCCTAATTGCGAATACAGTGCTCTTGTATCGGGACTTCTGAGCCTCTTTTAACATATCCTCTCTTTAACTTCTAACTTTGTGGCTTGAAGTTTTACTTCTTGTTCTTTTTATGTTCCTTCCATACAAAGGCAGAAAGCAACTCTTTGTCACTTGCACTCGAAAGGACGCATTCACACAAAGAGATTAAACTGCAGAGCAGCTGAACTCTTCTACACCATGCAAGATCTGCCCCCCTAATATCTCAGGCTGGCAGTATTTCCAACTGTCAAAATGTCTCTTTGAAGCTTTCTGTAATTGGTCCCCTAATTATCCTTGACCATCTTGTTAGACCCTGTAAACCTGGCAAAATCAAATTGTACTGATAATTAAGGATTGAAATTCAAATCAGTGGGAATCTGAAGTAACAAATTAACATTACTTGTGTCAAGTTATTTATTCAAACATATTTTTAATATTTAACTAGGAATTTACAAATGAGATTAAAAGTATATAGGTGCATATATACAGAGAGAGAGAGCTTACAGCAACATCTATAACTTTTAGATATCAATTTTAAAAGCCAATGACTTTTAAAATGGAAAAGAACTGAAAAAATTACCAGTAAAATAATACTGTCTGGGGAAAGGCTGTGTACCTGCTGTGTAGATACCAGTCGCCTTGTTCTGGATGGGCTGAAAGACTGCCAACCATTCTGCAGGCCTACTTATGGCTAATATAGAACATGCGTAGTAAAGAGTAGAAAGGTAAGGTTTGATCTACAGGACCTTGGAGAGTTCCCATGCTAGGGAAACATTGCCCCAACAATGGCCAGGGACAGACTGGCAGTTTGGCCCGATATAAATCCTCTTTGCAAGTGGATTAAGAAAACTCATTCAGACAGCCACAGCTGCCTGGCATTGCTGTGCCGCACTCACCCGGTCCTGAAGCGCTTTCGTCGCGCTTTAAACAGGTGCCTGGTGAAACCGGTGTCAAGCCATCTGGGTGCACATTCATCCCACTTCCTGCCAGTGTGGACGCAAATAAGCTGCACATCAAGCGGCGCCGGCAATGTGAACCCGCTGATCCAGCTGCTGTGCCCATGCACCTATGCACAAATCAGCAAAATGGACCAAAGCTGCGCGCCACCGAGGCAGCACCACCAGGGGCCGCCCCACGGTGCGAATGCTTTATTGCGGCTCCTCCCTGGCACGGTCCCACATCAATCTAGGCAGTACAAATGAGAAGCTCTGGGACAATTTGCCTCAGGGCTTTTTGCCCCGCTTCATTTTGCCAGTCTGTCCTTGGCCAATAGTAGGAACCCTGCTGAACTCCTAGATAGCATTGTGAACACATAAAGTCCCTTCTTCTACATGAACCTACTCATCCTTCTTTTGAGGTTCTATTTTCTATTTTCCCACAGCATGAAGTATTGTAAGAGATTAGTAAAGACAGGTCATTCTTGGCAGTGGTACCATGGTTGTGGGACTCACTCCACATGAAGGCTTACTCATTGTTGAATTTCAGGCTGCAGGGCAGAGAAAGACATATTTCAAGAGACTTCCAAAGTATCCTAAATTTCATCTTCAGCTGAGACTGTTGTTATTTGCCACCCCAGCACGAATAACGAGACAGACAACAGTTTGGAATCAAACAAGGGCCACTTTATTAACTATTTAAACGGAACATGCAGCAACGGGCAAACTAAGCAAGCACTGGAACAGGCAAGGCAGGCGTCATTCCCAGACACAGCCTCCTTGCCCTTGAAATGGGCGGGTAACCTTGCCCCAGTCTTGAGCCAGTCAGATTCTGGCTCGTAACCGGCGGCCCAGCATAATGGCATCCCCTCCCAGGGGCGCCTACCCCTGAGGCTGCACAGACCTTCAGGGAGGAGCCTAGTCTGAGAGGGTCCCATAGGCGATCACCATTCGCCTCCCCAGACCGCAATGCCCTAGGGTGGTTCCTGATGACCTCCTGTTCCCAATCGGGATATGCTGTGAGGCACTCACCGGTTCCATTTTCTTGCTTGCATAAACCTGCCAAGTGACCAGTCTAATTAATACCCGACCACCATCTATGCCCTTAACCACCAGCAACAGTGTAAGGTAGGCGAAAAACACCCCATCCCCGAGCCAAACAGGAGGAGGTATAAAAATTCCTACCTGGCCCCCAAAGGCGACCAGCATAAGCCTACACTGCAACCAGGGTTGGTGGGTGGGTGAGCACGCGAACGAACTGAGCTGGCGGGAGCGGGACAACGACTCTAATTGAGCAAGCCCTGCCCCTGCCCAGCAGGCTGAGCGCAGACGCACTCTGTTGCTGCCTCACGTCATGCGAGGCGGCAAACCGGCTCCCGCTCGCCACGGCGATGCCGAGCGATAGGGAGCCCATTTTTGTCTTTTGTGTTGTGATTGATGCCTTTTGCTATCTTTGGAATTCCTGACTTGTACTGTGGATTTTATTTTTAATGAGTTATCTGCCTTTGGGATTTTTCAGAGACATAAATGGTGATGCAGGCCTGCCCTCAGCCCCATGGCATTGCGAGGATGTAGTGGAGAATGGGGATTCTTGGGTCCTTGGGGAAAAGGTGGGATTTAAAACATAATGAATAAATAGTGGTAAAACATCTATGTTATACGGTAGTTTGCCTACCATTGCCAATCCTGCCACGTCAAAACAGTTGTACAAGAATGTTTTGTGTGTTGTGTGGTGTACCCACAGCAGAGGGAAGGTGAGTTTTAAGGCCCCTAGCCAGCATTCCATGTGAACTGAAAGCACACCCTGGAACACTCCTATCATGTGCCAGGCATCTGTACCAAGGGTAGTGTGGTAATCAAGTCAACATGGAAAGAGTTCATTTAAAAGGAAGGAGGGTTAAACAACACTGGCCAGGGGCCAAGCTGTGCATCTGCAAAGGGGGGGTCTACTTAAAAAAAAGGTTGATGGCTTTTTGGAATACTCAAAAGTTGCCATTAGCAAGCCTTCAGACAAGACTGGGTAGCCATTTGGGGGCAAGTTCTCTGAGATGGCCCTCAGCCCAGTTTAGCCGAAGCCTTTGCAAAAATGTTGTGTCAGAACTGAATTTATTTTCCAAACAGGATTCTAATTATATATGGTTGCTCTTCTAGGGCTGCTCCAAACCTTACTGAAAAGGGATTTTGGTGCTAAGAGTTGAAAGATTTAGCATAACTCATATTGATTTAAAACACTGTAGGGGGTTGTGTCAATATGTTATATTCTTTTAATTTAGTTGATTTATTTGAATAACGATGTAATAATTGTTTATTAATGGACAGGAATAAAAAACTATGGCTTCCAATAAAAGTCTTCCATGCGCCAGATAGCTGGACATCCATTATTTCTTATATAACATACAAAAAGTCAGGTCCCTGTCCCATGTAGGTTACCATTTAACATTTGGCATCAGGAGACAACAAAGGGAAAGGAGGAAAGTGGAAGGAGAATAAACAGAAGAAGGATATAAATCCGTCCCAGTTATATGTTACTTAGACTGTTTGAAAGACCATGCAGTGTACGGTGACTACATTGTTGGTACAGAAGAAAACTTTCTGCTGCATTGTGGTTTAGAAATGAATTTTTAAAAGGTGTGTGTGTAGTTTCTTAAGTGCCAGGTAATGATGCCCATTCCTACTGACTTGGCCAGCATGGTGTAGTAGTTAAGATCAGTGGACTCTAATCTGGAGAACCAGGTTCAATTCCCCACTCCTCCACACGAAGCCGGTTGAGTGGCCTTGGGCCAGTCACTGATCTCTCAGAACTCTCTCAGCCCACCTGCCTCACAAAGTGCCTGTTGTAAGGAGACAAGAGGAAGGTGATTGTAAGCCACTCTGAGACTCCTTAGAGTAGAGGAAAGTGGAGGATAAAAGTCAGCTCTTCTTCTACTACCAATGTGAGACAGCTTTGAAGTTCAGAGCAAGGTTTGGCCCAGAGTGTAGGAATGAGCATAGAGTTAGAAATATTAATGTGTCATGCACCACTTGGTTTACAGTTTTATTTGGTAAACTTATCAGTCTCCATGTGATCTGTTTGCTGGGTGGGGGCAGCACTATGCCAACATCTTCATGAAAACATGGAAGGCAATTGAAGGGAAAGAGGTGCTATCACATATCTGTTCCAATAGATAATTCCAGGCATAAGGGGCAGTAAGGAAGAAATGGTAGAGTTGTTTGAGAGGAAATGAGAAATTTTGGAAGACTGGGAGTAAAGGAACAGAGGACATGGACAGGGAGTGTCCTGGGATGTAAACAAGAATAGGTAAGGGGTGATGAGACTATGGAGTACTTTGAAGTTATGGACAACGACTTTGTGCTGGATCCTGGTGCAGGCTGGAAGGAGGTCTGTCACATCATCAGAACAATGAGAGAACTGAATGATTTTGGTGGCAGAGTACAGGACATAGATGAATGAGCCAGTGAACGGCAACAAACAACCAGAGAGAAGGTTGCCCTAGTCAAGATGAGAAATGACCAGAGTGTGAACCAGGGTTTTCACTATGTGGGTGGGGGCAAAGTGTTATATTTTTGTGATGTTGCAAAGGTACAAACAACGGGACCTGGTGACAGATTGAATATGAGCAGCAAAAGGGAGAGAAGATATAGTGAAGGCTTACTGCCTCTTCTACAAGGTGACTGGTGAAGGTGTTAATGGGTATGGACTAGAAAGCACAGAGAAAATGACAAGAAGCTCAGTCTTGAACCTGTTAAGTTTGAGGTGGCAATGAGACATCTAAACAGAAATATCAAATGGGCAATATCAAAGTTGGAAGTGAAGAGAGGGAGAAAGGTCAGGAGTAGAAAGGTAGAGGTGGATGTCATTATTATGCAGATAGTAGTGGAATTCATGTGATTTCACGAGGTTATCCACAAACAGATATTTTGGCTATTTCAGTACCGTTCTGCCAAGATGTTTTACAAATTAACAGAAGGCGATTCACAGATTCACAGATCATGATTTTCAAATTTCCTGTTTTCAGATCCTTGTATCTCTGGTCCAGATTATTTCTCTTTTTTAAAATGAAAGCTAGTGTCATCCAAACTGGACCCAGAGAAGGGGAAATGAACTTTTAAAAGGGTTCCAGAAGGGAATAATGCAGGAACTTGTAGTCTGTTTATGCCAGGGTGGATCTTGGTAGGGATCCCCCAAAATAAAATTATAAAGCAAGAGTGGGCTCCCCGCCGCCCGGCATCACCATGGCGCGGGGGAGCTGATTTGCCGCCTCGCAGGGAGCGAGGCAGCAACAGCGCGTTCATTGGACGGGCGGGGGGTGGGGCTAGCTCTGTTAGAGCCGTTGCCCCGTTCCTGCCTCGCAGTCCGTTGGCGCGCTCGCCCACCCACCCACCCTGGTTGCAGTGTAGGCTGAGGCTGGTCGCCTTTGGGGGCCAGGTAGGAATTTTTTACACCCCTTCCTGTTTGGCGCTTGGATGTGGTGTTTTTTCGCCTACCTTACACTGTTGCTAGTGATTAAGGGTATAGATGGTGGTCGGGTGTTAATTAGAATGGTCACTTGGTAGGTTTATGCAAGCAAGAAAATGGAACTGGTGGGTGCCTCACGGCATATCCCTGTTGGGAACAGGAGGTCATCAGGAACCACCTTAGGGCCTTGCGGTCTGGGGAGGTGAATGGTGATCGCCTCTGGGAACCTCTCAGACTAGGCTCCTCCCTGAAGGTCTGTGCAGCCTCAGGGGTAGGCGCCCCTGGGAGGGGATGCCAGTATGCTGGGCCGCCGGTTACGAGCCAGAATCTCACTGGGTCAAGACTGGGGCTAGGTTACCTGCCCATTACAAGGGCAAGGAGGCTGTGTCTGGGAATGACGCCTGCCTTGCCTGTTCCTGTGCTTGCTTAGTTTACCCATTGCTGCATGTTCTGTTTAAATAGTTAATAAAGTGGCCCTTGTTTGATTCCAAACCTGTTGTCTGTCTCGTTATTTCATGCTGGGGTGGCAAAGCAAGAGAGAGATTATAAACACATACATTTATTGTAAACATAATAAAATGAATAGATTAAAAATGTAGAGAACCTGCATTAGGTACCTAAGAGCTCATTCCCTAATTAATCACCCATGCAAACACACATACACACACCACCAAGAGAGCACACTTATAAAAGGGAGAACGGAGGACATTGGGAAGTTTTAGGGAAAGGATATACAACCTTAAATCCAGGGTTTGGGGTCTGGAGGGGTCCAGAGTCAGACACAGCTGAAGTCCAAGGAGTAAAGCAAAAAACAAAGTTTCAGGGGTGTTCAGGTAGTGAGAGAATCCAGCATAATTTTATTGACCTGAAATGTAACATGAAGCTGTGAGACACAAACATGTGCTAGGGTGTGCTCTCAGAGTGTTCAGTCTGACTGTAGTCCAGCAATCATGGACCACGCTATACTTGAATGGAGGAGGAAACCCATATATGACCCAGAATCATTTGCAATTATTGATTTAGATTGTTGTCTCTGACCTTGACTGATGGGAGAGCTTCGCAATTAAAATAAATAAATCAGGGCCACAACATTTAGCCAGTTAATCAAACAAAATCTTTTGATCAATTAAAATGAGTGCCCTTGATCAGTCAGGCATCAAGGTTTCTCTCTCTCTTTTTTAAAACGTAGGTTCTTGCAAGTGGACTTCATTGAAGAAGTTTTCTTCCTCCTCTCTTACACAGGGTGGAATTCCTTTTCTGAGAGTGCTTATTGGGACAGACAAATACATCATCCCAAACTAATGAATTAATGTTGTTCTCCTTCAGAGCAATTATTTTATTCATATGTAAATGTACACAGCTTTGATCATTAATCAATTACAACTTCTATGGCTAATCAACTAATTTTTCATGAATTAAGTGATGGTCCTAAACTAAATACACAGAAGACTTTATATGACCCACCTCCCAAACTGAACCATTGTTCTCTTGTGCAGGGGTCGTTCTGTTTTGGATGAGTAAGTTGTGTATTACAGTCTTTATTTTAGAGAAGAGAATACTCAGTATCCATAGTTGTACCTTCACAGGTACCATGTAAAAAATGCCATAGCTTAGCAAACATGATGCATAATTTATTGCTTATCAAGGCCTTTCATCTTGCATATTTTAATCCAAACCACACTGTAAGTGTATTTGTCATTCCCAACAGACACATTTTTTCTTCATGAAAAATCCTGCCATTTATTGAGCCACATACTGAGTTTTGCATGGCTGCCTCTAGAGAAGATCTCAGACAGTTCCTAGAACATCACTACGTGGAGGTTATTTTTTGCACTCTTCAGTTCTTCAGAGATGGAAAATTGGGGTGGGTGAATGGGATGCCAATGTGGTTGGGGAAAGGATTTATTTATTTACTCATAGCATTTATCTCTCACATCTCTACCCTTGGTGCTTGTACAGCACTTTGGGGAAGGGCAAAGATTTCTTGGCACAGGACAGATCCAGGCTAGAATAAACAAGGGTGATGGCAATCAGGGAGTTGGGAGGCGTTGCCAAAACACTGATAGCCCAGGGGCTGCCTTAGTTGCAATCCACACTTAAAATATGAGTGGAGAGTTTGGTGATACAGATGAGCTATTTAATAAAAACTAGTTTCACCCATATAATGTTCTCTCACGTCTTCAGCTGCTAAGTGCAAGCAAAATACACAGCACTTGCTCATCTGAACTGGAGAACTGCTGCCCACAATAAACAGACAAGTAAACAGACAATACTGAACTAGATAGATTAGTGGCCTGACTCAGTAGAAAGTAGCTTCACAGTGCAATCCTATACAGATCTGATGTGGCCTAAGTCCATTGGCATTCTGCATGGGATGGCACTGTCCCACTGCCATCCTAAGCAGAGATACGCCTTCCTAAACCCCTTGAGGTCAATGGGCTTTGAAAGGTGTATCTCTGCTTAGGATGGCACCGCCAGCCTCCTATGTGTGTCTCTCTAACTAATGAGGAACTCCCATCCAACTCCCATCCATTTTTCTACCATCTTGCATGGTCAGGAAGACAAACAAGGACATTATGTTTTTGCAAGGCAAAACACAGCCTGTGTTAGCTAAACCCCATATATTACAATGAGACACTCATGCAGCATATGTCATTGTCCAGACTTGGCTCCAAATTCCCTTGAACAAATTTTAACTAAGCATTCCAGCTGATAAATCCACAGGCATAAAGGATAAATCTCTTGCTGTGGGAGACTATCTCTCCTAACACCCTGTTTATTGCCTGTGTACTGCAGCCACTGTGCAGCACTGTATTCGCTTAGCATAACAATTCCATATTTCAAATGCAAAGGCAGGTAACGCTAATTACAAGAGAATGCTGTTTGCCATCCACATTGTACTTATTTGTAAGTATAATGCAAAATTGTCCATGAACGTTAAAGCATTTGCTGCTTATTAATGAATGCAACACCCATTCTATCCAATGTTTTTGGACATATTTTGGTCCAGCTTTCCAAAATTCTGAATATAGCCAGCTAGCAAACTCTGGGTCTTCTGCTACAGTTGTCACTGCCAGCCGAAAGAATCAGGAAGGCACTGAGAAATGAAGAGGAAGAGAGAGCAAAAGATATCTAAATTGTGAAAGGCAAAAACCTTCAGTCTTCGGGATATCACATGCATGGGGGAAGAAAGCAAACTTTTCCAGCAGCCAAGTTCCTTGTAAATACCAAAACAGTGCAGCCCTAAACAAAACCACACCTTGCTAACTAGGGATGGGCATGAACCTCATTTTTTTTATTCAGTTCAGCTCGTGGTTTGTGGCTGAACCAAAACTGAACCATGAACTGGGAGGTTGGTTCACTAACCAATATGGTTTATATCGGTTTATGAGCTATTTAAAGTTTAAATCCCTGCTTTCTGCTCCCCATAATTTTTCATGGGGAGCAGAAAGCAGGGTTCAAATGGCTTCAAGCCATTTAAACCAAATTGCTGAGTGGTGGGGAGCTCCACTGTTTTTTGTGAAGAGCAGAAAGCAAGATTTTACCCCTTCATGAACCTCCATGAACTGCATCAAAATATGTGGAAGTTCATGATGGTTCTTCAGTACATGGACATCGCTTTGCAAACCACAAACCAGCCAAAAGTAATGATGGACTTTAGTTCATCAGCCAGTTTGTGCCCATCCCTATTGCTAATCTCATTGACTTCTGCTTTAGATTGCCCTGAAAAGTTCATTATGACTAATATGTTTATCACAGGATCTGCTTCCATGCACCAGAGCCCACTTTGATAGTTGCATGAACAGTGTCCCTCAAGTGACAGGGGTGTGTTTGTGTGCATAAATGTGTGTGTGTGTGTACAAACATCATCAACAAGCTAGCACTACAGTGACTCTCAGCTCCATATGGACAACAACAGGCATTAGCTCACCCACTATATCATTCCCCCAAACTGGAAGCAGTGCAGAAAAAGACAGATATTCAGCTGACACCATTGATAGTGATGATCTGACCCAAGCAGTCCCTGAGGCATAGGCAGATTTGCTGAGGCTTAATTCTCCTTCCCCTGGCCACTACCATCTGTGTAGGCCACTTTCCCACCAGGAAATTTCCCTGTATATTCAATGGCTAGTCCACCACTGCCTCAAATCAGCTCTGGCTGAAAACTTTCCTCCACCCAGCTGCCTACTGCTTTCAGTTCTTCTTAGAAGGGCTCATTTCGTGGCAGGAGCTCCTTTGCATATCAGGCCACACACCCCTAATGTAGCCAATCATCCAAGAGCTTACAGAGCTCTTCTTACAGGGACTACTGTAAGCTCTTGGAGGATTGGCTACATCAGGGAGGTGTAGCCTAATATGCAGAGGTGCTCCTGCTATGAAATGAGCCCTGCTTCTTAGGCTCTTAGTCACGCATATTCATTAACTGCATACGTCACATGTGTTTAGAGGTTAAGGAAACCAATCCAAGAATATTCACCAGGAACATTACTAAAGAAATGAAGGCAAAATACATTGATGTAAATATGGTAACAATGCATAGTGAAAGCACTGTGTCTTCTCTGTCACAGCTTCCATAAGTACCTCCTCCCATCAGCTGTTCTCATGGGTGAAAAGAACAGGCCCCTGACTCATCAGGGCCACCATTTGAGTTTTGCAGCATGGGCAGCTTGCTGGGCCAGGTTCGATCTCCTCTGGTGCACCAGCATTTCCCGGGGTTCCACATGGTTTCTGCACCCCCTGTGGCTCTCCTGCTCAGACTACTGGGTGGCTGGCCAGGCTTGCTCTAGGAGTAAGGGCAAAGAGGCAGGCCTGAGGTGGCCAGCTTTCAGTCTGGTCCACTTGCTCAGCTTAAGTTCAGCCCTCACTGGTGCTCAGGCCACATGCCTCCTCAGACAGTCTCAGCTTGTTGCTATGTATGCTACTTCACTATCATTTGCTTCATTTGGATTCTGTTTCGATTTTCTGGCTGCTAAATGTTTCTACTGTGACTGAGGGGGAACCTGGGACTGGAGGCAGCTGATGAATTATACTGCATGAATTATATTGCATAGCTGCTACTGTGACCACCTCATTGCTCACTTTATTAGTCAGATTCAGCTCCAGTGCTATTTCAGCAACAGGCATTCTTCTCTTCACAAAATGTATTTCTACCTGATGGGGGAAGATATTAGAGGTGTCACCCAATTTTGCCTAAAACAACATTTTAAGGTGCGTGTTGGAGGTTCGTTCAAGGCGTTACAAGAAAAGGAAAAAAATATTTCTTTGTAACTAACTAGATGGGACTCAGCTCTAAGCTGCTACCATGTTTCATCTAAATTGTACTTTCCAGGCAAGTTGGGAAGTTTCGACTTGGGTGAAACTGCTGAACAAAAAAAAAAAAGCTTCCATAATTCCAGTGGAGTTTCTTAGAAGAATTCTGTGCATCCTTAGGGAGACACAGCTCAGAATGGCTCAGAACCATGAGAGAATGTCATAAAATACCTACAAATACATTTCAATGTATAGGAACAAATAGGCTTGTTGCTATGTATGCTATTGAAGTCTTAAGGTTTGTTAAATAAGAATGTAAGAAGAGCCCTGCCTGATCAGGTTAGTGGCTCTTCTAGTCCAGCATTCTGTTTCAAACAGTGGCCCACCAGTTGCCTTGGAGGGCCAACAAACAGAATGCAGAGGCCAAGGAGGTCCTCTAATGTTTCCTCCTAGCTCTACAGGTTCCTTTTAGTCATCATGGTTAGTAGCTATCTATAGACCCATCTCCCATGAATCTGTGTAATCCCGCTTTAAGGCCATCTGTGCCTGTGGTCATCACTACATCCACTGGCAGTGAATTCCACAAACCGAGAGCCAGTTTGGTATAGTAGTAAGTGTCCGGACGCTAATCTAGGAGAACCGGGTTTGATTCCCCACTCCTCCATTTGCAGCTGCTCAATGACCTTGGGCAAGCCATAGTTCTATCACAGCTGTTCTCTCAAGGACAGTTCTGAAAAGAGCTCTCTCAACCCCACCTACCTTACAGGGTGTCTGTTGTGGGAAGGGGAAGGGAAAGGAGTTTGTAAGCCGCACTGAGACTGAGTGAAGGGTGGGATATAAATCCAATCTTCTCCTCTTCTTCTTTTTCTAATTACTCATTGAGTAAAGAAGTACTTCCCTTTTTCCATCCTGAATTTATTACCCATCAACTTCATTGGGTGCCCCAAGCTGTAATTTAGAGAACTGGGTTTGATTCCCCACTCCTTCACATGAAGCCTGCTGAGTGAGCTTGGGCCAGTCACAGTTTTCTCAGAGCTCTCTGAGCCTTACCTGCCTCACAAGGCCCCTGTTGTGGGGAGAAGAAGGGAAGAAGACTGTAAGTGGCTTTGAAACTCCTTAAATGATACAGAAAAGTGGGGTAGAAAACAACTCCTCCTCCTCCTCCTCCTCCTCCTCCTCTTCTGCTTCTTTAATGGGAGACTTAGAAAATGTTCTCTCTATCCACTTTCTTCACCCCATGTCAGTTATCTTTTTTCTAATAAATTCTAATTCCAAAGGAACATGAATAAAATTTAACATCAAGGCAAGACATAGCAGAGTTATAATGAAAGTGGTACACTTTAAAATACAGAACACATTATTATTTGAAAATTATTTATAGATGATCAATGAATGTAACCAAGGATGAAACCAAGTAGGCACATATCGTTCTTCCAAAAATGGATAATATGAAGAATGTCCTATCTTTTGATTTTCACTGGTACAAGTAGTACTACAGAGATTGCATACTATTTAATACTATCTGCCTTTGTTTGATCCTTAAGAAGTTTTATCTGATGTCCACTTTTCATTTAAAGAGATTTCCCAGATATTTCTGTGCTTGTTGTTTGAAGACAGTGGTGCAATAGCCTTCCCCTGTTGAGCCACTGGCAACATGGCCAGTAAAAACAAAACAAACAAACAGGAAAATACAGATAATATGAGTATGTGACATGGTGCCAGAAGAAAACAATGGTCTACAACCCAAGATAAATAGTTACAATATCTTTTGCCATCGTCTCCGGAACTAGATACAAATAAAGATTGCGCTGAATAACACTAAGTTGCCACACAGTGTTGTTCTTCAATAAGTCAGCCACAAGACCTGTATGAACAGTAATGACACAGAAGGAGGAGAAGAAATGGCAAGTTTACCTGGATGATTCTATCTAACTGTCAAAGACAATCTTTGAAAAGGAGCTGTGATGTTTATAACATTCAGAGCATTGTGGCGATGTCACCATGAGAAAAGTGCAATGGGAGCAAGGAAAGTGCTCAGAAATACAGGTGCATGGAAAGATTTACAGTAGATTGTCTCTCAAACACAATATAAAGTTTCCAAATAAAAGATGAAACACAAGTGGTTCCGATACCATCCATAGAGTTTATCCAGCTGGATCTCTCACTTAACCTATTAGCAACTCCCAGATTGGGTTGGTAGTCCAGAACAAAAAGGCATTTATTTGCAAAGGATGGAAATAAATTATACCACGATGTCAGCTTTAAAAAAAAAAAAAACGAGCCAATTACAGCACTACTTAGCACAAAAGAAATGGGGAAATAGCAAAATGGACAAAATTAATCATGGCTACGTTTGACCTAGAATGCTTGTAATGAGTATTTAAGCATGCCTTTTGGAGAGAGAGAAACCCAGTTATGCTAAAAAGCCAGTTCTGAAAATGGAATTATTATTTCCTCCCTTGTAATTAATTTGAGACTAGAAGAGACATTAAAGGCTGCATCACAGAATAAATAGTTTGTTGGGGTGGGGGAGGTCGGGATGGAGACATTATTTTCCAGCCATTCTTTCTAGTCTTACTTAACACAGAGATTTATTTATTTTTTCCTGAAGCAACACATAGAGGCACAAAGAACTCTATGCCCACCACGGGCAAACATTTTCTTTGATATTTTTCCCCCTCCAAGTAAGTTCTGCTGCTTCAGAGACATTGAGTTGTTGAAAAGGCCAACATTTCTTTGGCTTTGGGTGGCTGTATTCATACAGATTTTCTTTTTTTCTTTGTTAATGTAGCACTACAAAGAGCCACTTCACACAACCAGGGGAGTGCCTGGGTGTGGGCTGAGGTTGAGTGGCCCCACGGAGGGCCCTTTCTCTGTAGTAGAGAATTTGTACACTGGCTTTCCCACACACCCCTGTGATGCATCCTGTTTGGGGGAGTTTTGTTAGAACGTGCCTATTCATGCCCAGAGATGCTCAGTCAATTGCCTGTTTGGCTCAGAGCCTGCTCACGGTTGGCGAACAATACAGCTGAACTTTCAGCACACACTTCTGATGAGTCTGAGTAGCTCAAATGTGTCCATGTTGCAAACAGGCCTGTAGCCAGGATTTCTTTTGTCAGGGGGGCATTTAAATTTCTGAGGGGGCAGTTAAAACTAATTTTAATTAAATTACCTTTAATTTGATTAATGGTTTTTTTCTCATTGGAGTCTGCAGTGCCAGGAGGGTTGCTAATGGACACAGCAGGGGACATTTTCTTGAAAATAGGAGCTTTACATGGCAGAACAGAGCCCTGGATTTGGAAGCCAGAGGGAGAGAAAAGACACTAACTTGATAACCTTTCTGGAGGCACGCAGAAGAGGGGGTGAATTCTGAGGTGCCCATTTAGGAAGGGACTGGTGTGACTTCACTTGGCCTTGTCTCTGCCTGCAGACAGTCCCAGTGGGGGAAGTGGGGAGAGGAGCCCACCACTCACATCTCCCCTCTCTCATCTTCCCTGCCAACAATGCCAACTCCCCCCAGCCCAGTCTTAACCATTTATAAATCCCATTCATAGGCTCTCCTTGGTGAGACACACACACCACCAGTGTTCCCTCTAAATTGAGTTAGTGTGAGCTAGCTCAGTTTTTTAGTCTCCAGCTCACACATTTTTTGTCTTCACTTAGGAAGGATGGCTCCAGAGCAAACTAATTTATGCAGTAGCCAAATCGCTAGCTCACAGCTTTAATGCCTGTAGCTCACAAAGTAGAATTTTTGCTCACAAGACTTCGCAGCTTAGAGCATTGCACACCACCCTCCTTTCCCTTCCCAGGCACATGCCCACCCTGTGCCTGAGCTCTCCCCAAGCACAGGGGCACAGGTGGGTTGGCAGCAGAGGCTTCGCTTGGCATCTCACCTGCCCTCCTCATCGCCTGCCCTCGACAGTACATATGAGGAGACAGACTGTGACAGGCCAAGATGGACTGAAAGGCTCCTGCACAGCTCGGCACGATGTAGGCCTGCATTCCTATATTACAAGTAAAATAAAATAAAATAGGGGGTGGGCTTGGGACTTATGAGGCAGGGCCTGTTGGCTAGGGGATGGAGCCCCCAAATACCCCACTGTGGCTATGGGCCAAGTTGCAAAAGAAGGGTTGTTTCACATGTGCAGCTACATACTGCTGTAGCTGCCTCCACCAGGACCACCACCACTGCTGCCTCCAATTTTTAAAGGACACATTGTTAAAAGAAAGACAAAGTTTGAGATTATGAGATCAGACTTACTGCTTTGGGGACTGACAGAGTCACACTTCCAAGCTTGTCACAACATATAATTCCTGGCACACATTGCCCACATTGAAAACTTAAAGGAAAACCTGTCAGATTGTATTGATTGGGGACAACTAGCATTTCCACACTGCTTCATAGGACTTGTAGTTATTGGGGGTGACATTATTCCCTCTGCATCCAGTTAAATCATAATCAAGAACTGCTCTGATTGACAATATATTTTCACCTTTGAAATATGCTGTGTATTTTTACCAAGGCATTAGCCTGGAGTACATGTAACTACTACACAGGTACAAAGCTGCTTGGCATGTCATTCAAACTGATCAACAACATCAAAATGAACCAGGAACATGGCTCAACTTGTGTGTAAATGAGAAGTTTGATAAACTAAGTTTGGTTGGTGATTATGGTCATGTTGAATCTCTTAGCATTCCTGGTCCTGGCATCCGTCAAAATACTCACAAAACTGCTTCACCACCAAGCAAAAGTTCAACCCTATTGTCAGACACCCAGTTCGAAAAGATGGTTGCGTCAGGTTCACATGTCAGAAACCTGCAAGGAGGTGAGGCAAGCAGGGATTGAATGTTTGTATCCCAAATCTTTCTTCTGCCATAAAATTATTAGGCAGATATAAGTCAAGGCTACCAAGAACAAGATAGCTTTAGGAGGGCAAATTCTGGGACCTTGTTTACTCTGGAATCTCATGGAGCTTTGCAAATCATGTGACATTTTTATAGAATGTTTGGATTGAGTCTGGTTATGTGAGGGAGGTCCAGGGTGAATTTACTAGGGACATAGCAAAGGTCTTATCAGCTCAGGATCTAACTACATAAGATTTGTGACATGAGTTGGGTTGGGGCTCTCCTGACCAGATTTGCAGTCACCTTTCAAAGTACACTAATGCCTGCTGCCTCTTGGGAGGGGAGGAGAGTCTTCAGCCTTTCCTTCTGCACCATTTTCCCAGGTGGAAACAGCTGCCTGGGAGTTATTTGATCCACTGTCAGGTTTTACATGTCCTGGGATCATGTGATTAAGGACATGTGGAGCCTCCCCACAGCCATTTTAGCTCAGGAAAAAAAACACAGGCGGGAAGGCTGAAGTCCCTCCTTCCCTCAAGCAGCAGTAAGCAGTGGAGCACTTTGGAAGGTGAATCCCCCAACCATTTGTGTGACTGCAAGATGGTTTGGGAGACATCTAACTCAACTCATATCACACACATCATGCAGTTAGGACCTCCGGTATATCACTGTCATCCCTTCCAAGTTACTCCCAGGATGAGCAGGATTCTGGTTGCCCCATTTGCAGCCTGACTTGAACTGTTAACACTTCCCTCCTTCATGTGCACCAGGAGCAGAGAAGAAGAAGAAAAGAAGAGATTGGATTTATACCCTGCCCTTCACTCCCCAAGGGAGTCTCAGAGCGGCTTATAAACTCCTTTCCCTTCCCCCTCCCCACAACAGACACCCTGTGAGGTAGGCAGGGCTAAGAGAGCTCTTTCCTTGAGAGAACAGCTGGTACAGAGCTATGGCTTGCCCAAGGTCATCCAGCCAGGTGCAAGTGGAGGAGTGGGGAATCAAACCCGGTTCTCCCAGATTAGAGTCCGCGCACTCAGCCACTACACCAAACTCGCAGACTGGAGAGAGCATGAATCTGATGCCTGGTCCACAGTGGCCTCTTGACACTAGGATTTATAGAATCCATGCAGGCCTATCGAAATTATTGTGCTGGTAGGACTCGTGCTGAATCTTCTGTTCTAACTGCTGCAAAAGGGGTGAGTTTACAGGTGCATTTTTTCAAAATAGCTTTCTAGCCATCATGGTTAGAAAAACTGCTGAATTTCCTCCGTTTTTTAAAATGTTTCTACAAGTGCACTCCCAGGTGGTGAATCTATGAATTTAAAACACTGGCAACATTTAATGGCTGAAATCTGTGGCTATACCTCTCCTTGGTCACATGGGAGACATTCATTCAGACTTTAACTGGTGTGAATTACAAGGGTTGTCTGCTTCTGCGGTTTGAAGCCTATGTAAACCTGAATGCACATATACACTCACTCTTGGAATGGAAGTTAGCGATAGGAAACCTTATGGATATTATTTAAATACTTTCTTTTCTTTTCTCTGAGAGAGAGAAAAAAACCCATGGACTTTCATAGGTCTGTGGAAGAATCACAGATTCTAGAACCTCATGCTCTGAGCTGGGAATTATTTATTTATTTAGATTTCTATCCTGCCCTTCCCGCAAATGGGCTCAGTGTGAGTTACAACAATAATTTACAATCAATAAGTGATTAAAAATCAATATTAAGCAATAAAAACAGTTAAAAGATGGGCATAGCAGCCATTACATATTCAGTAATCCTAAACTGGGAATAATTGGGCCACAGCCAAGCTATAAAGATTTGATCAGTAGCAGTCTATCATTAGCAGAAACTCTAGAAACAGCAGCAGGGAGGCCAATTAACGGAGGCCCACCGCCTCACCTGAAGGCCCGGCAGAACAGCTCCATTTTGCATGCCCTGCAAAACTGTACTAGGTCTCGCAGGCCCTGATCTTGATTGGGAGCATGTTCTACCAGGCCAAGGCCAGGGCAGAGAAAGCTCTGGCCCTGGTTGACGCTAAGTGAATGTCCTTCAGGCCAGGGATAACCAGCAGATGGTGCTCCTCAGAGTGCAAGACTCTCCAGGGCATATAACACAAAGACTTATTTCCATTTGAACTGTGGAGTTTCTTCAAGAGAAGAGGGATGGGTATCACAAGCCAGTGCAATTGCTGGATGGAACAGATTAGCACACTGAGATAGCAAGAGCACTGGGAATGGACCCTATTCTTATAGACTTTAAATCACAGCTATATAGATTCAGATCAGGGTCATGCCATGGCCAGGGTGCGGGGCTTTTAAAATATGTATGTATGTATGTATTTTAATATGCCAATATAATATTTTATATATTAATACAGGGGTGGGCAATTGTTTTGGCTCGGAGCAGAGGTTAGTGGAGGGCCACACCTTTTAAAATGATTGCATTCATTAGTTAACTTTGCATTTCAGAAAAGGTATAAATTGTATCATAAAAATCAATAAATATAAATTAAATAAAATAGTGGTAGTTTTATTCAATTTATTTATTGTGCTAATTTCATATCATCCATAGCTGCAAGCACATTTAATTTTAGAATCAGTTTAATGAGACAAATGTACCCTATCAAACTTTTCTACAATTTTTTTGAAATCAGGAGTGAGATTGCTTGTTGAGATTCTCATCACAGCCTGCAAGTTACTGTCTGTCAAAGAGCATCTATATTTACTCTTGTCGATCTTCATGCAAGAAAAACTTTGCTCACAAAAATATGTAGACCCAAATATAGAGAATATTTTCCCGGCAAATTTCTTCATACATGGAAATTTTTCAGCAGACAAAGATTTGTAAAAGTCAACTAATGTCACAGCATTAAACATTTCTTTTATGACACAGTAAACACACTGCTTTATTCCCTGTATTACCAAAGAAATATTTCTTTGTCCATTCTTCATTAAACACACGACATTCATCATCGATTTTATGTTTTTTTGGAGGGTTCGTGGTTTCACTAAAGTTGGAAATTGTCTTGGCGGGCCGCAAAAAATTATGTGGCGGGCCGCGTGTGGCCCACGGGCCGCAATTTGCCCACCCCTGTATTAATACATGCTTTTTTATATCCATACCTCCCTTTTCTCCCCAAGAGGGACCCAAAGTAGCCTACAACGTAGCTATCCACTCCTCCATTTTATCCTTACAGCAATAAGCCTGGGATGTAGGTTTGACATACAGAGGGTTTTTTCCTCCCATCTTTATTTATATCACACCTTTCTCCACAGTGGGGACCCAAAGCTGCTTCCATTATTCTTCTCTCTTTTCTGTACTGCCCTCATAACAACCCTGGGGGTAGTGTAGGTTGAGAGTGTATGACTAGCCCAAGGGCAAAGAAAAACTGGGCTGCACCCAGCAATGTGCCAACAGAACAATGGGGGGGGGGAATGCCAGGTGATAGATAAGTGATTTATTATACAAGGTCCCTATGTGTTTCACCATACAAGCTATGTCAGGTGGAATCAGAACATTTGCCTAGTGCTCGAACTGTCCACAGCAATTCACCTGACATTTTTTTCCTTTTTGTTCTGTTAGCCTAAGGACACCCATCAAGCTTCCATGGCAGATATTCTAACTACTATACCACACAGGTTCCCTGCACCATACAAGAATGACTCAAGGTCACCCAACAAGCTTCTATGGGAGACCCACTCTGCCACTCAAACCTGTCTGACACTCTAAGCACTAGTTGCTGCTGGGTATCTCTCAACATGTTTCTGTGCATCCCAGTAGCTCATGGCGATGGCTTTTCTTTACACAACAGATGTCTGCACTGAAAGGGTCAACTGACATGTTTGCCCTAAACAGAAACAGATAGTTTGCACAATTTGGTTCAGCCTCCAAGGCCACCTGGAAACACAAGGAAGACACGGCAAAGAAGCACTGCTGGTGCACAACTGCCACCTGACCAGCTTAAGTACCTTCACTTCAAGGTTGGACTTTTGGTTTGGTGTCACAGCATCATTACAAACAAGGAAAGAGATCCAGTATGGGCATGCGTATTTGTGTTGCTAACAGATGCATGCAATTGACATGATTTGGTTGCAGCTGGGCAAACACTCA
The DNA here is from genome assembly GCA_029233225.1 of Lepidodactylus listeri. Lineage (NCBI taxonomy): Eukaryota > Metazoa > Chordata > Lepidosauria > Squamata > Gekkonidae > Lepidodactylus > Lepidodactylus listeri. Next base: position 50,084,907 of record JARCFY010000013.1, on the reverse strand, counting down.
AAACCGCACATAGGAATGTGATTGTGCCTGCCAGCCTACCTCTGAAGTCCACGTATTCAGTTTGTCACATTTGCTACTCTTGATGTCCCACTGCTTCCTAAGATGCTATGAAACATTAAGCTGCTACTTTTAATCTTGCTGTCCTTAAATATTTTAAATGTTTTCCCCAGGTTTTGGGTTTTTTAATGATTTGGGTAGGTTTTTCCTAGTATGTATGCATTATTGGTTTAATTATGTCTTGTACTTTGGCTGTGAACTGTCTCAAGAACCAACCTGACTGTGAGCCAAACTACACAATACCTTTTTTAACTACTTGTTTTCCCCACAGCCACACAGCAGCTGCAAAGTATGTCATTTGTAAAACCTGTAGGGAGCCCGATGCAGCTCAGGACTATGGCATGGGGGGAGCCCTGCTTTTCCACCATACCATTTTCCCTGGCCAAAACTATCACAGTGGGGACTTCTTCGCATAAATCTGGAACTGCACCTGCTCAGAATGCTGTGGACCTGACACCTTAAAAAATGTAGTGTGTAGTTTGGCCCTGGGAGTTGTATAATACCAATGCTTTAACTAAAGACCCAAACCAACATCTGCAAAGAACCTCTATGCATATATGAACATGCATAGTCTCTTCTATGCAATGATGCTGTGTAAAGTTCCAATCAGGTAGATAAAATCTCAGGCCAAGTTCAGACTGGCAGATTGGCCCAATATAGGCACCTTTCTCAAGCAGATTAAGTGGGCTGGTTCACACAGCCACAGCTGTCTGGCTATCCCCTGCTGTACTCACCCCGTCCTTTAACAATTCGATCCCACTTTTAAAAAGTACTTGATGAAAGCCAGGGCAAGCCATGGAGGATGCGTTGATCATGCTTCCTGGAAGTGTGGACATAAAAAAGCCGTAATCAAGTTGTGTTGGTAATGTGAACCTGCTGGTCCGGCAGGAATGTGCATAACCGCCCATGTGTGCTGTGCATTTAAGCACACAACCGCCCATGGGGACACTCCCGGCTCACTGAGTTAAAGCTCCCAGCCACAAGATCTTGCCCCAATTGCTGTTGCGCCTATGCACCCCTGCACCTATGTGCAGGTCGGCAGAGTGGACCAAAGCCACACACAACCGTGGAGCTGCCAGGAGATGCCCCGCAGTGCGACCGCTCTATTCCGCCTCCCCCTGGTATGCTGCTGCATCAGTCGGTGCAGTGCGACTGGGAATCCCTGCCACAACTTGGCCTGGATCTTTTTGCCCTGCCTCCCTTCTGCTTTATACTGCCAGTCTGTCCTCAGCCTCAGGGACTGTGGCTTTGTATAGATAGTTATTTGAAGGCATATATGTCCTTCCTTCCTTCCTTCCTTCCTTCCTTCCTTCCTTCCTTCCTTCCTTCCTTCCTTCCTTCCTTCCTTCCTAACATTTTTTTCTGCCAGCTTTCCCCCCAATCTGGTCTCCATGGTGGCACACATAAAAACATTAAAATCTTTGGACAATTAAAAGCAACACTGAATATTATATACAATAATTCAATAAAACCACATAAACAACACCAGAACCAGGGAGGAGGGCCAATAACCATTATTGGGGCTATGCCAAATAAAACAAAAAAGTATTCACACTTGTTGCATGCAAGCCAGTAAATGCAGTCTTACTCCCCTTTATGGGGTGTGCATTGTGCAGGCTTTTCAAAGCCCACACAGTCCATTATGACCACTCTGAGACCACAAAGGACAGGGTACAGTATAAAAATATGGAATATTTCTATACACCATTTTGTATACTGTAGTAATCTGGCTAGGTGGTACACACCAAATGCTGCACATTGAATTCATGTTTGCCTCACTCTTTGGGAAAGTGTCCTTCTTATCAGACACCAGTATGGGTGCACATACACAGACAAATGTCTCACGGGTTTAAGCACTTTTAGGATTTGGTGCAACTATTGGGAAACTCAAGAAAAACGAGTTACATGGGTGCAGCTGAAGAGAAGGCAATTTTCCATGTACACTACAGCTGAGATTGCCCTTAGTTTTGATTTCTCTGGAAAACAGAATATTTCCTGTTTGTAGGCAAAAGGTGACACACTAGATGCCGTGGATGGCATTAAAATTCTGGGTAGCCTTTAAAGCAATTCAGAGTGTGTGAGAGAGAATACTTTACAGGATATGAAACAGCTGTCCTTCAGCTAGTCCCTTTGCAGATTACATCTATTGCTTACAGATTCCATAGATTACATTTGTGATGCATGTTACCCTGGGAAGTAAATCTGACCAGACAACAAGGAAGGCGAAAATGCCATGCAACTTTATTTCCTCTGATTTTATAGGACTTAAGTGAAATATTGCCACTAACTGGTGAAAAAAAAGGTTTTCCCCATGACCCAGTGATGGAAAACTGATTTGAAAAACATCAGAAAATGGATAAGACAACCTTTGAGTGGTCAGGGTGTTTTTCCCCCTTACAGTACAGTTGGATTTCTTGAACACATGAATGCACTCCATTTCCTTTCATTTTCCCCTTTAATTACCATCCTCAGAAAGATGGGAGCTTTGAGTTGCCAACCTCCACATGGGGGCTGGAGATTCCCCACTATTACAATTGTTCTCCAGATAGCAAGAGATCAGTTCCCCTGGATAAAATGGCTGCTTTGGAAGGTGGACTCTGTGACATTGGGCCCTGCTGAGATTCCTCCCATCCACATTCTCCACCCGGCAAATCTCCACCCAGAGCCCACCTCCCCAGCATGCTCTTCCCCACCCAGCAATCTCTTCCCCACCCAGAGCCCACCTCCCCAGCATGCTAGAGATACCAAACTCACAGAGGATCTCCAGCTGAATCTCCTCTACCTACCCCCACCTCCACAAGTTTGGTGAGGATTTATGGGGTCTAAGTTATGCCCCCCCCCAAAGAAGGTACCCCAGGAAAGTGCTAACTCGGGAAATGACTGTCTGAAACTGAAACACATGATAAATTAAAAATTAATTAGATTGAGATCCTGTCAGGGACAGAAATACAGTGGAGATAACTACTGTAAGCTGCTATGAGCCCAAGGCACACAGTGGGATACAAATCAAATGCATAAGTTTGTGATTCAAATTAAAATATGAAATAAACATTGGATGTCCTGTCCTTCCCCTTTCCATACCAAATCAGGTCTTGGGCAGGAAAATGGGGTCATAAGCAAAAGAACAAACCAGCTCATATAAGAATTTTTTCCTATGGTTTTTCAAGGTGATGGAAGGGAGGGAAATCCACTAACTGAAGCCTTCTCCTACATAAATACCAAGGTTTCCAAGTACCGTACAAGAATGCATATGCATATGTCAGCAAAGTCCAACACTATTCTTTTAAAGGTGAGACTACAAGTTGTGGCAATTCTGAGATTAGTTTTCATGGAGATTGTATGTGTGTGTATGTGTGTGTGTGTGTGTGTGTGTGCTAGGTGCTGTCAAGTCATTCCCCGCTCCTGGCAACTCTGTAAATGAATCTCCAAAACATCTTAGCATTAATAGACTTGCTCAGGTCCTACAAACTGAGGGTCATGACTTCCTTGATTGACTCAATCCATCTCATGTTGGCTCTTCCTCTTTTTCTTCAGTCTTCAACCTTTCCTAGCATTATTGGTTTTTCCAGTGACTTGTCTTCTTGTAATGTGGCCAAAGTACAATAGCCTCAGTTTACTCATTTTAGCTTCTAGGGAGAGTTCAGGCTTGATTTAATATAGAACCCAATTATTTGTCTTTTTAGTAGTCCACGGGATTCGTAAAACTGTCCTCCAACACCATGCTTCAAAGGAAACTACTTTCTTCCTGTTGGCTTTTTTTTCATATTCCATCTTTCACACTCCTACATAGTAATGGGGAATACTATGGTATGGATTATTTTGATCTTGGACACCAGTGTAGTGACACATCCTTATATTTAAGAATCATTTCTACTTCCTTCATGGCTGTTCTTCCCAGTCTCTATTGCCTTCTCATTTCTTGGTTGGAGTCTCTCTTTCGGTTGAAAATAGAGTTAAGGAATAGAAAATCTTGACCATTTCCTTTTCTTCACTGTCAACCTTGAAGTTGTGTAATTCCTCAGCAGTCATTACTTTTGTCTTCTTGATGTTCAGCTGTGATCCTGCTTTGGCACTTTCTACTTTAACCTTCATCAGTAGTCATTTCAAGCCTTTACTATTTTCTTCCAGTAACGTGGTGTCATCTGCATCTCTCTCACAGTTAATGTTCCTTCCATCAATTTTCAGTCCACCTTCATCTAAATCAAATCCAGCTTTCCTTACAATATGTTTTTATGCATGTCTATTTATCCAATGCATGGCTATCCCACCTTTCTTCCATTTGTGTTATTTTTAATAGAACGCATCCACAGGGAATGCAATTTAAAGCCTGTATGATGCTAGTGATGTTGGTGAATAAAAGGTGCCCTCCACAACCAATCAGAATGGAATCCAAAATTTTCCTGCTTGGCCCCTGAAGCAAGCAGCTAATCCCATGTTCTTGCATAAGGAGCAATGAGAATAGAATCTCTGAGCCAAAGGTGAGTCTAAAAGAGGCAGGAAGGCTCTAATAGCCACCCCACTTCACCTCCCCATTGACTGTCCTGTACAGAGTAGCAATTTTTCCCATGTATACCTGAGCTGATCTTTGAGTAGGATGGTTAGCAAAGTTATCCCATACCTATAAAGGAAAAAAATAGTTATACAACTGTACCTGTCATGTAGCGCTATCCTAGTCTGTATCCACATATCATTAGATATTGTTGCACTATAGCAGTCATTTGCACCCGGAGTTTCTTGCATGGATGAGACAATGGCCGCAGTCACACATGCTAACTGATCCACCTTCAATCCACTTTCAGTGCACTTTCCAACTAGATGTTTATTGTATGAACTGGCAAAATGCAGTTGGAAAGTGCATTGAAAGTGGATTGAAAGTGGATTAGTGTGTGTGACTGCAGCCAGTGCATTTGCATATTATTGCTGTAGCACAACAATAGTGCAATATCCAAGGACATGAGGATGCAACCCTTAAATACTAACCCCTGGATCCTGCTACGGTAAGACATCTGTGTTAGGGGAGGATAAATGCAAGATAATGTTTTTTAAGATTTATAAAGAATGAGGTTTAAAGTTATCCTTGTTGGTTAACCATAATCCATTGCAGAGTTGAAAAGGGAAAAAAGTTATAATATCACAACATTCCTTTTGTATGCAACAGAACACAATTACCGCATAGCAAGTGAGATAAGGAGCAATTACATCCCTCTTGCGTGTGACTTTAAAACCTGGTGTTTTCACCTTCTGAAACCGTAGGTACAGTAGGGTTTCCTTCTCTAATTGGAATTTTTACAATGAGCCTTTAAACCCTTGCTGACAATAAACCATTACTCTCTTCCTTATACAGCGTAATCACGAGGCTGCTGACATTTGAGGGGGGGATTGTTCAGAAATAATAATTGTTCAGAAACTATTTTTAAATGACTCGCCGAGATATGATGAAGGAACAATGAACACCCATCAATACATAATAGAACCATTTTGCATTTTCTACACTGCATTCAAGCTGGGAGGGAAGAAGAGAGATCTCAGACTAGCAGCTCAATGTGGAAAATGGAGAAATAAACAACAAATTAGAATGACAAAGCTTTGGTTGGAGGTTACTTTGGATCCAAGTGAATAACAGAGTAAAGAAGAAGAGACAGAATGCTCTGTTAATTTCATATATCCAACAGAATGCTAGAAAACAGGCAGAGCAAAGAAGGAAGGAAATGCAAATGAACACAAAGGACAGGAAGACATGGACACAAAAACCAAAGGTAAATATGGAACCAGTCAGTGAGGCCATCATTGCTTTCAAGTTGTATTTATGGGGGGTGGCAGGGTTATGCAGCTATCTGGGCCTAGTTATCTGGTACTGGTGGGTTTTGTTCATTAAAATGAGTTCTTTCTAGGGGGACATACTAAGACAAAACCCTGAACAGCAGCACATAGTGACAGAAGATAAAACTGTAGTACACAGGGATGAGAGAAATTGTGAAGTGACAACTAGTGACAGAATGTGGAAGTAACTATTCTTAGAGTCAAATCAGACAATTCAGTGTAAGATCTTTCAAGGTATCCTCAGTTCAGGGGATAAGGAGTAAAAATGGTTTGGGGATAAAGAATTAAAAGTCCTTCCTCCCACAGCATGGCCCTGATTCAAATCATCTCCCTGAGGTGAAACAAAAGGAGCACAGATTCTGGCAAGAACAATCATAAATTGACGATAAGTAGGGATGGGCATGAACTGGCTCATGAACTAAAGTTCATTACGAATTTTGACCAGTTCGTGAACTGATTTTCATGGAAGGGTACCCGGCATGAACATTTCACAAACTTTGGTGCTGTTCATGGTGGTTCATGATGGTTCGTGAATGGATACATTTTATAGACAGATTGTCTTCACTCAATTAAACTGTTTACAAAACTCCAAGGCAATAGGGGGATTCTCCACCCTTGACACCAGTAGGAGCCTTCCAAAGCTTAACAAGCACTGCTGGGTGCCAATAACAGAGTTCCCATTCTGCTCTATGGGATCAGAATGGTATATATACTCTCAGCTTTCTGCAGCCTCTTTTCTCTTGGATGTTTGCAGTTACAGAGAGAGGCAGGAAACTTATTAAAAGCAGTGCAGCAGAGCATATTCCATAGTGATTAGGAACTCCTCTCCCCTGCTGGGATTTGGTGTTAGGTGGACTCAGGGCTCTGAGCCACCCTGTCTCTCTGCTCACACTGAGCAGAGTAGCTTAGCTAGTGGGTTCCTTGGCTGAGGACCCATATTTTGATTGTGATTCCTCTCCCCTGCTGGAGCTTGGAGGTCTGAGGTGGACTCAGGGATCTGAGTCACCTGTCTCTCTGCTCACACCAAGCAGAGGGCATAGCTACTGGGTTCCTTGGCTGAAGACCCACATTTTATACTCTACCACCCATTGTGACTGAGAACTATCCACTCTATGCCATGAGAATGAAAGTGGGTGCAAAGGGTGCTTATTATGGGGGGGGGGGGGAATGTCCTCTACCCCTTGCATACCACAAGACTCTGTTCCTGGCCACAAAGCCAATCCTGCCAGCCCACAGAAGCCCACCCCTAGCAGGACATCATCAGAGCTCCCGGAGGCTCCTTCCCCTGATGTGTTCCTGGGGCTCTCCACAGAAGATGAAGAGTGGTTAGCACTGTCCAAAGACCAGCAGTGTCAGAATCGGTTAATTCTGTCAATGTAATCTTGCATGCACACTATGTATTCTGTTATGTCTTTATGTATTGGACCTGTATTTTCTCCTTTGCTTAGTCGGGAGGGTGACAACCCCTAGGGTGAGAACAACGAGGCCTCTCATCCCTGCCTCCGCATTCCAGCTGCCCCGGCAGTAACTTCAAGGGGAGGAAAGGCTCTCATCTCTTATCTATGCTAAAGAACCTTGGAGCCTTGAATTGTTATGTGAACGGAGGGGTCTGGTTTGGGAAGGGAAATTTACTGCTTAACACCTCACTTTTTTCCTGTGTGAACCAAACGGTCAAGACACCTTTTAGCCCGCCAATTTTCCCTCCTGGGGATTGGCCACCTATGGGTAATTCAAACTCCTTGGAATGGTATAATAGACCCGCTTGTATTATTTGTCTCATCTCTGACAATACCCCGAGACGCTGTACTAATGTAGGAATAGGCAATAAAGAACTGTGGTTAACCAACCGAGATCTGATCCTTGACTACTTTGAACAGGACTCTCACAAGCAGTTGCTAACACTCTTTGGAGAAGTCTCTGACAGCAGTGATAAGGGAGGTGAAGCATCCTCCCTTCCACACAACTCCCTGTTTCTGCTCCAGTACACCCCTTCATGGACCCAGTGCCAGAAAGCAGCTGTCCCTCCTCCTTTCAGCTATGCTGTCATCTCCTGCCTGGGGGTTGGGATTCGACCAGTAACCCCACCCGTTGGAATGTGCTCATGTGCTGTTTAGTTGTCTGGCTTCCTTATCATGCCCCGCTTGGGTCTGCTATGCTCCCAGCATGCCTGCTTCACTCCCAGTTTGCTCAAGGTCTGAGACAAATCCTCCCCTACCATGTTATGCTTTTTGCAGCTGCTCTTGAAAACATTTAGTAGAAGTTCCTTGGGAACTAAAAGCACAATAAGCTGTTTGCCACCATTTCTGTGTGAAACTTATTCAGGGGCTGGAACAACCTTTTACGTTTTATGATTGGTGTAATTGCAGAGAGGGGGATTCTGGTTGCTTAGTATAATACTAACTGTTTGTTTACAATAAAGCCATTACTAACAGGAAAAGTGTAACCATTCCAGTAAGAACCTCTTTGCAAATAAAGGGCTTTCTGGTTCAGGAGACCTGTTGCAAACTGCATCTTTTGGGACAATCTCACACTCCCACCTTCTCCAGTCCTGGGGCATTGTTTCCAGCTCACACTTTGGAAACATGTCCACACTCATCCCAGTGACTCCTGTGTGGCAGAGTGACAGGTGTGCCATGCCCACATCAAGAGGGGCACAAACCCCCAACACTTGTCCTCCTTCACCTCTGCAGGCACCTGCAAAGGGTGCCCCTCAATATGTTGCCCCTGGGGGAAAGATGGGCAGACAATGGGAGGAAGAAGAGGCCCACTACCTCTCACCAGGGAGAATTGGAGGGGGAGCAGGAGGCCCTTCCAGGAAAGGCTCCCCACACTCAGGATGCCATAGGTGGTGGCACATCAAGGCAGACCACTCTCCAAGAGGCTATTCCTACAGGGATGCCAACAGTGCCATCCAGAAGGTATACGTGGAGAGTCCAGGAAGCTGTCACTCACATCATCAGTGAGATGATTGCTGTGGATGGCCAAACCTTCTCCCTCATAGAGGAAGTAGCCTTTTGCCAGCTGCTGTACCACCTGGCTCCCTGGTACTCCATCCCCTTTCAGAGGACCATGAGCCAATGACTCTTGCCCGCCATGTACCACTCCACAATGGTGATAGACAAGGATAAGCTCTCCAGAGCACAAGGTATGTCATCTCTTCCATGACCTTCCTGCTTGGGGAAGAGGAGCAGCTCAGCATCAGCTCCAGTGGCTGGCTGACACTCTCCCAAATGGTGCATGTCCCCAAGCCCTTCCAGAACACCACTGACATGCTCTGCCCTCATACTGCCAGCTGGGACCATGTCATCCCCCTAATTTGAGGGCTGGACCAGGCACTGGCCTGCATGCTGCAGTCAGACCGCAAGGGGATGCCTGCTCCCATCAGTCAGAGCCTTAACAGAATGTGCAGGTGGGCATCACCACCAGGTTGCAACCCCTCTGCAATAAAGGGGAGTACAGGCTGGCCTGCATGTGTGACCCCCGGATAAAAAGCAGAATTGCTCTCCAGAATACAGAGCATGTGCAATGGAAGTGTGAGCTCTGCACAGAAGTGTAGAGGCTTCAGGCCAGCAGGAATAGCCAGAGGGAACAGCAGGTGGAAGAGGCTGGGGGGAGGGGGAGGAGCTGCAGCCTGGCACTTCTACCTCAAAGAGCCCAACCAGGGAGAAGCCCCACTACTGGTTGTCAGTGGTGAACTGGGAGGTCAGCACCGGCAGGGATGCCAGGCATGCCTTGGTGGCAGATTCAGCAGAGGTGATAGTGAAGGAGTACTTCACTGAGTCCTCTGAGCCTTCCTCTGCCGATCGCCTGGAGTACCAGTCACGCAAGGCTCCCATACGGCCCAACCTCTCTTGCATGGCCATGAAACTCCTCTCCTGCACTCCCCTCAGTGTCCAGAGTGAGAGGGTGTTCCCCCAACTGGAAGACATTCTCATCTCCCACTGCTCCCATATGGACCTGGACAGGGTGGACAAGTTGGCCTTCCTGAAGGTCAGCCTCCCCCTGCTGGGCTACCCTTCTCTGGACCTCACAAGGTAAGATCCAGGCCTCCTGTTGTCCCCCTGTATGTCCCCTCATTCCTCCTCCCTTCTGGGTGATCCAGCATATGGCCTGTGGGTTGTGCCCTTGGCATTTGGGTGGGAGGATGGCCACCTCTGCCAGGTGGAGATGGGCTCCCTTACCCAACACCGACCTCATAAAGCAACATCATCTACCTCATAACACAACACCTACCTCATGATCACTTTAAATAGAAAACTCTGATTTCCACTGGTCTGGTGGGGCTGGGATGGCCTGCCTACCAACCTGTTGGGGGGGTTACTTTGGGGAGCCCTTGCCAGAAATCTCTTGTCATGCCTGCCTTTTTGTCATTGCATCATTAATCACTTTATATGGAAAACACTGATTTCCATTGGTCTGGAGGGGCTGGGTTGCCCACCAAGCTGCTGTGGCATAACTTTTGAGAGCCCCTGTCAAAACTTTGGGGATGTTTGCCTTTCTGTCCTTCAGAACCTGCTTTTGGAGACTTGAAGGGTGCAAGTGTAGGGGGGATGCTTGCATTGTTTTCAATGTCTGCTTGGGGGGTCTGCCCAGGGGAAGTTTCCCTGTGAATTTGGTGTCACTAGTTTTGTTCCTGAACCATTCCATAGACTCCTGTAACTGCAGCTGTCTTTTCCAGAGACAGCATTGGGGAAACCCTTTTGGGGAGTCCATAACCCCAGAAATGTAATCTGCCCTCAACTTGAAGAGATTATAGAGGAGCAGGTGGCAGGGTGAGGTTCTCTGTGTATTTGGTTGTGTGTAGCTTGCAGGGGGCCCAGTGTCTATGCACTTTTCAATCTGTGCCTAGCATTTTCCCCTCAAAGCACTTTACTGGCTTGACCTTAGTGCAGACACCTTCAGTGTCTGCTGAGAAATTCTCTGATTTGACATAAGTCCTTTCAAAACAATGGAGGACTGGGCACCTTGTTTGGGGATCTGTCACTTGGACCCTGTAAATCCAATCCTTTCCAAACTTGGAGGGCTGGTAGAGGACAGTCAGCCAGAGATCTGTGGGATACTGGGCAACAGTGGCCAATGAAGGGAGAAAAGGGTTAAATAAAGGAGATGGCAGAAGGATGTCCAGAGGCAGTGAACCTCTGAAATCCACTGCTGGGAGACAGTATCAGGGAGACATCTCAATGCCGAAAGCAACAGTTTAGCCAGCGTGAGTAACAGGGTGCTGAACAAGATGGACCACTGGTCTAATACTACACAGCATCTCATGTTCTTATGACTGCAGTTCCAACCAAGACAGAATAATAAATCTTTCAGCATCTTATTTGGTTCTATCTTGAGACACAAGAGAAATCAGAAAGCCAACACCAGCCTTTAAAAGATCTCATTTTTATTATCTGTGGCAAGGCCTGTGGGATACACAAATGAGCAGCCACAGGATGAGGCAGAGAATGGAAATTGTGTGACTAGTAACTGGGGGAGGGAAGGAATGCACTGGACATAAGAAAGACTTTCCCCACCCACATAGGTTTTAACTCAGATCTTCTAGAAAATATGAAAATCATTGCAATCAATAAACTGGAGACATTGGCTGGAGTGGCCTCCAATAATTCCCCCTGCAGATGGGATTGCTGCTAACAGAAATCTTGACTTATTTATCTTGACTTGACTCAGGAAACATTTTGGACCAATATATCAAGTATCAACAACGCAACTGCAATGTGATGTAAGTTAAAGCTGCTTTATTAAAGTGGAATCGGAGAGAAGGCACAGGAATTATCTGCTTAGCCTAGCATGACAAAAACCTGACTATAAAAGTTGTATAACTGTTTTTGTTGTCGTTTTAGCAGTCTTGGGCATTTCATTTTGCATTTGAGATGACCTAACTTAATGAAAATGTGTCTAGGAGGCAAAGGCATCATGGTTTATATATCTGACTGCTGAACCAATAATTTAGTTGACCTCCTTGAACTGCTATCTAGCCAGATGTAAAATTAAACAGGAGATGGAGAATCCCAAGCTATAAAAACCACAGAGCAAAAGTTGAATGCTTTTCTTCCATTAGCCCAGGAACATACATTAGAAGATGAACCATCAAGAGCTAGAAAATGACATATGAAATATATGGGGGAGGTAATAAGAATGATGTGATTAAGTTCCTGACCAATATTTAATCTCTCTGTCTTTGTTATATCCTCTCTGCATTTCTTCATGGAGAGAACTGTGAAATAGTGGTACAGTATATACTTTGCATGAAAAAGAATCCTTCGTATCACCAATGGAGAGGGACAAAGGTAGCGTGGGTGGGAATGACCTCAACTTGAGATTTTGGAGAGCCTTTGCCTGTTGTAGTAGACAACAGAGGGCTGAATGGAACAATGGTCTGACTCAATATAATACAGCTTCATATGGAAGCAACATTGTAAGTTCCCAGTAACTAGATCTCAGCCTTTTGAACTATATTATAGGGAACCCTGGGGTTTCTTAGAAGCATTTCTGCAGTTCCTCAATGAGAAAATCAATAATGATGGATAAGTTTTATTTTGTTGTTGCACAGCTGCATCTTTTCTGAAGCTAACAAATAACTTGTGGAGTGGCAGGTCAGATTTTGCAGTGGTTTACATTGCATCACAGCTTTTTGCAAGGACTTGGGTTTCCACTTGGAGCATTTAGCAAGGGTGTTAGGTGCCATCTAGGGGGCAGGTCTCAGCATCAAGCTAGAAAAATTGCAATTTGGAATGCCAGAGGTGGTCTTCTTGAGATACAGAGTGGGTAAAGGGAGCATCCCACCAATGAGGGACAAGGTAGAGGCAATCCAGAATTGTGAGCCCTTAAAGACCAAGAGGCAGGTTGGGGCTTTTCTGGGTTTGACAATTGTGTGGGCACTGGACACATCTTGCCCCCACATTCTTGCCCCCACATCTTATATGTGGGGGCAAGAATTCACCCTCTTGACTGATTACACCTCTCTACTACAGCTGCAAACTGTGAAGACTCTCTCTCTTGGTCAGTCTCCACCAGTTCGGACCCCATCAACGTGTATTTATAGTTAGGATTTTTTGCTCCAATGTGCATCACTTTGCACTTGGCCACATTAAACCCCATTTGCCATGTTGATGCCCACTCGCCCATCCTCGACAGATCCCTTTGGAGTGCCTCACAATCCTCCCTGGTTCTCACCACCCTGAACAACTTCGTGTCATCTGCAAATTTAGCCACTTCACTGCTTACTCCCAACTCCAAATAATTAATAAACAAGTTAAAAAGCAATGGCCCGAGTACTGATCCCTGTGGTACCCCACTGCTTACCTCCCTCCACTGAGAAAATTGCCCATTAATACTCACTCTCTGTTTCCTTTTAATTAGCCAGTTTTTGATCCACAAAAGGACTTGTCCTTTTATCCCATGACTACTGAGCTTACTTAGGAGCCTTTGATGAGGAACTTTATCAAAAGCTTTCTGGAAGTCAAGGTAAACAACATCTATTGGGTCCCCCTTGTCCACATGTTGGTTTACTCCCTCAAAGAACACTAACAGGTTAGTGAGACAAGATCTTCCCTTACAGAACCCATGCTGAGACTTCCTCAATAGATTTTGTTCAGCAATGTGCCTACTAATTTTTTCCTTAATAACAGTTTCCACCAACTTACCCGGTATCGACATCAGACTGACTGGCCTGTAATTTCCTGGATCTCCTCTGGAACCCTTTTTAAAGATAGAAGTGACATTCACTACCTTCCAGTCCTCAGGAATAGAGGAAGATTTTAACAAGAGATTACATATTTTTGTCAGGAGATCCACAAGTTCACATTTGAGTTCTTTCAGAACTCTCAGATGTATGCCATCTGGGCCTGGTGATTTATTTGTTTTTAAGTTGTCTATCAGTTGTAGGACCTCCTCTCTTGTCACCTCAATCTGACTCAGGTCTTTCAACACCCCTCCCGAAATCAGTGGTTCTGGAGTGGGCAGGCACTTCTCATCTTCCACAGTGAAGACAGAGGCAAAAAATGCATTTAGTTTCTCAGCCATTTTCCTATCATCCTTCACTACACCTTTTACCCCATGGTCATCCAAGGGCCCCACTGCTTCCCTGGCTGGTTTCCTACTTCGAATGTATTTGAAGAAAGCTTTATTGTTGGTCTTTATGTTTTTTGCGATATGCTCCTCATATTCCCTTTTTGCCTGCCAGATCACAGACTTGCATTTTATTTGCCACAACCTGTGTTCTCTTTTATCAGCCTCACTTTTATTATGTGAGGGCAATCTGGCTACAAATGTCAACCAAACATATATGACATGTGAATTCTGTTTAACTTTTGAGATATCATCTGTGGCAGGTTGGGGTGGCCGGAGCAGGCACTAATATACTTTTTGGTGGGAAAAGCCCCCACTCAGTACAGTGGCACTGGCCTCTTGATGGTAGCATGTATTGATTTGGGGATTAACTGAGAACTGCTGCTTGTACCATACTTCCCCATCACACCATCAAACACAGATGAGCAAGGAGGCCAAAGAAATTTATTTACTGACCTGCGGTACTTCGCACCATAGCTAGCCACTCCTGAGGTCAATTGTAATGGAGACACACACTCTGCCCTTCTTGGGTCAAAAAAGAAAGTTAATATTGTCTGCCCTAGATTTACCAAGAAGGAAAACAAATATGTTTAAAACAACAATAAGCAGGATTACTTAGATCAACTTTATACAAATGTAACTTAATGACTGAATGAGATTTGGAGATACAGTTTTTAGAATTATATTGGAGCCTTTTAAGAGGCAACCACAGTCTACCCTATAGCTTTTAAAAATATACCAGACAGACCACACATAGGGTTGCCGACTTTGGGTTGGAAGAATACTGGACATTTAGGGGTGGAGCCTGGGGAGGCAGGAGTCTGGGGAGTTTATAGAACTCAGCAGCAATGTGATGCCGTACTATCCACCCTCCAAAGCAGTTGTTTTCTCCAAGGTAACTGAGATCATTTGTAAGTATGGGGGATCACCAAGACCCCACCTAGGGATTATGCCTGTGAGAGGCTAGCAAGCCTTTCATGATATTGTCCCCACAGCAACTACTGCTCAGAGTTACACTGCCTTTAAATATGGAGGTTCCATTTAGTTATCATGGTGAATAGCCATTGGTCAGTTTATCCTCTATGAATTTATCTTCTCCCACTTGAAAGCAATCTAAACTGCTGGCCCACATCACAGCTTGGGGCAGAGAATATGTGGTGGAGATGCATTGGAATTCCTCGGAAGACAAGTTAATTTGGAAAAGCTTCTCTGATGACAGAAGGTGTGAAAACCCTGAACTGAGTCATGCCCTTAGTGTGTATTGAGGTAAATTAAACCAGTTCTGCAGAGTAGAATTTTCTTTGCTGCTGCTCTGAAGCAGCATATGAGTGCAAAAGAATATGAACTAAAAGTAGACAGTTTTAATATAACAGATTCATCTCAACCATAAAAAGAGATTTGTAGAGAGATGTCATCAACTTGACAGCATTTCTACAAAATCCACCACAACTCATTCAACAATTGATTAATTGATTATAATATATTTCCCCCCCTGGGAGTAAATATATTGGACAATGTATTTGCAGCATTTTATGTGACAAAGCTCAAAGATGTATATATGTATTATCAATAACCTGTATATTTATTTATGAAAATAATGTGCAAAACAGCCAAGCCTATGCTGATATATAGTTCTTGCTGATATGAAGGAAATGACAAATGTACTTTTCAATGCCGTATCCAATGATATCCCATTTCAATAAATGCTTCAAGCAGATAATGAATACAGCTAGAATCCTAAAATTAAGTAGGATGAATAAGGAAAAAACTTGTTTCAGCTGTGGATGCTACAAATGTTATTTTACCAATATCTCTGTCTACCAAACAGATGTAAAACCTTTTCTTACATATTCTGGAACCGTTCCTTGCAATGACATTGCATCTTGACCCCTGGAATCAGCATAAGGATTGCAATGGCATTTCTTGCTTAGGACAACGACCATCCATTGATTCTATCCATGATCTGCTTTGGATTCAGACTTGAACCCAGTCATGGGATCCAGAAGGCAGACTCCAAAGAATGGTTGTATGATCACACTGTCAGAAAGTCTGGCATTATGACCTAGCTTTGTTGTCAGAGCCCTCTTCAGCCTCCAAGGGCAATGGGCTGTTTAACACTGCTACCTTGGATAAGCAGGCAGTATGAAACCTTTGTGCTGGTCCATTTCAAAGAATGGCCAGTGGAGAAGTATATTCACCTTTCTGTGCCTTTCTCTCAACCTTCTAAATTTTCCTAGCTCAGTTTGCCTACAATGGGGACCTTAAGCTGAAAAGAACACCCTCTGGGTTTGGTTCAGGTGTGGCTGTGTATAACCTCAACTTGGACCTTTTCTGAAAAGATTGTAATACAAACCATTGTTAACATGCAACACATTGCTGATTTTAGAAAGATATTTTGACACTTCCTCTCACTTCCTGCCCACCACACTGAACTTCAAGGTTCTTGGTTACTCACCTGGGGACTAGAGAGAAGTTTCAAAGATAGCATTGCTTTAAGAATGAATGACTATTCCATTTATTGTTTCTTTTTATATCAGTGTATCTGTTTCTCAATCGGGCCAGATCTGTGGATACTTAAATCCAGAGACTGGAGCCATGAACAGACAATACAGGGTTGTTGGGATTTTTTGGCAAACCTGAGAAATGCCCCAGGTTTGCAGCAAAATCTGAAATCTTTTTTTTAAAAGTGCATTGGGAGTTAACTCCCTTCCAAATAGAAGCAGTCCCTGTAGCTTTAAAAAACAAATGAGCTAAGTGGCTAGTGCTAGGCAACCACAACAGTATTGCTAGCCTTCAAGCTTTGGGTTCTGTCAGTGAAGGGCAGAATGAGGGCACAGGGCCCACTCCAGGGCTACTTTGGCCTTTGAGGGAAATTCATTGCGGCCAGGCCCAGCAACAACCACTGGCAGACCCACTAACACACAACTTGCATGACTTATCCAGGCCAACAACAGCCACTCCACTACCACAAAACAGCTCACCACCACAAAACAGCCATCCCCCCTACCACTTGCCCACCCAGGCCTGGCAATTGGTACTGTATATCTGGACCACAGTTTGCCCAGGGAGTGGATGCCAGGGGGAGGGAAGGATGGAAACTTGAAGACAGGGGGGCAAATAAAGGTAGATTTGTAGGTGGATGGAAAGGAAGCAGAAAAAAAGCAAAGTCTCTGGGGGTTTTTAGGAAAGGCAACAAGGAAATAGTAAGGGAAAAAAATGAGATGCAAGTCCTTGCAGGTCCCCTATTTGTATGTTTATATCCCTCCCCCAAGATTTCAGTTGTCTTCTTTTCTATATCAGATTATAAATTGTACATCATTGATATATCTTCATGCTGAAAGAATAGGGATAAGAAATTCAAAATCAGATTTACGTGGGAAGAAGAAGAAGAAATTGGATTTATACCCCACTCTTCACTACCTGAAGGAGTCTCAGAGTGGCCTACCATCTCCTTTCCCTTCCCCTCTCCACAACAGACATGATGTGAGGTATGTGGGGCTCATAGAGCTCTTTCGAGAACTGCTCATGAAAGAACAGCTCTGAAAGAACTTGTAAGTGACCCTAGGTCATAGAAAAAGAGATTGTATTTATAACACATGGAATTCACTGCCACAGGAGGTGGTGGTGGCTACAAGCATGGACAGCTTCAAGAGGGAATAAACTTATGGAGCAGAGGTCCATCAGTGGCTATTAGCTACAAGGTATAGATAGGATCTCTCAGTCTGGGGAAAGTGATGCACTGTATTCTTGGGGGGGCAACAGTGGGAGGGCTTCTAGTGTCCTGGCTCCACTGGTGGACCTCCTGATGGCTCCTGCTATTTTTGGCCACTGTATGACAGAGTGTTGGACTGCATGGGCCATTGGCCTGATCCAACATTGGCTTCTCTTGTGTTCTTCACTACCTGAAGAAGTTTCAGAGTGACTTTCCCTTCCCCTCCCCACAACAGACACCTTCTGAGATAGGTGGGGCTGAGAGAGCTTTCTTGAGAACTGCCCTTGAGAGAACAGCTCTGAAAGAACTTATGACTGACCCAAGCTCACACCAGCAGCTTCATGAGGAGGAGTGGGGAATCAAACCTGGTTGTCCCAGATTATAGTCCATGCTCTTAACCACTACACAAAACTGGGAGACACAAGGTGAGCTTCCTGCTAGTATAAATAAGAGATTACTAGACAGTTTATGAGATTCACCATGGAATTGTACCAAAGTGTGATTAAAAACAGAAATCCTCCTCTGAAGTGATGACTTAGCATAATTCACAAAGAACTCTGAGGAGGCAAGAGCCTGGAGGCAGCCAGCAAAATAGGGAAGGGGCAGGTAAGAGGAGCTCCCAGGACCACCCCACAGCTCTGTCCCCCTGACGCAAGCCTGATGACAGGGACCTGCCTCCGACCACTGCTGGACCGCCCCATGCTTAGACCATGTGGCTGGGCAGAGGACACTAGGGCCGGAAAGGCAGCATTGGGTGAGTCCCTTGCTGAGGCTAGACAAGACAGGTTTCTATATTGCCCTGTCAAGCAGTAAGGAAAAAATGCATGTATTTGATTATGTGAAGTATTTCTACCCTGATTCTAGCCCTGTTCAAAGTGACTTCCAATAAAATAATAAAAAATACAATATAAAAGATTTATACAAAATATTAAAATCCTTTACGTAACTATATAACAGGAAACCATTAAAAAATTGAAATACTTAACCGATTCAAATGAACAATTAGCAGCATAAAGCCACCAATGAAAAGAACTTGTTATCACAGCCCTATTTCAGAGGCAAGAGACACCCAGAGAAAGGCCTTTGCAGAAGACCTAAAAGGATGACATAGAGATGTGAGCAGTCCTATAGACAACTTGGATCCAGATCACATAAAGGTCAAAATCAGTACTTTAAATTATGCCTGGATACACACTGGTAACCAGTGGTTAACATGGCATACCTCTGAGCTAGTACCCTCACTTCTGTGTTTGAACTTTGAACTGACTGAAGTTTCCACCAGGTTTTGAAAAGCAGCCTCATGTTCTACATTTTGAGAAAACTGGGTTAGCAGGTGAATGATAAAGGTTCTCTTCACTGCTCAGCAACATGATATAGATACCTCCTCTTTGTCTGAAGAATGCTACAGATGGTGTTGTGCAATTATATTACACAGGCATATAGCTTGGATGCACAGCTGTTCTCCTCATTCAACACATACAGCAACAGAGCTAACAACACTGGGCAGTTGAGCTTAGTGCCAGATGAATTAATTAGCAACTTCTCTGCACTGGTTTACTGCAGTGACAAACCTGACCAGGGATAAAGCATCTTTCTTCTTTTAAACATTTTAACTCTTCTAAAGAATAAGGGAGAAATCACTTGTAAAGGACCAAAAGAGGGCTTGATTTACTCATGCAACAAGTTCCATTCTAATCAATGAGACTAGTTTCTTGATTAAAAACACTAGGATTGAGCAGTTGGTGAAGTATCATAGTTTTATTGAATGAGAAGCCAATATTGGGCAAGTGAATGAAGAAACACAGTCTGATGAATATGGCAACCACTAAGTTCTATTCTCAGTGACGGCTGATGGGGGAAAGAATATATGGGAAACTCTGCACCTGGGACAAGAATGCAACACATTAAGCAAATATTGACTTCTGTAGAATCCGACACAACCATGCATTGAACTGAGAGGTAGATATTGATTGAGGCCAAGACCAATATTTACCTGAAGGGACAATGTATCTTAGTGTTAGCCAAAACTAGAAGTTGATCGATGTGTTTACATAAACATTTTATTGCAAAAATTAATTGTGACACAGGTTTCTAGAGACTTCCCTTGCTGCTGAACCTTGAATTAGCTTTCAATTCCATTAGGGGAGTGCAGAGAGAGAATTCAGTTTGAGTTATAAGGGCTTCTGTGCATCAGAGTAACAAGTTGCAAAAGAAGGGTGAATATTCTGTATGATCCCAGCCAGATATTCTTGTATTCCAAATAACTTTTTAAAAAATATTTAAGAATATGCCATAGTGTGTTGTTCCAGGAATGCTTTTTTAGTGTTTTACAACTGAAGAAAGATTTTGAAGACTGATTCTGAGACAACAAAGCTATCAGCCATAAATTTTTCTGATAGCAAACAGAATAGTATGATATAAAATTGTAATGCAAAATTAAAGCTGGAGGTGGTATCAATGTATCTAATTTTCAGCATGGTCAAATCTGTGAAAATTTACATTTGGAGACCAGAACCATGAACAGACAAGAAATATCTTTGTACCGACATGAGAGACATCCCAAGTTTGTAGAAAAGTCTTAAATCAGAAGGAGGAAGAGGAAGAAGAGGAAGAGGAGGAAGAAGAAGATCACATGGACTTTTGTAGATATGGGCACAGCCCACCACTGCGTGATCAGATGGAACTGCAGGTGAGTCAGGGTTTTGTTTAACCATTTGTTCCCAATGCGCTTACATGAGGAATCGATGAATCGCATCTCCGCACTGAGGTCTCCCTATGGAGTGTGTGTGTGTGGGTGTGTGCACTGATGCACATACTGCGATGGGGGAAACAATGGCATGGAGTCGGGATAGCCTGATCACACTATCCCAATGCCATGGGAGCATGCTGAGGTGATCAGACATAGGAAAGTCCATCTCTGGCCCGTAGCAACCCATTTGCTACAGGACTTTCTGAGGTGGGTTTTTACTCCACTTGTGCGGAAGAGCAAAACAGGTTGCCGACAGCTGTGGGGCACTTTCCAGATGTTTTCATCTGATTGCGCCTCTTTAATCCACCCAGCATTTGCGCCTATGTCGGGGTGAATTGTGCGTGTGATTACAACCAAAGTTACTTAAAATCCTTATGTTGAGAGGCTTCTGTTTCAGTGTTTTCCCAAACACGTCAGTACATGTTTTTTGAGAGCCAGTTTGGTGTAGTAGTTAAGTGCTTGGACTCTAATCTGGAAAAACCAGGTTTGATTCCCCACTCCTCCCCTTGCAGCTGCTGGATGACCTTGGGCAAGCCATAGTTCTGTCAGAGCTGTTCTTGAAATAGCAGCTCTTGAAAGAGTTCTCTCAGCCCCACCTAACTCACAGGGTGTCTGTTGTGGGGAGGGAAAGGGAGAGGAGTTTGTAAGCTTCTCTGAGACTCCAAGTGAAGGGCAGGATATAAAACCAATTGTCTCCCCCTCTTCCTCTTCTTTTCTCTGACTCTTTTGGTTTCCAGAAGGCTGGTGCATTCTTTCCAATACCCAGGCCCATTATCTTGAAACACCAGTACTGAACTACCCACTAGTCCCTGCCAACTTTCCCCAGTTCTCCTGTCTGTGTTAAACTTCTCTCAGTCACGGCTGAACTCTGCAACTGTCAGTACTCAATTCTTCTCAGCTAGGGCTGAAATCAGACTAAATTATCTTCAGCATCCAGTTCAGAAGTCTTTCTCTGTTCAGCTAATGCTAACCAATCAGATCTCTTGGAACAGCCTGTCATTCAAGGCTCTCTGGCTCTGTTAAGAATTCACTGTCCTTTATCTGTTTACACAGCAGTTCTAAGCTGTTAAAAGGGCAGTTCGTCACAACCCCATTATGTCAAGGACTAATTTCACCCATGGACAGGTTGGATGCCATTGGTGGTAAAAGAGAATACAAAGTTTATTGTTACTTCTCACTACTGGCAAAGGCTATACAGTTCCTATCCACATCTTCAACTTGTCTGTCCACCCCTGGCCACCAGAATTTTTGCCATTGTTGCCTTTTGGTTAGAAAGATGAACCAAATGATCTTGCAAGCTTGTAGGAACAACAAGATGGCCATTCCTTAAAATCCACTCTTCTACTTTGGATAGATCCTGTAGTACATGTTTGTATGACTGTAAGCTTGCTGGTATGTTCTTCTTCAAAGGCCAGCCCCTGATTATGTAACTCACTCTCAAAGATATGCGGGTCTTTATCACTCTGGATTTATCTTCTGTTTAACACCAAATTCCTTTACTAGAAGACTCCCACCTTCATGGCCAGTTCATTTTGCAGCACGATGGAGGCAAGGAGACAATACAAGGCAAGATTCTTAACATCAGGTTTTATTCTTCTGTCCCTCTCATAGCCCCTGTTCTACTTCTCCTTCATCTTCCTTCATTCCCCTCCACTTCCTTCAGCATAGAGGGCCCAAGTCTGCCCAGCAACAGACTAATGGGACAAACTTCTAAACTTCAGCAATGAAATAACTTGTAAAATAGCTATTAAAACACAACACCCCCGCATGTGGTTCCCCATTTTGCCACTGAGCCCAACCTGGTGGCTGGTGCCTCACTAATTGGCCATAGTTTTCCTGGGTAGAGGCTGCCAGGGGTACGGAAGGAGGAAAAACTGAAGATGGGGTGAGGGGCAGAGAAAGGAGGGTTGGCTGGTGGATGGGAAGGAGAGATGGGAGCAGGAAAACGTGAGAGGCTATGGGGAATTGCAAAGAAGAGAAAGAGGAAATACTGGGAGGGGGAAAATGTGGTGCCCCCTGCAAATAGTCCCACACTTTCAGTATAAGTACTTCTCAACATGACCAGACCTGTTGATACTTTAATCCAATGACTGAAGCCATCAACAGACAAGACTGATCTTTCTACAAAACTGGAAAAATGTCCAGGGTTTGCAGAAAAGTCTAAAATCTAGACAAACAAATAATGCATTGTGGGGTTAAGAACCCCAAAAATAATTGAAGCAGCACCTTTAGCTTCAAGAAATGAATCTCCTTGGTGATCATAAGGATAGGAAAGACAGGATGTAGTTGTCTAACTATTGCTCTACTTTAGTGCTGAAGCCAAGAATAGGCCAACTGTGGGAGAAGCCAGCTACCCTAAACTCTCAGTGTAAGAATCCAGCCCTCTCTAGGGGTTGACCCTAGGATAGGAAACTGATGGAGCCACTGTGGTTAGACTAGACTGGGAGATCCAGATTCTAATTCCCATTCTGCCATGAAGCTCCTGGTGATCTTGGTCCAGTCACTCCCAGCACCGAGGACTGTTGCAAGGATAAAAGGGGCAAAGGGGAACCGTGTTGATCTCTTTGAATGAAGAACAAGAATAAAATGCACTAGATATGAATTTAAGTTTTTATAAGAAAGTCTATCTGGTTCAGCATTATATTCCTGGTATCATTCCACTAGATGCCTCTGGAAACCCACAAGAATAGCATTAGCCCTCCAGCACTTGCTGTTCAAAACCTATGATAAGTTGATCAATCTACCCCTCCATCTATGTGTTAAGCTAGTGTAAGCTAACGGCCATTGTGATTATGTTATTTAATTATGCATTGGGCCATGTAAAGAACTCCAGCATGGTGTCATTGGGGTATGAAGAAACCTACAGAGCATTGGCTTGCTTTCAATAGCAAAAGAGGCGGAGAACACACTGTGAGAACCATGCTAATAAGAAAACTCCCTGCTCAACAGTATCAAATAATTTAACGGGTTTTTTTCCCCATTCTGCATGTGGCAGCCATCCAAGCGGTGCCAAAAGCATCCATAACCGTCAGCATGAATCTTATTCATCTATATTAAAAGTATTTTAATGTGGATTTGCTGCTTGTAAAATGTTGACAGATTGACAGCTCTGGACCGCAGCATTTCCTGTTTATCCCCAGCACAGATAAATCAGCAAGGTTAGGCATTTCCTTACCAATATGTTTAACTCCGTAGTGGAGGAGGTCCAAGTCTGGAGAAGGGGGAATCTCAGACGAAAGGATGTCATTTCCCGTATGTCTCTAAAACAATTTGAGGCAAACAGAACTTTAATTTATTTCCTTTATTATTGATTTGAAATTATCGACCATCCCACTTCTTTCCAGAATGCATGGAACAGGTGACAGCTGATGAAAACATTAAAAAACACCCTATTAAAATCCAATTAAGAGAGCAAAAGATGCCACCCCCGCCTGCTAAGGATTCGGGTCCAATCAACCACCAATCTTCCTCCAGATATACAGTAAAATCCTCAGAAGAGTTACACCCTTCTAGGCCTATACACTTCAATGCACTTAGAAAGGAATGACTCTGCTTAGGATCACACAGTCAGCCAACTGCTTAAAACACAGCTTAATGATATAATACTCTAAAATGTGTTGAAAGAATGAATAAAGGGAATTAAATTAATAGGGACAATGAAGTATTACCTTTATTAGAGCTGTTATTAGGTTCTCACTATTTTTATTTGCTTACTTCATTTATATTCCCTCCTTTCTCCTGAATGAGGACCCAGAGTGACTTAAATCATTCTCCTTTTTTCCATTTTATCGTGTGAAGTGGATAAGGTTGAGAGTGTAGGACTGGCCAAAAGTCAGCCAGTGAGCTTCCATGGCAGAATGGGGATTTGAACCTGGGTCTCCCAGATACTAGTCCAGCACTAACTCCTACACTGCACTGCCATTCATTATTAATATAGTGGCTTTAGAGCTGCACAGACATATTCTAAACAGTGCATTTTAAAAAAAAAGAAAGAATGGAGTGATGAAGCAGAAGTTGTTTCTTACCAACGGACAGGTGCTAAGTCTTGTTTCACATGGCACTGGTAAATTGCCTGTGCCTTAAATTACAATTAAGTTCACCAGCTATGAATGGCCATTTAAAATTACTTCTGTCAGGAGCTATACTGGTTTGCACTTTTCATATCTATACATACATGGAGGAGGAGGAGGAGGAGGTTGGATTTATATCCCGCCCTTCACTCACTTAAGAGTCTCAGAGCGGCTTACAAACTCCTTTCCCCTCCCCTCCCCACAACAGACACCCTGTGAGGTAGGTGGGGCTGAGAGAGCTCTTTCCCAAGCTGTCCTTGAGGGAACAGCTGGTACAGAGCTATGGCTTGCCCAAGGTCATCCAGCCAGGTGCAAGTGGAGGAGTGGGGAATCAAACCCGGTTCTCCCAGATTAGAGTCCGTGCACTTAACCATTACACCAGACTGGCTCTCATGCATTTGCACACTGCCATATGGGAACTGCAGCGCAGATGTGGGGAAAGGCAGCACATTCTTCTGCTTGCCCAATGCCAGCAGAGATCCCCTTGTGGCGAAGGAGGACATGATGGCAGCGAAAGGTCTCAGGACACACAGAGGCATGATGAGAGAAAACCACCATGGAGTCATGGTTACAATGTCAGATAAGGGTCTAGGAAACCCAGGTTTGAATCCCCATTCTGCCATGGAAGCATGCTGGGTGACCTTGTAAAATTATTGTATGTAAAAAAATATATATGTAAATTTCAATTGTTGTTGTTGTTTGCTGCAGTGGTTTTTTAACGAACACGTGCACTCCTGTGCTTTGATAAAAACGCCGCACAAAACAATCTTACGATGACCCCTACGTGCAATCACATCACAATTCCATATTTCCTGTTTTATCAATACATCACACATTTTGGCTGGTTCGTGGTTCACAAAGCAATGTTTGCAAACTGAAGAACCTCCATGAACTTCCATAAATTATGATGCAGTTCATGGCAGTTTGTGAAGAGTGGAAAGCAGCACTTTAACCTTTCTTTCTGCTCTTCATGAAAGACTGCTAAACAGCGGGGAGCTCCTCATCTCTCAGCTGTTTGGTTTAAAGGGCTCCAAGCCATTTAAACCACTGCTTTCTGCTCCTGTGAAAAGGAAACCCCTTTCTCCTCCCTGCAGCTTCATTGGTTTGTGGTTTGGTTCATGGTTCAGCCATGAACCACGAACCAAACCATGAAAATGTGATTCATGTCTATCCCTTGTTAGCAGCAGCTGTGCATCTCCATAGTGCTAATTCGTCCAACCACTGTTTTCAATGCCACTTCAAATCACCTGCCAGTCCCTCTTTCTCTTCAGTTGTTGGGCTTATGCCCTGTTCCTGCCTCAAACTTCACTGCATGATCTCACTAACTGTCCCAGGCAATGACAGCTAGGAATGAAATCTCAACATTAATAAGAACACATTTCTGAAATCAGATCCTCAGAAGAAAGGCCTGTGAGCTTCACAGAGACATCTGTTTGTCCGATGCTGAAGAAGACCAAGGTGAAGGCCACTATGGAACAGCAAGTTGCCTTTTTGAACCATTACTCTGGCTCTTGACCGGACTTCTTAGGACCACTTGGCAATCAGACACAACCCTTTCGTTGCTCTTCTGCTCGGCAGTTGAGGTGAGACAGCTTTTGTGTTTTAAAGGCCCTTCACCACCCACCACCCAGTTTCAATTCTGCTTCATAATTAGCTGGATTTGCCCACTATGCAAATAATGCATCTCGTTTGGGGAGTGATATCCTCATAAGAGAATAACAGCTCTTCTGAGATCAAAAGGAAAAGATGTGTGTGGGGGGGGTCACTTCCATTGTCTCAAGGCAGTGCCTGTCAATCTGATTTAATGATTGTAAAGATCATTTGGCTGACTCCGAGCTCCAGAGGTCCATTCAGAGATGAGAGACTACTGATAGGGGATTGGAGTATATAGAATCCCAGGAGGCTCTTTATTACTCAAATCTAATGCCTCTTATTTAGAAAATTTAATGCTGTTTCCATCCCCCTCAGGTCCTCTCCAGAGAAACAGAATTTCTACTCACAGTGAACTAAGTTAAAATGATGTTAAAGCCCCCAAAGACACTTCACATGCATAATTTGCAGGCTGCAACTTGTTCAGAAACAAGTGAAGAAGATCTGTGCTTGCTGGGCAGACCAGAATTTATCCGCATCTGATTATTTCTCTTTCATGCTCAGTTCTGTTCTAACCAATATAGAGCTTTCCTTGTTATGTTACTCAGAGGATTATAACCCATCCGATACTTTATGGCTGGCCCCATTTCATTAACTAGAATTTTTTCAAGGCCAGATTGTACTCAATCAAGTGTTTGGGCCCCCACCCCACCCCAACTGTGCCACTTTACACAGCAAGTGGTAGGTACCATCGTTCTTTTTTCCTGTTGCATGTTGTTGTTATTGTTCTGGGTGCACTGTGGGGGTTTTTTGGGGGGGAGGCATTCAAATATGGACATTCCACCAACATCTTCAAGCTGAAGTGGTATTACCAGGGGTCCTTTCGAGCAGGAGCTCAGGGGAGCGCAGCTCTGGGAGTTGGTGCCAGCCCCCCCCCCCCCGCAGGGGAATGCCTGCTTGTGTCATGGCTGCAACAAAATGACCCCGTCCCCTGGAAAGGTCCTTGTTCCTCCAACCAGCCTTCTGAAGGCTTCAGCCACCACTGAAGCTATTCTCCCAGAATAGTGGCATTTCTGAGGCTTGGATTAGTAGCTGTCCCCTCTCCTCCAGTTCTTTCTTTCTTTCTTTCCTCCCTCCCTCTTCTTTCTTGCCTTCTGACATACTTTCGGTGATGTCAGGTGGTGTAGCATATGCAAATAAGCTATGCTAATGAGTTATGCTAATGAGTTCCTGTACCTCTTTTTATACGAAATGACCCCTGGGTATTACCCAGAAAAAACTGTTATAATTTGATTCTGCTGACTGAATCATGTCGAAAAACACCTATGACTATCATGTGTGACTACCTTCTGAGAAGGAATCACCTCCCAACCAGCTCCTCCACTTATGGGGGTCAGGGGGGATTAATATACCCATTAGGGAATTATACAACTAGAATCTGGGAGAAACTCACTTAGGACACTGGCAAACCAGATGACTTCTGGTGGGAACCACCAATTTTAAGATTGCCTGATCGGTTCATCAATGGCTACTAGGCATGATGACTAAAGAAAACCTTCACATTCAGAGTAATCAAATCTCTAGATACTAGTAATTGGGAGGCAACATCAAGGGAAGTCCTTTAAACTCTATGTTCTGTTTGTTGGCCCTTCAGGGCAACTGATTGGCCACTGTGTGAAACAAGAAGTTGGGCTAGGTAGACCACTGGTCTAATCCAGTGGGGCTCTTCTGTTCTTAATCTCCAGGATTTCATCAGCTGTGCATCTGAGCCCAGATCAGAAGATTCAGAGCTCACCCAGATGCAATGGGCTTTCTGTTTCAGGGTCCTGTTTAGGAGGAGGGAGCTTCAATCTAATTCTCCTCTCTATCAGGGCCCCATTAGTATCTCAGAAAAGTAACACAACCAGGCCATTTAAAAAGCCTGTATTTGTTTTCTGGAAGTTATTGGTGCAACCTTTTTGTTGGAACAGCTCATACTTCCTAATTATTATCATTTCTTGTAAAACTCCCTCACTTTCCAGCACATGGCTCTGCAGGCCAGTTACTCTTCCCTAGCTTTCTTGTTCTTCTGGACAGAACCTTTGCTATTCTGTATTCTGGTCATTGTGGACATCATCTCACTGTTGGAGATTTGGCTGGTTTTCATAGCGCCTGCCCTGGATGGGACAAAGCATCTAGCCTCACAGCATGTCAGCTGGTATGTCACTAAGGCCCAGGAGTAGGTGACAAGAGATTCCTGACAAAGGAGTTCATCTGGCAAATCTTAGTGCCTAGGCAAGTTCCTAGATCAGGATTGCTTCTCCTGCTCTGAGCAAGGGAAGGGTATAGTTAACCACAGCTCCTGCCACCAGGCATACATTTGCTTTGTTTCTCGAGCCTTGCTTCCATATGTAGCTC
This sequence comes from Lepidodactylus listeri, assembly GCA_029233225.1. NCBI lineage: Eukaryota > Metazoa > Chordata > Lepidosauria > Squamata > Gekkonidae > Lepidodactylus > Lepidodactylus listeri. The sequence continues at coordinate 50,056,442 of JARCFY010000013.1, read as the reverse complement.
TTGCAGGAATTATTGATGGAGTGAGCAACTTAGCATGCCTGGACACTGGGAGGCACTACATTGCTCTAACGTATAGAAGTTATCTCCTTGAATAGGATGCCTCTCTGTTTTAACCTGGGAGCTGCTCTCCTCCTCCTCCTCTCTCACTTTGTCCTCTCACTAACTTTACATGGCCTTCCATGGAGACACATGACTCTTCAAACTGCCTTTGTATTCCGTTTTAGTAACTGGTTGCTAATGGATTTTTTCCTGCCATTTCAGACAGACCCATTTTTGTAACTGGTTGCTAGCAGAATTTATTTACATGTTCATACAAACCCATTTGTGTCAGATTAGTAAAGCATGGCTGAGGCACTTTTGAAGGAAATTGCTTTAGCTGAAGTGTGCTGTTTAAAATGTAATGCTTCCTACAATGCTGCTTTTTCCCTTGCCCTTTTTTACTGTGCAATCTTTGTCAGACTTTTTAAAAATGTTCTAAGGTGAGCGCTATAGCACGAAACTACTATGGCACTTCAGTATAGTGCTATAGTGCTCACCTTAGAACTTTTAAAGAAAAAGTCTGAGGAAGATCACATGGCAAAAAAAGGGCAGGAGAAATGCAGAACTGTTTGAAATGACCATAGCGTTTCAAAGACGGCTCATTAACAGAAAGAAATTCACTGTATGGAACCCCCATCCCTCTATTGCTTTACTCAAAATCAGGCCAACAACAAATAACGTCCAGTTTAGAATGGTAATCTGAAAAAGGCCACACGTCTCTGTAGAGACAATGCCCTCATACTCCCACCCACATGATGCCAGACAAGCTGGCCGAAATTGTGATAGGGGAAATACTCTTTATATTAGACTTCTCTCTCTCCTTCCAACTGCAACCTTAATGTGAACTGAATCAGCTTGAATAAAAGTTTACCTCTTTTGCAATATACTTCTTGGGAGATTTACTTACTGCGCTCAGTATCATATTTCTATGACTGGGCAAAACTCTGCTATATTAATCAAATTTTACATCTGAAGGCAGTTTCCAAAATGCATTGTTCAGGCAGCTGAAAGCTGAACACTTGGGTGTGTGTTGCATTAAGGGGATCCAGCCAGCTGTGCTTCTCTCCGGAGAATGTCTCTTTCCCCCTCCTGAGGAGGAGAGACACAGCTGCAGTGCTCTTCTAATGCTTCCCGCCAGATGATCCGAGGAGCCCGAGTTCCACTGGGAGGCCCCTTAGGAGACAAGTGTCAATGCTGTAACATTCAGCTTTCTGCTGGGGAAAAAATGGATCTCCAAACCTCAATGGCAAAGCGGTTCTAAATGATTATTTCAATAGGGCTCACACACACACACACACACACACACACACGCCTGGCAAAGTTCTTTGCAGATCAAACTTTTATATACTACTTTTTTTTGTCTCCTGCTTTCTTGTGAGCAATTGTTTTATAGTTTTCATATGAGGACAGGCTGCTGGAGTCTTAGCAGGATTCCCCCCCCCCCCCCCCCCCCCCCGGTGCAAATGCACAGTTAAGCAAATCCACAAATGTAAACTATTAAAGGCGTGCCAAAAAAAAATCCAGTATTGTAACTGAGTCTTTCAACTTTAAAAAACAACAACCTTGAGTTTCTTTAAAATTAATGTTATTTATTTGTGTATTTACTGGATTTACATCCCGCCCTCCCCACAAGGCAGGCTCAGGGCGGCTCACAATAATTAATGCATAAATAACAGTAAAATCGGCATAAAATCAAATAAAAATTAAAACTATTCATATTAGAAAAAGAATTTACATCCATTGGTTTCCAAGGAAAGTGTACACCCTTGAGTCATTTCATGCCCTCCCCCATCTAACCAGGATGAAATTCTCAAGTGCTGTATCCTTCGCCCAAAGGATCAGCCCTGCCAAAATTGAAAAGATGGAAGGAAAGCATCTCTGTTTTACAGGCAAGCAAAGTTGGGTTTTGCCCAGCAGTTACAGGGAGATGGGACACTGGCATGTTATGTTTAATCTCTTTTCCCATCCAGATCCTGAAGCACACAATAGAGTTGTGTTTTGGGTGGGTGGGGTTTTTTTTGCAAAATTAGAGCAAGAAGCTATGGGAACTAATCCCTGAGTCCCCTTCCACACCTTGCCTCGCTGAGCGCATGGCGCCGCCTTATTCTGAGTCAAACCATCGGGCCTTCAAGATCAGTACTATCTGCTTGGAGGGGCAGAGATCTTTCACATCACCTGTTACCTGATGTTTTCAAGCGGAGATGCTGAGGACAGAACCTGGAACCATCCGCAAACAAAGCAGATGATTTAGCGCAAAGCCGTGCCCCCCGCCCACACACACACACCACTTCCAGCATTTTTCTCCTTAATTCTTTATTTTCCAAATGCTCATGCCATTAAAGTAGTGATCTATAAAGCACATCAGCTCCCTAAAAGCAACAGCATATCTCTGGAGTCTGCTTCCCGCTAAAGGATCCTTCTTTGCAGACAGCTTGGAAAAACTCAGCTTTTTTTTCCTCTTTCTTCTCTGGAGACATTAAAATTGCCAAATTGTTTTCTCCAGCCCCCATCCAAGCACTGGTTGGCGGGAGGGGGCAACAAGTGGCTATATAAAGAGCTACAACCCTCATGGGCTGAATGTTGCTAACTCTTCTTTACACGCTCATGGCCAATGGGGTATTGCAGGATCAGCCAGCTGCTTTTGTAGGACCAAGCAAGAATTTTTAGGGCTTCACGGGATTGGCTTTGGGAACCCTTTTTCGCCAGCTTCATGATGTCCCAGAAGGAGAAGTGTTTAGTTAACTAGTCCTGGTTTTAGACTGTTCCCTCTAAGCTGTGTTTGTGTGAGCTAGCTCACAGTTTCTTAGCCTCCAGCGCACACATTTTTGTTTTAGCTAAGGAAGGATGGCTCCAGAGCAAACTAATTTATGCAGCAGCCAAATGACTTGCTCACAACTTTAATGCCAGAGGCTCACAAAGCAGATTTTTTGCTCACAAGACTCCACAGCTTAGAGGGAGCATTGGCCGCAACTAGTTGGCAGGAATAGGGTGGATTGCTGACGATTAGGTAGTGATACCTGACAAACATCCTGACGTGTCAGATTTGATGGAAAGTGTGTCTGGAACAGGCCATAAGCCCCCACCAGGTTTGCACACTGCTCAGCATCAAGGGTGCTATGTAAGGCATGTGATAGCCTGAGGCTTGGTGTCTCTTGGCACATAGTACATGTACAGGTGAAGATAAACACAGCAAGGAGAAACGCTCATCACGCTTGGAGCCAGGCAGCCACAGTCAACTGCTTAATGCAGCCCAACCCTTAAGTAGCTCAGTGTATTCTCCTCTGGGGGGGGCGGGTGTGCCAGGGCAATTCACAATTAAAGTTGTAAAGACTGTAAAACATTTTTTGGATATCTCTGTCCACCAAACATGAGGAAATCACTGGTTTCCCATTTATTTTTTGCAGCCCATCCTAAAAATGTGTGGCAGCCCCACCTAGCAAGTTAGTGCCAACTATAGCCCTGTTATCAGTTGCCATTCAAGAAGCACTCCATTATCATCTAACAAACTACAAGGTAACCTGGTATATGCAAAGAAGAGACATATGACAATATATAATAGAGGGTCTTGGTTCTCATTCATGTACCCTCTTTGAATGATCAAAACCAGGCTTTATTCTAGCAACATCCTCTTCTTTACCATTGCCTCCTGTAAAAGAAAACCTTTCTGATGTTAGACTTTGGACATCCAGGCTGAGAAATAAGGACTCTAAAATCAGTAAGAAGAAAAGGGGGAGAAAATACATCCTTTAAGCATGGATCAAGGACATGCCATTTGTAACAAAACCATTTTTTCCCTGAAAATTAATGCACTTTGTACTTTTCTAAGTTTTGTGTGAGTTTGGGGGTCTAGGTAAGATAGTAAAAGGAGTAGGATCTATTGGAAGTTTTTGCTACAGCTCTGAAGCTTCATAGATGCCTTCTGTCCTTGTATGCAAACCTCTGAACTCTTCTGCCTATGATATATGCCACGAGAAGAATATCTCAGAAAATCAAAAGCAGCACAAGACTGGGCAAATACACAGAAGACAGGGAAGAGAGGAAAGGTGAGGAGGGGAAGCTGAAGTTTGAGCACCACAGCAGATGACAAAGTGTGTGATCTATTAGAACAGCAAAATAAGATCCCCCCCCCAAAAAAAAAACCCAGAAAAGATTTTTTTGAGCTGATAGTTTTTGAAAGGACCTGGGAAGCAAATTCATCACCTTTCTACAATCCCTTTTCCCATATTCTTTGATGGGTCTTCTCCCCAGCAAAGGAGGTTGATGTATGATTTTTGAAAGGAAACTTTAAAAAGAGAGAGAAGTTCCCCTGGAAGAAAAATAAAAACTTGTGGCAGTTGGAGCTGCTACACCTAAGTGGTATGGTGCTTTGCATCATTTTACACAAGTAAAGACCTGGATGGCCCAGGCTAGCCTGATCTTATCAGATCTTAGAAGCTAAACAGAGTCACCCTGATCTGATGGGACACCACCAAAGTAGTCCAGCAACTCTCAAAAGTGCATATTTTACATGGATTGCTACTATAGCATAGTAGTTAAATGACTGCTGTATGAACTAGGAGGTCTGTGGTTCAAATCCAGTCTTTATCATACACTTCACTGAACAACTTTCAACTCCTCGGTTCCCGGCGCGCCCGGCATGCCATTGGGGCCGTTTTGCCACCTCGCCCAACTGCGAGGCAGCGGCGATTGTCGTCGCAAAGGTCAAAGCAGAGGCTTGGCCTTGGCTGTGGCAGGTTTGTGCAAGCTAGAAAGGAACTGGTGAGCGCCTTACAGCATATCCTGTTTGGGAACAGGGGGTCATCAAGATACTGCCCCAGGGCTCTATGGTTCGGGGCGGAGAATGGTGGCCCCCTCTGGGAACCTCTCCGGCTAGGCTCCTCCCTGAAGGTCCGTACAGTCTCAGGGGTAGGCGCTCCTGCGGGGCAACCAGTATGCTGGGCTGCTGGTTAAGAACCAGACTTGGGCTGGCTCAATACCGGAGTTTGGTGTCCCGCCCATATCAGAAGGCAAGGAGGCTGTGTCGTGGAGTGACGCCTGCCTTGCCTGTTCCTGTGCTTGCTTAGTTTTGCCCGTTGCTGCAATGTTCTGTTAAATAGTTAATAAAGTGGCCCTTGTTTAATTCCAATCGTTGTCTGTCTCGTTATTTGGGCTGGGGTGGCAATGGTTCTCCCTCTTTAATACAAGGGTGATAACATGACTTTAAGTTCCAGCCTAATTGGCTGGCTCCCAATGTGCCCATTTCCTTATGACAGGAACCTTTGGCTCATCATAGGACTCCATTCTTGACAAGAACAACACTTTTGAATACAACCCAATATCTGTGATGTCCTTTCAGCATAAGTGCTATGGGAAACAATCTGAAGCAGGTCTTCTCAGAAGTCAGTACCATGTTATTCAATGAAGCTTTCTCCCAGGGAATTGCCATTAGAATTGCAGCCCTATAAATATTAAGTGGCATTATTGATGTTGGTTGGTCTTGGATCACAGGGATTTTTGGTTCAAATTCCCAATGAGAGAAAAATTAAATGGTGACCAACAGGGCTGTATTATCCATAAGGCTGACTAGGCTGAAGCCTAGGGGCCCCACAGGGACTAAAGGCCCATCAGTTGGGGGGGGGGGGTAAGGCACTGTTATTTTATCTTCATAGACAGCCTGTATAGTCACTGTTTATAACTTTAAATAAGCAAGGTTCTCTCTACTGATAACTTCTGCAGTCTGGTATCTACCATACCAGTGTCAGGCTATCAGCTGTAGTGGGGCAAAACACTGAAGCGCTGGAAGGGCCCCAAAATAGCTGAAAGCATAGGGGCCCGGCCATGGGTTAATACGGCCCTGGTGATCAGACCATTCTTCCATCTAGTCCAAATTGTACAAATCCCTATTCCTCCCTCCAAAACCTCCTTAGGGGATGCTAATGTGATGAATAGTAATTTTCTAATAATAATATATGAAGGAAGCTGGATTTCTTAAGAAGCAGCTCAAATGTACAGCAGATAAGTGATCTCACTTCTAGCGTCTCTTCACATCAGCTTCTTTCTATTCCCTGTTGCCCCGTTAGAATATGTTGTTTTCCCTCTGAACCTCTTGAAAACTTGTATCTTTAGAGGATACAGTTTTATAGATATCTCTGTTCCCAAGTGACCCTTTTATGTTTTCCCCCTTTTGATTTGATCACATTTATGAAAGAGAGGGAAAGCTGTAAAAATGGAGGGATGCTGCAGTTTCATTTCCAGCGCTGACTTCTGGCCGGTTGCCCAGTAAATATGGTACATTTTCGAGCCTTGTATTTCAGTAGTAGGTATCGGGCAGTTTTTAATGAAATAACAGCAAGGAAAAATAATATGGAGGAATGTATTCTGTAACAGAGATATTATCAAGACCAAAACAGAGGTTTAGTTTGATAAAAAAAATGAACTTTCAACTCTGAAGCTATATTTTATTGTTAAACTACATTACTGGGGGTGAGGGGACTGTAGGGCAATTTTAGAAGGTTTTCAAAACAAACCGTTTCCCACACAAAAAGAGTTGACATGTCAGCCTTGAAAACTGAGTTTGAGGATATTTTTATACATTGCAAGGAGACCTCACTATGAAGAAATCCTGTTATTTTGCAGTGTTTTTACTTGTTCTGATAAATCAGTCCCCTATTAAATTGCTTGCCCCCCATAGGTCTCTTTAACCACATGAGAATGCAAATTAAACACTGGGGGGGGGGGGAGACTACAGGGTGTTCTCAAATCACTGGGAGATTTCCCTGTACAGCAGTACTGATTAACTTGAGGTTATACATAAAGAATCTCTTTGTAGAGAAGTCCTACTATTTTAGATTTCAAAGCTAAAGTCACAAGTTGAATAGCCAGGCTAACTGATATCCTCATTTTTTATTGGATTAAAGAAAGCACTTCCCCACAGCACTAATCTCAGCAATGACCCTTTCTTGTTATGGCCGTTGTTCAAACATCAAACACTTTGATGGGTTTCAAGTCAGTGAAGGTGACACCATTTGAAGACGAGGTACTCTGATACACCATGCAGTGGTAAGATTGTTGTGGTTAGCCCTATATTGCCTGGGATCTACCTATTTGAAGGACCACCTCTCTCCATATGTTCCCCAGCGAGCACTTCGGTCTGGATCCCAAAACCATCTGGTCCTCCCAGGGCCGAAGGAGGCTCGGTTGGCAATCACAAGGGACAGGGCTTTTTCAGTGGCGGCCCCGCACTAGTGGAATGAGTTCCTGGATAACATCAGGGCCCTGCGGGATCTTTTACAATTCCGCAGGGCCTGCAAGACGGAGCTCTTCCACCAGGCTTTTAAGTAGGGGCCGCCTAACATATACATCTTTGCCCTGGCCCGATTTTATCCGCCAGTCTGTGTGACTGTATTCAATGATTACATCTGGGCACTGCTCTGATATACCAAGTTGAAGATAATGGAGCAAGTTTGTGCTGATTCCCTCCCTTGCTGTAGATCTTTAACCATTTCTGCAGTGGTGGAATTCCCTGAATTGACATTTTAAAAACTGTTATGTGAAATTTTCCGCAATAGATTTTTTCTTACCAGACGCAAAACTGAAGTTTTTTCCTTCTTACCCCACATTTTTGAAACTCACTAATACTGGAGATTCTGAAAACGCAGGGTATGAAGGAGAAAACTTCAGATTTGCGCCTGGTGAGGAAAAAATCTACTGAAGAAAATGTCACATAACACACAGTTTAAAAAAATGTGGGCCACTATGCCTCCACTTTAGAAGTGGAAGGAGAGGCTATCCACATTGCTGCAGCTGTCCCCCGTCGGCCGCATGCACTCACCCGTCCGTGAGGTGCTGCCGGCATGCTTCAGCTGGAGACCCCTTGGATCTGGTCTCCAGCCATCCGGGTGTGCGTCCCTGCTGCTTCCTGGTGGTGTGGACACATCTACGGCATGCAGGAAGTGGCAGCAGAAGTGTGAACGGGCTGTTCCGGCTGCTGCAGCTTTGCAAATAGCTGCACCTCGCCGGAACAGCCGTGCGCTGCCTGCCGTGCCAGTGGAGGCTCCAGGGGCCGGCCGGCAGAGTGGAGGCACCATTCCACCTCCTTCCCAGGATCCCACAGCACTGCAGCCAGTGTGAACAGGGAGCCATGGGATGGGTTGGCCCCAGGGCTTTTTCGCCCGCTCGCACTGCGCTCCAGATCCCCGGTCTGTCCTCAGCCACAGTAAGTACTCTGGAAGAATAACATTGACACTACACATTTACATAATGCTTTAGAATGCTGAAAGCACTTGACACACATAATTGTGTCACTTTTACAACAGTATCAGTATTACTGTCCCCATTTTGCAGATTATGTTGCTCCGTATTATTGTGTGACTAAGGACTACTTAAATGAATACTAAAAGGTAGGGTTTTGTTGAAACACAGTATTTATTGTTAGCTAATTGATATGATTTGTTAGTGATCCCACTTATTTGAACAATTGCCTGCTGAGTGGAGCAGTTACATAGCAAGGATGTGGGGGTAGGAATCAACATGCACATGCAGAAAGCCAATTGTACTGTACTGCATGGTTAGTAAGGAAAGGACTACTGTGACACACCCTATTGAACACCGACTAACAGATTAACAAACTATTGAACCAATCATCCAAAAATTAGCTCTTTGTCTGCAACCAGCAAACAGGATGTGAGCCAATCCAATGGGCATTCAGTCATGTCTATTCATATGTTTGCATTTGTGGTAAGTACCAGGGTAAGTGTGAGAGTTCTGCACAAAGTAGTCAAGGATCAGATCCTGGTTGGTTAACCACAGTTCTTTATTTCCAATCTCTACATTAGTGCAGCGTCTCGGATTATTGTCAGAGATGAGACAGATAATACAAGCAGGTCTATTATACCATTCCAAGGAGTTTGAATTACCCATAGGTAACCAATCACTATAAGGGAAAATTGGCGGGGAAAAAGGAGTTCTGACCGTTTGGTTCTCACAGGAAAGAAAGTAAGGTGTCAAGCTGTAAATTTCCTTTCCCAAACCAGACCCCTCAGATGTTACCAGTTCACATAACAATCAAGGCCCTCAAGGCTTTTGCATGTGATAAGAGGTGAGAGGTATCCTCCCTTGAAGTCCCAGCCGGAGCAGCTGGAATGCGGAGGCAGGGATGTGAGAGGCCTCCTTGTTCTCATGCATTACCGATGTCACTCTCCCGCTTTAGTTGTTACAATCTCCAGGCCTGGTCAAGCAACTTATAAACACAGTTACAAATACATACTATAGATAGGGTAACATAGGAGGACAGGCATGATTATATGATGTCTGAATTAGCAGATTCTGACACACTGGCCTCTCCAATATCATCTTCACCTGGGCTTATCAGGAAACCGGTTATGAAAATTCCTAACTAGTTTGGGGGCATGCACATTTTCGGAGCGGATCCACTCATTGTGTTCAGGACCAAAATCAAGCCATCTAACTAAATAATACAGTCGACCTCTACGCATTTTGGAATCAAGAATTTCAGTTATCTCGAAATGAGGAGCCCCCTCCTTCATCAGTGGAGGAGGAACTGGAGGAACTGGATGCCAAGCATTCGGCCCAGGATCTTTCTTCAGCAGGCTGAAATGAAAAACAGGATGCACAGAACTCAGTGACTTAGGCAGCTCTAATTCAAAAGACACATCTGAAATTTTTCGTAACACCTTGTATGGTCCCACATATTTCCAACCCAGCTTTCGGCTGGGTTGCAAGCCATGTATATTTTTCGTTGAAAGGTAGACAGAGTCCCCAGGCTGGAGATCCCAGCCCACAGCTCGGCCCCGATCTGCGTATTTTTTGTAGTCCTCTTTTGCTTGATCCAGTGCCTTGGCTATCAGTGGCCATGAGTCTTGTAACGTTACCCACCAACTCTTGAAATCTGTTGGTGAGGCATCAGGCACATTCTCAATGGTGGGCAAAGGTTTCCCTTCAAAACCCCCCACAGCCATAAAGTGGGAGACGCCCGTGGAAGAGTGCACTGCATTGTTATAGCTGTATTCTGCAAACGGCAGTAAATCCACCCAATTATCTTGGTGATAATTGGTGTAGCACCTTAAGAACTGTTCCAGAATTTGATTAGTTCGCTCGGACTGTCCATCGGTTTCTGGGTGGTAACCCGAACTTAGTGCTGGTTCTATGTCCGTTAATTTTAGAAGCTCCCGCCAGAAGTTGGCAACGAACTGACTGCCCCTGTCGGATACCACCCTCTTCGGAAAAGCGTGTAATTTAATCACTTGGTTGAAGAAAGCCTTAGCCATTCCCTTGGCCGTGGGTAACTGTTTGAAGGGGGTGAAATGGGCTTGCTTCGAGAAGGTGTCTAGCACCACCCAAATAACGGTTTTCCCTTTTGAGGGTGGCAAGTTAGTAATGAAGTCCATAGCTATTGCCTCCCAGGGGCGGGAAGGGGTAGGCAATGGATGCAAGAGTCCCGGAACCTTCCCCCCCCTCTTTTTGCACATTAAGCAAGTTTGGCAGGCTGAGACGAAGTCGGAAACATCCCGGCGCATGCGTGGCCACCAAAACTGACGTTGAATTAAGTTAAGCGTCTTTAGAAACCCAAAATGTCCTGCCAGTTTGGAGGAATGGCACGCCAATAAAACATCTTTACGCTTGTTTTGAGGCACCACCAATTTATCCCCATGATACCAACACTGGTTTTCCCTCTTCGAACATTCAACTAGGGCTTCCAGTTCTTCGACTTCTTCTGGAGAATACTCCCCCCCCCAATCGCATGCCTCAGTGTCTACTGGAGTTCGTTTGTGCTGACTTCTGGTAGTGACTGCCCCTCCTAACTGCTGGGGGGAAAACATGGAGTCGAAGACCTCTTCTTTCACGCTTTCGTGTTGGGGCAACCGGGAGAGTGCGTCAGCTAGAGAGTTAGCTTTTCCAGGGAAGTGTTTTAACACAAAATTAAATTTTGAAAAGAAATCAGCCCACCGAAGTTGCTTCGCATTTAGTGATCTTTGCGTGCGCAGCGCTTCTAGGTTTTTGTGATCAGTCCAAATTTCAAACGGGGTTTGCGCCCCCTCTAGCCAATGCCGCCACGTAGTGAGAGCTAACCTGATGGCCGCAGCTTCCTTGTCCCACACCGACCAGTTTCTTTCCGTGTCATTAAATTTTTTGGAAATGTAGGCCAGGGGGTGCAGCTTCCCATCCGGCCCTCGTTGTAAAACGCCCCCCCCCCATTGCCACGTCGGAAGCGTCTACATGGATTATGAATTCTTTGGTCTCGTCTGGGTGGGCTAAAATAGGTTCGGAAGTAAAGAGGGTTTTCAGGGTCTCAAATGCTCTCTGGCAATCCCCATTCCAGGCGATTCTCTCCCCAGGCTTTCCAGCTTCCGAACCCCTTCCCTTAGTCTTTAGCAAATCTGTCAGGGGGAGGGTAACTGTTGCAAAGTCTTTTATAAAAGTTCGATAAAAGTTACAAAATCCTAAGAGGCTCTGCAATTGTTTTCTGGTTCGGGGAGCTTCCCACTGAACCACAGCCTCCACTTTTGCTGGGTCCATTTCCAACCCCCTCTGTGATATGCGATACCCTAGAAAGTCTACTGCCTCTCGGTGGAATTCGCACTTTGACAGCTTAACATACAGTTGGTTTTTCAGCAAGGTGGAAAGGACTTCCCTGACTAATTTCACGTGCTCTTTCTTATCAGCAGAGTAGATCAAGATATCATCTATGTAACATAACACCCCCTTGAATAAATGCTTGTGCAACACTTCATTTATCAAACTCATAAAGACCCCAGGAGCGCCACTTAAGCCGAACGGCATCACCAGGTATTCAAACTGTCCCAATGGAGTATTGAAGGCAGTCTTAAACTCGTCCCCCTCCCTTATGCGCACCCGGAAGTAAGCGTCCCGGAGATCTAGCTTGGTGAATATTTTTCCCTTGGCCGCTTCGGACAATAAGTCTTTTATTAACGGGAGGGGGTAAGCATTGGAAGTGGAGACCGCATTTAGTCCCCTGTAGTCCGTGCACAAGCGCAGCCCCCCGTCTTTCTTTTTCCGGAACAAAACGGGAGCAGCGAAGGGAGATTTCGCTGGGCGGATGAAGCCTCGTTCCAAATTCTTGTCTAGAAACTTTCGTAGCTCCTCCCGCTCTAAGGGACTCATAGAGTAAAGTTTTCCTTTAGGGAGTTTCTCGCCTGGGAGCAATTCTATGGCACAGTCTGACAGTCTGTGAGGGGGTAGTTCATCCGCCTCGGTCTCACTGAAAACCTCCATCAGGTCCCTATATTCTCTGGGGACCGTGGCGAGGGTGAGGGCAGCCGGTCGGGGAGGAGGGTTTGGTGGGTTCGGTCCCCATTCGGAGTCCCATTTGTGCGTTAGGCACCTGTCGTCCACCCAAGAGATTTTCCCTTCGCTCCATTTGATGTAGGGGTCATGTGCACTCAGCCAAGGGCTTCCCAGCACCATGGGGAATTGGGCATTTGGGGTGATGACAAAAGCTCATTTTTCCCAATGCTCCCCCGTTCCCAAAATCAAGCCCTCAGTTTCGGCTATACACTCCTCTTTCATCTCCGACCCATCCATTTGCGTGAATTTCAGGGGCTCGGCCAGCGGGGTGACTTTTGGTCCCAACCCTTCCACTACTAATGGGCTAATTAAGTCTCGAGCACACCCCGAGTCAATTAGGGCGCGGACCCTCATGTGAGTGCCTGTTCCCGGGGTCATCACAGTCACTACCATATATAATAGGGGCCCAGGGATGCTCACCGGAGATGGCGCTTCTTGGCTGGGGACCTGCAGTTCTGCGCCGCTTACTGCAGGCCGTTGGAGTTTCCCGACATCTGTGTTTCCATCAGCTCCAGCTCCCCTTGTTCGCTCATGGCTCCTTCCAGTTGCAACGCCCAAGGCTTTATTGGGGTCTTCCCTCTACTAGGAGTGCTCCCCGCCACTGGGGTGGATGTCTTCGGGCCTTTTACTCCCCCCCTTGGGCACGCTGAGGCGAAGTGGCCACTCTCCCCGCATTTCATGCACAACCCTTGTCGGAAACGGGCATCTCGGATGTCTTGCACACTCGGCTTCGGCCTCGCTCTCGGCATGACTTTACTGGCTGCTGTAGCCGACGTCCCCATCTTGATGAGAGTGAAGCGTTCCTCCACATCTGTTGCCGCCCGCATCCAGGTGGCCAACGTCCCCGGGCGGCCCCCTAGTAGGACGGTTTCGTATATTTCAGGGTTGAGACCCTCACGGTATTTTTCGATGAACAGCTCTTGAGGCCAACCATGGATCTTGGCCGTGATGCGCCGGAACTTGTCGGTGTAGTCCCTCACCGTGGACCTCCCCTGGAACAGCTTCCGCATCTGGTTTCGGGCTTTTTCTTCCCCCAGGGGATCCTCGTACTGGCGTCGGAGTGCCCACATGAAGTTATTCAGCGAACGTAGCTCAGGGCCGGGTGCATCATGCAGGCTCACATACCAGTCGCTGGCAGTGTCCTTCAGTTTAGACCCTATGTAGCCAATCTTTTCCCTCTCGGTGGGGTAGAGATGTCCCCAGCTGTCCAGGAACCGCTCGATTTCCAGCAGGAAGAAGCGCAGTTTCTCGGGGTCCCCATCGAAAGTAGCCGTCAGCGGGTCGGTGGGGGCCGGGCGAGCGACCGGGCCGACGGGTCCTGGGACCGGTGCTCGGGCGGGCCCAGGCACCTGTGGAGGAACGACCAGCGGTACCTGCAACGGCGGCTGCTGCGGCTGCACTGGCACCTGCGGTTGAGCCGGACCTCCCCCCGGAGCCGCCGGCTGCTGCTGGACTCCTGTCGCGGGGCCTGGGAGCGCCTCTTGCATAAACCTCATAGCGTCTCGGAACTGGCGTTGGAGATCGAGGGCCAGTTCGCGAAGTTCGGTGGTAAGCTGGAACCGCAAATCTCCCATCATCTGGTCGAGAGACGGCATCGGGTCTTCTCGGTACGGATCGGGCCCATACGAGCCGGTCCTCTCTCCTTCTAAAGAGGGGCGATGTGGATCTTCCCCATAGATCTGCTCGCCTTCTTCTCCCAGGTAACTCAGCCTCCCTCGGTCGAGGTGATCGCCCGGGAATGAAACTCTGGCCCCTTTCCGGTCGTGCACCCAGGAATCCACGGTCCCACGACCGAATTGGCTCCATGCATACTTCGGGATCACACTCTGAAGAGGAGGTAGGCGCGGGACGTAGTGAGCCCCCTGACTCGTAGTCACTGGAACTCCTTGCTCCCCTCCGCCGCCTCCACCACCGTCCCCTTGATCCACCGGGGTGGTGGGAGTATCTTCGGGAGTAGTAGGGTTGGGAACCGTGCCGTCGTCTGACATGTTCAGGAACGGCTAAGTCCCAGTCACAGATCTCTGACAATCTGTGAGAGTTCTGCGCAAAGTAGTCAAGGATCAGATCCTGGTTGGTTAACCACAGTTCTTTATTTCCAATCTCTACATTAGTGCAGCGTCTCGGATTATTGTCAGAGATGAGACAGATAATACAAGCAGGTCTATTATACCATTCCAAGGAGTTTGAATTACCCATAGGTAACCAATCACTATAAGGGAAAATTGGCGGGGAAAAAGGAGTTCTGACCGTTTGGTTCTCACAGGAAAGAAAGTAAGGTGTCAAGCTGTAAATTTCCTTTCCCAAACCAGACCCCTCAGATGTTACCAGTTCACATAACAATCAAGGCCCTCAAGGCTTTTGCATGTGATAAGAGGTGAGAGGTATCCTCCCTTGAAGTCCCAGCCGGAGCAGCTGGAATGCGGAGGCAGGGATGTGAGAGGCCTCCTTGTTCTCATGCATTACCGATGTCACCCTCCCGCTTTAGTTGTTACAATCTCCAGGCCTGGTCAAGCAACTTATAAACACAGTTACAAATACATACTATAGATAGGGTAACATAGGAGGACAGGCATGATTATATGATGTCTGAATTAGCAGATTCTGACAGTAAGTACCAGGAATACATATGAGGTCCACAGAAGAAGAACCAACAGAGAATAGTCTCCGGTAGCCCCTTATCTCAGCTCTGAAGTTGGGAACGTTTTGGTAAAATTAGCTTCTGAAGTTGGGAACGTTTTGGTAAGATTAGCTTCTTGGAGATTTCACAATATACATGCCTTCTCTTAGCATCGCAGTGCTCTTACACTGTCCAATTGAAGAGTGCTGTCAGAGTAAGATTATAAACAGAGAGTTCTTCATACCACAACCCAGGTTAAAATTTAGAAATGCCCAAGATCTATTAAGAATAAATTACACTGGGGGGGATTAATCCCCTTAAGGTGTCATTTTTTCTCTCTCACTTTTGATTCTCTTTGCCATGAGATGAAGGTGGGGCCCAACATATGCTCTGTGTATCATGTGCTTGCTTGTGTACCCAAGCATACTGTCACTCTTCGTTACTCTAGAAGTCTCCTGAGCACAAAGGGAAGTGGAGTTTCAGCGGATTGGAAAAGCACGCTCCATTGAACACATTGGCGAGTTAGTGACCATCTGCAACATATGCCAAGCTCTTTTTCCCTTCTTTTTTCTTAACTCTGAATTTTATATAAAAGTAGATTTTCTATTTCTAAGTAAGCATGTGCATTGCATACAATCCTCTTAGAACATATCTAGCATGAAATCCCAATTAAATGAATGAACTTGTAGATTTATTTTTTTACAAGGAATTTATTGATATAAGTTCTTCAATATCATTAAAACAGACCTTATGGAGAAGAATTTGAGTTGTGTACTAGAAAATTTCCAACTCAGACTTTGTCTCTGCTAATACGTGCTGCTAAGCAAGATGTATTGATAATCATAGGTGATTGGAATGAAAAAGTAGGAAACAAGTACAATCAGATCAGAAAGTCTGGGCTAGGAGTACAAATTAAAGCAGAAGAACAACTCATAGACTTTTGAGACAGTAACAAGTAGTTCATTGCAAACAAGTGTTTCAGGCAACCAAACAGACAATTGTATATGTGGACATCACTAGATGGCCAATACAAAAATCAAATTGATTACATACTCAGAAGCAGAAGATGGAGAAGCTCTAGTCTCTCTGCTGAAACAAGACAAACAGCTGAGTGTGGTACAAAACCCTGAATTGTTAATAATGAACATTAGAATAAAACCAAAGAAAAATTCCAAAATATGTATAGCATAAAATTCAATTTAAACAACATTCCTGAAGAGTTCAAAGAACATGTAAAGAACAGGTTTGCTTTATTAAGCTCAAGTGAAAATGAACTGGAAAAAAATATAGGTTAAAACCAGAGATATTATCAAGGAGGAATGTGCAAAGACAATACCCATCGCCAAAAGAAATGAAAAGCCTCAATGGATGACTGATAAAATGGATGACTGATAAAACTCTTAAAATGGCTAAAGGTAGGTGAAAAGTAAAAAGTGACAAAAATAGAATCAGAAGTCTAAATGCAGGGTTCCAGTGACTGGCATATAGAGATGGAGAACTATTATAATAACAAGTGTAAAGAAATAGAAAAACAAAAAAGGAAGGAATGAAGTTTGAGTCCAGTGGCACTTAAAGACTAACAAAGTTTTATTCTGGGTATAAGCTTTTGTGTGCATGCACACTTCTTCAGATACTGAAGAAGTGTGCATGCACACAAAACTTATACCCAGAATAAAACTTTGTTGGTCTTAAAGTACCACTGGACTCAAATTTTGTTCTGCTGATTCAGACCAAAATGGCTACCCACTGAAACAAAAAAAGGAGAACAAGAGAGCCAGTCTGGTGTAGTGGTTAAGTGCACGGACTCTAATCTGGGAGAACCGGGTTTGATTCCCCACTCCTCCACTTGCACCTGGTTGGATGACCTTGGGCAAGCCATAGTTCTGTACCAGCTGTTCCCTCAATGACAGCTTGTGAAAGAGCTCTCTCAGCCCCACCTACCTCACAGGGTGTCTGTTGTGGGGAGGGGAAGGGAAAAGGAGTTTGTAAGCCGCTCTGAGACTCCCTTGGGGAGTGGAGGGTGGGGTATAAATCCAATCTCTTCTTCTTCTTCTTCCTTCAAATGATCCAAAAAACTAAAGGGAAATCTAAAGCATGGTTAGGTATGCTGAAAGATCAACATGGAAATACGTCAACTGAACAGGACAAAATAAAGAAAAGATGGGGAAAATACACTGAAGAACTATACAGAAGAGATGTAAGGATGATAGATCACTTCCAAAAAGAATCTTTTGAAGAAGAACCATGGACATGAGATGAGTTGGATATGAAATTGGTTATGATCTTCAGTTTGCAAAACCTATACAAACAAGGCTATTAAAGATAGGACATTTTGGAGGACATTGTAATTCACAGTGTAGCCATAAGTCAGAAGCGACTTGACATCACTTAACACACACACACACACACACACTGCTTAAATTGTCAGTCTTTGCCATAAACTTTCTAGATGGCTGACAAGAAGCCACACTCATCCTGAATTTCACCCCATCTGCAATTTAGCTGCCTCATGAAGTTGTTGCAACATGAAAGGATGGGGCTTATTGGGTAGAATGCATTCTTTGTTTCCAAAAGGTCCCAGATTCAACCTTTGTTATCTCCAGTTACAGGATCAGGAAGCAGATCATGGGAAAGAAAGAGACTTTTCTTTGTGAGGCTCTGGAGAGCTGCTACCTTTCAGAGTATATGGTACAAAAATCACTCGTGAAAAGACATTTGACCCATTTTTTTCCTGAAAGG
This sequence comes from Lepidodactylus listeri, assembly GCA_029233225.1. Taxonomy (NCBI): domain Eukaryota; kingdom Metazoa; phylum Chordata; class Lepidosauria; order Squamata; family Gekkonidae; genus Lepidodactylus; species Lepidodactylus listeri. Next base: position 50,038,744 of record JARCFY010000013.1, on the reverse strand, counting down.
AGTTACAAGAAAAGGCTTACCATGCAAAATGAGCAGGTCCGCAGCATAGGATGAATGTGTGACTGCATATTAATTTCTTTTCTTATTTTACAAAATGCTAGCAGAGGATGCTTGTTAAAGATTACACGGCTCCAGCAAATACTGCTTCCCATTGTACATAAAAAGGTATAGTGTGAATAACAACTGGCCCTCCATCCTAGCCAGACATTGCTCTATTACTTCCACATTGGCAAAGAATCTGGAGAATGTAATCAGAATTCGCATTCAGCCAGCCCCCAGGAGCAGCACTTAAATTTTTTAACTGAATGTCAGACCATTAAAAGTAACAAGAATGAAGTACATACCGAAGTACTTGGAGAAAGAATTATGATTCTCCGCTAATTAATCCAATTTATTTTTTAATGAAAGAATGTGCCTGTAATTATTTTTGATAAATATCCTTAGGATGCTTGCATCCTTAGGACATTGGTATAATTTCTGTCATTTTGCAATTACGTTGTTGCAGAAAGGGATATCTTTGTGAAGGGATATTAATGTCCAGCCTGGTTGTATTTTATCAGCATCGTCTCTGTGTTCTTACACAAATAATAGAAAGAAGTTGTTCTGTGGACAAGCAGGAGATATCTGCATAATAATATCCAAATGAAACAACTGGGAGAGAAGGCAAAGCATATACCAAGCAGAGATGCAGCACAAATACTTTAAAAAACATTGAGATGTATCATCACTTAACATTCATAGGGGTTTTTTAGGGGGTTCCTCAAAATTCATTAGCAGTATCTAAACAGTGCCCTGTATGCAACCACATTTCAAAAATGTAAGGGCACTTTATTTTTCTTAAGAGGGGGCAGTGATTTCCACTGGTTCCTCCTCCCACTGTAGACTCCCACTTTGCCACTCCTCACTATGCTGTTCCTGACAGCCAACTTATCCTCAGGAACAAAATATCAGAAGCTTAGTGGGCTGCAGTAGACATGAAAAACTGGGTGGAAGTAATCAAAGCCTCTGAAGAAAATGACCATTAAGTGTCCTGTTTTCATGGCGGGACTGCACATAAACACATGTGAGTTTCACACACCCCAGAATCCATATATGTGTTATATTTTGGCCTTCCATTGGACATCTTTACAAAGACAAAGGATTACAGGTCAATAAAATGGGAGTAAGGTTTACACTGTGTTTCTCCTCCACTGTCTTCATAAAGATTGATTCAGAGGATCAGTTCAAGGGATGATTTGCAGTAGAAGATCCAATTATACAAAGGCTCTGACAAAATGGTGTGCTTGCATCTTCCCAAGTATGACAAGGAGGTCACTTGGAATGGACCTTCCCCCCCCCCCCAAAAAAAGCCCTCCAGTGGGGAACAGGGGTGGAGATGAAGGGAGAATGATGACCATGGAGGACTGAGACCACAAAAATAGTGATATCATGGTGGGACCTAGAAAATTGTATACCTTCTTCTTTTCATAGTATGCAAAGGTGCTTTGACTGATCTTTCCAGAAATATTGTACCAAACCAGGCTTCTGAAAGATCACAGCAAAGTGGGAAAGAATACAGAAAGTGGATGATTAGGGGGATTGCATAGTGGGAGTACCCCTCCAGGGAAAAAGAAATCTATTTTAGACACAAAACTGTAGCAAAATCTTTGTGTGGAAGCAGCCCATACCTCCCTTACACATATCCAAGATACATTTTTTTCACCATAAGCCTTCATATGATAATGAGAGAAACTGAGTTTATGCTGCTGAGATTCACTTTTGCATTGCAAGTAAAATATGTTCATGCTGGTTGGTTAATTGCCTAGTAAGCTGAGTTGCAACTGCCCAAATAAGAGCAATCTTAATGGCAGAACACATCTCAAGTATGAATCCAGTGAATAAGCACATTATGAAATTAACCATACAATAAGCGCAAAGGCAACATTACATTCCGCTAGATTATTTTTTTATGTTGTCATTCATGTAAACAAGACATTACGGAAAGTGTAAAATGAGATGGAAACACAAGTGGAGTTGAGGCAGGAGTGGACACAGGAAAAACTATTCCTCTCTACTATAATAAAAGAAACATAAAGCTCGTTTATGTGTAAAACTGTATTATTTCAACCAAAAAATATTGTAGCACAATAATTACCAAGTCGTGGAAGGCATTTCTTTTCATTTCGATCTACTACTGTAAGATTAGGTGAATAAATGGAAAGCAGAAAATATTACAATAGCTTGCATTTCTGCTTTCCCCCATATTATGAGTTCTATGCAAAAAAAAATCTCAGACTTCACCCTAATGAGCTTCCTGAAACCAGTTTGCTTGGGGAGACCTATTCATAAAAAACTATAAACTGCATATCTAGCTTCTAGACTGTTAAACTCACGGCGCATTGCAACGTACACAAAGTGCATTAGGAACCAGCAATTGAAGAGGGAAATTACTAATAATAAGTAGGAGTCCACGAGAAATAAAAAAGAAGGGTTATAGCTTAGGAAACTTCCACTCCAGTCCAAACATCCCTCACCTGGATACTTTAGGCTCCGAGGGGCTTGAGGAAGCCTATTTCCCTTTCCCCATCTATTTCCCTCCTTCTTTATGTGATACTCAGAATTCCTAGAGGGAAATGACCATATTCAGTTCTCAACAGGCCTTCTGGGTGGTCCTTTCTCCCTTTGTTAAGTTTATGAACTGATATATTTTTGCCTACCAGGAGTGCCCTCAAAGCACGCACAAACCCTTACCTTGTCAGAAGATCACTCCATTGCACTGTTCTATTTGCAGGGGGCTCAGTTAATGTTCCCATTAGATGGAATCATGGAAGTGTGGCAGGGCAAATGGATCCCTCTTCAATTCCAAAGGCTAAATGGTTTTGGAGACAAAATTCCTTCTGGACTAACATGTCATCACTTGTATGCTGATCACCAGAGGCCTTTCCATTAACAAAATGCAACATTGTAACTGTTCTAAGCAGAATTCAACATCAGTCCTATATAGTGTTTATGTACCCTTTATTTAGGGGATATAATTTGTTAATCTTGTCTCATATTTATATAGGGTATTGGTATACCCTCAATTTAGGTTATAGAAACATCCCAAATTAAGGGGAGGGTAAGAAAAGGGTCTTCACATTATATCTTTGTTTGAGGGACTATATTCTGCAAGTGAGTTTAAAGAACCTACCAAACAAAGCAAAAGTCCTACTCAGACATACGGCCTTTTTCCAGTAGATCTAATTACCAAGGCTGCTAAGAGGAAAGGATTAGAGGGATAAAATTTAAGGTTTAAAGTTTTACCTGTTAATGTATTTTATGGTTTTGTAAAATTTGTACTGACCAATAGCTATGTACAGTAAATACTACTATTACTACTAAATTTAGGGTTCCTTGGTCATTTTGAAATTCCATTAAGCCAGGCAGATCACATGATTTTTTTAAATATATGATGTTTTGGATTGAGTGAAGAATCCAGAAGGAATGGTGAATATTCTTGTTACTGGTTCAAATGAAAGCTATAGTTCTAGTTAGCACCCAAAATCTGCATAAGAGAGGGAATAATTTTAGCAGCAGATCATATCTAGGTACCAGATTTCCTAAATATTCCTGCTGCTGATTGCTTGGAAGTCAGAAGAAAGCTAGACTTTATAGTAACAGACTGTGTCTTTCCACCTGGTCCTTCCCTTGTCAGATCTAAAATTAAGCATTGTTACACTCGGAATATTTTTTTTTAAGTCCTATATTATTACACCTATTGTAAAATCTAACACAATCATTCAAATCATCCATTCTTCAAGGCAGACGGCTCGTTTGCTTATATTTATACCACAAATGTTCTCATTTATTTGATGCACTTCTTTTGTGACATGTTAACAACTTTTAGGACTTCAGTGCTCACAGTAGAGTGAATGGGGATCAGCAGCAAGTTCAATGCATTGAATTCATAATCAAGATCTCCTTTGTCTTGGCCTTTCTCGATGGGCATCTCTGCTGGAAGCAATGGACCTTGCCCCTGCTTGCAAAATAGTTTTGAGCAGCAGGAGGATATTGATCTTGTGTAACATGAATGGTGGGGGGAGGGGGCAAGCAGGAAGGCAGAGGCCTGTGCAACAGAGCTTTCTCTTTCCAATTACACCATGGGCTAAGATGCATGTGGTGTGAGTGACAGCAGAATAAAGCCTTGAGGAAATGCACTGTCTCGCCATAAATTATGTCTGAGGCAACAAAACTCCCAAGGAACCTCAAGATAAATCTTTACTCGCTGACATTTATTGCGCATCTAAACAAGAAACGCCAGATGCTGGGGGGAAAGAGAGGGGGAAAGGAAACCGACAATTAAGTTCTGCTAACCATTAACAAGGGAAAAAATAGCCATTTTGTGACACAACATCCAAAAAAATGGGCCAAGCATCAGGTAAGACAGATCAAGATTGGTGTCATGAAACCATTGGGTAGTGTGGGTTAAAAGTCCATCTGGCTGATTTGAACGTATTATAACATACAGTTAGACAGTGTCAAGTTAAACCACATTGTGCAACCAGCATAGGTTTTGCTATTTAAACAAATTTGCATCTATCAGCTTTTTAAAATAACATATTTGGCTTGCTAGGTCCAGATCTTCAAGGAATTATGAAACCTTGAGTCAGGGATTTAGAGAACAGGATGAAACATAGTAGAGATTAAGAGTAACTATACCATAACAGTAGATCAAGGTGGGTAGCTGTATTGGTCTGAAGCAACAGAACAAAGTTAGAGTCCAGGGGCACTTTTAAGACCAATAAAGTTGTATTCAAGGTGTGAGCTTTCATGTGCATGCACACTTTGTCAGACAATGAAACAGAATTACATATCATAGTTGTATGTATAGGAGTGGTTTAATTAGGGCAACTTTTCTGTAATAGATCAGAAGAATGACAAGCTTAGTTCCTGGTTATTCTAGCTTAGTTCCTGGTTATCCTCTGTTTCGGTTCAACTGGGGGGGGAGAGTAGAGGCCATGGTATAGTAGTCATGGAGGATGGGCAACATAGTGAGTAAAAAGTTAGAAGTTCTCCCCCTCTCCTGCTATTCATTTTTTGAGACTGCAGGGGAATCATCTACATATTTGCTATGCAGAAAATCAATAAGGCTAAACACAGGTAGGCATTCAATGCAAAGGTTCAATGTGAGAGCTTCTAAGACCATCACTCTTTCCAGAAGCACCCACACTGCTTGACAAGTCACCCCTGTAACCAATGGCAGTTTCAAAAATGGAAGTCTGCAATGTTTGCACATACTTTGAGTATACCTTAGATTTGTTGGACTATGAACTTGATTAGAAAACTGTGGAACCTACCCAATTCAAATCTGAAGTTAATACACTACTATTCTATTATTAGTGTTTATGCCATTTGCCATAGCAACAGTTAACAAATTATTTGAGGACATGACACCAGATCATTTTGGAACATTATGGAGAAATTTCCTTAAAACAGAAATTTTTATAGTGTTTTAGAGAACATGGAGGCTCCTTAACAAAAAAATCAGTGCAGTGAATAAGGTTTCTCAAGGTACAGCAGGACCAGGACTGCTGTCCACAGTAGCCAGGTCTGTGCCCTCTCACCACATATAATAGGAACATGGAACATGAAAAGTATAAACCAAGGTCATTAAACTCAAAATCATTAAAAAAAATAAATGAAATGTTTAAACATTGCAATCCTTGGAGTGAGCTAACTAAAGGGGACTAGATTAGGATATTTTTTAAATCAGAAAATTACAAAGTGTTTTACTTGGGAAATGAAAAATGCAGAAGTGGCACTTTTAAGACCAACAAAGTTTTATTCAAGGTATGAGCGTTTGTGTTCACATACACTTTTTTGTGCGCATGCACACGAAACCTCATACCTCGAATAAAACTTTGTTGATCTTAAAGGTGCCACTGGACTCTAAATTTGTTCTGCTGCTTCAGACCAACATGACTGACCACCTGGACAGAAGAAATGGAGTCACTGTAATAGTGAGGCAAAATGTAGCACAAACAATCAGGGGCTACAAGTCAAAGTCTGACTGAATAATATCAATCAGACCTCAAGGAAAGCCTTCATTCCATAAGCATAAGTCAAGTTTACACTCCAGCTGCAGATGATGAAGAGGAAGAAATCAAAAGCTTTTATGTAAGTGTCCAGGAAGAAACAGATCACATACCTAAATAAGATATGGTGATAATCACAGGTGACTGGAATGCAAAAATAAAAAAACAAAGCAGAATCAAATATTCTCAGAAAAATTGCACAAAATGAAGCAAGGGAGTGATTCACAGAATTCTGTGAAGACAAGAAGTTATTCATTGCAAACACGTTTCAGGCAACGAGACAGACGATTGGATACATTGACATCACTGGATGGCCAATACAGAACTCAAATAAATTACATAATGAGAAGCAGAAGACAGAGAAGCTCTATTCTGTCTGCTAAAACAAGACAAAGACTGAAGACAGACCATGATTTTTTTTAATATCAAAATTTAGAATAAAGCTGAAGAAAAACACACAAATATTCATACTGCCATAATGCAAGCTAAACAACATTCCTGAAGAGTTCAAAGACTATGTGAAGAACAGATTTCCATTTTTAAGTTCAAGTGAACTTGAACCAGAAGAATTATGGGTTGACACCAGATATATTACCAAGGGAAAATGTACAAAGACTATTCCTGTAAAAAAAATGAAAAGCCTTGATGGATGGCTGATGAAACTCTTCAAACCGCTAAAGATAGATGAGAAGCAAAAGAAAAAGGTGACAGGAATAGAGTCAGAAGTCTAAATGCAGTGTTCTGGCATCTTGCATGTAGAAACAAAGACAACTATTATAATAACCAGTATAAAGAAATAGAACAAGAACAAGTATAAAGAACAAGAAAAAGGAAGAACAAGGTATTTGTTTCACAAGATTCAAGAAATCAAAAGAAAATTTAAAGGACAGTTAGGCATGCTGAAAGATCAACATGGAAATATATTAACTGAACAGGATAAAATAAAGAAAAATGGGAACAATACATTGAAGAACTATACAGAACAGATGAAAGGATGACAGATTCTTTCAAATAAGAAACTTTCAAAGAAGAACCTGCAATTTTATAAAATGAACTGAAAGCTGCACTCAAAGCACTTGGAAGAAATAAATCACCAGGAGTAGACAAAATATATCAATAGAGCTATTTCAAGCCACATAAATTGTTCATCAAAATCTTAACAAGAATATACCAACAAATATGGAAAACAAAGCAATGACCCATAGACTGGAAATGCTCAATCTACATGCCAATTCTGAAAAAAGGAGACACCAAAGACTGCAGCAACTATTAGACCATTGTATTAATTTCTCATGCCAGTAAAGTGATTTTCAAAGTCTTACAACAAAGGCTCTTACCATATATGGAATGAGAAATGCCAGATGTTCAAGTTGGATTCTGAAAAGGAAGAGGCACTAGGAATCATACTGTAAATTGGCATTGCTTCGTGGAGCATATAAGAGAATTTCAGAAGAAAATAAGTTGTTTCATAGATTGCAGTGAAACTTTTGACTGTGTGGATCATGAAAAGCTATGTTTGGTTTTAAAAGAAATGGGTGTGCCACAACATCTGATTGTTTTGGTGATTAACCTATTCTCTGGACAAGAGGCTACAAGACAGAATGTGGAGGAACAGAATGGTTTTCAACTGGCAAAGGTGCCAGATGAGGATGTGTCGTATCTCCCTATCTCCCCGATCTATATGCAGAACATATCATAAGGAAAGCTGGATTAGATTCAGATGAAGGTGGAGTGAAAACTAGTGGAAGGAACATTAATAATTTGCGACATGGAGATGACACCACATTCCTTACAGAAAATAGTGAAGTCCTGAAATGACTACTCATGAAGGTTCACAGCTGAACATCAAGAAGACAAAAATAATGACTACTGGGTAATTACACAACTTCAAGGTTGATAATGAAGAAATGGAAATTGTTGATGATTTTCTATTCCTTGGCTCAGTCATCAGTAATACTAGGGAAAGTTGAAGGTAGCAGGAAAAGGGGAAGCCCCAACATGAGATGGATTTGCTCAATCGAGAAAGCCATGGCTCTCAGCTTGCAAGACCTGAGCAAGGCTGAGCAACACTCTATCATTGGGTGTTTTGGGTCGCCATAAATCAGAAGCCACTTGATGGCCCTTGATACATGGCAGGGCATTATCAGACCATGTGGATAACAATAAGGCCTAAACAGACATGGCTACAAGTGTACCACTTGAAGTGCCATACAGTCTGCTTCAGTATCATCTGTAATGTCTTAAAGGTTCTCAGGCAGCTGACCCTCGGCAGAAATGTGGAAAGATTTCTGTAAAGGTAAAAATCTGAAAAACACCAATAGGCGACATAAATGTCTTTTTTTTTCTTGCTCTAAAATAATGTTGTCAAATTATGTTCATTAAAGTCATTAGCCCTTTTCAGATGTTACAGTTGCACATGGTGGTGGAATGTGCTGTGAAGTCACAGTCGAATTAGGGCAACAACCCCATCGGGATTTCAAGGCTAGAGACATTCAGGGGTGTTTTGCAATTGCCTGCCTCTGAGTATCAACCCTGATCTTCCTTGGTGGTCTCCCATCTGAGTACTGACTAGGACTGACCCTGCTTAGCTTCCAGGATCTGATGATACCAGGCTAACTTGAGCCATTCAGTTCAGGACAACAGTTGCACATACCTGGAGCCAAATATCTGCAGGGGCATCCTGACAAAACAAGAAATGCCACCAGTTCTTGGTACCATGACAAGCTCACAGTGAAGGCTAGATTGAAAATTCCTGATTAGCATGAAGCTCCAGAACTGGTCTGGAGTTTAACAGAAATGTATACAGCTCTGCTGAGAGATGTGTGTTTCTGCTCCACCTCCTTCAAGGGGCTTCAGGTAAGGAAAGTGGAGTATGGAAGGAAGGAAGGAGGACACACCTTAGGCATATCTTGGAGCTGTTTCTCATACACTAAGGAGGTCTGCAGAGAGGCTGCTAATTCAGAGACTGCCTCTTAGGTTGTTTCCTGGATTTGGGCCTTCTCTATGTCTGAGTCTTTATATCCTCCTTCTGGTGAGAAGGAGTCTGACTCCTGGCCCACGTTCCTAAATAGCATTTTTCTTCCATGAAGATAGAGATTGTCACATATTTACAGGGATAGGTGTTTGTTTTTTGCAGATTGGAAAGCCAGTATGCACAGTGACAGCTCCTCATCCATCCATCAAAGTAAACACTTGTGATTTGCAACATATATCACATTTTGCGTGTGTGTTTTCTATAGAGGAGAGAGATTATCTCCATACAGGGTAAAATGCAGTTACGAGGGCCTTAATTTTGCCGCAGTGAATTGGTTGTGCATGAGTCCTTATGGCTGCGTCACACTGTGTGTTAATTAATGCAAGGTGGCTTTGGAGTGCTCTCCACACTCTGCAAATCCTATTTTAAAAGCCATTTAATAAGAACATAGGGTCACCCATTTCAGTGGTTTCAGAAGAGCTTTGGGTGCAACATTTCTAAATCCCCAACCACTTGTCTAAAGAAGTTAAGTGTAATCTCCATGCTTATTTATAGGCTTGCATGCATCGACATTATTTAATTCCTTGTCTATTTTCATCTTTTTATACAAATTACCCATTTGTCAAGAACACTCCATTTTGAAGGAGTTATTCAGAACTATTCTGCTGCCTGCAAATACACATGCACAGAAGCCTGCCAGAACTTCTCTTCTTGCAACTCTTAACTTTTCCACAAAGGCTTCCATGTAAGTCCAAAAACTATTTTTAATTTAGTAGAATTTAAGATAACAATCAGGGGCAAAAAACATCTTAAGTCATAATGAGGTTTACTTCTGAATCAAGGAATCTAGGACTGAAATGCACTAATATCTCCCTGGCTTTCCCATTCCTCCTCACTCTGTTTTTTATTACTCCCTCCCCAACTTCTAGACTTTTGTTGAAACTGATTTTTTTTTTTTTTTGCTTTTTGGATTTTTTTAATTTGGCAGGGCGTCCTCTTTTGTAAGGTACTTTTGACATTGTATTGTTCTATATGGTACTAATGAGGGATTATTGTTTCTGACAAAAAAAGGCAGAGATTATTTCAGTTATTCTGAGTGGTGTCTTCTTAAGGGTGAAGGCAGCTCTCTGAGCCTTCTGTGAAGGAAAGGGAGTGACAGTTGAAGCCCACTTTCTTTTTTTCCCTTTGTTTTCCCCATTTTCTTTATTGAACACTGTAAAGAGAGAGCTGTCTTCTCTCCCACTTGCAAAGTATTGCAGTTACAGGCTCAGATGTCCTTTTAAAACTTCATCCTGCTAGTTAGCCATTCATACAGCAGGAAAAACAGTGTGGGAGATGGGTGAGTGGCAGTGAGGAATTCTTCCCAATCCCAGCTCCAGTTCTGCTGTTGCTTCCTCTCCTCTTTCCCCACCCATTCGCTTTCTCTGTCTCTGTCTCTCTGTGTCTTTCTCTCACTCTCAGCCAGCCAGTCTTTCTTGAGCTGGTGGAGGGGGAGAAGCAGTTAGGAGCCTCCCCTCTGAGAGAGTTTTAAGAGGACAGAGCCCACAGCAAAAGACGTAGGGGTGAGAAACTCAGATGTCCTTTTAAAATGTCCCCCTGTTATTTAGCCATTCATATGGCAGGAGGAATCCTCCCCAATCCCAGCTCCAGTTCTGCTTTTGCTTCCTCCCCTCTCCCCCTACTCATTATCTCTCTGTGTGTGTCTCTCTGGCTATCAGCCAGTCTATTTCTCACTGTCGATGATGTGAGGCCTGAAGTAGATCCATGCAGTGGCCATTTCAAAAGGTATCGAGGGGGAGGAATTCAACCCTCCCTGAGTTTTTTTTTTTAAACTTTTTGGATTTTTCTGCAGACCCACAGAGTCCCCTGAGTCTGTAGAAAAACCTGTTGGGGAAAACTGTGCCCTCAGTTTGCAGAAATAAGTATCCACAGGCAGAGGGGACTGCTGAGAATTAGATATATAGATTGGTGGTGGTGATGGTAATGGTGGTTGTGGTTGTTAAATTATTCCAGTCCAAAATCATGGCATTGAATCAAAAAGTGCCCTTTCACTTGCAGAAGAAGTCCTATTCCTTATGGGAAAAGTAAAACATTTGGCTCTACCCATGTGGCTTTCCCTTCTAAGTTTTATCCTCACAACAACCCTGTGATGTAGGTCATTCTGAGGGTACATGTCTGGCTCAAGAGCACTCATGATGACATGGGAATCTGGACCTGGATTTCCCAGATCCTAGTCCAAAACTATAACCACTATACCCCACTGGTTCTCAAAAAAATTCACATTTTCTAGTACTCATCTGGATTCTGGTCAAGAACTTTCTTTCTAAACCTACCGGACACCAGAAAAGGAACTGGAAAGACTCCAGCAGGGGAAAAAGCCCATTTATTAGTTTTAATAAAGATTTTCCAAACCCACAAAGCTCAAGAGCTTAATTAAAGAGCAAGGTGGCAGGGGAGGTGAAGAACCAAAAGAAATCCTACCAAAAAAAAGTGAATACTAAATCAGCCTGAAGCAATCCAAGAAAAACCAAAGGGATCTGACACCAATGTAGATGATTGATGTCAGGGATAGAATATGTCAAGGGCAGAGAGAGAGAAAATGTTATGTGGATACTGTCCAGCCGTGCAGAACACATGGCAGAAGAGCCAGCTCAGAGCAGGCTCTTTATCCCTGTAACCATCTGTTAGGAGCAAGGCTGATGCAAAAAAAGGAGAGCTTCTTCATGCAATATATAATAAACTTATGACATTTGCCTCCCCCACACTGTGGCAATGGCAGGGAAATTTGCCCCCTCTTTCTGCTGTGGCATCCATGAGTCCTCACCATGTGATGCAGGACCACCAAGCTGTGACCTTCTCCACCTCCATGGCAGACCACTGACTCCTTCTGTGTGTGGGGGGGGGTCAAAATGCACAGTGTGGTGGTGCTGCTGCGTGATCTGATGATGCAGAAGAGAAGGAGAGAATTTTCCTTGGGGATGCAGTTGTTAGTGACATTTCTGTGATGGGCACAGAGCCCAGTTCTCAGTTGGCTCTATAAAAATATTAGACTCATTAATGGAGGGGACAGGTCCATCAGTGGCTATTAGCTAAGTGGGACCTCTGTGTACTGAGTCAGTGTACCAATAAATATTAGGCTCCGAGGGCATGTGCTTCCTGCCCACTTGTGAGCAGCCGGAGGCGTCCATATGGCTGAAGTTGGACATGTAATGCTGGTTTAAGGGTATCTTTGCTGTGGCCCAGTGAGGTACTCTCTGTTCTTTTACCGACTTTGGTAATTGGACTTGTCATCCAGCCATCTCTGCCTCTCTTGGGGGTTATTTGCCAAGCCTGTTCTCATAAAGCCTGTCTGATCTACCAAGCCCTTCACTTGCCCATAATTCATTTTTGCAGTTTTTTTTTCTCCCCTGCCTTGCATCAGTGCAAGAGGTGACTGTAGATGGGAAGGTCTTAGCATAGTGGTTGCATAAAATGTGCAACCCCATTGTAAATCAATGCTTTGAAACAGCCAGCACCCACACTTAGATGGGCATCAGATGTAGTTCCATCCATCTCTCAAAGAGAGCTGGTGTGGTATAGTTGGGTGCTGATTGAGGAGATCTGGGTATAGATCTCTGCTGGGGCCATGAAACTCACCAGATGACCTTGGCCCAGCCATTTCCCCCCGCCATCCTAACCTACCTTGAAGAATTGTTATAAGAGGATCAATAAATTTAACCCTTCTGTGTATGATAACCAGAGTTCCTTGGAGAAAGGGTGGGATATGCAATGCTCCCTCTAAGCTGTGGAGTGTTGTGAGCAAAAATTCTACTTTACGAGCGACTGGCATTAAAGTTGTGAGCAAGCGATTTGGCTGCTGTATAACTTAGTCTGCTCAGGAGCCATCCTTCCTGAGCTAAGACAAAAATGTGTGAGCAGACGGCTAAAAACCTGTGAGCTAGCTCACACTAACTCAGCTTAGAGGGAATACTGGATGTGAATAATTAACATGTGCATGTGCAGAGTCCTATTTCGCATGTACAGATCTGCTTAGTTGGACTGCGTTGCCCATCAAGAAGTTCATTCTGAGTTTTTTTTTCCCCCAGCTGCCACCAACCCATCTAATTGAGCCCCTCAGATAAATATTAAAGCCATCTACCAAAGCTACAAATCCTCAAGTAACTCTTGTGGCAACATAGCAGAGAGGAATTGCTGTATGAATAGATCATTATTAATCTGGCAGCATTATAATCTTAAAAGTTTTTGTCACATAGATTTTCCATTGGGCAAAAAATGTGTCATTATTGAATTACACAGAAGATCAGTGACATTTAGAAGAAGGTGGCTCTTAATCCAGTTAAATACCCCTAGTTTAAGATTTTATGAACATCAACCAGTTGACGTCATCCCATAAGACTATGGGGTTCTGACCCACTGGAAACCAGGCAGAAAATGTTATGTGGTAGTTACATAAAAATGGAGGCAGTATTCTCAGTTAAAATCTCAAGTGCGTCTATTGAATCCAGGATGCATGCAATAATATGACTAGAATTCAGCTGTGCCCTGACCTGGCTGTCTCAGGCTAACCTGATCTTATAAGATCTCAGAAGTTAAGCAGATTCAGACCTGGTTAGTACATGGATGGGAGACCACCAAGGAAGTTACAGTTGCTATGCAGAGGCAGGCAATGTCAAGACACCTCTGTTCATCTCCTGCCTTGAAACCCTACCAGGCAGCCACAGGTTGGCTGTGACTTGACCCCATTTTTCACCATGATTCTGCTACCAATGAAACAATCATCATTATCAGGGAAGAGGCTATGGCTCAATGGTAGAGCGTCTGCTTGGCATTCAGAAGGTCCCAGATTCAGTCCTTGGCATCTCCAGTTGAAAGGACCAGTCAGTAGCTGATATGAAAGACCTCTGCCTGAGACCCTGGAGGAACTGACTTTGATGGACTCAGGGTCTGATTCAGTATAAGGCAGCTTCATGTGTGTGTTCATGATGGATGTGGTGTATATAGAAAATGAGCTTGTAAACTGAAAGGGCACCAGGAATGTTCAGTACAGAGGTCCACAGGGATCCCCAGCCCCATGAATTGTTTTACTTTCATTGCAGCAGTGTCACCCCAATGCATTTAATTCATAATACAGGAAATACAGGGACATATTTGGGAATGCTTCATCCATGGTCCATCTGTGTTTTGTGGTATAGTGGTTAAGAGTGGTGGACACTAATCTGGAGAACCGGATTTGATTCCCCATTCAGCCAGCTGGGTGACTGTAATGTAGTATGTTCTGTGTAGCAATCAGCCTGCCATGTGCTCCCAGGGAATGGCACCCACCGCATGGCCTGAGCAAATGGTCAGGCAGAGAGGGGAGCTTGAATCTGGAGGAACAATAGATGTCTGGATTCTAAGCCTCCACCAATGTGGGACCTAGGTTCTCCCTGGGGAGCCAATGCGGTCAAAGGTTCCTCCAGGGAACCTATGACAAACATGTGCATATGTTAAGCCCCTATCAGGTCTTTTGGGTGCGGCCGGAGGTGTGGCTCTGGCCAGCATATAATGAGGGCCCTGGAGCCCTGTAAGCATGCTTGATCTGACCATCTACTGGACATGCTGAATCACTCAATAAAGGGTTCATGATTTCACCATTCCTGGTCTCCCAAGTCCAATACTCTTCAGTGACCTTGGGTTAGTCTCTCAGTTCTCTTAGAACTCTCAGCCTCACCTGACTAACAGGGCGTCTGTTGTGGGGAGAGGAAGGGAAGGCGATTGTAAGCCACTCTGAGACTCCTTTTGGTAGTGAAGAGTGGGGTGTAAAAATTAATGCTGCTGCTGCTGTTTCTTCTTCTTCTTTCTGACTCAGGAGCACAAGAGTATGGTGAGACAATTGGAAGAGATTTAAGGAACTGGCTTATAGACAGAGAGATACAGAAAGTTATACCAACGTCATATCTAGGGTAGCAAGATTCTCCTCTTCATGAAGGATTTGACACATAGAAGAAAAGAGACAAGCCCCAGAGGTAAACAGTTCTAGGGACAGAGCACAAACAGGGATGGTGCAGCACCAAGCTTCATTGTAAAGGAGATTTTGTGTCTCAGACGTACACCACTGCTCCTTTCTGGTGAAGGGAGTGCTATGAAAGTCAGAATGGTATAATGGTGAGACTGTTGAACTTAGCAAAAGAAGAGCCAAATGGAAATCCCCGCTCAACCCAAAAAGATACAGCGTAGGGCTGCCGGGTCCCAACCGTTTGCCAGCAGGGGACTCCAGGCTCCTTTCTTTGATCTTCTGGAAGTGAGATCACACTAGGCACATCACAGGGGCACTCTAACGTTCAGCAGAGTTTTTGGCTGAATGCTAGAGCATTCCCCACCACCACCAACACCACCACAACATGCCCAGCACAATGATGTCACCTCCGGGTGACATCATCATGCCAGGCACATTGGAACCACAGAGCTCTTCAGGGGCGGGGCTCCCTCCACTAGCCAGCTGACCAGTGTGCAGATTGGGGGGGGGCGTAATTGGGGGGACCTCACCCCCATTGGGGGGATGGCCACCCTAATACAGCTACTGTCTTAATCTATCAGGGGTTGGAAGGAATTAATTAATTCTAGGGTATTGTCAAATGTAAAATCTATCTGTCCTATGCTTATCCTAATGTCCTACGCTTATCCTACAAATGTAAAATCTATCTGTCCTATGCTTATTCTCTTCTAGGGAGCTTTAGGAAGCATACATGGTTCTAATCTTTCCTCCTCCTCCATTTTATCATTACAACAATTCAGCAGGCTAGGCTGCAAGACAGTGACAGGCCCAACATCGCTCAGTGAATGGCAGGTAGGGTTGCCAGACTTCCAAGATTCTCCCCTGGAGAAAATGGCAGCTTTGCAGAGCAGAGTTTATGACATCACATCCCTATTGAGCTCTCCCCCCAGACTTCACCTTCCCAATGCTCCACCTCCAAATCTCCAGAAATTTCCCACTTTGGAGTCAACAACCACTGGGTCTCTCTAGACCTAGTCTGACACTCTAATGTCTACATTGCAAGGGGTTTCATGTCGTTTTAGCTGCCATGGCACAAACTACTCTTTATGTCACTCCAGCTAAAGCTGTTTCATAGAATCAGGTTGCCCAGTTACAACCGTAAGCGCTCTTAATTTGCAGAAACACCATCAGGGTAAGGACAGCTTAACTAACAATATGATGAGATAATTAGCAATGATTACATTTGGACTGGTGTAACAATTATAGTCCCCCAGACAAATAAACCAGCATCTAATACCGCCTCAGATTTCCACCGCCACCGTCACCGCCCAATTTAAGGGTTGCATTTTGTAGTGGATTCTTCATTTTGTGAAACATTGCAGCATGACAAACAGTCTAAACACAGAATATTAAAAAGGTCAAAGTGGTATTAAAGCTAGTAATTTGCAAAATTAGAAGGCAAAGCTTGCAAGAGGCAGTGTGATCTTGACTCGCACTGCAAACAGAGGGAGCTTGAAGGCATGTCATGTTTCCCAGGGCACAGTAAGAACCTAGAGCACCGCATCCAAGAGAATGTGTTAGATTAGAAAACCTAGTAATTTTTATTTGTTAGTTTTTATATACTGCTTTCTCCCCACTGGGGATCCAATCAAGAGTGTAGACTTTCCAATTTCTGGGGGGGAGGGGGCTGGGGCTGGGCCAGAGACATCACAGTCCATTGTCTCCGGTGAAGGCTCAGCACCTCCTAGAAAAGTTTTGGGGGGGGGCTCCAGCTCCCCAGCCCCCCTGAAGTTGATGCCTATGGATCCAATGTAGCTTACGACATCATTCTCCCATCCTCCATTTTATTTGTTTTTTTTTTTTATTGTTTTATATACCATTTTTTGATTGTTTGATTGATTTATATACCACCCTCCCCCCAGTGGGGCTCAGGGCAATGAACACCAATTTATAAATGCAATTCTAAAAAAATATATACACACACAGATAAAAATTTAGAACAGTAAACCAATAGTAATTAAAATTGATCAGATGGCACAACAACCCTATAAGGTAGGGTAGTCTGAGAGCAAGTGACTGGGCCAAAATCAGCCCACAAACTTTGATGTCAGAGTGGGGATGAGAAGCTGGTACTCCCAGATCCTAGTCCAGGGGTGGCCAAACTTGCTTAATATACGAGCCACATAGAATAAGTGTCAGATGTTTGAGAGCCACAAGACATGAACAAATATTACATGTTTGTATTAGGATATAGGCAAGTTGCTTTTTATTAACATTAAATGAGACTGCCAAAAATAATAACAAAAGTGCCAAAAGCAGACTAATGATATTTGTTTGCTAATGATATTTAGCTTCCCCAGCCACCCTGCTGAGAGCCACAAAATATGCGCAAAACAGCTGCATGCGGCTCCCGAGCCGCAGTTTGGCCACCCCCGTCCTAGTCCAACATTCTAACCGCTGCACCTGTAAATACAGGACATAAGTACAGGAGAGAGTGAGTAGGATTGAGTGTTTTCCTGCAAGTGATCAAATGTTCTGACTCCACTCCCATCTATGCGCATTCCTTGCAACCATTTAGCCAGAAAGACTCAGCACATACAAATTGCATGTGCATAAGTTCCATCCCCATGACTGGGAATGCTGCTTTTCCATTCACACGGCTGGAAACTATCATTGAACAATTTTTATGCACATCGTCTCTGTGCCCATGCTGCGGCACATGCACATAGGGCCAGCACACGTTCCTGGGAAAGGGTAGAAGCAGTGAACTCTATGCCACTCCTCCTTTACACACCTTGCCCTCTATTCACATACATCAAGCACACAGGGCTGGCATCTGTGTTAAGTGCTTTCAAGTCACTTCTGACTTATGGTGACCTTATGAACTAATGGCCTCCAAAATATCCTATCATTAACAGTCATGCTCATGTCTTGCAGACTGAGCGCCGGAAGCTTCCTTGATTGAATCCATCCATCTCATGTTGGGTCTTCCTCTCTTCCCGCTGCCTTCAACTTATCTGGTGCAAAGATTCCCCAAAGTTTTCTGATTTGAAGAGGAAGTGACTGATGGAGAGAGCAGAGGACCATTACATCACATACCTTACCCAACCAAATGTAGTAAAATCCTCATTGCACTGTGATTAGGATGCTTCACCACCGGCTCAGTAACAGCAGAAACAATAAGCAAAACTTTAGTCTTTATTATATCTTGCCCTCACTGCTGCCCTAAGAATTACCAAGCAGAGCAGGTAGCAAGTAGAGATTCAACACAGTTTTTTTTTTAAAAAAATGAATACCAGCGTCAAAGTTCATTCAAATCAGTTAACTTATTTAATAGAATTCTCTCATTCATTCGGAGAAAACATTAAGCATGGTTATTCACCCAAATACCACGCAATCCTAGTTCATTTGACTCCTTTTTTTCCCAAATGATAGTGTACATACATTAAGAGGAAAATAAAGAGCAATGCAACAGTGGAATAAGCCAGGGCCAAGGAAAGTTTGCATGGGCATTTGGGGGATATATTTGGCACAAATGAAGAGTGTGCAAGTAGACTGGACCATTGGAACAGCTAGATTCAAATCCAGTAACACCTGAGAGACCAACAAGATTTCCGAGGCATAAGCTTCCAAGAGTCAAAACTCCCTTCATCAGATACTTGTCAGAACTTTTACTCAAGAGAACTTACACCCCCCCCCCCAAAGTCTTGTTGGTCTCTAAGGTCCTTCTGGACTTGAATCCAGCTGTTCTACTGCAGACCAACATGGCTACCCTCTGATACTATCTTTATGGACTCTTTCAGAGAGTCTTGCCAGGACCTAAAGGTCTATATTCTGCAGGTATGCAAGGGCTTTGAGCCTTCCCAGTATAGTCCTCTACATACAGGGAAATACTTCCCTCCACTTAAACATGTGGAGGGATTTCAAGAGTATCTTGTAGAGTATGGGAAGCTGATGTCAGACAGAAACTGTGAAGGTCTTACTTAGTACATGTAGCGAAGAAACTCAACATGCCTAAAAAAACAATTTGGATCCAATCCTCTAGGTGCCTGCAAATTGCTTTTATGTTGCTGTTCCAGTCGCTTTTCAAATGATATTCTAGGAAACTGTAGAGTTGCTTGGAAGCATATTGGTGTTTCTTTTTGTATTTTATCTCTGGTTCCAAAGACAAACAAGGCAGGTCAAGAAAGACACCAATGCCTGATTTATTGTTGTATATGTTCCTATATGCCCAGCTCTTCTTCCTCCATTTTTCTCCTTGCCTTTCTCCTCTTTCTCCCAGAACATAGTGTCCTCTTGAGGCTATAGAAACTCTAAGACTGTTATCCTATCAACACATACCTGAAAGTAAGTCCCAGTGCACATTCCAAGACTGACTTACAAATATTTGTGTGTAGATGGGGCAGTTTTAAGATGCACAGTCAGTTTAGACCAGAGATCCCTGACATGGTGCCCAAAGGTACTGTGAGGGCCACGAACACCTTTCCTGAAATCCGCCAAGTGTTTTTAGAAAATGGGTGAAGCCAGGTGGGGATAGATGTCAGTGGATAGTTGCCTGGAGAATGTTGCTGGTCTTCCACATTGTCCTCATGGTAATCTGTCAACATGGCCTAGAAAACACCCAGAATCCCCCCCAGCTGTACATCATGGGGGGAAACTGGGAATGAGGAACAAGCTGTCTTTGAAGGAACCACCACTACTGAGCTTCCCAGTGAAGACCGACTTCTGCCAATTTTCCAAGAAGCCCCATGATTCCCTGAGAACACCATCTGCAAGATACAGTTCTAAATTCCATTGCAGTATTTGTTGTTTCTGAGAATCCTGCTCCATGATGATTCATCCAGACATTGTCACCCAGAGCAGGTTCTTCTTTCTTTTGTTGTCATCATTATTATTTCTCAGGGTTTTGTTCATTCAAGGAGGAGGGAAAAAGAGAAACAGAATAATTCAATCTTGGTACCATTTAAAATGCCCACAGGTAACAAAGCATCAACAATTCTCAAAACAGACCCACAGGTGAAATCTAATTTTCATAAGTACCAATCAACGCTGCAGCTACACCAGGAGGTTTGAGACTAATTCATGAGCAATTCACAAGCAGAATGGGAAAGGTCTAAATCTGCCCAATAATTTATTGAAAATGAATAATTCAGCCAGCTCTATAAAACATCTATTTTAAACACATTATACCACGGCAGACAATGTTCCTCCTCAGGGTTCTGTATATCATGATAACATTCAAATCGTTCAGGGTTCTTCAGAATCAGACAATATCAGAATGTCACCTGCTGGATATAATACTGCCTTTACATTGCTATGACACAGTCTGGTTGGCAAGATAAATGAAAGGCCTGTATATCTTCCCTTGAAAGGCAGAGATTGGGCAAGGTAAGAAAGGGACTCCTGGCCCTCAGAGGACAATATCTCATCTGGGGCTGGGGTTGGGAGTGAAGAAGGGAAGCTGAAGGGAAGCTGAAGGGAACATCAGACACCACCTCTCAGCTTCCAATATTTTTAGCATATGGATATCAGTATTTTATCGACACATAGAATCATGCTTCACCATTATTCTCTACATTTGGCTCTCAAATGTACAAGCAATATTAAGTGATGACTTGTAGGTAAGCAAGGAACACCAGAGAAAGAGCTTTCATACATTACCTTATAACACAGTAATTTTAGAGTAGAGACTCTATGTGTTCAACTCAACCACAGAGCAAAGAGAACTGTGTGTGTGGGTGTGTGCAAAACACATGTAGAAATATGTCTTTAGTCTAAACAACATGGGGTTAATTATAGACACTGTGAAGAAATGCATTTTGGGGTGGAGGTCTGAGCTGAGTAAAACCTTCATTAGGAGTTTTTAGAAGTTTTTTATAGGCATAGAGAATAGGCAGGAAGGGAGGAAGTGAGTTCAATGGCTTTCTAGCCTCACCTCAGCTATCTCTTAAGACATGCTAATAGTCTTAGATAGACAACGGGATAGTCCAGTCTCCCCTCCTCCCCATTCCAAACAAGGAACAGAGATTTGGAGGTATTAAATACTAGAAGAACTTCAGGAAGAAACTCCTGGAGTTTTCAGTAAAAGCTTTTTTGACCCATCCTGACCTGATCAATATGATAAAACTCCTGGGAGCAAGGAGAAAACAGAACTCTTCAAAGCAGATGAAACTTTTAACCAAACACATAACCAGAATTTTTAGGTTGGTGGAGCAGGGGTGGTGGGGCAGGCGAGTGGGGATCTTAGGTCCAATTTACACCTCCCCCCCTCTGAAGTAGTTTGACTCCTGTCTTTTCCTACGCTCATTTCACGCTGGTTTCAAATTTCACTCCCTGGGTCTGAAGAGTACTAAGCAAGAGGATCTGTTTAAAGCAGTAAAATGCTAGCTTGACCACAGGAGGACAATTAACGAATGTAAACAGTAATTTTTAAATTAGAACAAGTATGGTTTGAAACTAGAAACAGGTATAGATGGGTTTTTTTGAAACTAGAATGATTCCAGGGGGTAAGTCAGATGTAGATTTGACCTTAATTAGATTAGTGTGGGAGTAGTGAAAGAAAGAGAGAGAAAGCATGTCTCTTTCCTTCCCCAGCCCCCCCCCCCCCCACTTCCAAACCATCCCATTGTGGAAACCACAGGAGGTGCTATGTAAAACTACAACTCGGAAGAGAAAAAAGAAAAAGAAAACCGGACCACAAAATACGACTGTTTACATTAAGGTATCTATTGGCATGTTTTCATCCTTAGAAGTTTGGCGAAATGTTTATAAAGAGACACTTTTGTTGACTGTGAAAAGGTGAAGAAGTTGCTCTAAGCTTTGATAATACAAAGATATAGTTATTATATCACGATGGTATTTTGCTGTTTAAACTTCTGGGTGTTAGCTGGTGATCTCCTGCTATTGCAGCTATTCTCTAGGCAAGAGAGAACAGTTCATCTGGAGAAAATGGTGGACTCTATAGCCTTATAACCCCACGAAAGTCCCTCCCCTCCCCAAACCCCACCTTTCTCAGGCTCCATCCCAAAAAATCTCCAGGTATTTCCCAACCTGGAGCTGTCAACCCTACCCCAGGACCCTCCTGGAGGCTGGCATCCCTAAATGGCAGCAACACATTTGTCTCCTGGCTAATTTATGCCATGCGGGGGAGAAAAGCTCTCATTTGGACACTGATCCAAGAGCATTTCACTCTTAAAGGGGGGGGGGGGGGACCCAGAGAGCTGTCAACATTAGCTCAGAGGCTTCACGGTTTACTGCTCCAGATTTCAGTCATTCCTATCCATCCTTATGCAAGTACATGCTCGGTGGCAATTCATCCCTGCTTGGCCCTCCCCAGCGCTGCAAAGGAAGAGGAAAACGAGCCCAAGACCAATCACTTTCCCTGCTTAACAGCATAATAGCTGCCGAGGAGGAGTGGCACAGAGCAGCTGCCTCCAAAAGAGAACATCTGTCCTGTGGTCAGTTCTTATTTGAAGAGGGATTTCTCTTCCTCGGGGCAGAATACACGTTAAACACTAATATGTGCATCGGCGCTCTCATCGGTATGGGCTTCTTTTAAATGAAAAGTAATCTAGGGGGGGCTGCAATTTTTCGGAGTGGAGGAGAGTTGGAGAAATCAAGTGCGCAGCTTGTTCTCTAAGGGCCATTTTTATGTTCAAAACCACCCGTTGCTCCCCGCTCCCGCACGGTTCAGATATATATTTACACTCACTCCCTTCCCATGGTAGCATTCCATTTAAAATACATATTGATGCCTAAGGTTTCTGATGGGTTGTCTCCAATGGGAATTTTGCCCAAACTAATGGTTAAGTCTAATGGTCAGTGTTTTATTCAAAGGTGCAGGGTGCTGGGTGGGGGGGACAGAGAGTTAGTTGGGGAGAGTGAGAGATTGCTTAGGCAGGACAGAGTAGGGAAGAGTGATGCCACAAGCCACCTAGAGAGAGTGAGCTGGGCTATATTGCTATGGCTAAGAGGGTGGGATACTGGGACTTGGCCTGTAATAAGCAATGATTCTTTGGACTGGAGGTGTAGCTGTGAAGGAAGTCTATGGGTGCTGTATGCCCATGCATCCACCTGAGCCCTCCCATCCTTCAACATGGTCTAGATCCAATAACGTCATTCCTCTAGCCCTACATAGGCTAGAGGGCACTGTTGTCCATGTCCCTCTTTTAAAAGACACATGAAGCTCTTAGGGAAGAGCTAGGAATCATAGAACCATACAATCCAGCCAATAACCAGAAGCAAAAGGAGTGACTAGCTCCACCCCTGGTAGCCACTGGTTCTGCACCTACCATGCCATCTGGGCAGCTGCAGTTTCCTTTGAAGTTCACATTAACCTCAGCCTTGACTCTTATCTTTGGCGGGGTGGGGTGTAGCAGCACGAGAGAAGAGTGAGACAGCATGTGACATGTTGGCATGATTTGGGAGACTGTGAGCCAGTGACTGGCAAAAGAGTGTGTGCTGCCCTGGTTCCCACTAAAGAAGCCAGCTACCAGGCAGCCAGGCCCCTCTGAAGCAGCAGCATGTAGTGGCCTGGAGAGCCACGTAGAAGCAACAAGGACAATCTATCTGTCTTCAGGCAGCAGGGTATTCTGGGAATGCAGCGCTCATCCACAGGAGGGTCTAGACCGTTGGGTTGGAAAAATGGTGGCTGGATTTCTTGGACACATTTTGCCAAGGTCAAGAGATATTGGGTGCAGTTGAGAGTGGTTTAACCCCACTGAAGGGAGATGACAGTTTTGGCAGTCTGAAAGTTTTGCCCAGGGACAAGGGCACCGAGTCACCTTATTTGATTCCAGCCTGCTTAAAGCACCCCTTTCATGTTTCTCCTCCACCCACCCTTTTTCTCTTCTCTCAGTGTTCCTTCTGGGGGGGACTGAGCAATCAGACTAATCCTAGGTTTGTGGGATCTGTTATTAATTGAATTGCACACCATCCATGCACAAGGTCCCAGTTAGTATAAGTGGAATTGACTAGGCCACTGTAATTAGCCATCATTTTGTTGGGCTCCCTTGGGGGTAGGGTATTAATTGCATGTATTCGGGGTTCCATTTACAGAAGAAAAGACAAAAGGTTCTTGCTTGGTTGGAAATAGATTCGCAGTGGGAATTGCGTTGTTTGTCAGATAATCAGCTGAAAATATGAAGGGAACAGTCATTGTAAACAATAACAAAAAAGGCAATACTAAAGTAGCTGCAGGTGGTAACAGGTCAGTTGAAGTTTATTTGGCACTTGGCAGGTGGTGGTTTCAGGGAAGCCATTTTAAAGACAGCTCTGTGATGCTTATAAGGAATATTTTCTCCCCATCATTGTAGAAGCATTTCAAGCAATATGAGGAAAGATCTAGATTCTTGGCTTCAGGTTTCAGATCAATTTAATAAGGTCCTTTTTTGTGAAGAAGACCACATTAAGAACATGAGCCCTGCTGGATCAGACCAGTGGTCCAACTAGTCCAGCATCCTGTCTCACACAGTGGCCAACCAGTTCCTCTGGAGGGCCAACAACAGGGCATAGAGGTCAAGACCTTCCCCCGATTTTGTCTTCTGGCACTTGGGATCCAGAGGTTGACTGCCTCTGCATGTGGAGGTTCCCCTTAGTCACCATGGTTAGTAGCTACTGTTGGCACTATCTGCCTATAAATCTGTCTAATCACAGTAGACTTTCAAGTTCAGTCTGACATGCCAGGAGCACGTGTTTTGGGTCTATTTGAATGGTAGTTGGTGTGTCAGGCCATGGCCTCAGAAATATATTGCTGCAGGCATCATTATCCAGAAATCAAAAATGGACCATAAGAGACTTGGCCAAAGAGTAATGCCACATGGCATCTCAGAACCAGTTCTTTGCTTAGTGAGGTCACTCAGGGAATAAGTGTCCAGGAGGGAGGAAAGCCCAGGTTTGGTGTTTCAACCTCAAGATCATGGACTGCTCACCCAGTATCAAATTTGAGCAGTAATGCATGTGGCTCTTACCAACACTGAGTTATACACATTCCTTCAAGACCAGGATGGCCTCTAGCTTTCGGGTTGGTCTTTATTGAATGAAATATCTGAAGGCTAAGCAGATGGAATTCATCTCTGTATAAGTGGGATGAGTGCAAAGTACCATTGTTTTGTCTTCTATCTTTGTCACAGGAGTGGGCAAGGTGGTTCCCATTAGGATGCTCATATTGGATCACACAGTTGCCTTCTGCATAACAAGAAAAGGCAATTGCTCCAGACTGAACCCAGTTGGGCATTGGGCCAGCATGGTATGGAAAGTGAGGGATGAGATTGAGTTGGCTGCCTCCCCAGTATTTGCCAAGTTGGCCTGCATTTGTGCATCTTGCTCATTCCTTTGACTGAGAATATCATTTCCACCCCTGGGGTATTGATGTTAGTCTGAAGGCCTACAAGGATTGGCAGGATATCAGGAAAAGGCAACCAGAGATTATTATATTGCAGTCAGAAGTGTTTCAGAGCAGAGTTTGCCAAAGGGTTTTAAAGCCTCAAAAACTGAGCCACGTACCAGGCCAGAGGCGGGAACTGAGGAGGATCCTGCTGGGTTACTGCAGGAGGATGGCAGCAGGTGAAGCCCATCTAGGCTGAGCTTTTTTCCCCTTGCCTTTTTGCAGGTATTTAACCTTGGCAGGGCCAGAGGAGTAAGCCCTTGGGAGTGAGCCTAAGGGCTCTTGTTCCTTGGCTCTTAGCCAACGTTTCACAGTCTGGAACTGTGAAAATCATTTTGCTGGATCTGAACTAGTTTGGATCTGTAATTTGGAACTTCCCCCCCTTTTTTTGTAAGATGCTTTTGGCCCACCCTGGAAGAAAAGGGGCTTATTGGGGGTGGGGGGCAGATAGGCAGACAGACAGACTGATTGATAGGACACATACAGCAGGAAGTGATACTGGATGGGAATGACTATATTCCCTACCAGGATATCTGATTCCAGATGCCACCCTTATATAAAGAAGAGGGTACCCAGCTTTCTGTTGAAGGGTGTGACATATTTTTGTGGAGCTGGAAAGATACCTGCACAACCTTACAGATGGCTGGTGAGGTGAGGTGAGGAGAGTAAGGCACCAGGCTAACCCCATCTTGCGGCAGGACTAGTGTGGATTAACAGCATATAGGTAAGGTAACTACTGAGTGCCCTGAAGCATCGAAAGATGAAGGGACATCCTCCCAAGCCAACTGATCCCTGGCTGTACAGGGCAGGGGTTAAGGAGGGGGCTTCCTTGGTGCTAAGCAGTATCACACAAACCTGTGCTCATTTTATGATACATGGGAAGGAGCATTGAGGCTTGGCATGTCTCAATCTAGATTGCTATGCAGACAAGCAGACACAAAGCTGGAAGCAATGTCCACTGAGTCTGGAGTCATGGTGGCATTGACCTAGTTTCCCCCATAACTTCTTGCCACCTTTCCTTTCCCCAGCTGTTTTTACAGGATACTGCAAGCTGTCAATAAAAGGCCATGATTCTGGTAATGGGTTGGCTGATCCTCAGATAGTCTCTTCATGTGGCTCTTCTTGGAGGCAGCAAAAGCAATTTCTATCACCGCAGCATATAAAATAGTCTATTGCCTGTTTGATTGCAACCCCTCTTGAAGAAATAGCTGCTTCTAAAGTGGTAGTGATTCATGGGTGCTTTTGAATGTATAGCACTTGTTGTTATCTGGTTCATTAAACTGATAATCCTTAGGATATTAAAATGCCCTGCGGAGGTTCCCCACCATCACGTGAGTGGTGCTCATGTACAAACTGATGCATGTGGGGGGGGAATGACAAGCCTTGACTTTTTAAAATTTGACCACTATTTTAAAAATTCCAAAGTGGTGTGAAAAAGAAGCTCAGTCTTTGTTTTTAAAGCCAAGGTTCTAGTCCTTATGGTTGCCATAGGTATGTCCAGGGGTCCTTTCATAGAAAAAGAGGTGCAGGAGCTCATTAGTGTACCTGCTATTAGCCTAACTCATTAGCATATGCCACGCCCCCTGACATCACCTGAAGTGTGTCAGAAGGGGAAGCAAAAAGGGGGGAGGCATCTTCAAAAGCCTCCCCTTCCCTTCTCCAGCCAGCCTGCCAAGGCAGGGTGGGGGGAAAACGAAGAGAGTTGTGACACAGTGGGCGGGCAGAGGAAGCCAGGAAGAGGCATTTGGCGGGCGAGCGAGCGAGTGAGGAACAGCATGGGGGGGCTCTGTGGGGCTTCTTCTGCCCACCTGCTTCAGTGGGCGGGCAGAGGAAGCCAGGAGGAGGCATTTAAATCCCTCTCTGCACCCCCCGGCCCTTCCTCACTCATGTGCCTTGGCGGGTGGGTGAGCTAGGAATGGTGCAGGGAGGCTCTGCCGGGTCACAGCAGTGGCGTGACTCTAGAGAGAAGGAGCAAGGGGTGGGGCTTGCCTCCACTACCATTTGTGCTGGGTCCTGAGCTCCCAGAGTGGCGCACCAGCACCAAATGACCCCTGGATATGTCTGAAAATAAATGAGTATCGACGGCTCAGCCCACATACTGCAGACTGGTGAAGAAGGATTTCTAGTATTGACAGGGTGCGGTTTAAGTGTTTGGAATACTGCTTTCTCACTCCTCAGGACCAAAAGAAACAGAATGATCAGAGCAAAACAGACAAATATACACTAATCTGCATAAAAGCACAATCTGATTCAGTTACTCCCAACTAAAACCAGTGATTTCAATAGTTTCAGACTGGGATTATTGCTTTATGGGATGACACTATGAGTCTTAAAATGCAGAATTTGTATTTTGCCCATACCAGAGTATATGTAGCTCTGATGTCCACCTTCATCACTATAAACCAAATGGACCCACAGCAGTTCCTGATGGCTTTGTGGGATCCCATGCCCCCTGGCGGCTCGTTGGATGAGCTGGTCGAGGACTGGCAAGGCCGGCTCTCAGTGGCCATCGATGAGATCGCCCCCAGGCACCCTCTAGGCAGCTAACAATATATAAAAACAGAATGTACAAACTATAAAATCACTTCAATATATATCACAAAGCAATAAAAGACTAAAAAGATGGCAGCAAAAAATTGATGACAGAGCAAAATCCAGCGCTAGGGGTGGCATCCAAGATATTCCCGGCTAGGAGGTTCCCACCAGGTTATATCGGGCCAGCAAGATGTACCAGGCCATACCAAGATGTACCAGCTCATCCAGCGAGTGGCCCTTCCCCCCAGTGGTGGCTCCAAAAGCCTGGCAGAAGAGCTCCGCTTTGCAGGCCCTGTGGAACTGCAAAAGGTCCCGCAGGGCCCTGATGTTTTCTGGGATCTCATTCCACCAGTAGGGAGCCACCACTGAGAAGGCCCTATTCTTTGTGATTGCCAACCTAGCCTCCCTAGGGCCAGGGAGGGTCAGGCGGTGTTCAGTGCCTGACTGCAGTGCTCTCTGGGGTGTATACGGGAAAAGGCGGTCTAAATAAATAAATAAACAAACATATTTTATAGAATCTGCTATCTTAACTACTAACTGTTGGGTTGATCATTGAGGTCCATTATTTATTTATTTATATTTATTATTTCCTATTCCTTTGCCTGTAGGTCGGTAGGATTTGGAAAAAAGAGGGGGGGGGATCAATTATTCTTGAATATTGCAATACTACAACTATTTAAAAAGATGTTCAAGAAATTGGGCAATCACTTCCAAACAGACCATATCATTAGAAAAGAACAATTTCAGGATAATAGAACTACTAGAACACTGAATGTCAGAATAAAAAATTATTAATTAATGATGGACCTCCATGCTCAACTACTAATTGTCATTATATTCCAGGGAATTGTTTTTGTGTTTCTTTCTCATGCATTTCAGACTTTGGGGGAAGCAAACAATCTGCTTCACTTCTAGGACAAAATTCACTAAACGTTGCGGCTGTAGAACCTCTTCTTATTTCAAATGAGTCTTCTGTGAGACTCCTGCACAGAACCCGGTGAAATCAATGGGGGGTTGCTCAGCTTAATAGATTGTGTCTTTTGCCATTTGTCCAATGTACATAACTGCTCCAACTGACAGATACAAGCAGACAGGTCAATAAAAAAGGTTTCAGTCTACTAGGTAACCCAGTTCACCTTATAATTCCCCAGCAGCCATCTTGAGTTGCAGTACAGACAAGACATGCAAACCTTAGTCAAAGATAAAAGACACCATGGAAAGACACAGAGAGAAAAAGAATTGCTTTCCCCCTCCCCCATATTAAACCCACAAATCTGCAACAAAATTCAGAATCCGTTCTGCTCAGCCATGCCATAATTCTAAATTTGCAGAGATGGTATGAAGCGGCAGAAATGACCTTTAATGCATTATCAAAGAATGCACTTTAATTGGCTCACCCATATATATATATATTTAAAAAATACCATTCTGGAATTGGTAAAAAGGTCAAGTATTGTTATGAATCCTATTAACTATTAATGAATTTGGGACATTTTACCCGCCCCCCCAGTGCCTCTATGCCCATGTTTTGTTTAGCATTTTTGTTTGTTGCTATGTAAAGATTTGAGCTACAAGGCAATTGCAAGATAAACACAGAAATCATCTTTGGACAAAATGTCCTTCTCAAAGCAGAGCATTTGATGTCTTACGCATTCAGCATTGGAGCCCGTCATTTATTGTAGCTTTGCTGCAGGAAAGCTCAGTGCCAATAGTTTGTCATAATTTGTTCCACTGTCGCCGAGACAGATGAACAAAACTTGAGCAGTGAAAAACAGTTGTTCCACCTTCTTATGGGGCGTTTTTAGAACATTATTCATGGTAGCCATCCCCCCCTCACATACACTAATGACATGTTGAGTAATCCTTGATTTTGGTTTCCAGTGCAAAGTTGTTTCTTTGTGATGGCATACCTTGATAGCCAGTCTGGTAAATATAGCTTCCTAGGATCCTTAAAGGAACATTCGTAAACATCAGGGGTCATTTCGTAGAAAAAGAGGTGCAGGAGCTCATTAGCATAACTCATTTGCATATGCCACACCTCCTAACATACCGGAAGTGTGTCAGAAGGCAACACCCACCCCTCAGGCTCCACTCCACAGGTGAGTGAAACTGACCTGCTCTTCCTCCATTCCCTTCCCCATCCAATACTTTGTGCAATAAAAATAAGCGTAAAGAACACACCCCCATTCTCTTCCTGCTCCCTTGAAACCACCAGGTTTCAAATAGACTTGAGATACCCAGGACATGTGCACCACCCATCCCTTTCCCTTCCCCTCCCCACAACAAGACACCCTGTGAGGTAGGTGGGGCTGAGAGAGGACTTTTGAGAACTGCTCATCAGAGAACAGCTCTGAGAGAACTTGTGACTGGCCCAAGGTCACACCAGCAGCTGCATGTGGAGGAGGGGGGAATCAAACCCGGTTCTTCCAGATTAGAGTCCAACTCCTGACCACTACACCAAACTGATAAGGTGGAAGCTGCTGAAGGGTTGGTGAAATTTCTCCAGTACTTATGTGCCATGTGCCCAGATAAAAAATGGTATACTTTGAAAATTTATACGCCACCTTGAGCAAGTCTCTGGAAAAGCAGCACACAGTCATAAAAGGAACAATGATAAAATTATCAATATTAAAACAAAACATTAAAAACAATAAAGACCCTAGCAGGGCTTTCCCTGGGGCACTGCGCCTCTGCACTGCTCAGGGAAGCCAAGGAGGGGGCGGGGCTTGGTCATGTGCCCGCCCCCTGGGCTCCTCACTCCCAGAGCTGCACTCCTGTGCGCTCCCGCTCCAATGGACCCCTGGTAAACATTATTCATAAACAGTGCCTAATCATGTATCCAGTCTAAACATTACATTAGCCATAATAATCTGCAAGGTTGTGATGGTGGGTCATGCCTTGAACTGAATCAGACCATTGGTTCATCAATTCAGCATTGTCTACTCAGACTGCTACTGGCTAGCCGAGGTCTCAGGTAGAAGCCTTTTTACCTCAGTTACCACTGGATCCTTTTACCTGGAGATACCAGGGACTGAACCTGGGACCTCCTTCTTGCTGAGCAAATGCTCTACTACTAAGCCACAGCCCCGCCCTAGTGCTCTACCCAATGGCAGAGCACATGCTTGACATGCAAATGGTTCCAAGTACAATCCCCAACTTCTCCAACAAATAGGGATTTCATATAGTAGATGCTGGGAACAACCTTTCTCTGTGCTGGACCCAGTAAAAGTCCTGCCAGTCAGCTTCATATATTCTTTTGTGAAAGAATGGCCATGGAAATTGCAACATTGGTAGAGTGATGAAATAGGCAGATCACCAAAAGTTCCCTCCGCTATATGAACTAGTGATCCAGTCAAGAATAGACAACACTGAGCTCTGTGGGCTTCATCTGAGCTACTCTGATTTGGCAATAGGGAAGTCTTTTCACCATGTGAATTATGACCATCATAGAAAGTCCCTCTCTTCTCACAACAGGTCTAGGATTCATGTGATTAATATGAAGAACTAATTAGTGTGTGAGTGTGAACAAATCACTACAGGGATGTTAATCCCTCTGACAAGCATAGCATCTAAGCCAGAGAGCCAGTTTGGTGTAGTGGTTAAGTGCGCGGACTCTAATCTGGGAGAACCGGGTTTGATTCCCCACTCCTCCACTTGCAGCTGCTAATTGACCTTGGGCAAGCCATAGTTCTGTCAGAGCTGTTCTCTCAAGGGCAGGTGTTGAGAGAGCTCTCTCAGCCCCACCTACCTCACACGGTGTCTGTTGTGGGGAGGGGAAGGGAAAGGAGTTTGTAAGCCGCTCTGAGACTCTGAGTGAAGGGCGGGGTATAAATCCAATCTCCTCCTCCTCCTCCTCCTCCTTTCTTCTGTTCTCTGTCCACCCAGATGGCTACAGAGTGGCGGAATAAGCTGATTTGCAAGCAGCTTCCAAACAGCAGTGAAGATTGCTTGTATCCCCACCCTCCTGGATGCACCAACTCTGATTGTGAAAATAGTTAGGAATTTCTTCCTAAGGGATTCTTCCTCAGGTTTGGCACTATTGGAAACAGACGTCTCATGCTCCCTGGTAATGTTCTGTTTTATCTTGTGAATTTCAGTTTGGTCTCACGGCAATCACTTAAGGTCCAAGAACAGATTTTAAGAAGTCTTGAACTGGGTGGTGAACCCAGGTAGGATTAGTGAATGGGTGGTGAACCCAGGTAGGATTAATATTGTAACACTAGGGGCTATACAGGAACTGACACCTGGGCAGGCGTCCTTTGATGTCCTTGGCTCGACCATTTGGTGGGCGGAAGATTAGTTGTCAAGCAACCTCATTCATAGTCCAAAAATCAGCCCCAGATTCCAGATAGGGTGCCTACAAGGTCTGTGCGGAAGATTTCCTCCTCTGAGGATATCCCATCTGTTTTTAGCTCTGGGAATTAGCAGATCCAGACACTCAGATATTAGTGTAGATTCAGTGGGCATCCTTTTTCTAGCTGTCAGCATATTGAATTAAATATTGGAATTCATTCAAATGCCAGAAAGTGGTAGTTTATTAATATACCCTATGGGAAACCTCACTTGGCTTAGTCTCATATGTGTTTGATCAAAAGCAAAATAAATAAGGGTCATGCTCTCTTTCGGTTTCCATCTGGGGCAGCTATGTTTTGTGGTGACCCCTTTGCTTGATAAGTGATGCATGAATGTTGCATTTCCTTCCACAGGTAAGTCACGTACTTCTGTGTTCAGCTGGTCCAATTTCCTCAGATTAAAAGGAGATTTGCTTGTCAAATACTCTCAAGCATTTTCCCCAGTCGCCCGCAGAGAACAAAGAATGAAACTATGAATGTACAATTTGGCTGGAATGAAATATCTCACTTGTGTTGAAAAGTCTTCAGTAGTAATAAACCTGTTGATGCATAAACCTGCCATGGTCTGACAAAGTCCAGATCCAAGGGATGTTTCACACATTACATATTTTATATGCAAAAAGTTTTCATAGACATTTCAAAATGGAATGTATGCATGTAGAGTCTGTCTTAAAATGTCCATGTCAATTGAGCCAGAATTAAGGTAAAGGTAAAAGTTTCCCTTGCTCGAAAGCCAGTCAAATCCAACTCTAGGGGGTGGTCTCATCTCCGTTTCCAAGCCAAAGAGCCAGCGCTGTCTGAAGACATCTCTGTGGTCATCTGGCTGGCATGACTAGACACCAAAGTGCACGGAATGCTATTACCTTCCCACCAAAGTGGTACCTATTTATCTACTTGCAGTGTCTTGCTTTCAAACTGCTAGGTTGGCAGGAGCTGGGGCCAGAAATGGGAGCTCACTCCGTCATGCAGCACTCGGGTCTCAAACTGCTGAACAACCAGCCTTCTGGTCTGCAGTTCAGCATCTTAACCCCTAAGCTTCTGCGGCCAGAATTAGGGGTGTGCTTTTGGTTATTTCTGGACCAAGTCTATAACTGAAACATATTTTATTGGTATATATGTGTGTACACATGCACGCACACACAGACACACACACTTGGGTGTCCAATGGTATTTGGGATTTTTTCAAGATAACAGTGTGTTGGTCCTGAAATATTCTGGAAATATTTGGGGACACGTGGAACTATCCAGGACCAGCTTTTTCAGGCTCCTATCACCGTTCACCTGTATGAGCCTGCCCAGTCTCTGGGATTCTTTTCTGAGGTCCTGATCCACTTGCCTCTGCCTGTCCAGACAGCTACAATGGCAGCATCCCTGAGTCTACCATGGGAAACATCTGCCCTTTTAGGGATGAAATTCTCCTCTGTTTACAGATGTTGTGGGGGGCTGATTTTGTGTAGGGAGTGCAAAACCGAGACCTTTTACCTAAAGAGGTGGCTGTGAGTAGCAAGCTTTCAGTAGGAAAAGACCGACAGAGACCTGATCTAAAGATTTTAAAAGGAATATGGAGTTTATTAGGGAACTAGTACAATAGTGGGGGGGGGGGCTTATCCTAGGAAAGCATTAGCAAATACCAAATCAAAGCAGAGGTAAGTAGCACATTCATTATCCTAACAATATCACAGCAACAAGCAAAAATCAATCAGAGCTACTCCAGTTTGGAGCAGGAGTTACTTGTTGAACTAAAGATGCAAATATGGGGGAAATGAAGAATTAGGACATAGGAGAAGTGGAATCCATTGGGACAGAGGAGTCCAGTCTTCCAGATGTGAGGGCCTAAAGAGAACAGAGGAGCAAACTGCCAGCGCTCTGTGTGGTACAAGTGTGATTTGGAAAATACAGGGAGATAGTTCAAGATGGGGAGCAAAGATATAACTCCTAGTCTGCAAAGAAAGCAGATGAAAGAAAGGAGGAGTGATCCAGTTGTGTTGGGAGCCTTTGTTGCAGCTTGTAAGGACCCTGCCCCCTCCTCCAGCTGAGACCCCCTCAGTTAGGGGATCACACTCTTATTTGGACTTAGTTGTTTTAATAAGCACCCCATTTTAGAGCCTAAGTGCCAAGGGGATCTGAAACTTGGGGAGTCTCATAAAGTCATGACATTGGCTTCAGTCATGACATTGGAAAATCCCAGTAGAGAAAGGGTGTGCTGGAATTATCCCCCAGCTCAGGTGCATATTTATATTTCATTTCAAGAACAAAACCCCTTTTAAATCTAAGCTCCAAGGTATGCCTAATACAATCATATCCCTCGCTCCAAGGGATACTTCATCAAGGCAAAGCTACAGACACTAATCCAACCCAGCCACTGATAAAGGCAGCCTAACATCTGATTCACTCAGGATGGGCCCTCAGAAGGACACTTAAACCCAACATTCATTCCTGGTTCTTTGCCAATATGCTAAAACCATCCAACGATCACCCCACCTTGGAATGTCAGGTGTTTCCCTATACTCTTCCTGGCAGATTTTGATAGCAATCACCTTCAAACTGCTGAGTCAAATTCAAACTTCATATCTTGGACCAGTCATGTTCCTGGAAGAGTGGGTTCCCATGTCTAACTAGAGGACACTTCCCCATAAAAAGAGCATCCCAACTCAGTGGGAAGTGTGCCAGGTTCCCTCACTACCTGAAGACCCCTGCAACTGTGTTGCAGGCTCCCCTTTGGTTCCTCCTCTTTCTGCTCCTTGAACCTTGGCTGTGTCTGCCCCAGACCTTTTCAGACCTCAAGCTGATGATTTGAGGTAGTGTGTCCCTTCCCTAAAACTTTCCAGTTTCCCCCCTTCTACCTTTTTATAAGTGCACCCTCTTGCTGGTGTGTGTGTGATTACTTATGAAATTAGTTCTCAGGTGCTTAGTGTAGGTTCTTTTCATTTTATTCATTTTATTTTGTATACAATAAAGCTATTTGTTCATGTTTAAAATTGCTCTCTATCACTCGGGTATTATTATTGTCAGGTGCCCCTACCGAGATCCACCCTGGTATATATCAGACTAAGGCCCTGTGTTATTCCTTTCTGGAACCCTTTTAAAGCTGATTTCCCTTTCATTGGGTCCAGTTTGGGTAACATTCAGTCTGTAGCCAGGATCAGATTCATAGATTTCAGCAAGGAGGCAGACCAATCATGAGGTTGGGTTAACAGGTAGGATCCAGAAACCAGCTACAACGGTTTGAAGGTGGAGAGGTGCACCTTTGGTCATATTGAGAAAGGGGACAGTGTTTCTGCTGTGACAGGCCTGGGTTCCAGTTTTTATTTAAAACTAATTTAATTATTCAGGAACTTTAAATACTCAGATCAACTCTGTAATTGTGGCAGCAGTACAATTGACTCTGTGGATCATATTCTGCTTGCTTGTCCCAAATTTTCAGCTCTAAGAGATGAACTGACCTCCCCTTTATTTAATCAGGACTTCCTCTCTCCAGAAGCATAATCACCCTGGTTACTTAGAGACAAACTACTCTGAGTGTGGCAAAATTTCTAGCAACTGTTGTCAAATCAC
The DNA here is from genome assembly GCA_029233225.1 of Lepidodactylus listeri. Classification (NCBI taxonomy): domain Eukaryota; kingdom Metazoa; phylum Chordata; class Lepidosauria; order Squamata; family Gekkonidae; genus Lepidodactylus; species Lepidodactylus listeri. The sequence continues at coordinate 50,002,917 of JARCFY010000013.1, read as the reverse complement.
ATGGCAACTTTTGCAGTAGCAGCCTTTAAATTCTTCCATGTTTTCCTGTGGAACGAGGTTTATTGTGGGATGAGGACTTGCTGTTTATGACTCCAGTTGTAAAAACAGTAAAGACATTTTTTAAAAAAAGTAAAAATCACAGCTGGAAACAAAATACTACCATAGGTCAGAGAGATTAATCTGATAATCTGATTAATCTTAAATTCCATGACACTGCTTAGTTGTATGGTATTGTGGCACAGAAGCAGCAAGAGAGGCCGGGGGAGACCTCCCATCCCCACCTACTGGGCAAAAGACAGCAGCTGCTCCAGGACAGGGTGGGGCACCTCACAAGAAGGCAGTAGCAGCTTGATGGGCCCAGCAGGAGTTGGGGTGCACCACCTGCAGGAGAGTCTCTCTCCCACCAGGTAGTGGCTGAAGGGATAGGAGGTTTGCAAGCCCAAGGCATTAGCTGGGGGGGCATGGGGCCCAAAACACCTCTAGCTAGCCCTAGGCAAACCCAGATGGGGCAGGACAAGGCAAGGAAGAGGTTAAGAGAGAAACAAGGCTCAGAGGAGGGAGGGGCAGTTCTGAGCTTGGGCAGCATGGGCGGAGCCCCAGCAATAAAGCTGGAGATGTCAGAAGAGACAGGGAAGGTAAGGAAGGCAAGCTGGACAGGAAAGGCTGAGAGGATGGTAAGAATGGAGGAGGAGGAACCTAAAGGAGAATCTGGGGCTTGGGGCAAGTTTAGGCTGCTAGACCTAGTCAGGCCTGGTACAGCTGCCCCAAGGCAGAGGCATAACTCAGCCCCCTTAGGTTCTGAAGGGGCAAAAGCAGGTAGGTGAAGGAGACTGAGCTTGTGAGGAAGCCTATGTGGATTTAAGGAGCACCGCTGTGTCTGGTGAGTCTCTAATGATTTCCCACTACCCCCAGGTGAGGTGCAGATAGCTTTATTCTTCTTTTGTGAACTGTTTCACAAACTTTTTTAGAACAGAAAGTTCAGTTTATTATTACGGTCCTTAGACCAGTCATACCAAAAAAAAAAGTACATCTTTACAATATTCCAAAATTTTTAAATACAGCAATAAAACATTTAAAGCAAATTAAAATTTAATCTAACATCTAACTGCTATAACTACCTAACTACCATAGAATTTCCATAATCTGAGTATTGCCATACAGAAACTGGCTACTTGGTAGGTGATCTTGGGATTTCTATCAGATAGATGAAACGCTAGTCTAGTTTTTTCAGAAAGGCCTGGAATTTCTTCAGTCAAGGGGGTGATAATCTTGTTACACGCCATTTTATAATATCAGCATATTAAAAACATGTGCTCTGTAGTCTCAACCTCCCTTAATAGGCAGGTACAAAACCTATCCGTGAAAGGAATAAGAAAGGCAGGATATAATTTTTAACAATAAATAGATTATATAATTCCAAATATTTTATCTGATATAATGACATTATCGTGCAGGCATAAAGTGACATCACATTGATTGTACCCCACGTCACATCTCTGGAACAGGTACAGTTTCTGCACATCCAATTTTTATAACAGACATGTTAACTTCCTCTGTATTTCATACAATCTGCCTTGAAGTATTTACGATTTAATGTGACATGTAAATAATCAAGCCATTTCCTCGGGGGGGGGGGGGGGAATGGTTTGAGCGGCATTGCCATAATCGGTGATCCAGAATATGACATTTCCAATCACCAGCTCATTTAAGAAGGAAACAAATGACTTCTCTTCTTTTGATATGCTCATCATTCTGATGAAGCTGACTCAAATACCTCAGTTCATTCTAATGCCTGCAAATGATAGATTATTAATATGGATTTATGAAAATATTCCCTGGTTTAGTCTCAAAGCTGTGCATCAAAATTGAAATAAATAAGGGTCATCCTCTCTTTCAATCTTTATCTGGGGACTGATGTTTGTGCTCAATGAACCCCCGGCTTGATAGGTGATGCATGGACATAGCATTTCCTTCCATAGGTAAATCTGCATTCAGTTCGTCAAATTTTCTCAGATTAAAAAGAGATTTGCTTGTCAGGTTTTCTCAGGCTTCCCCACCCCCCACAAATACCCCTAAAGAGGCCAAAATATGAAAGCTGTGTCTTTGAGAATATGCAATTTCACTGGAATGAAACAGAGAGATATAAATAATCCTGTTTCCCTTTTGTTCACATATGTGAGCCTTTTCGATCAGCCATTTTCATTGCTGCTGTTCCTGATTTGCTTGTCTCCTTATGCTACTTGCATACCTTTCATATGTTACATGTCATTTCTGTGCCATTGATGAAATAAACCATGTTGCAAAATGTGCACATTTAACAAAAAAAATTCAGCATGAGGAATAAGAGGTCACAAAAACTCATCAGTTCAATGCCCATAACGGAGAACGAATCAGAATCAAAATGAGGATTTTTAAGTCGAACCAGAAAATACAAGAAATTGAATAGCATGTTTACATTGTTAAATCACTTTTAAAAAATTAAATCATTAGATCTCATTTGTATTGACAAGTCTTCAGACATTACCCAAACACTATGGCTGCAAGCATAATGAAATGGAACTTACTTCTCAGTAAACTGCTTAGGATTGCTCCCATTATGGCTATTAGATGAGGCATTACCTGTAGGACCTTGGGACGTGTGCTGGGGCCTTCTCGATGGTGGCACAGAGAATGTTAAATGACCTCCCACATGGGGCACACCTCAACCCTTCTCCTTAGGGTTTGAGAGGAAAACTTTCTTTATCCAATAAAATTTCATCTAAACTATATGAGAACCTTTAAGGTGCTGTCATAGTCCCTTTTTTTTTTTTTTGAGGTATTGGAGATTTTAATGGGCTCTTTTGGTTTTGCCAGGTTGCTGGCTAATTGCATAATTAGTACTTATTTTTATTGCATATTATTTATCCCTGGTTTTTCTGGGATGCGTGCATGCCATAAAGCAGCATAATGATATTTCTATAAACAAACAATTTTGGGCGTACAGAACTAAATGTCTCAGAGGTCATCCCTGCTGGCCTGCTGCAGAACAAGTAGATTTGAGTCCAACAGCACCTTAGAGACCAACAAGATTTTTTGGGGGGGGATAAGCTTTCAAATTCAAAGCCCCCTTCATCAGATATGGAGTTTTGACTCTTGAAAACCGCCAGAATCTTGTTGCTCGTTCAGCACCTTGGAGAGTGGACTTGAATCTAGCTGTTCTACTGCAGACCAACACGGCTATCCCCTAGAACTAAATGTGCAGTTTTGGGATATACTGTATATCTGCTGCAAAGACATGAATTATACATAAACAAGTGGGGAACCCACAAGGTAGGGTTGCCTCTTCTGGGAAAACCCAGAAGTAATGTCATGCCCCTCTCAAAATTGGGGGAAACTCTGTGGTAAAACCATAGATAATGGCCACAACTTCCATGTCCCCCATGGTCTCCTGCTGGTTGCACAAGTATTTGCAGGGGGCATCTCACTTTTCCTTCCCCACTATTTCATATTTTTTTACAGACCTCATAGACTCTCCTCTTTTTCTGCTTCCTTCTCTCCTTCCCACACACCAGTCGACCTACCTATTATTTGCTCCTCCATCTTCGGCTTTATTTATTACTTATTTACTTCATGTATTCTCTGCCTTTCTACCCAGGGGAAACTCAAAGCAGCATACATCATGCTCCTCTCCTTCATTTTATCCTCACAACATCTCTATGAGGTAGGTTAAGCAGATAGTCACCCATGTCAAGATGGGGATTTGAATCAGGGTCTCCCATATCCTGCTGTTGAATAATAGTGAGTCATGCAAGTTGCTCAGTAGTCATTGCTGGGCCTGGCCATAGTAAGTCCTCCCTCGAAGGCCAAACCAGACCTGGAAAGGGCCTCGCCTTAACCCCCTGCCATTTCCTGACAGAAGCCAAGGCTTGATAGCTAGCAATACTGTTGTGATCACCTAGCAACAGCCCTGAAGACATTCATGTCTTAAAGCTACAGGTGCTGTTTCTATTACTTTGGAGGATTTTTGACCCTCCCCCATGGCTTGTTGTTGTTTTAAGATTTTGGATTTTTCTGAAAACCAGGGGCTTTTATCTGGTTTGTCAAAAGAGCTGGCTTATCTGTTATTGGCTCCAGTCTCTGGACTTAAGCATCCACGTATTTGACCATATTGAGAATTAGATATATTGATGATGTGCATATGCTGGGAAGCTGATGTGTGCACACCCAATGGCAAGCATGCAATGTGATTTGCTGAAGGAAGTAATGGGTGATAATATTTACCTGCTTTAAAAGACTGGTGTGATATGTAGCATGCTTTGGACAGTTATGAAATGTAACATTTTACCTTGATTTTAAAAGAATAGGTCAAAATGTAAAATGTTTTCCCATAACTATTACTGATTCATATTCAGTGTAGTCTTCTACAATAATGGGGCAATTGTTTCTATAGTTTAATGCCCCACACCCTTCATTCAGTTCTCCTTAAGGAGTGTTTCCACTAAAATGGCATGGGGGTCATGTAGACCCCAATTAAACTCAAAGAAGAAGAAAAGGAGGAGGAGTTTGGGTTTATACCCCACCATCACTACTCGAAGGAGTCTCAGAGCAGCTTACAATCTCCTTTCCCCTCCCCTCCCCACAACAAACACCCTGTGAGGTAGGTAGGGCTGAGAGAGCTCTCCTGAGAACCGTCCTTGAGAGAACAGCTCTGAAAGAACTTATGACTGACCCAAGGTCACACCAGCAGCTGCATGTGGAGGAGTGGAGAATCAAACCCACTTCTCCCAGATTAGAGTTCGCACTCCTAACCCCTACACCAAACTGGCTCTCAAAAGAATCAAGTAATGTATGTCCTTCATCTTGGGAAATACCCCAAATGGTGACAACTCTCATTCCAATCATAGCTATTATATTCATGTGGCAGTTATGGTATGTAAATGTCAGACATCCAGTTTTAAAAATTCCTTCCTATCTGGAAAAAAACAGCCTGAGCAAGTATAGGTGAGATCCCATCAGACTTAACATTAGGGGTTATTAAGGACCTAAGATACCATCTCTCTATACTTCTCCTGTACTATAAACAGTGTTTCTTAATACAATTTCAGTATTTTCTACATTAGACAGCTTTTTAAAAACTCACTTAGGGTCTATTTTGTCCCCTGTGTAAAATTAGCAAAATGCTTTCCACAAAGGCTAAACAAAAGGGTTAAATCAAATAAAAACTGGATTCTAATACTGTGGGAAAGACTGTTGTTTTCAGTCGCCAAGGGTAATGTCATTTTTAAGGGACTTCAAATCGATAGACTGGCTAAAGATCATAAGGAACAGGAGGAGGAGAATAAACAGTATGGGAAGTTTTGCTGTTTGCTTTCCTAGAGGTTTCTGTGCTCGTGGCAATCATGTTTCTGAGATGCTCCTCATAAATCTGACAGATAGAAACGTTATTTTTAAAACAAATTTAAAAGGTGGGCATTCCATCCATTTTACTGTGAAGTCTCACAATCTTAGCCTTCAACCATCCTCTAAAATTGAAATGCTCTCAAAAGCCTCACTAAGAGCTGACATCCTTGCGTGTGACATTCTCGTTACACTGGCAGTTCCTTGAACAGCCGGCAGGAATAGAAAAGGACTCTGTTATTTGTTGACAGGATGCAATGGGATGAGTTTTGACATGTTTAAACACACACATACCCATTAGCATACTATCTGCTTGTGCCAGCCATATTTGAGCTTTCTCTCCCTCAAAAAAAGTTTGTTTGTGATGTTACCCATCAGGTCTGAACCCTAAATGCTTCCTCCTCGTAACCACCCTAGAACACCGATCAGTCCCCAGAGTTTATGCCAGAAGGCTTGGGGGTGAAATGATCAAGCACCGACTCCCTGGTCTTTTCATCATTGGGGATGCTCATCCTACAAAGGAACAACAAGTTAGGTTGGAAAACTATTGGTACAACTTTTGGGCCATAAGAATCAGGTGGCATATGAAGTTCACGTCTGCCCTTAGTGTAGGAAACTTGTTACTAAGGGACATCAAGAAACCAGTCTGGTGTAGTAGTTAGACTAAAACATGGGAAATCTCTGTCTCTCTCTCTCTCTCTTTTAACATAACTTTTCTCAAACTTCTCTTGTTATAATAGAAATGGAGAAGAGAACCTATGAATACTCCATGAGATTATTTTAAAAGGGATGGAATTAGAAATGTGAGAGATGAATGTATGCTTGCTTTTCTGTCTGTCCCTCCCCCTTTCACATTGGATTTGACCGCTTGGAATTGGGAAACTTAATAAATAACCCCCTAGCTATATATTGAAACATCACTGATCTGACAAGTGTTAAGGATTCTACCTGAGCCACTTTCTCATGTCGGGTTCCAAATATTACTTGGGGCAGATGTAGCAGGTTGTGTCCAGGAGCCCCAAAACAAAGGAAAAGATGGGGATTTGCTTCATAAACTCAATTTCGCAGACTACCCACTGAATTCTTGACTTTATGACCAGTACTATGAACAAAATATACACTCATTCAAATGCAGCAGCTACAAGGAGCCCTGACCTGGATAGCCCAGGCTAGCCTGATCTCATCAGATCTTGGAAGCTAAGTAGTGTTGGCCCTGGCTAGCATTTGGATGGGAAACCTGCAAGGAATATCAGGGTCATGACATGGAGGCAGGCAATGGCAAACCACCTCTGAACGTCTCTTGCCTTGAAAACCCTACGGCAGGAGTGTCAAACTCATTTCTTATGGAGGGCCAGATTTGACGTAAATTGGACTTTGTCGGGCCAGGCTGTGTGAGTCATAAAATGTAATGCCAGGTAGCAAGATATAAACTGTATAAAGGACACAAACACAAAGATTTTTTTTTACTTAAAAACATGCTTGAAACATTAGCATTCTTGCAATATTTTGTTTATTTTACAGTTAACTGACACTTCTTGCTCTGAATTATTGCATCAAAATGTCTGTGCTGTAGCAATCTGGGAAGGGGAGGAGCCTCAGCCCAGTGCAGGGAGGAGAAGCTTGCCTATCTATCTCTCCTGAGTGATTGAGAGAGTCTAGGAAAGCAAGCTATGATGCAACAGCAGCAGCAGAACTGGAGGAAGAAGTGGGAGACAGCCAGTCCCATGTGGGCCTGATAGAAGCCCTCCGGGGGCCTGATCCGGCCTCCAGGCTGCATGTTTGACACCCCTGCCCTATGGGGTTGCCATAAATCAGGTGTGACTTGATGGCAATCACACATACACAGCTGCAAGGAAGAGCCACAAGTCGTAATTGAGAGAACTAGAAACTGTTGAAGTCACCAAGGGTCAGTAACCACATGCTGCTGTAAGTGATACTGTGGACTTTCACTTCCTCACCAGTAGCACTGAAACAAATTTGTCTTCTTTTTTTTACTTAGATTGCAGACTTTCTGTACAAGTCTTGACCTACAAACATTACAGCGGTAGCAGTAAAGGTAGAACAGAATTTAACCCTAACTCAAACTTTTACACCTTTTGTCTCTTCGCCACTATACTATGTATACCAGGGGTGGCCAACCTGTGGCTCGGGAGCCACATGCGGCTCTTTCACACATATTGTGCGGCTCCTGGCAGGGCGGCTGGGGAAGCAAAGGGGAGGCATGCTTTTTCTCTCTTTCTCCCTTCCTTCCTTCCTTTCCTCCTCCCTCCCATCTATTTGCTTTCCTAGTTTCTCTCTCTCTCGTTCTTATAACTGGTTTTCCTCATTTGTTTTTATTTTTGGCAGTCCCATTTAACGTTAATAAAAAGCAAATTTGCATATTTTTAAAAATAAAAACGTGTGTGTGATATTTGTTCCTGTCTTGCGGCTCTCAGGCATCTCTATGTGGCTCTTACGTTTATTCTATGTGGCTCTTACGTTAAGCAAGGTTGGCCACCCCTGATGTATACTATTAAGCATTTTTTCTGTTTTCACATTTTATTTTTAGATCATAAGCAACAGTGCCGATTACATACTTTAAACTAATCAAATCTGAATCCATTTTTACAACATAAACCTCCTCTTTTTGTATATCTTTATTTTGTCTTAAAGTTGCCAGCCAACAAAATATTTGAGGAGTTTGACCATAACCCCCCCTAGTAACTAATAGGAAATATTCTTTCAAAGCCAGTCTGACAAATGATTTTTGGCTATTGACCCATCTGATGCCTAGAAGATGTTCATAGGCTTTTCCCATGGCTTGATAAATTATGACTACCTACTGTCTTGTTTCTACAGCATGGCTCCACATATAGCCTTGATTCCGCACCAGCCTCCCATATTCCATTCAAGGTCCTCTTCAGCTCTACCCCTGGGTCCTAACAAGGGGCCAATATTGTTTTAAGGTTAATAGGTTAAGATCTAGTGATGTCAATAGCAGGAAGTGCAGGGGTGGGGGAGAATACTCTGTCAAAAATGTGCTTTAAAAAGAAAATAGTGATATACTGTTCCTGTCGCTTTAAAAACTACAACCGATAACATGTCATGTCTTAGTTTATTATGATCCTAGATTAGCAGACAAGAAAATCAACAATATATAATACCCATTGGATGCCATAAAGTTGATATTCTATACAAAAATATATATAATTGATAGTAATAATAAAATTATATTACTAGACCTTCTGCCTTGTTGAACATGCCAGAGTGTAGAATCTTGCTACCTTAAGGGTAGTTTTATTAAAATGATCAGCAAGAAGAAAAATATACAAATCATTTGATCTGCTTGAATATTTGGACAGGTTTGGATTAATGTACGTATTCCAAATGTCCTGGTAAAATCAACAATGTAAGAGTCAAACAATGTTTGACTGTATCTACCATTCCAGACTGTCATGGGCAGAGATGTTGTACATATGGGATTCATGCATATCTCCCTTCAAGAAGGGCAGATGGAAGGACATTTAAATGGGCCAGAGTGAAGGCTCCACGGTATTTGAGGAATTCTAATGTACAGAAATAATTTGATGGAACAAAATTTTCATTCCTGTTCCCCACTGACAAAGTAGAGCGGGCCCACAATCTGTGAATTTGAAGGGCAGTATCCCATAGTCTCTAACAACAGATAACTATGTTCTTGGATTGCGGTCAGTCAAGCTGTTTGATCTGATGTCATTGCTGTTACCCTGTGAATTTAAAAATCATGTCCAAACAGCATTGGCAGTATCCCATAACCCAACTGTTGTCCCGTCCTGTCCCCCCGGTATCACCCCTTCCCAACTGCAAGTTTTCCAAAATCAGGGAAAATCTGGGATTTTATGGATATGTGGTTTCACCCCACATTTCTGGATGTCTGAACTCCCCTGTTGCAATCTCAAATTGTTTGGGAAGCCTGAACCTTCTCTTCTTTTTTTGCTTTCTCTTTTTTAAATCAGTTAGCAATATATGCTTCATCATGTCTTCATGCAAGGGTTGTGAACTGCTACTTGCACACTTCTTCACCACAATATTTTGTTGTGATCAGGAGCCCACATAGAGTTGTTTTTGAATGACAAATCCAAGGGGGAAAAAAACCTTTCTGCCCTTTCTTGGGGTTGGACAGCGCTGGAAATAATCCCTAAGTAGGCTCCCATATAGTTGGCCAGGATTCCTCCCCTGGAACTTCACTCTAAGCCACTTGATAATATTGCTGCGGCAGGAAAGCTCTATGGGGAGATAAAAAGGTGCAGAACGCACTCAGGCAGTGCCACAGAAATATATAGAGTCCTGTGAAATGAGTGGGATAGGGAGTAAGATCAAGTGAGATCTTACTCCGTATCCCAAAATTCTCCAGCACAAAAAATTTAGAATACAATTAGAAATGCAGCCAAAATGGGCTAAGCCTGCTGTCTGACTGCAGCCTTGGTTATCCTGCAGGAACTTGAGTTTTCTTTCAGTTTTGTTTCTCTTCATCTCAAATACTGGCGATTCAATTGATTTAGTTTTGTTTCTGGACTGACCCAACAGGAATTCTTTGTTGTTCTGCTGTTTATTTCTAGTGTTCAATATTCTGTTTATAAACAACTTTCTGCAGCTTTTTACTTCCTTCAGTTCATTTCTGTCTTCACTTCCTCTGTTTTAATAATACCTATGTATGCATTCAAGGCCACCAAGTGCCATCTTGGATCACCAAAACTACCCTCTGGACCTACTGCACACCACCAAGATCCAACCTAAACATTGTCACTGGTTTGATTGACTCCATGAGACCCCAGGGTGATCAGGTACACTGGAATTTTGTCTTCCTATTTCTCACTCTTGGCTGCTCTGTGTAAAATGCACACAGTAAACAGAAAGCAAAGAAATCATGTTGCAATCATATGTATAACCACATCATTTGGTTTTTGCAGTGTTCTAATGATGCAGATGGGGGGAAAGTGCAAATGAAATTCATGAATTGAAAGTTGTGGCAAAGCGCCCTTATTCCAATTCCAATTAAACTATAGAAATGCTCCTAGTTATATTGACATACAGGAGGAGTGATACCGCAGAACAGAGTGAACATGTATAATAAATATATGGGGGGGATATATCACTTTTGTAAAGAAGACTGCAATATTCCCCTATATGGCAGGTGATACACCCAGAACCCTCTATATCATACAATACAAAATGACCTCTATTCTCTGATCCTTGCTTGAAAGTGGTGAGGCAGTAGGACCAGTGGGAGGATGGCTAAAAGTATAGATTACAAAGAGGTTAACCATTATAATCCATTGTATCAAAATAAAACAGAAGTCCAATAGCACTTCATAGTCAATTGCATTTATTCCAGCATGAGCTTAGATGGGCAATTACCAGAAGAGGGGGAAATGTGTAAGCATGAAAGCCAGTCAGAGAGTAGAACAGTGTTGCTCTAAGGAAAGTCAAAAGGCCCCTGATTCTTATCAGGAGTGAAGACTGTATGGATTAGTGGGTATAGTAGGACCTCTCCTGTTTCATAGCCAGCCTCATTTTGTGGGTTAAATATGAAAAGAAAGTATTCTTCTAATACGGTAGCTATTAGGGAAGAACACATCCTCAGAGAAGTCAGATGAGTAGCCATGTTGCAAAATAAACATATCAGGAGTCTTGTGTCACCTTAAAGATCAACAGATTTATTGCAGCATTTCATGGGTTAGAGCCCTCTTTATCAGACACATGAAATGTATCATAAATTGTCAAATCTATATTCACATGAGTACAGTGAAGCCAGAAGTCTGTACTGCTTGCATTTCATAGCCTTTTGGCTCCACTCCTCACTACTTTTCATCTCTGTGCAGGTGTGCATGGGCATGCCTATGTGCCAACTGAAGATATGCTTCACGCATCTCATCAAGTGGGCTGTGGACCACACATGCTTGTGCCCCGGTAAAACTCCTTCCCTTTTCAGATGACAAAAGGCTCATCTGGTGGAGTTTAAAAAGTCAGCTTCTCAATGCCGATACTGCACAAAGAACATGAGCAGCAAAATTGTATCAATTAGCTACTCCACATTAAAGGCATTTTTGTAGTTATTTCACTACAAAATATGAGTTACAAAAAAGGAAAAGAAAGACCGTTTTCAAGCAAGAAAACAGTGCTGAACAAAACCTACCTATGAAGTGGCATTTGCTAAAATACATCTCAGCAGGTATAATCCAGGTAAACAAAAAAAAGTCATTATGGTGGGATCACTAAAATAAATTTGTGGGTTCTATTCCAAGTTCCTATTTAATGGGTAAAATGTTCCAGCTTTCAAGAATTCCACAGCAGGAAGGCAGGTAAAAAACCCAGCATACTAATATTTTTCCTTAAACAAGAAAATATATATTTTTTAAAAAAACTAGCTCATTATCGTGCCATTTTATGTTGCCAGTGATATTCCTGTTATTATTATTATTATTACTATGGTTCTGTTCAAACACAGATTAGAATTACTGGCAACTCTGCTAACAAGGAGCACCTGGAAGGAGAAAACTCAATTCTCAGCCTGAAAGGAAAAAAAACAAAAACCTCTAACTAATAATTGGTTATAGTTTATTAATCCTGTATGAATCTTGATAACAGTCAAAGTGGCTGAAAAGCGTGGTGGAGCTTCTTTATAAGCAGATGGTCCCACTTTCGGTTCCCTAAATTCCAGAGGAGTGGGTGCTGGGAAGTACAGAGTGAAGGAAATGATAGGTAATAGGGTCACCAATTTTGGTTTGAGAAAATACTGGATAGTTGGGGCAGTAGTTAAAGAGAGCAGAATCTAGGGAGGAAATTCAGTGGGAATGCAATGACCTGGTCAAAAGTCAGCTCCTCCCTTTCCTGTAAGGCCACTTCCTCCCACCAAAGGCCGAGGACAGACTGGCAATGTAAAGTGGGGCAGCCACGCGTCGGAAGTGAAAGAAAAGAGCCCGTTCAGACATGCGCATCTGTCCCTCGGCTCCATTTCGCACTTACCCGTCTCCCAGTCACTTTCCATCCGCTTTAACAGGACACCGGGTAAAACCGGTGTTCAGGGGCTGTCCTCCGCATGCCTCCCGCTTCCAAACAGTGTGAACCGGAAGAAACGGGAGGCATCCGGAGGCGGCAGTGTGAACGTGCCGCACAAAGTTATGTGCATGTGCGCATGTGCGAAACACATCAAAGGAAAACAAAAAGAAGCGCAACGGCTCACGCAAGCCGCGCGCGCCAGCTCCGCGGCAGTCTGAACGCTCCGTATCGGCACCACTGCGCATTGCTCTGGCCAGTATGAACGGCCAGCTCTGTGGTGTTTTTCCCCCGCACCAGTTCCCTCCACTTTACCCCCGCTTTACATTGCCAGTCTGTCCTCAGCCAAAATTCACATTTCAAATTTTCCACTTTGTATCTCTCCCTCTCACCACCTTTTCCCTCCTACCTTACAAGCCTCTGTATTATAATGCTCTGTACCAATTGATTCTACATATTTAAGAACATAAGAAGAGCCTTGCTGGATCAGACCAGTGATCCAACTAGTCCAGCATCCTGTCTCACACAGTGACCAACCATTTCCCCTGGAGGTCCAACTACAGGGCATAGAGGTCAAAGCCTTCCCCTGATGTTGCCTCCTGGCACTGGTATTCAGTGACTTACTGCCTTAGTTGCCATGGCTAGTAGCCACTGATAGACATATCCTCCATGAGTCTGTGTAATCCCCTTTTAAACCTGACTATTCCTGTGGCCATCTCTACATCCACTGGCAGTAAATTCCACATTTAATCACTTGTTGAGTAAAGTCGTATTTCCTTTGGCCCATCCTGAATTTCTGCTGGTATAAGTGACTGCTGGTAAAACTTGCTGGAACAAAAGTTGCTCATTTTAAAAGTATCATTGAACTTCTGTTTTATTTTGTGATGCCAGTGTCCCTGACTTGTAAAATTTTTGTCATTTTCAATTTCCCTTTTCCTCTCTGTTTTGAGAACACTGATTTGGTCCCAAAGGGGTCCTTCTACTTGTGGGCTGCTCCCATGAAAAGAGGGACATTTTGACTCCAGCTCAATGGATTAGTTCTTACTGCATAGTAAACCAGCTAACTAGTAAAGCCTATATGAGATCTTAAAAGCTTTGTGTGTAAATGAACTCCCTACAGCAAATGTCCCCCAAGAACGCCATCTCAGACAGACTTTTGATTTATGTTCTCAGCTCCAGAGACTTTGTTGGATAATAATGGCCACATTAGAATCTCGGATATTTTATTCAAACCTGTTGTGGATATTATTTAGTTACAAGGCTCTTGTATGGGAAAATGTTAAAAAATTAATGTAGTATGTTCCACGGGTAGTTTATTCTTCATAAATAATCCTGCACAGCCACAGGTATAAATGGATTAAATAAAAGTTCGAAGTCCATTTAGTTCCACTGCTGTTCCACAACCACAGTTCTGAATTATTTTTTGGGATATTCTTTGTCTTCAGATTATTATCAATAAAAATTACTCTGAAGCAATACGGCAATCTGCATCAAATTTCATGAATTTCTCTTGATTTTTTACCTACAAATATATGTCCAGAACTGCCCTATAGCAAGGTCATTGGTCCACCTACTTCAGTATTATCTACTCTGATTGACAGCACTTCTCCAAAGCCCAAAGGGAAGATGAGTTTTGAAACATTTAAATAAATCCTTCAGCCCTGATAAGCCTTTCAAGTTGTAAGTTGATTTCATGAATGCCCAAATAACAGTTCCACATGCCAATTATTACAATTGTTTTTTATAAGGAAAATTCACCATAAGGTGACTTTGCCCATCAGTTTTCACTTGATGAAACAGCCTTCTGAACTCGGTAGAATTAGAAATTACCAAATGTTTTGGCAACAGAGAAATCATGAATTTTTTATCAGTGTTTTCAGACCCTGATAATTTATCAACTTAACAAGGAAACCATATAGTACTACCTATTCACAGAATACATTTCGTAGGGAAATGTCACTTCATGCCTTGTCTAGAGAACACTCACTATAACCCTCTGTTGTTGTTCAGTCACACAGTCGAGTCCGACTCTTTGTGACCCCATGGACAACATCACGCCAGGCCCTCCTGTCTTCCGTCGTGCTCGGGAGTTTGCTTAACTTCATGTTCATTGCATCGATAACACTGTCTAACCATCTCATCCTTTGCCGTCGTCTTCTTCTTTGACCTTCAATCTTTCCCAGCATCAGGGTCTTCTCCAGTGAGTGCTCCCTTCTTATTTTGTGCCCAAAGTATTTGAACTTCAGCTTCAGTATCTGGCCTTCCAGGGAACAAGGTTGATTTCTTTTAGGATTGACTGATTTGATCTTCTTGCAGTCCAAGGGACTCTCAAGAGTCCTCTCCAACATCATAACCCTCTACCTAGTCCCATATTTATTAATGTTTCAACACCAGAGCATAACCTTTCCCCCACCCTTGGGTATCTGTACATTATAGATACAGTATTTCTGCATAATTAACAGTGAACTTGTTAGCCCAATTGCCTTAATTAATTATTAATATTGGGGAATTATGAACTTTAAATAAACTGGCAAAAGGCAAAAACGGATCATCACCTGTGTATACAGAGGCTGCGCTCTTTCCAGACAAACCAAAGAGTAGACACAGAGACTGAATTAAATGATAAAACAATGTTTCTTTACTAAGAAATTATTCTTCAATCATTCAAACAATACAGAATCACACACACACATACAGATTCTAGGAAATTAGAGAGATTGAGAGACATTTGCATGAGCGGGAGATTGTTGGTTTCCTGTAGAAGGCAATATTTACCTCTCCAGTAAGGTGGTGTGATCCTTCTGGGAAAATAAATGATAAGCTGGGGAAAAGATGGGGGGGGAGCACATGTGCTGAACCAGCAGCAGCACATGTAGGCCCTTGGCTGTGCAGACCAAGAGTCTTGAAGGTAAGGGAGGGCAAGAGATCATCGAAGCAAGAGAGCTAGCTGGCTGCTGGGAGCTTTCTTTTATAGGGAGGTGGTCTCTGGGAGCAGGCTTGGCCAGATGCCTGGCCTGAGACCACCCCTTGCTGGCCCACCCACTAGCTCTTGTCCAGTAGGAGAAGGGGGGTTGGGCTAGCAAAGACTACACTCTACCTAGCAAAGGTCAGAGATACTCTTCCAGCAGGAGGATGACTCATCGGCTAGAGTCCTTTGTCTTGTAGATGGGATTAACCTCTCTGGGCAGCCAAACTGGTTTTTAGCTGGTCAAGTCCATTGTTTCACTGGTCAAGGAATGTTGGAGGAGGGGGAGGTTGCAGCCTGCAATGTGTAGAGAACATGTACGGTAAAGGAGTTTTGTGAGCACATGTCTTTAGCCAGAGACAAGATGGCTATTTTCTGTGTGAGTCTCTTTGTGTGTTAAGAGAAGCCTCCTGGACTTGGCAACCTCGAGAACCACTGTCTCAAGCATTTGCTGGAGTATTTGTAGCTGGTTTTTCTCCTTGGTTATTTTTCCTAGTTCCTCTCACACAATTAGCAGTCCATTTATCACTTATGAATTTATAATTCATAAGAGTGCAAAAGCACCTTGCTGGCTTACAAACCCTCATGTAAGTTTATTCCAGTCTAAACTCATTGATTTCAACAGCCTTGTGAACCACCATGAGCCACAAGGAAAGGTGAGGTAGACTGTTTTAATAAATAAATAAAACACATAAATGGGTTTAGGTGGAGTTGCTCTGAATAGGACCATAGGTTATGTTGTTACATCTTTCTGTTCCCCTGGTTAATCTTGCTGCTTTGGGGTGAGGGGCTCCTTATGGCTTCTTTGTATGGTTTTATGGCTGACTGTGATTGCTTCTAAGACAATTTTTACTACTGCTCTTTTTAGTTTAATTTTAGTGCTGCTATTACTTGCATCAGTTTTAAAAAGTCTGATTTTATTTCAAACACCTTGTATTCATTGGAACCCTCCTTCAGAGCTCGGTTAAACATGTGGGATAGAAACATGCAAATGAAAGAGACAGACAGATGCATCAAGGAGGTTACAAAATGCTACATCTCTCCCCAGTTCCCTGAAGATATTATCTGTATATGCCCTTCAAGAATGTCAAACATTAAATATATTCCATTTCAGGACACTCCAAAATAGATTTTGCCATCTGGCTCCTTCTGTATGTGTGCCTCTGTGTGTGTGTGTGTGTTTTAAACTGAGCCTTTTTAATTAGGTTCAAATAGGTTTCTCTCCACCTTCCCTGAGCTTCTACCTTTTACTGTACTATTAAGACTGAAGTCATACCCACCGTGCAGTGGAGTATTCGAGTGGAACCGAAAATTGAATAGGTGATCCCCATGGATTTTCACACCTTACATATGCCAGCAAAAGACAGGTCACACCTGCCTAGTAGTGCAGATAATTCAATTTCAAGTTTATTAAGATACCAAGATGACCATACCATTAAAAAGCTGACTTACCTTAAAACAAATTTGAAAGATGGGGGGGAAAAAATCAAGATTATAGCAAATGAAATGGAACACTTAGGTATATACCGGAATCTAAATTAAAAGGGGGAAGGGATGCGATGGAAATTGTATGACACAACTTTGTTGATGTTTCACTGCAATTCACTGAAGCTCTAGCAATTCTTGCAATGGATAGAAAGGGTTGCAGGTCAGACATACCATGTTAAAAAAATTAGAGCCCAAAGACAGCAAAGATGAGCAAAGAAGGAATTCAAATATAATCCTCAAGGCCAAGAAAGCCTTAAACGATATGGGCAATTATTCTTTCTTTACTGGTTTACATAGATTCATAAGAATGCTACTGTAAATCTTTTCCCATTTTTTTTACTAGTCACAAGTTATTCATGAATGACAATGGCTATGTTCAGACTGACAGTCTGGCCCGATATAGGCACCTTTCACAAACGGATTAAATGGGCCCGTTCACACAGCCACAGCTGTCAGGCATTCCCCGGGCGTACTCACCCCATCAGAGGACAACTTGGAGCCGAGTTAAAAAGCCACTGCCTCTGAAGTAGAGTTTTTGTTTCTTCGTGCATTCATCACGCATGGCAGCTGTCTGAACATGGGGGAGCGCATGCAGAATGAATTTGGCAGTCTGAACCTTCAGATCCATTCTGCCACTAGGATAATGGCTTTTTTAAAAAAATTGCCCATGTTGTGCTCCATGGCTGATGCGCTACAATAATGTGGATGCTTTCCCATGGGATATCTCCATGGGTAATCCGCAGTGTGCTGTGTGGCTGATATGTCCTGCAACATTTTAAACTGGGCCAATTAGAGGCAGCACTATATCTCAGCAAGCTGCCAGTCTGTCCTCAGCCATAGTTGTTGTGTGGCTTGATCCATTTCAAGAGATTAGGGTATATTATAATTTAAAGGGTTTTTTGGCACCAATTAAGCTGTTGCGATCTGTTGGCTCAGATGATGTGATGTTTAGGAATGTTCATGAATATCATATCTACCAAGTAAGCTATCAGCTGTGGAATGATCGAAACAATTCTGCTTTGTAAGCTGAAAGGCAAGATCAGTTTTTGCTCAGGGAAAAGAGGTGTTTTCAGTGCATGGTAGGGAGGCTGAAGACTGGTAAATTTAAGACTGCAGAGAGAAGGTTGACAATTGTGTTATCTCCCCAGGTTTCTGAACAGATCCACCAGCCAAAGCAACCCATTGGTTTCCCCTGGCTTGGCTATAAATTCAAGTTCAGACTTGGCTTGCTGCCTGGCAATGGCCGGATTCATTGTCCATTAGGTTTCTCAGGTGCCTGCCAAGGCCTTTTCACTTCCCCACACGATTACAGTTTCCAATCTCTCTCTCTCTCTCTCTCTCTCTCTCTCTCTGGCCTACTTTTCAATGAGACAATAAAAAACAGTGTCTAGGCTGTACCAGTTCAGATAGGAGGTGAGGAATAACATGACAGAATGCTCTTCTATTTTTTTTTTTTTTTAAATCTTCCCTCCATTTTGAAACTAGAGGCAATGGTTCTAGCTCAGTGTTCTCTCAGATATGGTAGTTTTTCTATGTAGATTTTCTTATAGAGGACCATTCATTCATGTGAGCCTCCATGTCAGTTCTGAAGTGGTACAGTCCAAATGCAGTGGGAAGTAGGCCTCATTCCACCTGCCTTACCTGGGACCCTTATAAGACCAGCCCAATATCTCCTCCCAAGCTCCATTCTATTTCTGTTATGCTTGCACCTCCATCCAGCATGCTTTGTTCCTGGCGGCTGCACTTCTGGCCCTGACAGTTGCAAAATAAATACATAAATCTTTGTTTCATCTCAATGTAGAAACATGTGAAATGGCTCTAAACTGGGAATCATTTTTGAGCAAGACTCAAGAGATCTAAAGTAAGCACTTAGTCTAGATGCAGCAATTTTATCCGTAAGAACTCGGGAGATGGGATAATTTGACATCCTGCCTAACTTTTATCAGTTCCCCTCTCTTCAAGCCCTAATGGATTGTTTTCTGCCATGGAGGCTGCCAAAAGCACAGAAATATTTTAGTTATCTGAATGAACCTCATGGCAGTTGATCAGAGGCTTCTCCATTGATTTGTGGCTACAGAGGACCATCTTCTTCTATTCCATTCCATGTGGCAATAAAACTGAAATAGATACAGACTATCAAAAATGAGAGCCATTACCTAACGATACAAGGATTTCTGCTGCAGGAGATTAATTGTAATGAGATTCTTGCATGATGAAGCAAGGGCTTCTGAAAACGACAAAATAAAAGAAGCCTCGAAAAATCTGTGCTGAAAAAATAGATGTTCATTGGATCAGAAATCGGTTAAGGGAACATTTTCTTGCACTGAGCCCATATTTAGAATTCATTTTATCCACCGTAGATAAGCAGGAAAGACTGTGCAGTAAGTATTGTTAGGGTGCTATTGCTCAGTGAGATCAACTGATGTCATTAGCCTTGCCTTATTGGTTTACGGAAACAATGCAATATGTGGAACAATGAGCCCAATAAAATGTCACCCCCTAAACCGTCCCTGAGATCCTGCAGGAAGATTATTTGGGTGGATTTGACTATAGGAACCACCTATATTAAATATTAAAAGGATATCCCTCCACAGCAAATCCTGAATCTCCTAGAAACAAAGATCCCATTCCATGTATCCCACCTTGCCGTGTTCCTTTATGAACTCTGGTGCAGACTGGGCCGAGATGAGGAGTCTGTTCAGGCACATCAATACAGCACCACAGGCTGCACGCCATGCCTTTTACAATGATTTCCATTGCTGAGGACCAGTGTTGGAATGCCACCTTTGGTACGAAGACTCGTACAGATATCAAGACCATCAATGCTGGCTTCCCTTCCCACACCCTTGCTACAGCTGCTTTTTGTACTCTTTGCATCTTCTGAAAGACTTTGTCAGTTATTTGTGTGTTAGTGGAAGGCTCACAAAGACAAAGTTTAAGAATTAAGGTCATAACAATTATCATGCTGCTTTAGACCAGGATTCTAATTGTGGACAGCCAGATGCTCTGGAGAAGCTCTTGGGCATGGCTTTGTGGAGAATCATCTCCCAGCTGTTTGTCCCCAGACTCTAACAAAAAAAAAGGCATATGCCTGTGAAGACAGAAGTGCCTCTAAGATACACAGACCCGTCAATTATTAGCAATTGTGTGGATTGGGGGTTTGGGGTTTGGAAAGAATGGCTGAGCAGAGCAGGACTAAATCCAACCTCATTTATGATCAGGGTGAGCAGGGAGATTGCTGATTTTCTGCAGAAGAAAATTCATGCTTGCAGGACTTATTTGCATGTCTAGTTCCTTATCCAGCTAGACATACATCTGTACACTATGGATGATTTCTTTTTCCTTGTGTAACCCAGCAGAAAAATGACTACATAGATTCAGCTCCTTTTCCCCAAATGGAGAACTGGGGACCGTTCAAGTCAAGAAATGACGGCACCCTTGTGGCTTTTCAGGCAATTATGAAATTGCTTCAAGAAAAATAACCAAGCTAGTTCATTTTTCAAGGTTACATAATTTATCGTAAACTTGAATTGTAACAACTTTAGAACCACCAGTATAACTGACACAAGTCCTGTGGCCATAATAGCCTTTGTAAATATGGTACTTTCAGAAAGGATACTTTGAACAGAGGCAAATGCTAATAAGTGGACCCCAGTAAAATGAAGAAAGTCCAAAGTGTTTACTTCTTCCCCTGTATGCTAGGGTTGTTGTGCCTGGCAACGGGAGAAGGGGGAGGTGGGGGCAGCAATTATTTCCTGTGAAAACCCAGAAGTAATGTAGAGTAGGTCTAGGAATCTTGGAAACTCTTCTGGCGATTTCAAGAACTACCCTACATCACTTCCAGGTTCTCACTGGAACTGCCATAGTGGTGGACATAGGGTGGGATCAGAAATTCCTGAAGATTTGGGGGGTAGAGCTTACAAATGAATGATGGGGCTTGGGGATGGAGGAACATTGGTAGAGTATGATGTCATAGAATCCATCTTCCAAAGCAGCCTTTTCTCCAGGGGAACTGATCTCTGTAGTCTGGAGATCAGTTATAATTCCAGTAAGAGAACTTCAGCAGTAGAATCAGATGCCAAGGGAAGTGGTGAGCTCCCCCTCTTTGGCAGTCTTTAAGCAGCAGCTGGACAAACACTTGCCAGGAATGCTCTAGGCTGATCCTGCATTGAGCAGGGGGTTGGACTAGATGGCCTGTATGGCCCCTTCCAACCTGAGGATGCTATGATCTCTAGGTGCCACCTGGAGGTTGGCAACTTTGCCATGTTTTTGAATAAAAATTCCCACCACTGCCCTGCATGGTGGTGGGCAATGGAGACTGAGGGGTTGTGGATCCTCTGCCCCAACTGGAGGACAGGTAAGCCTACTGCATGCTCTGTGTTGTCTCCTCCTGTTGTTGTTGTGCTCTTTGGCTTGTTCCTTCAAATAAATCAGCAGTTCCCTGAAATCATCCTTCTGTCTCCTGCTGCCAGCTAGACTGACACAAGAGGGTGAAGTGTTATTCACTCCTTTAAACAATATCTTTGCTTGAAACCCACTTTCTTTTATTATAACCTCTAAAAAGGGAAATTCTAGGGTCCACCAGATACCAGCAAAGAAATCAGCAGTTGCCACCCCAGCGGGAATAACGAGACAGACAACAGTCTTGGAATTAAACAAGGGCCACTTTATTAATTTACAAAACATTGCAGCAACGGGATAACCAACCCAAGCAAGCCTGGAACAGGCAAGGCAGGCGTCATTCCCTGACCTGCCTCCTTGCCCTTGTAGGGCGGGTCACCCCCAGCTCCGGTCTTGAGCCACCGATCTGGCTCGTGCCCGGCAGCCTGGCAAGCTGGTTGCCCCCTAGGAGCGCCTACCCCTGAAGCCTTAAAAACGTGCAGGGAGGCGCCGACCTAAGAGGTTCCCAGAGGCGATCATCATTCCCTACCCTGGGCCTTAAAAAACCCGAAGGCAGTTCCTGACGACCTCCTGTTCCCTAACGGGATATGCCATGAGGTGCTCACCAGTTCCGCTTACTTGCTTGCACAACCTGCCAAGTGACCTAATTAAGCCCCCGACCACCACCTACAACCCTTAATCCGCTGCCCTTAGTACAAGGTAGGCGAAAACATCTCCCCCGTACAGCCCATTGTGGAAGAGGTGAAAAATTCCTACCTGGCCCCAGAGGCGACCAGCCGGTGCCTACACTAAGAACAGGGCGGGCGGGTGGGCGAGCACGTGGACCCAAGAGGCCGGGCTGGAGCAGGGCTCAGCCTTTTAACAGGCTGGCCCCGCCCCCCCAGGCAGCAGATGCTGCGCATCCTCTCTGTTGCTGCCCCGCCCTCCCGCGGCGCGGCAAAGCAGCACCCGGGCGCCAGCGGCATGGCCGGGCGTCCGGGAGCCCAGTTGCCACCCCAGCGGGAATAACGAGACAGACAACAGTCTTGGAATTAAACAAGGGCCACTTTATTAATTTACAAAACATTGCAGCAACGGGATAACCAACCCAAGCAAGCCTGGAACAGGCAAGGCAGGCGTCATTCCCTGACCTGCCTCCTTGCCCTTGTAGGGCGGGTCACCCCCAGCTCCGGTCTTGAGCCATCGATCTGGCTCGTGCCCGGCAGCCTGGCAAGCTGGTTGCCCCCTAGGAGCGCCTACCCCTGAAGCCTTAAAAACGTGCAGGGAGGCGCCGACCTAAGAGGTTCCCAGAGGCGATCATCATTCCCTACCCTGGGCCTTAAAAAACCCGAAGGCAGTTCCTGACGACCTCCTGTTCCCTAACGGGATATGCCATGAGGTGCTCACCAGTTCCGCTTACTTGCTTGCACAACCTGCCAAGTGACCTAATTAAGCCCCCGACCACCACCTACAACCCTTAATCCGCTGCCCTTAGTACAAGGTAGGCGAAAACATCTCCCCCGTACAGCCCATTGTGGAAGAGGTGAAAAATTCCTACCTGGCCCCAGAGGCGACCAGCCGGTGCCTACACTAAGAACAGGGCGGGCGGGTGGGCGAGCACGTGGACCCAAGAGGCCGGGCTGGAGCAGGGCTCAGCCTTTTAACAGGCTGGCCCCGCCCCCCCAGGCAGCAGATGCTGCGCATCCTCTCTGTTGCTGCCCCGCCCTCCCGCGGCGCGGCAAAGCAGCACCCGGGCGCCAGCGGCATGGCCGGGCGTCCGGGAGCCCAGTTGCCACCCCAGCGGGAATAACGAGACAGACAACAGTCTTGGAATTAAACAAGGGCCACTTTATTAATTTACAAAACATTGCAGCAACGGGATAACCAACCCAAGCAAGCCTGGAACAGGCAAGGCAGGCGTCATTCCCTGACCTGCCTCCTTGCCCTTGTAGGGCGGGTCACCCCCAGCTCCGGTCTTGAGCCATCGATCTGGCTCGTGCCCGGCAGCCTGGCAAGCTGGTTGCCCCCTAGGAGCGCCTACCCCTGAAGCCTTAAAAACGTGCAGGGAGGCGCCGACCTAAGAGGTTCCCAGAGGCGATCATCATTCCCTACCCTGGGCCTTAAAAAACCCGAAGGCAGTTCCTGACGACCTCCTGTTCCCTAACGGGATATGCCATGAGGTGCTCACCAGTTCCGCTTACTTGCTTGCACAACCTGCCACAGCCAAGGCCAAGCCTCTGCTTTGGCCTTTGCTCCCCATTCAGTGACCAAGCACCGCCCGTATCCCTTGCTGCAAATCCCGTAAAAATATTTCATTGCCCTTCTCAGACAAATGCACCCCATCCGGCCTGTACAGATCGGACAATTCAACCCGTATCTCTTGGTGCTGTAGAAAAACACCCAACCCAGATTCCATGGCCTTCCGCATTTGCCTGTCGACCTTTCGCCTGGCCCGGTCAATACACCTGGGGTCGCCCAAGTTCCTCCACGCCTTGCGAGGTAGGATGGCTGACCATACAATCTGCACGCGTGGCCACCTTGCTCTTATCCTCACAAGGTCAGCCTCCGCCTGTATCACAAGGGCCTTACCCTTCATCAACCCCAAATCATTACCCCCCAAGTGTATCACCAAGACCTGAGGCGGAAGCCCTCTGCGTTCATCGAATAGCAGGGGAAGGAGCGCCGGCCACCCCATGCCTCTCCGTCCCAGCCACTCGACCACTGCCCGGTCACTGAGGCCCAGTTGAGACCCCATGGGTGTCCTTCGGGCCTGATGCACCGCCCAAAAGATCATGCTATGGCCGCAAACCAGAACACGCCGTCTTGTCCCACTGTCAGCAGCCTCTGAAAAAGGAACTGGATTAAGTTGGCAACGTCGTCTACCAATCCCTACTTATCCCTAAAGTCCCTTGACCTACGTCTTACAAGCCCGAACATAGCCTCTATAACAGCGGGACCTCCACCGCCCAATCCTCTGAACCTCATCGTTGGGGTACCCCATTGCTGCCGCCGTGGACGCCGCCCCAATCCGAAAGGAGTGGGTACCAAACCTCACGCCACCCAATCCCAAGCGCTCCAGTGCCTTCCTTGTCACACTCCAAAATTGGAATCTGGTGAGAGGGGAACCATCCGCGTGCCGGAATAGGTACCCGTGGTCATCCCCCCGCAGTGCCACATAGTGGCGTAAAGCCAGCACTGGGCATAATTCTGCCTCAGAACAGCGGTCCAACTCAAACTCGGAACCCCTCCCGCGCTGATCGGTCTTGGATCGGCGCAGCCGGATTCTAACTTTTGAGTCCAGGAAAGAGATATCCCGCCTCTCCCGGGCAGTGCCAGAGGCATCCCGCCTAGAGCCGGCCACCAGCTCGCTGACTCGCAGTGCCCCAAAAAAGGCAACCAAAGATGCCGCCTGAAACAGGGCGGCCTCATATCCGTCACTGCAGGAGTCAACCCATTGTGCCCCGAGCCCCCGCAGCACATCTGGAGTCAGGGGCATCCTGGTGTCCGCCACCCTGCCATGTTCCCGTGACCAGCCCTCCAGCATCTGCCAAATTCGGAAATCGCCTGTTGCATCTTCAAACCCCGCTGCCTTACTGGCATAGGCCAGTGCAGACAGCTTGCCCCTGATGGTGTGTGCTGCCAGGCCCTCCCTTCTCTTTGCTACACAAAACTGCATCAAATGTGCCACTGGTATGGGCCAGATTTGCTGCAGACCGACCCCCTCCCGGAAGGACATGAACTGCTTACCCGCCCTCATGTAAGCTCTTCGCGTGGCCGGGGCAAGGGCCAAATGCATGGCCCTGTTGGCCTCAGCCCTCCAATCCTCCATACCTCCTCTGGCAGCCGCACTGGGAACTGGTCGGCTTCCGGAGCTAGCTGACGGAATCTTGTCATCTGTTTGCGAGAGAGAGCATCCGCAACCCCATTACTGACCCCCGGCACGTGCCTGGCCCTAAACATGATGTTATGACGCAAACACTGCAGCGTAAAGGCCCGCACCAGAGCCATGACCCTGGGTGACCTTGACGTCAGGGAGTTGATCACGTGTACGGTGGACATGTTGTCGCACCAGAAGTGGACCGTTTGATTTGAAAGTTCCCTTGCCCAAACCCATACAGCTGCTACAATTGGGAAAAATTCCAGGAAGGTCAAGTCCTTGACCCATCCTGCCTGGAACCAGTCCTGCAGCCAGTCACCAGCGCACCAATGGCCCCTAAAATATACACCAAACCCCGAGGAACCCACGGCATCTGAAGCGACCTGCAGCTCAGCCTCCAGTAGGAGCTCCTCGCGCCAGAAGGAAACCCCGTTGTATGACCGCAAGAATTGCTGCCAGACAAGGAGGTCCTCCCGCATCCCCCTAGTTACCCTAGCTCTATGGTGTGGTAGGCGAAGGCCCGCCATCGATTCACAGAATCTCCTGACGAAAGCCCTCCCGGGTGCCACAACTCTACAAGCAAAGTTGAGATGGCCAACCAACCGTTGCAATTCTAGCAATGTTACCTTCGACTGTGCCATCGCCGTGTCCACCAAACTCCGTAATGCCTCCAGTTTGTCCCTAGGCAACCTGCAGCACTGTCCTATCGTATCAATTTCTATTCCTAAGTAGGTCAAGGTGGATGTGGGGCCCTCTGTTTTGTCATGAGCCAGAGGAACACCAAGTTCCCCCGCCATAGCGATAAAACTTGCCATCAGGTACTCACACTGACCTGTCCCCATCCCCCCTACCAACAAGAAATCATCCAGATAGTGGGCTGTACTGCCGAGGCCGGTCCTGTACCGCAAAGCCCATTCCAAAAAGGAACTAAACCGTTCAAAGGCGGCACAAGACACCGAGCATCCCATGGGAAGTGCCCTATCCATGTAAAATTTACCCTCGAAGGCAAACCCCAAGAGCTCGAAATCTGCCGGGTGAACAGGAAGGAGGCGGAAGGCCGATTTGATGTCACACTTCGCCAGCTCCGCCCCCTTGCCGCACCGGCGCACTATGCGCAGTGCTTGATCAAAGGACGTGTATCTAACTGAACATAAATGGTCTGGTATCGCGTCGTTCACCGATTCCCCCCGTGGGTATGATAAGTGGTGAATGAGGCGATACTCTCCTGGTGCTTTCTTAGGCACCACTCCTAGCAGGGAAACCCTCAAATTTGCAACAGGAGGAGTAGAAAAGGGGCCGAGGACTCTACCTTCCCTACATTCTTTGGCGATCTTTTCTCGAACTATATGCTCCATTCCGACAACAGATTTTAAATTTGGAGCCATATATGCCTCCCTAGGTCCTTGGTAAGGTATTCTGAAGCCCCACCTAAACCCATCCAATAGGTAAACACGGTCGCGGACTTGGGGGTAATCCCGCAACCAGTCTTCCAAAACCAATAACTTAATTGGGCTGGGGCCCTTTTTCAAGCGGGGGGTTGTGACCGCTCCCTCCCCCTCTGCGTTTACCACCTCTACCACTCCCCTTACCCTTTGGCTTGGAGCAGTTTGCAAAGGCATGTGGCCCTGCGCACAGTGGACACTCGTGTCGAAAAGAACATGCCTTGCGGCCACAGGTCCCATGGGAGGTGAACTCCCAGCAAAGCGGGCGTCGCTGAACCACCTGCCCCGCCTGGGCGCGGGTACCTGGCTGCACTGCAGCTCTCCTCACCGAATGACCGCTATGCGTCCTCTCTCCCCCAGACAGCTTGGCTGAGGACATCACCTGTAACCACAATTGAGGTTGAATCTGATCCCACCTTATAGCAGGATTCATGGCCGCACGCATACGAAATTCTTCGTCATACTGTGACCATGCTGGGCTTGGGAAATCGGTAAATGCTTTATAAATGATGTCCATGTACTGGAGCATCGCAAAGGCCCTCCAAGGTTGGTGCCTCACTATTACTGCTGCATAGATTAAAAACCCCGGGTACCAATTTGCCCAGGTTCTGTCCACCACCCTCCTTTTTAACCGTTCCTTTTCCCGGTCATCAAGGTCCTCCTTGTCCTTTTTCTCTAACTCCCTGTACAATAAAGAGAAAACGTCTACAAACTCTCCCCTAAGAATCTTCTCCTTAGTGGAAGTGGACAAGTGATCCCCTAGGGGGAGAGCTGCATCCCCACTTGGTATAGCACCTGCGTGTACCGAGTCATAGGAGGCAGCACTGGGAGAACCCCACCCCGACCAATATCCCTGGTGTGGAGGCAGAGCCACCAGCGTACCTTGTGGGCCATTAACTGGTGATGGCTGCGTGATGGATCCCATAGCCCCTGGAGGGTAAGGGCCCCAAGGCCAGTGTGCTCCCGGTGTACCCCATTCGCCGGCCTTACCTTCCTGACGCCATGGCCCCTTGAACACCCCAACCTGTTGATCATCCGGGCCAAGATTGTGTGAGCCAGACTGCAGGCCCTCCACGTCGACCACTGGTGCAGGCCCCCCGCCGTCCTCCAAGAACGCCAAGCGTGCCAACACCTGCGCTTGAAAGGAAGAATTAGAATCCGTCCTAGGCCTCTTAGCCTCCACCTCTTCCCGTGATACACCCCTGCCCCTTTCTAAGACCTCCAGCCGACGGAGAATAGCTGCATTGACCGGGTCGTCCTCTTCTCCGTCCGATGGCGGTGGAGCCGGACGTGCAGGGGGGCGTCGTGGAGCTGGCTGCGTTCCTTTAGGTTTGGGAGCAGGCTGCTTGCCCTTAGACTTGCCCTGCCCCTTTCTCAAAGCCATGGCACCTATGCAATGAAACTGGCCACAGACCGTTAATTGAAGAAACCAAATAACAAGCACCAACCCGGCTGTCAGTGAAGGGGAAAGAAGACCTGACAGAACTATGGCCAGCCAAAGCCAACCCAGCAGCCTCAAATGGATGACCGTGGAACCAAACCTAACCCTCCCAGAGCACAGCCCACGCACTAGTGAATGGCAGCATAAAAATCACATGGAGCTGCCTTATAGTGAATCAGACCACTGGTTCATCAAGGTTAATATTGTCTACTCAGACTGGCAGTGGGTCTCAGGCAGAAGTCTTCCCCTCATGTCCTGCTTAATCCTTTTAAATGGGGAGGCTGAGAATTGAACCTGGTGCCGCGCAAAGGAGAAGGGGAAACAATCCCCCCGACGGCCCGTCACTCTAAAGAGGCCGCCGTTGGCCCAATGGAGAAGAGGGAGGGGGAAGGAAGCTCCCCCCCCGTGAGAATTGAAAAATCCCCCTGACAGCCCGCTGCTCTAAAGAGGCCCAGGAGAAGAGGCGAGAAGGAAGTGGAGCACCCCCCCCCCGGTATCCCAACCTTCCCCGTGGATGAGTCCCCCGTGACCCCGTATAAACCGCCGCACGGTAGCTGAAGCCGCCGCCGCTGAGGCCTCTGCTGCTGTCGCGTCTCCCCCGCCGCTGAGACCACGCACGCTGCCACGACTCCGACAGCCCGCTGCTCTAAAGAGGCCCGGGAGAAGAGGCGAGAAGGAAGTGGAGAACCCCCCCCCCCCCCCGGTATCCCAACCTTCCCCGTGGATGAGTCCCCCGTGACCCCGGACAAACCGCCGCACGGTAGCTGAAGCCGCCGCCGCTGAGGCCTCTGCCGCTGACGAGTCTCCCCCGCCGCTGAGACCACGCACGCTGCCACGTCTTCGCCCCCGCCGACAAGCACGCCGCTGAGCGAGCACGCTGTCGCCACCGGTTCTTCTCCCCGCCGAAGCCTGCCTCCCCGAAAACACTCCGCTGCTGCCGAGAAGCTGCTGCTGAGCCGAGCACGAGGAGGAGAGAGCACGCGAGCGAGCACGTGGACCCAAGAGGCCGGGCTGGAGCAGGGCTCGGCCTTTTAACAGGCTGGCCCCGCCCCCCAGGCAGCAGACGCTGCGCGTCCTCTCTGTTGCTGCCCCGCCCTCCCGCGGTGCGGCAAAGCAGCACCTGGGCGCCAGCGGCATGGCCGGGCGTCCGGGAGCCCAGTTTCCTCAAATCAGTCTTCTGGCTTTCTCCTGCTAAGGAACAGACTGGGGGGGGGGTTGCAATTGATGATACAAGGAGCAACTTTACTTATTGTTTATGGTGCATGACCTTTGGCTCCCTGGGGGAAGGCTGATTGGAGCCATTTCCCCAAATTCTACCTTTTTAACAACAGAAACAAAATAACATCTTACAAGGTAAGTAACATGAATTACGCTGGCTCCACATTTTCTCCCATAAAAAGTATATAATTTTTCCAAAGTATTTGCATGTCAGTAAATCAGGACTGTATTTTATATGTACATTATCTGTGGAATAGTGCAAGCCTGACTGGAGTTATACCCTTCTACGCTAAGATTTCCAACACTGCCTGGGCAAATGCCAAGAGATTTGGGAGGCAGTTCCTGGGGAAGCCAGAGTTTGGGAAGGGTGTGATGTCACTTCCAGGTGACACTCTAGGATACCCCCTAATCTCTTTGGCCTTTAGCTTACAGACCAGGCAAAATTGCAACAAGGACACTATGTAGATGCTATCCTTTCTCCCACTCCTGAATTTCTCAGGGGCAGAAAATTAAGGCTGGTGGCTGGAAATTCGCCAGCCTCTGTAGGTAAATGGGAGACCTATGCTAAGTCCATTGAAGCTGTTTAGAACTGCATTGCGAATGAGGTACGTAAAACATACAAATACCATCCATATTGTATGTAAAACCATACGCCATACATCCACAATACAAACAAAACCACAAAGCCAAGAGCAAACTATAGAGAATCAAAACCACTAACAACTATAAATAATTTTTTTAAAAAAAATGAAATAGGGACCATTGCTTATCTCTCATGTGCACAGAATTCCATTTCTCTGTGAACCAAATGTCCCCCAGTTGGATTGGTCCATTTGGTTCTATTCCTAAATATCACATCTAACAACTGTCACTGACTCTTTCCTCCATCTAGACAATCCATTATGTGGTTCTTAGGCTCTGAGTCCATGGCTCTGTCGCAGGCAGCCGATCACTCTTGCAAAGGTAAAGGCGAAATGCGTTATGCTGATAAGATGAGAATCTCCAGATCTCAAAAGAGTGAACTATCAGCCCAGCGAATTCCCACAGCCAAAAGCTCCCTTAACCTTTAAGCCACCTTAGCTGCTAAGCACAGGATAATTTAAATTATCTCTTCTCTGAATCCAGAGATTATTCATTACCTATGAATTTCTATTACGAAAGAAATAGGGGGGAAATGCAATAAAAAGATGTGCCTTTTCCTGCTTGGGGAAATAATAGACATATTTGCATAAATATCTTATTGGATACAAATTGCCAGTCTTCAAATAGGTCGACTATTGCCTTGATAAACTCTCTGTGGAGAAGATACTGAAAGCTATTTCATTTTTATTTTAATTACAATGAATTCCTTGTTAAGTGAAGAGGGGGGAGGGAAGTCTCACATAGATAGTCTCGTGCCTGGCAAGTCGGTTTTCCTTCAGAAAGCCGTTTATGACCAATCCAATTTTATACAGTCCAGATCCATTTTATTAGCATATTATCTGTGCAGGTTATTCAGTCAGTCAGCTGTGCACTTTTCAGAGATAAAGTGACATAATTTCTCCTGTTGTGGATGCTACAGTGCTTCCAATTTTTTCCCCCTACTGATAAAAGCAGAGGGGGGAAATGAAATGATCATGAAACTGTATTTTCTTCTTCGACTATATTAATGTCATGAGCCCAGACTCTTAAGATCTTATAGGGGGATTTTCTGACAAAGACAGCCCAGAATATGTTATAGCTGAGGGCATGAAAGAGAGTTACCCAAAAATGCACAAGCATTTGAAAAGAACTCAAATGCATGAATAAGCTGACAAAACCTAAAACTGCCAACCACTTTTCATTACTGCTTACAGTAGGAAAGGTTACACATGCTCTAACGACTCCCTTTTCATGCGGGATGGTGGAACATTTCCGACAGGAGTTTCTAATTTCAAGGAAGCCAACCTCAAATAATTCGGTGCCACATCTGATTAACCCACAATCCACTGGAGACAATTGGTCTTCCACAGGTGCATAGGGGCATCCTTTCCTGACAGAAGGGAGAGAGGGATGACGGGAGGAAAGGAGGATGAAAGAAGAGTTATATAACGACATTATTAACTTTTATAAGGCTCCTCAGATGCCCACACACTGATGAAAACCCCTCTTTTTCATATCCTAAAGATTCTGCTTACAGCAGAAGAGAAACTGTGGTGCTTTTGATATATGATGGGAATGTGCTATTGGGAAGAACATTCCAGCAAAATGACATGGCTCTGAAATCATGACTGAAGAAGGTTTAGCATTTGGGGACAGCAATGGAGGATGGGGTGATACCACACATCCAGGCATGTCGGAATTGAAATCTATGATAATTCTGGAACAGTGGCTCATTATCTCTAATGAGAAGGAGCCAAATCAGAACTGGACAAATTGTGTGAAGATACCTCCAATTTGTAATGTGTCTGTTTGTGTGTGTGTGAACAGAGTATTTGTAAGCCTTTTCTGGGTCTTGCCCAATAGAAGATTTCCTCCAAACAATAATCCCTTTAGTTACACATCTTTCCTCAAATCCCTGGACACTCCCGCAGGTCAAGGGAAGCCAATGACCGGCCTGGGTTAGCAAAGTCACTTTGGAATTTAGGCATACTTCATGGCCAAGGGAACATTCCAACCCATTATCCTGGTAGCTTATTCTATAATGATAACATGTTTAAATAAGTAAATAAGTTTAAATAAGTAAATTAAATGTTTAAATGAATAAAAAATAAGGCAGGCCTGCAAAATAACTTTTTGCGGATGTTTTGTCCACTGCTGTTCTGGAAGGAGGAAAGGGGCAACAACTCCAAAAACTGGAAAGGAAGAGGCACACAGTACCTGAGGTTACAACTTTTCCTGGTATATTTTTTCATATATTTATTTCACTTTTTTGTCTATGTAATCCCACTAACTGGTTTGAATTTTACTGTCTTTGTTACGCATTTGGGTTTCATACACAGTAATTCCTTCCATAATGTCTGATAGAGACAGTAAATCTCATAATACTTTTGGTTGAATGAGTAAACTTGTACATAGCACTTTGAGAGCCAGTTTGGTGTAGTGGTTACCCGTATTTTTCGGACTATAAGATGCACCTGGCCATAAGACGCACCTAGTTTTAGAGGAGGAAAACGGGGAAAAAAAATATTCTGAACCAAATAGTAGGTAGTTGGGGGGGGGGGGGAGAGAGAGAGAAGAAAGAAAGAAAGAAGGTAGGTAGGTAGGGGGGAGAGAGAGAAGGAAGGAAAGAAGGAAGGAAGATAAAGAAAGAAAGGAACAGGAAGGGAGGGAGGGAGGAGAGAGAGAGAAGGAAGGAAGGAAGAAAGACAGAAAGAAAGAAAGACAGTCAGAAAGACAGACAGAAAGAAAGAAAGGGTGTTTCCCTCCCCCCCTTGCTTGGGCCCCAGTGGCTTAACGCCACTCAGGCCCAGCTCTTCCCTCCCTACCTCCCCCCCTGCAGCCCAAGAATGGTGAGCGGGGGAGGGAGGGGGGTAGGTAGGGGTGAGAGAGAAAGAAGGTAGGTAGGGGGGAGAGAGAGAGAAGGAAGGAAGGAAGACAGAAAGGAAGGAAGGAAGAAACAGGAAGGTAGGGAAGGAGAGAGAGAGAGAAGGAAAGACAGAAAGAAAGACAGAAAGAAAGAAAGGAAGAAACAGGAAGGTAGGGAGGAGAGAGAGAAGGAAGGAAGGAAGGAAGACAGACAGAAAGAGAAAGAAAGAAAGACAAAAAGACAAGGTGTTTCCCTCCCCCCCCTTGCTTGGGCCCCAGTGGCTTAACGCCACTCAGGCCCAGCTCTTACCTCCCTACCTCCCCCCCCCCAGCCCAAGAATGGTGAGGGGGGAAGGAATGGGGTGGGAAAGGTGAGCAGGGGAGGGAGGGGGCTTCTGAGGGGGGTGGGAGGGAGGGGGGCTTCTGAGGGGGGGTGGGAGGGAGGCTGGGAGGGGAGCTTCTGAGGGGGGAGGGAGGGGGCTTCTGAGGGGGGTGGGTGGGAGGGGGGCTTCTGAGGTGGGGGGGCTTCTGAGGGGGGTGGGAGGAAGGGGGGCTGGGAGGGGAGCTTCTGAGGGGGGAGCTTCTGAGGGGGGGGCTGGGAGGGGGGCTTCTGAGGGGGGTGGGTGGGAGGAGGGCTGGGAGGGGGGCTTCTGAGGGGGGTGGGTGGGAGGGGGGTTTCTGAGGGGGCTGGGAAGAAGGGGGGCTGGGAGGGGGGCTTCTGAGGGGGGGGAGGAGGGCTTTCTTCACTGGGAGGGAGGGAGGGGGCTTTCTCCCGGGGCCGCGGCGCTCGCTGCGGGCCCAGGATCTTCAGCGGGAGGGTGGGCGAGGGAGGCGGGGGGTTGAGCGAATGGGGGGGATTCGCACCATAAGACGCAGGCACTTTCCCCCCCCACTTTTTGGGGGAGAAAAAGTGTGTCTTATGGTGCGAAAAATACGGTAAGTGCACGGACTCTAATCTGGGAGAACCAGGTTTGATTCCCCACTCCTCCATTTGCACTTGCTGGATGACCTTGGGCAAGCCATAGCTCTGTACCAGCTGTTCTCTCAGGGACAGTTGTCTCAGAGCTCTCTTAGCCCCACCTACCTCACAGGGTGTCTGTTGTGGGGAGGGGAAGGGAAAGGAGTTTGTAAGCCATTCTGAGACTCCAAGTGAGTGAAGGGCGGGGTATAAATCCAATCTCTTCTTGTCTTCTTCTTCTTGGTTGCAGTAGCTGATTTTCTGTTTCTTACAGATTAACAAAGCCACACACTAGATATAGCAAAGTAGTTCTGAAGAAGACATTAAAATGGGGCAATCAGCTGGTGAACTGTAACTGCTTATATTGTTCACACATATATTGTTTTGGACTGTTTTATTGTTTATACTGTCTGGCTGCCTATATTGTTTATACATTAACCTATTCAAATTGCTTAACTGTTAACACTTTCTGTTTTGGGATTTTTCACAGAAGTTATCTTTTATTTACAAACTGACTGTCTTCAGATTTTTTGGAGTAACTTTTGTTAATAGAAATGGCTTTGTGCCTCTTTGTAACCTCTGGTATGGTGTACCTCTTCTTTTCCACTGCTGTTCTGGGCCGGGGTGCTGATTTTAATGTTGTATTTGATGACTGAGAGTTGTTAGTATTTTTAGGGTTGTTTTTAAGATATTATTATGACTTTTTGAATGATTGCTGGTAGCCATTAAAATTTTAAAACAAATACATAATATCTTTTTTTTTATATAAATTTTTATTGATTTTTCCCTATACTACAACTATAACACTACAATCTAAGCTACATATACCTTATACAGAGAGTACTTTATCATTTGCTTAATACTACCTTATTACATAATATAATTATGAAGCATTTAAAACCTTGGATAAATTTCAATTACTTGTTACTGCTACTATAAAAAATATCAAAACTATTTGGCAGACACGCCCACCTAGAGAAATACGGTTAATTAAACAATTTATAATACATAAGTGCAATGCTTAATAAAACAGTTTAATCACTATTTCTTCTTTCGTCCTCTTCTTGTCTTAACAGTCTCAACTATTTTTGGAGCTGCAGCTCCTTTTTCCGAGTCAGACACTTCTTCTTCACTCTTTGAGCTATCAAATCCATACATGCTTTCTTGCGAGGCCAGTGAACCATCTGAGTCTCTCCCAGTTTTCTGCTCTTTGCTTTTTTCCAGAAATTTTTTCGCTTGTTGAACAGAGTCAATCTTATACTTCTTATCTTTGATGCTGAAGCATAGTCCTTCTGGAGTATTCCAACGATAGATGATAGACTCAGACTGGAGCCAAGATGTCAATTTTCCATACGCTTTCCTTCTTTTCCTTATTTCAAATGGGATATCCTTCATCACTTTTACTTCTTCTCCCAGGATCTTCAGAGCTGCTTTGTTTGTGGTCCTAAGCACCACGTCTCTTGTAGATTTTTTGGAGAACCTTATCATAATTTCACCAGGCAGGCTTTTCTTTTTAGTATAATCTGGATAGGTTCTGTAAACCATATCCATATCGCTTTTTATATCCGCTGCTTTCATGCCTGTCACTGGTTCAAGTGCTTCACTTAGCAAATTTTTAAGGTCTTCTCCTGTGTTTTCTGGCACATTCTGAAGTCTTAGGAAAAAATTCGATCTCTCCATTTGTAATTTCAAAAGCTGATCGTGGTGGAAGGCCTTTTCCTTCTCTGCCTTTTGTAGTCTTGCGTCTTGGTTCTTTACTGAAGTTTTTACTTCCAGAAGTTCTCGCTGCAGCTTCTCTGTGGTTTTATTCGACTCTTTTAGTTCTAACTGCATTTTGTCCATTTTAACGTTGAGAGCTGTCATTTGGTCCACTAGAGGTCGCAATAACGAGGAGAACACCGCACTCATCTCCGTGGTATCAACCTTTGAACTCGGAGCTGTACTTCCTAGTTTGGGGGAAGGTTTCGGTTTCCCCGTCATTGTTGAGGCTACGCTCTTTGTTTATAGATAGATAAGATGAACGAAAGGAGCAAATTTTCAAACAGCACTTATGTCCTTCTAAAGTTTATATCTCCAAGTGAGCGATGCTGCCATCTAGCAAGGCGGATGGGCTTTTATTCCTGCAGTAACGCCACGTAAAGAGTCTCGTAAGTACGCTAGTCCCGGAGAGGGGGGGGTGGGTTTCACTCCTCCCATCTTCCCACTGTGTTCTGCTTTTCTTACTTCAGACTCACGTTTTCTCCATGCGTAACTGTCAGTTCCAGCCTCATTGCTTCGCACTCTCTGCTGCTTCTCGGATTTGCGCTTTCAACCATACGGTTCCCACGGCAGGGGAACCTATGGGGGTGATGAAAAGGGATCTCTATCCCTCGGTCGCCACCATAGGGAGAGATCCCCTTCGGGCCACCCCAGGCAGAGCCCCCTCACTGGGGTCTCTGGGGGCTCGGCACCAGTCCAGAGCCCCTTCTTCCCGCCGGGTATGGATCGCGCTCCCCGCATATGCGGAGGAGCATGTCCGCCATGCTCGCAAGTCTTCCCGGAAGTCCAACAAATACATAATATCTAAGGGGTTTCTGGGTGGTTGCACCAGCAGCCACTAACATTTGTGACAAGTTACAGCTTCACGCATGAAGGGGAACACCAGAAATGCGTCCAGTTTTGCCATTAATTCTCGCAATATGAAGCAACCCTGAGGGCTCCATCTAACAAGCAACAAGTCACTTCTCCTCCATTTCTTTCAATGAGACGGGAGCAGAAATGAATGGCGGCTGCACAGCAGATGGGCTTGCTGGATTCTGCCCATAGTTATTGGCAACAGTTATTTTACTATCTACTTAAAGCATCCCTAAATTCACCCACAGAATCCCATTACTATTTTACCTGCCTATAAACAGGAGCCATTTTGAGACAGGCTCGCGGTATTAATCCTGAGGCTGTCACGAACGCCTACAAACCGCTTTCAATAACATTGATTTGGCTGTCAAAATGGGAAAAATGTCAACATCTCAAGCTATCCAATTATAGTCTAGAAACCACACTACTCCTTGCAGGGAAAAAGAAAAGGTCTGTTTCTTAGCATCTCTAACATAACTCACGGTTGTGTACAGAAGAGAATACATTATGATAGAGATGCCTCTTAAATCCAACCCAACCTGGTTCAGCGTTAGCTGGGCCCCAGGGATAGAGAATGCCAGAGCAGTTGATTTGATGGAAACAAAGTTGTTTTGGCTCATGCCACAGATCAAGTGTGAACTGTAATGTATAGTTGCACAGAGTCAAAAATTTGGCTAAAAGGGTGGCCAAGAATGGCGTGATCCTCCTTAGAACTACACTGATAGAAACCCCACATTTCCCTCATAATGTCTACCTCTTCCCTGAGCAGACAGAATAGTTCTATGTGTGTTAAAATGGTTTTGCTTCGTAGCGTAGCTCTCCTGAGGGTGGACAGCCATGTGATGCTGGAAAGCAAGGAAATGCAGACACACTAACTAAGACACTTTTTTTGAGAAGTTTGAAAGTCTACACAAGAAGATAAATCTTGTGGAATTTGTACACTAGACCTTGAGAAGGGGTGTTGGAATAGGCCATGTCTGGTGTACAAAAAAGAGAGAAGAAGACCCTGTAGGGGACAACAAGAAGACAGTTAGATAATATAGTGAGGTCAGCACCTTCTCTCCTGTTAAGTGTCGTTCATTATCTGTCTCCAGATTGCTACTCTTAGGGCTATATTCTGCTTCTTCTCAGAAGTTCTTTCTCTCTCTCTTTCTCTGCCAGTGATGTAGCTAGGACCTATCTCTGTCTCTTCTCTTTACTATCAAGTATGCTAGTTCCAGAATAAAGCTTTACCTACACTTTGCTTTGTTAATTACTCTGCCAATAGGAAGAGTATAGGCATGATTCTGTGCCACATATGCCACATAGCTAGCCTTGAGGACTGCCAACAATCCTTCTCAGTGCTATCTGCATTTCCAAGTCAGGTCATCTGCTCAGTTAAAGCAACATTTGTTTTATTTTTTAAAAAAAGACTCATTCTCACTCCCAAATGCCCGTCTTTCATCTTAACAGCACAATCTGTCCCTTTCTCTAATCACATTGTTGCTTTTCCTTAAAGTGAAGGGGAAGAAATAGCTGCATACTGAAGCATCCTTCCAGTATTTGATAGATTAGAAACAGGTGCACAATTGTGCTAAGTAAATAAGCAGTTTGTAGCCTGACTTGGTGAGTGAAACAAGCTGGCTGTTCAGGTTGGGTGGGAGAGGCTGATAGTGCTATCTTTACCCCTCTCCCTGGCTGAATTTCATTTCAGAACTGACAAACAACCCTTTTATTTTTATTTTTTGGCATCCTATAACCCACAAAACAACATTGGCACTGAGATGCCACAAAACATGTCATCCCTTCTTGTCATACACAAATCTCACCCCCAAATGGGAAGCTTTTCAAAATTCAGGGCACACCAAGAGAATTGGAAAATCCAGCATACGAAGGAGACAACAGCGTAAGTATGGTTGAAGGGTATGTTGAGGTGCCCCCAGTTTTATGTAGCCTTCAACATATAATATCCTGTACTTCAACCTCTTCTCTCATAGCTGACAGGATTACTTTTTTTTGCACAAAACAAAAGATTGTTCTCGCCACTTCACTCCACTGCCACCCAGACACATTCTCTGCAGCTCTAATATTACCCCTCACTCTTCTTTAGCAAACCAGCCATTCAATCATGTGTCTCCCATTAAGGACAGATCTATACCACAAGTTTAAAGGGGCTTAATCATAGGGATGAGCCAATGTTCCCTATTTTGTTTTTTGTTTTGTTCTTTAACTCAGTGTTTATGTCAACAGATTCCATCTTCTGCTTTTTGCCATTGGTTTGTTGATTCCTCGGTATCATATGCTCCTGTTGTGTGGGTTTTATATGCCATTTATACAGTGTTTGTTCACACTGCTTATGTATAATGCTGGTTAATGATGCACAAATAGGGCTGGAAATGTTAACACATTATAGGAAATATAGGAACAAAAGAGGCACAAAAATAATCAGATTTGAGTCTCACAAAGGGAAAGGGAGGAGATGGAATCTTTCTTATCTCCCACATGGATACAGATTCTGGCCTAGAGAAAACTTATATTTACTGTTCTAAAAATGTCCAGGTGGATGCAAACAACTGCTGCAGGTGTGTGTGGGCTCCAAGAGATATAGGTACCTATGTAAAGTATCATGCACAGCCAGAAGATTCCAGAAAAACACAGAATATAGCTAGGGATGTGCATGAACCAGAAAAATACAGTTCAGTCTGTGGCATGCCTTATTCATGAATCATGGACCATCACAAACTTTTAGCTGCCTCAATAACTGGTTCAGTTTGTGAGGTTTGTGAGGTGGTAGAACAGCCCCTTGGCATGCTAGAAACACCAAACTCACAGGAGATCTCCATCTGGCTCTCCTCTACTTGCTGTCTGAGTTTGGTGAGGATTGAATTTATGGGGTCCAAGTTACACCCCCCCCCCCAAGAAACTGCCCCCAGAAGTGCTTTCTGGAGAAATGACCACCAGTACACTCCTGAACCACCTGTACCTGTGAAAATGGCCATCATTTTTGACAGGCACAGGTTCAGGAGTGTATAGAATGAATCCTGTGCTGTTCTACATGCCCTCCAAGTTGTTGTTTGTAAGTTATGTAAACATTTTGATTGTGAGAAGACAGTCTGTCTGGAAATTTCTCTCCTCATGAACCGGCATGAACCTCCATGAACCACTTGAAAATTCATGGAAATTTCATGCTGGTTGACATGCCATGAACTGGGCTTCACAAACTATGAACCAGCCAAAATTTATCACAAACTTTAGCTTGTGAGCTGGTTCGTGCCCATCCCTAGGTATAGCTGGTTCAGTTAAACTTGACTAACTATGACACATATTTGTAGATACACACAAAGTATTTGGTTTGGGGGATTATTCCTCTCCTCGGCCGCGGTCACACAGCCCTTTAAG
The DNA here is from genome assembly GCA_029233225.1 of Lepidodactylus listeri. NCBI lineage: Eukaryota > Metazoa > Chordata > Lepidosauria > Squamata > Gekkonidae > Lepidodactylus > Lepidodactylus listeri. Next base: position 49,963,281 of record JARCFY010000013.1, on the reverse strand, counting down.
TCTGGGAACCCTCCCGGACTTAAAGGGGCTGCAGTTTTTTAGTTCGGGTACCCGGCAGGCAAAGGTGGCGGCAGTAACAGCAGCGGCGGAGGAGGCGGGTGGCGACAGAGGAGGCAGGCGGCAGCAGCGGTGGAGGAGCAGGCAAGCGGCGGTGAGCAGAGGAGGAGGAGGAGGTGAGTGGCGGTGGCAATGGTAGTGGGGGCAGTGGTGGGGAGGCACTCTTCCCTGAGCCCCGCCGGCCTCCTGGTAAGTTTTTTGGGGGTTTTCCCCCTTTTACACTTGGGCACTTGAGTGCCCAAGCACCCAAGTGTAAAAGGGGGGGGAAGGAGGACGGGATCATCTGGACAGCCCTCTCTCGCAATGATTGTGAGAGAGGGCTGCCCAGATAGCTCAAATGCGGGTTCCTCACGCGACTCCTGGCAAAACACTTGATTTTCCCGGGGTCAGAAAATGCAGGAGGAACCCGCATTTGAGCCCACTTCGGTGCAGGACTAGCCACAGCTGTTGTGAACGGTCCCTTTAAATGCGGCAGGAAACAGCCCTTCCTCCCGCATTAAAGGGCCGTGTGACTGCAGCCCTCTTCTCACATTTTCCCATCTTATTCCATTCCACTTGCAACTTCCCACAATTATGTTGTTTGAGTAATATTTCCACAAGACTTGTTTAGTTTTGCAGTGCCAGAAGTAATTAGGGCCCCAGTTTCCTCTTCTCCCGTATCATTTCTTTTTCAGAGATGAGGGGGGAAAGCAGGCATCAATGTATTTCCAGTGGAGACCAGGGCAGATGCCTTTCCCTAACTCCTCTTGGTGCCCTGCCATTTGTCATTACCCTTGTTTGATAGCTGGTAGTCAGTTCTCTCCGTGTCACTGTGTTCAGAAACACTGCCCTAATTTTTCTGGTCACTAACAGATGACTTCCCAAGTATTCGTTTCTTTGTCACATTTCATGGCTCTGCTACTGTAGCAAATCTTGTCACTCCCCCCACCCCTGTGGACTCCATTTGCTGTGGGGCTGCTTGGCCAGCCATGCACATCTTGTTTGAAAGGCACTCCCTTTCCTAGCTTTTCATCTTCCAAATATTTATGATGTTTAAGGATAAGTCAAAAAGGATGCAAGAGACATGCAACATCCCCATCATCTGGTCATGAGAGGTATACTACTCTGAACATGGAGGTTCTGTACATTACCTAGAAGCCAGCAATAAACCAGTAAGGGGCTGGCTTGGACTGAGTCAGCCCAAATGTCCATCTGGACTAACACTGGGTGTTTTGACCGGCTGCAATTCTCTAGAGCTTCAGGAAGAATTTACCCAAGAAGAGATGCTAAAGAATGAACTTTATTTAATAAGCTATTAAAAATGCATAACTGATAATACCACCAGCAATTTAGGAAGGAGTCATCATGTATAAATTGATTTAAACTGCTTATAAATATCTTCTTTGCAACCACCCTGTGAAGAGAACTGAAGAGAAAAAAGAACTCTGGAGTTACCCAGAAAACTAGAGTGGGAAATTTCCACCTCTCTCATAGTTCTGGGACTCAGGGGCACCCAACAAAGGTCACAGGCAGGGGAATCTGGGGTATGTACTTCTCCACAGGACACATAATTATGGCAAGTAGCTTTCAGGGCTTTAAAAAGGGACTGGACAGATTCATGGAAGGCAAGTTTATCGAGGCATATATTAACCAGGATGGCTAAATTCAACCTTTGTTCAGAGGTGACATACTTCTGAACAACAGCGGCTGGACGGAGAAGAACTTGGCACATGTTGACTTCCATGCTCTGCTTAAATTCCTCCCAGATGCATTTCTCTTGGCCACTAGGAATTAGATTGCTGGATCAGATGAACCATTGGTTTGATTCAGCAGAGTTCTTATGAACTTCATGGGACTTTCTTTCTTGGTGTCTGGAAGTTCTTGTTCACTTGGAGAGAGAAAAAACAAAGCAAAAAATGGACCCGTGCAGCTTCTCCCTCCCATTGAATGGAATGGGAAAGCCCACTTACGCATGAGCTGTGCCTCTGAATGCCGCATTTCTACATTATAGAAACCTAACTTCAAAATATAATTTGTGATACAAAAAAGCCTGTTATTTGCTAATCAGAGTCGGTGCTCCGGCACAGCTGTAATAAAGTGCACTTTGCAGAGTTTCGTTTTTCTGTCAGAAAATGAATACTTTCTGCCTCATAATAACAAAGTGCCTATGGTTACTTTTTCTATCATTATTATATTTAAAGCATTTCCCCCCTCCTTTTGGGGAGCATAGACAGATCCTAGAAGGAGGGTGGGTGCGTTGTGTTTGATGAGCAGGGCCATGGCTTGGAGATTCAGCCCATCTTTTTTCATAAAGAATGGTCAAGGTTTCATTGCCATCTCTGGGCAAAGGAGCTCAGGTGGTAGGGCTGGGAAAGGTACTGCAGCCTTGGAGAGCCCAGGCTGAACTACAGCCACACATCACTGGATCTTGTGCTATCATTGCACTGTAGCAGCCATCTGTTTACTGAATGGCCATGCTCGTAACAGGAAACCCTAATATACAGCACACTATCCAACAATGATAAATGCACCAGCCATTAAAACTGGGGCAGACTTACCAATAGTCTGAGTCAGCATAGGATAGATTCTGTTATTATGGGGAGATACGGCACCTCAGTGGGAGACCACATGTAGACTTTGGTCCCTGGCATCTCTGGCGAAAAGATCCCAGCACCTACTTAGGGTTGCCAACTCAGGGTTGGGAAATTCCTGAAGATTTGAGGGTGGAGCCTGAGGAGGACAGGGTTTGGAGAGGGGACGGTCTTCAGCAAGGTATAATGCCACAGACTCCACCCTCTGAAGCGACCATTTTCTCCAGGGGAACTGATCTCTGTAGTCTGGAGATCAGTTGTAAGTTGTAAAAAGGAGGTCTCCAAGGTCCTACCTAGAGGCTGGCAACCCTACTGTTCTAGAGAAGACTTTTCTCTGCTTTAGGGTCTCTAGAAGCCATGTCTATTAGATTGGGCAATACTTAATGGTTACAACACCAAATTGCTCCAATACTTAACTCAATTAACCAACAGACTTACAATAAGGCAGCGCTGTATGTTCATTTTCATACCCCCATGAATTATTCCAATCCCTCACTTTGAAATCATTCATATTGTCACAAGACAACAGCTGAGAGGAATAGGGGGAAGCCTGCCTGATTTGGAGAAGCAATCCCTCACAGTTGTAAGCAAAGCAATATTTTCTTCCTACCACTGAGGAACTGCAGTCCCCTCTGCATTTCACTTGGGATAAAAACAAATTGTATGGCTTTACATTATCATCACAGAGATAGTTCTAAAACCCTGGGAAACAAAATCAATTTTGTAGCAACCTTGATGTCCTTCTCTTAAATGAACAATATTAGTACGCAATATCCAAAACCAATCTAATAGCAGCTGGAATTCTTTGGTTAGTGGCAATTGTTATTTTTATCTGCAGTTAATAAGATCCATAGAACATCCACGTCAGCTCAGCATCTTCCACCATGTAAGTCAGCATTCCTAACTGAACAACAGCATTCCTAACAGGTTGGGAGGTACCTAAAGATAAACAGGGATGGATCTGCTCAATGCCTGGGTAGGAGACCCATCTAGAAACCGTAGGTATGCCATCTTGAATTGCATGATGATCTTGGCAAACTGCACAGGTGTTCTGTGTTACTGAGGATGATAGATGTACTAAGGAGCAGGCCCAACATACCTGCTGGCCATTCCTAAGTGAAGCTGCTTCTGTGGCCAGTACTGCATTTCTCTCCTCCCCCCCTCCTTTTTGTTTGTTGGCCATGAACATGCCTGACTCAGATGGCCAAGCTAGCCCAGCTTCCACAGATCTTGGAAGCTAAGCAGAGTCAGCCCTAGTTAGTATTTGGATGGGAGACCACCAAGGAAGTCCAGGGTTGCTGTGCAGAGTCAGGCAATAGCAAACCACCTTTGAATGTCTCTTGACTTGAAAATCCTACAGGGTCACCATAAGTCAGCTGCAACTCAACTGCCCTGTCTGCCATCACCATCACCATTTTCACAAGTACATGCTGCGTTTCATTCTGTACTTGGTCCAAAAAAGGTCACCAACCCCTGATTTAACCCTTTGAGACTGGATCCCAACTATTCCCAGTTCCTTTCAGTTTTTGGCCATGGAGTTCCCATGATCATCCTGAAGCTGGTGGCCAGTTTTGAGATTCCTTTGTTTTATTTTCTAATGAGTTCTGCCTGCCACGAATGGACAGGCAGATGGACATCCAGATCCTTTTATTATTATAAATGTGCGGTAACAGCCTCCAAAGTAATTTGTTTTGTTATGATATTTGGTTTGGATTAGGGTCATACGAGGGGGCCCAGATGGAATTGTTGTCCAGGGGTCCATGGTGGCTCTTGACAGCCCTGACAAAATGTATTGCTCCCACAATCTGTTTAGGTAACCAGGAAGGCAACAAGCCTCTTTATTGCATTCCTTTCTCCTTAACATGGATATTTTCCCTCTAGCCACCATAAAATGTGGTCTTAATACAAATGCCTGATCTCCTTTTTTGTTGATTTCTAGCAAGGTGGCTAGCACCCCTCCCACCCACCTCTTTCGAGAAAAGACAGGGAAAGATGCAATTTAAATGCAACACAATTGTTCCCCTGGCTAATACCGGTCTCTGCACTCTCTAAAATAACAAAGACAGAGCAGTGAAATAGCCCTCAGTGTCTCTTCACCTCGTATTTGTTTAGAACAGAGTGCGAAAGATTACAAATATCTTCCAAGTGTCTATGATTCAGCACGGCATTAAAATCTTGCTGAAAAAAGTCGACCACCTTAATGATCTCTTCAAGGACATTGTATTTTTTTTTAAGTGCATAAACAGTATTTTTCTTAAAGAAAGAAGCATAAAGCTAGATGGGAGAAGGCAAACATTTGGGAGGTGGACAAGGCTTTTTTGAAATATAGGTGCTACGAAGCTGTAAAACAATTTCCTCTGACTGCCACTCTAATATCTCTTTATGGATGCTATTTGAAAAGCATTGGACTGGATACAGATATGGGTGTTAGCAAGAGCCTGACACTAAAATTCTAGGTGTTCGCTTGATTTTCCCTGGAGTAGAGAGTAAATTTTAGAAGGGCTGGGTGATTTTTTCCCCCTTTATTTTCAGAATTGCAAAGGGTGAATGATGATTTGAAACCACTAATGAACCTAGCAGCTCCATGTGATTGGTGGTAGACCATCCTATCCAAAGTTACTCCAGTCTAAGCCCATTTAAATCACCCTTGGCTTTGCCCTGCTCAACCCAACCCCCATTGTTCCCACCTGGGGCATCTCTGCAGGCCCAGTGTTGCTGGTTATTGGCCAGGTGAGTGGACACTGGACCACCTAGCCATGGGGCTGGGGGTTGGGACTTTACCTCTCAGGGGCCCAGGGGCTGCTTCTGCTGCCACAGGGGGGTCTTTTCCCCACCTGTAGCTCTGGACATGGGAAAATGCAGTTCAGTTCATGGTTTGTGGCATGCCTGATTTGCAAACCATGAACCATCACAAACTTTAAGGGACTAAATGAACTGGTTCAGTTTGTGAGATATGTGACTCAGTAGAATGGCTCCCTGGCATGCTAGAGACACCACACTCTCAAGGCATCTCCAGCTGACTCTTCTCTACCTGTCCTCAAAGTTTTGTGAGGTTTGGATTTCTGGAATCTGAGTTATGCCCCTCCCCAAGAAGGTGCCCGCAAGAAAGTGCTTTCTGAGGAAATGGCCGCCTGTCACTCCCCCAGAAAGCACTTCCCTGGGGGCCCCTTCTTTGAGGTCCTTAACTTGGTGGGCAGATAGAAGAGAATCAGCTGGAGATCTCCAGTGAGTTTGGTGTCTCTAGCTTACACAGAATCCATTCTATACACTCCTGAACCTCCTGAGCCTGTGCCTGTCAAAATGACCGCCTATCATTGACAGGCAGTCATTTTGACAAGCACAGGTTCAGGAATGTATAGAATGGATCCTGTGCAAGCTGGAGGCATCAAAGTCACAGGGGATCTCCCCAGGATGCTCCTCTACATGCCCTTTAAGTTCTGCCCCCCCATTGCTTTGAAGTTTGGAAAGCATTTTGATTGAGCAGAGACAGTCTGTCTGGAACTGTATCTGTTCACAAACTGCCATGAACAGTTGGAAAGTTCATGGAAAGTTCATGCTGGTTTCAGGAACCATGAACATGTCAAAATTTATTGCAAACTTTAGTTCATGAGAACGTTCATGCCCATCCCTAGTTTTTATACCCCACTTTTCTCTACCCTAAGCAGTCTTAGAGCAGCTTACAATGGCCTCCTCTCCCCACAAGAGGCACCTTGTGAGGCAGGTGGGGCTGAGGGAGTTCTGAGAGAACTGTGACTGGCCCAAGGTCATATAGCAGGCTTCATGTGGCTGAGTGAGAAATCAAACCCTGTACTCCAGATTAGAGGCACTGTTCTTAACCACTACACCACACTGGCTTTCTGGTCAGATGACCAGGAAGGGATTAAACTGTTCACAATGTCCCCATCATTAATAATTCCCTGTCCATGGGAAAGTGGCATCTCATGAAAAGGCCTAGACTAGATTTTTTTTCTCCTTAATGTGCTCACTTTTAATTTTAATATATTATTTTGCACATGTATTATTAATAATTGTAGTTTTATTTACATTGCAAGCTGCCTTGAGTTCCACAAGGTAGAAAGGTGCCTGATAAATGTTTTACATAATAAAATAACAGTAACACGGAGGAGCATTTAGACCAGTAGTCTACAGTGTTGCACCTCAGCATTTCAGCATTTTCCCACCTCATTCTGTCGCATGTGCAGAACAGGCCTTATCCACATGGTTAGTAGGTCTCCCGCTTTGAGTGGAGACCTCCTAACCCCTGCCACCTCTGTCTGCCTTCACTCAGCTAGGCAGCAAGGGGAAAATTCCAGGTAAAATGGGGGAGTTGATTGATGTCTCCCAGTGTGATGATGTCACATCCTGCATAACCAGGAAGTGGCATTGTTGCATCAGCCAATGCTGTAGTGTCTGCTGAAAACTCTATGGTTAAACCACAGAGTTTGAGGCAAATGCTACAGCATTGTCCCTCGCACAGTGATGCTATTTCTGGGTCATGCCAGAAGTGACATCATCATGTTGGGGCACCACCGGCACTGTAAGTCCCCACCTCTCCCATGGACTGTACCACTTCAGACTGCAAATGGACTATGGAGCAGTTACTAGATCTTGTTTACATAGTCTTATATAAAAAAAGACCAGCTGCCATTCCCCCAACCACAGGTATACTACCTCTGGACATGGGGTTTCATCTAGCCATTAATGAATACTGGTATTGATACATGTACTATCCTGTCTATTTTTTTTAAAGGTATTCAAGTTAGTGAACATCGCTACATCATCGGAATCCCACTGGTTGTCCACTGTGTGAAGAAGAGTTTCCTTTTGTGATCCGAAACTATAGACACTGGTGTGATATCTTCATATTGTAACAATCACTGTTCCTCTCCCCAACCCATCAAGTTTTTCACATGATGCTGATGCACTCAATCAGGATGATATATGTAGTATAGACCTTTTCCTGTACCGACCCATTTGCCCCCAGTCCAAATTCTCAACCCAGCAAATCCACATTCTGAGACCAAACTGGTTTAATTATGCAATTTACCCGTATTTGTTTATATGTGCTGAGTTTTGAATACTTGCTTAGTTAGGTTTCCTGTTCATCTGGCATAATAGTTTTTTGGCATGGGAAGGGGGAACCGAGGAGAATTGGAAGGGGCTGATACAATTCCAGGCCTGGTGCCACAGCCATGCAGGTTGACTCTATGCTGCAGTAGAAGACACCCCTCCCCCAGAACACCAGAGGTCAATTGTTTTGGACAGCAGAACCTCAAGAACATGCCAAATGCAAAGCTGCCTTCACAATTCATCTTGCTCTTTCCCCCCTTGCTTTTTTTGGCTCAGCTTGTTCCAGCTTTCAGTTGCAACACCTGGATGAGAATGAAATCAAACACCTTCCACTCAGTGTCTGGAGCCAGCTTCCTAGGGTGGGGACACAACCTTCAGTTTTGATGGTTCAGCTTGTCTTTGGTCATCTCTGCCCCCACCCCAGCATAATTTGTAAGTGGTTAAAGTAGTCAGCTGGAGTACAACTGGTCCAAACCAGCTTGCAAAAACAAAGCTCCCCTCTCCCTTTGTTTTCCTTTTAAATATCTTTCTTTCCTTTGCCAGCTAGGGCTTTGACAACTCTTTCTGACACATAAAAGCACATGGGTGCTTCGAAGAACATTTCAAAGAGCTTCCTGGTGGAAAGACCTTCAAGCTTCAACTACAGATGCTGATCTTATTGTCTTAAGGGCTGAAACCAGAGTCATTATTGTTCAACAGACCTGTGCCAATGAGACCACCCACCAAGCCAAACTGAAAGGGGAATGGAAAACCAGGAATTTGGGAAGCCATACATGGATAGTGACTATTTTTACATAAAGCAGAATTCTACATAAAGGGGAAAGGGAACCTCCCAAAGTTCTCACCCTGACTATATATACACAGTGATAATAAATGGTCTTTTTTAAAATCACACAAACATTGATATGAGCTGTGATCATTACTTCCAGCACATTGCCCTTCATGTGGATTGGCCAAACTGGACAGTTTCGGGGGGGGGGGGGGGGGAATAAACACAAATAAGTTTTTTTTTTAATTGAAACTATCAGAAACTGGTAGGAGGAGCAGTTCAACCTGCCTATACATTCAATATTTGACTTAAACGTGGCAGAGCTCCAGCAGATGAATGTCAAAGAGAAAGCATTTCAAGAAGCAGCCACCAAGCTGGAATTAAACAAAAGCTTGCTACTGAAAATAACTATTCCTCATCATCTTATTTTGCCCATTGGGAGTGGTCTGCATTGGTCTCCTTTACCTTTAGCTCTCAGATGGCCAAAGGAACCCATTGCAATGCAAACAGGTGACATTACAGGTCACATGGCAGGATAGGGCAGTCTCTGAATATCTTTATCTGCCTATGCTAGAATGGGAGTCCATCTGTCCTATTCATTGAAAAGTGGCATTGGACAGATGGACTCCCATTCATAAATAGGACAGATGGACTCCCATTCTAACTATATCTGAAGAATTGAGCATTGACTCATGAAATCTCATACCCTGCCACATATTTTGTTAGTCTTTAAGGTGCTACTGGACTCTTGTTCTTTTCTACTGCTACAGACAGACAAATATGGTGACCCATCTTGATCTAGCAGAATCCAATGCCATTGTGGCAATGCCAGCTCAACAGGACTGATGTGAAGCACAGAATCATTCTCCCAGCAAGGGAGGTGCAAAGCCAGGAGAACCACTGCAGTGTATTAGTTCCCAGAAGAACTCAGTGTCATTGTGGCGATGCCAGCTCAATGGGACTGATGTGAAGTACAGAATCACAATTCAAATGGGGGGGAGGGGGTTGCAAGCCCAGCACAACTAGTTCAGTGTACAGAATGCCCAGGAGAACCCACTGCCACTGTAGCAATGCAAACAAAAGAGGGCTAATGTCAAATCAGAGAATCCCTGCAGTACAAACTGAAAGGGGGACATTTTTTTTCAAATCTAGCTCAACCAGTTCAGTGTACAGAATGCCCCAAAGAACCCAGTTCCACTGTGGCACTGCAAGCTTGAAAGGACTGCTCTCAAACCACTGAGTCACAACAAATCCAAGCAAAGGAGGAGGATTTTGCAAGCTCTGTGCAAGAAAATGGGAAGGAAACCCAAAGGAACCTTGGCAAAGGGAGGGACAGCCCTCTTGAAACTGACAAGACCAGTTTAAAATGGACAAGAGTGTTCCCAAGGCTGAAGAATCCTGCCCCTTTTGTTGCTCTGAAGTTTGGTAAACATTTTGTTTCAGTGGAGACAGTCTGTCTGGAGATATATCCATTCATGAACTGCCATGAACCTCCACAAACTGCTTGAAAGTTCATGGAAAGTTTGTGCCTGCTACAAACTTCAGTTCATAAACCAAGAACTGGCCAAAATTCATCACAAATGTTAGTTCATGAGCCAGTTCATGCCCATCCCTAGTATCCACCATAGGTGAGAAAGTGGCAAGCCTACACAGCATGCATGCAAAAAGAGACAAGGGTGTGTGGCTTCTTTGCAGGTCCCTCCCAAAACATCAAATATGGCAGCTTGATAAGGGCTCACAGACAAAGCAGAAACTCACCTAAGAGTGCCATCATTTGAAGACCACAAGTTTACACCCACTCTGATTAAATCATTTATTCTTTTGGTTGGTTTTCATCTGTGAAATGTTACCTATGCACTGGACTGCCTAGAAAGACTGGGGAAACTGAAGCAGTGTGTGTGTCTGTGTGTGTCTGTGTGTGTGAGTGTGTCTGTTTCTTTACCTTGACCGGAATCTCATTTCCCTTGAAAGAATTGAGCCGAGAGCTTACCCACTGTCTGAAATCAGATCGGCTTTCACCACTGTACCTTATCTTTTCCCCATAAAAAGCCCCAATTCCTTCTGCATAAAATCCAATCAATTCTTAGATTATGAAGCCACACAGTTGAAGCTGAGTGGATCCTCCGTGTTCAAAGCAGTATACCTCTGAATTCTTGAGAGTAACAACGGAGAAGGTTCTGGCTTCTGTGCCCCACTTGAAGGGCTTCCAAAGGCATCTGGGTGGTTTATGTTGGAAAGAGGATGCTAGACTATCTGGACCACTGGCCTGATACAGCAAAACTGTAACATTCATCTTCTGATTCACCATCTGAATTTTTCCCCTTGCTGCTCCATTTTGGTACATAATATTTCCCTGCAGAAGGGCTGTAGAGTCCAAAAAGGATTGGAATCATGAACATTTTGTTGGCTCAGTATATCTTCTGTGCACATTTTACAGCCTTCCTTGCATCAGTTTTTGGTGCCATCACCCTCTTTTTGAGGCCACCTTTTAAATCACGCCACATTTGTGCACAGCAAGATTCTTAGAGTTGCTGACTTGGCACACAACTTCTAACAAGAAAGGAGAACATCCCTGATAGATTTTGAAGCAGTTGGAGTATGCAAACTTGGCAAAACAAAGTTGAAGAGAACTCTCAGTTAGCAAAGGCTGGTGAATGTGTGAATGAATACCACCTCAGCTTCAGTTACAGAAAATTAACGACAGGGATTAAACTTCCTGATAGCAAAGGAGAGGGGAAGGAAGCACACAATGGTCACCTGTGCTGTTGTTGTTGCAGCTAAGGAACATTTTGGGGAGCTGGCTTGCCTACATTGGGTGCAATCCTGCAGTGCCCAAGCATACTGGTTCCAGGTGAATGATGTGTGGGGCACTCTCCATGTATGAAAGCCTTACTGCAGAAGTGCCTGCTGTGCCAGACACAGTAACGATGACTGACTGACAAAACAGCAATGTGAACAGGCCAATTGTAAGCCAGCAAGGTGCTTTTGCACTCTTATGAATGATAAATTCATAAGTGATAAATGGACTGCTAATTGTGTGAGAGGAATTAGGAAGAATAACCAAGGAGAAAACAGCTGCAAACCATTCCAGCAGAGGCTTAAGACAGCGTTTTCTGAGGTTGCCATCTCCAGGAGGCTTCTTTTAACACACAAAGACACTTACACAGAAAATAGCCATCTTGTCTCTGGCTAAAGACATGTGCTCATGAACTCCATTACATGTTCTCTACACACCGCAGGCTGCAAACCCCCCCCCCCCCAACATTCCTTGACCAGTGAAACAATGGACTTGACCAGCTAAAAACCGGTTTGGCTACCCAGAGAGGTTAATCCCATCTACAAGACAATGCTCCTGGCCAATGATGTCGGCTTCCAGGCCCAAGTATTCCTCTGACCATGCTAGGTAGAATCTAACATTGCCCAACCCCCCTTCTCCTACTGGACAAGAGTTAGTGGGTGGACCAGCAAGGGGTGGTCTCAGGACAAGCATCTGGCCAAGCCTGCCCCCAGAAACCACCCCCCCATAAAAGAAAGCTCCCAGCAGCCAGCTCTCTCTCTTGCTTCGATGATCTCCTGCCCTCCCTTACCTTCAAGACTCTTGGTATGCGCAGCCAAGGGCCTACACATGCTGCTACTGGTTCAGCACATGTGCTCCCCCCCCCCCCCCATCTTTCTCTCAACCTAATTCATTAATTTTTCCAGGACTACATCAGCTACTGGAGAGGTAAATATTGCCTTCTACAGGAAACCAACAATCTCCTGCTCATGCAACAGTCTCTTTAATTCTATCTTACTTCTTATACCTGTATGATTGAATGTATGATTTTTGCAACATCTGAATGATTCACTTTTATTATTATTATTAAGTAAACTAAAGACTTTTTTAATCTTCATTTGAGTCTCTGTGTGTCTTCTGGGCAGGTCTGAGAGAGGCCCAGCCTCTGTACACAAATGGTGCAGATTCCTTAATGCCTACTGCTAATATTCCCCAAATATTAATAACATAAAAGAGCAGTCAGGCTAACACAGTAACCAGAAATAAAAACATAAGAGAAGCCAGTGTTGGATCAGGCCAATGGCCCATCCAGTCCAACACTCTGTCACACAGTGGCCAAACATACCAGGTGCCCTCAGGAGGTCCATCAGTGGGACCAAGACACTAGAAGCTCTTCCACTGTTGCCCCCCCAAGCACCAAGAATACAAAGCATCACTTTCCCCATACTTCCTATCTATACCTTGTGGCTAATAACCACTGATGGATCTCTGCTCCATATGTTTATCTAATTCCCTCTTGAAGCCATCCATGCTTGTAGCCGCCACCACCTCCTGTGGCAGTGAATTCCATGTGTTAATCACTGTTTGGGTGAAGAAGTACTTCCTTTTATCCATTCTAACACGACTGCTCAGAAATTTCTTTGAGTGCCCATGAGTTCTTGTACTGTGAGAAAGAGAGAAAAGTACCTCTTTCTCTACCTCCTCTATCCCATGCATAATCTTATAAACTTCAGTCATGTCACCCCTCCGTCATCGTTTCTCCAAGCTAAAGAGTCCCAAGCACTTTAACCTTTCTTTATATGGAAAGTGTTCCATCCCTTTTATCATTCTAGTTGCCCTTGATGGCATGAATCATGGAGGGTTTAGTCCTGCTTGTGGGATACTGTTGGGTATGAGGAAGTCTAATGGCACATGGAGGTAGAGAGAAAATCAAGGCAGTCCAGATATGACCTAAAACAGGTAACATATTAGGTATGTCATTCTTTAATTATATTAAATAGGAATAAGATAAAAATCCCAAAAAAGGGCCTAGTGCTTTTCAATCAACCCATTCAGTGTCTTTGCACAAATGGGCCAGAGCACTGAGAGGTGAGATCAAGTTTGCTTCTTGATGAACAATTAGATATCCACATTTTCCTTATATCTGTATAGGTAAGAAGGTTACCAAATTAATTTGGATAATTTAGGGGAAGGGACTTGAAATTCATTGAGAAGGGCCAGGACCCACCCCCCCCAAGATAGGGTTGCCAACTTCCATCTGGGGCCTGGAGAGCTCCCAGAATTACAATTGATTTCCAGACAACAGACACTTGGAGAAAATGCCTGCTTTTGGAGAATGAGCTGTATGGCATTATACCCCACTGAGGGCCCCTTCCCAAACCCCACCATCCTCAGGCTCCACCCCCAAATTGCCAGGGATTTCCAAACTCAGACTTGGCAACCCTATTTCAGTGGAAGGTACAGAGAATAAAGCTCTCTGCACTTCTCGTTGAAATATACTGTTTTATTGCATTATTGTCTAATCCTGTAGCCTACCTTCACTTTCAGTGAGAAAACTGGACTATAAAGGAAGTGAATAGCTAAATGCATATGCAGTATTCCAGATCCTGCAATATATATGCTTGCCAGAGACAAAACTATATTCCATATACAGTGGAGTGAGCTCTGCTTGCTGCCTCTGAAGGAGGAGCAGAAATTGACAATCTGGGAGAGTAGTCTGTGACCCTCGTTATCCATCAATCATTGCTGACTGGATGGCATGAATCATGGAAGGTTTAGTCCTGCTTGTTGGATCCTGAGATGAGATGAGCATTGTGGCCCTTTTGTTACACTCAACTTATCAGTTTAAAAAAGCCTCAGTTGAGCATACAGCAGGACAGGATGCAGACTGCATAAAGCTATTACTGATACATATATTATTCTACCCTGGAAAATATCCTTGTTTTCTGCACATCTTGAAGGACTGATGAGATGGATACAGAAAAATTATGTTGTTTGCCTGCATATGATTTATTTCTTTTTTTCAAACCGTGCCTAATATTATCTGGTTGGGTCCCCCCCCCCCCCCAGTATTGGAGCATAATGAAACACAGTCAGATCTTTTTTGTGTGGCTTTATGCACAAGCAAGAGTGAGATTGTGCATCCTCATTGGTCCCCCCCTCCTGCCCCAGCTCTGGAGATGAGCTCATTCCCAGCTCAGTTCACAAGTGGACAAAAGTTCCATCCACCTCATCCAACATCACATCTGTGCATGTCATAAAAAGGAAAGTCCTCCTTGCACTTTGAGTTAGCAGCTCATGTTCAAGGGGGAATAAGACCAGAGTAGCAGTAAGGAGTAAGGGGAGGGTAACACCATCAGACTAGTGGTCCACCAAAGCCAGGGTCCTGTTTCACCCTGGAGGGCCAACAAAGGGCATTGAGAACATGGCTGCCACCCAAAACGTGTATTCAGAGGTTTACTGCCTCTAGATGTGGTAGTTCCCTTTAGTCATCACAGCTTGTATCCTCCATGAATCCGTCCAATCCCCCTTTAAAGCCATCTATGCTTCTGGTCATCACTACAACCACTGGCACACCTTTTTAAATCATAGAATTTAATGGCTTAAAGTAGGCATCTAGGCTTAAGCAACTAAATGTTCAAACATTTTTAACTGCTCACACAGTATTAGTTCCCTCCTATAAATTTCCGCTTGCTTCAGCTGTAGTGTCAAGTGAAATTATTCCTTTCAGAAGAGGCAATTTTACACTGTTGTGTTGTTCTGAGGCATTCTTCGTAGCTTGCAGGTTCAATGGAGGGGGGGGTGAGGCAACAAGATTGAAGGCTTGATTTACAAACGATCACGGCTGTTGAAAAATGGCATATTTGCCGGATGAATATATGGATAGAGAAGCTTGTCCTAATTCTTACTACTGAGGAGCCAAAACACCTCTCCAAATCAGAAATGTATCTGCGATATCCGGATGACCTTGTCCCTTCATGCTCCTCATCCCAGCAAATATCTAATTCAGGTTCCACACCTTGTTGTGTCTTGCTTGTCCTTGTAGTATGTGGCATGATGACTTAATGGTGAGCATCAGATTCACACCTCTCGTGCATAGGACATTGCAGGCTTAAGCATTGCCCGGTGGCATCCTGTTGTCTGCAGCATAGCACCCCACTGGCTTTTTGTTCAGTGCTTAAGGAAACATAACATGAGAGAAAAGCTTTGTTTGCTGCCCCTGGGACCACCACAGACACAATGTGACCTCTGACTGGAAGTCACCTGTAAGGAAGAAGGAGATAAAAATGGCGGCAAATCAGGGGGACACTTTTAGTCTTTCCCATGCTAAATTCACTGTAGGGGGGGACTGAGGTTCAGCGCATTTTAACTCACTACCTCCCCCTCCGCACTGTTCTTCATAACTAGTACACCATTGTTGGTTTTCTTTAATAACATTTTAATCCTATCTCTCAGCATCCACTTCTTGATATCCTTCCTCAGCAGTGGCTCCAATTCTGCGTTTATCAGTCCCTTTCCAAACCTGTTTCCTTGATCGCCTCTTCCTTTGCCCCCCTTATTTCTTTATGTCATAAAACAAAATTTAAAAAAAAACCCAGAAAGAATGGAACAGGGGCGAAAATCTAAAAGCCTTTTTCTTTTCTCGGTAATGTATTTCAAGCATTGTTTCCGTGAGGGAAAATAGGTTGAAAACAAGCCAGCTCAGGAATGCCAGATCATAGACTGCAGGGGAAAAAAAACCCATCTGGATAATATCTCTTTGTATGCTTGAAGATAGGGACAGTTTCAAATAGATTTTGCTCAGCATGTGTAAGGTTGTTAGACACTAGTTCTGTGGGATGCCGAATGCAGACAAGACAAAACAGTGAGTTACAAAAAAGAAAAGATTCACATCGGCGGCGTAAGTGTTCTTCCCGGAACAAAGACTTGTCACTTATCCAGAGTCTCATACGTGGAAACAAGGACTGCTTTCAGCACTAATTAGTTCAGACAGTCAACAAAGTAAACCAGGGATGGAACACGACTCGGAACAGGGACAAAGCTACCCCCTTCCCCTAAATAATAGCCTCCCTGCAGGTTTTATGAAGTCAGGTGTGTCATTTGGGGGCCACGTTCATGTGACCTGCAGGCCACGAGTTGCCAAGAACCTCAGATGCCAATCTCTCTCTTTTTTCCCCCTGTCTCTTTAAGTCTCCTATCCCCTATGGTTTCAAAGATTAACCTCCCAAATAGGAGTGAAGTGGAACCAAATCCCTAAGGTTAAGAGTAAGGAATGGAACAGTATAATGCGACCGTGTTAAGTAGGTTTGAACTGTGCTAGCTTGCCTTCAGCTGCTCTTTCATTTATATTCCTAAGCTTTTTGTTTGCTTGGTAGAATTTTATCCTGCCCTTCTTCCCAGGGAATCAGACAGGGAGGACATATAGACATATAAACATAAAGCTGGAAGGGACTTCAAGGGTCATAGAATCATAGAGTTGGAAGGGACCTCCAGGGTCATCTAGTCAACCCCCCTGCATAATGCAGGATGTACACAAATAATTCCCCCTCCACACACCCTCTACACACCCCCTCCACACCCCCAGAAGATGGCAAAAACCCTCCAGGATCTCCAACCAAACTGGCCTGGAGAAAAATTGTTTCATGATCTCAAAGTGGCAATCAGCATTTCCCTGGGTGTGTAAGAAAGGGTCATCTAGTCCAACCCCCTGCACAAGGCAGGAAATTCACATGTACCTTCCCCCGACTTCCTCAGTGACCTCTGCTCTATGCCCAGAGGAAAGCAAAAACAGCCCCAAGATCCCTGGGCCAATCTGGCCTGGAGGAACATTCCTCCCTTTGTCCTCCCTGCCTCTATTTTATCCTCACAAGAACCCTGTGAGGTAGGTTAGAATGGCTGGCCCAGGCAAGCTTCATGTCAGAGAGGGGGCTTGAACAGGAATCCCCCAGATCCTAGCCCATCTCTCTCTTTCTCTCTCTGCTGCACCATGCTGACTTTCCAGCATCTCTAAGCACCATCACCATTTAAACTGGCAACAACCTGGTGAAACACATAAGGGGAGAAGAGTAAGAAGAGAACGAAAAAGAAAGGGAGGGTGGCAGGACAACAAAGTAAAGGCAGCTTTATTCAGAGTACACACTTTAGATAATGACTGCAGATGTGAAAGGTCTGTTGGATTTCTGGTTGTCACATAGCTTGTTCTAATCGGCAGATAGACATATTTTGTGCAGAATTTTAAAAAATTGTATGGAGTGAAACAATTTTTTTCCGGTGTAGTTTGGCATAGGAGAGGGGGTAGGTTCTCCTTCTTTGGAGACTTTTAGCAGAGGCTAGATGGCCATCTGACAGCAATGTTGATTCTATGAATTGATGCAGATTGTGAGAGGGAGGGCAGGAAGGGATGAGCCAGTGTTCAATTCTGTGGCTCTTTCTTATGTCCCAAGGTAATGCCAATTGCCACTAGGCCAGATTAGCACAGAGAGCCTGGGAGTTTTCTGCCTTCTCTGGGCATAGAGCAGAGGTCACTGCAAAGGTGGGTAGCTGTGAATTTCCTGCACTGCACAGAGGGTTGGACTGGATGACCCTTGGGATGCCTTCTAGGTCTGTCTTGCTATGCTTCTAAATAGCTAAAAAAAATTCAAAGAAATAGATGAGAAAAAGATAAACAGAAATAGAAACTGAACTCTGCTTTCTTTCAGTCTTTGCAATTGTATACTAATAATTATGGGACTAATTACTTAGACAGAAGTATTTATTGACCTATATTGAATTCAAACTATATTTAAGCTAGACAATTGTTATACATCAGGGCAAAATAAACTCAGAAACTTAAACAATGTGATTGTAAGGCTGCAAGTTCTGGCGTGGGAGGTTTCTGGAAATTTGGGAGCAGTGCCTGTAGAGGGTGAAGTTTGGGGAGGGGCCAGAGCTCAGCAGGGAAGTGATGTCATAGAGTCCACCCTCCAAATCTGCCACCTGCCATTTCCTCCAGGGTAACTGATCTCTTTTTCCAGATTTTTCGGCACATTCCTTTCCCTTCCATTTCCAACCTTCTGTCCCCTATAACTAGAGCAGCCCCTCAGAACAGTTCTCTTCTGTGTCATACTAAACTTCCCAGAAGTCTTGGGTCTTCATTCCTGTTTGTCAGCACTAGTTTTGTCCTTCACTTATCCAAGGATTAATTCTCCAGGCTCTTCAGCCTGTGCTCTTTGGGAAGCAACATTCAGGAGTACTGCCAGATGTAAAGCTCTATAGGCTGATCCAGGTGAGCCAAAAGGCACAAATCCTCCAGACAAACTGAAGGACAGTCAGCTATATTAATAGTATTAAGTTTGTACCTGAGAGATGTTATTCCATGAATAAAAGTTCTTTATTAGAGGCAACAATTTCACAGTGGTAGGAGACCTGCTGCTGGCAACCCTTGTTGCCCACCAGTACTCCGACTGGCAACAAGAGAAATTTTAAAAATGCACAGTGTGATGTTACTTCCAGGGAAAACGTGGATGTGATGTGATGTGATGTCACTCTTGGAATCACCTGACACTATGATTTTACTACAGAATTTCTGGCAATTCCCAGAGTGAAGTTACATCATTTTTGTTTCTCCCCAAAAGTGATGTCACAGTACATAAAACTCTGCCCCCCCCATGTCCCCACCCCCAAGCTCCTGCTGAGTTGACCATAACTTCTAGTATAAAGGTAAAGGTTTCCCTTGCCAGTCGAATCTGACTCTAGGGGGTAGTGCTCATCTCCGTTTCCAAGCCAAAGAGCCACTGCTCTTCTCCAAGGTCATGTGGCTGGCATGACAAAACGCTGAGGCACACAGACCACTGTTACCTTCCCACTGAAGTGGTACCTATTTATCTACTTGTAATTTCTTGCTTTTGAACTGCTAGGTTGGCAGGAGCTGGGGCCAGAGACAGGAGATCACTCTGTCACATGGCACTAGGTCTCGAACTGCTGAGCTACCAACCTTCTGGTCTGTAGCTCAGAGTCTTAATCTCTAAACCACTGCAGCCCCTCCCAAACTTCTTGGATACCATAACAGTAAACAGAAACAGAACCTCCCATGGATTTTACAGGTTCAAGACTGAACCATTTTTGCCACAGATGAAAAATCCTACTCATCAGGATTGTAATGGGGTGGGTAGTATCTAACTCTAAAGTTTAGGAAATGGAGATAATCTCAAGTGTCCTCTTCCCTATTATTTTAAAGACGTTTCCATTTTTATGTCTCCCTGTGACCTATTTCCCACAAGCGCTGCCCCGGCGTTCCTCCATTTGCCCCGATTGCCTGCTTGAATTTCCCACTATTAGCTGCGGGGCGCATTTTGACCTGAGGCCTCACACGATTTCCTCCGCGGCTTCAGTGATCCTCAAAAAAACAGGATCACTGAAGCCACGGGGGAAATCGTGCGAAGCCCTGGGTCAAAATGCACCCTGCACCAAATAGTGGGAAATTCAAACAGGCAGTTGGGGCAAACGGAGGACCCGTGCCAGGGCAGCACTTGTGGGAAATTGGTTTGTGCGTTTTTCTCATTTTCCCAACCTTTCTTTTCTCCCCCTAAAAAAACCCAACCAAACAGGAAAAAAAGAAATCTTTTCTGTCTGTTTCCCCCTTATTCATTCTCACTTTCCCTTCCCTCTTTCCTATTCTCTTTTGTTTCCAAAAAGTTGGGGGACAGAGGGTAGCAGTTGTTCTGGTTGCTTGTACAGTGGGAGGGAGCTTAAACCCTGAGATGTTTGTATCAACTAGCCTCAAGTGGACTTCAAAAAGGATGTGGACAGAATGGAGCAGGTGCAGAGGAGAGCGATAAGGATGATCAGGGGGCCGGGAGATCAAGAAGCCCTAGGAGGAAAGGCTGAGGGTCTTAGGAATGTTCAGTCTGCAGAAGAGAAGGTTGAGGGGGGACATGATGGCTCTCTTTAAGTATTTGAAGGGCTGTCTCTTAGAGGAGGGCAGGGAGCTGTTCCTGTTGGCTGCAGAGGAGAGGACTCACAATCATGGGTTTGAATTAAGGGCAGGAAGGTGCCAGCTGGATATTAGGGAAAACTTTTTTTACAGTAAGAGTTGTGCAACAGTGGAATCAGCTGCATGGTGAGCTCCCCCCACTGGCAGCCTTTAAGCAGTGGCTGGGCAAACACTTGTCAGGGATGCTTTAGTCTGATCCTGCATTGAGCAGGAGGTGGGACTAGAGGGCCTGTATGGCCCCTTCCAGCTCTGTGGTTCTATGATTCTATGACTTCTTACACAATGTTCCTAGGAGGGGAGGGAAGCATGATCTCTCACTCTTTGTGGTTCAGTCCATTTGTATACAATCATATTTTTCCTGTCACCTCAGTTGTACTTTTGGGAATTAGGCCTCCATGCTAGGGTTGCCAGAGTCCGAATGGGGCCTGGAGTTCTCCCAGAATTACAAGTGGCCTTCCAGACTACAGAGCACTTGCTATGGAGAAAATGGCAGCTTCAGAAGGTGGAGGTCCCTCCCCAAGCTCTTCCCTCCACAGGCACCACCTCCAAATTTCCAGGAATTTCCCACAATGAGGTTGGAAACACGGGTTGCCAGCTCTGGACTGGGAAATCCCTAGAGGTTTGGGGGTGGAGCCTAGGGATGGTAGGGTTTCGGAAGGGGCCTCAGTGGGGTATAATGCCATAGACCCCATTGTCCAAAGCCGGCATTTTCTCCAGGGGAACTGATCTCTGTCATCTGGAGATCAGTTGTAATAGCGGGAGATCGCCAGGCCCCACCTGGAAGCTGACAACCTGTCTCCAATATACCCTTAGCAAATCGCTGAAATGCTGGACTGCTTTTCTAGAAAGGTTTCTTTCCTCAGCTTCCCTGAAGAAACCTTCACCCATAGCATCAGTTACAGGCAGCGGTGGTCAAAATGGCCAGCCCAGGATGGATGGTTCATATTTAACAAAACCAATGAAAGGAACAGTAATGTTATTTTGGCTTTTCCTTGTACAACTCCATTTCAATAAAACAGTGGATTTGTAGGTTCTCATTAATTCAAAATAAATAAAGGGTGGGGGGAAAGATCGATGTGTCTATACTTATTAATTCTACCCTTGGGCCTTTTCTATACTGAAAATAGTGTTAATTTTTTCTCCTTCCTCTGCTATAAATATTACTCCCTTAGAAAATAAGTGATTTATTTGACTGGAACAAAATCCATGTTGTGTCTCCAAGTGGTTTAAGGCCGCATGATCTATGTTTGGATTGGCTCACTTAATGCTATTTATTGCCGTATGAATGATATTAAGATGGATTTCTTTGCTAGGGTGGAATTGCTTTTTCTTCTCCCTTACAATTTTTGTTCACAGTCGCAAACCAGACTTTGTTGGTGCATTTATAACGCAATTATTTTTCTTTGTGGTTTTTGCATTCAGCTCTTGACTTTGCCAAAAAAAAGAGAGAGAGAGAGAGAGAAAACTTCTTAAAATTACTAGCCAGGGATACTTTCAATATTCTCCTCATACTAGTTTTATCCAAGAATGCAGAATTCTGTCCCTTACTCTCTTTTTTTCTCCTCGCCCTTCATCCTAGGAGTTCAGGGAGTTGTACATGTATTCTCACTACAATGTCCTGAGGCAGGGTAGTTTGAGAGAAAATTATTGTGTGTAAAGGGCTGTCAAGTTGCTTATGGTGACCCCAGTGAAGGGGCTTTCAAGGCAAGTGAGAAGAAGAGGTGGGCTGCCATGGCCTTCCCCTGCAGAGTCTTCCTTGGTGGTCTCTCTTCCAACTACCGTCCCTGATTGACTTCCTTCCGAGATGTGTCATCAGGCTATACCCTGCCATCTTCCCTCCCAAGAGAAAAATGATTAGTCCAAAGTTATCTGGCAAGTTTCATTGTTTAGTGGAAATCTGAAACCTCCTGATCCCAATTTGACACCATAACAAATATCCTAAACTGGAGTTCCAAATCATATGGTCTTGTTTCTGAATGCATTGGGAATTTTCCATTGTTCTTTTTTAAAAAATCCATAACTTTGATAGGAGCATTACTCAGATGCAGTTTACCACAGCTTTTAATTCTTTTCATTCATGCATGTCTCTCGTGTCTTACCAATGTACATGTGTGCCCTGATAAAACATGGGGGGGGGGCAATCTATGATGTAATCATACATACAGTTGTGTCAAGATTCCTTTTGTGTTTTAACAATATGCAGGTAGGGTTGCCAGGTTTAGGCTGGAAAATACCTGGAGATTTTGGGGGTGGATCCAGGAGAGGGCAGGATTTGGGGAGGGGAATGGCCTCAGCATGGTACAATGCCATAGAGTCTACCTCCAAAGCAGCCATTTTCTCCAGGGGAGCTGATCTCTGTCAGCTGGAGATCAGTTGTAAAAGCAGGAGATCCCCAGGCCCCACCTGGAGGCTGGCAACCCTATGGGCAGGAGATTATGTGTTCAAAATATGGGGGGGGGGAGTAAGCGTGATATGATGACAGCCCATATAACTGAATCAAATAGAACAAATGTATCAGTGCACAGAAGTTCACGTGGCTATAGGTCAGAGACTGCACAAAAAGAACCTTGATGCCTTCATCACATAATGTTGTTGTATTATATTAACGTATGTGTACACATCAAGAACATATAGAGGGAAACTGGGGTGCAAATGCCACAAAGGAACTGCATTCTGTGGCAAAATATGTACAATCCAATTCTGAAATTAATTTTAGAGATTCTGCTAGTGAGACCCGATTTAAGAACAAGCGCACAGAAATTCCAGAACAATAAAGAGTGGGATGGGGGAAAATATGTCCTTGCCTGCCACTGGGCTCTGATCAGTTTAATGGCTGACACTATAAAGTATGTGAAATGGAACCATACAGGTCACTTACAGGTCTTTTACAAGGTTCTGTGATCAACGGGACTACAATCAAACAGGCTCTAACATCTAGCAATGATCAGGGGCAACAGCTACACAAGAAAATTTGCCTGGAGCTGCAAAACATCTCATATCTGTACGATACAGAAAGAAAGAAATCCTACATCTTTGCCTAGGGCAGACAAACCCTTAAGAGTGAGCTCTTGCGTTGGGGACATATTGATTTCTACTGGCAGCTTTCCCTGCAAGTCTTCCGGTCGCAACCCTGGCCAATCTTCCAGTCACAGAGCCTAGCCCCGTGGTTCAGAAGAGGAGCTGCAAATGTGGAAATTCATGGTTCAGATCTGGCCTCAGATGTGGACGATCTAAATGCACTCTCTCTCCCTCAACCGTGTGGGGGGAAATAGGGCTGCCTGGCAGTGCCTGGCATCCTGCGGCAGGATTGTGGGAGGGGATATGGAGGGAGGGTGCAACGCCAGCTGTGGCATCATGTCACTTCCGGTAAAAACCTGGAAGTGACACAGGGTAGCTCTAGGAATTGAGGTAATTCATATGTCACTTCCAGGTTTTTACCAGAAGTGACATAATACTGAACACCTACTATGAGTTTTTAAATTTTTTTCTACTACCACTGCTTGGAGTAATGGAGGGCAAGAAGAGCCGAAGGGTGGGGGATTCCACACACCCTAGCAGGAGACTGGGACCCCAAGAGATATCAGGGCTCAGTGGGATGGCCCATGCTTTGCATACAGAAGGTCCCAGATATCTCCCATTATAGGGGTTTGGGTAGTGGGAAAGACCTTTCCCTGACAAATAGGGCAATCTTATGCAGAATTACTCTACCTTAATCCCATTGGTTTCAGTAGGCTGAGACTGGAGTAATTACATTGGACTACACAGCAGTTCAAAAGCAAGAAATTACAAGTAGATAAATAGGTACCGCTGCTGTGGGAAGGCAACCGTGTTCCATGAGACTTGGCATCTAGTCATGCTGGCCACATGACCACAGAAATGTCTTTGGACAGTGCTGGCTCTTCGGCTTGGAAACGGAGATGAGCACTGCCCCGTAGAGTCGGATTTGACTGCCTTTTGAGCAAGGGAAACCTTTACCTTTACCATACACAGTGAGAAAGGAAGAAAGAGCTGCTGCAGATCAGAGAAGATGGGGTGGAACTGGAAAGAATGGTGGTCCAATGTGGTGTAAAGCAGCTCCTGTAAATTCATACTGGCTCACCTCACAAGGCAAAAATTCTCATTAGCAATGCACACCTATGCAAAGTTAATATCCTTCTGAAGCCTTTATTATAGTGGATTTAGAAGGGTGTGACTCTGTTTAGGATTACGTTGTAAATTCTTCATGAACTGAGCCAATCCCCTTAAGAAGCATCAGCTCTCAGAGTTCGTCATTCACTCTGCACAGGTCAGTTTACTCTGGAGCTTAATCTACCCACAGCATGAGCAAAAAAAGGTCACCAGATCAAGACATTAGGACTTTTTAAAAAAAAATCCAGCATCTAAAAACAATTAACATATTCAGCAAAGCTTCACAACAAGCAGAAATCCAAATTCCACATGCATGTTTTCCATTGGTTCTCCTTTCCTGAATTATAAGAATTTTTTTTTTTTTGGCAGGTCCTTCTTCCTTCCCAGGCTTATTGTGCGAAAACATTGCCAGCTTCCCTTTCTTTCAGATCCTCCCCATCTAACAACTGTTTACAGCATGTGGCTTATGCTGAAGCATGGATCAACAAACATCTGTACATCTCTGGCAAGCAGATGTTTTGACTGTCACATTGCCAGCAGACACCATATTTGGTGAAGGGCCCAAAGACACTGCTTTAAAATGGACCATTAGCCACGATCCACCTCCAGTGCTTGGGAGGATGGAATCTGCTGGTTTTGGATCCAGGATGAAAGCTGCTTTTGGATTTTCCAGTTGATCTGTGTAATTAGGCAGGTGCGGAAAGCATTCAAGCACTAGGTTTTTCTGTGCACCTGCAGCGAGATTTCTTCATTTCTTTCTAAAGTATCTATTCCAGGCTTTGTCATTTTGTTTTGATAAGAGGGAATTAAGCTCTTGGCTTCTCTGTTCTGTGATCTATCCTAGCTTAGCAGCCCACAGTAATGCCATGCCACAAGTTACAAAGTCTTTTAGGGTTGTCGCTGAAATTTTACCTGAACCAAATTTGAAATGAATTTGGGTCCTGTCCCCCCAGCAAACATTTGAGGAGCTTGGAGGGAGCTAAAATAGTTCCAGTAGGTCCACTGGAATACCTGAGACAGATTTCACAGACCTTTATGTCACCACCAAATTGTACCTGAAGAGAAATTTCAGAAGAAATATCTGAGGAATTATGAGGGACGCCAAAACAATTTTGATAAGTCCAGTGAGAGTCCTCAGAGTGGTTATGGTGGTGGAAAGTACTATCAAGTCAAAGCCAACTTATGGTGAACTGAAGGGTTTTCAAGACAAGAGACATTCAGAGGTGCCTGCCTCTGTTAGTGACCCTGGACTTCCTTAGTGGTCTCCCATCCAATACCAACCAAGGCCAACCATGCTTAGCTTCTGAGATCTGAGATCGGGCTATCCTGGGCCATGCAGGTCAACTGAGGTATGATGATTTTGCCTTTCCTCACAGGCTTCGCCTTTACCTCCTTTTTGGCAGAGCAGCCCCTTTCCCCTTTTTCTTCTTTGTTTTTCTCTGGCTGTCCCACCAGTCATTTGAATGTATCTTGTTAGATGTTGACCAGGCCTACGGAACTGAGGGAAGAGACCTAAATCCTTCTTTTTGTCCTGGGCTGATAATGGCACATGAGACACTGGTGGTAGTTCAATGATAACAAGCTGTTTTATTTAAATTTGAGGAGGAATGGTCAGGTTGGGATCAGGTGTAGGACTTATGAGGTGAACAGACAACAAGAATGAGGTAACTTTGTATAAAAATAAACATCGGATAATTTTTCACAAACAAGTAACTGTCTCTGTTATTCAGACAGATCAAGATGGATAGCCATGTTAGTGTACCTGGAGCAGCAGAAAAGAGTAAGTGCAGCAGCTTAAAGACTAACAAAATATGTGGCAGGGTATGTGCTCTGTATGTAACCTGCCACGGATTTTGCTAGTCTTTAAAGTGCTACTGGACTCTTGCTCTTTTCTACTGTTATTCAGACAGGTCATTAAAACTTGAGGATAGAGATTTCTTGGCAGTTTCTGCTTAAATAGGCTAGTATAAGCTTCTTTAGAGACCCTTGTTGGCGAAGGCAGCTCTAATTTCCTTCCTTAACTACAGGCTAAGGATCACCCCTTTCTTTTAGGAGCTATTTCTTTTAGACTGCTAAGTTTGTCTGTATTTTCACACTGTCTCTTTTTCTCCCTCTGGTTTATTTATTGAATGACACATCTCAAAGTTGCAGGGCAAAGGAACATTCTAGAGAATGGTGGACTGAAAGAAAGTGTTAAGTGCCAGCTAGTTGAAAGCTAGAAAGAACTGCATGCAATGGACCCAGGCAGCCCAACAAAGAGAGATGAGAATGTGAGGGCACTGACAATGACCAAGGACAAAACAGTGTCTTAGCCTTCTGGGAAACAATGGAACATTGGTGTCCAATGTTGCAAACTATAGGGGAAGCCACTAATAATGGCAAATACTGGGAAGAGAGAAGGCAAGAACTTCTCTCTGTCTCCCCCCCCCCCCTCTCTGGCTGCATCCGCTCATCGTTGGATGTTATGCTATCATTGTGGGATGGCAATCATTCACAACTAGATTAGCCAGTCACAGAGGAAAATCCAGTTATGATTTGTTATAGTGCAATATCCAACAATATGTGGATGTAGGCTTAGCAGAACTGCTCAGCAGACTAGATGTGTTTTACAAGGATGTTGCCAGATTGTCAGGCTGGGTACTTGGCTCCCCTGAACTCCCATCCTCAGCCATGCTGGGGAAGCAAGAGGGGATGCTGAAGCCTCAGAATGAGGGCTGCAGGGTTACCTCACCTCTGCCGACCCTACTGCCAGACCTGTCATTCCCTCTCTCTCTCTCTCTCTCAGCGTCTCATGCAGCCTCCAGCCTTTCTTCCTCCCCAGCTTCAGTGTCTCTCACCCCTCTTATCCTTCTGTGTCTCCCTCCCCCTCCCTCTCTGGCCCCTCCCTCGCTGTCTCTGCTGGGGGGGGCATAAGTCTGGACCTGGACACAGATGTAAAGGCCAGTTTGTATACTTAAATGTGGGTAGCTGTAGGATGCCAGTCACATAACAAAATGAAAAAGAAGAGGAGGAGGAGATTAGATCTATACCCCACCCTTTACTACCAAAAGGAGCGGCTTACCATCCCTTTCCCTTCCCCTCCCCACAAGAGACACCCTGTGAGGTAGATGGGACTGAGAGAGCTCTCTCGAGAACTGCCCTTGAGAGAACAGTTCTGAAAGAACGTGACTGACCCAAGTTCACACCAGCAGCTGCATGTGGAGGAGTGGGGAATCAAAGCCGTTTCTCCCAGATTAGAGTCCATGCTGTTAACCACTACACCAAATTGGCCCTTGCACCAAACAATGGTGGTGGAAAGTGCCATCAAGTCACAGTGGATTTATGGTTATCCGTCGGGTTGTCAAGGCAAGAGATGTTCAGAGGTGGTTTGCCATTGTCTGCTTCCACATCATGCCCCTTGTATCCCTTGGAGGTCTCTCATCCAAATACTTACCAGGGCTGACCCTGCTTAGCTTTCAAGATCTGAAGAGATCCCTGGCTAGCCTGGGCTATCCAGGTCAGGGACAGAATATTAGCATGTTGTTAATGGAGTGAACTGCTTCTTTCCCCCCATAACCAAGGCAACAAGTGTCGCAGTATAGCTCAGATGGCCCTAATATTTTCCCCATGGCAGGCACATGTACAGCTGTAGTGGGAGCGGGGTACAGCCATAGCTGAGCTGCAGATCTGTAACATAGCATGTGGTTTGCATGTAGAAAGTCCTATGTTCAGTCCCTGATATCTCCAGTTAGAAGGGTCTCTAAGAAAACAAGGCCAGGAAAGAGTCACTGGCTGAAACACTGGAGAGTTGCTGCCAGGGAAGACAATGCAAAGCTCAATGGGCTAATAGTCTGACTTGGTATAAGACATCATACCAGCTGAGTACAGGAGAAAACTGTGTTAGTTGCCCATGATTCACTTTGGCCTGTCATAGTTTTCCCATGTGATAACTCTGATTCTCATATGACAGCTCAGTTGACTGAAAAGATATTACAGATAGTGGGTATTTGTCACACGCAGCATCTGCTAGAAGAAACCAAGCTGGACTATGATTAAGATGAATATCCTAAGTACTGCCTTGCTGAATCAGACTATCTAGCCCAATGTTCTGTATCCAACAGTGGCAAGACAAGATGCTTACAAGGGGAGGCACAAAGGGACAGCGGTCCCCTGTTCTTTGTCACCAGCATTCCCTACTGCTTATACCCGCAGAGGCCTGAACAAGGAGGTCCCATTTAGCTAATGCTGCTAAATGAGAGACTTGAACTTCATGAATAAATTTAATTCTTTTTTAAAAAGCCAACCAAATGGTGAGTATCACTGCATCTCGTGGCTGTGAATTAATTTTACCTCCAGATTATACAGTGTTTGAAAAAGTACTTTCATTTCCCGTTCTCCAACTGAGTCAGCATTGTTCTCAAAAGAGGAGAAAAACTTGCTCACTCTCACCACATTGTTTGTAATGGTAGAAATCTATCAGGTCATTTCGACTAGTACTAGATATGAGAGTTATGCTGCTGCTGCTGCTACTACTACTACTGAAAACAATAGCCTTGCATCTATTTTTCGACCTTTCTGAAATCAGTCTTTTGAAAAGAGAAAGATTACATGTGTGCACTTGGAGTCCCCCACCCTCCCATCATCAGCAAATGAAGTGTAGTGGGGTGGGAAAATGTGAAGCACAGTCAGGCCCATAGTTACAGTGGGGCATTCCAGGGCCCGCCCACCCCGACTTCCTACCAAGCCCCCCCCCCCGACTTTCATCCAGCAAAACTGGCACACACCTGCACTCCTACCATGAGCTTTTGTTGTGTTGCAAGTTGCTCTTCAGATTGCCACCACCTTTGGGTGCCCAGGTTCCCATGGCGGACTACATGATGATGTCGATGAGCCATGGGGTGAATCAGCTGCAGGGCTACCGATGGGAGTGAATGGGGGGGGGAATACCTGCCTGCTCCAACTGGCAAGTGTCAGTTTTTAAAATTTAAATTTAATTTTTTTTAATTTTGTGATGTCAGTGCCCTCCCCCAACTTATGTAAAGGCCCCCCAAATTACAAAATCCTGGCTACGGGCCTGAGCACAGTGACATCTCATTGTGCTATAATGGAGAGAGAAGGGCGGTAGGAGACAGCATCCATGACTCTTAGTTTAGCCTCAGAGAAAGGTCTTTTCCAAAACCTGAGAACCTTTCACTGGGGATGTTACTAAATTAGAGCTCTCCGCATTCAGAGCTTCTGCTCTCTCCGTAATCCAAGGCTCCTTGCCTGCCCTGGATAGCCCAGGCAAGCCCAATTGCGTCAGATCTCAAAAGCTAAGCAGGGTTGACTCTGGCAGGTAATTGGATGGCGGGGGCAGGCTTTATTCAGCCACCTCTCTGAATACCCTCCAGACCCCCAGTAGGGGTCAGTCACCAGAGGTTGCCATGACTTCCAGGTGCACACACACTCACATGCACATTTGAAAAATACCAAAGAAAGTGTAACCCATGGCTCCTCCTAATAGGAAGTTACCTTCAACACCTTTGGTGCTCTCCCCCGCCCCCGCCCCCCAAGTTTCAGCTGACTTATAATGAGTGATCTCTGGTGGGGTTTTCAAGGCAAGAGACATCCAGAGGTGGTTTTCCATTGCCTGCCTCTGTGTCGTGACCCTGGACTTCGTTGGCGGTCTCCCATCCAAATACTAACACAAATACTGCCCTGCTTAGCTTCCAAGATCCAAAAAGATCAGGCTAGCCAGGTCAGGGCTTCACAACATATTAAAATGCATCTTTTTCCTCTTTCAAGTTTAACTTACAACTAAGATGGGAAGATGAGCATTACTTTGGCATGAGGAATTGCAGCTATAATGCATTTCTTCAGATAGTTTCGCCATGCCTTCTTAGGCACTCTTGATTTGAAAGCCATGGAGGAATTCTGCATAGGTAGAGGATAGGCATATTTTGGCCGGAGGGGGGAGGTAAACTTTGTCTGTTCTTTTTTTTCCTTCTTTGGAGACAGCTGTCTGCAATATGCTTAGAGGTTTGAATTGCAAGATGTTGTCCCAGGAGAGGTAAAAGAGTGTTGGACCAGGGAACCAGGGATGGAACTGCGGATATTTTTTGCCTTTTAAAACACAGACAGTGCAGCCTGGAACATTATTGGAGAGAAAGACAGAATTCATACAAGTTTGATGATATTATATATACACACAGGCCCGGCTGCTTAATGAGCAATGGAAAGAATATTACATGACAAAGAGCTCTCTCTGCTATAAAACAGAACAATGAGTACTCACTATGAGACCTACATTCAAAATGAATCTGGGAGACTTAGTGGAAAGAGCAGTAAAACCTAATGTATTTTAAGGTTTCCCAGCTAGGAACATGGGTTTCACCAAGCCTAATCCAATACTTTAATCAATGTACTGTGTTCTGTTCCTTTGTACCAGTTGGTCCAGTAGGCCAGTGTTTTTCAACCACTGTGCCGGGGCACACTGGTGTGCTGCGAGATACTGTCAGGTGTGCCGCGGGATTTTTTCAATGAAAGAAATGTGCCTTCCGGGGTGACCTTCCGGGACGCGTTAAAATACATCCACATTATATTTCTTCTGAAACTCAGGTCAATGTTATGGGAAGGAGCCATTACACTTTGGATCTGTAACTTACGATTTCAAGTTGAGTGGCTATTACGTGTATTTGTAATACTGTCATAGTTAATACTTAAGCTGAGGCAACTAATGACCCATTTATCTTGTATTTCAGTGTTTTTCAACCACTGTGCTGTGAGATATTGTCAGGTGTGCCGCGGGATTTTTTCAATGAAAGAAATGTGCCTTAGCTCGAAAAAGGTTGAAAAACACTGCAGTAGGCAACTTAATTGCTTAAAATGATAGCCCTTTTTAGACATTACAACTGCACACACCAGGAGCCTATCAGCTGTGCATAGATCCTCCCAATACACACAGTTGCCATGTTGTGTGAACTGTTGCCAGAGGTGCTGCCTTTACTCTCAAGTAGCCCCAATAGCAAGGGGCACCTCACTTTTTAACCTGAACCAGAGATCTACAAAACTCAGGCCAAGGAAGACACTCCTGGTTCTGAATCACAGAGCAAGTCATAGCTCTGGATACAGGGTCTCCATATTCAGGTGACAAACAAGACAGCCATCAGAGCAAACCTCCAGTCTTCTCCCCCACCCAGGAAAATATGCATATGGAATAACAATGGATTCCACCAGGTGTAATATCTACATTTCTAAAGACTATCCAGAGACCACCTGGCAAATAGTCTTTCTATCTCCAGAACCTCACACAGCCCTCTTTTGTGTGATCCCCATGTCTATGTGTGGTACTTGTCCTTCCTTGATCCATCCCTCAGGATACCGATATAAACCAATCAAACGTTCAAATTATTAACGATCCTTCCTGATGCTAATCAGGGACCCATCTCCCATCTTTTGTCTATACCTGGGAACCTATTCAGCTGCCTTGGCAGAACCTTCAGTGGTCATAAAATCCATTCAGCTAGGCCCAGTACAGTCATCCAACACCTGGCTTCTATTGTTCATTCAGACTCTGCCCCCTCTGGAAGCTCATTGGCCACATCTAGGCCTTGCCCATCCTGATGCTATGCACCCCTGGGTCTCATCATTGGTCCAGGTAATCTATTGTTCTCACCTGAGATCAGCCCCAAGACCTTCCATTGGTTTGTATTGTTTTCCAGTGTCTATATCCGTCAGCACATGGCCTCAGATCGTGTGCTTCTGCCCTGATGCCAACTGGCAGTCCACCCCTAAACCCTTCGGGTTTAGGCCATAATCCCTTCTTCATGGACCTCTGCACATCTGGACAGGTAGTATCACCCCATAACTGACCCCTCTATTATCTATCAATCACCTCTGTTTTCTTAGTTCAGTATTGTGTGTATGAATACTTGATTTTATGTTTATATAAGAATCTTTCAGTAAAGAGATCACTGCTTTAGTAAGATCTAGTCTCAGCATCTATTTCTGGGATTTGGATAAGTGAGACTCCAGTATATGAACAGGGCTCATACTCATATTTACCATGCACATACAATTCTAATATGTGTAAACTGACCACTGGATTTTTCAGGTTTTATATTCACACAGACCAAGGCTGTGTGTGCATTGTATATATGCATGTTACCCCTCTTCATGCAACATGGCAACTGTCCATATTGGGAACATTGTGGGTAGCATTCACATTTAATACATGTGGATGGAGGCTATTACCACCATGCACAGTTGTAACACCTAAAAATAGATAAAACACTAATTTTAAAAAAGCATTCTACTAGAACAAAAATAAAATCCCAACTAAATAACTGATAGATGAAAAAAGGAGAGCATTGATTTTTAAAAGACGTATTAAACTGAACACTGTGAAAGGCTTGAATAAATAAAGCTTGCTTTTGTTAGTCTTTAAGACCACAACCTCAGCAGAGTTACACCCTTCTAGGACCACTACAGTCAGTAGGCTTAGAAAAGTGTAACTTTGCTGACAATTTCTCTGGAGAGGGGAATTAAGTTGTCACTCGTCAGAGAAGGCCCTGTCCCAGAGTAGATACTCATGTCATATCTGAAGGTCGGAGACACTCAAAACAGGACCCCAGCTAGGGTTTTCTGGTCCCCCTTAGCCACCAGTGGGGAATGGGGGTGTAGGGTTGGCAGATCCAGGTTGGGAAACTCCTGGGGAGGACAGGGACCTCAGTGGGGTATGGTGTCATAAAGTCCACCCTCCAAAGCATCCATTTTCTTCAGGAGAACTGATCTCTGGAAATGAGCTGTCATTCTGGGGGATCCCTAGAGGCTGGCATCCCTGGACCCAGAAGAAACAGGCAGGCTTATATAGTGTTAGATACATCTATATCCAGTTTGACCAATGGAGTATTGTGGTCTTTGGTTCTACTCTACTGGAAAGCCAGTTTGGTGTAGTGGTTAAGTGCATGGACTCTAATCTGGGAGAACCAGGTTTGATTCCCCACTCATCCACTTGCACCTGCTGGATGACCTTGGGCAAGCCATAGCTCTGTATCAGCTGTTCTCTCAAGGACAGTTGTCTCAGAGCTCTCTCAGCCCCACCTACCTCACAGGGTGTCTGTTGTGGGGAGGGGAAGGGAAAGGAGTTTGAAAGCTGCTCTGAGACTCCAAGTGAGTGAAGGGTGGGATATAAATCCAATCTCCTCTTCTCTTCTTCTTCTTCTTCTACTCTCTGGCAATCACCACAAGGGAAGCAAATGTTACATTACAGTCTAACTGTGCCTCTTCAAAACTCTTGAAAATTGAAAGAACACACATGCTGAGCAATTTAGCTCCCGCTTCTCGTATCTTAAAAAAAGTTCAGGAGTAAAGTTAACTTACCACAATATTCCCTCCCTTTGTCTGGTTTTTTCCCCCTCTGGAATGTCTAGAACTTTAATCCTGTGGGGACTTTTGGGATTGCTATGGTTCATAACAAAATAAAATGGGATGGTGAAGAGATAGTGCAGCCATGAAAAGAGGGGGAGGAAGACAATGGTGGAAAAACAGTCTGGAATGAGATGAGAGAGAGCATCCTTTTTTTGAGGGGATAAAATGGATCAGCAAGACATTCCATTGCTCTTGTCTTCACAAGATGGCTCTCCCTGGGGAGGGAGGTCATCTGCATAAGTTGCATTAATGTACATTTCAAATTGTTCATCACAAAGACCAAATGTTTAAATCTTGTCCAGTAGTACCTCTCTCTTGCCGTTTCTCCTTTCACCTCTGGGTTGTCAACCTCCTGGAGTTCTCCCAGAATTACAAATGATCTCCAAACTACAGAGGCTGCGGTCACACACACTAAATAATCCACTTTCAATGCACTTTCCAACTGGATTTTGCCAGTTCACACAGTAAAATCGAGTTGGGAAGTGCCCTGAAAGTGGATTGAAAGTGGATTATTTAGTGTGTGTGACTGCAGCCAGAGATCCCTTCTCCAAGAGGAAATAGCACCTTTAGAAGGCAAACTCTATAGCATTGTATTAATGCAGAACTCTCTTCTCTCCCCAGACTCTGCATTCTTCAGGCACTGCCCCTAAATTTCCAGGAATTTCCCAAAGCAGTCTTACCAGCCAGCCAGTGTTTTATATTTGTCTGAGCAGTAAAACCATGTTCCATATTCTATAGCTTCAGGGAGTGAAAAGTCAGTAAACGCCTGGTTGTTCTGTGTTGTGATTCTGATCTGGCATATTCAGCCCTGATTTAGCAGGTTTTCTTCAAGCTCCACCTACCAGATGCCATCTTCTTTTCTCTTCTGCCCTTTGGTGCCACCTAAGGGCCAGCAATACTTTAAGTAGAACTTGGTGCCTGACCACGATGAACAAAATTTGTCAGGCAAAGAAGGATGGAAGGACAGAATGTCTGAACTAAATGACAGCAATAATGCTCGGCTCAAAACTGGATGGATGGACAAGATGGAGATGATGATATTTCGTGGAGATCAAGTCACCTAAGGCTAGCGAATGAGTGCCGTGAGCCCAGAGCAGAAGATACAGCCATCATTTCTTCCCTGAATAGAAGCCCAAGACTGGCTCGTATTAGCTGCCAAATCTTGTTTGCAGTTCCTGACATCTCCCATCCCACAAATTAATGTTGACTGGCACTGAGCCCCTCCGGCTTCCTAGGATGATTTCTTGTTGCCCAGTATTTTCTCGCTTTTAAATTCTCCATTGACTTTAATTAATCTTTCCTCGGGCTCTTGTGTCTGGCAAATGTGGGTTGTTATGGGTTTTTTAATCCCCCCCCCCAATTCTTTGCAGCCTACAAGATTAGCAGGCTCTTTTTCTCCTTCCATCATGTCTCCTTTCACTTCTTTAAAGAAAAGAATTTAGCAAATGGGTAACCCATTCAGCCAGGCTGGATGGCAGTTTGTCCTTGCATTGGCTGGGTTTTTTAATGTAAATTAAGAGATATTAAAACAAAAATGAAGAACAATTACTGTCCAGTGTGTGTGGGTGGAGAGAGAGCACAAAATAGAATGATTTTTATTCCAGCTGTTGATATGATATGTTCAAATACCTTTAAGGTATGAGATGTCAGTTTGCATTTCAACATATGGTATGATATAATGTAAAATGACACACCAATTGTTTTATTCCAGAAATGCAGGGTGGAAGGGAGGAAGGAAGAGAAGGAGAACCTGCTTTTCCTGCTAGTGGGAAAAGCAACTTCTTCAGTAGAGAAATAGCCAGATGCCCCATATAATATTGTTGTATTCAAGCAAAAGAATAAATTTTCCCTCATTTTCATTCAGTCCCTCTGGTGCCACCAACTGTATAATGATAGGGGGAGGGAAAAAAATTGTTTCCCCTCCAAGCTGCCTTACAGGTCACTAGAACAGAAGGACATCTGAAGAAGCAAATAATTTGGATGAAGAACTTGGGAATGCTCCCCAGGTTATGCAGGGGTTCAAATCTGGCTTAGAGGAAGAAACAGATTTTCAGTTCAATCGAATTATAGATTAAAAAACTCAAACCTTGATTTTGTTTTTACAATTAGGATTATAAAACTGGCGAGGTCTACATTATGCTATGAGTTCAAAGATCTGCTTTCGGTTTTGGTCATCAGAAATAGAGCCGGCAAAAACAGCTTTGTTGAATGGACAGCTGTGTTCAGAATGAGGGAGTGGACTGGATCCCACAGATCTGTTCCACTAGAAAAGGCGCTTATCTCCTGACTTGACTTAACACAATACAGGACTCAAAGAGTGGGATCGGACCCTATGAGTGCCTCACCTGAAAATATGTTGTTGAAGGCTTTCACAGCCGGAGTTCATTAGCTGTTGTAGATTTTCCGGGCTGTATGGCCATGAACCACAGCCATACAGCCTGGAAAATCTACAACTAACACCTGAAAATACTTTTCCCCAATAAAGCCTCCTCACTTTAACCATGTCACCTCATACCTATATGACTTCCAAGGGACTCCAGAGTCACCCCAAAGAGTGTACCTGTAGCCAAATGTGTCACCCATGCAAACGTTTCAGTATCTCATTTAGACAATTCAAAAGCATGTTGTCAACCTTGGGTTGCCAACTGAAGGTTGGGAAATTCCTGGAGATTGTGGGGTGAAGGCTGGAGAAGGAAGGCTTTGGGAAAGGTAGGGACCTCGGCAGTGTATAATGCTATAGAGTCCACCCTCCAAAGCAGCCGTTTTCTCCAGGGAAACTGATGCCTTTCATCTGGAGATCAGTTATAATTCCAGGAGATCTCCAAGCCCTACATGGAGGCTGGCAAACGTATATCAGCCCCACTCCCTGCCCCAGTCCCTTCTTGTATGTGTGTGCCTAAAAGAGAGCCTGAAGTCCCATGTCAAAAGGTTCTGGACTCTTATTTAGAGGACAGTACAGTCCTAAGAAGGCTGCAGTTGATTTTTTCAAAGCCTTAGCCCCCTCTTCCAAATTAAGCCAGAGAAAATAAAGCCCATGTTGAGATGTTGCTGTTTCCGTTCATTTGACAAGCTGAGATGTGAACCAACAAACCTGCTTCCTCCCAGTGCCCCTTCATCCCAGGACCTGAAAGCAATTAACCCCAAGGCTCAAAGCAATCATAAGCAATCCCCTATGCCTTGCCAGTGCACCCTGCTTGACACAGCCTACATACAAACCAAGTGTTTAGAAATGGAGTGACACCAAATCCCTAACATATGACGTGTCGTAATTTGATCTGCCTTTGTGGCAGGGAGTCCACCTGATGGGGAGAGGAATCTGTTGAAATGAACTTTGCGCAACAGCAAAATTCCTGGTAGACCCTTCGCCGGATTGCGTTACACAGAAAACAGAAGTTTATGATCCTGAATTTGATGACTCGGCCCATAATGCTGAACCCATTCAAAGAGCTTAAGGTTTACTTTTAGATGGAGACTCAGTAACTGAAGTGGAAGAAAACCACTGTGTTTGATAGTCCATGTGTGTGTGTGTTAGTTCCCCCCTGGTGTGAGCAATGATGGATAATCCTTATACTCTTTAATTTTGAAGGAATTTACCAGAAATGTATCTGCTCTATTTAATACTGTAGCTTCCAAGGCACAAAACTAATATAGATGAAATGTGAACACCATCAATAAATCAGTGTTGTGTGGCTGGGTATATACATGTATCAAATATCTGCTGTAAAATAAGAGGTTTATTTTTAATTAACACCCTTAGAGCACATTAAGAACAAAGACAGCAGTCTTGAGCCACAGCAGAACCATCTGAGGGTATCATGTGGACTTTTTATACTTTCTTCCCCCCTAGTCCCTCAGCAACACTGCAGGTAGCAAATGGAGTAGTTTGGAGTAGCTAAAATCCTAATTTGTGGGGTTTCTTTTGCAAAGTTTTCAGTTTTATAAAACTTGGTCATCTAACTATGGCAATTGGTTGGTTATTTAAGCTGCCCTTCCTCCAAGAAATTCAAAGCAGTGCATGCAGTTCTTCCCCTTCCATCACCATAACCCTGCAAGATAGGCTAGATTGATAGAAAGTAATGGACATTACTGAGCTTCAAGGTGCAGAGGAGGGATTCAAACCTAGGTCTCTTCACTCTAGTACCCTAATTACTACACCACAGTTTTTGTTTTCGTTTTTGCTGTCTACCAGTCAGTCTTATGGTGACCCCATGGAGCTTTTAAAGGTAAGGGTTCAGGTTAGGGTTTCAAGGCAAGAGACAACAGAGGTGGTTTCCCATTGCCTGCCTCTGCCTGGCAACCCCTGGTCTTCCTTGATGGTCTCTCATCTAAATACTAACCAGAGTTGACCCTGTTTCGCTTTCAAGAACTCAGGTGGTCAGGAAGGCTCTAGTTTCTGTCATTCCACAAACTATGTAAAACAGATTTGTTTAGAAAGGCATTTCTATAATGGTAATAGGGTTATACTACAACAAAATGATTCAGGAAGATGCTTATAAAGGGACGGTGGACTATACCACTGTGCATAGAATGCATTGAAGTGGATCCAACCATCCTCTAAATAGCCCTCCTCCATCCTAAGGCACCTTCTTCCATCTTGTGGCTCTTTCTCCAGTGGAAGAGCCACTTAAATTAGATGAAGACTCCTTATATTGGAGGAAGGAGTCACACTTGAGCCAAAAGGAAAGCTGGGGTACAAATATTTCAACAAACTTTGATCAGTGGATAGGGGTGGGATCCACCCCAGTATCTGTCTACTGTGTGTATTATCCTGCCATCACTGTATTATTTTCTACTGATGTAAGGCCATTTTTCTTCAATATATCTGCATTCTGTATTGTGTCTAATGTTCTGTGTTTCTTTCAGATTTCTGTAATCCTGTGTGAGGAGGTAAAGTGCTATGAAGTCACAGCCAGCTGAAGGCAACCCCAGGCAGGGGCTTTCAAGGCAAGTGAGAAGCAGAGGTGATTTGCCATTGCCTTCCTCTGCAATCTTCCTTGGTGGTCTCCCTTCCAAGTACTGGCCCTGCTTAGATTCTGAGGTTGGGCAATAATACTAGTGTTGTTATATTGCTCAGTAGATGTCACACCGTATTGAACACATCAACTATACTGTGCAAGGCACCTTGAATCCTGGTGAGAAATACAGGTGATAAATATAGTCAATAATAACGGACAGCCCCCACTTTCATACAGGTTATTTGGGAAGCATTGTAGTACAGGCAAAATTAAGCAAAATTAAAAATCTCTCTTGTTCATTCCCTGGCAATTTCAGTTAGAAGGAGCAGGAAGTAAGTGAGGCAAAAGATCTCTGCCTGAGACCCTGAAGAGCCATTGCCAATTGCCGAGGCCATAGACAATACTGACCTCAATGGACCAATAGCCTGACACAGTATAAGGCAGCTTCATGTGTTCAGGAAAGCACTACATGAACAAATGGCAGTGGTGCCCTGTCTTGTCTGCTGTGATTAGCTGTGGATCTCCAGTGTCTGAAATGGATTTATTTCATATCATCTGTTACCTTGTCCCATTAATTGGAGTCACCAAAAACTGAATGTGGGGCTTTCTGCATGCAAAGCAGATGCCACGCCACTGAGCCACAGTTGTGTTCCAGTACCTGCATCTGTATATGTTTTATCTTCAAGCAAATTCACAAACACATGTTCTTCATGACATGACTGCACCATCACTTGCCTGTGTGAATGGCCCATCACAGAACTAACAACACAGCTAGAAGTCAAACTCAGTGATTTTCAAAGGAATCAATCAACACATTTAACTACCACTAATACAATGGGGTGGGGAGTCATGTGCAAGAATTGTATGAAGTCACCCAGAAACAGATGTGGATCACAGAGCAAAATGTTGATGTGTCAACAAAAGAGAATAAAAACCATTAAAATCTGCCAAGCCAAAATGCAACCACGAAATACATGTCAAATTTAAATTATCCAAAGAACTGCACAGTTATTATCATACACCTCAAAGGAAAGGGGAATCGCAGGTAAAATGTCTTAAGTAGCAGTCTCACCTCCACCACCACCACCACCCCAACACCACACAGAAAGCCACTTTGGAGAGTGAAGGTGCTTTCAACAGCTGCATGGATGTCGGGTTCTTATCTCATTATACGTGCCAAGTCACACAGTTCTCACATCTGTTTGTTAACTCTTTTATTGTCTATATGCTAATTTTCTGCTATTCACAGGCTTTACCAACTGCTTTAATCCAATCTTACCTATACTTCTCTCTCAGTTGCCTATGTATCTTGACTCCAATTAGCCCTTCCTAGCCCCTAACCCCCCACCTATATGTAATGGTTGGCAGTCTGTTTCAATGTATCTGAAGAAGCGTGCTTGCACATGAAAGCTTATATCCAGAATTAAACTTTGTTGGTCTTAAAGGTGCCACTGGACTCAAACTTTGTTCTGTTGCTTCAGACCAGCACAGCTACCCACTTGAATCTATCTGCATGGATTAGTCGTAGCGCTCAGTCCGTGGCTTCCCCAGTTTAAAAAAATCACAGTTAGCAGGAGACTTTTCTCTGCCCACCACCCTGAAGTCGAAACTACTAGTCAGACTAGACAATACTGAACTGTATGGATCAATGGCATGATCCAGTATGAATCAACTGCATATGGCAAGGGTGGTCTGCCACTGAATTGAGAAATGTCATCAAGACCTTGGATGTATCTAAAGTAGCTCTTTGCAGCTCACCTAGACTTTAAAATAAAAAAGAAACTAAATAAGGCAAAACAGTATAAATCACCTCTTCCCTAAAAAGAAATCATGTGTGAACCAGCAAGCATCATTCCCTATATGCTTAGTTTAAAATAAATTAGATCCTCACACTTCCCTTTGAAGTTTGACAGACCACAAACTTACAAGCTCAACACATTACTACTCAAGCTTTGTTGTCTATGTAACAGGCTGACACCCTTTAGCATTTCTAAATGTAGCAGAATTTGAATAGGGATTAAACTTGGGGTGTTCAAAAAAAGTATTTTTCCCACTAAGTTCACACATTCCTGTCATTTGACTCATTTGCCCATCCATCATCAAACTCATGCAGCTTAAATCTGTGTTATTAGTGAAGACCCATTTCACACACTGAACCTAACAGGCTGACTTATACCATGTCAGGTCATTCATCCGACTAGCTCAGTGTTACCAACTCTGGTAGCAGGCACCACTGAGCTGTAGCCTTTGTATTGGAGAATTATGGCTACTTCTTGGACTGTGAGGACTATGATAAGCCCACAGACTATGTAGGCTAGCCATATAGACTATGGGGTGATGCTGGCGTGGAAGGAGCCCCAGCTCTATAGGCTTCTCCCTCACAGCTTGGAGTATCTCCTGTTACTTCAACAGTTGTGGAAAGAACTGTAGCAGGTCCCACACCACTGGAGTAATGAAATCCTACTTGCTATCAGATGCTGGCATTCCTTAAGAACTTCCCTATGCAAACTTACACACACCCAATGTATTGTTTAAACTACATTCTCAGTCACACCACATGCAAAGTTAGCATGTCTAATAGCCCTAGCCCAGTAT
Organism: Lepidodactylus listeri; assembly: GCA_029233225.1. Lineage (NCBI taxonomy): Eukaryota > Metazoa > Chordata > Lepidosauria > Squamata > Gekkonidae > Lepidodactylus > Lepidodactylus listeri. The sequence continues at coordinate 49,922,003 of JARCFY010000013.1, read as the reverse complement.
GGCATTATGCTAGCATGTCAACATTGCATTCATGGACCAGTTTAGACAAATGAAGAATCAATGTACTGGCTGGCAGGTTCTGAAGTCTGGTGTCATTCAGCCCAGGATCAGGGCTCCAGAGGTCAAGCAATGCCATTCAGTCTGAGGTCAGAAGAACAGAGAGTAAGCAAGGCAAAGTCATTCAGTCAGAGGACCAGAGAGTAAACAAGGCAAGGTCGTTCAACCCAGGGTCATAGGATCAGAGTTCTAGGAGTCAGGCAAGGCAGTGGCAGCAGGTTGGAATCCAATGTATGTATTGCATCCACACCTAACAGTCTCTCTTGCTTGGTTTTTATAGCTGCATGCCTTGGGGTCATGCTTGCAGCCAGCTCCTCAGAAGTAATCCTTCAACTACTCATTTTTGTCATCAGCAAACAGCTGGCATTGGGCCAGGAGGTGTGCACTCTGCCTTTTTGCTTGTAGTTCTGTTCTCAACCTCTGTCTGTGGCACTCTAAGGGTGTAGGAGAAACTGGTGGGCTGGGAACAGCAAACTGAGGTTCACCTGTTGAATTAAGGCTGGAGAGTGTTGGTGGCTCTGTGAATCCTGACTAGCCTGCATTTCATTCTCTTGCTGGTCAGCTTCTGTTGCCTCAGGGCTGGCTACATAGGGTTTCTCTTCTTCTGGGAAGTCCTCCTGAGGAGTCTTTTTTACTACTGAGCTCTGGCTGACCCATGGCTGGTCCATCTAGTCCAGCATCCTGTCTTATATCATGGCCAACCAATGGCCCTGGTCAGACCAACAAAAGAGGACAAGTCCTTCCCCTGATGCAACTCCTGATGCACTGGCATTCGAAATATGGAGTCATGATGGCTGGTAACCATTAATGGACCTATCTATCTGAATCTAACTAATCCCCCTCTAAAGCCATCTATACTTGTGGCCATCACTACATCCTCTGGCAGTGAATTCCACTATTTCATTCCTCGTTGAATAAAAAAATATTTCCTTGTGTCCATCAACTTCATTGGGTGCACCCAAGTTCTAGTATTATGGGAGAGGAAGAAAAAGCGCTCTCTCTATTTTCTCCAACCCATACATGATTTTATAATGTATACCCCTCATCATTTTTTTCTAAAGTCAGAATCTAAAATATGTAAACTTTAAATGATGCTGGTTATATTAAACTTTGCAAGGGTAAATTCTGCTGCTATCCCAGCATCCCAGCATCACATTTAAACTGAGCCTAAGAAAAAGTCCCTTTTTGTTTTTATAAATGCAACATTCAGTTATCTGAATGAGTTTCCATGGGTTAAATGCAGACTAAATCTTCTGTTAATGGATGGGGTGGGGTAGTGTTCACTAATTCCCTCTTCCCGTTGCAGGCCCCTGATCTGTCCCCCATGCTGTTCCTGGGAGTTGCCTGTCCCACAGGAGCAGCATTTGGGGAAAATCAGTGGACTGCTTCAGGGTGGAGGCAAAAATGTTCTGTTCCATTGACAGGTGTGCCTTACGGGAGCAGAAATTTTAGTCTGAATCCAATCCCGTGTGTTTTACAGTGCAATCCTAAACAGAGTTACACCCTTCTAAATCTGTTGACTTCAGTAGACTTAGAAGGGTATAACTCTTCTTATGACTGCACCACTAGAGTCATATGTCTGCTTTATAGTGCAATCCTAAGAAAAGTTATACCCTTCTAATAAACATGCATTTTCTCTGCACTGTATATAACACAGTGTGCTTTTCCGTGTGTGTGTGTGTGTGTGTGTGTATCACACTGCTATACACATTGTGGAGATAATACCTGTTTACAAGGGCAAGTACCAGTGATGCAAAGAAAGCCATGCTTCTCCCCTACTTCTTTGTGGGGTTCTTTTTCTGAGAAATCTCACCAACAGGTTTTCAAGTTCAAGCAATGAATATATGGTGGTTGTTCTTAAAAAATCCTTCAACTGCTTTTTCACGCTGCTATGTCTCAAGCTAATTTTATTCAGCCGCTTAGCAATTTGTCACGACACATCCCATGCACAGCTGGAAAAGCGTTTGATTTCAGATGCTTACTTTGGAGGTCCATTGTTTATTAAAGGAATGGGTGGGGAGGGGCGAGCACCACTCTCCAGTCCTATTAAGGGAAGTAAATATGCAATGCTTTTAATGCCAATGAAATAACACTGAGCTTGAGTTGAGAGGCATGACCAAACCTTCCTTGAACCTTTTTGTGTTTCATGTCAGTATTGAAAAACATGACAGTGCAAAGGTTTTTGGAAGACGGTAACTAACGTGATTGGTGGGGAGGCAGTGGCAGAGCCTCAGAATGTACAGCTGCTGATCGTGTGATGAAGCCAAAGCATGAACACAAAATCTCTCCATTCAAAATGGACTGAAAGCCAAAATCACTATTTATTAGAGGGCTTCCCCCCCCCCATCCCTTTATAGTCTGTTTTCCCCCCCATTCAAAAGCTGTGAACTGTCAGAAGGACAGTGTAACAACACAGACAATGAAGCAGTTTTGCATAGTTAATTCATGAGTTCATAGTTCTTTTGTGTGGGCTGCTTCCAATAGGTTGGCCCCTGCTTATGTTACAATATAGAGAATGAATAGAAGGCTTGATCAATGGGGAAGAAGTTCTTGCTTTGAGCAAAGCAGCTGCATTGGGAAACTGGAAAAGAAAAGAAGGGTTTGAATGGCAAATTGATTCTATTTTTTTTTAATGATAAAAATAAAAAGGAAAATAGTTTAATTTTATAATCTAAATAATCTGGATACCTCCCTCCCTGCAGTTTGAGACCTTTTTAAAAATAAAGTAGCCATTAGTAATTATATATATCAATTTTAATTTTTATACTCCACCCTATTCCACAGAGTGAGATACAACAAATGTAAATATAGATTGACATTAAAGGTCAATTGCTAGAACACCTAATTAACAGAGATTGGTATGAGTTAAAGGGTTGGCTCTTAGCTTCACCTGACCGTAGATCCTGTAACTGTGGCGCAGCAGTTACATGCCATTGTATATTATATATCATGTGACTGGGAGGACTGGTTCTAAGATTCAGAGTGAGTTCATTGCACAACTGTTCAACCATGGCATGTTTCCTGATGTTTTAATTAAGAAGATCAGGAAGTATGGAACTACATTACCCATGGTTCCTATTGCCCCTTGATGCTTTTGCAAGTATGTAACTTGAGCCTAAAGTAGGTCTTCATATGAGGCCTCCTTGTAAACCCTGCCAGCTATGAAGACAGAGAAAGAACGGAGGTGGTCTGATGCTCATGGTGGGCATTGGGCTTAGGCCCCAGTGTACTCTTGAGATATTATCAGGAGCATCATGATACCCAAGCTTCAGAATGAATTAATCTCATGAATGCATAAAGACACCTGGCTGAAAGGTGTGTTTCTAAGTTCTTGGACGAAGCATAGGGTATCTAATAATTCATAAACACACCTGGCTGAAAGGTATGTTTATGCATTATTAGATACCCTATGCTGCATCCAAGAACTTAGAATGGTTTGCAAATGGTTCTCTGACAATCCTGCATTTTTTCCATACTCAGAGCCAGAACCGCTTAGCTTCAGCAGTAGGATCATATGCTATGTGGCCTTTTCCTGGTCCATTCCTTATTGTCTGGTGCATTGCAGTAGCGTCTGTGAATGGATGTGGTCTTTCCTGAATTTCATGTCTACAATTTGTCGTCGTACCATAGAGCTGCCTACTCTAATAGTGGGGGGTATGGTTTTTCCAGTAATAGATACAATGACAAGTTTTGCAGTAGGATGTGTCAATTATGGACAAACATAACTGTAGGTGAATTTCCCCCAGTAGTCTGTGAAAGCAGTCTCCTGAAGTTGTTTGTGTTAAGTGCCATCAAGTTCACTTCTGACTTATGGAGACTCTATGAATCAATGTCCTCCAAAATATCCTATCATTGACAGCCTTGTTCAGGTCTTACAGAGTGAGGGCCTTGGCTTCCTTCATAGAGTCAATCCATCTCATGTTGGGTCATCTTCTTTTCCTGCTGCCTCCAACTTTTCCTAGCATTACTACAGTCTGTTCAGTGATCCCTGTATTCTACAATGTAACACTCATTAGAGATCACCTCAGAGTTGGAATTAGGCCTTGCAACTTTACCTGGAGAGAAGTACCTGAAGGGCAAGTGGCCGTGTTTTGACGTGTTGCTCCTGATTTAAGGTGAACGCTAGATAGGAAACCCTGAGAATTCTGTCCTTTCACCGGCTTCATCCCAGAAGGCTGTTGGAATAAAATGAGTTAATTTCAATTTCCCTCACCACTTCAGCTGCTGATGTGAAGTGAACCCTTCAGAAGCATATGGATAGCCATACACCCATCAATATGCAGAACTGTGCTTTCAACAGCATGAGAACAGTTTGGGACTGTATGCTAGGTCTCCCATGGATGAATATTCAAAGACATAGTACAAATGAATGGGATGCCACAAAGTGACATCTGAAAAAGCGACAGAGAGGATTCTGAGAAAACATTTACATTCTAACCACACTGATATCCCATATCATTCTAACAGGAGGAACAACCAGCATGATGTGAAATCTTTTGCTTTCTTCAGTTCATTAAACTGGACTTGATTCTTACAAAAAAAAAGAGGGGGGAAACGAAGCAAACAGCTATACCCGTTGTAAGCAAATATGGTCAAAAACAAAGACGGCAGCTGCTTACACAAATACATCCGTTGCCAGATAGATTTCAACAGGATTTGAGAGCTTTCCGAGTGAAATTGAAAGGAATATAGTATGATGAAGTTTTCTGTGCTTTCACAAAAAGCAGCCATAGTGATTGCATTTTTGCTACTTGAGCATTTAGAGAGAAAGAGAGAATCCAGAACAATGCACAGGCTCATACAATTATTAATTTATTGGGTTGATCCTATCAGTTTTTTGGATGGTGAGAGGAAGGAGAGCAGATATTGTCCAATTTCCCTTCTCACTGCATCATAAATCATATGGCATTTGTCTGTGTTTATTCCACAGTCCCTGGTAAAAAGGAGCCCTTTCTCTCACTTGCACCAGTGGAAAAGCTGGTAGGATCTCCAATCCACAAGACTGGCACAAACACATGTTGTAATAGGTTGGATCCAGTGTACCCTCTAAGATGAGTTAGTATGAGCTAGCTCACAGTTTTTTAGCCTCTGGCACACACATTTTTTTGCCTTAGCTCAGGAAGGATGGCTCCAGAGCAAACCAAATTATGCAGTAGCCAAATCACTCACTCACAACTTTAATGCCAGTAGCTCACAAAGTACAATTTTTGCTCACAAGACTCCACAGCTTAGAGGGAGCATTGGTTGGATCCACTGGTTCCCTTCCAATTTGTGAAAAATCAGCCATTAAAGGCAAGAAGCCTTCTTTCAGTGGAATGAGTCTCCTTACTGTAGAAAAGTCTTTACTTCACAGACAGGAATCATCAGATCCAAACTATTACTTTGTTACACTTGAAGTATTAAATGAGATAGTGTCTAGTAATAATCCCTGAGAAGGGAAACTTTTTTTGGAAACTCACTGATCATAGTTTATCATATCCATTCCCAAGAGGCAAACGATGTTCAAGGATTGCAGTCTGGACATATAGGAATTTTTTGCTGTCAATTACTTTGGAATGATTGCAGCCACATAATTACTTCTCCTCAGTAAGTAGCAGATTCTGAGCAATGAGATCTGTAAGTATCAGGCTGTGGTCACACACACTAAATAATCCATTTTCAGTGCACTTTCCAGCTGGATTTTACTGTGTAAACTGGCAAAATCCAGTTGGAAAGTGCATTGAAAGTGGATTGAAGGTGAATTATTGGCCGAGGACAGACTCATATTCTGCCGTGCCTCTACAGCGCGGCAGAATAAGGTGGGGGGAATTGCCCCTGCCGCACGGCATTCACACGCCGCTCCTTCTCCCAGCGCGCGTTCACACCCGCCGGAGGCGAGTGGAACGCGCACCGCAGCAGTCGGGACACCACTTTTAAGTGGTGCCCGACTGCTGCGGGAGGAGTGCGGCACCAGACGCGAAGCGTCCGGGCCGCCTCCACGGGTCAGATGCGGCAGTCTGAATGGCCGCTCTGCCTCCGCTTTTGAAGTGGAGGCAGAGCGGGCCAGACTGCCAGACTGTCCTTGGCCATTGTGTGTGTGTGTGTGTGTGTGTGTGTGTGTGTATGTGTGTGTGACCACAGCTTTAGATCCAGAAACATTGCTCTCATTTTATCTGAGCTTGATTTAGTGACATACATATTAAAATTGGAATGATAAAGAGAAGATTAGCATGGTCTCTGCACAAGACTGATAGGTTTGTATGGTTTGGGACCAAAATACCTGAAGGACTGCCTACTTTCTTATGAACCTACCCTACCACTGTGGTAATCTTTGGAAGTCCTGCTTCTGGTGACCCCACTTTCTGAGGTTTGGTGGGTGGCATCCCAGGCAAGGGCCTTCTTGTTTGTGTCACCAAAATTCTGGAACTCTCTCCCCAGGGAGATTCATCCATCCCCTTCTGTTGCTATCTTCCTCAGGCATGTGAAGACTTTTTTGTTTCCTTTGGCATTCCCTTAGCAAACTCTCCTTCCTGACCAGTGTGTTTTAATTGTTGTTTTTATGGATTTTAGCTCTGTTTTTAACTGTTTTAATGATACGTGGGGATTGTTGGTTTTAATGGTTTTAAAAATTGATTTTATTATGTATGTTTTAATTTGTTAGCCTCCTTGGTGGCCCTTACAAGGGCAGAAAGGTGGGAGATAAATTCTGTAAAGTAAATAAAAATAAATAATTCATAAGGTGTCTCACATCTGGGTTCATTTTAGGAGAGGAGATCTGGCGAGGGGCAAGCAGAAGACCCAAGGTTCAGTCCCTGGCTTCTCCCACTAAAGGGTCTTTGTCAGCAAGTGCTGGGAAAGCTCTTTTTTGCTGCTTGTAACCCTAGAGAGCTTATATTTAGAGCCAGCAATACTGAGCTAGAGGGATATGGCTCAACGTCAGGCAACTCAGTCTCAGAGCAAAAATTCCATAAAAATGGAAAAATGGTGGAGTGGTGGCCCCGAGATTGTAGAACTCCCTGGGTGCAATCATACACACCTATTAACCATGGAAGAGGGACGATTCACCAATGGATCAAGTTGGCGCGATCACACCAGCACATCTGGGAGCCATCCCAGAACCATCGGCGAGCCATGGCAAACTGATTTTATCCGCTGGAGAACTGGAGTAAAAAACTACTGGAGAAACTCTGGTATCAAACAGTTTGCTGCAGCTCACAGCCAGAGTTTCCCCATGTGATTGCACCAGCACGGAAGTGTGATCGCACACTATCCCTACGTGACGCTGTTTTTCCCCCCTTCTCCATGTGTGCATCATCGAAAGCCCTTAAGGGTGGGGAGGTGATTAATCGATCCCCTGTTTAAGCACCTCAGAAACCAACCAAAAAAAACCTCACTCACCCGCCGTTGCGTCTGATCATGCAGCGGCGATTTGCCCCGGCAGGTCCACAGACCTGTGTGATTGTGCAACTGCAGAGCAAATTACTCCGGAGCAAAAAAGCCTCACTTCCCCTCTGGATTATCTCACTCATGTGGCTGCACCCCTCTTTTGGGAAGTCTTACCCAATCTCTTGTAACTCTTGGGAAAGAACTGAATTTAATCCCTTTTCAAAAGGCTTCTGAAGTCTGAGTAGGTGGTGAATTGGGTGAAGATTTTCGGTTGATGGTCAGTTCTGATTTCTGCGGATGCTGGACTTTTTGGTTTGTTATTCCTTTATTATTTACTTTTAATCTTATCTAATGGGTGTTTTGATGAGGGTTTTATATTCATGCTTTTGCTGTACATTATAATTCTTTTTTTTTTAATTTTAAGTTGCTTTGGGGAGTATTACCAAAGAGCAAGAAAGATGTTTCTAAATTAATCAGTGCATTTTAAAACCCAGATGAATCATCACAGAATTATAATTAGAACAGACAAAGAGCAATCCCTAATGCCTTTTAATTTTTTGGGATTTTTCAGCATACCTATGGAGTCTCCCCCACTAAGGAAGTCTCTGCAGAGGAAGGCAAAGGCAAACCATCACCGTGTCTCAGCTGTCTTGGCAGCTCCTTGATGGGGCTGTCATAAGCCGGTTGCAACTTGAAAACAAATAAGGAGCCTCCCAAATATACAGTTGCCTTTACTTTTCTGTGGGTGGCTTGGGTTTGCTGCTTTAATGACTGGCATAGAGACTAGCCCTCCTTGTAATTCAGTGTGGTGACTAGGACAGCAAGATAGGCATTGTAAGTCTTGCAGAGGATTCCAATAACTATGTATGTTTATGATCCTGGACTGTGTTGTGGTTTCATAACCCTATAATGTTAGGGCACTAGTCTTAAGAAATCCATTACTTCAGCTCAACTGACTCGGAGAATCAGGTTACTTCTCTTTTAAATAAAGAACCCTGCACTTTATTTTATTGAAAGTGACTAGCTATTAGGCCCTGAAGTCTGAAAATACTCTTGCAAACTTTACTTGCCATGAACTTTTTTAAAAAAAATATTTTTTAATTCAAATGCTTAGGAGAAAGGGCTATATATATATATATATTGTTCTTTTCCCACCAGTTTTTTTCCTCCAGTAAGATCTTGAAATATTAATATCTGACTCACCCAAATATTCCTCCAGCTAAAGGTGGGACAATAAGTACTGGCAACATTCAAACTGAACAAAAAATATTTTCACTCTAACGTATATGCTGAAAAGGGGGAAATGGCACAAGTTTGTTATTGGCAGTGTTTTCCCCAAATAAGCACCATGGACAGTTCATTCACCTGCAGCTCAAGGAAAGGGGGGGGAACCTACAGGATAGAAGGGTATTGCAATATGTTCACAGATACTTTCATGTGATATATCTGCCCATCTCACTCTCCTTTTTCTTGGAGATGGAATATTTATTTATTAGTAATGTTTACCCCTTGCCTCTACCGCAAAATAATTTATAGAGGTCCTCTTGCCAGGCATTGACCAGGGCTAGAAGTGCTTAGCATCAACAGAGTATCTGTGTCATCTGCCTTCATAGTGCTACTTGGGAATAAATCAACACTGTGTTAATACAGACCATATGCACTCATGAAGCTGGCTTCTATTGAAATAGACCACTGGTCTAACTTGTCCAATAATGGTCACTCTGGTTTGTATCAGTTCTCCAAGGTCTAAGGTACAGGCATTTTCCTCTTCTAATTGGAGATGCCAGGGACTTGATCAACAATGCATGGACTGAATTTATATAATTGTGACATTGGAGTTGTTTAATTAAAACTAGAATTGGGGGACCTGGGAGAACTAATGGGGAGGTTTCATTTCCCCATTATCTCTCTCCCTGTTTGCCTTCCCCTGGCAGCACATGTAGACTGTCTCCTTTCCTTCTCTTCCACCCACCTACCTACTTACCTTTTTATTCTACTGGCAGATTCTATACCCGCTCACTCACCCACCTTTTTTTGTTTGCATCCCCCATCTTCAGCTTTCCCTGTTTCCATTTTTTTCTCCTCCCCTACAGTTTTACCTTCCTTTCCTCCTATCTTTCACTTTTTAAAGTCTCTCTCTCTCCTCCTTTCTCCTGTACTACCTATGGCTTGCAAGCCTTGGAAATGTTTGTTGGGAGAGGTTGACTACCATCTCCTAAAATGGCCACCAAGTTCTTATAACATAGTAACACAAGATCTGAATGGCATTCTTTTCTAAAAGAAGCAGGAGTTGCTTCTGTGGTTTTAGAGTAACTCCACAATGTGTTTTCCTTGACATTTCATACTTTTGTACAAACATGGGGCTTCTGCTATTCTTGCAGGAAAAAATAATCCCACATCAGTACATGACCCTCCCGTGCAGAGTTTTTGATCTGAACACTGAGACCATTGTTTAAGATTAGATATAATGACATATTTTAAGTATTTCTTTATTTATAGACCATATGTGCATATTGCCTTGTGAGGAGTATATAGCCTCAGTAACTCCATTCTGGTTTTCTGTTAGTGCTTGGGAGGATGGCCAGCAGGAGAACATATTTTGTACATTTTTATTAGCACTCTCCCAAGTTCTTATCTAGAAACCTGACTTGTTTTTCTCTGTCACTAGGTACCAGGTGCAAGATTTCTCAGCATTTCAGGATGTAGTTTTGATGATGATATTCTTGACTTGTAGCCAGCAATTAGGATATAAAATGTTTAGTTTTAGCTATGTGTCTTTGTCTCAAGTTTGGCTAGCTTTGCTGTGTGTTTTTGAGGCCCAGCAAATGGGAGTTAGCTTGCTATTTCTGTAAGTTTGATCATTGATTGAAATCTCCTTGTAGGCAAACCTGGATCTTGTATATTGTTTTCTTGGGATTGCTGCAAACTTTGAAGCTTCTGGCCAGGGCTCCAAACAGGGAGAGAAGTGGTATATACATATACATTTAGGAGGCTGCTTTATACTGAGTCAAACCATTGTGTGACTCAGCCAGTTTGATGTAGAACCAGTTTGGTGTAGTGGTTCAGAGTAGTGTACTCCAATCTGGAGAACCAGCTTTGATTCCCCACTCCTCCACATGCAGCCAGCTGGGTGGCCTTGAGCCAGTCTCAGAGCTGTTCTCTCAAGAGCAGTTCTCTCAGAGCTCTCTCAGCCCCACCTATCTCACAGGGTGTCTGTTGTTGGGAGAGGAAGGGAAAGAGACTGTAAGATGCTCTGAGTGAAAGGCGGGGTATAAATCCAATATCTTCTTTTTTTTCTTCTTCCTTATTGGTCCATCTAGCCTACTATTATCTTCTTTCCAAGGACCCAAGCAAGGACCTAGCCTGGTGACCTGAGATTCTTTAACTGGAGATGCTGACCCCTGACCCTAATTCTTTATACATACCAAGAAAATTCTCCATCAAGTGAGCTTTGAGTCTTTCTGTAGGGAGTAGAAAATGATAAGAAGTGAAAAACAATTACTTATTATTATTATTTTATTTTGCCTTTCTTTGTTTCCTCAGCCTGTCCAAGCATAATCCTCAGATTATGAGCCCTTAGAGGATACAGACAGATATGGATGAAATTGCTGTCAGCCACCATAAGCACAAAAACATAGGACAGAATATAAATACACTAAATAAATTAGCAAGTATGGCAACCAACGCATGGATGGACACAGGCTGAATTTTTAGGGGGGTATTTTAAACCTTTTATCTTGAGTGATGAGAGGCTAAAAAAAACTACATTAATTAAGTAAAACCACAGGATGTTCTCTACTTTTTTTAAAAAAAAAAGCTATCTCTTTGGATCTAAATCAGTTAACACTCTCACTGAATCCCTTCATCAAGCCACCAGTGGCCTAGAGCACTTGGGAACTGCATGCAGATCTTCTGCAACAATGGTTTCACCTTTTCAAGGCAGAAATTGATTTTCCCCCTCTTGGCATGCAAAGGTACAAAGTGTACTTACTGATCCATAGCTGCGGCATGTGCGCAATGGCACCATCAGCAGCAGCCGACAGGGGAGCATCTTTTTTTTCCCAAGGCTGCATCTCTTTGCAAAGGAGCAGTGCAAGAAGAAAACAGAGACCGTGGTGAAGAATTCATCTTGCAAAATGCCACGAAGTCAGCTTGCCTCACTGGTGCTGGAGGCTATTGTCAGTGTTGCTAAGTAAGCAGTGAAAATAGTGTTTCTTTAATGGGAAAAGGCTTAGGTACCATGGTGATAGCTTTTTATAGAGCACCTAACAAACAGATAGGGAGGAGGGAAACAAAACCCACCGCTAAAACAAGTGTTGAAAACTGAAACAATGGGACACGTTCTGCAGTCTCTTTTTAAAGAAGAAATGCTAAAATTCACATGAGGATTTAAAAACGCTGCCTGGGAGCCAAAGAGCCCACCTGCATGCCTGAAGCAATTCTGCGAGCACAAGGCAGAAGGCTCTAGCATTTCCCCCCCCCCCTCCATCTGCAGTTTGTTTTTCTGCATCCAGTGCCTTTCCAGAGGGCTGAGCTGACCCTTTAAGAGTAACATTTTGGAGGGTAAAAGGGTCTACAATGCAAATGGATAACATGAATATTTATTTATTTAAAACATTTTTTATGCCGCCTTCCCACCTGATCAGTGTTCCCAAGGTGGCCAATGTTTAAAAAAAAAATGTTTGAGCAATTGAAACCATAGACTTTCCAGCCATTCCTAGAGAGGCATGATGTCACTTCTGGGTTTCCGCTGGACGTGACCATCACATCAATGGAATGTTTTTACTTTATTTTTCTCTGGCAGGTTGTGGGAAATGGGATCTGGTGAGCTGGATATCTCCCACCCCCAGAGGGTAGCTGGAAACTCTAAAAAAAAAAAAAAAAAAGCATACAACTTCAGGTAGAATAAGTGTTGAACTTCCATATTCTGCCTTCAATGCAGGTAGCTAACTTCAAGGATGAGGTACAGTCAGGACTTCTGCTGCCATTTTGGGCTGGCTGAGGCCAGCAGTGCAGATTGGTCAGCTTCCTTCCAGCCAAACACTTAGGCCTGATAAAAACATGACACTGGCTGATATAAATGAACCCACTCATGGGACTCACACCACAATCTCATTTAAACTGGGTTGCTACCTGTAAAAAGTGCAATGTCTTTTGCATGGGTACCAGCTTAATTTAAAGAGAGCCAGTTTGGTGTGGTGGTTAAGTGCATGGACTCTAATCTGGGAGAACCGGGTTTGATTCCCCACTCCTTCAATTGCAGCTGCTGGATGACCTTGGGCAAGCCATTGTTCTGTCAGAGCTGTTCTCTCAAGGGCAGGTCTTGAGAGAGCCCTCTCAGCCCCACCTACCTCACAGGGTGTTGGTTGTGGGGAGGGGAAGGGAAAGGGATTTGCAAGCTGCTCTGAGACTCCGAGTGAAGGGTGAGGTATAAATCCAATCTCCTCCTTCTCCTCCTCCTCCTCCTCTTCTCGAAACACTGTGCAAGTGTAAAGGCCCACAGCTTCAACCAGTGACAAATTTAAATCAGATTCTCAGGGTGCTGGGCCATGCGGTGTGTTCACCCTTCTAATGATACTTCAGGGTGGTTATAGCATTATTATTGCCTCTAGCTTATCTACTTCACTCCCACTGCACAAACCACACTGATTATCAGAACGCCAAGGGGCCTGGAGGGAGGGGAAAAAAATCTGTCATTGTAATGTATGGAAATAGGTAGCTGAAGTTTTTGATGGCATAGAGGTAGATAATATCACTTGAAAAATAGCATCCTAGTAGGGTTGCCAGCCTCCAGGTGGGGCCAGGGGATCCCCCGCTTTTACATTGATCTCCAGCTGACAGAGATCAGCTCCCCTGGAGAAAATGGATGCTTTGGAGGGTGGATTCTATGGCATTGTACCATGCTGAGGTCCCTCCCCTCCCCAAACCCCACCCTCTCCTGGCTCCACCCCCAAAGTCTCCAGGTATTTTTCAACCGAGACTTGGCAACCCTACATCCTAGTAAGCCTCTGTTAAAAGGGACAGGACACTTTTCTTTGGACCATGGCTTCAGCCCAAGACATTAAGTCCATAGTTCATTTCTCTGTGCTAATATGCAAGGTAGGATTGGGTATAGCACCCTCAGCTGCTATAGGTCACTCTGGTAAAAATAATTCCTATTCAGCCCCAAATATGGAACCAGGAAAGCCCATCTAGTGTTGAAATATACAAGTACTATAGTGAATCTACTGGAAGGTTAGAAGAACAACCTACAGGGGACAACTGAAGGACTGCTTGTCAGCATAGCTAGATCAGGAACTTCCCACAATTTCAAATTATGTCCTTCCTGTCTCCTGATTGGCTCTTTGGATACTTCCTGCTCCAACTGAGCCTTCCCCCTTCATTCCTGTTTCTCACAGCAGTTAGTTAGCTAGTTGGTTAGTTAGTTAGTTAAGTCTCGCTCCCTCTTCTCTGTTCTATCAGAGTTTAATTTTTCTTTAATAAACCGAGTTATTTTCTTTAAACAGTTGGTGCTCCATTCCGCTGCATGTTTAAACTCTGCCAACATCTAGCTCTGTTAGGAATATAATTGGGGCAGCTTTGGGTCAAAAAAAGGCCACTAATGCTTGGAATGGCCTTACTTTTAGGACCAATGGTACTGTGTATTTCTTCAAGGTACTTTGTGCAAAGCTGTCCCTGCTCCAACCCCCAACAGTATGGTGAAGTAGTTAAGAGCAGAGGACTCTAATCTGGAGAGCCGGGTTTGATTCTTGCTGGGTAACTCTCGGCCAGTCACAGTTCTCTCAGAACTCTCTCAGCCACACCTACCTCACAAGGCACATGTTGTCATTGTAAGCCGCTTTGAGACTCCTTAAGGCAGAGAAAAGCACATGATAAAAACCTTCTCTTCTTTGTATAGGAAATGGGTAGGAATGGGGAAATTCCTCCTTAGAAACTTTAAAATATGTACATTATACCACCATATAGTTGATAAAACCATGATCATTTTCACAAGCCAGCAAAGGACAGAAACCTAATACAAGCCAAGAAGACAGGCATTTCTTGTGAAACTATTACATTCTCCCCTGACAGAATGGTTTGGAAAGGAAATTAATTTTAGTTGCAGGCATGGGCAATTCAGCCTGCAGGCCTCTCCCTTTTAAAACCCATGACACATTTCTCTCAAGTTGGAATATTTAGAGAAATTGCCTCAGCAATTATTTCCTTGTTTGGCGTAACTTAACTTTGAATGCCTTTCAATAGCTGCAGATTTTATCTTGGCAGTTTAGAAATATAATTTTGGAAGGTTTGGCTCCCACAGTATTTCAGACTGTAATACAGACATCTGAAAAGAATGGGACAATCTTTTCCATGGGCTTTTCAGGCCCACACAATCAAGCCTAGATTTGCAGCAGCCAAAGGCTGTAGGATTCTAGAAGTGTCAGAACACCACCACCACCCCGGTGTATTTGTTAGCCCAATTGCCTTGACTTCTTAATCAATATTGGGGAATCATGAATATTAATAACTGGCAATGGGCATAAATGGATCACATCTGTGTATACAGAGGTTGGGCCCCTTCCAGACAAACCAGAGAATAGACAAGGAGACTGATGTAAATGATAAAGCCGTGTTTCTTTACTTAGAAAATTATATCTCATTCAAACAATACAGATGCACACACACTTTTATACAAGAACTAGGAAATTAGATAGATTAAGAGACGGTTGCATTAGCAGGAAGTTGATGGTATCCTGCAGAAGGAAATATTTACCTGTCCAGCGATCTGGTGTAATTCCACTGGAAAAGAATTAAGGGAAGCCTGGGAGGAAGATGGGGGGAGCACATGTGCTGAACCAACAGCAGCATGTGTAGGCCCTTGGCTGCGTGCAGACCAAGAGTCTTGAAGGTGAGGGAAGGCAGAAGGTAGTTGAAGCAAAAGAGCGAGCTGGCTGCTGGGAGCTTTCTTTTATTGGGGGGTGTCTCTGGGGGCAGGCTTGGCCAGATGCCTGTCCTGAGACCACCCCTTAGAGGGCCCGTCCTAAAAAGTCCTGTCCAATAGGAGAAAGGGGGTTGGGCAATGTTAGATTCTACCTAGCAAAGGTCAGAGATACTCTTCCAGCAGGAAGATGACTCATCTTTTGTCTTGCAAATGAGATTAAGTTCTCTGGGCAGCCAAACTGGTTTTTAGCTGGTCAAGTCCATTGTTTCACTGGTCAAGGAATGTTGGAGGAAGGGAGGAAGGAAGCCTGCAATGTGTAGAGAACATGTACTGTAATGGAGTTTTGTGAGCACATGTCTTTAGCCAGAGACAAGATGGCTATTTTCTGTGTGAGTCTCTTTGTGTTAAGGGAGCTCTGGAGCTGGCAGCCTTGGGAGTCATTGGTCTTTTCTCCCTGGATGTCCAGTATCATATTTCCTCTTACACTTAACAACACAGTCCATTTTATTATCGCTTATGGAATTCCCATAAGAGTGCAAAAGCACCTTGCTGGCTTACATATTTAATATCTGCACAAAAAGCAGAAGGTCTTTTTGCCATCATAGCATAATCTACTGGTCAAGTGTCAGGAAATGCTTCATTTTTTGGTTGTTATGGAGCCATCTAAAGCCACATATATATCCCCAGATGTCTCTAAAATATTTGAACAGCTATTGAAACAATTAGAACACATTCAAAATAGAAGCAGTATAAAGCAGCAGAATAAGGATCAACAGAAACAAAAAAAATCATTAAAAGCAGCAACACTCGTTTCAAACCGTTGCTGAAAAAAAGGGTAACATCCAGCGGGGGGGGATTCTTTAGGCTAAAATAAATAGATAAACAAGAAAGACCCTACAAGAATGAGAACAGAGAGGCCATGATGTGGATAGCCCAGGCTAGCCCAATCTTGTCAGAGCTTGGAAGCTAAGCTAGGGCCAACCCTGGCAAGTACTTGGATGGGAGACCTCCTTGAAATACCAGGGCTGGAATGCAGAGGCCGGCAATTCAAGCCACCTCTCTGAAATGTCTAAGCCCACTAGGGGTCACCAGAAGTCACCATGACTTCCAGGCACACACACACACACACACAAAATGAAACCAGGAAGACACAGTTAGCTTTGAAAAATAAAAAACTTTTATTTATTTATTTTAGGATAGGGCATTAAAAAACAACCAGTAAGGTGTCAGGTAAGTATCTGTGGTAAGGTTGCCATCCTCCAGATAGGGATTTTCCCTAGAATTCCAACTCGTCTCCAAACTACAGAGAGTAGTTCCCATGGAGGAAATGGCTGCCCTAGGGGCTGGACTGTATGGCATTATGCCTTGCTGAGATCCTTCCTTTTCTGAAACCTGACCCTCCCTAGGCTCTACCCCCAAGTCTCCAGGAATTTCCCAACCCAGAGCTGGCAACCCTATGATATGTACAGGGAGCTCCAAAACCTCAGTGCCACATAATTGTCACTGGTGGCTAGTTCATACGAGAGAAGGTGATCATATGATAGGAGGTGGTCTATGCAAAGGTAGAGAATATGGCTACCAGGTTAGAATCCAGAGACCTGTGCTTCTTATTCATGGTCCATTTTGGTGTAGTGGTTAGGACTGCGGACTCTAATCTGGGAAAACTGGGTTTGATTCCCCACTCCTCCACATGCTGCTGCTGGTATGACCTTGGGTCAGTTACAAATTCTTTCAGAGCTATTCTCTCACGAGCAGTTCTCAAAAGAGCTTTCTCAGCCCCACCTACTTCACAGGGAGTACTTATGATGAGGGGAGAGGAAAGGAGATTATAAACCACTGTGAGACTCCTTCGGGTAGTGAAGGGTGGGGTATAAATCCAATCTCTTCTTCTTTTTCTTCAAGTACTGAAATCCAGTCACATGGACACATGAAGCTGCCTTACGCTGACTCAGACCATCAGTCCATCAAGGTCAGGATTGTCCACTCAGCCTGGCAGCAGTTCTCCAGGGTCTCAGGCAGGGCTTATTTCGTAGCAAGAGCTCCTTTGCATATTAGGCCACACACCCCTGATGTAGCCAATCCTCCAAGAGCTTACAGTAGCCCCTGTAAGAAGAGCTCTGTAAGCTCTTGGAGGATTGGCTACATTACAGGGGTGTGGCCTAATATGCAAAGGAGCTCCTGCTACGAAATGAGCCCTGGTCTCAGGTAGACATCTTTCACAACTCCTGCTACCTGATCCTTCTAACTGAAGATGCTGGGGATTGAACCTGGGACCTTCTGCATGCAAAGCAGAGGCTCTTCTACTGGGCCACAACCCCTTACCCCTGTAACCTTTCAGTGTGGTATTCATTACAGCAGAAGTGCTGAGAAGGTGTTACAAGCAGCCACTGCTCTCTCATATCCCACTGTGGGGACTGATTTAGGTTGGTAGCCATGTTGGTCTGAAGCAGCAGAACAAAGTTTGAGTCCCGTGGCACCTTTAAGACCAAGAAAGTTGTATTCAAGGTATAAGCTACCATGTGCATGCACATGTTTTCAATGTATCTAAAGAACATGATAGCTTATACCCAGAATAAAGGTGCCACTAGACTCAAACATTACTCTGTGTTGGGGACTGTAATGGTACAATATAAGTCTCCAGACTTCAATTGTGCAGCCCTATCAGGAAACGTTAGATGTAGGTGGTTATTACCAGTGCTTTTTTTGTAGAAAAAGCCCAACAGGAACTCATTAGCATAATAGGCCTCACCCAACAACAGAAATTCATTAGCATATTAGGCCACACCCCTGACAGCACAGCTCCCTTCCAGGATCAGCTTCCCCAGGTGCCCCCTGGCTTGCAGGGGGCATTGGATTCCCAAGGGAAGGAAGGCAGTTTCTGGATCAGCTTTCCCAGGTGCCCCACACTTGCTGGGTTCCTGGGGAGCCCAAGGAGGGGAGGTAGTTTAAACTGCCTTCCCTCTCTGGATTGGTTTGGCTTTCCCAGGCACCCTGCAGCTTAAGATGCACCTGGGGAACCGGGGGGGGGGGAGAGAGAGAGAGCCTGTAGGCGTGGCCAACTTGGAAGCCAGCTGGAACTCCATTCCCATGCATTCCTGCCCCAAAATAGCCCTGGTTATTACTGTTGCAGCAAGGTATATCTGGGCTTGGGTTGCCACCCTCCAGATAATGGTTGGAGATCTCTTGCTATTACAACTAATCACCAGGTGATAGGTATCTGTTCACCTGGAGAAAATGGCCACTTTGGAAGGTGGATATGGCATTATACCCCATTTAAGTCCCTCCCCTCCCCAAACCCTCCCCGCCTCAGACTCCACCCCCAAAATCTCCAGGTCTCTCATCCCAGAGCTGGCAATGCAAATCTGGGCCCAGACAACATGCCAACTCAGTTGCTGGACCATGCCAGCAGAAAAGAAGGAACCTATGAAATAAAATGAGAGACTTGACTACGAAGTCCAAGGAATAAGCAGTGGCCACAGAGACAGGCTGTGAGCAGAGAATTATTTGCTCAACTGTGGCAATGCATTTTCCAGTTGACAAAATATTACTGATAGGATTTGTTCACACAGAAGGTTGTACATGACCTTTCATAGGACCAAAAGATTCTGCATGACCGTAGTAGATATGGCCAACAACACAGACCCCTCTCAGCAGCACCAGCAGCGCTGCACTACTACCCACTTGCCCTCTGGCAGAATCTGGTTCCTTCTGGCAGAAAGGCACCTGGGGCAATGTTAAAAGGTTTGCTGGAGAAGCTAGAGTCTGCCTGAAACAAAGGTTACTCAACTAGTTGTAAAGCCAAGTTGAAGCAGTGTCTGAACCAACAGCTACTACAGGCACCCAGAGGACTCTGATCACTCAAAAGTTTGTTCATAGGCTCCTCTGCAAACCGGTTTATAGGTTTTGGTCACACATGCGAGATAAAGCCGGGGGGGGGGGGGGAAGAGAGGGTATTTCCTCCGGCAGAAGTTGACCTGCAGTTTCGTGATCACACAGTCTTTTGAAGCTGCAGGCACAACCTGCCACTGCGTAATCAACTACAGGTGAGTCGGGGGGGTTGCTGTTTGTCTCCGATGCACTTAAACAAGGGCATCCCTGAGGGCTCCCTATGGAGCATGCAATGATGCACATACTGAGAAGGGGGAAAAAACAATGGTACGGAGTCGGGATGGCCTGATCAGACCATCCTGATGCCATGACAGCATGCTGAAGTGATCAGACATAGGAAAGTCCATCTGTGGCCCATAGCAACCCATTTGTTACTGGACTTTCCAAGGTGTCTTTTAACTCCGCTTGTGCAGCGGAGCAACATGGGTTGCCGACAGCTGCGGAGCACTTCCCAGATGTTGTTGTCTGATTGCGCTCCTTTAATCTGCCCGACATTCACACCTACGTCGAGGCTAATTGTGTGTGTGATCGCAACCATACAAGGCTTTTTCCACAAAGACTCACAAAGGAGAAGGAATCCCCCCCTGCCCTTGCAACCAACCCTGACTTTCTTCTAAGGTTGGCAACAGAACTTGAGAAAAGTGTCCAGTCACTTGAGAAGAGCTTATTGTGTGGGAACAGGCTGATTAAGTTTTTCAGGGTATGGAGGTAAACAATATCTCATTAAACCTCTGTTAAAAGGACAGGCCATTTTTGCTCTACGCAGTTGGCAATCCTGCTTCCTCTTCCCCCCTGAATCCAGATTCAGCTTCTTGCTGCTCCTGCCTCCTCATGACCTTGACTGCTGCTACCCCCCCCCCCCCCCAAAAGTCATCTGGAATTGCTCCAGCAACACATCCAGGATCTTCTCTTGTTCCTTCATGGCTGCCCTCCCCATTCTCAATCTCCTGCTGATTTCTTGGGTGCAGTCTCTTTCTTTGGTTGATGATGGAACCAAGTATTCCCCATTACTATGTATGGGTGTGAAAGCTGGAAAATTAAGAAAGCTGATGGGAAGAAAGTAGATTCCTTTGAAACATGGTACCAGAGGAGAGTTTTATGGATACACCATGGACTGCCAAAAAGACAAATAAGTGGGTTCTAGATCAAATCAATCTGATTCCCGACTAAACTGAGGCTATGATACTTTGGTCACATTATGAGAAGACAAGAGTAACTGGAAAAGATGATAACGCTAGTTCAGGCTGGCCTCATCATGTATATTTGGCTGTCTGCACAGGAGCCAGCCATTTCGTGATTAGATACAGTGATGACTCGTACTTAATGCCCATCATTGGACTGTTTGTCCACAGAGGCTCAGTTTGGTGTAGTGGTTAGCAGCACGGACTCTAATCTGGGAGAACCGGGTTTGATTCCCCCACTCCTCCACTTGCAGCTGCTGGTGTGACCGTGGGTCAGTCACAAGTCCTTTCAGAGCTGTTCTCTCAAGGGCAGTTCTTGAGAGAGCTTTCTCAGCCCCACCTACCTCACAGGGTGTCTGTTGTTGGGGAGGGGAAGGGAAAGGGATTGTAAGCCACTCTGAGACTCCTTCAGGTAGTGGAGGGCGGAGTATAAATCCAATTCTCCTCTTCCTCTTCTTCGAGCCATAAGAACTGTTCACTGATGCACTGCAGGTACTTGCTCCAGTTGAAAGTGCAGGGGACGTGGATCTTATAATCCCTCCTCAGGGTGCAAGGTTGGAGATCCCTGGTGCCTGCCAATATCCCAGCTCCATCTGCAGGATGCCAAAGTGAGAAACTGACCATGAAAAGCCTCCCTAACAGCATCCTTAACTCGTTAACTGCTATGTGCCCTCTCTACGGAGACCGTGTCACATGCATAAGCAAGAAGAGCTGAAAGGAAAGCACTGTGGGTAAAAAGAGAGAGAGAAACAAAGAAGGAAATTGACTTTGAAAGTTGGTGAAAGCAAAAGGCCATCGCAAAAAGGGCATCCTAACTGAATATGATTGCAGAGCAGCCCTCAGGAAAAGAGACCATCAGAAGCGCAACCTTTTCCCTGTGTTCTTTTGTCTCAAATAGAGTGGAAATTAATAGACTCTTTCAGGTCTAAGCTGGTAAAACAGATGTACATTGAATGTATGACTCGTTAGGCTTATTCCTTATAATGATTAATGGCAAATCACTACGTGAAACTTGGGTTGTTCATCAGCAAAGAAATGTGCCCTTAAAGCAGGTGCTGGGGGAACTTAAAGACACCATAACAACATACATTTTTAAATTTCTGTGTAATAGAGCTAAGTATGGGAATTCCCAGATCGACTGGAAGTATTTAAGACCTTGAAAATGGAAATTAGCTTCCCACCAGCTTAGATCCTGTTTCTCTTCATGTTCCCCAAGACTCCAAGTCCACCGTTACATGGCCTGACATGAATACAAACCTAAAGCAATAGCTGGGGCGAGTTACTCAAATGTAAAAAGAAATAATAATAATAGGCTGAGGCTACTGCATCACTAATAATTCCACAGAAGAGGGGATTCTGAGAAGTGAAGCCTTGAGAAAAGTTGAAACTAACACAAGTGCAGTTCCAGTGTACGATTGTTGTTCAGGAGCAGAGGCATTTGATAGGCAAACACCAAAAACTATATTTCTGGGCTGAAATTCAGAAGGTCTAGGGAATGTGCTGGTGGGGGGGGGGGGGACTTGACCTGGCCACATGCTATCCTTTTAACTAGGTTTGGGTTATGCAGGGATCAGCAATGGAAGCTTACCATGGTACAGAACTAAAAGTGATCCCCTGCTAATTCTGCAGATCAGAAAGATGATAAAAGGAAAGTTGCAGGGGTTGGTTCAAAAGCTGGCAGTCCTAAAGATCTCAGCAGTGAATATATTTTTAATTTGTATCATACCAATAATGTGCATTCTGCATTTGAGTACAAGAACGAAGGTCCTTGCCCAAAGGAATTTATATTGGATCAGACCTTTGGTCTATGAAGAGCCATACTGGGTATAAGGTACCACTAGACCCAATAATAATTCTGCTCCATGGCAATCTTCCGGATCATATTCCTACATGCTCTTCCCAAATAATCCACATCCTCCTAGTAGCAGCCAAAGTGGCCATTGCACAAAACTGGAAGAACAAATCAACTCCCTCCCTGGAGCAATGGCTCAACAAAGTATGGGATTTCTTTGTGCTTGAAAAACTATCTATATACTCTAACCCAACCTCCAATGAAAGGAACCTATTAAACCTCATCGACAAATGGAACCCAATATTAAATAAAATTAATTTTAATAGCTTCAACTGGGAACACATAATGGACGCCAAGTTCAAAACGTACATCTACGGCTAATCTCAGCACCCATCACAAACCCGAGTATCATCTCAGAGCAAAGGCACAGAATGATACCGACATCTAACCGTTTTGTGCACCACCTAACTGGTCTTTTTATCAAGTGCAGTAACTAATTACACTACAGTGTTTGTAATTATTTTGCTATATTTTTATCATTGTAATTTGCTTACTTATACAAAAAACAATAAAATTGTTGTTAAAAAAAAATGAAGAGCCGTATTATTGGCTCTGGCTGGCATTGTTTCTCTGGAGGCTCAGATAGAGGACTTTCTCATAACTTAGTACCTGATCCTTTATCTAGAGGTACCAGGAAGTGAACCAAGGGTCATCTGCATGCAAGTGTGTCCCAAGCCCTATAATTTTGCAAAACAAGAAAGGCATGAGAGACGATGTGCTGTAGTGATTAATGTATTGGACGAGGACTTGGAAACCCCAGTTCAAATATCTACTTGGCCATGAAGCTTGTTGGGTAACCCTGGGGCAGTCACTCTCTCATAGTCTAGCCCACCTGACAGGGTTCTTGTGCGGATAAAATGGGGGGTGGATAATTGTGTTCATCACCCTGAACTCTTTGAAGGATGAGTGAGATTTATGTGTTAGATATATGAGTGAGTGAAACAATCTGCATTCATTCCAGACCCACATGCTTAGATCTCATTTCAGTAGAGGAAGATGAGTTGTGCCAAAGTTCCCCATGTGACAGAGTGTAAGGTTGCCAACTCCAGCTGGAGAAATTCTTGGAGATCTGAAGAAAAAGCCAAGGGAGGGTGGAGAGAGGGGAGGAAACTTAGAGGGGATGTGATACCCCATAGTCCACTTCCAAAGCTGTTATTTCCTCCAGGGGATTCATTTCTGTAGTATTGATATCAGTTGTAATTCTAGAATTCTAGGCCTCACCTGGAGTTTGGCCAACCCTAACAGAGAGGGCAGTACATTCTGCGGTAGGGATACTCAAACACCTGCCAGTTTGGCTTGCCTCCTGTTAACCAGAGACCTGATTTTTCAACAATCACTTTGATAGCTCATCATTCATGGTTGTTTGGCAGGCTGCTTCACTGTATGCTTTACTAACCATGCAGCACGGTGCAATTGGCCTTTTGTGCATGTACATTTTTACACAGGCTGAATGAGTTCTACTAGCCCCCATCCTTGCTGCATACCTACTCAGCTCCACAGGTAATTGTTTCACTCACAAATAAGATAAACCAGTCATCGATAAGTGGGGTGTTTCAATAAAATCCTACCCTTCGGTGTTCATCTAAGTAGTCCTTAGTGGTGCTAATGGCCACTGATCAGTTTGAATTGGCAGCGTCTTTGTGCATGTGCAGTTTTGGGAAAACCCAGTGCAAACTGGTTCAGCAGGCATTCGCAGCTGCACAGCATGAACTATACACCACCATCAAACATGGTAAGTTCAACGTCTAATGTGTCTGAGGAGAAATCTGCAGCATCCCTGCTCTGCAGATGCTCAGAGGCACTATCCTCAGCTCTGATCTTTCTAACAGTTACACAAGCAGAAAAACAGAAATTGCAGCATTTCCCAACAGGAAGGAAACTACCAATTAAATGCCTCTCTTTTTTGCATAGTTAAAGGTACAGGAGTATTTCCAAAATGATGGCCACCCTGCACTCTTGGGTATGATTTTTATGTAGTTCCCCCATTTTTTTAAATTCTTTTAACAGCAGCCCAACGTTTTAATGCACAGAGCTTCAGACACAGCAATGAATGATAGGGAGACTCTTTACCTGTGTAATTTCTGTGTTACGAACAAAGGAGCATGGTTAGGAAAGAAAATCAGCTCTGGGCTGAGCTCTGACATGAACAAATTCCTTCTGAGGCTATATACTTTATTGGCCAAAACAGGAATGAAACGTTAATCTTGTGACTCGGAGCTCAGAATGCCACCCCTGTCTTCAGGTATAGAGAATCCGTAGTTAAGGGCTCAGTTGCTATGGGCAACCGGCCTTGGTCTGCTTTCTGAGGGTGACACCTGAGAGAAAGGAGGAGTTGGTGGTGGTCTTTATTCTAGGAAGACCATTAATTTGAACTGGGCTGAAGGTGGAAAAAAGGAAGCTGAGTCTGTGAGGTAGATGTTTGAAAAGTAGCAGGGTTCTTTTTATTTGAAGTGGTGTGCTAGGAAAAGTTGAAGGCCGTGGGGAAAGAGGAAGACCCAACATGAAATGGATTGACTCAGTAAAGGAAGCCAGGCCCCTCCGTTTGCAAGACCTGAGCCAGGCTGTTAACAAGAGGACGTTTTGGAGGTCATTAATTTACAGGGTTGCAGTAAATTGGAAATGACTTGATGGCACATAATACACACATGGCTCTTTTAACCACAGGGGCTTTCTGTGGTGGCAGAATGAGCTGGCTTTTTTAAAAAAAACAAACACAGATCAT